>OX454321.1:67690766-69166995 GCA_949715965.1 Dysmachus trigonus | reverse complement strand
AAGGTTAAAAAAAAAAAAAAAAAGTAAGCCAAATTTTCGTAAATCTGTGTAAACATTAAGTTGGATGGTTCCGTACGTATTATGCTAAAACTAATCACAAGATTAAAATATATTGTCGGGTATCCACATATAGTATAGGGGAGAGGGTGGCAAGATGGGGTACTTAAGCTTTGAAGATCAATAAAAGAAAACTTTACGTAGTGAGACATTCATATTTATGTTTTAATTAATAACTATTTATTACTCTTCTAATATTTGGTGAAATTAGGAACTTTTAAGTAGGGATGCATCCGATACCGATACCGATACCGATATATCGGCGATACTTCTGGTTTGCCGATATATCGGTATCGGCGATATTTTTATGGCAGATTCAACGATACTTTTCAAATTTCGCGCTTTAAAAATGTAATGTAAACGAGCGTGTTGTCCCATCTATTTCGTTGCAAACGAGGCACGAACTAACTATGCTCGGGGATACCCCGCGCTTTATTCAGTGTTTTGTTTCGCCCGCCTGCTTTGGCCTCGCACTCGCACATCTATCCCATTTCGGTCTTATTCAAACAGACTTGCAAAATCGCCTTTGCCCGCAAAACTTAAGAATACTTTGTTTTTTAAATAAAAATCTTATAAATGTTAATTTTGATTACTAAAACTATTAATTAATTGTGTTTTATTTATTCTACCTTCCTTTTTGAATTCAATAAGCGTATCGGTATCGGTATCAGTATCGCCGATATTTTTATAAGAGTATCGGTATCGGTATCGTATCGGCAAAAAGGCGTATCGAGGCATCCCTACTTTTAAGTATACATTTTAGAAAAAAAAATAAAAATAAAAATAAAGGTGTTTTGCCCCGTCTTGCCCCATGGTGCTGGTAAGATGGGGTACCCCCCTGAGGTAAGATGGGGTAATGAGAATTATCAGACAGAATGATAATTATTTCGACTGGCACAACTCGCAGACGTGGAAGGCTTCGTCACCATCATCGTCGATTCCTGCACAGCTATTATGTGCCCATTTTCGACAATTTAAGCATGATATCCACCCTTCGATGGAAGCAGAATATACTTCTATGCAGTACATACATGGCGTGTAATCATTACCCCATCTTGCCTACCGTGCGATTTTCTAATAATAATTAACACAAAAAAGAAACAGTCGGCAATCTCAAGGAAACAAAATGTTTACCTTATTGTAGGTTAGTTTAAGCGTCAATAGCAGTCACTCCTCACCAGCTAGTATTATTTAACAAACCACAGTCACGGGTCAAATTGGAAGAAAATGTGATAAGCACTTTGCAGTAAAACAGTTTTTTTAGATTATTTCGCCACGCATACACTTCCGAACAAATAATGGCTGGACAACTGACAGGTGTCATGGCGGCGCATCGAACGATGCATCAACGAGCGTGATTGGTCAGTTTAAACTGTGAATTTCGCTGGGTACCCCGTCTTACCCCCATCTCCCCTAATGACATTGAAAGAAGAAGCTGCTTGTCACTCTGAGAAATTAGGACACAAATTAGCAAGCGGTGACAGCATACATAATTTGTTGATAAAAATTTAAATAATGGCAAATTTCTACTATTGGCTTTATGCGCATTATAACATGCAATTTATCAGTCGCAATACATGAATTTGAATTTTTAATATCCTACTACGAATTGGCCCAATGAATGAATATTTTCTTTGTAAATGGAATCGAAAATAAGAGAAATTATTAAGTGGTCCGTTTCTATTATTAGATTATTAAAAAAAAAAAAAAAACAAGTTGTCCACTTCAAATGATTTCAATGAATTATACTGAGATCTGGAAGCATGAACTGTTTAACTCTTTAAAATTAATTTTTAATTTTAAATCAGACGGCGGTCTGTGAATATGACTCTGCCCTTTTTTGTTGAAATAAAACACATTTGCTTTTTTAGACAATTAAAGAAAAGTTTATTGAAAGTATGTTCCCTCGGCAGCTACAACCTTCGCCCATCTTTCAGGTAATTTACGTATTCCTTGCATGAAGATATTCTGGTCTTTTGAGCTGATCGAATTATCAATTCAAATTTTAATACTTTCGTATGAAGTGAAACGTTCTCCCATAAGATCTGACTACATTGTTCGGAATAAGTAATAATCCGAATGAGCTATGTCTGGCAAATATGGCGGGTGGAGTAGCACTTCTCAATTCTGTCCATCTAAATATCTTTTCACGACTTGTGCGGTATGTGATTTGGTATTATCCTGTTGAAGAATTAATTTACTGTATCTATTCACCCATTCTGGTCATTTTTCTTCTATAGCTCCCTTCAAACTCATTAGTTGTCGTCGGTAAACTTCTCCATTAATAGTTTGAGAGGGTTCGAGCAACTCATACCATACTCCCACCAAATGCAGAGCATAACCTTGTCACATAATGCCAATAATGCTTCTAATTCAACATCTTCAAATTTTTTTGGTGGTTTTCCATGTTCTTTGTCCTCAGTGCCAAAATCATTATGTTTAAATCTTTACAAGTTGTATTAGATGGAGCATGCTCACCGTAAATCCCCACAAGCAAACGATGAGTTTCCGCTACACTTTTCTTTGCAATAAAATAGTGTAAGAGTACTTCCCGCAATTGCTGTTTACTTGGCACGAAAACGGACATTTTCAAGGTGGTAAAAGCACTTCTTGCTAATATTTCAAACAAATGTCACGTAGTGCGTTTGACAGCTGACATAAAGTACTATCGAACAGAAGTGTTGTCATTTATTAGTATACGTAAGCAATACTAAAAACAGCATCTGCTGGGAAAGGGCGAAGTCATATTCACACACCCAATACAGGCAAAATAAGGATTTGCTTGCATCGATAAATATCTCGAGTTGTTTGAAGTGAAAATAGACCTTTTGGTTTTAAAAACGACTTTATGGAATTGAAATGTTAAGTCTGTTTTTTGGAAATGTCTTTTTTCTTGAATTTAAAAAGTGTACATTAGAGCATAGCAGACAGAATGACAGGGGTTGTAAAAACTGTATATATGCATAGTATACTTATTTTTTCTTGCCTAATGAAGACCTTCAATGAAGTAATAAAGTTTTTTTTTCATTTTTTAAATGATTATGTATTTCGGAGAAAAGTTTTAATTTTTCCTGATAAAAGTTCAATCTAATTGTTCAAAGACAAAAAAAAAGAATTAGTGCCTATTAATGGGAAACCAATGATTGGAAAATTTACCCTCATTCACTTAATCGCTTCCTGCATATATGCATGCAAAATATTTGCTTCCGGATCGGCCCCAATTTCAGTAATTTCTATCGATTGCATGCTCCGACATTGAGCAATTTGGATTTTCCCCTACTTTTTGGCGAGAAGAAATTCTTCAAGCTTCGCAAAACTTCCTTTCATTTAAATTCATGCCACAAAAAGGGAAGCGAATTTTTTTTTTCCACTAGTGCAATTCGGTGTACGCTGTTAAGTAACCATAACGCATTTAAGCCGGCTTCAATTAAATGAATCTGTAACAGTCGATCGCAGCTCCTTTCATTCTTCAAGTTGCGCGCGCAGCTCAATTTTTGTTGGGAAAAATTAAGAAATTAAAACGCGAACAAAGAACAAGAAAGAAGTGCTTCACTGCACGGCATCATCAAATAAATACGTTTTTGTTGCGGGCGCAAATCACGGAAAACGCGAGGTATGCACCTGGACGGATGCATTACTTTCTCATAAGGAATTTTTGTGCTTCGCAGCAGCGCGCACCGCAGTTAGGGGCAATAAAATTTCAGATTTTTTGTATAATTTTCATATATTACTTATGCAAATGGCGGATTCACGATGGAATGCCCGGCTGACCTGGGTAACCCGATCTGATGATGCTGAGCCGTGCTAATCTCGGCTATAATGTGGAAACCACAAATCGTGCGGTAGAGGCTCGAGTTTATGTAGAAGTTCGAGTGCATTGTTTTCGCTTGTTACTTCATAATGATAGGTGATGGCACCGTTTCTGAAGTGCAAGTTATCTCTTGTCCAGATATAAAAACAACATTTCCCGCATAAGGAGGTATGTCGGCGAATTGCTTTCCTATCCATGTCCCTTGGGCATAAACTATAGACAAGAAGATACGGCTCCCGATTGTAGGTCAAGTCGAAAGTATAAGCATACGACAGCAGGAGAAGAAGCAGCAGCGACGATGTGGTGGCTATTGGAAATTCTTCGAAGAAAGTGGAAGTTGGAGACGAAACAAGTGAAAATTTTCGTTGAGAACTGGTTTCTATGGAAACGACCGACCGACAGGTCACGGAGTCAATAGGGGATCTTCATTCTTCGCAGGGTCCTCTTATCTTCCAGCTCTTGGGAGTTTGTTTTCATTTCGTATGGAAATTGATTCAAGGTGATGATAAATTGCGATTCATTAGACATTAGATACACCGTGGAGAACACGACATGTCTACCTTCTTTTTCACGGTGGGAAGATGTCGTCGTATGCTGATCCGGTTACCGTGAACTTCAATGCACCTTTTTCGCATATCCAGTTTTAACTGATCTTCTTCTAAAAAATGAACAGGGACAGACGGTCACGGTAAGAATAGATATGGAGTAGCAGAAAGTCGTAAACTTTTTGTGGATTGTTTTTAACAGGGTTAATATGCTTGCTTATTAATTTATTAGCCTTTATAAAAATTATGCAGTTTTATATTATACGTATTCTGCTTTAATTTTTAGATATCCCTTGGGGTTAATGAATTGATTTCATATGCAAACGATCGTACATTTACATATATGTGGGAATTATTCGAAAAACCAGGTCGGAAACGGGCAGGAATTGAACCTGCGACCTTCGAATTGGCGCTTCGAGTAGACAATGCTTCTAAGTAATTCCGACGTTGTGATTAAGACTGCAACATAGATTTTTTAATTTTGGACTAAAATAAATTTTGTCACTACACATAATTGACTGGGAACTAAAAGATTTCAGACAATTAATGTCTTCGGCCAAATATTTATTCTATCCCTTAATTCGTCGCCTTCTTATTAAAGAGTCCCACAGTAATGGTTTTGAAATAGTCATAGAACCCAAAAAACAATTTGGAAGGCTCAATTCTTAGGTAAATTTTTTTTATTAATTTAATTAAAAGTAAACATTTTTTTCTATCATTTCATGTCGATTAATTTGCAAAATTTTTAGAGCGATAAGCACTTTTTGGAAGTATCACACCAAATTTGATCAATGTAATTTTGCGTTAAAATTCCCACTGATAAATTTTAATAAAACTTATAATTTTATTAATCTTATAAAAATACCAATATATCAGAGACGTGTTTTAACTTCAACGTATTTTAGTCTTTTAGAGGTGTTGCGTGAATATAAATAATACACAAACTCTAAAAATGAATATCATGTGTGTAAAAAAACCCACAATCTTATTTAAAGTTCATTAGTTTTGCTTTTGACAATTCTTACAAGTGATTTGAAGAACTCTTCAGGAAATCTTCTAACGCCTTAACAGATTCATTTCATACGCTACTTCTTGACTAGTAATGGTCTTTAAGAATTCTTAAGGAGTTATTTCTTGAAGCTTACAAGCATACGGCGCGACTGTGGGTTCGGGGATTTGCCCGAATTTTTTTGTAGTGAAAGAGGACCCCTAGCACCTCACGTGGTTAAAGCAGTAGGACGCACTACTTGGAAAATTCCGAGAAAAATCGATGCAAAGGCTAAACACTTTACCAAAGAATTAAGGCTTGGAATAACGACCTAAACACATTTTCCTTGAAAGCAAAGCTCAGTTCAGAGCTGTCAACTTTCTCTTATCTAATGTCATATAAATTATCAATTATTTCTTTATACCATTAATTTAAATATTTTACAAATCATATTCACGAAGCGAAGATTATTCTGCATATCACTGTATTTATAAATAGATGTCCACACCACTTCATTAGCAATAATATTCTCAGCTGTCAATGAAGAAACACTTCATCATCGAGATTCGAGTGCATCATTTGCGAAAATGAGGATTCAATTCGATTCGCTCCATATCTTCTTCATTAGTCTGTGCGCTTTATTAAAGTTAAAGATTGCGGCAAAAGAGCTCTTTATGATGCCTGCTTCACCACTTTATTTTACCCACTTCAGATCTCCACTAACAGACGTAAAGCGATTAATTTTCTTCGAGGCCATCATCCGGCACCCGCATAGATAATTGTGATACCTTGACCCGGTAGTAATTAAAATCAAAACCCCTTACTTGCATTTTCTTAGTTCATTTTCTCCGTTGTTGTACCGCCAAAGCATCTTCCCACAATTATCATTTTATCTTCCTAAGAAGTGAAGCGCCTCCGATAGGAAAGTTCGCATGCACCGGTTGCTAGATAAAATAAAATGATCGTGTTGTGCACTTTCTTTTCGCTGCAGATATATGCAATGAATTGAGTGTCGAATTCTTGGTCTAATCACGTTTTCCGCAAAATTCTTGTCACCAGTCACCTTGTATATTATCGCCCCAATTTGCGGTTAGTCTACCTGCGGTTCGAAGTACATAAGAAAGATAGTTAATGAATCGTATCGCGATCGCGAACGAAATCTGAACTAGCCCGATACTTAGAGGTTTTTGATCGCGAGATAATTACGATGAAAATCACATGACGATGCAGGTAAGAGGTGTCCAGATTTAATCTACATAGTTGAAGTGGTCACGCCTGTCTTGATGAAGAAAGAAAAATTGAAATTTCACAAAATATGCTACTCTTTGAGCGACAGCGAATTTTAAGCAATTTTCGTAAATATTCAAATTATTTAAATACAAAAATACTTTCCCATGGAAAACGACCCAGTTTAAAAAAAATTTCATAAATTACTCAATTCCTGCAATTAGTGAGAACTAATTGAGGAAAAAAAAAGAATAATGATAGACAAATTTACACTTTTCGAATAGCGCAAAAATCATGCAATTTTTACGGAAAGTGAAAGATTTTTTTTTTTTTTTTTATTATATCTTTTTGTATAATTTCTCGTTCCAATTCTTTTCAATCAGGCAGAGTGTAGTAATTCTGGACATGAAGCACCTTTCTATGCTCTAAAAAATCAAGCTGCGCATACCTGCACAATGCGAAATTACATTGAAAATTTTGTGTTGTTTCTTGGAATTTTTTTTTTCGACATCCATCATGAAACGAAATCTTTTTCTTGCTGAAATTCGCCGTCATTTCTCACGCAGCTTTTGAAATTTTTATTTCTTTACTAAATGTTACGTCCATTCATAACTGACACGAAATGCATTTCTGGGCTACTGGTGCCCGCTGCGCTCTCGATATTATTAAAGAAAAAAAAAAAAAAAAAACCTGCCACTGCCGCGGAGAGGCTCCACTGAATGATCTTCAATTATGCGAAGAATCGTTTTCATCTCCACCGTTTTGCAGGAAAATTATCTTGAAGACGGTCTGTCAGGGTCTCAATTCGAATCGTGCACCGTACGTGACGGCTTTTTACTCGGATCTATAACTCTGCACGAGATTTCATTAGGCGAGTCAAGTCAACAAAACATGCGCTCTTGCCCGGATTATTCTCACTTTCTTCACATTCATGGGTTCGTTGTGTAAAGAACTTATTTTTACTATTTTTCATGGCTCACATTATGTGAGATGAGTGTGTTGTGTACCAATTTTCTGGGTTGTTAAGGTGACAATTGCTCGGTGACAGCTCCGTCGACAAGTGGTAATTTTCCGTGAAATTGTCGAAAGTGATACCGGATCGATTTCATTTGCTTATTAGTCCCTAAATGGCTTCATAAATATTTTGATATAACTGATGATGGTATATTGAAAAGGAAAAAGTTACATATTTATGAAGAAAAAAAAGTAATTGAATAGAAATTGATTTTAGGCATAATACAAAATATCATAGATGATGTAATAGAAATATAATACTACAGATTCGTGACTTTATCTAAATAGGTTTTAACACGTAGTAAAAAATACCTACTAATACAGCCATTGCTATTAACATAACTACACTCTTTTCTTCGATCTCTCCTGGGATATTGCTTTTTTAAGCTAGTTTATACTTTTTTAATCAACAACATCAAAGCCAAAATGAAGGGTTCTGAATCTCACTAGTTATGGATGTATGTTTGTGAGATAGTTTGTTACCTTATACAGCCTAAACTACTGAACCGATTTTAACAAATGATGTGTCGTTGAATTCCTCTTAATCCAGAACATTTCATGGGTTATATGACGTCACAGGAAATTCAATATAGCGAACGCTAGGAATGAATATATGAAATCGTTGGTCCAAAAAATTATTCACTTTCTGCCATAACATAAAAAAGATAATTTCTGGACGTAGATATTATACTTTCAACAACACTTTGTTTAGAAACCTTTACCTCAATTCTAGTAAATTTTATTAGGTAGCGCTGCTGTGTAGTGGTTTATAAGTATAACTCTTTGAAATGTGTTAGATTTTAATCTCAGGTCTGGCTGGTGTTGAATTAGGATTAAAATTGTGCGTAAGTATTGTACTCATATAGATTTGCTTTCAAATTTTATTTATGTTCCTTAGTTTAATTTGTTGCCTACTGGGAATAGGTTTTGCTGTATTTATACATAAGTACTTACGCCTAACTAAAAAAATTTAAAGAAGAATTTAAGTTAAAAAAACCTAAGACATGACTACGGAAAAAACGAACTGAAAAGTATGAAATAAGAAATTATTCTTGTCTAAAATTCTCCTCTAGACTTATTGAATTTAGTGTTCTGAAAACCTATTCAATAATTCGCTGTCTAAATAGACAATTTACTGAATTCAAATCGACACATAGGTATGGTGATGTTCAGAGTATAGTGGTACGAGGGGCGTTCAATGTATTCTCGGTATCGGGGTGATATACTAATGATGAGGGTAATTAAATTATCTCATTAGTTAAAGACACTCTTTGAGGGTATAGATATAAAATTTTATTTAATTGTCACCAGTATCAGTAATCAAGATATCATTACGAAAAGGCAACTACGATGACTGATGCGACAATGTTGAAAAAAAATCGAGCATCGCGCTGTGATAAAAAGGAGTTTTTGGAGCTCTGTGGTGAAAATCCGGATAGTATTTTCCACCGAATAGTCGAATGAAACGTGGGTTCATCACTATGATCCTGAGAGTACGCTAGAGTCAATGCAGTGGCATAAAAAAGGAACAAACCCTTAAAGTCACCCCATCCGCCGGAAAACTCATGGCCACAGTGTTTTGGGATTCTAAGGGAATCTTACTGATTGAGTACACAAAAAAGGGTCAAAGTATTAATGCCGCATCTTACGGAAACACCCTACTTAATTTAAAGGAGGCAATTAAAAAGCAAAAACACGTGGAAAATTGACCACAGGTGTCTCGCTTCTTCACGACAACGCGTCGGTTCACAAAGGACTCGTTGCCAAGGCTGCTGTGCGGGAGTGGGAATTTGAAGAAATCAATCATCCACCCTAAAGCCCTAGTGATTACTTTCTGTTCCCAAATCTTAAGAAAGATCTTCGAGGTAAGCATTTTTCCGACGATGAAGAGTTGAACGCGGCAACTGATGAACATTTTTCAGACAAGGAAGAAAAATATTTTTTAGGGAGTATTGAAAAGTTACTTTCCCGCTCAAATAAGTGTATTGAGGTGATGGCGGACTAAATTGAAAAATAAATTTTATTCAGAATTTTCTGCTTATTCTTTCATGCCTATACCGAGAATACATTGAACGCCCCTCGTAGCACGCCGCTTTGTTCTGTGGGTGTCTACTTACATTAATATGCTATTATTATCTGACTTTTTGATCGTCCTTATATATGCAAAATTCGTGGTTTGTACTCTGGTGCGCTCACAAATCAAAAGATGTAAATAAGTTAGGTAAGTTTAAATTCTAAAAAATCCAATTCGAAAACTTCAATTATTTAACTAATAGGAGATTACCAAAACTATGAAAAGCGCGTAATAGTAACTTGATGCGCACGTTTATGGTGTCTTGATCTTATTATACCGAAAAAGTTCAAACTAGCTCTTTAAACAGCCATACTTATCCGTCACGATATCATGCGCAAATAAGGCATAAACGTGACATCATCTGATGAAATGTAACAACTTCTTCAGTTTTCACTGCCTTAAATATTTTTATCGGACTCTTTTTCACGGCCATAATTAAGAGTTGTATTCAGTGAGGCACCCTACAAAGATAGATATTGGTACAAAGCAAACCGCAAGGTGAAAATCAATGTTTGCATTTAAAAATCATATTGCATGCGGTTCGTTTAAGTCGTTCAATTGCACAGACAGATATAAAAAATTTAAAAAATTAAAAATCTTAGTTGTACAATAGTATAAAGCAATTAAATTTCTAAAATATTTACGTCTATTCATTTTTTCGTTTTTTTTATTTAACCCTTTGCACTTCAACATTATACGTATACGTGCTTCTTTCATGATTTATTGGTCAAAACTTCCAAATATGCGAGAGATGCACCTTTTTCAGTTTTACGATACCTTAAAAAGAAAATAAAACTATAAATTTTGTTTCCATGCAAAATTCCTCCTAATATGGGCTTAAAAAGATAAAGATACATAAACATAATATATAATTTTTTATTGCAAAATTTAAATAATAACTCAAAAAATTTCCACATGTATAGATTATCCTTAATTTTCTAAAATATTAAACATTTTAAAACATTGCAAAATATAATGTCCCCTGTTATAGCAAAAGTAATGAGTTTACACCTAGGTTATGTAATAACCGTGAAGGTCAACAGTCGATCAAAACGTAACAGAGGAATTAACCTTTACCATGAAAGTAATAAATTTTCGTGCACGGCATAAAATCAAAGCCAAAAAATTATGAATAGGAAAAATACGTGCAGATATTGTCTTCTTTCAAGGCGTGCAAATTTCGTTAAATTTTGGCTTGTGCTTCAAAAGAAAAATAGCATAGTAATGTAATAGATCTGTCACTTCAATTGAATAAAGCAATAAGTTCAAGTGGATTGTGGCATTGGACATCTTCAAAAGAATTATGCAAACAGTATAGTTTAGCATTCTTCAGAAGACGTACAATTAAAAATTTGAAAAGGTCAGTACTGTGTACTTACTATTAGTGAAAGATGATTATGGCCTGAACTCCATTAATATACCATGAACACGATTTTTATATATTTTCCAAGGTTTTCACTTATCACCATGACTTTAAAGAAATTAAAATTAAAAAACTCTTAGGACTTTATGACTATCGTTTGAGATATAAAGTGTTGCCCTAATTTCTTTTGAAAACCTAAAAAATATGTATGTCATATTGATATTGATATCAGCCATTACATTTTTATAAGTGGTATAATACACTTACTGAAATAATCATGCATGATGACTACTTGCCACCTTAAGATTTAACTGAAGAAGTTGTTAAACTTATGTAGACCACTTTCAAAAATAGTGGTTCATATGTTCAAAAAGTAAATGCGTGCTCGAAATCACCAAGGTCCAGTTTTTAAATTTGAATTCAATAGCCGTTTAATCCTAGATTGCCATAACCCGCGTTTAACCATAAACTCAGTTCATCTGTAAATTGATATTTTTGAATAAATTCAGTCTCCATTTTTAATATGTATTTATAACTTTTGAACAGATCGACAGTTGTTCACTATCTTTCAGAAATATTACATCTACTAATTATGTGATATTATAGGTTTTTGGTAAACCAGTTCGTTCCTCCATGTCATCAAATACATACAGTGGCACTCAAAACATTTGCAACGAGAACTGAGTGCTTACAAATGCCTGCACTATTTCAGTAATAAACAGAATTGATAACACAGCCACACGAAAAAAGAAAAGTGGTCTGTACTTTACACGTGATATATGGTTTTGGATGTATTTTCTCTCGCTGAGCACGAATCTGGAGTCAGAATTGAGCCATCACATCACAGTTAATTCCTAACCTCAAAAAACAAGTAAAAAGTAGCAAAAATCCGGATAAATGTACATACAAGGAAAAATACAGGAATTTCTTTTTTTCATATTCAGATCTGTTTTTATGTAAAAAAACCCCGTGAATTCAAATCCACAGTCAGAATTGAGGTAGCACGTTATGTTTTTTCTTAACCTCAAAAAACCAGGTCAGAAATATCGATTTCCAAAAGTCAACCGATTTACGCTTAATTCAGTGTGTAGGGGTTTTAGGGGTCGCTGATCACGAATCTGAGTTGCAAAATTCAAGATGGCGGACCTAATATGACGGACCTATTATATGGCGGACGAGATTTTCGAAAATAAACCGATCTCCGCCAAATTTGGTATGTGGGGGTTTTTGGGATCGCTGATCACGAATCTGAAGTTTAGTTTGTAGAATTAAAGATGGCGGATCCAATATGGCGGACGACATTTTCGAAACCAACGGACCTGCGCCAAATTTAGCATGTGGGGGTTTTTAGGTACTCACGAATCTCAAGTTAAACTTGAGGAATCGCTGATCACGAATCTGAAGTTAAACTTGAGGAATTAAAGATGAGGGATCCAACATGGCGGACGAGATTTTCAACAGTCGACTGATCTACGCCAAATTTGGTATGTGGAGGTTTTAGAGGTCGCAGATGACGAATATGATATTGATTTATGGTCACAAAATCTGCTTTAAGGTTGTTCATTTGAGGAAATATGTCTTTCTACCCTTTTTCTTCTAATAGGCGTTGCCACCATAAATAACTATCAGATTCATGATCAGCGACCCCAAAAACCTCCACATTCCAAATTTGGCGTAGATCGGTTGGTTTCGAAAATTTCGTCAGCGATAGTGGATCCGCCATCTTTAATTCTGCAAACTAAACTTCAGATTCATGATCAGTGATCCGAAAAACCCCCACATATCAAATTTGGTGTAGATCGGTTGATTTTCGAAAATCTTGTGGAAATTTTGAACAAGATGAACTTAAATGTAAGTCTAGCAACAATTAAAAGAAGAGCTAGAGAGCATGGGTATAGTGCTTTCAAGTCATCTAAGAAACTGATTCTATCAAAGAAAAACATAAAGGCTAGACTAGAATTCGCAAGGAGACATAAAGATTGGACGAAAATTGTGTAAGGTTCATTTCTCAAATGAGTGCAAATTCAACTTATGAGGCTCAGATGGGCTCAAGTATGTTAGGAGACCGCAACGACAACATTATAATCCAAAATACATCGAAAAAAGTGTGAAATTTGGCGGAGGTAATATAATGGTTACAATAACTGAAACAGGTTGCAAGAACATCCTTCAAAATACTATATTGCCTTGTGGTAAAGAAGAAATACCGATTTCGTTGATTTTCCAGAATGATAACGACCCTAAGCACACTTCACGCGTAGTGATGCAAGTGTTGCAATGGCCAGCTCAATCTCCAAATTTCAATCCGATTGAGAATCTCTGGCAGATTGTGGAAAACAAGTCTTTAAAAAGGAAGATTTATTAAAATGCATCAACAAGGAGTGGATGAATATTTCGCAGCCTACAATCGTAAAACTAATTGAATCAATGCCCAAAAGATGTGCTGAAGTTTTAAAAAATAAGGGGTATTCCATAAATTCTATTATTTATATGAGTTTGCAGTTCCAAATGATTTGAGCTACCAAAATTATATCTTTTGGTAGTATTTTTTAGTTACTGTCCTTATAGTGATAAGAAAAACGATTACTTCGTAAGTAAATTCGATTTATTTATTTTGCTCTTTCACGAAATAATTTAAATTAATCACCAAAGAATTGCTTTGTTGTTTCGAAGTACACCGAATCGTCAGTTAAGTTACAAGTGGCGTCGTTCTAATGAAAAAGTAGGACATGACCACAGATAAATATTTTTATCGGAAAGTTTCACAACTTGTGGTAGTAAATAATAAAATTCTTCATAATTCTGAGATTCCGTTTAACTATGTAGGTAAAGTTATATATATTTTGTTGTTGTTTTTTTAAAGAAAAACCGCATTTTTTAAGTGATTTATACAAATCACCAAAATATTCTTAAACATGCGCATACAGTACAAAAGTTAAATATGCCTTTTTTGTTTCCTTTCATCCGTCTTGGACAATTGAAAGAGAAATTGCTGTCGCGATGATTTCTGTATGTCTGATCATATTCTGATCGACGTTTGAGGAAATTCCTAAATATTTATAAAATTTCTCACGTAGAAAGGAAACTATCTATTCACTGGATCTGACGGAATCACTGGAATTGAGGCTGAAATGCCTTTAACTTTCTCAATTTCAGTAAAACAGACTGACCCAATGACATCTTTTGTTTTTGTTTTTTTTTATTGAAATTCGCTTAAACGCGAGGAAGATGATTTTCGTATTTTATATTTTTAACTTCTTTTTAAGAAAAATTTACATACAGAAGACATATCATCGACTCTAATAAATGCTGAAAGGGAAAATCGGAACTTTTGCTTTTTTCAAATGGTGAATTATAAACCTGATGATTGACTTCTCTTCTGGTTTGGAAAAAAGCCAACGATAATCGGTGTTCGAAAAAGTTTTATTATTTCCTCAAAAATAAAAATATAACCACACAGGTGTTACGGATGTAAAAGATATAGTCGTATGACGCATTAATTGTTTCCAAAGTAAACAGATGCACCTCGTCGCATCTCGCATGTTTATCCAAAAGCAATGCCGGCGCAAAATTCAAGTTGACTCAGAGAAGGAGAAAGTTTTGTGCGGCTCAATAAAAACACGACGACGAGAAATACAAATTGTTTTACGGGCTGCATTTTGATTGGTATTGCACCTTTCTGCTCCCGCGGGGAGATAAATTAAGATATGCAACAACGGCTGCAGTTGCAACTGGCAGCTGCGAATATCTTACCTGCAGTTTGCAGGTGAATTAAATATGCTCAGTCACGGAATATGAATCTTAGTAAGCTATTTCTCTAGACAGGTAAATTGAAAGATGTTAGATATGAAGAGTATGTAACCCTAGAATTAAGAGTCTATAACCTCTTAATCAAGTGAGCAGACAATTCAGGAATTTTTGAGTAATGTTTTTTTTCTAAAATGGGATAAACTTATTTATTTAAAGCTTAGACATGTGCTAGAATAATATATTAAGATAAAATAATTTATTATTATCATTATTTGATTTTAATTTATCGTAACATAATATATTAACAGAGAAGATTTTTACGCTTAAAGAGATCAAATTTTTTTTTTTTTAAGGTTTTATCCAAATAAAAGATTTTTAATGTTTTAACTGAACATGTAGAGTCTACAAATTCATAACGAAAAAAATTTAAAATGATAATATTCTAACTATATATATTCATAATAGTGTATTTTCTTTGCCTACAATGTATATTATATAGATTAAATTAAGACACTACAAACTCTTTCAAACTAAAACACTAAACGTTTGAAATACAACAAATCTAGTGTTTTAGTATTTAAAATGCTCAAAAACATTTTAAAATTGGGTACATCAGTTTAAACTTTAAAACTTTTAAAAATATAACTTTTAGTCGTTTTAAATTAAAACACTAGAATTTACAGCGTACTTGTTACATTGAAATTACATTTTGTGGGAAAATTTGTACAATACCTCGTGAATTAAAATTTATCTTATATATGCTACACTAAATTATACCAACTAAACAAAATTGCCGGATAAGGGGGTTGGTGTTTAATTCGCACTTGACAAACAAAAAATTAACTAATTTATTTATCTCTATATCGAATTTATTGACCTTAATCTCTATATCGGTCATTATATGCAATCATTTCGTAGCAAAATGACATGTTAAATTTCGTATAATGTTAAGGAATTTATTTTGGGCAATCTGGACTTTTTTCTTCTGTGTGGTTGTATAATTGTACCAAATGGGAACTCCATACGTAAGTATGGTTTGAAAAAACACCTTATATATAAGATTATAGGTCTGATTTTCTGTTTATGAATGGGTATATTATTCTTTTCAAATAATTAATCTTGTGGATAATTTGTGGAATGTGTGACTTATAAGTCAGAGTTTTATCTAAGGTGACTACTAGATATTCCAAATTTTCACGCCATGGAATTATGGTAAATAGCACAGTTTTATTTTTCGAGTAAATAGCATAGGTTTTGTTTTGTCACATAAACAATAATAAATGGAAGAGAACATTGAACAATATTACTAAACTCATCGGGAAGTATTTTAAAAACATTTATCCAGTAGTATTCAGTATAACTAATGTAAAAATTATCTTAAATAAGAAACCAAAGAGATTCCGATAGTACACTATAAATACTAAATGTAAATTCACACTGTTCTTATGAGTAATTTTAAATTTGTTTTCTATGTACAAATTTATCACGACAATAAAGGTACACATTTTTGGTGTAATTAAGCACAAGAGTGTGAAATTGCACACTTTTGAAGCATTAGTTGTGATATTCATTCAACTTTGTAAATGTTGTGTGATTTTACACCAAATTGGTTACACACAAACGTCAAACTGACGTAAAGCTACGACTTGAATTCTTTCATTCAAACAAAGTAAATACTCAATGTAATTATTTCCATTAAAGGTAAAATAACTACATTAAGGGACTTTAAGAAATGAAATATGATATGTATTTATTTATACTAATCTTAGTACTTTAATACAACGGCGAGAGAAAGGTATTTGTTATTTTATCTCCATGTAGTTCATATGCCTTATTTTTATGAGTTTATTAGACACTTAACAAAGAAAAAGCTATTGCGAATTTAATATTAAAATAACCTTATTTCTACTATAACGTCCTTTTCTCCTTAAATTGGGAAAATACTATATTCAAAGGAGTATTTCATTCAAAAAATGTACATCTGCTATGTGTAAATTTATCTACTTTAAAGAAGTAAATAATACACATTTATTATGCAAACTTCACATCTTTTATGTGTAATTTGCCGCACATGTATGTAATAATTGTACACAAGAAAAGTGTATTTTTACAAAGCCATTTGCGTAATTTTTTAAAGTGTTATTCAATTTCTTTCCAAAAAGGGAGTAAAATTACACCAACATTTTTTAAAGTTTACCTTATAGTGTAGATGTAGATTTCAGCAGGGGAACAAACATACTCTGGTCTATTGTACATAACCTAAGAAGGAGATTTGCCATTCTTTTACTTAATCCGATATTATCTTACTTCTTCTTTTATTTGAATGAAGATTTTAACCCTTCTAATGCCGAGCGAAAAATTAACATTGTGCATAAAGTTTTAAGAAAAGAGTGATAAAAAATTCAGTCAGTGTTATGATTAAGAAAAAAAAACTTTTCATATCTAAAACAAGTGTTTCGTTAAAAAAGATGCGATAGTTTTTGGGATACCGCAACACCTACTTCAAATAATCATTTTTAAGAAAAACGACTTTAAACGTTCAAGTGCAAAAGTTTCAGTTTCAGAAAACCGGATAATGTCCCTGCATCGATATTATAATCAATAGTGAATATTAATCGAAAACAACTTGAAACTTGAAAGTGGATATTTTTAAGATGTTCAACTTTTGGATTCAACAATTTTCGAAAAATAATTTTTTTTAAATTTATGAATGAATTTCTGTATCATTTCTCTAACATTTTACCTAATCAGACAAAAATATTGAAAATAAGTCACTGATACTGGTCAGTAACATTTTAGTTACAAATGACCCTTATCCCACACATGACACCAATTTCGTATTATTAATTAATCGTAATACTAATTAATTTTTTATGATAATTTGCATCAAGTTGAAAGTTTACTTAATCAGACAAAAATATCGAAAATAAGTCACTGATGGTAGACACTAACATTTTAGTGAGAAATGACCCTTATCCCACACATGGCACCAATTCCGTATTATTAATTAATTTTTTATGATCATTTGCATCACATCTAAATTGAAAGCACACATTTAAAAAAAAAAAAAAAACCCTGTCAATCACCCGGAGCTTCTACTAAAAGGTTCGTCCACAATTTTTCTGCTTGGTAATAAAGTGTTTTTTTTTTCACAGTATTAACGCCTTTTCTTTCTATTTATATTTAGATCTTTCGAAATAAAATTTATTTTGGCTTGAAGGTTGCCGAGAAGACCTTCTTTGACCTCATTAACTCAGTATAATGAAATTAAAAATTAACATACTATATACTTCAATTCAACTTCAATCCCAGTTAATTCGATCTATTCAACTTCAATTGAAGTCATCTGGTCAATTAGAAAAGTGTAATATAAAATTACTGCAAAAGTTACCTAACCCCGAGCTTGAGCATTTATCGGAAAATTATTTACATTTATAGGCACATATACTGCGTCTAATTTGGTGCTAAATCAGCGGCCAGACTCTGCCTTATTTTGCAATACGATATCCAGTTTATTAGAGCGTCTTTTTTGCAACATTGCATTCGTAGCAGTTACTGAAAGTAGTAAGATGTTTGCTTTTCCTTCTGTCTATGCTCATTTCCTTTTAAGTCTTTTGTTGTGTCGCTTGAATGGAGCAGAAGTTACTCCAACTGGAGTCATTATACGCGTAATTATATAACGAACCGAGTACCATGGTGCAGAGCATATGGAATAGCATAGCACTTGCTTAAAAGTGTTAGCCTTAGCGTTTCGGTTTTTTGTGGGCGGTAGCAGCTAATTTTATTACCTTTCGTAATACGGTTGAAAATAAAGGCGCTAAAAAAAGTTTATGTCCTCATCTTTGAAGTCACTACATGCTTTCACTCTGAATAAATTACAAAATTTGCTTAAAACATTAAAAAGTTACAAAATATCATCATCTAAACTCTCTTCATTTTATTACTGTCCGAGAAGTGCGAAAAGGAATCTTTAGATACATAAAATATATTTTAGTTCCTAACATACGATATTATTAATACAAACAATTTAGGTTAAAGCAAACTTAAAAAAGAGCGTAAAAAGGACATCTGTAAAGTGTTCTATATAAATCCTGATACCCAGTTAAGTATATCTTTAATTTTTTAATAACAGGCTCTAACTGTTGGTATTATTATTTATTTCAACGTATTTCAGAAGACTTTGTGAAAATCTTTAATTGGAATTTGAAACTGGAGGGAATTAATTTCAAGGCAAAGCTAATTAAAGCTCCGAGCTCCGAGGGAAGACGCACGATTTCAAAAGACCTTTAATAACTAATTGATTTCAAAAATATATCGTCAAAAAATAGAATAATATTAATACATATAAGGTAGGTGAGGGTAATAAGGCCTAGCTAAAGGAGATTTGAAATAAAATAAAAAGTATGTATCCGAATCAACAAATTTTAATGTTAATTGAAACTTTAGATGAATTACTATAAAGTATAAACTAAAAATAACAATTTCTGCCGTAAACTAAAACAAAATTAAACATTTTTGAAAACCTTGTCAGTAGGCCTTATTATACTATAGTAGGATAATAAGGCCTAAGACTTTGACATACATAAATAATCAAAATAGGCTTCTTAGATTTGGTAATTGAGTTCAATAATAATATATATACATTAATTATGCTTAAAGTCTTAAGAATAACAACAAATTTCTTTGTTTAACAGCCATCAGGACACTTAAAATTATCTGTATCATCCTGGATCTAAGTGACAAGCTGCTCCATCAAATATTAAAAGGCACTTTCCTGCACTTTTGTACCTGGCTAGGTGCTTCAAAAATTCTTTTAAAAGTTTATTAGTCATATAACCCTTTGTAGATTTTTCTACCAATGATTCCGGTGGAAAGTTGTCATTTAATTCTGGCTTCAAACGTATAACTTTAAATATGATCATTGATGGTATAGCGCTACCAAGTGCATTTACACATTTCGCGATGGTGACACTTTCAGCGTGTTATCCCCCATCTTTGCTATCTTTGTAAATGCACTCTTATATCTTTTTTGTCTGTCTGCTGTCCTTTCAGGATTACTTTTCAAATCTAGATTATCATAAACTTCATTCAGTCTTTTGGAGTGATCATCAAGGATAAATTTATTAAACTTTTGTGACCTGGCCAAAAACTAAACTTTTCTTCTAGATATTTCCATATGGCTTTTCATAAGCGGTTTAAACCAATCTTTACCAGCAACTCTAGCATGTTGATTGAAGTTGTGCTTGATGTTATTAAGCTCACCAAATGTATAGACCAAGCGTCGGAGAATCTGTGGTGTCACAGGCACCTCATAATTCTACTAACAAGATCAACTTACTGGTCGTCACTGAGTAAGGATTTTCGACCTAGTGTTTTTCTTTCAAACTACCAGTCTGGAGCTGATTTCTAATGGTTCTTCTGGGAACTTTATACCTTCAGGTTTATAGGTGCTCAGCATTCCTATTTGAACTGGCTGGACAGCCGACACCAAGTCATTTTCAGACCACAATGCTCGTTAGGGGGGCAGAATAAATAAATAAGTAAACAGTTGTAATTACTTATTTACATTCCTAACATTTTGAAAAAGATATAATATAAACTGTAAAACAGTAAAATTTTGATACAAAAAAATGAGGATAATAAGGCCTATGGTCAAATTTGGTAGGCCTTAAAAACCGCTGGTAACGTGC
This sequence comes from Dysmachus trigonus, assembly GCA_949715965.1. Taxonomy (NCBI): domain Eukaryota; kingdom Metazoa; phylum Arthropoda; class Insecta; order Diptera; family Asilidae; genus Dysmachus; species Dysmachus trigonus. Next base: position 69,146,476 of record OX454321.1, on the reverse strand, counting down.
GTAAAGAAAAACTAAAAAGAACATTATTCGGATCATGATATATTATTCAAACATCAAAGGTCGTAGAAGCATGAAATAATAGAAAATTATAGTGCAAAATTATATATATAAGTGTAATATTACAAAAAATACTTACGATTGATTCGGACGATTTCTTATTATTCGTGCTGCGCAACCGCCCCTCACAATGAAAGACACCACACTAGTGGCAGCGAACGAGCTAAAGCGTCGCAAAAAGTTTCAGGTGCCATCGATGAGTGTTAGCTACCTGTGATTATGACCTTGAGCGACATCGATCATTTTAAATTATATTTTTGTTACTTAGGCTTTATTAGCCGACAGGCCTTATTACCCGCACCTACCTTATTCTTTTTTTCATATATTTCTATAATATGCATATTGTGATTTTAAAGTGATTCAAAGTATTTTAATTAACGGTTTTTGACCGCGGCTTAATATACCAAAATAATAGATAATACGTTTATCAAACAATTTGAGAATAAGAAGAATAATTTCTTTTCTTAAAAAATTAAAAGATTTTAAAAAAATTTGTAGAACCTTATTTTTTCTACTTTCACTATTTAAGTGATAAAAAAATTTGGTTGTAATGATTAAATTGCCAGATTCAAATAATTTTGTCGGTAATACCCATTCATTCAATATCGTTCAACAAATTAATGCTTTCATTGACATTTATTACGGTCACTATTAAACAAAAAGTTTTCAACAAGAACTGCTATTAATTCGGAAGTCTTTATTCTTGAGGGTTCTCTAGTTATAAGATTAAGACATAAATAATATACCATTGCGAAATAAATACTTATAAATAACCCTTCTTTCACCTTTCATGGCTTTTATAAAATTCTTCATAATTCTTTCTCATAATTCAATAGATACCATATAAGACAATTTTCTGTAATGTTATATGACGACAAATATACATAATTCAATTTTTTATGATGTACAATCATTTGTAAATTTTTACTATGTCCAGTGTCAACAAGACCGTTATTTAATTTTGGAACTAGCGATAGCATATTTTCGCATATATTATGCTAAATCTCGAAACAAAAATACAAAAAAAAACAAAAAACAAACGAACAATCGAATAAGGACCATAGGAGTTTTGGTGGCGAATAAATTGTATATTTGTTATTTAGGTTTAGGGTGGTTGATACAACAAAAAAGGTCAACGGGCTCAGGTTCCCGGCTTGTAATTAAAAATTCTATAATAATACACTATAAAAATAAAATACACAATGAGTGAAATAAGGATATCTATATGAAAAGTGTCAGGGCCTGATTAACCCATTAATGCGCAAAAAGAGGATTTTGTGCACGCAAGTTCAATTGTACGATTCGAATAGAACATTTGGGGCGAATTTCCTCCAAATTCGTATATAAGGGGTTTTTGGTCCAACAAATTCTGAAAAAATTTACATGTTTTCCTTGGCTAATTATAAGTACTTTTTGTCATATACATTTTTTTTGTAAAGTTGATCCTTTTAGTGTAAAAAAATTGCGAACTTTTTTATTACATTGCTGTACAAAATGGCCATTTTGCAAAAACCAAAGCAAAAAAAAAAATTCAACACCATGGTTTGAGAAAGTTTAGACATTCGGACCGCGATTTCTGGTAGTATGATCTGACTTTGAGACGAAAAATGATCAAAAAAAATCGGCACTTTTTTCAAAAAACCCAAAAAATAATAGGGTTTTTGAAGTTTTTATGCAAAACAAATGCCAGATTCTGAAAGAGCAACCCCAAAAACCCCTTATATACGAATTTAGAGGAAAATCGCTCCAATGTGCTATTCGAATCGTACAATTGAACTTGCGTGCACAAAAACATCGTTTTGCGCATTAAGGGAGCAGTACACTTCTTTTTTGCATTTTTTAAAAGGGTTTTTTTTTTATAGAAAAATTTATTGAATCATTTGAAAATTTTACACATTAAAATATATGTATCAAAGAAAACAAAAATAATTTTTTCGAAATTTCTGGCGTTTGTACGGCAGTAATATGGCTGCCTAAAAAAAACCCTTTTCAAACTGGTTGGTAAGAAATCTCAGCTCTGGAACGTCTGAAACAAAAAATTCAAAGCACTTATTAAAATATAAGTCAGCTGCTATCGTGTGAACCACGATGAAGTATTTTGGCAAGAAAACAACAAAATGGCGGAATTTTTAATTTTTTAACGTTAATTTTTTTTTTTTTTTATTAAATATTAATAAAAAAAAGGGTTCAATATTAACCTATGTTAATAATAATGGTTCACACCATAAGCAAACATATATGGAATAAGTCCACAAAAATTGAGCCCAATCGGACCGGTAGTTTTTTCAAAAAACTGCCAACCAGGTCAAAAAAAGTAGTTTCGAGAAAAACGCGTTTAAAGTTTTTTTTATTCAATTCGCAGATAATTCTGAAAAAAAGTATCTTACGCTTATTCGGCAATGCTTTTTCAATCGATTTAACATATTGTAAACTACTTTTGGAGGTATATAGTATACAAATTTGATGTTTTTGAAAACATCGATTTTTTCAAAAAATATAAGTGTACTGCTCCCTTAATGGATTAATCTAGTTTGATGGAAATTGCATATTGTTCCAGGATATAAAAAAAAAATTATAAAAACTACATCTCAACTACTGTGTTCTCGAAACACGTTTTTTTTTTTTTTTTTTAATTTACTATGATATAATTATTTAAAACTAAAGCTCTTTTATTTTAATACCCGCACTTGAGATATTAAAGCTCTTTTATTTACTAAAAGAGTGGCCTTTATAGGTTAGCTCATTGATACAGGGTTATTTTTGAATTTTTTCACCTGCATACCCAAAATTGGTGTTAATGAACCTTGACGTTCGAGATATCAAAATGTTTGTCCCGACAAGAGCTTTTGAAAAATTGCCGGCGAAAGTCAAAATTCAATATGGCGACTTCAATATGGCGGCCGGAAACTGGAAAAAATTTGAATATACAGCAAAAAGGGCTTGTAGAAAAAAATACGCGTCCGATCCGGTCATTTTTTGGGTTAAATTGTAGCTAAAAAACACCCTATAAAAGCTGGTGAGGTTGAATGAAAAAATCGACCAGGCAGTTCCAATAATATGGTGGGCGAATTTTTACAAATCAACTAATTTGCACCAAATTCGGTAAAAGCCCCATTTTGGGGTCGCTGATTACGAATGCAGGGTTGGATTTACAAAATTCAAAATGACGAATCCAAGATGCTGGCTAAAATTTTCGCAAATGAGCCAATTTTCCCAAATTCAGTATCCGGGAGTTTCGCTGATCACGAATCTGAAGTCAAATTTGCAAAATTCAAAATGGCAGATCCAAGTTGGCAGATAAAATTTCTTAGTAGGAATTACAAGCGCATAGTACAAAATCAGCCTATTTTAGTAAGCAGGTACATTTTCTTTCCCGAAAGCGCTCATACATTTATATAAAATACAATTTCACAGGCATGTTTGCACGGACAGTGATAAGGTTTTTTCTCCACAACTCAGAAAAGAGTACGTTATGGTCATAAGGCAGTGTTAATCGGGTCTTTTACCACATTCAATTTTGTTAAAATGTCAAACATTTAATTTGAAAAAGTTTTATGTAATACGTTTGCAAAAATCAGGCTAGAATTTTAAATTTGGCTCCCTTTCAAATTCAAATGGTCAAAAATAATGATAGTCATGGATGCAATAATTACTTAACGCTTGCAGCATTCCATCTGACAACGTAGAATGTTGTTCATGCAAAATCTTTATAACTTTTACTTTCGTCTTCTATTGCCTCATTAAAGACGTTAAACATTTGAGTAATTTTCTGTCCACCATCATAAATCTCCAACTAGTGCCCGAAATGTACTTATTTATCCAGTCGTAATTCAATGCTCCTCTCATATTTGTTCCAAACTCGAAGATCAACCCATAACCCATCTAAACGTAATACACATCATCGCTACCAAGTACCAACCCAGATGTGCATATTTCCGATCTCTGAACGCGACCCCATAAAACCTAACGACTATCTTGTTTTTTTCAATAGAGTCTTTTAGTCCAGGCATTCCTACACCGAGTAATTTCGTTGCAAGGTCTTTTCGAGAAGGAAAACCTGTGCGCAGGTTTTCGTTTTTCCACTAGCCAAATGGGTGTCAGGCAAACGCAAACTAGTACGCATCGGAGATGATGAGAAACCGATATGAGAAACCGATTCGAGCAACTCGTTGGTAGGTAGCGCAGCGCAGGTTGCCAGCTGCGAACGTGTCCATATTCGGAGGTGCAGTACTGTGTGTCTAGTTGCGGACCTATCTTCAAGTAATCGACATTATGAAATTCATCAAACTACTACTTTCCATTAGCATCGCGGTGCAGAAAGTAAAAGCAGCACCACCGCGCAAGTAAGAATCGGACTGGATGCGAGCTACCTTTCACTTTTAGCACAATTCTCAGGTTGATGGTGATTCCGTCCAATTGCAATTTGGTTTTTTTTTTTCGGTTTTTCATAGTTTTTTATTTTATTTTAATAACCTCAGTAGAAGTTGTAGAGCCAGGCTTTTATTATACCTACATGTGCCTGCGACGATATACGAAAACTGCACTTACTTAGCTTCAGGCACCCGACTATTACCCGGTGATCGACTTAAGGAGCTGCAAGTCAGGTCGAAAAACTGGAATAGCCCGCGCACGGTTTTTGCGGTGCGGTGCGGCACACCAATTTGGTGCTACATTTTCTGGGCTCAAAGAGTTCAAAAGCGGCTCAAATCCAACCAGCCGATGGATGGATAGATGCAATTTTCTGGGAAATTTATGACAAGAAAAATGTTTAGACAGTGAACGCCGGACGTAATTAAAAGAATATTTTGCTGTGGGGATTGTGTTAGCTTATGTAAGACCACATCCATTGTCAGAGGTATCTTACTTTCAAAAGGAAGTTGCTGGAAGAATATGATCGAAACAGAACGGATGCTTGAAACCGTGTGACATCGATTTTGTATGACCTACATAGTTTTAATGTATGATGAGATGCTTTTTATTACATCTTTTAAAAAGTATTTTAAAAACGTTAGCCAATCTTTCTTCAGTGCATGCAATATTTAACCAAGATAAAAATGCAAAAAGCCTTTAGTTTTTAAACAATTTTGCATAAATAAAATTGGATACAGCAGAAAACCTAATGATAATGACACAATAACAATATAAACAAGGGCAATTGAACATATAAAATTCGAAACATTTATCATTCGTCGTGACCCGATAAATTAATTCTATAGTAGCGAATAAGACAACTATGTATGTATAGGCGTCTTAGATATGTGATTCGACCAAGAAATGTGCGCATGGAATTTCAATGCAAGTTTTACATTTAACCGAATAAGACAATCATAGATCTCTAGATCTATATAGTGTGTGTTAGACTCGCGATGTGTAGATTTTAAACAATCACATGTATTTTTTGATATATTATTGAGCTTACGCGACTTCGTTCACACCCAATTTAGCTCTTTTCCAAGATTGATTGAATATTATCTATGATAACATCTTCGGTGTTTCCAAAGCGTTTTAAGATACGAGGGGTATTCAAAAAGAAAGTTTCTCTAGTCTGGCATTTCTCTCAGACGCCTCCTAGCGGACTCGCACCGAACATAGTATTAGTTTAGGGTCTGCCGATAAGAGTGGAATTGGTTTTGGTGGCCAAGAATACTGTTTTCAGCAGTACGAGTTCGGCAATCATGGAGCTATCAGTGCAAAGCGTGTTCAGTTATGAATTACGTGCGGTTAGGTGTTTTATTGGTCGATTTTCTTGAGCTAGGTACCGCGATTAATGCGGATCGATATTGTGAAGTGCTAAATAAACTCAAAAATACTATCAAACGAAAACGCCCTGGAAAAAAGACGCCAAAAAAACACAACCTTTACTTCAGAAATTCAAACGGGAAATTTTCGACCACCCACCCTACTCTCCAGACCTCACACCAACTGATTATATCCTTTTCCCAAAGTTGACAGAAAGCTTAGGTGGCCAGCACTTCGCTTCAAACGAACAAATTGAGAAGGTCGTCAAATCATGGCTCCAAAAACAGGGCACGCCTTTTTTTAAGGAAGGTTTGTTTAAGCTTGCGAACAGATACCAAAAATGTATTGAAGTCCAAGGCGACTATGTAGAAAAATAGTTTAAGAGTCAAAGAATAAAATAAATTTATTTGTATAGCCTAAAACTCGTTTTTTATTTTTTTTTTTTTTTCCCCAACACAGGGAAACTTACTTTTTGAATACCCCTCGTACAATTATATATAACCCATATATAATATATAACGAAATATCAAAAAATACATAACAGATTTATATAAAATCAAAAATAGGAGGGAAATTCTAGCATCTACTTCACTTGTACATATCAAAGTTTCAGAAAAATGTTTCAACAATTTTTAGGCAGGCACTACAATTTTAAATTTTTGAAAGCTAGCAGTTTAATTTAGTACCCCACTCGAAAGGGTTAAACAATTATTCTATTTTTTATAACCTCAATCCGCGCTATTGTAAAATTCCCACAATAAAAGGCATTCAGAACCAAGAAGGGTGCACGTAAAATATAAGATAGTAAAGCATTTTTAGATAGAGATGAAAGATGAAAAAACTATATTTTCCTATACTGTTTTTTATTTTACCATATATACCCATATAAAACACTAAAATCTGATTCGATTTTAATATTTGGAGAATATTTAAAAAATATATCAATACTTCTCCTATTTACAAGTAATTGGTTTTCACATATTAATTTTGAATAAACTTATTAAACACTTAAAAGCATTGCATATTTAATTTAAATAAACCTAATATTAAATTGTAATACATCGACCATCAGTTTTTATAAACTAACTTATTTTATTTTTAACCCTTGTCCCCTCTGGGGCGCAACACCGCCACACAATGTTCCAAATCACCAAAAAGCTCTAGAAAATTCGAAATGCCATTGGATATGCTTGAAATTAAGTATACAGGGATTTTTAGTGTTGCTGATTTCAAATCTGTTCTCAAAATTCAGGAATTCAGTATGGTGGATCCATTATGGCGGACCACGAATATAAAATTTGGTCGGGTTTTCGTAAAAATTGGTATGTGAAGGTTTCTAGGGTCATTTATTTCAGTTCCGATATCAAAATTCAAAAATCTAATATGGCCGAATCAAAATGCTGGACTAGAAATTTTTAACACGACGAATTTAAATGAAAGTTCGTACATTGGTGTTTTTTATATCGATACTGATATCAAAATGGAGAAGTTAAACATTTTGAAACCAATATGGTGGATGCTCATTCACAAAAATTGGTTTCTAGTGGCTGTAGGATTCACTTTACTGAATTCTACTATCAAAACTTTATAGCCAATAATGATACATTTCTATAATAATTTAGGAAATTTTAGTAATTTTTGGCCATTTTATCTGCCATCTTTAATTTCAAAATGTATATCGTCGTTGCGCGTGCAATACCGCAAAAGAGCAGTTTGTAAATACCGCGTAACAGCAAAAGGCGCAAAATTGAAATATCGCGTCTACGGATTCTTAACATGGTTTCGCTCCTTATAGATCTCACAGAATTTAAATTATCATATAAGAAACCTTATTTTTGACATAGAAACAATACCGCGTTACACTTGCTTGCTTGGAGTTGGCGGCAAGTTTTTCTTTCTCCTGTCAAATCGTGAAAACGCAGATACGCGGTATTTACAAACTGCTCTTTCGCGGTATTGCACGCTCAACGACCATATAAACATATTTGAAGTCAGCAAGCTCTAAAACCCTGTTGTACCAATTTTTATAATAATCCTGCAAGTTTTTAAATTTTGGTACGCCATATTAGATCTGCCATTTTGAATTTCGAAATTAAAAGCATACTATATTAAGGCCTAATGGATAGGCTGAGCAACGGAAAAAATGGTATCAAAATCAATCATGTATTACTAGAGCAATAGCAGAGTAAATGACAATTTGGACAGATATTTTACTCACGTTCAGGCGAATGACACAGCTTTAGGTAAGATAAAATGTGAAGATTGACTCGATGACTACTCTGCCAACTTTAACAGTAAAAAAACATAGTAAAATGTACTATTAGTGGACGAAAATTATAACTCTGTGAAGGACCAGGCTGCCCTTTTATCTATATATTTATAAATATCGTCTTTTGGCTTTGATTCTTTTAATTTTGGCCAGCTTTTTAGCGATTTGGAACACTGTGCGCCGAATGCAAAGAGTTAAAAAATGCATTGCTATTGAAATTAATCCAGCAGTAGATAGTACAAATGGGTCTTATTAATTAATACTCATGAATGGGAATTAAGTGGCTTTATTCTCATAATAAGCCAAAATTAATAGAACATATAAGGATAGAAATAAAACAATAACTATTTTCATAGTTTTTATTACATTTAAAATGTTATAGAATTTTCTAATAACGTATTATCACATAAAAACTAAGATCATTATCCATTTTTGTAAAAACTTTTAACAAGAACACCAAATTGCATTCGTATTAGACTTTAATACTTCCTAGATTATATATGTACTTTTCAATGCAATGTGTATTAGATTTATGTCGAATTATAAAACTGTGTGGTATTTTTTTATAATATATCTTGGTTTACAGCTTTTGTTAAATACCACTTGTTTTACATTATATTCCCCTGGGACCTGGAATAAGATTGAATATTGGGTGATACTGAATTTAAATATGACCTTTGTAAAGTGATTAATAAAGTCAAACGATATCAAAAGTAATATGAAAGAAATACAATTTTGCTTGAATATATGACATTTCTTAAAAATATCTGTATTTTATATGCTCATGATACAAAGGCGATATTCAAAAGTGTCCTCAAATTTTTAACTATATAATGTACGAAAACTAGTACACTCTCATTAATCAAAATTTATTGCAGGTTACCATGCTGCTATTATTGGACACATAATCATAATCATCAAAATTATCTTGTCTAGACTTTCTCGATAAGTTTTCATTTTGCTTTTAAATAATCCCCAAAAACCTCGACATCAAATAGAAACTCTAATTGCATGTTAATTTCTCTGAAAATGTTAATATCTAACTTTAAATTACATTACGGCCATAGACCTCTATCTATTTCTCCTCAACTTAATTTATATCACGACGGCTAGTAACTTTTTCATGTGTCGATATCCACTTTTACCAAGATTAGATATTACGAAAATTAAATAAAATGGCCTGCCTTCAATCGCATATCATTTGCCAAATTAATTGGATCCAAAGCTTTCACCTATTTTACCTACCAGCTACTGGTTTTCCTAATTGCACCGAAAAAAATATTAAATTTTAACTTCTTAGGCATAGCAAGATAAGTCGAATGCCATTAAGTAAATTAACATTAATCTTCTCGTAAAAACCAGTACTTTGCAAAGTCGTTATGTGCGGATAAAGAGGATTCACTTATTTAGTCGATAAAAAAAAGCTCTAATCACTGCGGTGTGATTAGAAACGCCTTTTAAATTTCTTTTTCATTATTTCTATAACAAACGTATTTACGTTTTTTTTTCTTCTTAATTTCAGACACAGCATAATGTTTTTCGCCGACAGCTATCACCGACTCAGCAGACACATATATTAAATGATGTACAACAGCATCAGCAACAACAACAGAATAGATTTAATATTCAAAATCCAGAACAGCAATATTTTCAACAGCAAAGTGTTGAAATTTCTTTGAATCCAACAAAGCAAACCATAATAAATGAGAGACCCCCACCTTTACAGCAACAACCTTCAAATACCATTCGATTCCCTCAAAATAACTACAGAACTATAAACAACCCTAACAGCAATGTTCTTCAGCATCATACCCAAACAAATTTTATCCCAAATTTCGTTCAGCAAAATCAACAGCAGCAAGTATCAAACAACCAAATTCAAAGATCTTTGAATAACCAACTCCAGGTACCATCACCACAACAGCCTCAACCATCAAATCCGACGCAACAATCGCAAATTCCTATTGATCAAGAATTTCACGCACAAAATTTTATTACATTACGCAACCATTTTACCCAGCCGACTGGACCAACCGCTCCAAACCAACAATACGTCCAGCAACAGAATCAACAGCAGCAATTCCAAGCAACTCCTCAATTCCAAAATCAACCACAGTATCAACAAAATCCTCAACAACAATTTCCACAGCAACAGATTCAGCAATTTCAAGCACCACAACCTGTTCAACAACAAATTCAACAACCAATTCAACAGTCGATTCAGCAACCAATTCAACAGTCAATACAGCAACCTATTCAACAGGTGTCTTTCCAGCCTACACAACCATCTCCCAACCAACAATTTGTGCTTCCACCACAGCAACAACAAGTTATTCCAACTCAGCAATTTCAAACAGCCCCACCTCAATACCAAACGAATCCTCAAATTCCAGTACCGCAAACTCAGCAATACAAAGTAGTAAACCAATACCAACAGTACCAGCACCAAAATAGTGGGAGTGGTCAACTAACACCAGAACAGGAGGCGAAACAAAAATTGATTCAGAAGCATGAAGCATTTGTGCAAAAACAGTACGAGAAACAGCAGAATAAGGTTAAACAGCTGCACGATGAATTCGTCCAGAAGCAGCAAACTATCAAAGGGCCTGGTTTAACTATTAGGCAGCCTATTTTTGACCGAGCTAATTCACAAATTAAGAGTCGACCAATTGCCCCATCAGAAACAAGTCTTTTCGATTTTGCTCTGAAAAAATACTATGAAGAGCATCCAACTACGACAACAACTACAACAACCACCTCAACTGCAAAGGGAACAACAAATTCTGTGAATAATGGTGAAGATCCTTACGAACAACTTCTTCGAGCACAAAGGAAAGATATATATTCGACACTCAGGTCGGACAGCGATAAGACCAGGCCGAAATCGACTAAAACTCGACCAAAATCGACAAAAGCGTTTGGACGGGAAGAACTACTGAAGCAATTAAAATTAGCCCTAGCTGAAAATCCTCAGCCCAGTCTTGGAAATAAGACGTTCGATGCAATGGATCTTGTCCTACCAAACGGTGAGAAGGTTCAAGTAATTCGAACAACTGATCCGAATTTGCTAACAGGTGCCGACAGCAATCGTGTCCAACTAACCCTTCCATCTCCAGAGCAATTCAATGAGCCCCCGCATCCAATTCAAAATAGAAAAGCCTCTGCCGGACCAGAAACTCCTGATATTTTAAAACAAATTGCACCAGATCATGCCAGAGATCTTCATCTACCAAATGGTCAGAAAGTTGAAATTGTTCGAGCACCAGTTCCGCCATCTATCTCAGGTTTAAAAGAACTTCCCGCAGATCTATCAAGCCTCTATAGCCAAAGTGTTGGAGATGAAGCTCAGATAATATCTTCAGATGGTCCACCATCTATTGAAGAATTGGCCCAAAGAGGTTTAATTCCTGAAGGATATGAAATTATTCAACAACCTGCACCAGGCTCAAGACCTCAACCAACTCCTCAACCAAAACCAGCACCCAAAAAAGCCCCAACATTTGTTTATTTAGAAGAGCAACCTGATGGTACTTTTAAGATTCAAGGTGTAAAAGCGAATGGCGAAAAAGAAGCTAAAACAAGCGGTGCTGAAGTGGACAGTATCTTACAAAGGATAAAACAAGGTGAAATTCAACTACCTCCTTCAGTAACAAAACTACAACTTCCTGGTCAAGATCATTCATCACACGCTCCACAAAATCAACACATTCCACAAAACCAACACATTCCACAAAATCAACACGTTCCACAAAATCAACGCATTCCACAAAACCAACACGTTCCACAAAATCAACGCATTCAACAAGTTCCACAAACGACAACTACAAGACGGCCACATCCAACACAAAGAAGGCCTACCACACCAGCAACAACAACAACCACCACTACAACCACAACGATTGCGCCCAGAATAACATACCATAATGCATACGACGACACAGCCACGCCCTCTTTTTACGCTTCCACGCCACGAGTGACATTCCCCAGCAGTACAGTTTCACCATATTCAACACTCGCTCCACAAATACATAGGGCGAACACACCAAATAATTTACAGGCAGCATCAAGCACCTATGAGACCACCGTGTCCCCTCCCGTCACGTACTCGCACTACACGCACGAGTACACGCCCACTGAGCCCTCGCCAACCGAAAGGTTCGTCTCGACGACCCAAAGGCAGTCAACTCCTCAGGAGGACTTGATCCAAATCCTCAAATCGAATGGACTTTATGCCATGGCCAAGTATCTTCGACAGTCCGGTCTGGATAGCATCCTGAACGAAACAGGTCCTTACACCGTCTTCGCTCCAACAGACAAGGCCTTCAAGAACTTGCTTATTCAGCTGGGCGGACCTGAGAGGGCTGAAGAGAAATTCAAGGCTAATCCAAGACTGTTGAGCGGGGTAAAATAATATAAGAAATATATACAGGGTGTCTCAGCTAAGGCGGATTTGGTTCATACCACTTGATGTAATATGCTTCGAAAAACCTTTTAGCAGTCCAGTAAAATAAGGAGTTATTTTCCAAAATTTCTAATCTATTTGGATTTTTATATAAACCCTTTATTTTGTCATTATAATAAATATTTAAAAAATGCTCAACGATATCATGCCAGCTTGCCTCTTTTGAGTTTAAAGGTCTTAATTGAATCTTTTTTTTTTGGAAAATTATCCAATCCACCATTTTTATAATAACTTTAATCGTTGGCCCCTAAATAACACTGCACAACTTTTTGCACGTTAATTATAATGACTAAATAAATCTGTATACAAAAATCCAACTAGATTAAAATTCTTCGAAAGATATACTCCTTTTTCGTTTTATTTTACTGGACTGTAAACACTATTTGCAATAATGGTACTTTAAAAATGCTGGGTATGTTTTCATAAATCACCCTGTAACTTTCTTATTATTCACCCTATGAACACGGTCAATGCCTAATTTAAAAACAGCCACTCTGGACTTTCCAATAATTATTTAGTCAGATACTATTGAATAAGGAAGGCCTCAACCGCGTCAGTGAAGTTAATAATAAGAAATTTACAGGGTGATTTATAAAAACATACCCAAAAATCTTAAAGAACAATTATTTCGAATAGTATACTTCAAATCTAAAAATGCATACTAAATTTTTCGAAGAATATTATATGAAAAAACTTAGGTATGAGACAAATTCACCTTATCTCAGACACCCTTTGTTAAAATTGAATTTTTAGTAAAATATAAAAATATAATTCCAGCTGCTTCTACACCACGTGATCCCAGGCGCTTTCCATATAACTTCCCTTCAAGATGAAATGACTGGAGTCTCATTGGCAGGAACCCAATTGCGGGTCAATCAATACACAATGCATGATCAGGAATGGAACGACGTGATTGTAAGAAATTTCACACAAATTTTTAAAATTCAACTAAAATATTGTTACTTTTAGATTACAACGATTAACGGAGCCATGGTGGTAACTGAAAAGCAAGACATAAAAATTCCTCAGGGAATAGCGCACGCAGTAGATAGGGTCATGTTCCCTCTGCCCGTAGGAGACCTTTTACAAACCCTTCAATCAGACAGGGAAAATCGATTTACGCATTTCCTTAAAGTTGTTTATTCTTCAGGATTATCGGAAATTTTACAAAATAAAGGTACGTCTCTAGATAGATGACAGTGGAGATTCTGCTCAAAAGATTTTATATATATTTATATATATATCTTTTATTTATATATCTAAAAGTTTAAAATTTTATCTTTAGGAAGACATGATTTTCGTTAAAAAGTATTTTTTATCCTTTCCAACATATGTTTCTTAAAGAGAACAGAAGTTTTAAAAATCTCGATTGACCTTTAATGCATACACATTTTTATAAAACTTGGTATGTTGGGTTTTTTGTGGGTTGCTGTTTACAAATCAATTCAAATTAGAGTATCCAATGGCACGTAAAATCTGCTGTTTTTAATTTAAAAAATAAAACATAGGATTCATAATCAGCGATATCGAAAACGCCCGGGTATTAAATTTCAACTAATAATATTGTGAGCATCACTAGAATATTAATTCTTTCTGAAAAAATTGGCATTTTGGTGATTTTGTTTATTTATCATATTTTACCTATTTTTTTTTATGTGCTCTCATGCCTTCACTATTAACAGAATGTAGTAAGTATGCTTACCACCGCAAAACTAAGGAGTTAAAGCTAAAATAATGATACAACACGTATTTAAATACGCAACATCTGCAATACATTTTATTTAATATGACAATTATTTTCGTATATCTACAAATAAGTAGGATAAGATGTCTAAATATCACGCCATTAGAATAGAAAAAGGTAGAGTATTGACTGATAACATGATAATTATTTACTTTCACGGAGACCTGGTTTTTTAGCTAACTAAATCGAAAAATGTATGGATTTTACTAGTTTTTTTTTTTTAATTATTCGTTTTTGCGTCGGATTTATGAAAAAAAAATACAAAAATTTGAAAACAATAATTTTTCGGTTAATTTTTTATCTTTGAATGCTGAAAAAAGCGTATTTTAAAAAACGAACAATTTGAAAAAAAGAAAATTTTTTAGTTTATGAATTGATTTTCCACATCCTAATCAATATTTTGGAAATGGGAGAAAGCTAGAAAAGGAGTAGCGGTCAGGATAGGTCAGGGGGAGTGGGGGGGATGCGGGGTGGAGGTGGGTGGGGGGTTGTGGGGGGTGTTAAAACCTCGCCTGAATTTTACTACCACTCTCTCTGGAGGGGAAGGGGATCAATATAACTATCAATAATGGCGGCAATTTCAAATTGCCTTGATTATCTCTTTATCGTAGCGCTAGAATCAATCAATAATAGCGGCTGAAAATTCAACAGAAATACTGATTTTTTTACATTTTTTAATCCGACGCAAAAACGAACAATTTGAAAAAAAAATGGTAAAAATGTTGATTCTTCGATTTTATGTCCTCAAAAAACCAGGTGACCGTGAAAGTAGACAATTACCGATAACATTTACAAGGTTGTATCTCAATTTTATGTTTATTACCAGTTCTTCAGCTTAAGCACTTATTCTGGCAATTCCGAACACATGTATCATCTACAAATCCTGAAAGTTAATAAATTTTGATATACTATACAACCTGATGAAAATTATTAGTCGATATGTTTATTAATTTATTTAATTAAGTTTTAAAACTCTTCACGTGAAATACTTTTAAAAAAAAAATTCTGTATGTTGATCTTTATGATCATCTTCCTTCTACATATTTACCTATGAATATATTATAAACTTTTATTAATTACAGTCTGATTAATTGAGTAAAAAGAATAAACCTTCTAAACGCATGCCATATTTTCACCAACATTGATTTAATTTGCAAGAAGTATTTTTTTCTTACTGAAATTGAAAATTATTATTTTAAAAGTAGACATGGTAATACGACTTTTATGCTTTTTAAGTAAACGATATACCTTATGATCAAAAATATACGGGAATTTCTAATTTGAAAGGCCTACGCTGCACTAGTCTGTAAAAAATTGTTGCAGCGATTGTTGGCAGTACTGTTTTGACAATCTGCAAAGTTTGACGGCGATCGAATGTTTAGTATTCTGTCAGCGTCTGTTTGAGTAAGACGAAAAATTGTATTGTTGCGATTTTTACAATTA
Organism: Dysmachus trigonus; assembly: GCA_949715965.1. Lineage (NCBI taxonomy): Eukaryota > Metazoa > Arthropoda > Insecta > Diptera > Asilidae > Dysmachus > Dysmachus trigonus. Next base: position 69,130,762 of record OX454321.1, on the reverse strand, counting down.
ATTTTATTGAAAAGCAGCGTCACGGCCGATAGCGACCCCACATTCATCAAACGCGTCATTACTGGTGACGAGACGTGGGTTTACGAATATGATGTGCCGACCGAACAACAATCTTCCAAAATTGTTTCAAAAATGAGCCAAAACAGAAAAAACCACGTAAAAGTCGCTCGAAAATTGAAGTTTTGTTGACTGTATTCTTCGATATTCGTGGTGTAATGCACTACGAATTCCTTTCAGACGGTCAAACGGTCAACAAAGAATACTATTTAGGCATTATGCGCCGTCTGCGTGAAGCAATTCGTAAGAAAAGGCCTGCTTTGTGGAAAGACAATTCGTGGATTTTACACCACGATAATGCGCCATCTCATACAGCGTTGATTTTTTCGGAGTTTTTAGCCAAAATATCGACTAATGTCATCAACCAAGCACCGTATTCTTTTTCCCTTTCCCAAGACTCAAATTTACATTAAGAGGAACGCTCTTTGAGACGATTGATGCTATAAAAGAGAATTCGTTGCGAGAGCTAAAGGCCATACCTTTGCAAGCCTATGAAAAGTGCATGGACAATTGGATCAAGCGTTGGTATCAATGTATCGTCGCAGATGGCGAGTATTTTGAAGGGGATAATAATGAAATTTATTGAAAATTAAAATTTCGTGTGTTTTTACCAAATTCCCGTTTATTCTTGATCATACTAGTTCAAAAAGCAGACTGCATCTTATGAAAATTCTTTTAGCCTTATCCTAAGTTAACCAAATTCTTACTTGAGATCATCAGATCTACGTAAACACATGCTAAAAACAGCACCTAATTTTAATTCAGGTTATTATTTGATTTGTGGAAATCAGAGATCGGCAAAAAAATAATATTTCTCTTTCGATTTTTCAATTTGTAAACAATTTCTAATTGCAACATTGAAATTACCAATTATTCAAAAATTAATAATCATCGTTCTAGAATTTTCCATTGCACAAATAATCAGTAATTGCTCAGGCAAACATTTATGAATACCCAAATACCGATAATTTGCCCTCCAAACAGTGTGATTATTCAAGCAATCGGTAATCCATGGGCCAGAAATTCGAGAATACTCAACTACTCAGCAATGTTCTGTGAGAAATTTCTGATTACTCCAGCAGTCGGTAATCCATGGCTCAGAAAGTCGAGAATACTCAACTAGTCGGTAATTTGCTGTGAGAAATTTCTGAGTACTCTAGCAATCGGTAATTCATGGGCCAGAAATTTTAGAATACTCAACTAGTCAGCAATTTATCGTAAGAAATTTCTGATTACTCTAGCAATCGGTATTCATGGGCCAGAAATTTTAGAATACTCAACTAGTCAGCAATCTTCTGTAAGAAATTTCTGATTACTGTAGCAATCGGGAATCCATTGGCCAGATATTGAAGAATACTCAATTAGTCGGTAATTTTCTGAAACACATTTTTGATTACTCTAGTTTTCGGTAATTTGTTGACTAGAAATTTGAAAATACCCATTTTCGTGTGATGTATGATATGTTAGGAATCCTGTATCGCATTAGTCATGTGATATGTGACATAACTGTATGTTACGTTTGACAAAGCACATATAACAAATCACATATGAGCTGTTGTTTTTGAGAGTGGTATAAGTCCATTTTTTCATGAAGTGAAATATTTAAGGGTTTGCATTTGAATCAACTAAAAAATAATGGTAAAAGTTAATCAGTTCGGGTAATGTTTTTAAGACTTTAAACGTGTTAAATTTTATTGTGCAAAAATAGTTAATAAAATTGTTTAAGAAAACAAACGATTTTTCTAGCTACTAACGGACTTATACCACTTTCAATAACAACGAATTATGCAAATTTTTGAGTCGTTGTTTTTCAAAGTGGTATAAGTCCATTTATTTCTATATTGAGATATTTAAGAGTTTCCGTTTGAATCAACTTAAAAATAACGACAAAAGTTATACAATTTGGATAACATATTTAAAACTATAGATTTGTAAAATTTTACTATTCAGTGCAACTTCTTTTGATTACTGTGTGAAGATATTTTACACCACTGACTTTGTGACTATAAATATAAAAAGAGGATAACTACATCTGACTAAAACTATCATTAACTCATTTTTTCCAAAAATGGACTTATACCACTTTCAAAAACAACAGCTCATATAACATGTTTGCACATACAGTTATGTTATTTGTAATATGTGATGAGACGCATAACATATGTTACATATAATGAATATGCGGGGAACGCACTTAACATTTCCCATATGACATGTCATGTCACATACAATGAATATGAAATTTGTAACTAAACGAAGCACATATTTATATGTCACATATGTTTTGTGACAAATCACATATTACGTTGAAGCAAGTACCACATGTTCTCTATGGCTATGACATATGACGAAGAGTGTAAGTTGTATGTTGTATACAATATATATGTATATATATATTTTTTTTAAATATAAGTCATCCCCTTTTTTTATTTTTTATTTTACAAATAAAAATCATTTTTTTATTTTTGATTTTAAAAATAAAAATCAATTTCTGACTTTAAAAATAAAATTCATATTCTGATTTTTAGTTTTGATTTTAAAAATAAAAATCACTTTCTGATTTTTCTTATTGATTTTAAAAATAAAAATCACTTTCCGATTTTTATTTCTGATTTTAAAAATAAAAATCATTTTCTGATTTTTATTTTTGATGATAAAAATAAAAACATTTTTTTTATTTAAAAGAAAAATCATTTTCTGATTTTTGTTTCCGATCTTAAAAATAAAAATCGGAGTATGATTTTTATTTCTGATTTTAAAAATCAAAATGAGAACACACTTTTCATTTTTGTCTAGAAAAATAACAGTCAGGAAATAATTTTTTAGATTTGATTTTTATCGAAAATATCATAAACGTCACGGTCCCTGATGTAATGTCATATGTCATGTCATACGTCATGTCATACGTCATGTCATACGTCATGTCATATGTCATGTCATATGTCATGTCATATGTCATGTCATATGTCGTGTCATATGACATGACATATGACATGACATATGACATGACATATGACATGACATATGACATGACATATGACATGACATATGACATGACATATGACATGACATATGACATGACATATGACATGACGTATGACATGACATATGACATGACGTATGACATGACATATGACATTACACCAGGGACCGTGACGTTTATGATATTTTCGATAAAAATCAAATCTAAAAAATTATTTCCTGACTTATTTTTCTAGAGAAAAATAAAAAGTGTGTTCTCATTAAATATATTATAAAAATCATACTCTGATTTTTATTTTTAAGATCGGAAACAAAAATCAGAAAATGATTTTTCTTTTAAATAAAAAAAATGTTTTTATTTTTATCATCAAAAATAAAAATCAGAAAATGATTTTTATTTTTAAAATCAAAACTAAAAATCAGAATATGAATTTTATTTTTAAAGTCAGAAATTGATTTTTATTTTTAAAATCAAAAATAAAAAAATGATTTTTATTTGTAAAATAAAAAATAAAAAAAGGGGATGACTTATATTTAAAAAAAATATATATATACATATATATTGTATACAACATACAACTTACACTCTTCGTCATATGTCATAGCCATAGAGAACATGTGGTACTTGCTTCAACGTAATATGTGATTTGTCACAAAACATATGTGACATATAAATATGTGCTTCGTTTAGTTACAAATTTCATATTCATTGTATGTGACATGACATGTCATATGGGAAATGTTAAGTGCGTTCCCCGCATATTCATTATATGTAACATATGTTATGCGTCTCATCACATATTACAAATAACATAACTGTATGTGCAAACATGTTATATGAGCTGTTGTTTTTGAAAGTGGTATAAGTCCATTTTTGGAAAAAATGAGTTAATGATAGTTTTAGTCAGATGTAGTTATTCTCTTTTTATATTTATAGTCACAAAGTCAGTGGTGTAAAATATCTTCACACAGTAATCAAAAGAAGTTGCACTGAATAGTAAAATTTTACAAATCTATAGTTTTAAATATGTTATCCAAATTGTATAACTTTTGTCGTTATTTTTAAGTTGATTCAAACGGAAACTCTTAAATATCTCAATATAGAAATAAATGGACTTATACCACTTTGAAAAACAACGACTCAAAAATTTGCATAATTCGTTGTTATTGAAAGTGGTATAAGTCCGTTAGTAGCTAGAAAAATCGTTTGTTTTCTTAAACAATTTTATTAACTATTTTTGCACAATAAAATTTAACACGTTTAAAGTCTTAAAAACATTACCCGAACTGATTAACTTTTACCATTATTTTTTAGTTGATTCAAATGCAAACCCTTAAATATTTCACTTCATGAAAAAATGGACTTATACCACTCTCAAAAACAACAGCTCATATGTGATTTGTTATATGTGCTTTGTCAAACGTAACATACAGTTATGTCACATATCACATGACTAATGCGATACAGGATTCCTAACATATCATACATCACACGAAAATGGGTATTTTCAAATTTCTAGTCAACAAATTACCGAAAACTAGAGTAATCAAAAATGTGTTTCAGAAAATTACCGACTAATTGAGTATTCTTCAATATCTGGCCAATGGATTCCCGATTGCTACAGTAATCAGAAATTTCTTACAGAAGATTGCTGACTAGTTGAGTATTCTAAAATTTCTGGCCCATGAATACCGATTGCTAGAGTAATCAGAAATTTCTTACGATAAATTGCTGACTAGTTGAGTATTCTAGAATTTCTGGCCCATGAATTACCGATTGCTAGAGTACTCAGAAATTTCTCACAGCAAATTACCGACTAGTTGAGTATTCTCGACTTTCTGAGCCATGGATTACCGACTGCTGGAGTAATCAGAAATTTCTCACAGAACATTGCTGAGTAGTTGAGTATTCTCGAATTTCTGGCCCATGAATTACCGATTGCTAGAGTACTCAGAAATTTCACACAGAAAATTGCCGACTAGTTAAGAATCTCTAATTTCTCACCGATGAATTACCGATTGCTTAGATAATGGAAAATATGTTTTGGCTTATTACCAAATGAATTAACAATTGGAAATTTATTTAATAAAATTGTAATTTTTATGGTATTGGTTATTATCATCGAAAATATTGACGAAAAAAATATTTTTGCCGATCTCTGGTGGAAATCAATACAAAGTTAAATATGAAAGCCCATATTTTATAAGATATTTTTTTAAAATAATTTCAGACATTTTAAAAAGGTCTTTGTTTTCAAAAACTCATTCCGTATCTTCTCCTATAAATAAATGCACATTATTAACTATATATTTATGTGTTGAGCAAAAAATTGAGAAGTAAATCATAAGAATCATGATCTAGTATAAATACATATTTCCTTTATTTAGTGATTAATAACCCAAAGTTAATATGACTTTAAATATTTTGTTTTGTATCTAAGCCATCATCATTTATATGAATTCAATTAAATTTTATCAATTTTGTCGGAACAAATAAACCGGCTAACTTTTAGAGTTTCTGCACAAATTTTTACATTGTACTATGTACTTAATGTTTCCAAAATTTTTATTCTAGAAATTTCGGGAATTGAAGCAACTAAAACTATGTTAAATGGAGGTAAAATAAGAAGTGTCTTCAAATAAAATAATAAAATATTTTAAAAGCCACCAACTCATTGCTAAAAGCCTAATTCTTAAGTGAAGCTTTGCTGCCACTATAAAACAAGTGCCACAACAAAATACACAAAACACGAAATAAAATGCTTTTAATATTTTAATTTATAATTTGCTACAGTTGTTAAATCCATAAAACATAGAAAGACAAAGCGTTTTTCATAGCCTCATTACATAAAAATCGTATCAATTCAATTTTAAAAAATAGATTTTTCTTCCTAATGATTTTCAGGCACAAAAACTTACACAGTCTTCGCTCCATCGGACACAGCATTCAGCACCATGGATCCTGAGGAGCTGCAAAAACTGGAAACGGACAAAGACACAGCCCGAGAGTTTGCAATGCGGCACATAATCCCAGGAACCCTATTCTCCGCCGGGATGAGATTCTACCAAGTGAAGGACTCCCTCATCGACGGGAAGACGATAACCCTTCAGAAGACAAGTGCCGGAAAAATAAAGGTGAACGAATCCCAAATGGTCACATCGAACATCCCCGCTACGAACGGAGTCATACACGCCCTCGACGGACCACTGTAATAAAGAATTTCATGCAACGAACCGAAAATTGGAAAAAAATGCAAAAAACATAAAACGGTGTCTATCTAGTTCTGCCCTTGTTTTAGCCCTTAGCCCTAGCCTAATTACATGTATAAGTGATTTTGTTGTTAGAAAGATAATGACCCGACAAAAAAGACGAAGAGGGTGGAGCAAGCTGCGCGGAGCAAGTATTAAGCAGTTCGTAATCAAGTGTGCTTTATGCCATTCAAAGTAGTGTAATGTAATTTATGCGAAGCAAATTTAAATTATTTTTATTTTTGTTATGTAATTTTAATGTATAGCCCTACAATAAGAAGTGGGATCAAACTGGGACAGCTGTAAATGGGATCAGATGCTGTGTGTAACATTAGGATTTGTTCAAGTGGAGTCCTCACAGTTTCGCGTGTTTAATTTTTCTTTTTATATTTTTATTTCAAATAAAGAGAAAATTTGTAAACATTATAAAAATATTTTTTTATTCAATATTTGTTCAATACTATCCAAATGGAATTTTGTAAAATTCAACTTTGGGAAACCTACCTTATTTCTTCTATGTAACCTGGAAAAAGCTCTAAGCACTTTTCGTCTTTCCCTTAAAGTAACGAAAGCTTCCACATCCCAAGATAATTCTGTATGTATGTAGACTTCACTAAATATTTCCCAGTGCAGATATCATTGCCAAATATAAAGGAAACTTGAATGAAGCTCACATTTACTTTTCAGAAATAATGGTTCTAGCCAGTTATGAAGGTGAAAAATGCCCCAGTGCTTAAAATCCCTTTTTTTTCTAAAATTATAGGGTTTTTTGTCAGCTACAACATGATATTTTTATTTTCAATTTTTTGGCGGGAAATTAAATTTTTTATGCTCATTCGAAATTTTTAAAATTCAATTAAAAAAAAAAAAAAAAACTAAAACAATGGATGACGTCAAGTACAGTTCGAGTGGTCAGCATAACAGAGAATCTTATAATGAGCTAGTATTAAAGAAACATCGTTAATGTGAATAATAAATAATAGTGAACCCAGATGGCTACCCTGTGGAACACCAGATGTGTTTTTAAGATCGTCTGAAAAAAATCATGAAAGCGGTCACGATGGGTACGATCTGATAAATACGAGGAGATCCAATTAACAAATAAATTAGGATTACCAAGAACAACCAATTTATGAACAAGAATCTTATTATTAATCCTGTCGAATGCCTTGCTGAAATCTGTGAAAATGCAATCGACTTGCTTGCCAGATCGATTTACCTTTGATAAACCCATGCTGAAAAGACATAAGAAAGGGCTTACAGTGAAAATAAAGCACCTCGCGAACTATGGTCTCGATAATTTTTTTAATCGGACATAAATTGGCAACAGGTAATTTGAGATGTCAGATGTGTTACCTTTTTTGTTCAGAGGAGTAATTAAAGTTATCTTCCAGAGCTGAGGAAATATACCCAAAAAGATAGGCAAATAACACAGGATAGGAGCAATTACAGTATCACACACATCGCTTCAGGAATCATGCTAGAATTCCATCTGAGCCAATGGAAAAAGTCTCAAAAGTGGTCAATGTAATACTTGAACGTGAAATTTTCTGCTCTTTTGATTTCTGGGGTCAAAAGTAAAGGTGGCAATTTAAAAAAATCGACTTGACTTTGAAATGGCCTTGAAAACCGAGGTCAAGGTAAAACCTAAGGTCACAGTTCAAATGTGAGGAAAAATTCCCACAACTTTTGTCTAAGTCATTTTTATCTGTAATGCCTACTTTTCAAGTTATTCTATCGTCTCGCTACTTAATTGACACGGTATATACATATGTATATAGTATACGGTGAATTTTGAGTGCGTTTTTCTCCGCTACTACTGGGCATTGGACGGAAATATTTTATGGCTAGTATACCGACATGAAATACTACTACTAGGCAAAATTTCATTCAAATCCGTTTCCCCAATGTCGTGCTCCCTCCTTGTCAGTCATCTTAGCAATATGTTCAAGAACTATGCAGTCATCGGAAATAAGGTTTTCAGGTGTCGGAAGGTGCGGAAGCTTCGTCAAATAATTAAAATCATTAAAGCTAGTTATCACTAAAAGCTGTTTTGCAGAAATCAGCAAAGAGATTAGATATAACAAGAGAATCGGATAACTTGGCAGAACCATAAAACAAAGACAATGGGTAGCCAACCGAACAACGTTAGGTATTAACAAACCGCCAGAACTGTTTCGGATCATTGCGAAGACCCGAATTGACACTATCCATGTAAGCAGAAAAGGAAGCGTTTACGGTAGTAACAAATTGATTACGAACATCCAAATATGTAGAATAATCAGCTTCACTCCGAGAGGAACAATAGATCTATCTTCTAAGCTTTGCTCTTTAGATTTTTCAAACATTTGACGGAAGAATCGAGCCAAAGCTGAAAATACTTAGAATTAGAATTATTAGTTCTTTTTACGGGAACACAATGAGCAATTCATTATTCAAAAGGCTAAGTAAATAAATTCACTTTTTTGTTCAAGTCAAAATTAATGGACTATGACTGAAAATTACTCGTACTTCAACTGAGCAATTTAGGAATTCAACTTATTAGCATAACCCCTCTCTAATTGCAGTCTCAGCTCATTCATTGAACAAAATTTCATCTAAAGACTTAATTCAACAATAAACTCTATTGCATGCATGTTATGTGTAGGATTTGCTTCCTGTATGAATTTTACATGCAATTCAGCTATTAATTCATCCCAATTTCTGCAGTAATTTAACAATTAGTTTAAATGAGCGAAGTTGTGCACTCGATATAAAAACAGAGATATAAGTTCAACCCATTCACTACCAAACAGGATATATCTTGTAATTGGCTATTGCTGAATTTCAAGCTGAATATTATAGTGGCAGTGAATGTGTTAAAAGCTGAATTGCATGCTAAATTCCGGGAGACTTCCATCTCTTTCCAACTGCATCTCTACGTCATTTAGTATAATATTATCTCAACTTACCTGGAAACTATTACATATATTACTACTTCTATGAACTACACAAAACTCCACACCTATGGTGGTGTCACGTAACGATTGTGTCGACTAAAATCGAAACGAATTTAAACAGCTGAATGTTATGCATGATATTCCTATAGGAATTTTAAATGCAATTCAGCTATTAAACATGTTTCGACTACATTGGAAATAAATTAAATGAGACAACACCTGAGTTCTTTAAAGTAGTTATAATTAAATAAGACATCCAATTCGTATTACAATGTAATGTACAGCTAGTGCTCATATTTGACTCTAAATAAGGACCACATTATAATCTTGTACTACTGTGATCAAAAAATAAGGTGAATTTATTTATAAAATGAAAAATCTTTATTTATTTTTCCAAAACAATTTCATCCCCTTCAAAGTAATCCCCTCCGGATACAATTCACCTATGCCAAGTGTTTGTTTCAAAACATTTGTTGAAGTTGACTTCCGGAAGGGCCTTCAAAACCTTCTTCGATTCGGTTTTTATCTCCTTAAATCGAATCGAAATGATGTCCTCGGAGCGGTTTTTTGAGTTTGGGGAATACCCAGAAGCCAGACAGAGCTAAATCTGGAATAAAGGCCAGTTGATGACGTTATGGTAGTCCGAAATTGTTTCACTTCAACGCAACGCTTTTTTTTCAAAAAAAAATTGAGAGTTTTTAGAACCAAACAAAATTTGACGCGTTAGAGGCACAAAACATATTTTGCAATAGTTTGGGTTGATCCAAATGAAATGCCAACAGCATCAGCAAGGTCTCTAATTGTCAGTCGACGATTTTCGAGCACTAAATCTTTGATTGACGTGGCTTTTATCGGTAGATGTTGATAGTCGTCCGGGGCGTTGTTCGTCTTGAACTCGTTCTCGGCCTTCTTTGAAGTCTTTGTACGACTTTAAAAAAAAAAAGTTTTGCGACACAGTCTGATCATCAAAGACCTTCTGCAACATCCTCAACGTTTCTGCGGCAGAATATTCATTCCGCAAACAATATATAATGCAAATTTTTGCTCTACAAAATCAGACATAGTAAAAATCGGCAAGTCAATTTTCTGTGCTTATAAAAACACGTGTAACTCTGCAGTAATTGAATATATTGACATGAAACTCTGCATAGATGTAAAAGAATAATTTCATGATTTTATAGTACCCCGAAATTTAAATGAAAAATTCATCTTATTTTTTGATCACAGTAACATGTATGATAAAAGTGATATTCTACTGCAGACAATTTGCGAAAATCGTGTAGGGTAATTATACTAGTATCTGTCCAACTAATGGCATTTTTATTTTGGTAATACAGTAAAATTGACTTTTCCTTGATGAGAAAAATCTAATAATTTCAATGCAAAAATCAGAATGCTTTTTGTTTCTAGCTGTATTGCAATTTTTTTTTTTTTTTTTTTGGTTTGCTCAAAATCCAATATGGCCGCTAAAACCACGTGATCTTTATAATTTTAGCACTTAAAAGAGTACAAAATGGCTCGCAGCATTCCGATTGAGGTCTACAATGGCTTAAATGAAAGTGATCTTTGCAATACAGCTTCTGAAAGCAGAAGACAAAAGCTTTCATTTGGGCCTTTGTAGACCTCAATCGAAGTGATGCGACCGATTTTATAGCCTCATAAGTAGTAAAAGTAATGGAGGTCACGTGGTTTTAGCCGCCATATTGGGCTCTGTATAAACGGATTCTTCGAAAGCCAGTGTGCATTCGAAAGTAGAAACCAAAACCTTTCTTTTGAGCCTTGGTAGTTTTTAAATGGACAAGTTTGTCATATTCACTTTTTCTTTACCTCTTGTTGTTTACGAGATAGGGGCAAAAAGCGAGAATTTCATGGAAAAATTGGGGTTAGTGACCCGTACTACTTCGCAGGTGGGAGTTAGGGTTAAACAGCAATGGACACTTTTGTAGAGCATTTAATTCTGAAGAAACCCTACTATTGACCAAGATTATACCATAAAATGCCTCTGAGCTGTAGAGTTTTGAAGAAATATAATCAAAGTTTACGTGTATTTTATATGGGAAATCTTTATACGCCTTGGTCTAGTACTTAATATTAATATTAAGAGCTCCAATTTTCAGGGAATTTTTGTTTAGGTATTTGCCACAAAATTTCGAGGTGGGACTGAAAACAAAAAAAAAATATTCGCGAAAAAAAAGCACCCTAATATATAACTATGTATATAATTTAATTTCGTTGATTTTTCAAACGTACGTTTCATATAAAAAATTGATAAATTAAAAATACAATATTAATATACCGCATATTGGAATATCTCAATATTATTTATCCAAAATTACTGAACTATAGTAAATAAAATTTATATTTTTTTATATATAAAAATATGTGTAGAAAACATAACATATTTGAACATTAATATAAGCAAGTATTTGAACTTCATTCGCACTGGCGGGCTACTGGAACACTAATACTGCAGCACGAAATTATAAAATTTAAACTGCGTTGTTCACTACAGAAAATTTGCAAATAAAATTGCAAATACTTAATTCTTTAACACGTTGAATGCCACATTTTATTCAGCTACACATTCAGCTATTGGGTGCCGGTCACCGGTGACCCCCACGGCATTCAACGTGTTAATACACTTTAGTGTGCTGAAATTTTAACAAAGAAATTTTTAAAAGTGACACAACAGCAAAGCACAAATCGGAAGGTATTCTGAAAAGCCAGATGGATATCTAAATTATCTGCAGACGATTTGAGTGAGGTGACAACCTATAGCTGAATTGTAAAGGAAATTTGTCATAGGAATTATAGTATACATAATTCAGTTATAAGCTGTAACGTTACTAAATACGTAGGCGGTTCAAATATAAACAGGAATTTTCATATTCTTCGTTTCCTATAGGCAGGAACTACGCATGCATTGTTGGGAAGGACAGTTGCATGTTTGAACTTGTCATCGGCGGTGTTGTTTGTTTTTTACCTCATCTGCGTCATTCGAAATATCATGTCTGAACAAACGGTACATAGTAACGTTGCACAGCGAATAATCATAAAATTTCTATTAAAAAAATGAGTTATTCCGTCTGCAATTTTTGTAAGACTTAAAAAACAGTTCGGAGATGAGTGCTTTTCTCAGTCCAGGGTGTATGAATGGTGCAAGTTAGAGAGGGTCGGGAAAACGTTGAAAATGAACCTCACGCCCGAATGATGCTGTCAATGAGGCTGTGCAAGAGGGGATTAACATTCAACATTAACAAAAAAGCTTCCGGAACGATGTGATAAGTGCATTGAATTAGCAGGAGACTATATTGGCAAATAGTGTATTTTTTACTTTGTAATCGTCATTTATTAAAGAAATAAATACAAATTCCTGTTTATATTTGAACCGCCTACGTATAAATAATGAAATAATGATATTTCGTATAATACTTCGGGCGACCCACAAAATGCATCAAAGCTGCATCGATACCTTTTTCAGGGAAAGAGTCTCTAAGACTGAATTATGTATTAGGGTGATTTTGTTACATTTTGGAAGTCTATCTTCTTGTACATGCAATTCAGCTACAAGATACGAACCGAGTACGGATTCATATTTAGAAATAGAGTAGGGCACCTGTATTAAAGCTTCGCTAAAATTATTCCTTACCTTCTTAATATAAAAGCACACAAATCGTTGGGTTCTATTGTGGAAGTCGGCCCCTATTTTAGAAGTCTACTCCGGTCATCTCGACTAGCAAAGACATATTTTCAAAGGTGAGAGGCTGAGAAAATTGGCGTCTTCGCTAGTCGAATTGAGCCAAATCGGTTCTAAAATGGGTGCCCGTATACGTAGGTCACTCTATAAATTTTCAGATACAGAAAAACAACTAAAGATTTTGACATTTTTTATTTATTTATGTTCAAAGTAATCTCCTCCACTATCAATGCATTTTTGCATTCTAATTTTCCATAAGTGGAATGCCTCTAGGCAGTCGCTTCTTGGGATGTTAGCAAAAAATTGATGAATCGCCTGATCAATATCGTCTTCTGATAAAAATATTCGTCCGCGTAAATTTTTCTTGAGGTTGTTGAATAACCATAAATCACACATAGCTAAATCAAGGCGAGTATGGTGGATGTTCAAGCACTGTGATTTTATTTTGGCGCAAATATTCAATGGTTTGTTGAGCGGTGTGAGAGGAAGCATTATCTTGATGCAGAATTAGGCCCCTATTTTTCGCTATTTTTAGAACTTCTGGTAAACACTCAGTAACGTACCAGTTTGCTGTTACACTTCTCTGTGCTTTAAACTTATAAGCTTTTACTAAGCCTGTGCTACGGAAGAAAAGTGCGTACATAATTTTCTTAGCAGATCTTTGTTTTTTTTACCGTTACTGGTGCTGGGACATCTTCATGGATCCACACTCGGCTCTCCTGACGAGTTAGAACGTCATAAAATGATATGTACGTTTCGTCACCCGTTATTATTTTTGATATTGTTCGAAGGCCGCCGTCATTCAACATTCATCATCATAAATAAATAGTAAATCATAGCACGGTAATGCTCACGTGACAATTCCATTTTTCACTTTAAATAATTATTTATTATGTCGCTTATAACAAGTTACGACACGATCTGAATACAAAGCACATGTTACCAAAGACTAACATTTCTATTTACGCAGTGTAGTCAATCGAAGATATTGATGGTATTTTGTATCTCAAAATTTATAGAGTGACCTGCGTATCTGAATTACGAAAACCAATTCTTAAAAGTTTTAAAAATAATTCAGCTAGATAAAGTCGATAAGTAAGAAGCAGTAATAAAAAGGTGAACGCAAGCAAGAGAGGTAGCACATAGCTTCTGGAATAAAGTTTCGCATTCCCCTAATTTGTGATATGTTCACAATTCCACGTAACACATTGACGCAAACAGCTATTCAGCTACAACCTTTATTATATAGCTGAATAGACGTCATTTGGGGCAATATATCAATGCATAATAAAACAATTGAAAAAAGTACAGGCTTATTGTTTTATATTAATCTGTATTTAAAAACTATATAAGTATACATTTAATTATAATATATAAAAATAGTCAATAATTAAGTACACAAGAAATGCAGACGTCTGAACTGAAAGAAGAAACAAAAAGTACTAACTTAAATCGAGAGGTAAAAAAAAAAAAAAAAAAATTTAATAACAAAAAAGGGGGGAATTATTTATAAAATATACACCATCCCAAGAAATTAACCAAACATACAGAGTTCAACAGCGAAATTTAAACAGCTAGCTTTGTTCGACTGGAATTTAATCGACGTTTAATAAATAAATTTACAACTTTGTTACACCTTAAGTACTGTACATCAGAACTGGTTCCTCCTGAAACTCATAATAAAAGTACTCTGTTTACAGCAACGGAATAAAGAATAAAGGATCCTTCACTAAATGAACAATTTTTTGCTCTTGTTTGTTGTTTTTAAGCAACTTTTTTCTTTATTTAGTTGTTAAACACTTAAGTAATTGCATATACCTCTATAATTGTTTTTTTTTTTTAGTTTTAGTTTTTATTCTTATTCAAGTCTTCTGTTGTGCAGTAATTCATTATAAATTGAATAACATTTGTGCTCTTCTAACTCTTTAAAATTTATTTATTTATTCATTTTTCTAAACTTTTGTTTTGACTTGATAAAGTACATCACTTTCTTAAAAATACGTCTTCTCAGCTAAATATGTGTGGTTTGTTCTTTTCTCTTTTTTTTTTATTTTTATTTTTAGTTTTTCATGGAATTTATCAACAATGTTACAATAAAATTTCTCTTTTTCATTCTAAATAATAAATTACAGTTTCATAAATAAAGCCTTCGTTTCATAATCGCTAGATAAGTTTTAGTTTTTCCTTATTTTTGCATTTTGAATGACTTCTGTGGGTTTTTTCTGTTTTAGAAGGTTGATGTCAGTTTGCCTTAATTTCGATATATTTATTTTAAAACAGAAAATAAAATACAGGCACTTATTCAGAGAGTCACGGCATCTTGTGAAATTCATATATTAAAAGTTTGAATATCTGGATTATGTGTATGTTAAAAATTTTAAAAGATTTCCAACTTCAATGCAGTATCTTTTAATGGGAGAGGAACCACGATGCATTAGCTTACCTCAATAAAAACTTTAATATTCGACCAAATCTGGTCAACAGATGTTATAAAATCCAAGCCAAAATTGTTTCTCATTTGTTTTCTCTTTTTATTCTGTTTTATTATTGTTGTTTAACACATTACAAATTCAGCTGTAAGCTTTATATAGCTGAATAGCCATCATATTCGGCAATATATTAACAGAAGTAGTAGAAGTGAAGAAAACCGTATGGTAAATGATGTGATGCAAGCTTTGAATTATTAACTTAAGTACATACAACTTCAGTATAATTTTACAATAGGACTATTAAAGCGCAAAAAGCACCAAGTGGAGCTTATCTGGTTATAGCTGAATACCCGACAATTTCATGTTTCCGGGATATATGAAAATATACCGATTTTGTTAATACAGATTCCATCATGACAGAGGAATTGCTCTCGATTTTGTCCCAGTTTTAGTTAATTTAATTGCAAATAATTTTTTTCTTATTGAGACTTCGTAAAAATTCAAATTTGTCTCAAAAATTGAGGCAGGAGTAGGGACAATAGTCGTACAACGTGGTTGCAATCAACAATTCGTTTTTAAGGGGTTATATACAGTTAGAAGACCCAAAAAAGTCGATTTTTCAAGAATTTTTGTTAATATAAAGTCTAGTATAAAAACTCAATCTGCAGTTTTTGCGGCACAGCCACTGTTCTGTTCAGTGAGTATAAATTCAGTCGGAATTGTTTGGAATAAAATAGTTCTAAAAAAAGCTAGCGTTTTTAAACGAATTTCAGTGTTATGTAAACCAAATTGATTGCTTTATTAAGGGAAAATCGCATCTAGTTAACATAGATTTTAATGTTTTATTGTTTTTGAGGCCTGCTCAAATTTTTCTATGTTTTTGATAATATACGCATATTACATCTTATTGTATACAATATAAAGATTTAAAATACTACATTCACTAGTTCATTTTTCACCAACACCGACTGCATTTTGTTCTATAGGTATAAAATAATTGTTTGTTGTGAAGACTGTCTTTAATAAAATTAGCTTACAAAATTAATATTGATTAAATGTTTTGGAATTGACTATGAAGGAGATACAAGACAACTTCAGACATTAAGAATTTTTATCGATAGTATTTTAAACTATTATTCTTGTCATATTCATAGGTAAGGCTCCATTTGTTAAATGGCAGCTTGATTAACTCAAAATTTATCAAAAATGGGCGCGGAAATAAAACCGAATTGTACAATAATTAAAACCCTACCTGTGTTAATTAATTTAGTAAATAACGCAATAATTAATCTCTTGTGTTGATTACTGAAGGCCAATAATTTTATTCATATCAACTTATAATAAATTGACCTCCGACTGAAGGCATCAACACTAATTATATTACGTTACTTAATAAATTAAGTTCGTTTCTTTGTTGGTTGAAATTGTGATAATTTGGATATACCAAAATAAAGGTTTTCACAAAACTAAACTGAACTAAAGGAGACGAAATGTTAAGAAAAAGCATAGCCACTTTTATTTTTGAGATGGGGCGTTGAAAATTGTTGGCGTCCTACTCAAGCTTTGAAAACGCTTATTAAATTGTCAGCTAAAAATCACATTGAGCAGGACGACGATAGGATGCCGTCTCTTTTAGTTCTATCTAGTCTATAGTGTGCGCCATATTGTTTTTTGTAATGTCATATACCTAGTGACATTCATGGAATTAAAATAATTTCAAATAAATACATCCATATACGTATTTACAGGGTGGGCCATCTAACGTTTGGAATTGGAATTATAGGTTATTTTGAGGTTGGAAGGTTTGATGACATTTCCGATGTGACAGAAAGTTAGTTTTATGTTTGACATTTATGAAATGGGTCGCTTTTCGCTTGAACAAAGTTGGGGAATATTAAAAACTTATTTCCAAAGTGGTGAGTTTTCTACTCAAACTGTAAGAAATTTACGGAAAAAATTTGACAAAAAGGATGTGCCAAAAACGCAGTTTGTGGATCAATTTGTGAAGCGAGTTCGTGAAACTGGATCGTTGTTGGATAAAACAAACCGTGTACGTACTCGTCCAGTGCGCTCAACCGAAAACATCGCTGCTGTTGCTCAGAGTGTGCGTGAACAACCATCAACATCAACTCGTCATCGTTCTCAATAATTGAACAACTCACGCACTTCTTTGAGAAGAATTTTGCATAAACATCTCGGTATGAATGCGTACAAAGTTCAATTAGTGCAAGAGCTGAAGCCGCATGACCATCCGATGCGTTTTCGGTTTGCTCAATGGGCCGAAGACCGCTTGATCGAAGAGGGGCATTTTTACCGAAAAATCATCTTTTCAGATGAAGGTCATTTCCACCTCGGAGGATACGTCAATAAACAAAATTGTCGTATCTGGGGCTCAGAAAATCCACACGTCATCGTGGAGAAACCAATGCATCCACAACGAATGACTGTCTGGTGCGGATTTTGGTCTGGCGGCATTATTGGGCCATTTTTCTTCGAAAATGAGCAAGGAAACGACATTACAGTGAATGGCGATCGCTACCGCGCCATGCTAAGCGATTTTTTGTTTCCCAAAATGGAAGAGTATGACATAGACGACATTTGATTTCAACAGGACGGCGAAACGTGCCACACAGCTAACGTAACAACCGATCTTTTACGCACTGTTTTCGGAAATCGCATAATCAGCCGAAATGCTGATGTCAATTGGCCACCTCGAAGCTGCGATTTGACTCCGTTAGACTTTTAGCCGTTAAGGAAAAGTGGTACGCTAACCATCCAGAGACGATTGACGACTTGAAACGTGAAATCGAAGTTGCCATTGACGAAATAGAAGCCCAAACAATCGAAAATGTACTAAAAAATTGGACTGATCGAATGGGGTATTGTAAGGCTAGCCGTGGCAGTCATTTGAATGATGTTATCTTCCATTCCTAAATGGAAAGGTTCAATCTTTCTAATAAACTCATAACTTTGAAGAAATATTCATTTGTTTTTTTTTATAGCCGATTCAAATTCCAAATCTTAAATGGCCCACCCTGTATATGCCAATTGAGATACTTTCGAATAACGTAAGCCTTTCTTTTACAATTGGGTAAACAGTTTGGATCCTGATGAAAAACGAATTAATTTAAATTTTTTAATTAAAAGGGATGAGGCATTTCGTTTGACGAAAGTTTGCTTGAAGGTGAGAGTCATGATGAGAACTTATTATCAATATATCAACAAGGCAAATTTTTATATATAAAGTTATTTAAAAAATGTATTTTCAATTTAATACGTACGTAAATAGCCAGTACTTCTCGTTTATGATATGTGTTATTTTGCATTCAGCAGGCACTGAAATATGGGCCTGATTTTAGATTGTGTAAATTTATAGCTGAATTACATGCTAATACGTCAATAAGATTTTTTTTTTGTAATTCAGTTATAAATTCGTTGACAGTGACTTAACAATCAGAGTCAGTCTCTTAATTAATTGTAATTCCCTTAACAGACTATAAACGAAATGTACAATTTCATGCATAGTCAATTTTAAAAATACTATTTTTGAATTTGTTATAAAATCTAAAGGAATATTCCGTCAAATAAAGATTTTGACTTAAATTCTACTTAAATTTCAAACAAATATGATAATTTTAAAATGAGTACGCTCGAGAAATTCGGGATTTCGTTCATAATCCGTTGGTATGTTAATGGATATTATAAATGTCTAATAAATAATGTGAGCAAGAAATTGATCTATTTCTAAAACTCGTCAAAGCGACGTGACAGTGATTTAAATTTCAGGGGCAGTATTACAAAAATTATACATGTTTTTGTAAAAAAATGTTTAAGAATTCTCAGACGTAATTCAGCTATCATAAAAGAAACATTTCAATTAGTCTAATTTTACATAATACTGCAATATTAAAAAGAATGAATATTTTTAATGAACATGTATCTTGAGAATTAATTTGCTTACTTATAGCTGGATGATATGGTTAATTTTTTGTTTTTAAATCTATTAAACGTATTTAAGCTATTAGTGGCCAATTGAATGTTTATGATGCGGATAGACTCTAATATATATATACTGAAGGGAAGTACAATGGCTATGTTGATTGATTTTTTGTTCTAATGAATAAATCGATACCGCAATGAACACAGAATAAATCCACATTGGAAATTTTAAAACATAGTATATCTTATCTATGGAAACCTCTGAGCAAAAACGCTCTTTTCATATAGAATTCTGAAGCACAAATGGTCTGTTTTAAGTACTTTTTTGTGAAGTTCACATACACTACATTTTGGGCGATGACATTTGAATTTGAATAAAATTTTACTAGTGAAATTCACTTTAAAATGGATATTTCTTGACCATTTTAACTGAAATTCTCTATTCTACTTTATATTTTAGACACACTCCAGACTTGCGTAAAAGTTTTAAAATTCACCAGTTCTCTCTAAATTGAAAATATAGGTAGTATTGAGTACAATATAAATTTTATAAATTATCTGAGGATCTATTTTATTTAAAAATACGATGAACTACCTGCACTCGAACTTTGATATACAATCATTTTCTATACTATTAAACTACTACTTGCCGAAGTGTACAAACACACAATAAAAGCTTGACTAGATTTGCCAATTAATTTTCGTGCAATTATTAAATATTATTTTATCTTCAGTACGAGCACAGAACACGAAAGTATTTTTAAGAAAAAACAACAAAAAACCAAAAATTATTGAGAAAAACTCATGAAAAATACTTTATTCACGTTAAAACGTAATTACTCTAACAATATTTGAAAAGATTTCCCTTTTTTTTTCCCCCGACATGAAGTCCACATCTGGTCCTCTCTGTCTCTCTGTATAAATTATCACAAGCGTCAACAATTGATTTTCTCAATAATTACACGGATATGGATTACATTCGACTAACAAAATAAAGAAGTAATTTTTGACTTAATGGAGTAAGTACAAGTGTCACAATCTGGACTTTGTTTAAACAAATAAATATTGAACAATGCTCTCTGAATGACCCTTCTTCGTTTGGAAACATCCTAAATGCAAAATATATATTATTAACAGCTCATCTCTAAACAAAGTACATCATCATCATCTGAGGACGCAGCAAACATAGCTGACTATCTAAAACTCCTAAAACCTACTTTATATTGCTGGGGGGACACATTTGGGACCCCACCACCTTAAAAGCTGGCTCAGAACATCCTGCAGCTCATGCAAACTTATCGAACAACATTTTTACAAGCACATTGGAATAGAAAGCGCCCGACAACCGCTGAATACTTAACGACAGGGGAATAGGGCGATGTCGTCGGGACGCCGCGTTTTTTGTTTTTTTTTTTGTTTTTTTATGGATATCTTACATTCAGCTAGATCAGTTAAGTATCGGATATGGTTCGCGCGTATGATACATTTGTACAAATCAACAAGGATACACGTTATATATATATAAAAAAAAAAAAAAAAAAAAAAAAATTATATAATAATTAAATATCAAAATTTAACTACGTCAAGCTGCGGGAAGTTACAGTTGGACCTGGAAGGATTGGGCCGGCGGTTTTGGGGGCGATATGAACGGGTTCGTGCTGTGCATCTCAGCGGGTGTTGGCTTTGTTACTCCGCTCACCCATTCAGCATCGAATGGATCTGTTGGGATCGCCGAACTTAGAGATTTTGCTCGGCCATGAGTTCCTATCGGTGGAGCACGTCTTGGTGCCGGGGAGGTGCTCTTCACAACCTGCCCCAGCCACTGGTCCGGATTGGGCAGAGGAGCCGCTGTTTCTACAGGAACTACATTTTGAGGTGGTGACGTTACCGATGATAACGCTATTGACGTCGTTACGGACGTTGTAGATGATACCGGTGAGACCATTGGAAGTGCCACTGCTGATACAACAATTGGATTGTTACGAACTCTAGGCGATACCTGCGCTGTAGGGGGCGTGGTCACCTTCTCTACCTCTGACATAGTTATGACGCTGCTCTGAAGTATTGAAGCTGGCGTTGTAACGATACCATTGCTCGATGATAGTGGCGATGGAGTCTGATCGGCAATATTCTGATTAATACTCATTACATTATTGAAATTCATGTCATCAACATCGTTTTGTGTCAGTAGGGATAGACCTTGACTTAACTCCTGACACAATTGACTGACCGTATCAACATGTTTCTGAGGGGATGATTCAAGAATCGGTGAGACGCTTCTTTGTGGTGTGGTCAATGTTCCACCACCAGCGTCAAGGAATGCTTTTTGCCGTTCTGCATTGGACGGAAGATCATTGATTCTTAAAGACATTTGCCTTTTAAAAGGTGACTGGCTGCCAATTGTGCTGAATGCTCTAAAAGAGCCCTGTCTCTCAAGCATTGATGGTGTAGCATGTGGTCGTTCAATTGCAAAAGGATTATATGGTTTTGGCTGTGGAGCAACAGCTGCTGATGGTGGTTGGACCCCATCAACATTTCTTTCATTATTTGCTAAACGTTCAGTGAACGTTTGCTGTCTGAATGATCCAGTACGTGTAAATGTTGAATTTTTCATATCAAAAGTCATTGTAACGCCGCATTCTTTATCACGTCGCTGTTTACGCTCTAAACAAACAGCAAATGCACAGCCAACAGCATGGGAAAGACGTTCACCAGAATCTTTGATTGCTAAAAAACCATGACACATCCATCGACGTGTTGTACCATCACGACAGATGTAACTGAATCCCCTCTCATGATTTCTGTCCGGTGCACAGAAGCTAACCTTTTCAATAGTCTGATCGACAATTAAACCTTTCGTTTCGTCATCGACAACACGTAATCCATCGCCACTTACGTGAAGTAATCCACGAATTGGTCGTCGTCTTGAATTCTGAAATTTAAAGTAAAACACTGTAATTAGCATGATCAGATCAGACAATGAGAAGAAAAAAAAAAGTTTTTCATTGAGAAAAAAAGCAAACCAACTATATAAAAATCGAAAACTGAACTTAATCAGGCACCTAGGTCTAATTCTTCATGCTTCAGTAGGCAACGATGCAAAACACTATTTAAATTCAAATTATTTCCTATACTACACTAACAGTCTCCAAAAGGCTGAATCACGCGAAGCATACTAACCGAGTTTGTCTTAAATCTCCACGAATTGCGTCCTGCTTGAAAATGTAATTTCATTGTTTAGACGGACACTGTCTCAGTTTAATTTAAAAACAATTATTTTTTTCTCTTCACGCAAATTACTAATTAGTCGACTGCAAAAAAAAAATGAAATGCTAAGGGGCATGCACGAATTACCGCCCATTGTCGTGAGTATAATCTTGATGAAGAAATGCAAATGCATAATGAAGAACTTTGTCAATTGTTAATGCTCAAGCCCATTTTAATGCTTGGTGATGAAAGAATTCTTCAGATGCAGGTAGTGTTTTTTTTTAATTTTAAACAAACGAAGAATTTAAAAAATTATAAATCATACTAAAACACAATTATAAATATAGAGAGTGAGCTACAGAAAATTATATAAAGAAACTTTGATGGGCAAGATAAAAATTTTGCAGGGAGTTTTGCTTGTAAATATATCTGTAAAAACTCGGATATAGCAATTATCCCTGCAAACAAGTACTTATATAATGTTAAAATTTGATTAAGGGTTCTCGGATAAATGCCTTTTAAAGTCTTTAAATATTGGAATTTTTTTACACCCAAGCGAACGCCTTTGAGCACCTGCTTCATACATTGCGGAGGCACGAATTTACCTCGATTTTAAAGTATAAAAATGTGGAAAATCGAATTATACGTTATTCAATTATAAACGCTTAAATAACGAATCGGAATCGGGAATTGTTGTTCCTTCTTTTATATTTTGCTTCTGATTTCGTGTAACCTACTTTTGTTATCACCACTCGAAAGTAAAATGTGAATGTTAAAGGTAAACCAAATAAAGAAATTTTTTTTAAATATCCAAGTAATATTTTGACGCTTTTCTTGACTCCACGTGTACATGCCGGTTTTTTAGACCTACTACTGTGATCAATAAGTAAAGCCAATTTTGAATTTACAATTGTACGCGGGTACATCCATTCAAGCAAATCTTGTTTTTTGGTTGGCAGCACTGTCACTCATATCTGTGTAAAATTTCACGCCAGTACGGTAGTTGTTTGGTTAGTTTCGTTGTATTTTCTGACCAATTAAAAATGCATTTTTCGTTTTTTACAATGTGTGATTTTATTGAGCATTAATGCAACTAAGTTTTGTTTAAGGAATGAAATTTCTGCTGCAGAAACGTTTAGAATGTTGCAGAAGGCCTTTGGCGATCAGGTTTTGTCTGTAAGAAATATTTAAAATTGGTATAAACAGTTCCAAGAAGGTAGAGAAAGCGTTGAAGACAAAGAGCGTCCCAGAAGACCATCGACATCAATCAATAAACAACATGTCAATGAAATCAAAGATTTGGTGCTCAAAAATCGTCGATTGACAATTACAGACCTTGCTGATACTGTAAACATTTCATTTGGATCGGTCCAAACTATTTTGAAAGAACATTTTTGCTGATCTCGATTGGTCCCAAAAACACTCAATTTCTTACACTGCACTGTTCTTCGAGACTTTTTCATCAAAAACTCGATGCATGTCGTTCCATAACCACCGTATTCGCCCGATTTAGCTCTCTAAGCTCAAAAGACCGCTTCGGGGACACCGTTTTGAAATGATGAGATAAAAGAAAAATCTAAGAAAGAACTGAAGGCCATTCCAATCATCGAGTTTCAGAAGTGTTTCGAGGATTGGAAAAATCGCTGGCATATGTGTATTGTATCGGCAGGGGACTACTTTGAAAGGGATGATATAGATTTGGAAGAATAAATAAAAATTTTCAACGATATAAACAAATTGGCTTTACTTTTTGATCACAGTAGTAAATCAAAAAATTCAAAGATTTATATAATCAATAGATTTGTAAAATTGTTCTATGTATATTCAAAAAGCTGAATTGTTCCGATCTTAGAAGAAATCCAGCCAATCTCGCAAAAATACAAGAGAATTTAATTATTCATCACAAGATAAAATATTCTTACATAAGTTTAATAACTTCTTAAAATGCAATCGTGAGACTGCCCAACTAAAGAGTCACTCTTAGTCGCTTAGACGAGTTGAGCCAACCAATACGACGAAAACTAACGTGCAATAATGAAACTTTAGATTAAGATTTTTGACTTTCTTACGTATGTAATTCGAAGATGTGTATGCTCTTATGGTATATTTATTTATTTATTTCACCTAATACAAACTACAAATACAGGAATACCGGTACCGGTTAATTCGTGCGGTTTTCTAACAGATGGCGTAACTTGTTTTATATTCCAGTGATTCACCTTTCCAAATATGTGTTGGAAAGCTACTGTCATATAGTTTCAGAATCAGTATGTGTCATTTAGCTGAAGCGTAAACAACAATACTTTTTTTTACTCTGAAAATGTCGAATTTTGTGCCGAATAGTGTTTTTGCGGGGAGTACTTCTTCATTACTTCAATATGAAGAAAAAGGCTGCCGAAAGTCATCGTATTTTGGTGGAAGTGTATGGTGTGCATGCTCTAGCTGAGCGTACGTGCCAGAAGTGGTTTGCACGGTTTAAAAGTGGCAATTTTGACTTGGAGGACGATGAACGGCCCGGACAGCCAAAAAAGTTTGAAGACCACGAATTGGAGACACTGCTCGACCAAGATCCATCCCAAACGCAAGAAGAACTTGCAAAATCACTTGGCGTCGCTCAACAAACCATTTCCGATCGTCTAAAAGCAAGAGACGTCGAACGCCGATTTTTCGCGTGTGAAAAACTGCTTCAACGGCTCGGCCACATGTTGCACAGGTCGTCAAAACCTACCTTAAAACGCTCAAACGGGATGTCCTACCCCACCCGCTGTATAGTCCAGACCTTGCGCCATCCGATTACTATCTCTTCCGACCAATGCAACATGGCCTGGCTGACCAGCACTTCTCCAATTATGAAGAAGTCAAAAATTGGATCGATTCGTGGATAGCGGAGAAGCCGGCCGAATTTTTCAGAAAGGGTATTCGTGAATTGCCAGAATAATGGGAAAAGGTTATAGCTAGCGATGGACAATACTTTGAATATTAAATTTGTAACCATTTTTTCACAATAAAGCTTCAATTTTCGAAAAAAAACCCACGAATTAACCGGTACCCCTATTAATACTCGTAAACTTAACCGAAATTGCAAAAAGATATATCAATTTAAATGTATTTATAATAATAATTTATACTGTAAATAATGCAAATAAAATTGCAACGAAAAATAACATAGATGTAGTTAGATCTAGTAAAAGATCATACTTACACGTAATACTTTAAGTGCCTCCTCGCAGACTTGCATACCCCTGGATTCAAAAACTTCGACGCATCCTAAGTACTTAACGGCAAAGGAACATGTTGCTGATCTTACTGCTTGCTCATCAGACTGCCACTGATGCGGTTTAGAAGATTCCGGAACACGATCCTTTCTCCTCCGGAATGAGTCCCGAAAGGATCGTCTTAAACGATCCATTTTCTTTGGAGATCGTTTACTGAAGCGGAATGACGCTGATTTCTGAAATTACACAATTACATTTTAGTAATTTAAATAATGAATTAAATTAAATTTTTTATTCTTGTCAATTTTTTCACTGTTAACCTACCGAATTTTTGACATCCCCATAAGTTCCCCTTGTGAATCCTCTTTCCAGAGGTTCATGGGTGTGAGACGAGGAGTTTCCCATGATTTAATTAAATTATAATTTGTTCGATTAATTCCTCCGGCTGGGGATTATCACCACACCGTGTCTATGTGACGTCACGACGTTGTACCTTTTTATTTTTGAGCGCGTAAAGTGCTTGTTCCTTGTAATAGGCTTCGGCGCTAAGAAATGATCGAGCATAAATTAATTGTCGTTTTCATGTAAATGAAATCATTTGTAGATTGTTCGAGCGCGCTAATAACAATTAAAAAGTCGCAATTACATCGAAAATTTAATAAAGACAACACAGTGGCAGTTGCCAAGATTTGAAAGCGAGTTCAAGGCAACGACACAGACTACAGATGAGAGGTATCGATCGCTCTTTAATTGAATTTAATTGAGTTATACATTCGCAGTTTTTCCGCTTCACTTTATATTCTGACGACACAATATTGCGAAAGTGCTTGATTCTGGAAGAAAAAAGTGAAAAATATTTAGAATTAATCCCACTCATGACGCAGATTTCACCGATCGATCAAAAGTTGATTCTTTGCTTTAAGACAAAACAAACGTGATGGTATTCAAATTTGTTTTTATTTTTTTAAGATACTCGAGATTTGATGCCAAGATTTGTAGGAAATCTCAATTATCTTTAATGTTGTAATCAGCTAATTATATGTACTTCGATCGTACGATTAATTCATTTACGTTTTGATTTTCAGTACCTAAATAATATGCATTTGAGCACAGACATGGGAATATTTTTCAACTCATTCCTAGAAATTCGAGAATATAATTTCCTCAATCCTCTGTAAAAACACTGAAATCCTAGATAAGGGAAGGATGTCATGGAAGAGTCAATATTAATTAAGCTTTCCAGAAATGTGAACATGAACTTGACAAAGGGTTTAAGAGACCAACGCCTTTACTTATGAGTGTATGTATTTTTTTCTACAGAAGACATTTGCTGCAAGTAAATATAGAATTAAAATACCCATTCTTTTACGAAAGAAAGAAATAATAATAGCCTAATTGAATAGAATAGAATCATCTGCAATATTAGAATTTAAGTTGATGTTTTACCCTTAATTTTCTTTGTACAGGGAATTTTTTAGCATAGAGCTGTCATTCTGAAAGCCCTATGTGATATTTATGTTCAGTAATCATGAATTAAATTATGCTTTAACGGTTAAGCATTATCCAAATTTACTTTGAAAATCGGTCGTCGGTTTGCGAGACTTATAGGCGACTTTGTGATTTTTATGGTATACATAATTGCTTATTTTTGGCTTAATGAGTATGTTAATAAGCAAAATTGTCACTTATGGAGTGAGACGTCCAAAAAAAGACTCTAAAGACCTCATTACATACAAAAAGATGTACTGGTTGGTGCAGTTAACACGCTGGTTGTATCATTGGTCCTTATTTCTTTAAAAATGAGGCAGGGGTTTGCATTACGGTCAATGGGGATCGTTCCCAGACCATGATCAATAAATACTTCTTCGAAAATATGGATGACATTGATCCTGGCCAGATGTGATTTCAACAGGATGGCGCTACATGCCATTCATCGACACAAACCAGCGATTTATTGAAATAACGATTTGGCGATAGAGTGATTTCGGGAAATGGCTCTGTAAGTTAAGATTTTCTGAACATCATTTTTTTAATATAAACCAAATAACTGTTATAAATTTTTCACAAAGATATTCAAAGTTAAAACTACATGGGTGTCTCAGAGCCTAAGGTGCTATTTTGAGATCCATACTCGAAGGGCTTGAACTTTCTTTCGCACACTCAATTGCATGAAAATTTATAATCCTTCTTAGACATAACTTTCTCTGAGAAAAAAAAAAACAACATTCAACACAACAATTTCGCTTATCTAAGGGCGAAGCAATTTTTCCTCTCTCCGTCCATTGTGCAAAAGAAGTAACCTTCTTCAAAATTTTTACAGGCATCCATCTTTCGGATATCTTACGACCCTTGATCTCATAGATCTCAGGATTTTGGTCGTTCGTTTAATGCATTTTTATTCATCTTATGAATACTGCCCCCCGAGAGAAAAGTTTGTGACTTCATTTTTTGAAGCAACCCAGGCAGGCACATAAAATCAACCCAGGGATATTACCCGCTGCTTTTCGGTTTTAGCTGTTGTTGGTGCTTTTCGCTTGTTCGCTCCTCGATGACCTTTGAGAAAAATATTCATGCGATTAAGGAGGGTTGTGTTCCTTTTCTACCGCCGCTTTTTCTTGTCGCTAAGACGTCTTGGAATTTTTCGTATATGGTTAAAGTAGGCCAGGAGGAAAAAATTCACACGGAACTGAATGGAAAATCATTTATCACGTAAAGAGGACTCATTTGTGTGGATGCTGCTGCCGTTGTTGCTGCGCTGCTACTACCTTTTCATTTTTAACGAGAGGTGCGTGTACACCTTTGCTCAATTCGTTGTTATTATCCTTTGCACGATATTAGAGGGGTTCTCGAACAATCAATGCCTTGATTGTCGGTCAACATTCAGATTTTTACGGACAAAATTTTTAGGGTACCAAAAATTCGTCTGCGACAAATAGAAAAAATTCCCATAGCGCCTGTCTAAGAAAAATGCCGAATTTCAGCTACCTTAATGTTGCGGCATTCAAAAGACGGAAGTATTTATGGGCTTAGCGCCTTTTTAGCGCCAACTTTCTCTTACGAATTATATTTCACATTCGCTTTATCGAAAAGGTTTACCATGAGATTAATTAATTAATGAAGAGAAATGAGATGTGACCGATTATCACTTTTATCGATTCGCAGTGTCTAAAGGGTAATTCCGAAGTCGCTTCTTTTTGACGAACGATGAGAGGTGAGTGATAGTAAATAGTGATGAAACACAACGTGATGGTGTAATATATGAGTAATGAGGTTTTTTTAGGCATTGAGACAGTCTGTTCAGACCGTCACCTCAGTCCTTAGCTCAGAACTCGTTAAAATACTGCCCTTAATTAACAATTTGTAACATACTTGGTAACAAACAGTATACTTAAAGAGTAGAACAATTTTAAAATTTATATAGGGTTTATACCTTTAGAACAATCGAAAAAAAGTGTTTTTTTTTTGTAAATTTCTGATATTTCGGCATTTTCAATTGTACAAATGAAATACACAAAGTGGGAAAAAATATATAACACTATTTATTCATTAAATGCGTGCTTGTCACTTTTGCACGAAAACAAAAATCCATATCTTACTTAAATTGAATTGAGGATTTTATGTCCCATAACTTGCAAAGTATAATAAAATATTTGTACAATAAATGTTTGTGGATCTCTATTTTATTTCCATTTCAAAAAGCAAAAATTGTTTACATCTGGCGCGAAGATATGATAGATTTGGGTTTCAAATTAAAATATGTTGGAAAATATTTGCGTTTAACAAAATTTGTTTGATTTTCCTGTCTTCAACTGACTTTTATAGGAAATTTCATCGAAATCCGGCATGATTTAAGATTTGCTTGAGACCAGACTTGAATTCAATTTTGAAATAAAAGGAGATTAGTAATTAAAAACGTTTAAAAATAAATAGTTAATCATAATAAAACTATTTCGGAGTTCGTAAAAATATCTTTGGACCTGATAAGGACTATAGTTCACAATTTGTTAACCTCTGCCTTAAAGTGCGTAAATTGTCGTGAATGAAAGCCTAATATTTGAAAAGTGCAAAATTTAACACTGATTATACGCTTTTTACAATTTATAGCTTGTTCATCAGTTGGGTTTTTCCTTTTCATAACGTTCTATTGCTAACCTTTAAAAATTAAAAGACTCGTTTCATATTCGACAAAAGAGTTTCTGCAATAAAATAATCTTCATCACAATCTTATTATAATAGCAACATGTGGCCTTGCATTATCGTGCAGAAAACGGACTTTACGATTTTGAGGGCGTACAACTTGTATTCTGTCAGCAAGTTTTTGTAATTGACTGCAGTAAAATGCAAGGGCTCACTGCTTTTTATATACGTTACTATAAACTTTCTAGAAAATTCCTGATTATTCTTTCTAGGAAAAATATAAATAACTTCAAGATATTTCTAATATACCCAGTTAACGTGACCTTTTCAGGCTATTATTATTTCTGTCAAAACTCGAGTTTTTATATTAAATTTGTTCCTTCCTAAATCTGTTGATTGTTCTTGCACATGTTTAAAGCCGAGCAATCTATATTTCCTCATTTGAACTGTGTAAATGAAATTAAAGCATTTCCAGTACAAATAAAACTTTCTGTGCAATAACTAAAATTAAGGCATAATTACATTTCGCTCCACCAAATGAGCTGGAACCAAGCTTTAAAAGGCCAGCACGCAACTGTTACATTAATTAAATCGTAAATTTTATAGCCTCACCAGACTCACTCCATATATATTCAACTTAAAAATTGTTCTGACCTTATTTATATGACCACCCACGAATTAAATATTCTTGTGATGGGGATATAACGAAACTGGAAACTAATGGGAATTTAAAACCCTTCTGATGGCAACTTAATTGATCTTAATGAAATGAAAGTGTAAGTGGAACACAAATAGCAATTTACAGAGAGATAGGGGGTATCGTTTCATGCGTTGTCTAGTTGGCTCTTGATGTAAATAATTGCCATGTACTGTCAATGAACTGATATTAATTGAAATCCCTAAAGATTAAGATTATATCAAAATGAAATGCCACAAAGTATACTCTAGAGGTGGTGGTAACCATTTTTAGTATTTTAATTACTTTCAATTTCAATTTCCCATTTAATTTCACCGAACCAGTTGCATTGCCCATCAGTCAGAGTTCAGTCATCATCATGGTGAAACCACTCAAAACTGGGTGGTGTCTGTATATCTTTAGATGATTCAGCCGGTGACAATTAACATTCGTCAGCGGATTCCCGACTGAAGTGTAATTGAATTTTAATTAAATTAACAAACTCATAACTGACCTACAAGTGAAAACCGGGGCGTGAATTGTCAATTAAGTTTTCCATCGCATGCCATGCGGTCTCATACATTCACGATGCTTCTTCTCTACTTGCGGCTGAAATTTTGCGCGCGCTTCAAAAATAGAACTGATGCGTTTGATCCAATTACACGAGCGGCAGTCGCGTGCAATGCAATGGAATTGATGAAAGTGCATGCACTGCAAAAATATTACAAAAACATAAATAAATCCCCAGGGGGGTTCTATCTATGTAATGTACCATTTAAGGGGAGGATATATAAGTACAAAGTGTATTAATACATTTTCTTTTTTAAGACGCATTGTGGAACATTCCTGCACATGTTGGTTGGTTGGTTGAGGTCACGCTGGCGGTAAATCCCAGCTAAATTTGATTTGAAATGATTCATAGGTCGTACCGGAGAAACTTATTTACTTGAAAGCGTCAGGTGATGTAAGTTTATTGCGCCCAAGGGGCAACTGCGGGATTTTGTACTAGCTACAACTAAAGAAACTCATTCTTGAGGTTGATTAAATTCGGAAGTTTGTGAAATTCTGCAACATATTTGAGTCTAGAAAATATACTTAAGATTTTACGACAAAATCAATAATCAAGCTTTTAACAGCAGCGTAAGCCATTAACCTATTAATAAGAGCAAAAGTAACAACAAGGCAACAACATGTGATAAGAAAACTATGCTAGAAACCTTTAAGATAGAATAGAATACGACATATGTATGTACAGTAAACATATATTAGGGTGGTTCTTAATAAGGCGACCTTTGAACTTCTTAATCTAATTCTATATTTTTCACAAGCTTTTATTGAACTTGAGTCGTTCGTATTTCTGTCAGTTCAAAATTTGTACTAGAATTTTAACTCACTTCCTATTATCCGATTTTGATGAAATTTGCCAGCCTTATGTAAGTCTCGTGACAATGTTGTATAGTGTATCTAATACAGTTCTAAACCTAAATATGGCGGACACCGGAAGATAGCGAATTATATTTTTTATTCATTATTCTCTTGATATGGGTATCAAATGAAACAGTATGACGAGTAGGGGAGAGTTGCCCAATTTGGGCCGGCTCCTATTTCGGGCCACCCATTTTTTTCAATTTTACCGAGTTTTTGAAAATTAATTAATGTCAAAATTTGATTGAAAATGAATGTAGAACAAAATAATGAAAGAAATACTAATTTTAATAAAAAATTAATAATGCTACAACAATCTCGTAAAATGGTATCTGCCGACTTAAAAATCTGACATTTTTGCTCGTCGATAAAAACAAGTTGAAACATCTAATGAATCTAAAATTTGTTCTGATGCGAAGTGTATAATATGTTTATATAGTATATAACGTATTTGCAATTTAAAAACTATAACAATACTAATTAATTTAAACAATCTGGAAAAATGTCATTTCCCCTAATTTGGGCCACTGTGCAATTCGAAAGGGCGCCTAATACGGGCCACTCACGCGATGTAAACAAAGCAACACTATCTGAAGGAAAAATGTTTTTTTAATTAAAACGGTAAGTGTACATGAGATATTTAGCAAATTTAGTATATTAAGCCTATTGTTATTATTTTAGATTATAAAATGTTACATGTCATTGAGTAAATACTTAATTTATGATGATTAACTCTTTATTGAGAATTTAAATTTCAAATATATTTCTGATCAACGAATTAATTAACGTCAATTCATTGTTTCATTAAATATAATAAGTAACGGTGTTTTAAACAATATGTCGAACCATTTTCGCGTTTTTCAGATATTTTACGTGCTATTCAATAGGTGGCCCACATTAGGCGACTCGTCACCTAAATTGGGCCACTTGCACGTTTTTTTCAAACGTTATTTTTTATTATAAAAGAAAGTCAAACTTGCCTTAAACTTTCCACAAAGGTAAATTACCATCCAAATTTTAATATTGCGCTATTAATTATGTAAACGAAACGTTTACAATAATTTTAAATGCATTTAACCTTAGGTGGCCCATGACTGGCGACTCTCCCCTAAATACGATAAATTTTGAAACAAATTCATATTAAAAAGTATAAAATACAATTCAAATGAAGTTTTTATATTTGTACTACATACATTTGCAATATGTATAATTTACATACAGTGGTGGTCAAAATAATAGGCACCGCCATATAATTGTACCTACTAAATATTAGTACTACATATTTACACTAAATATTAATAATAAGTTTATTGTTAAGTTTGATATAATTGAAACGATTCCTTTTGTTTTTTAAATGAAATAAGCATTATAAAGTGCGTATTATTTTGACAAGGTCTAGAACTTTCTTTATTTTTTTATTTTTTATATTAAAAGAAGTATACGAATGTTTTCTTTAATGCATCTATTACTTTATATAATCAATTTAGAGGAATGAATTATTAGAAAAAGAATAATGTGGTTTTTATTTTTTTTTCGAACAATTTATTAAATGTTTGGTCAATGTCCCTATTATTTTGGCCAGCACTGTATATGTATAATTATAAAAGCATGGGGCGTTAACACTATTTTTCTCACAGCTACTATAGTTATAATATGTTATTAGTTGTCTAGGTTAGTTAAACGCCTGTATAAATTTTACATATAGGATACATAGAAGCTAGAATAAAAAAAACAAAAAATGTTTTATTTTTTCATATTTACTTACGAGGGGTGGTGCAAAAGTAATGATAATGGTAATTGAAATAACATATGTGGTTTACGAATTTAATTTAATTTTATACATAGTCTCCTAACAAATCAATACATTTAATCCATTTTTGTTTTTCTAAACCGCGAATACCCTTCGAAAAATATTGTGAAGCAACATTTGTATTTTATATTTTATACATTTTATGATTAGGTATTCTGGGCCAATTTTAAATAAAAATATTAATTTTTCTAATTTTTTTTTTATTTAAAAATGATTTATTTTATTTTATTTAAAAAAAAGGGAACGCTCAAAGTGAACGTTTGGATTATAAAAAACAAAAAAAAACCTTCAGTTTTCGTATATAATATTTTTGAGAAGTACCTATTTTGTTGAAACAACTAATTAATTTCGTGGTTCACTTTACTATTTTTGCTTTTTATTTTCACCTAACAACATTGCTGGTAAGCATGACTACATAAGTCTATTTAAAATTTATAAAACCATCTTATCATTTAAGGTACTATTACCGTCTAGAATGCTAAAAAATGACATATATTCAACAATTTTTTTTTCACTTTCTATATTATATATTGTTATCAAATTTTTTTTACAGTATTAAACAGTTCTTGAAGATCACGAAAAAAATTTTTATTTTTATTTTCTATTAACTGTAAATTTAATACAGGGCGCTCAAATTTTCTTCTCAAAAAAACATTGCTGCATGGCGGACAGTTAATCTCTGGAACGGTAAGTCTGAAACATAAAATTCAAAAAGAGTTACAAAAAGGAAGTGCTCTTACGTGATAGTTTACCAGAAAAATTGAAAAATCATTAAAAATAAAAAAATGGCGTACATTTCAAAATTTTTTTCAAAAATCGCCCTTTTTTTCGACCTTTTTTCAGGCTCAAAAATTTTATATATTTTTTTTGTGGTCAAATTGTGGTAAACTATCACGCAGGATATAACAACGAACAGAATGCTTCAAAGTTTATTCAAATCGGCCCAGTAGATCCGGAGATTAACTGTCCGCCAGTTAAAAAAACCTAAACTCGAGAAAAACGCATTTAAAGTTTATTTAGAACATGGGAACAGCCGAGAGCGCGCTTCAATTGAGTCGTTATATCTCGGCACTGGCTTCGAATTTCGATTTAATATTTTAGACAGTTATTATTGAAGGTATAAAGAATCTAAAAATGTAAAAAAAAAAAAATTCATTTTTTGAAAATTCTAGACGGTAATAGTACCTTAAACTACATATCTGGTTGAAATGATATGACGGAATTAATTCAATCAACATCTAATCGATCAGAGTTTTGGTATTCAATTCCTTTAAAAAACTACTTATCTACACTCAGAAAAATTATATTCTAAGATTAAGGATGATTAAGATCAAATTGAGATTGAAAATTCTCAGTCAGTAGTCAGCTTCTATGGAAAAACATTCATGAATACAAATCAAAGAACTTTAATATCATATTAAGATATTAAGGTTCTTTGTACAAATCCGAACTAATGAAAGCAGAACAAAAATTTAATGGGAAATCAGTGTAATCATGATGAAGGTTTAATTCAATTTGTTCTTAAGGGGTTAGGTGGGTTTCAGAGGTTCAAAAAAAGGGTATTTTTACAATTTTTTTTTAATATATAGAATCATATATTTTATTTAAACAATTCAGCATATCAAAGATACATATTTAAACAGTATTTTGTGAAATTTTTATTTAAAAATTCCGAAAACTCAGCCGTTGGTACCTCATCTCCCTTGACGTCTAAAGAAAAAATGCTTTTGCCGTGGACAGCATAACTCATTATTGGTTCATCTAAAATCAAAAAACCAAAAATATTTCGATGGTACATGGATAAATCTCGTTAATGAACGAAGCAAAAAAAAAAAAAATTAAAATTTGAATTTGAATTTTTGACAGACTTTGAACAAAAAAACAAATTTTTTGGTCAAATTTTCGCCATGTATTGGCTCGAAAAAATTAGTTGTAATAAAAAAAAAAAAATCCTTCGTTCATTAACTAGATAATGTTATTTCAAAGATGTGTGCAAAATTTTAACAAAATCGCTTCATAACTTTTCGAGAAATCATGTCCACCGACTTAAAAAATTGAGTTTTGAGATAAACGCGTTTAAAGTTTAAAGCGCTGCACTGACGTGGCCTGATGGGCGGAACTTCCGAAGGGTCTATCTTTTAGAATTTACTCGGATCGATTTGAAATTTTAGGAGAATATTTTAAACATATTGTACTATTTAATAAGATTAAAAAAAACAAATCGATTTTTTGAAATTTTCAAACCCACCTAACCCCTTAATAATCAGGCTTAAGACACTATATGACAACAATTTTTATTGCAGTTGAATAATAAAGTTTTTTTTTTCAACAAGAAGTGAAGCTAAAACATAATTAAATCACAACATCTGTCTCATTATTGATAGGGGCATGTTATAGGATATCTACTGTATAATTGATACAGTGGTTCAAGCGGTCTATTACATATTAAACATTTTTCATCGGATCAACTGAAATTTTCAGGGAATATGAAGCAATTTATAGTATTAAGTTCCAAAAGAAGTATATATAATTTATAACTAGTTTAAATCTTAAAAATCTCATGATAAAAGATCTGAAATACATAATTAATATACAACAGATAAAAATACAACTTTTGGGAGGCATCAAAAAATCGATTTTTAACAGGGTTAGAAAACGCTGTTTTAAATTAGAGATTTCAGGTTGGAAATGTTCCCTTTTTAATTGTACAGTGTATTTGTTGTGTTATTTCTCCTCATAATTGGGTAGACGATATTGGATATTATTTAATTATACTTTTCAAATAACCAGAATTTTAGTAAAGTTAAGGAAAAATCAAAAGTTTCCTGTTCATTCCCTCCTAAAAGTACCCAAAAAAAATTTATTTATTCCAGACTTGGATTACTTGTTTCTTATTTATTTCTAATACGAATCCCTTCAGCTTAGAATTATCAATCTCCAAACATATCAAAATCCTTCTTCATGTGTCAGTAGTCAATTTTTTTTAAGCTCAATAAATTTGTCTGAATTTAGTTCCAAAAATATATATATATCGTTCTATTATATTTCCACCAATAGCTTCTGAGATAATAAATCTGGAATTGCGAACCTTTTTTAAAGCTGCAGGATAGGTCTATCTCCTTAACTTTCGCAATAAGAAAAAATATATATTATATATAAAGAATACGCCTTGTGAGAAACAGCACCTTATAAAGAACAGTAGCTTCTTATTTTTGTACGACCAAGAAAAATCTTATCATCATCTCAATGGGGGGCTCGTCAGCGCATTTTTCGCAGATATAGTGTTTCATCACATCATGAAAAATATCCTCCTCTCGTAACGATATAACACCTTGTCTCGCATATCTAATTGGTTATTCTTTATCTCGAGTGAGATATTCTTCCTGTATTTCTACCAAATTATCGATCTTATATAAGACCGAGCTTACTTTTGTAATTCATTAGGGAAATAAATAAGTCGATTTTATGAGATTATTAGTAAGACATCTTAAAGAGTACTCGTATGGAAATTTGTAGTAGGAGACAAAACATTTATAATTTGCATTCTCTTAAAACTATGTATATGAAAAATATGAAAACCCCCCTTCAAAGTAGCAACAACAACCTACTACTTAATAAAATTCTATAAGTAGCTTTAAAACCGACAGACCCCTACAACACCGTAGAAGTTATAACTCGCATAACTTATGCAAGTAATTTAATGATCCTCCGGCTTTTCCCAGGCAGAGGAATTCCAGAGCTTCCTCTCTGACGTTATGAGCTGCATATTAAATTACAATATTTTAGCAAATTTTAAGCGGCATTCCACCACCACCACCACAAACTCTGTCAGACGGAATATAGAAGGCGAAGAAAGCAAAAGAAGTATCCAACGAGAGTGCACTTCTTTATACTTCCAAGTAATGCACTTGGATAATTCTTTAGGGACGGACGGGGAGGGGGGGATAGAATGGAATAAAAGGGGGTACCCTTTCCTTCACCAGACATATTTCTTAAAAGAAGACATCACAAGGAAAATCTTTTCGTCCCCCGAGTGGGTATCCACGTAGTCCATTTAAATATTAATCCCAAGCCAAAGATCAATTTCCTTACTTTTTTGGTGTTATTTGTTTTTGCCTGCCCTTCATTTTTTTGTATTATTTAGTCCTGCAGTACACCGCCACCGCCGAGACAGGACAAAAGAGGGCGCAGGAGTTGAATAGCAAAAACAACATGCTTCCTGTCTGCCAGGGTCTTCCCATAGCCAAAGGTATATGGACTGGCAGATGTTTTATGAACTGGAAATGTTTTAGGTCTTTGCAGCAGCAGTTCACATACAACGACAGAAATTAGAAATTTCCCTGTGCGTCCTGTACAATTATGAGAAATGCACGGCGCACTTTATATTACGAGAATACAACAACAACAAAATAATAATGCCATGGTGCTACTGTGAGGTAGGCAGATGCACGTTGCTTTCTTATTCTTACATTGCCTTCATTCCCAGGACACGTAGACGGGATACTCTCTGTCTTTTCTGTGCTGCTGTATAAACCCATCGGATGGGTTTTATTAAAACCCAGATATTCTGGCAGATTCCATGTTTTATGCATGCACGTTAAAATTTTGCACAGAAAAGCACACAGCTTAAAAATTGAGGAACACAAAGTGGAAGAGCTCAGAGTGAATTAAGTTTGTCGTAATATAATTTTCCCTTCGAAATTCGATTTATCGTCAATCCTAATGTACAAGGAAATAAAGTTTTTGAAAAGCGTCAGACCGACCAAGTCCTATGGGAATCCGGAACCTGTTTTTAATTAAGATTTTCAGCCAGACTTCCGGAATTTTCAAATATAATTACCCTGCATGAATATTTTGCTTCTGGTGAGCCCATGATAGGGATAGTAGAATTTCACTTCATCCATAGGAATGTTTTCCGTGATAAATGCTTTCCGATATTTACAAGGAATTTTCTTATTTGAATTTCAAAATAGATATACAAATTTTTTTTTAATTATAAATATTTAATATGTACCAAAGGCTGTCCAAAGAAATCATCAAATTCAGTTAGACTTTTCCTTTAAACAAACATTTCTCGAAAATAGCAAAAACCATAAAAGAGCAGAAAAATAAGAAAGGTCTCATCACAGATCCCTTCGGTAACCCCTGCTTGTCTCATGATAGTCCAAACAAAAACACGAACTTTTCTTCTTCTATTTAATACTTTATGGCGGCTCCTGACATTTGCTGGAACTGGTAATTATCTGTTTACATTATCACTTACATTACCACTTTCTCTCCAGACGAGAGGTACAATGATGAATTTTTAATAAAACTCTGCTGGGAGCAGAATAGTCGAGACTTGGTGTGGGACCCCCTACACTTTTGTCTGTCTTTTTGTTGTTACCGGCCCGGGTACATTGCTTTCATTTTCTATTTGAGATTCTCATTTTTTACATATTTTTTTTTTCCTTTTTTGGACGGATAAATATGATGGAAATATATGCAGAGACCGAGGCCCAGGTTGAGATTTATCTGACTGGCCGTGTTTATGTGTGCTTTCATGTCGTGAACTGAAAGTGCAAAATTTGCTTTCTTGTCTCGTTAAACAAGAGTCAACAACCGCCATTTTTGCTATTTATTATTATTTTCAGTCGTTGGGAGTTTTTTTAAAAATGTTTCTCCTCTACTAATACAGTTCTGCCGTATAAGATAATAAAAAAAATACATATAAGGCCCGACACTGCAAGGCAGCTATTGTAAATTATTTTCAGCATAGAGATACTTAAACAACCGCCATTAGAAATTTTAACGAATCACGTAAAGTGTAGACATGACTCCACCTTTACTTTAGTAAAGTCTTAAGGTGGTCCCAGTGATTTTAACCTCGACATTGTTGTGCACTGTATTTTTATTTGTTTGGTATATTTTTATTTAGGAACATATCTAACAAATGAGATACGATTTTCATTGCAGATAAATTATTTTACTAAGAAAGGTTTTTGCTCATAAACAATATCTTTATTAATGATTTATGGTTTGAAATGCCAGGGTCGCCTAATTTACTGAACCAATTTTAAAGTAATTTCTTCTATCACATTTTTTTCCAAAATGGTCATAGTTGGAAAAATTTATTTGGTGCCTTGGTGATTAAAGTCCAGACGTAATCTTTAATATCCTGTACAGCACACAACATGATTCTTTCTGTGAAATGTTGCATCATTTTGCATTGTATGACTTAAGGGGGACCACTAGTGTGACCGCCTCAAAAAAAGGTGATTTTTGGAATTTTTTTTAAAGACAACTACTGCATGGAATGTTTTAATATTTTAAGGATATATTTGTGGATATATAGTAAATACATGATAACATTTTTGGACCAAAAATTTAAAAATTCAGCAAATTATTCGCAATTTCCCAAGGCTCCAAAAAAAAAAGTGCCCTCACTGCTGCAGTTATAGAGGCATTCACATTGCGTGAAATCAAAAAAACCAAAAAGTTTATTAAACTAGAAGATATTTCCCGTGCCACAAACCTCGAAAAAAAAAAGAAAATTTAAATTTAAAAAATTGGCGGAGTTTTTAAAAAAAAATTCAAATTTCGCGCGAAAATTTCGTGATTTTTGGCCTGCCAAAATTACATTTTTTATTCGATCCGGAATATTGGAGGTTTATGGCACGGAGAAACATGTATAAAAGAAGTTGCAAAAAGAATCAAATCGATCGGATAATTTGTCTTCGAGCTACAACTGCAGCAAATTTGAAAAAAGTAGTTTCGAGAAAAACGCGTTTAAAGTTTAATTCATACATTTCTCAGTACCTCGATACCATGAGCGGCTGCTCTTCTGATGGCTGTAACTCAAAAATTATTTGAGATATGCACTTGAAATTTTAGTATGTTATTTTCAAAGGTATAGACTATCGAAATATGCAAAACAAAAAAAAATTTTTTTTTAAAAATGTCACACTAGTGGTCCCCCTTAAATGTGCTATTAATTGATGATTGAATTTCATTTGAATTATATACATTGTTTTTTAGTTGACCTTGTGAGCAGAAAGGTATTCTTTAACTTTTTAGTTGTTTTATAAGAAATAAAAGAGTGGTTTTTAGTTTTTTAAACTATACTTTTTACAACCTTCTTTCAATTGGTTTTAAACATGACAATAGTATAAAATTGGAATAATTTATTATACAGTCAGTTGTACTTTGGTTCATGTAATTGGACTTGTGGCTAAATTTGTATACTAAGCATTTTTTGTGCATTTAGCAAAACCGTTTGTAATTAGTTACTCGACTGCAGCGAAACTCCAATTTTGTCATACAAAATTTATTCGTATAATTGATCCTTTTTGAGTAAAAATATCAGTTTTTTCATGATGAAATTTGGCGATATTTTTACTCAAAAAGGGCGAATTATACGAATAAATTTTATATGACAAAAAGTGCTTATAATTAGCCAAAGAACACGTGTGAATTTTTTCAGAATTTTTCGGGACATTTTTGGATTTTTCAAAACAAAGCCAAATCCACAAAACCAAAAATAGTCAACAAAATTCCCTTTTTTTTTTGTCATATCAATTTTTTTTTTGTAAAGTCGTGTAAAAAAATCGCGAAGTTTTTTATTACATTGCTGTACAAAATGGCCATTTTGCAAAAACCAAAGCTAAAAAAAAAATTCAAAACTATGTTTTGAGAAAGTGTAGACATTCGGACCGCGATTTCTGGTGGTTATATGATCATTAAATAGCAGCAACGACAAGATAATCGACTTTGAGACGAAAAATGACCAAAAAAAATCGGCACTTTTTTGAAAAAACCCAAAAAATTATAGGGTTTTTGAAGTTTTTATGCTAAACAAATGCCAGATTCTGAAAGAGCACCCTCAAAACCGCTTATATACGAATTTGGAGGAAATTCGCCCCAAATTTGCTATTCGAATCGTACAATTGAACTTGCGTGCACAAAATCCTCGTTTTGCGCATTAATGGGTTAATCTGCATCTGAAATTTTGCATTGAATTGAAATTTTCAAATGGTTGAAAACGTTTTTATTTTTATAAGCTGAAATATGTAAAACGGATTTTCTGTACACATCCAATATATGCTAAGCTAATTATCTTAGTAACAAACGGTGATGCCGATTATAAAATTATGTTTTAAAAACCATTTCCTCGCTGTAGATGATGTGCCCATGTAACAAAAGCCCATTCACAAAATGAATGCACAAAATATTGCCAACTACACCGAAACCTGAACCAGCAACTCTGGCAAAAAAGTGCATCAAGTTCAAAAACTCAATAAAGCGACTTTTTCATATTTTATGGACTCGTTCGTTCGGTCAAGGAAAATAAAAACAAAAATGTAAAAAAGTAAAACAAAAAAAAAGATAACAAATGGGAAAAAAGTGGTATAATTCGTGGCCAACAAAAAAATTTCAATATCAATAACATTTCACTCATTGAGCCTGTTGGCACGATCAACTCAAGACACCAGAGATATGAAGAAGAAGAAGAAGAAGAAGAAAAAATAAAGTATAATATTCTTTGGAAAATGGCTGTAAACTAGTTTTTCTCGGAAAGTATATAAAATAAGACGTAGCACAACTGGTTTAGCGTAAAAAGGCACTAAACCAAGAGAAACCAGAAATTTGTCATATGTGAGAATAAAAAAAAAATAATACAAGAAAGGGAAAACGTGCAAATTTTTACGGGGCTTCGTTCTTTAAGAGCGCAAATTCCATCATAAGACAGACGGACTTGTTTTCTCGCTCAAGATGTTGGGTTCCACAGCAGCATATTAAAGCAAAATCACATAAGACGGACAGATACTTCTTTAAGATAAAGAGGAATCTGAATGGCATCCGTCTTATGGCTCGTGTCGTGACGAAATTAATATATCTTTGCAAAGCTCTGCAAACAACTCTCAACAACAATTTCTTCAATCGCCTGCGGGGTTGGGCTCATTCGTTCATTCCATATCCAAAAATTCACTCAATTTTGATTTTATAATTGGAATTGTTCGTAAATCACAGGGATTATTAAACAAAAAAGTCATTACGCCGCTACTGATGGATCGGCGCGCACAAAACAATGGCTTAAGCTTAACAATATTACTCGAGTCTATTATGCACTTTTGCCTTAATTAAAACTTTCCGGTGGTATCTGGATGCTTCCATTAAAATAACCCCCTGTGTCATAATAGGAAACTGAGAGCTCAGCTGGATAAAACGATATTGTGACGGCGGCTTTAGTGTGTCTTTGCATGCTTGTGGGGATTTCGGGGATTCCCCTTCCGCTTTATAATAGCAGTCGAAGGCGAAGTGCCGTCCATTCTGCAATAAGAGCATTTTGAGAAATCTTTATGTGGGTCAAGAGGAGCGTTTTTGTTGGATAATGTGATAAAGGAAATTAGTTTTGTGAAGGAGAAAAACTTTTAATATAATATCTTGAAAAAAAAAAAACATCAGCAGCTGGGTCGAGCAGATGTGGATAGAATATTTTTAGTAAATAGATAAAAAAGAGCAAAATACCTTTTCTAGTTAAAAAGGCATTCCAACATTGGTTCATATTCTAAAAAACTTAGCAAAACGCACGATTCAGAGAAGCAAGTTATGCTTGATTTGCATTTTACATTTTTGTGACGTTCGTGGGTGACATTTGGATACATAGAGGTTAGTCGCAGGGAATCATCGCCCAATTATTATTTAATGTTTTAAGGGGACTTTTCGTGTCATCGATTTTTTTTTTTATATATACAAAAGTGTTCTAACATCACAGAAATACTGTCCTAAAGCAGTTTTAAGAAATTCGTACAGGAAAAAAAGTTATACCTACATATTAGTTATAAGCGTTTTATATCCAAAAATTATATAACAAAAACACGTTTTTCTCGAAACTCTCAAAACTCAAAAACTACTCAACGGATTTGAATAATTCACAATACATTCGATTCATTTTTAGGGTTCCGTAGCCAAATGGCAAAAAACGGAACCATTATGGATTCGTCATGTCTGTCTGTCTGTCTGTCCGTCCGTATGTCACAGCCACTTTTTTCCGAAACTATAAGAACTATACTGTTGAAACTTGATAAGTAGATATATTCTGTGAACCGCATTAAGATTTTCACACAAAAATAGAAAAAAAACAATACATTTTTGGGGGTTCCCCATACTTAGAACTGAAACTCAAAAATTTTCTTTCATCAAACCTATACGTGTGGGGTATCTATGATTGAACGAGATCTAGTGCGTAGTTTTTTTTTTAATACGTCATAAATCGTAAACCGCAATTTACCTTTCATTCAATCAACTCAAATATAAAAATAAAAATAAAAACATTTAATTTCATAAACATAACCGTGAACCATTATTTTCTAATAATAACAAGAACTTTTATATTATGTTACTTGCTGCTACGGAACCCTTCATGGGCGAGTCCGACTCGCACTTGGCCGCTTTTTTTCTATATTCTCCATATGTTCTACTATAATATTTAAAAGGAATTATTTTGATAAATATAATAGTGTTTTTCACACACAAAAAAAAATTAAAATGTTTATTTTTGTCCAAAAATGAAACGAAAACTCGCCTTATATGAATAGGAAAATCATTACATATTTTACTGGTATTTCAAGTTTTTCAAAATTACTAATTAGAATTTTTACATAGCAAAAGCGAGTTCAATCTGAATTTAAAACTCAGTTTATGACATGAAAATCGCAATAAGCCATTACACCTTAAAAATTTGCAGCGTCTGATTTTATATATGAATCAAAGTGCTCAAACACGTGTATTGGAACTGATTTTACAATGAAACTAGCCAATAATTTCGATATTAAACAAAGTATTCAGTTAAACTATTACTTCAGTTTGATAACTTAGGGATCTATTCCGAATATCGTTTTTCAGCCGGCTTTTCACTTTTACATGTAAAACATCTTTCAACTTTCGATCTGACTGA
Organism: Dysmachus trigonus; assembly: GCA_949715965.1. Lineage (NCBI taxonomy): Eukaryota > Metazoa > Arthropoda > Insecta > Diptera > Asilidae > Dysmachus > Dysmachus trigonus. The sequence continues at coordinate 69,086,064 of OX454321.1, read as the reverse complement.
ATATTGCATGCTAATAAAAGTATTTATTTAATTGATTACACAATGCAGTTTTATATTGTAACAAAAATTACTAATTCTTAGTACGGGATAAGAGTTTTAAACTTCATTAGTTATTCTAATTTCATTCCATGTAATAGAAATGAATTAATTCTATCAGGTAATGAAACATGAGGCTGTAATTATATACCGATGGAATTAAAAGAAATAAGCCATGAATTAAAAGTCTAGTTTAGTTCATTTTCATTAATAAAATTATCTTACATATTTCTTTGTTTAATTATTTAAAATAATTAAAAGGTTGAAAAACTCAATCCCGACTACATAAAAGAAGAAAAAAAATTTGGTTTTTATCGATAAATTACGAAAAATATTTAAAATTTTTTTATTTTATGACAGGAACCCGAATTTTCTGAATCAGCCTGCCGAACACGTTTCATTAAAAAGACCGATGTTTTAAAAAAAATATAAAACTACGAAAAAAGTAATCGAAAAATTAATATTTGTTTGTTTATCCGCCGATAACACAAAGAGGTCATTAAGAAGCATCTTATTTTTATCTTTTCTCTGATGATGGTTAGAACTGCTAAATAATACTGGAACAGCCGTTCGTAAAGAACAAGCTCAACAACTTTTTTTAATGCATCTTTTCAATGAATGAAGACTCATTCTATTTAAACAAATTGGGGAATTTTTTGCAGGTGTAAATTAAAAATTGATACAATTTTACAGTTTATGGAAGCTCAAAATATATTAAATTACATTACAAATGTTTTTTGCTTAAAAAAAAAAGCGGCGTTCTACAGACGAATTATGTCCTTTCTATCAATTGGTGGAGTAAACACTCGTTGTTTAGGTATTTTAATTATTTTTAGTTTTTTATTTTAGATATTTTTGTTTTTACTGAGAGCTAATTTATTCACTTCTAATGGCTAAAAAAAAAACCGGGCCAAGTGTGAGTCATATTCGCGCACTGGGGGGTTGGTACCATGATAAAAAAATTATTCCCCAAAATGTCTGCAATTTAAAGAACTGTTTAAAGAAGTATTTCAACGAACTTTTTTGAAAACATTGCAGTTGCAAGCATATCTTTGTTTCTTATTCTAAGTTTGGTTCACATTTGAAAATTTTGAAATGCAACCAACTTTTTAAAAATTTTAATAAATGTTCACTTAACTATAGTAGTGTGACATTTGTTCGGTATTTGTTATTTATTTGTAGAATATAAATTTTTACTCATGGCTTATTTTGATATTTTCAGGTTTAGCCTTTTTTTAAATAAAACCAGAACAAAAATCGGTATCCGTGCCATTTATGGGGAGGACCTTTTTGGGATTATACTTTTCGATTTTTTTATTATTTGGCAAGATTGTGGCATGACACTTGTGAAAATTCCATCCGTTGGCACTCTTTGGGTGCGGAACCCTAAAAAGATTACTCTATCTACTTTTTAGTTCGCGTGAAATTTCAAAGAGGATGTCTTTCTTGGAAGTTTTCTATTTATTTATGTTTGCCTCCAGTACAGCATTTACATCCTCAAAGTTTACTTTGATGTCTTAATTCCACCTTCCTACAAGATATTCGTGACTTTCCTAGAAATAATTTCTAGAACAGTGAAAATTACTTTACATATATTAGTTCCTTGAAATTTCTAATACTTACGTGAAAAACGACCTTCGAAGCTATGATTTAAGCTTGATTTTTTTTTATAATCAGTACCATCATACAGGGTGATCCAAAAGTATGGAAAGGGCTAAATATCTTTCGAGGAATGCATTTTGGAGAAAAAGGTTTTAGACAAAAGCCTTAGGAATTTTCCCTAGCTATTCAATGGTGGCCTTAGGTTTGACCTTGACCATGGCCTTGAAGGTCATTTCAAGGTCAAGTTGACTTTTTTTTAAAAAATTCACAAATTTGGATGTAGTATATAATGGCAATATAGTTCATCACATGATTCCAAATACTTAGATAATAACTAAAATGCAGTGCTTTTATTACACTATTTTTCTCGACAGTACATTACGAATCCGAAATTAAAAATTGATCATGCACACTGATTGATCATGATAAATTGTTAATCTTGGATCCGTAATGTATTGAGGTAAACTTACAGAAACGATTTATCACTTATTCGGCTCCAAAATTTGTTGGTATAAGAAATGAATTAAGATTAAAAAGGCCCTAGTCACATGAAAATAAAATCTAATTAACTTACGAATTCTTACAAAATTCCCTTGAAGTTATCAGTGAATCCGATTTGATTGAATAACATTTTGGTTTGTGATGAATTAAATATTTGTTAAATTAATTGCTTTCTAGATTGATTATTCTGACTGAAATTTTACTGTATTTACAATGCGACTTCAATCCTATGGTAATTATGAATGAATAACAAACCAGTTTTATTTGTACTTCAATACAGAGTTCAATTTCTCGAAAACATGACGTTATTTAAACGTTTTTTTTATAGAAATTAAATATAATTTTCCGGCACAAAATCAAATATTTTGTTTATTCTGTTTAATTTCTGATTGTAGAGAGATAATATTTGAGAAAAACCCAATTTTTCCCTTTTTGAGAAGTGGCCTGATATTTAATTGAAAAATTTTTATTGATTGAAACTCTACCCAAGTAAATAACTTGTAATTCAAACCTTTTTAATTCCTTTTTTGTCCTTTGAAGATCCTCACCTGTCATACAATTTTGCGCGCCAGTACTTAAAATCTTTAAAACCTTTTCATCTTTTCCGGGAGTTTTCTCATTTCTTTAACCTTTGTCAAGGAGACATTTCTAAAACGCATAATCTTCAAACGTTCACAACAACCCCACACATTCATACATCGTTCCCTCGCAACTGCTTTTAATCTTGTCTTTGTTCTCTGATAAATTTAATTAAGGGAGAAATACGTTCTGCTATAATAAAAAATACTCTTTTCGCTAAATTGCGCAATACACATACAATATTAGAAGTCATTGACCTTGCTACGACTCTGTAGACGATACTTTTTGCATTTATGAAAATTCCCTTAGCCCGAAAAAGTCAGAAACTCCTTGAAATTGAGAAGTTTAGTCTTAATGGACTCCAAGTTACCTCCTACAAAGCAGTCATTTTTCCGCCACCGTAGGTTTCTTTTTGAAACAATTTTTCCACAACCCTTTCGTCAGTGTGCTCCCGAAAAGTGAACATCAAATTGCACTTAAACACCATGACGATGGCAAGAATTCATTTAAAAAGAAAGTTTTTCTTTTGAAATCAGACACTTTAATCGGTACGGTACTCTGAGGACGGCGAAGGTTAAAGAACCGCCTCAGGCCCAAAGGCAACATATCGCTGCGAAAATATGTAATAGAATGACCTCGTGGCTTATTGTAGGTGGCATGCTACCGCCCGACCACTCAGAAGTCGTTGACTTGTCGGGACTTATTCTAAATGGTTTATACCGGCTCTAATTGGCTTTCAGTACATTATATCTCGCCGAAACATCGAGCCGACCAGCGGTGTCATGTTCCTTGAGCCAAATGCAATTGATGCTAATGAAATCAGCATAAGCGAAAGAATTGGAATAACTAAGGGGGCAGAATAATTCGTCATTGTCTTACGAAACGGGCGTTACATACAGTTCAGAATTTGAATAGATTTTATAATCGTAGTTAAATTAAATTATCGCATTTTTTCTCTGTGTCTGTATCTTATTTGCTTAAATCTGAAGACCTAATGCATTAATCTCGATAAAGTTGTCAATCATCGTTATCGTTATCTTAAAGTCGAATTTAAAACCGGAAATTATGGCACGTGTAGTGTTATGTCACTTTGTGTCACTAAGGGTCACGGTCATCCCATGATCTATTTAGTACCTATTTTATCCTTATTATTACTAATGCTACTGGTAAAAGAATAGACTATATATTATTCAACTTAAGCTAGACTTGAGCAAGCTTAGTTAGACTTAAGCCAAGCTTGAGTAAAGCCTAGGGCAGGTTTGAGAGTTAGCTGAACCAAGTTAGACTTATGTCAAGCTTCAGCAAGCTTTAAGCCAGACTTGAACAAGGTTTTAGCCAGGCTTGAGTCAAACTTGAGTCAGGTTAGACCCAAACAACGTGAACCGAGTTTGAACTAAGTAACTAACTAAACAGATTAGGCTTGAGTTCCGTATGCAGCAAGCTTAAGCTAAGTTTGAGATAATACGAGATACTTCTACAACTTTGCCGTCTGAAGCTTAGTCGAAATTTTGTACACAAACATAGGGGACTAACGGTAAAAGGATAGGCTTTAGATTATACGGTTTTGCTCAAAAAAAGAAAAAAAAAATATTTAACCGATCCTGGAAAAGAAGTTAATTAGAATTGGGCGAAATGCTAGTAAACATAATTTTTCAAATCCTAAGATTATTAAATATTAAAAAAAAAAAAAAAAAAAAAAAAAAAAAAAAAAAAAAAAAAAAAAAAAAAAAAAAAAAAAAAAAAAAAAAAAAAAAAAAAAAAAAAAAAAAAAAAAAAAAAAAAAAAAAAAAAAAAAAAAAAAAAAAAAAAACGTATTTGCAAAGGTTCCAAAGGCCCTAACACGTTCCGTGCCGTGTGGGGCGTATACGACCCCAGCTAAACTTTCCGTTCAGGCCTCTTTCTCTGAAAAACAAAGAATTCTTAAAAAATTTATTGTAGAGTCAAATATAGACAACTTCTTTGCTTTGTTTTCCAATGCATATTAAAATTTATATCTTTTTCCTGCTAATTATAGCTTTCTAGTATTGAAAAAATGTAAGGCATAAGTCTTAAACGACTCTTTTTAATCTTTAAAGTGTGGGTCGTATACGCCCCACGCGGCCTGAATGGAAAATCTTCAAAAATTGGCGTGGCACGGAACGTGCTAAAAGAGGTCGACATCCCTCCAGATAATAAATTTTTAGGATTTTATAACATCAAAGTCTACCTGCATGTAAACTTTCTCTCTCAAATTTAAGTTTAAAAATAAAAACCCATTTTTTTTAAGTGAGAGTGGTAAAATAAAAAAAGCTTAAATTAATTATTAAACAAAATGCCCATAAAATATGCTCCACGACTCTATATGCACACCTGTGTTTTTATGATAAAATATTAAATGAATTTGTTCAACACATGATGAATCTCGGCCTTGAATTTGGGCATTATGCGTGGATTGGTGGCATAAACCTTAAATTTTATAAAATCCTAAAAAAAGAAGTCGTACGAAGTCATATCGCACAATTTTACTGACCAATTGACAAAGGCAATTCGTAAGATGTGACAGGGGAACCTTTCCCGCAAAAACTCAATGGTCTCTTGCGTAGTGTGATAGGTCGCTCCGTCTTGCTGGAATCACCTGTCACCGGCAAATTGAGGCCACAAGAATTTGATTATCATAAAGCGGTAACAAACGCCATTTACGGCAACTAAATTTGTATCATGAAGTCACTGCTACAACAGCAGATAATAAATGTTATAGAATGGTGTCCAATAATAAAACTGCCTCTGAGCTAACACATTTTTAGAGATAAACCAAATGAACAACAGACAGACGGACAAATGGCAATTTGTGTCCGGAAAAAATAAAAGTAAAAATGAAGAACGAAATTTAAAAGCATGTAAAAAGTGTAAACCAACAGCCGGAATCCCACATTTAAGAGAAAATAAATAGAACTAGCAATTTTAATTGTATCAACCCTTCCGTTTAGTTTTATAGATATACTATTCTAATTTCCAACAGTAAATAGAGTAGTTTTGAAAAGTTACAAATTTGCGCTGTGTATGGTTTTTCAACCGCAAAATACTTATACATCCATCTTCTAATACATCTCATGGTCCCCTTCAATCTCAAGTAAGAATTAATTTTTCAAATTTTCTATGTCAATCCGAGCTGTCTTTCTGACAGGTCTATGTGATATTTACATTCAATATAGTTTCAAATATTCATGAATACATCACGCTTTAGGAACGGTTAAAAATTATCAAAATTTACTTTAAAAATCGGTCGTCGGTTCGTGAGACTTACAGACGACTTCGTGTTTTTTATGGTACATATTAATAAGCAAAATTGTCGCTTCTAGAGTGAAACCATTCCAAAAGAGACTCTAGAAACTCTATTATATTGAGAAAAGTGCACCGTTTGGTATGGCTTACACGCTCGTGGCATCATTCTTCATTATTTCTTTAAAAATGAGGCAGAGATTCGCGTTACGGTCAATGGATATCGTTACCGCACTATGATCAATGAATATTTCTCCGGAAATATGGATGGCATTGAGCCTGGTGAGATGTGGTTTCAACAGGATGACGCTACGTGCCATACAGCGACACAAACCACTGATTTATTGAAATCGCGAATTGGCGATAAAGCGATTTCAAAAAATTGCCTCCAAGGTCGTGTGATCTGTAGACTTCTTTACTATTTTCTATGGGGTTATGTGAAGTCATGGGTTTATGCTGATAAACTGGCAACAATTGACAATTTGGATGCCGTTCGTGTTAAAATTAGACTATCAGAATGCGCTTCGTTAAGAACAGTGGCGGTGGGCGTAAATTCGAAGTAATTTTTAAATATTAATGTCATGAATTGGTCGTTCGAATAAAAAAATAAAATGTTTCATCAAAAGTTAACCCCTTTTGTTATTTTTTAAAATTTAAAGTTCTATCGGGCTTTAAAAACCACACTTTACAAGTCTTATTCGATTCCCATTTCATCTAGTAGGTGGTCAGCTTTACTACAAACAGACAAAATAGAATCTCCATATCCGGCTGGGAAAAAACCAAATATTCCCAGACATTTGTTTGCTTACCCTTAAAATTTGCCAGTCAGTCCGGTGGTGTTTATATTACCTCTAAAACGATTTTATTTAAATTGGCGGTCCGGTCAACAAGATTCAAATTCGAAGCATAAAAGGAAAAGCCGACTACCAGAACATATTTTGTAAATTTCCATCAATGTGTTGCTCATCGGTGGAAATTGTGCTAAATTGCAATGACGCCGACGCGTCGCTGATTTTAAATGCAAATTTGTTTGGTATTCTGCATTTTGCGAAAACATTGCGGTAGGCGCTAGTTTTTGCATAAAAATCTGGACTTCAGTCGGCAGATTAACTAGAGAGAGAGACAATCTTTTGTCTATTTATGTAACCGAGAATTCGCTATTACACCTGCTGCTGTGAGGTGTTTTGCTGGCTAATTAAATCAGTGATCATGTGATCCGTTGCGAAATATTTTCATTGGAGTGATAATATGCGATATTACTTTGTAACACTTCTTTGTTACAACTCCAACGAACCTCACACAGCATGTGGTACCTCAATGTGAATGAAAAAATTAATTTTCCAATGCCATTAGTATTCCTACGTCACTTCTACGGAATTTTTTCTCCGAATTTATCCAAAGACAGAGTTGCTAGGATAATGTTAAATCAGTATCAAAAAAATTATTTACTACTTATCTATCTAGAGATTAAAGTTTTGTCAAAAATGAAGCGGAAGACTGGTGGGAAATTGCGTACACAATTTATGTAATTGTTCCCATCAGCAGAGAAGTCCCAGTCAAGTCACCCGTGGGTAAACAACAAGTTTTATGAATTTTGCAGTAAATAAACGTCGCCTCCGTGACAAGTATCAGTTTCTTGCTTGTATGCTTTACCGAGATAATTCTGACGACCGTATAAATTTCCATTGCAAGGAACTCTGAAGGTTCTTCAGGTAAATCTTTTATAACTAGAAAGATCCGCACGGTGATCACTAGATTGAATACAGCTTAGTATGTATGTATTTTGGCTTGATCGTGCAGAGAGACGCGATTGTTTTGGTGGTTGGAGATCGCGGTTTGCCAAATGTAATTTAATCCATTTTTGCCGCTGCTTAAGGCTAAAGATCAGATTTTTAGCTTTTATTAGATTTTTTTAAGCACAAACTTGCAATAATAGTTGTCTTCAATCGGGCCGCAACCAATTTTATGAACTGATCTGATTTACAAGGAATTTCGTATGTTGTTTTTCTCTAGAAAGTAAAATACATCCATATCATTTCAAAATATTTCAAAACTTAAAAAAAAATTTCGATCGTTTTCGAAATATAAACGAAATAAAAAACCAGATGCAATAAGATTACTCTGGGGTTTAAAGCTACGGTGTCAAAGAATTTATATTATATTAATATAAGGGGACTTTTCCTTTATAAATTGGAAAAAAAAGACAATTTTTAAATATTTAAAAAAAAAAAACTATTATATTTATGGTTATAATTTTTTTTTATACATTGTTAAGGAGGTTGTGAGGTATACAAAAAAAATTTTTTTTGGCACTTTTAGTTGTTTTTCACCACTGCAGAGGGCGTCTTCCAAAAGATGCATTTTAATTTGGGAGACACTTTTCTGCCTTCCTGTAACAAATTTTTTTAAATTCCAACGGGATTCAATTCGTGAGACTTAAAACTAATAAATAAACCTTTTAAACGTTAATTTTTTATATTTTTATGGCCTTTATACGCGATTTTATAAAAAGGTCGAAAAAACGCCTGTTTTGGGGGTAAATTTACCCCTGTACTATAAAGGTGGGGTGGTTTTTTTAACTTCTTAGAGGTTTATTTAGTAGTCGTATATATAAAGTATCAAAAAAAATTTGGTTTACTGAGATTGGTTTAGTAGATTTTGAGAAAAACTTCTCCCAGTTTTGAAAAATGTGATTTCGAGAAAAACGCGTTTATAGTATTTTTACTGTAATTTTATCGAATATAATGGGCATATTATGGTTATAAATACAGCTATAACTTCGTTTCTATTTCGAATTTCTTAATAACATTTTAGGACAGTATTTCTATGATACTAAGGAATGTTTTTACGCAAAAAAAAATCGTTTTTTTGAAAATTTAAAAAGTAAAGTTCCCTTAATATAATACTCGTACATGCTTTCATTTGAAACTATTTTGGTTTAGTTGACACGGTTGACACGGGCAAAAAGAAGCCTAAACGTTAATGAAGATTAACCCATTAATGCGCAAAACGAGGATTTTGTGCACGCAAGTTCAATTGTACGATTCGAATAGCAAAATGGGGCGAATTTCCTCCAAATTCGTATATAAGGGGTTTTTGGGGGTGCTCTCTCAGAATCTGGCATTTGTTTTGCATAAAAACTTCAAAAACCCTATTATTTTTGGATTTTTTCAAAAAAGTGCCGACTTTTTTTTGGTCATTTTTCGTCTCAAAGTCGATTATCTTGTCGTTGCTGCTATTGAATGGTTATATAACTACCAGAAATCGCGGTCCAAATGTCTACACTTTCTAAAACCATTGTTTTGAATTTTTGTTTTTCGCTTTGGTTTTTGTAAAATGGGCATTTTGTACAGCAATGTAATAAAAAGCTTCGCGATTTTTTTACACGAAAAGGATCAACTTTACAAAAAAAATTTATATGACAAAGAGTGCCATTGGAGGAAATTCGCCCCAATTTGCTATTCGAATCGTACAATTGAACTGGCGTGCACAAAATCCTCGTTTTGCGCATTAATGGGTTAAGTAAAAACTATAATTTAAAACTCTGGTCAGTTTCATCGAGGTTTTTAAATACAATATAAAGAAATGTTTTATTTTCTTATTAATTTATTGTTCATATCAAGCACGCACATTTAAAAAAGTGAAATTGGTATTTCGAACTCCAAGATCATTTAGTATTAGTAAAGTTAGCAACCAATTTCAACCTTTTATCTTTACACATTTTATATGAATGGTATTGTATTTCCCTCCCAGTATGCCATAGTTTTTAAAATATACGCGATTTCCTTTTCTTAAATACAGTATTTACATGACTTCTAAGTTTTCAACCAAAAGGCGAGACATATTTATTTTTGAGGATGTTTTATTAAAAAAAATTGAGAACGTGCTGGAATGCAACATTCTGAATTTGGAAAGGTGAAATTATTAGTAATAAAACTACTGCGATATTCAGTAGTATTTTTTAAGACTGTTTTCACAGTAAATATGTGTCCTGGATTTTAGAAATCCGAAATTCAAAACGAAGTAATTAGTTGAGATATTAATGAATGACAATGTTTAAATTGTTAACATCGCCAAAAATGTGTTTATCGTTCATTAAATTAAAAGAATAAAAGCACTGTATAGAACAATTGTGATAAAACATAACCGAATTTCAGTAAGAAATATAGTGTTTTTGAAAAAAGTAACAATAACACAGCCACACAAAAAAAAGAAAATTGGTCTGTACTTTAGCACTGAGCACGAATCTGGAGTATCTGAATTGAGCCATCACATCACAGTTAATTCCTAACCTCAAAAAACAGGTAAAAAATAGCAAAAAAACCGGATAAATGTACTAGGAAAAATACAGGAATTTCTTTTTTTCATATCTAAATGTATATTTTTATGTAAAAGAACCCCGTGAATCCCAATCCACCGTCAGAGTTGAGGTGGCACGTCATGTTTTTTTCCTAACCTCTAAAAACCGAGTCAGAAATATCGATTTCCAAAAGTCAACCGATTTACGCTAAATTCGGTGTGTGGGGGTTTTAGGGGTCGCTGATCACGAATCTGTCGGAGTTGCAAAATTCAAGATGGCGGACCCAATATGGCGGACGAGATTTTCGAAAATCAACCGAATCTGAAGTTTAATTTGCAGAATTAAAGATGGCGGATCCAATATGGCGGACGAAATTTTCGAAACCAACCGACCTGCGCCCAAATTGGCATGTGGGGGTTTTTGGGTTCGCTGATCACGAATCACAATCCAGATTCGTACTGAGCGCGCGAAAATACATCGAAAACCATATATCGCATGCAAGACCACTTTTCTTTTTTTGTGTGGCTGTGTAATTATAATGATCTTCGAATTTGTTTGATCGTAAAATAGATGTCGGTCTTTTCTGTCATAGAGATAAGTGAAGTATTGCAAATAAGTGCAAACTGCTCACCTGCATCATTTTAAATATTTATAAAAACCATTTTATTAGCTATTATTATATATGTAGCTCAGGTAATTATTAATTCCAAGAGATGCGAGAAAATCTATTTCTAGAAAAATAAAATAAAAACCGACAGTGACTCCATAAGGATCAGCAAATAAAATCTCGACAAAAAAACTGCAGAAATTCTCAACTTGCTAATTAAGTTAGGAACTAACTTTCTTATAATTCGAAAAAAAAATGTACTTTCAAATAAGGAAGCATTCGTCCTTAAAGTTGTTGGTTGCCGTTATTAAATACAACATTTTTCAGAACATACCCAAATACGTATTCTAATTAAGCTTTCTAATTTTAATTTAATATCTCCACAAATAGTTGTTCTGTGAACTGCAGTAAGACTTGAATCGTAATGCCTTCAGTGCACCACCAGCTAAAGTCTCCTACTCCAACCAAACGACAAAATACGAAACCATAAAGCATTCCTTACGATTCCCATTAAGATACGCTAAAAGAAAGGTCATTAAGAACTCCATGAAACTGACCGCGAAACCATTTAAGGAAAAAAAAAAACGAGTCAACCCAAACTTACCAGGAATTGTCGGTAAATTCTCCATTGAAATCACCACACCAAATAATGAAGGTGAATGACAAAGGATTTTTCTCCGATTCCATCTGAGAGTTGAGTCAGGTAAGAACGCGGTCATGCCTTAATAAAGTCAATAAACTCCCAAGGGTCATACGGTTGTATGTTGGTGCATAAGTGGCTTCAGTTCAAACACCTTGTCCTCAGAAGATCAGTCATCATAAGTAGCGGTAGCGCTTAATGACGAAGGCGACGACGACGACACGGCTACTTTTAGCGTACTCGTCGAATTTACGTTTTTTGCCTTTTTCAAGAGAAGTCGCCGCGTCGCGCGCACTTTTCAGGCCTTTATTATTTCAATTGTCGCTGAATAGCTGAATATGAATCAGATGCGAGACAACATCGATGCGTTGTGGGAGCTGATGGATCCATCGTGGCCTGCCCACCGTTCTCCAGATTTTGGGGGGTAAACGAACTCGAAGGTATTTCCCATTGAATGCGGAATTACGTCTTCAACGTGCGTATTTTGTATAAAGGTCTTTCGGCGCACTACGGTTGGATGGAGCAATCTACGAATATAGAGGTAGCGGTGCGTATTTTCCGAAAAAGCATTGGAACGAAATCGAGTGAAAAAAACACATATGTGGAGAGGGGATACGATAATATCGATTGGACAGTGATTGATTGGAACCTGGATAATGTCCCCATCTTGAATGAAATTCAGTCATTTAAGGACTGAGATTTCTCCAACTCATGTCAAGGGAAATTGGAAAGATAACTTTCCATTTAGGTGACACATTTCGAAAACATTGTCGTGTGTGTGGGAGGTGGTCATTTCGGGGTTTCTTCGAGATCCATTTAAATGCTTGGATTCGAGTTTTACATACGAAAGTGTTTCTAGATTGAATTATCTGGCCATCCTCCTACAAAAGCTATTTTAGAATGGACAGGAAATTGTTTATTCGAAGGCTTTTCAATGACTTATTTAATGATAATAGACAGAATATGCAGATGACTTTTTCGATTTCCCTTAAATGACATCGGATAATTGATAAATGACTGACAAAGTGACAAAGCAAAAGTATTGTAACCTTACAAAAAACCTTTATCTTATTTTACTTTTTCGATCGAAATTAATGCCACTTGCTGACCAATGCGAGAAAAAAAGCATGTCGCTCTCTTTTAATGGAAATCAGAAAATTACAATTCAGTTTTTATTATAAAATAATCGTACCAAATTGCCTTATTCCTGCAAAGAATTAGTCTTAACTGCTCACAATTATTGGTATATGTGATTACTGAGAATGTACTCTTATGTATAACCTCCTTACGATATTCTTTGAATGAAAATCCTGTATAAATATCCATATTTACATTTTTACATATTGTATTTATTAGGGTGATTCAAATTTATTTATTTTCTTTTTTTTCTTTTTCAAACAGGTTCAATCGTTGCTAGGACAGGAAAGAAAAGTCCTTGCCCAACCCCAGCTCATAATATCAATTTTTACTGGTGGCTCATGGAACCTTTTTGTTTTCCATAAGAATAACATGGGAAAGAATGCATCACTAGACGTTTTTGTCTGTATCTCGTGAAAAAATGATCATACATGAATGGGACCAATTTTATTAGAAAGAGCATAGGTTCAATAGGTTAATCAATAATATTCATAGTTTCATTGAAGAAGTCACAAAATCGTTTTTTTTTTTCAATCTTGAATTTATGCCTCGAGTTTGAATGCTAATAAACTAATATTGTGTTAACTTTACGAAAAAAATGCAAGAATACTTTTTCTTTAAAAATTATATGCTCTTTCTAACGAAATTGGTCCCATTCATGTATGATCATTTTTTCATGAGATACAGACAAAAACGTCTAGTGATGCATTCTTTCCCATGTTATTCTTATGGAAAACAAAAAGGTTCCATGAGCCACCAGTAAAAATTGATATTATGAGCTGGGGTTGGGCAAGGACTTTTCTTTCCTGTCCTAGCAACGATTGAACCTGTTTGAAGAAAACGAAAAAAATTTGAATCACCCTAGTATTTATATTAAAATTTGTATTTGATATTAATACACTAAAAGTATTTACATTTCATACAATCTGCTTGAAGGTGAATGCTACTAACGTGCTTTTACGATATATTTTCTTTAAATCGAATTTAACCAAATCTGAAGAACGAAATGGGATTAAATTGGCCAGTCTTCATTTAAATTTAACTAGCTTCAATTTTGTTAGGTAATTATGTCGAAATCAAACAGCGAGAAAAGATTTATTATTTATTTTTTATCTAAATTTCATCCTCTCAGTAAATTTAAAATGGGATAACTGGCTTATTAGACAATTTATTTCTCATTATTCCTATTATCCATTTATCTCTGTACGAGCAATGCAGTTTTAAACAAAAAGAGATATTTTGTAATTTTTTGGTGCCTAAAAAAAGGTAAAAATGATTTTTCAAAATTTTTATTTTAAAATTTATTTACTTTATGGAAATTAAATATTTTACTTTTCGGGTTATTTATGTCTGATTTTCATCAACAATATTCTAGAAAGTTCTTTTAGGATAAGAGATGATTTTTTCATTTCATTTCAAAAAATAAGTATACACATTTTGAGCTAGGCTATAGAATCGCACATTTAAAAAGCAATCAAAATGTTGTTTTCCTGATCTCATATAAATTTTTTTTGCCAACAAATTTATTTTGTTTTTCTTTCAATATTTGTTATTTATATTAAGGCAATTATATTCAACATAATGGTGAGTGATCACAACGGTGTAGTCGATTTGAAATAAAGCTATAGGAAATGTAAGTAAATTTGCTTTTTATTATTAGATTGAGCTTGTTTAAATTAATTAATTTTCAAATATAAATACAATGTATAAAGTGTAACAATTTGAATAGGTTTTTAAGTCAACTCGATCGTTTTCCCATAATCTTAGAGATATTCGATTCTATTCGACCAATTAGAATATATTCCCACTTTAAATAAAGGGTTCAAGAAGTAAGCAATTTACAAGAACATATCGTCGTATTATGTCATCAATTAAATGTTAAATATTTCACTAAAAATTAATAAATACAACTTCTGTAAATTTCGCCCCATAATTTAGTGTTAACACCAAATTTAATGCAAATTAGTTGCTCAATTTTCATAACAAAACGCTGTGATTACTACAAATGTCAATGTATGACGCCACAAATTATAAAGAATATCAATGAAGGTTCTACCAATCCAACAAAAAACAAAGTATTACAATCGGACAACAGAAGGCACTGTACGGTTAAAAGTCCCCTTTCTTTTTGATCATGATAATATTGACCCAATGAATTTGCATTCCAATTCTAATATTTTGCACAGTAAACAAATTGGTCAAACGGAAGTGGGAGATTATAGGCGGACAACATGCGTTACTAGTAAGCAGCTCTTCGTACTAGTCCTTCACCTTCAATTACGACATGATACACGGGTATGATTAGCACCTTAAGTTTTCTGTTCTAATTCACAGGGCAAGATTCTTAGAGCATATTTACATGTCGACCTGTCGGCACGTTAACATGCACGAAAAACTACGTGAAAAGGTGCCTAAACGGACGTGTTAATTAACAAGGTGAATAATTTGCAGCTGTAAGAAAGATTCATCAGCTCCTCTGGACCAAAATAAGCGACTAAAGCCCGACATCACGTCTTAAGAGGAGAGAATTTAACCGGTTAGGACTGGGTAATCAGTTTTCTTTTCTTGTCTGGAGAAAGAAACCTTATCTTGTTTCCTTAAAAGCAAAACTTTGAATTTGTTATTAGTTTCGTAACTATCACAAAACATCCATTTACCATAGTGTGATATTTTTGGGAAAATAGAACACAAATTTATGGAGGCACTTTATTGAATCGTTTTTAGTAACGATTACACAATTCTCCCCTTATCTGACAAGACCATTTTTCACTTACCAATTTGGGCGCATCGAACAATCGCCGAAAACCCATTCGATTACTTTGATAAAGTGAGTGCCATCAAACTATCAAAAGTTTTCATTCACAGAGGCAAAATTAATTGGTGTATGTGGGGAGTTCGACTTAAAGAGAAGAGTAAATTGTGGAGCCACATTTTTTGGGTGGTAAACACACAATCACGGATAGGCTTCAAGAGCTTTTAATTAACTATGTGTGGTTTTCATACATCAACAATTAACGCAACCGCGGAATTATTCACCATAAAGAGCATTGTTTAATCCAATTTCTGATTCTAGTTTTATACTTTCGTGACATGTTGCACTACATAAACAAGAAATTTCATTCACAAGAATTGAGGTTTCAAGTGGCTGATAAAGTGCGACATCGAATATTTCATAATGCGTCTGATAATGCGAAAATTCTCGTATGTTGAGGTTCAGATCAAAACGTGTTATTTTCGAAGCAGCATTTTTTTTAAAGATCGTAATTTGATAAATTATATCAAACTGTTTATTACTAGTTTTTTCTAGTACAAGTAAGACAAATTTCAGTAAATTTAAAATTTTCCAGTAGTTGAAGTGTAAGGAAATGGTAATTCTACAAAAATTCACACTTTTTCCCACCAGTCACAGTAAAAACTTCGTGTTATGATGGAATCTTATATTATTTTATTGTTGAAATTACTTTAACTAATCAAATTTTTATGAACTCTCAAATAGTAGAAAAATTCTTCCAGAACTGAATGACCCTAAAAACTTTTATCATGGAATAACGCTAAAACCTACTTCTAAATAATTACCAATAATAACTATAATATGTAGGGGCTGTCAAATGTCAAATGAGCTGTCATTCGTTGTAAGTGTCAATGTAATTTTTATTCGGTAAGGTCTAACAAATCACCAGGGAAAGAAATAAACCGCAGCAACAATTCCAAATTGTGGAAATTTATTTCCGAAATTAGAGCTTAGTTATAAAAACTTATACAGCACTTCATGAACTTTATGGACCGAAAAATCACCCAGACCCAATAGAGCAGATAGATGACTTGTGGTTTCAACAAGACGGCGTTAAGTGCCATACAGAGACTGGAACAATTGATTTATTGAAAGAACAATTAGGCAAAAATCGTATTTCAAGAAATGGGCTTGTCAATTGGTCACTAACATCTCGTAATTTGATACTGCTGTACTGCTTTTGGAATATACTGATAAACCAGCTGCGATTAACGCATTAGAAATCAACATAAGACGTATCGTTTTCATACAGCCCCAAAAGCTCGAAAAAGTTGTTAAAAATTCCACCATGTAACTGACGCCGCAGTGTTCATATGCCCAAAATTTAAACATTAAATATTAAAAAATTATTTTTCATATAAATCCAACTTTATGATCACTTGCTCCATTTTTGTGAGCTTTATTAAAATTCATAATCCGAACGCGCTTATAAAAACACCCTTTAAGTATAATCAAAAAAATAATTTAATTTATATTAATTAATTTTCCGTTTATTTTACTTGGATACCTGGGGCTCAACTCCAGTCTCTCTGTTGAAGTTGTAAAAAGTTTATAGTGTAAATCGTCGTAAGATCTTTGTCTTGCCTCTGTTTATTTTAGGCCTCTTCAAAGAAAACAGCAATTCACAAAATTGAGGACAATATTCGTCATCCTCTGGGCGAAATTCTGAATTAGATTAGACAATGTAACACGGCCGATTTACCTTTCCCCAAGAAAGAAAAACATTTCGAAGTGGCTCTAAGACGAGAGGAGGAAGTTTACAACAATTGAAAATTCTGGAGAGCATCCGACCAATTCAGAAGCTGTTGGCAAATAATGATGGGAGGTGGGCTCTTTTGGCAATAATCCAAAATGGATTCATCATCCCGACTCCATGGAGCATGAGTTCACAATTCAAATATAGGATGAGAATGAAGATTTTTTTTTTTTCCATTATGTTGTTTTGTCATATATTCTCGGAATCTGGGGATCTATTAAGCCGCTTGTTTTTCCAACCAGCAAGGATAATCTTAGAGCCGAACTCCCTTTTTTTTACACAGTTAAATACCTTTTTTCCGCGTGATTCTGTTTCCCCAGCATAGTGGTTTTGGATCCCTTGTGAAATTCTATTACATGGGTTTAACCCTCACCGCACGGCTGCATCATTGGGGTCGTATTGTTCTGTGCCAGGAATTGTTACTGTGTGTGATTTTAATTCTGTTTTTCCTCAGTTTATACATATCTGCTGTTTTTTCCTGCAAAATTGTAACTTGGGAGCTAATGAAGCAGAGATGTTGTTCTTTGAGGATAGTGGTTTTCCTTTTTTTTGTAATTTATTCATATACAAAAAGATTATGGTCAAACTTATTTGTACAGCTTACAAGTTAATTTAAAAGTTACAACTTTTAATGAGTTTGCAAAGAAAACAGAGTGAACATATTAGTATCTGTTACAACAGCTGAGATATTACGCAATTCTACCTCCTAAGGGCAATGTTAGCATAATACGCAAATTATGAAAGTTTAGCTTAGTTATCAACCCAAATGGTTGGACTGATTCAGAGAAATAATGAGATACAAAAATTGCTGTTTAATGTTTTGATATCGGAAGCACCACAGACTTTTTTTTGTTAATATTGAAAGACCCAACTGGAAAACTTCTCCTTTACCTAAAGGTATTCTTTGAAACAGAACGATGTTTATTTACGACAGGACGGCGCAGGGTGCCTAACCGTCAAAAAGCTGACCAAAAATGGCGTTGGGTATGCTTGAAATTAAGTATAAAAAGGTTTTAAGCATTACTGATTTCCAACCTGCTATTAAAACTTAGAAATCCAATATGGCGGACCAAGAGTATTAAAGACCGAGTTTTCACAATAATTGGTATGTATGGGTATTTGGAGTCACTTATTTCAATTCCGATATCAAAATTAAAGAATTCTACATGGCTGAACCAAAAAGATACTTAACTCAATCGAATTTTTAAAAAATTAGTACACCAATGTTTTTGGGTTTAAAATAAAGTAGTTCATATTGTGAAACCAAAGGTGGATGAACTTCCACAAAAATTAATTTCTAGTAACTCTACGAGTCAAATTATTGAATTTGAATATCAATTATAGTATTCCAATTTTTATAAAAATTGTGCGTAGTTTTGCAATTTCAATTCGACCCAATATGGTGTATAATACGCCATTTTTACTTGCGATACTTAAAGCATCTTATATTAACGCCTGATGATTAGACTATACAACAGAAAACACCGCATCAAAATCAATGATGTATTTCTAGAGCAATAACCGAGCGAAATAAAATTTCGATACCATTGCATGTGAATACACAGATATGGAAACGTGGCTTAAATATACATATGTGGCACTTTGTGACAAATAAATTGTATACCCTATATTAATGGTCGAGAAGAGAATACCCAGAATTTAAACATGATTCAAGTGTTATCCAAAGAGCAGCCTATTGGCAATTGAATGCATACTATACCATATATATGTAGCTTATTAACGTTCAAGTGAATCATACAGCTTTAAGAGATTCGAATAAAATATCAACATTTAACTTATGCAAATTATATCTACTTTAACGATAAAAAAAAACCTAGTACAATATAGAGTATTAACACAGAAATAATATTGTTATGTAAAGTACCAGAATGTCCTTAATAAATCTGTGTATGTATACGTTTTCTCAGACAGATGTCAAGTTTTTTTAGTTTTGGCCAGCTTGTTAATGATTTCGAGCACTGTGTGGCGCTACATGTCACACAAACTGTGAAACCAAGCGATCTCAAAAAATTACTAGTTCAGAAACTTCCTGGATGCGTAATTAGATTGTATAAGATTAGATACATTAATTGACTGCCTATATTCAGCGTCTTAACACCTCTAGATACTTTTCTTTGGGACAACGTGAGAGAAAAGAAGTACAACACAATTTTGAAAAAATTATCGTTCATTTTAACGTAAATTTGATTGAAATAAAAATATCAATGTTTTAACAAACAAAAAACTCAACCAATACAAAATATATGACATTTATGGTTTTTTATTCTATAGATCAATTCGAAAAAAATTGCATAAGTATAGCAAATCCGTCAATATAAATTAGACTGTATGAAAGAAAGATGTGTGTTAAGAAATTTTAAATATGCGATCAGAATTGCGATTAGTAAAAAAATCGAACTTTGCCCTGTTAATTACTCACTCAACGAATACGCATAATAATTAATGAATTTGCATGTTGGAATGCATTTCTATACCATTGCTTGAGATAAAACGGATTTTTTTATAATATCCGGGATTTTTTCATGATCGAAACCATAAATTCCTCCTAAGATATAAAAGCTTTAGCCGCATCAAATATGCGACAGCGTAGTTTTTCCCCCGAAAGTCAGAAAAATAAGACAAAATCTCCATCGACTATTTTTTATGCTCTTTTTCTCTCAAGCAACTTAACTGCCAGCGAATCTGATGTGCATTTTTAGCAGCATTTCAGTTAATTTTTTTTTTGTACCTTTTCTGCGTAAGCTAAT
The DNA here is from genome assembly GCA_949715965.1 of Dysmachus trigonus. Lineage (NCBI taxonomy): Eukaryota > Metazoa > Arthropoda > Insecta > Diptera > Asilidae > Dysmachus > Dysmachus trigonus. The sequence continues at coordinate 69,066,089 of OX454321.1, read as the reverse complement.
ACCTGGGCTATGGCATATCCGCTGGGAACCCGGAGCGATTTTATGCCCACCTTTATATTCGCCAAATTCTCTATACCTTGTCTCCATCCACATACTGGCCGGATTGTATAAATTTTCATTTTAAAACGTTTTCAGATAAATAAAGATGACTGGCCGCAAGTATTGGATACATATGGTAATACACAAGAACCGGTTCCACACCTCTATAAGTTGAGATATTCGATTGAGTGGTATATTTTCAAGCGCGACAGTCGTAGTCAGGTTACCTGAATCTCAATTCGCGCTTTTCTCAGTATCTTTTATTATTTATTTATGAGAAACCTCGGCTTCAATAGCCACAATGACGAAATTGATCGAAGGCTGACGTCAGCTTTTCGGTATTTTAGGCAAATTTATTCGGTTTTCAACGATAATATTCATCCCCCTCGCATTTTTTTTAAAATCCCTTTAGAAAAAAAGTTAATAGAATATGCAAGACATCCGGAAAGGGCCGTTTTAAGTATATGTATTTTGTGACGTGTGCGTGCGCACAGCCATCAATTTTTGGGACCGGCAACTGTTCAAACCAAATCAATTAAAACCTTTTTATAGATACTTCGCCAAAATTTAAATCAAAAATAAATAAAAACAATATCAACATGCAGGAACAATATGTAAAAACATAATTTGAATTTACAGAAGATTGAATTGAATGAACAAACAATTAAATCTTAGATACATTTATTATTTAGTAAAAGTAGAATCATCAACGTGGAACGTACAAAGGTGAGATATAAATATAAATGAGAATACGTTAAGTAAAGGTAGTAATGATTATTAACAGTTGATACGCGATATTTAAATGGGTTGAGATCTATCTAAAATTGAACCTTATAAACTTCTTGCCTCTTAATATTTTTATGACGGCAAAGGGTCTCAATTTATGTTTGAAGCTACCGGCGATGTTACTGCAAGTGAAAAAGAGTTTTAAAGTCATAAATCGGAATAAACGTCTAACCAAATCGTTGTTTCGGCTTTATTTATGACTCTAAGATACTTTTTCATTAGCAATAACATTGGCGGTTTTTATCCCCTACTTTTGTCATTAACAAAAAGGCATATATCTTAGTTAATTCTTTTAGGATTTAAAGGGCTTTAAATCCAAAAAAAAAATTGATTTAAATAGTATCAACGAAAACTTAGATCATTTGAAATCGGACTCTGCTGTATATTATTAGAGTTGACAGAGAGAATGAATCTAATACTGATTTGCGCATATAACTGCAATTAAAGATAATGTTATTAGTAAAAAAAAACTTTAAATATATATATTTCTACACTTTCCTGACTTAAAGTCGTTTATAATTTCATATTCATTCAATTATTCAATTTGCAATAAAATACTAGAATTCTGTTAAAATTATTTATGTTTCGCTCTTTTCGCTGTTTTAATTCATTTAGTAAACTACTATACATTTGTTAACCCCGATTCAGTTCTTTTCAGTTTATTTCGAACCCTCATTCTCTTTATATTATGGTGGTTGTGTGAAGTCCCAGTAGGAAAAAGAAGGGGCTAAGAAGAAGTGATTTAACTGCTTCTCAAGCAACTAGCACTCCTTCCCGACTCGATTCTTTTCCTTCTTCTTTTTTACCCACGACGGAATTGGTCTTCTACTTTCGCTTCCCTAATAACCAGGGATAGAAGAAGTTACTCTGAATCAATGGCATAATCGCTTATGCTGAATGACTATTATAAGAAGTGTGAGGTAAGAGCTTCTACTTTCGCTTCCCCTATAACCAGGGATAGAAGAAGTTATTCAAAATAAATGGAATATTAGGGCGTATTTTAATAAACTGAGCAAAAGCTCTGTCTCAATTTTTATATAGAAAAACCATACTTGATCTGAATCTAAATAAAAATCGAGACTGAGCTGTTGCTCAGCTTATTAAAATATGAGGCACTCATTGAATTAATAAAAATTAAAACAACCTGTCATGCGCATTTTATCTTTCAGAGTGAAAAGAAAACGCGTAGATGCAAGAGCATCGCACGGTTATGAGACCTTCTTAAAACAAAACAAGTTTTTTGGTAAAACTCATTTACTCCTTACGCAATCGATTCCTCAGGAAGTAGGGATATAAGGGGTACCTGCAGACCCATGCTAAAAGAAATATTGAAAATGCTTGGAAGTAGTTATATCACGCCTTCTTAGGACAAGCTCTTGTTACATTTCCTACTGGGGTATTGCTTCAAATGTTATCCGAATCTTCAAACTATCCGAATATCTGGATAGCCCGATCGGATCTGATACTAGCTGAAATCCGGTGGATCCGGATAGCTTTGGATATTAGGGTAATTCGAATATCCAGATAGGCTATTTTGCAGGACATTAAATATTAAATACCAACGCGTGAAATCCACGAAATTAAACTGGGAATGTTTGGAATGCATTTGCGAGTTTTTGCAGATTCATATTTACTGCTGTATACACCTTGATTCCCGAAAATTCTTAGATGTGCTCCAAATATCTGTAAATATTTGGCGTATGGGTTCGATTACATCGCCCATTTCAATTGATATTTGTAAATGAAATAAGGGAGCAGATCCGGTTTTAGCATCATAAATCCAAAGAATCCGAAGATCCGATACTACACTCAGGAAAAAATTTACTAACATCAAGTAAAAACGTAGTCAAATTTCAATAAATACGAGCCAAAGGAACATTTCTTTATTTAAAGTTTCTCGATGGAATAGATTTAAGTAAAATCGTCTTTAATTTTAAGAAATATAATAAGATTTAAGAAAATATTTCTTTAAAACTAGAAAATATTTCTTTAAAAATAGGAAAATTGGTTTTTTCGTTGGTTCTCCTTTTTAAGTACATGATTTCCTTAAATATAAGATACTCATTTCTCTGAGTGTATACGCATCCTGGATCCGAAATTATTCCCGAGATATCCTGATATTTTGAAGCAATAATCTGAAGTTCCCTATATTTCGTAAGTTATACGGTTGACTTGTGCCCCCATATTGCAAGTTTCTCACCAAGTAGTTCGGTATTAGATTATCAACAGAATTAATATATCATAATAACCAATATAACATATCGTGTAATGGACTTGCGATTGTAGGCAGATTCATACTACCCCATTGCCAAATCTACGTGAGTATCTGTATAGTATCATATAATTCTCACACAATCTCAAGCTGAAGATCATTTGTGCATTCGCAATCGTTAAAAATGAAACAAATGGTCAATTTCAGAAACATATTTTGCTCTATATTTCCGGAACTAGGGCCGTCTGATACCTATAGATAATATATAATTGCATAATATGTCAATCCTAATACCATATATCAGTCAAATATCAATAAAATACTAATACTAGAATTGATCCTGTTATTGCTTCACTAAATGTCTCATATTCTGATTAATTATGTTTTTTGCTAATTTTCTTAATTTATTTTAGTTTTGCATTAACTTCAATATCTGAACAGCCCCTGCACTACAACAACGTGAATGTTTTCGATGACGAATATCGATTTTTTGTCGGTTCGAGCGCATTTAGTTCGCTTAATAGCTTCTCCCCGGGCGATCATTAAGGGGGAAAACACACATAAAAAGCATTTTACGCAACGCAACTAATCAACACCAGCCGGACATGCAACCGACAGGTAATTGCATTCTATTTGGGATAGACCTTTGTTTTGGGAGCCAAAAGGCCATCATCGCTTGAATTATTGAAAAATTCATTTGAAATGCCATGCCGCGATGTGACCCCGAAAATATGGCGGGGGAGGTACAAAGAGCGAAACGAAAAGAATTTCATTTTTAGGTGATTGCGACTGACATCCCCCTCGGCCCATTGCGGGGGAGCAATTAATGTTTTATTCAACTCCCTTGGGAGTGTTCTTATGAATTTCGAGTTTATCGCATAATTGTGTACTTGTAGGCCACAACAACATCGATTTTTCTCAAACTTCCTCGTACCTTAGGTACACTTCAAATATTAAAGTTGTTACTACCCTGAAAAACATACAGGCGCCAAAAGTCACTTGACTTTTACAAGAGTGCAACAAGCGTTCACAATTGAGAAACAAACTTTGATTGACTTTTTTTCCCTAATACAAACAAACAAATTCAATGTTGGCGAATTCTCGTTTCGATTTTTCGCACCTTCAAAAGGAAATTTAATGTTAACGAACCAGGGCGAATGTATGACGAAGGAAATATGTGAAAAATACACTAAAGTCTGAAACGAGTCGGTATCTATAGAGTTGGATCGCTCTACTTTTCCGGCATTAAAATTCATATTGGATCGACACACGTACGTAAAAGTTGAAGGTACGTACTCACAGAGGATAACGATTCAACGACTTAATTTCCGAAGGAGGTTTTGTCGACACGATGTCTGGTAACATAGTCATAGTGCATGGCATCCACATCTCCGCTGTTTACAGCCCACGTCTGCACCTGTTGGCTTTAGAAATGTGCAGCGAACAGGTACGTTTTCCAGGTATACACTATGTGTGTCCCACCCCCCGGCCCCATCTATTGATTAGAATCGATGACTGCATTCGAATGCACGTTTACGAGAGAATTTTGAATCACCACCAGAGGGTAGTTTTTAATGAATCCTTTTAGAGAAACAATAAATTTTCAAAAGTGCTTGGGATTGGACATTTTCATGTTCTTGTGCAGTTTCTGCAATGCCCTAGATCTCGAGAGAAAATGAACGATAAAGTAAACTTATGAACTTAAAAACATAAAATCTGACTTTGATCAAATATATCAGGAGAACCTACATTTCAAGAAGTATGAATTATGCATTAGCATACAATGTTTTAAATTTAAACCACACAAAGGAGAGGTTTTTACAAGAATAATATCGATTCAAACACAACGACAACAATGAAACTTTATAAATTTCTTAAAGGAAGGAAATATATTAATTAAAATTAGTACCAAGTAACGAAATTTATTAACCAAATTTAAAAAGTCTGCGTACCTCAATCGGTAGCTTGTTAGACTTTTGCGTAAGAGGATCAAATTCACTTCCCACTGGAAGCTAATGAAATCAGAGATAATAATAGAATTTGCGCTAAATTTCGATTTTCGAAATCAAGAATTGTTTATTAAAATCTTCAGTTTATGTTTTTTAGATTCTTATTTTTTAACTTTGTAAGCCGGACAAACAGGTCATTTATGTTATTCGAATTTATTTTTTGTTTTCATGCTATATAGTAATCGATCATTTACGCATTTTAAAGTACTTTAATAATAAGAAATTATTTTTTTACTATTCAATAATTATTTGTTAAAAAACAGCCAAAAAATAAAAGAACCGAAATTGTTTCATTATTTTGATTTTTTGAGATATGGTCTATTTAGGAAGTTATCTTTCACAAATTCAATGATTTAATTAAACCTGTTTTCTCATTCGTTTTGAATATTGGGTTCGACATGAGTCCAACATAAGCATTCATTTGGACCAAAATCGAAACCATTTTTTTTTTTACTTAATTTTAATTAAGCCCACAATTGCATACTTTAAGTAGAATCTCAGTTAAAAATACAAATTTTTGATACAAAATAATAAATTAACAAAAGCTCTATACGTTTTTTCCAATTAAGTATGATTCTTTATTTGATTTAGCATGGTTTTTTGGATAACATGGAACGTATTTTACTATAGGAATCGTACCTTTTTCTTCACGTGTAAATCCAGATTTGGGCGTATATCGTACATCGTTGCAAATTATATTTGGATTAACGTAATGGCACCGAATACCGGCCATTTAATTGAATTAATAGGAACATTTATTTCAATTGTGTTAGTGGTTTCGATATGAGAAAACGATTCTGAACGATAATAAATTATTCCCGTTCGTTTATTTTGTCGTTGGTATATTTAAAATTAATTTTTAATAAAAAGTTTTCCATTGTTGGACTAGGACCCTAACTCCGGCCACTATCTATTACTGATCCTAATACCGAGATTATTACATAACTAAAGAATATATGCGTCTAGAATAATTATCAAAATCATAATTCATTATTGAGATGATACAAAAACATTTCTCATTTTTCAAGTATCGATTTTTAGCATTTCATTGATCTATTGAAGCAAAATCTAACCTTCGACCACATTAATAATTTTTTTTCGCTTAACAATAAATAATTTTATTATTTTTTTTAAACTGATTACAAGTACAGTAATTAATTTATATATTTTACTAGTAAAAATGAATTTATATTTAGTTTTCGCATAGATATTTATTAAATAACCAAGTGGCCGGATTTAGGTAGCCGGCCGGTATTCGGTGCCATTACGTTAGAGGAATTTTTTATAATTGGTCCATATTGAAGTTTTTAACTGATTTTATAAGAAAACTACTGAAATACTAAAACATCATGGATAGGTGATTTTTGGTGTTCCGAACCACAAAGGAAAAAATTTTAATCCTTATAACATCTATCGCGTGTCTGTCCCTCTGTCACAGCTGATTTTCCCAGAAACCAAGCGATGTAGAAACTTTGAATTTGGCATCTCATTAACCGAAATATTTAACACTTTAAAATATACATATCAGAATTAAAGAGTTAGAATTAATTTCCTTGAATTTTATATATCATGTGGGGTATCCTTTAAAAAGGCTTTTTATGTGATATACAAATATATAATTTAAAATAGCATATTTAAAAAGATATCTGAAAAATATTGGAAAAAAGAGTAGTCCTCCTTATTTCTGAATCTATTAGAGCTAAAATTTAAAAACAAAGTCAGGCAACATAACGCCTTACTTGAAGTTTACATGAAAATTATACCAAAACTCCTTCGTCTTATAGATTTCGGGAAATTGTAGAAAATATGATACAGAACTGGCTGCGCGTGACTCATACTCGCACTTTACCGGTTTTTTTTTTGGTATAAGTGGACTTAAAATCGTTATAAGGATCTAAGATCCAGGACTTCCGAAAGGACTCTTTTAAAGGATTTAAAATCCTGATAAGACTAACTTTCACACTTACTTAAAATTTTCTACTACATATATTACAGACATTAAATTGTTATGACTTACAACAGTTTTTGAGTCAAAAGTTACTATAAAAAATGTTCAATTCAAGATTTGAAGCTTTGCATGAATGAAAATCATTTGATTCACATTTCCAGAACTATCAAATCTTTATTCTGGTTAGCTGTTAGTAAGTTTCCATTCAATACAAAATGATCTATTGTTCTGTATAAACGAAAAAAGACTGACTAAAAGCATATTCAAATGGACTGCACTCTGTTCTCTATGATTTATTCTCCAAAATGACATATTGTATTTTAACCTAACCCAGCAGAATATTCCATCCATTCTCAATCCTTTATGAATGCATACCTGTAGCCTTCAAAATCCAATGGATAACGAGCGCTTCGCCACAATAATTGACTGAAATCCCTTCCGACTAATCGACTTCAAACAAAAGCGAGCGAAAATCCAGAATGTTAGTCATTATCAGCCAGTTAAACCTCGTAGATCCTGGTCATCATTAAAACGTATAACTAATTTGCATGCACGAGAGGAGGATTCATTCGTACACTGGGGCTAGGAAAACCCATTCAGGGTCCAATCATAATCTCTGCCTAGACTGCCTTTTAGCAAGAAAACCCCTTCGCTATTTTGTAGTTAGCCCCACGAGGAACAATGGCGATTCAGAGAATTCGCAACAAGTAACCAATTGTTGGCTGTGCTTCGCTCCGCAGGTGCTGCATACTCATTCCAGTTATTTAATAACCCTCGTAATGAGATGGAATTCTCCAATTTGAATATTGTTGACGACTAGTTTTAAGGTATGTCAAGTGGTTTTTAAAGTACAACCGGATTCTATCAATTTGCAATTTATAATAAGAATTTTTCGTTAGACGTTTTCAGACTTTTTGCGATCAATAACCCTCGAAACATGCAAATCTCGAGTCGATTCCGATTAAATCGCTTCTTTGGCTGGGAGGACTGCAAACGAACCTCGAAAGAGCTCAATAATATATATATATATATAAAAGAACGCCCACTTTTGAGCATATGTATATATGTAGAATATACGATTATACGATCGTGTTATAAAGAACAAGACGTTTTGCCAGACCTATTAAAACCTGGCGAGCAATCTTAATCCGCACCTCGACGATCTGGGCAAAAGAACTCAGGCAACAGCGCACTAGGAATCCAGCACATCTGTCAAAACGGCTGCATTCCCCGGTTTTGCAGGTTAGTTGTATCTGTATCTGGATTCGATTTTAGCTTCGATCGAGAAAAGTGGAAAAAGATGAAACAAGAAACCGATCCCGAAGAGTCCAAGTCTCTTGTCTTTTCACATACTCTGAGAACCTTTTCGCGATGCAGTGGAATTCACTTTTATACCATCAACTTTTTGCAATCTTCTTTTTGTATCATTAGCAAAGAAACAACCTTCAATCGTCGGAATGCAAATGATCTTGTCAAAGTGGATACATACAGAGAAGATGAGGATCCAGGCCTATTATAACCAAAATGGTAAAATCCAGTGAAATCTGTGAGATGATCAGCTTCCAGTCGATCTATAGGAAAATTTATTGATTCACTAATGAACGATCACTGCTTTTCTTATTAAAGATCAGTTACACTCTCATAAAAAAAATATATATATATTATATATATATATAAATTCGCACAGGCCCACTGAGATTACTCGCGATCAGCTAAAGTGCAGGGACAGTTTTCTTCGAAAACGCGAAAAAACCATAAAAAGGTACAACGAAAACAAAATATTTTTCGAACACGAAAGACTGACGATCACACCGCGATACGGTTGAGATACTTCTTTATTATTATTATTATATTTTTTTTTATACTAAATGCGGAATTTTGCACAATGCAAAACGCACTATTACAGCACGAGCCCGCTCTGTGTGAAGACGCGACGCGCAGCGAACTCGACGACCGAAGAAAATGCTCTAAGAAGCAGCGCTGCGGAGACACCCAGCTGAGACGGCGTTCTGAGCCGCGACGACGAGCTTACGACGGACAAGCGAATGAAATTCTCCTCAGAGTCCGCGGCCTGTGCGTGCATTTTTCAAGCAACACATTTAAAATTTAACCGTCATCACGACACAGGGTGACGATGCCGATACATGAAATCGATATATACACGCCAGTTTGACGATGTGTACGGGCGCATTTGTGTGCGCTAATTCAATATATGCGAACGCTCATGTTAAACGATAAAAACTAATGCGGCTTCTCATGCTTTTTGTACATAAGGTGGTATGCTTAACACCTTTGTCAGGCAGTCCATCGCACGGCACAGGTAAATAAAAAGGTCATGACTCAAAGTAATCACGAAATCTAGGGTTGCCAGACAGTCTGGCTTAATTTCGACCAATACTTTTTTTCGTCCCCTTTAAAATCTCAGATTGCATGCGTGCTGAGAATGCGCTTAATTAATTTATTGATTTATGCTGGCACGAGATAGTGTGAAGTAAAAGTGAAAGAATTATGAGGAATACTGCTTCTTAACTAGCAGGGGGATGAATTTTTCGACTAGAAAATCGCTTGTCCGCGCTCAAGTGATTGCGGAAATATATTTTTAGAATGAAAGTGTATTCGAAAATTGCAGCCAAATACCTCGGTTTGCTAAGATTTTATTTATGCGTTTCAGTCACGCAATCGGGTTCATCCGAGACCTTATTTGATTAAGATGAAATGATTAATGAAAATAAAATTTGAAATACTAGCTGGAGTATTCGATCTGGTAAAATGGAAATCAATTTTAAATTGACACTGTGCTTGTAATAATCTATAAAGCGTGATTAGTCACGTTAAAATTTGAAGATAGCAAACTGTAAGGATTATTGAATGAAGATCCAAGTCAAACACAAGAACAACTTACAACAGTATTAAATTCCAGTCGAGAAGTTATAGGTAAGCATCTACGAGCAATGGGAGTGAGTCAGAAAGAAGACAAATCGATACCAAATGATTTGATAGAAGTATTATTGAAAGAAGTTTGATAACTTGTGAAATCTCGCTTCAAAAATAAAAAAGTAAATCATTTTTACATCGAATTGTGACTGGTAATGAAAAAGTAATATGCTGTGCGTTTGGTGGGATCAGAAAGGCATATCGTTTTATGAACTATTAAAATCTGTTGAAACGATTATAGCCGAGCGTTAGAAACAATAATTAAACCGAGCATTGAAGAAAAAACGCCTTGAATATGCCCAAAAGACACAAGGTGATTTTGTTGCACGACACGCTTGGCCACATGCTGCAAAATCGGTTAAAGATACATTGGAAGCGCTTGGCTGGGATGTCCTACCTCACCCGCTGTAGTCACTAGACATTACTCAGTCTCACTATCACTGGTTTCCCTATTAAGCACTTTCACTGTCATGAAGAAGTCGATAAAGAATGAGTTTGCTTCGAAGGACATTCAATTTGTTCACAGCGGAATCCATCTGTTGCCAGAAAGATGACAAAAAGTTATAGACAGCGATGGAAAATTTATTTTTTATTTTAAAATAATAGTTATTTTTAAATTTTAAATCCTTTAAAATTAAGTACCACACCTAATAGGATATTTCTTACTATTGTTTTACAACTATAACAGCACGTTTGCGACTAATTGTACAAAGTTTGTATTATTTTCAAACAAGTCCTTGAAGGGAACAGTGCAGCTGATTATTTTATTAGTATTGTTACTAGTCAATTTTAAACCAATTTATTATTTTTGTCCTTTCTGCTTGGGCTTAAAACACTTATAACTTATGATATAATTTTCAAGTATTTTACTATCATATCCTATCATCATACGCCCAATATTTTTCTTCAAAATATTTTTAAATTAAAACCCTTATATTTTCTCACTCTTTAGATCGCGAAGAAAATGTGCGGCAGATATTTTAGAATCCTTATCAAAATAAAAACAAAAAATGATGCAAAAAAAAAAGAACACAAAAACAGAGGAAGACAATTATGCTGTACATAAGACCGACGTAAACCTTAGAATTATGTTTCTGTCTAAACGACTTTGAGTCACAAAATTAGAGCTTAAATTGGAAAATTTAAAATGGCGGATCCAATATGGCGGATCCAATATGGCGGGCCAAAAATTTTATATTTGATCGAATTTGGACTAAAAACTGAATACATGGGTTCTTGGGGTCGCTGATTACGAATCTGAAGTCAGATTTCGAAAATTCAAGATGGCGGCTCCAATATGGTAGAAGGAAAATTATAATTAATTTTTTACAATAAAATAAAGTGTTAGAATGGAGTAACCCAAGCAATAATCAAAATATGAACAAATATTATTAGTACAAGTATATGCACTGATAAAATAACAAAATGGTCATATTTTTGTAATTATGGGCTCCATATTGGATTCGACATTTTGAATTTTGGAAATTCGTTTTCATTTATCTTGGGTAATCTTGGGTAGGCATAATAAAAATTCCACCGCTAACAATTTAGAATCACAAAAATACGTTTTGTTGCATATATTTGTTTATAACAATTTTAAAAAATCATGGATTCGCAAAATATCATAATCATTCTGAAGTTCAAGTATTTTTGTACCTGAAAATGCAAGTAAAAAAATTGAGATTCCCCTTAGAATTGCAAAAACTTATTGAAAAAAGAGGAGAAAATAAAGGGTGCCACTATAGCGGCTTCTGTGATTGAAAGAAAACAAAATTCTCTTAAAAAACCCTTTTATTTAACATGTTACATCAGAAAATGTAAGAAGGGTTAAATCTTCAATCTCCCTCAATCTTTTTACTTCTTAAAAGGCTTTAAATTGCTAAGTCAAATTTTTACCTTAAAAAAGCGGCTTTCAGACCAAGACAATAATCTTGACATGAACGTCTCAGCAATAGGCACTGTTTATAAAATTCCCAGAATAAAAGCTTTTACAGTTAAAGAAAAATTTGTATAAGCACCAGTAATGTTGCCTAAAAATAAATAATTTCTATCCTGTTTGCGACTATTTAGATGGAAATTTTGTAGGCTGACGAGGTAGCTACATATAGAGGCGCCATATCCCAGGCGCCATCGGATATAACAACAAGCGTATTTTATTTATAAAGTCAGTTTTAAATGTGTGATTTACAAAAGAGTCATCGAGCCGAGAAATAAATGGATTCTAGATTCCAGGAACTCGCAACAAAAACAGATCGATATTTAACATTTCGTAACACGAACTTTAACTTTTCTCTTCTTTTACTGTCGAAATTTTTGTTAAAGAGAAATTAAAGCAATATGAAAATGTTCTGTGAGTCTATTAAATATTCAATAAGATAAATAATTGTTTTTTGTTTTGTTTTTTCATTTCCACATTTGTTTATGTCAATATTGTGGGTTTAAAAGCTCTTAACTTTCCTTCCTGTGGCATACTTTAGCCTTGGGAACTTCTAAAAAGTTAGAGCTGATTGGTTGCCAAGTAAAAAGGAGATTAAAATCCATCTGAACCTTCGCCTTGTTTTTATATGAATACATTTTTATTATTTATTCTGTTACAAAATCAGGGTTCGTACATTATTCATACAAAAATTGCCTTTTCCTTTTTGGAAATGACAAGTGATCTGTGAGTTCTTTGATATTTTCGACACACTTTCCTCCTTCTTTTGAACTTTTCCATAAATCACCCACAGGCAGATTAAGTAGGTGTAGTCTATTACTTATTTTTAAAAATAAATAAATACATATATACTGAAAAAATTTAATTCTTCAAATTACAATTGGTAAATTAACTTGTGTTATTTATTATATTTATATTTAAAATTTCATTTTAATGATCGGATATTGCAGTTCTTTACATTTTTATGTATTTTAGATCATGTACACATTTAGGTCATGTACACTAATATGTCTAATTTTTATAAAAATAAAATATATGTTAATAAAGGGGAACAAGAAAGAAAACTATGAAATTGGTACTGGGCTTGTAGGAAATGAAAACCATAACCAAATTACGACGAAAAATGTACAGATCACGAGTTAAAAAGTACAAAAGATCGTATTTCATATTTATGCTCATATACCAAAACTTAAAATATATTTACTGTGTAGAATTTTGTTTTATTATCATTGTATATTGTTTATTTTCAATTACAAACATAATTATGGTATTCGTAGTTCATTGGACTATTTTTTGTGGGGTGTTGCTGAAGATCGATATAATGTTGGCAGTCCAAAAACAATTCACTCACTTAAGTACAATACTGATCGAGCTATTCGTGAAAAATTGGGACCCTATTTTTAACGAATATCTCGATCAGTATTGTACCATCGAAAATGTGCTGCAAGATTTGGTTGACAGGATGGGCTACTGCCAAGCCAGCTGAGGCAGCTATTTAATCGAAATCATATTCCATAACTAATCGAAGGCTACTCTTTTCACTAAATCAACAAATCTTGAAAAATATTGAATAGGGTTTATTTTATACCATTTTTAAAAAGAAACCAACCGATGGCTCATCATTAAGTAGTATTATGTAATATACATATCTCCAAAATACCGTCAGACTTTTTTTTTAATAATTTTGCCACATGATTTGAGCTCCATTACACGTTCACAAGAAAAATAAACACAAGAAGTGTTAATTCCCGTATATACATTACGTATTAGATCTTCCAAATCGCGATAAAATTCATGGGAAACTCCTCTGTAATAGTTCGAATTAAACTCCCTTCAGATAAAATTCATTAAATAAACCCCCAACATAATTCACTTACCAGTATAATTCAGATCGTGGCATTACTCCCTCCGATCGGTATCTGAAATGAAAGCAATAAAAAATTAATCAACCTCGAAAAAGTAGTAAAACACCCCTCCGTTTCATATCATTCAAATCTTAAACTTTTTAGACCATTCGCAATCGGGTTCGTCAGACCACATCTGGTAAGATAGCCGCATTGCACCATATACTCGGGAGCAAATACATAAGGAGAAGGCCGCATTCTTATCTCTACACAGTGCAAGCAAGTGAACGAATATGTAAAACAGCCGCCGAGAGTATACCAAAGCATATAAAGCATAGGAGGTTTTGTAACCGTAATTCCCACAGTCCATGTGAACTTTTTATGGCAGCGGAACTCGAGAAAAACCAAAAACCATCCACCGATCGCTCAAGGGGTATTACATAGAATATGCTGCGCAAACAGTCATTTACTCGCCACCAAATTGAAAATTGTGTTCGTGCCACCACACAGCATAAAGAAGCAGCTCAGCATAAAAAGCATGCCACAGCACAGCGATCTGCGATCGGCGATCTGCACTTCACATGTGAGAAGTGGAAAACTAATCAGTTGTGGTTTGTTCGATCGGTGCAACCATGATATTGGTGGTCTACATCTGGGGGTTAGAGCTCAACTGCTAATCATGATCACGAATTATTGTACTAAAGTAGGGTGCCGGTTATCATTCACGAGAGATGAGATGATCGCAGAGATCACCGGGGAAAATTACTTCGATTTTAAGGAAGGGGTGACTAGCAACTGACCTTCCTTTCACGATCATGTGCATTATGCAAATGTTTTCACTTCAATGGCATTTTGCATATCACTGTTTGCACAAGTGACCGACTTACTTGATCGTGTGTGAAAGAAAATTCAGGCAAGTGACCCCATCTGCAGCTTGAAACATATCCAATGAAGAATCACCTATAAATATTTTTCTTTAACCTTGTACTAAAACTTTATTTACTAACTTTTGCCAATTAGTTAGCAGGTGATTTCGAGCTATATTTGCAAACTATTTAATGTTTGTTTATTCCCACAAAATTAGATAAACTACCTAAAAATACCTCTATTTACAAATATAAATTCAATACATTATCTAAACAAAATATCGCGATACAGAGAGTACAAGGTATGATCGTCAAATGTTCACACTTGTCGTGACGTAATTATGGCAAATTTTGCCCGGCAAATCGAGAAGAAAATTATTTGAATTAATTATTTGGAGAAAAATACATTACTACAGGTATAATAATAGTAATGTAAATTTGCCATATTTTAAAACTTTTGTTATAAGTGTGAAATTAAGAATATTAAAATAAAAAAAACCGGTTTCTTACACTGAGAAAAGTAAAACGATTTAAAATACTTCAAGAAAATACTTTAAATTAATATTATCCAAATGGAATTGAATAACATATAACGTTAAAACGACTAATATGGTTTGTTGCGTAAAATTTTAGTCTTCTCTAAAAATTGAACTTATTTTTGAATTTGTTGTAATGAACATGATGATATTTTTTATTTTAATAATAGAATTTTGCAGCACTTTTCATCTTTTTTTAATGTCTTGTGTCATGTCCTATGTCATATGACATATTTTGTGTCATGTCATGTCATATGTCGTTTAATGTGTCATGTCATGTCATATGTCGTGTAATGTGTCATGTCACATTATGTGTTATGTCGGATCATGTCATACTATATATCATAGAATGTGACATATCATATATCATGTAATGTATCATATCATTGTGTGACGTGTTGTGTCATGCCATATGTCATATCATGCACCAAGTGTCATGTCTTACGTCATCTCATGTCATGAATTGTCTTCCGTTATGTGTCATATTATGTGCCACGATATTTCATATGGTACCCTGCAGTGGCGTGGGGTCCATATAACACGATTCCTACCGGCTTCCCTTTTGGGAACTCATCCTATTCCCGTAAATTTAAAACTTGTTCTATGCCTGTAAAATTCCTGGAAAGCGCTCCCAAAATTCATCTCGTAAAGAAAACATGGCAAAACAAGTGTTACAACCAAAAACAACCATAATCTGTTGTTGCACTACGATGGAACCTTCCCTCGCACCGTCGCAGGTTCTATCAAGGGGTTGCATCGGGTATGAAGTGCTCGCTCGCTGTTTCTGTAAGCCGGTCATTTTACGGCTTACTCAAGCCCACACTTTTCTCCACGAGTAACAAAGAAATCGTGTGTGATATCCTTTGCTCACTAAAGGCAAATCCTATAAGAAAATAACACGATAGAAACCGGCTTCTCGGCTGTTTTTGTTTTGCATAAGTTGAAATTCGGGTCACTTCGGCGGGTGGTTGTTTATTTCTTAGAATGTCAGCTGATTCGTGTCTTCTCTATGAACGGGTGTGAGTGTAGTGGTTCTCTCTTTTTATCCCTATAACACGGTAGAAAGCGGCTTCTCGGGTGAGTGGGGTTGGTTGGGGTGGGTTTGGTTATTAATTTTTTTTTCATAAACAATATTCAGCTGACTGTAAATTTCTTTGATACTGAAGGGGCTGTGAATTGTAGGAGTGAATGCTCCCTTATTTCACAAGAACACGGCAGAAGTCGTCTTCTCGGAAGGGAGGGGTGTTGTGGTTTTGTTTATTATATTTTAATAAAAAAATTGTTAACTTGTGTCTCTTTTTGCCTTGGTGCTCAACGGATTGTGACTTATGAGTGTGGTGTGGTGCTATTTTATTACCTCTCGATAACACGATAGAATCCGGCTTCTCGTCATTTCTCAGATTAAAACTTGGTATAGTTCCTTTAGTCAACTAAAATTTTTAGATTTACTTAATAAATCAAAATATGATTATTTTGCTTAATCAAGTCCTAACGAAAAGATATCATTTTTAATTACAGTTTTCCCGGGAATTTTCCAGTTTTCTGCTTTAAAAAATGAATTGAACGTTTTATATACCACTTCTTCATTACGGCAATTTGATATTCTCGCGCTTTACTCGCATATTAAATGTGGCATTTTAAAAGATACTTTTCCTCAAATTTTAAACTTGTGTTGTATATTTTTAACTCTTCCCATTACAGTTGCTTCCGCGGAAAGATCTTTTTCAGCCCTTAAGAGAATACATACTTATTTAAGAAATTCTCAAACCGAAGAAAGGCTCTCAAATTTAGCACTCTTATCGATAGAAAAACACCTTCTTTTACAAATTAGAAATCAGTCGAATTTTTACAATGATGTTTTGGCCGAATTTATAAAAAAAAATCGTAGATTAGTTTTTGAGTATAAGTAAGATTAATTATATTTCATATCAACTTTTCACAGTTTTTGTTAACCGCTTTAGTTTGATTGCACGATACACGCGACTATAACGGTTTTTTTCAAAGCCACTTATATTATTCTTGAAGTTCATTGTATATATGTCCATATTTATTCATAATATTCATATAGCACTTAACTTCCAATGACTTTAAGTATGATAGAAGTGGCCGACTAAATTCGACAAGAATACACGCAGTCACTGTTGAACACATTTTGTAATATCTGACTTCATTTGGTGAGTTTTTTTTCGCTATTAAGTTTCTGATTTTTGCACCGGCTTACCTTCTCAAAAATTTCACCCCACGCCACTGGTACCCTGTGATGTATCATTTTTGAAAAATCCAAAAATGTCCCGCAAAAATTTTGAAGAAATTCACGCGTGTTCTCTAGCTAATTATAAGTACTTTTTTTCTATAAAATTTATTCGTAAAATTGATGCTTTTTCAGTAAAAATATCACCAAGTTTTTTCTCAGAATTTTTGCGGGACATTTTTGGATATTTCAAAAATTGGCCAAATCCAAAAAACCAAAAATAGTCCAAAAACTTCTCAAATAATTCACACGTGTTCTTTGGTAATTTCAATAATTTTCTATTCTATAAATTTGTTTGTAAAGTAGGTCCTTTTCATGTAAAAAAAATCCAATGTTTTTTATTACATTGCTGTATAAAATGGCCATTTTGCAAAAACCAAAGCAAAAAAAACTTTCAAAACCACGGATTTCTGGTGGTTATATGATCATTCAATAGCAGCAAAGTTAAGACAATTGGCTTTGAAAAGAAAAAAATTCCAAAAAACAGCATTTTTTCTAAAAAAAAACAAAAACCAAAAAAATAATAGGGTTTTTGAAGCTTTTATGCAAAAAAAAATGCCAGATTATGAAAGAGCATCGCCAAAAGCCCCTTATATACGATTTTGGAAAACAATCGCCCCAATTTTCTATTCGAATCGTACAATTGAATTTACGTGCACAAAATGCTCGTTTTGCGTATGGGTTAAATACTTTATACCTTTGGGACACTTACGTTTATTATCCGAAATAAGTTAATAAAATACACCAATCATCAGTGTTAAAAACTAAATTATTAAAAAAACAAAAAACCTACTGCGTTAAGAAATATCAACTGAAAAACAAAAAACAAGTTCTTTAATTTATTAAAATTTGTAAGAGCAATATACTATAATGCACCATACAATGTTTATTTTTTACCTCCTTCGGCGGTCGGGTAAAAAGACACCGAAGAGAGATGGATCCCATCAAAACCCTCTATAATTACAAGCCTTAAGTGGTCCGACGCACACACACAGCGATAGGGCAAAGTGGTCTGGTTTGTCAAATAAAATACATTAGACCTTATGGCGGACGACGGGAAGGCAAACAATTTGCGGAAACATCTTAAGCTCCTATTTAAAAATGATTTTCACTAGCGTTTTCCCTAAGAAATTCGCTTTTCAATCCACTGTAGACATTTTAATTTGACCACGTTTTTAAACAAAATATGTAAAATGTGTGAGTTTAAATCCAATTCAAAACCAAAAACACGATCCTCAGACCACTTGCAAGAAACGGCTTTGGAGAACTAAAAAATCACTGCAATTTCGTTAGAAATGAATTTCTATTTTTAGCCTATTTGAAGTAACACTTCCTGAGGTTGAATTTTCTAGAACATTACTCCTCCTAACGATGATATAATTCGATAAATGGGAATTTCCGAGAGAATTTCACCGACCCGCCATAAGCGTCAATGCAAATTTCTCGAACTTACGCACACGTAGAAAACGCCAGCTCACGACTTCTAATTGTACAATATTTTAATCCTATCGAACACTGTTTTCATATACCAAATCTATAAAAGAGTGAAATTTGTTTACAGTCTGTCTAACCTTGAACGCGGAAAAGTATAATGCCTTCATTTAAATCCTTTGAAACAATGGCAGCATGCATATTGCTAAGCAACTAAAAATAATCTCTCTGTGAATCCCTCAGAAGCATAACTCTTGATTTTTCTTCGCGATTAATTCATTTTAATTGCTCTGCAAAGACGTGGTAAAATACAAATAGTGTCCCGGCATCGTCGCGTCACCCGCACAGCGCCTGCATCTTCTACTCGATCTAGACTAAAAATATCGAAATCCGCGAATGGCTCTGTTAATTCGCTTAAATGATTTCCACTGTGATTCTCCATACGTCAATAGACCAACAACCACTTTGCCCCGGGTTCTCCATAAACATCGGATTGGGCCGGTTCTATTCTTGGCGTCCATGCAAGAAGAAGCGAAAGAAGGTGATTCACTTTCTTGCGATTTGCTCCATTAATTGACTTCAGAGAGCATTTATTTAATAACAAGCGCCAATTGAGGGGGGTGGGCTCTTAATCAGCGGGAACAGATAAAAATTGACTCAATAGATCTGCTTTAAGCATGACACCGCAACAGAAGGATAATTGAGCTTTGTCTAGGTCTACACTACCCCGCGATAGTTTCCCCCACCCCCCCCCCCCTCCCCCCCTCCCCCCCTCCCCCACCAAACCATGGCAGCGCCACTAAATCGACTGAAAATGCTGATTAAACCATCGATGGTATCTGGCACTGTGCGTTCACGATAGAATCATCATAACAAATTGTGGCGTTTAATAAATGTCGCTATTAACATGGGTAAACATTTCCAGTTATGGTCGGAAACAGGTAATATCAACAGCAATAAATTGAAGGTAAACATTCAACTGCAGCGAGAATAAACATATGGTACATATGGTACATAGGGTAACCTGCCCAGTGATGGCCACTTTAAGCGCGGTGCTTCATAGTTTGCACGACCATGCGTCTCCAGTACAACTCAGCGGTATGAAAAAAATCACGGGTATACTAGAGGGTTTGAGAAAGGTGCTACGCTTTTCAAAAACAGAAAAATAAAATTTATTTGATGTCAAAATAATTATAAACAAAAAAGTACAATCTGCCCAGTGATGGCCAGGCCTAGCCCAGTCATGGCCACCCCCTTGCCCAGTGATGGCCACTCCCCTTCTCATACTTAAATCTACTTGTTCCGTCGTGTGTTTCTCCGAGCTGGAGGTTCTGCTGCGGTCTTCTGTCGCTTTGCTGCTGCGGCAGCTGCTTTAGCAGCCTTTTCTGCCTCCTGTGCCTTTATTTGGCGATTTTGGGGAGCTCTGGGGGAATGCTGTGCGTTGAGCGAGCGACACACTATGGGCTAAACGGCACTTTTTGTGTTTAAAACCTAATACACTCGGAAAAAACCGAAGATATTAACGTAATTTTTTTTTTAAATTGAAGCTGAGACTATGTAGATTACTGGAAAATTAACCAGAATGGCTGAAATGAAAATAAACACTATGTAACATAACCTCAAAGTTGCATTTTTTTCTGAAAAATTGAATAGGCTCACACCAACAAAAAACTTGGTCTTTATTTTAAATGTCATATATGCTATCCGATGAACTTTAACCTGCTGATCACGAATCCGAGGTCAGAATTACCCCCCACCCTACAGTTTTCAGAAAAATGAAGAATTTCCGTGCCTAGTATAAGCCTTTTTAACTCTTTGAGTTACAAAAGACGAGCTTAAATTAATTTTTACTATAACATACTAACTGAAGGTTTTTGGGGTCGCTGATCACGAATCTGAAGTCAGATTTTGAAAATTCAAAATGGCGGATCCAATATGGCGGACCAAAATTTTTATATTTGATCAAATTTGGACTAAAAATTTAATACATGGGTTTTTGGAGTCGCTAATTACGAATCTGAAGTCAGAAAATTCAAAATGGCGGATCCAATCTGGCGGACCGAAAATTTAATATTTGACCGAATTTCGACTCAAAACCGTATACATGGGTTTTCGGGGCCGCTGATCACGAATCTGAAGTCAGATTTTGAAAATTCTTCGTTTTTTTCGGAGATATTAGGTTTTAAACACAAAAAGTGCCGTTTAGCCCATAGTGCGCCATATTGGATCCGCCATTTTGAATTTTCAAAATCTGACTTCAGATTCGTGATCAGCGACCCCAAAAACCCATGTATACAGTTTTGAGTCGAAATTCGGTCAAATATTAAATTTTCGGTCCGCCATATTGGATCCGCCATTTTGAATTTTCAAAATCTGACTTCAGATTCGTGATCAGCGGCCCCGATAACCCATGTATACGGTTTTGAGTCGAAATTCGGTCAAATATTAAATTTTGGATCGCCATATTGGATCCGCCATTTTGAATTTTCAAAATCTGACTTCAGATTCGTGATCAGCGACCCCAAAAACCCATGTATTCACTTTTTAGTCCAAATTCGATCAAATATAAAAAATTTGGTCCGCCATATTGGATCCGCCATTTTGAATTTTCAAAATCTGACTTCAGATTCGTGATCAGCGACCCCAAAAACCTTCAGTTAGTATGTTATAGTATTAATTAATGTAAGTTCGTCTTTTGTAACTCAAAGAGTTAAAAGGCTTATACTATGCACGGAAATTCTTCATTTTTCTGAAAACTGTAGGGTGGGGGGCAATTCTGACCTCGGATTCGTGATCAGCAGGTTAAAGTTCATCGGATAGCATATGTGACATTTAAAATAAAGACCAAGTTTTTTGTTGGTGTGAGCCTATTCAATTTTTCAGAAAAAAATGCAACTTTGAGGTTATGTTACATAGTGTTTATTTTCATTTCAGCCATTCTGGTTAATTTTCCAGTAATCTACATAGTCTCAGCTGCAATTTAAAAAAAAATGTACGTTAATATCTTCGGTTTTTTCCGAGATATTAGGTTTTAAACACAAAAAGTGCCGTTTAGCCCATAGTGCGGCGCCAGTACTGCAGCGAGTTCAAGTGTGGCCATCACTGGGCAGACTATGTTTTTCTGGCCCAGTGATGGCCACCCCCCTTTCCCCCTTTAAATTTTGAAAAAAATTGAAAAGCAGCATAAAATACAGTAAATTACCTATCCTTTTCCAATTAAGAAGCTGCCCGAGACTCGTGCGATTGCTGTGAGTCGAATGACAGCGTGTCTCTTGAACGGCTGCTCTTAACACTCTGACTAAGAAAACGACCGCTCAGGCTGCCGACTGTGCAGCGTCCGACGCGATGCGCTTGTGCGCTCAGCCGGGCAATGGTCGAACCAAATCCCGATTGGAATCTTACTGCCAACATGTGAAAGAATATGGATCGCAAAGGCGCGCATCTTGAATTTCGCTTGGTTGGCTGGAAATCCACCCCAAAGACAAAAGTGGCCATCACTGATACAGTGGCCATCACTGGGCAGCTTACCCTACATCCAAATTTATCTTAATAATCTGCAGAATTCAGAATATAAAGTGCCTTAAGTGGCACCTTTAAGGTATTAATATAAAATAATAATGACAATGCGAGGTCTGGGATTATATTTTGTTCAGCAGATTATTATTTTTTCGGCCTAATGGCTGCTCTGCTACCTTTGTGATGAAGAAGTATAAGCCACACATCCTTCATCTTTATTGTGTATTAATTTTTCATTCGCTCTAATATTTTCGGTAGCATTTGTTATTTTAAGGAACTTTCCATTCTATACTCAATTTGACCTCTTCCTACGGACACCTATTATCACATCAAATCAAAAAATTTAAACGCTTTATGAGAAGAAAAAAATTCATATTTGGGAAAACACAAGTTCATTAAAGTCAAAAATACGATTTTACTAACAACAAAAAATTATAATTAAAATATAAAAAAGTAAAAAATTCCACAAGATATAATATTTTTTATTTTTATTTTTTTTTTTTTTTTTTGTGATATATTGCTGTTCTAAGAAAAATTCGTTTGCCGTTTAAAATTTGAGATTCGCGCTTTAGGACCAGTCACCAGATAAAAATAATAAAACTTTAATTTATACTATGCCGACGGTGATGGGCCCATTCTTACCTAAAAACATTCCATTTTCGGAAATTAGATTCCGAACAGAGGATATTAGCAAAACGATAAATAGACTCGTTTTTATGTTTTGCGTTATATCTGCGATTCTATCGTGAAATCTGACAGCAACTCAAAATACTTTAAAAAACTAGAAAAAAAAAACAAATTAAAATTAAAATTAACTCGCTATGTTAATTTGTTACAGAGATATGATGAATAAAAATTCTGGAATGATCTAAAACCCATTGATCAATGATGATCAAATGCAATTTGTTTGTATTTCGCCTCGTATCTTTGTTTATGGCTTGAAATAGGAAAACCCATAAGACTTTATTTAGAATAATATATAGAGTAAAAAAAGTGGGACAAAACTGAACTCTATCGGAAATAAATTTCAAGATATGATGTCGCGAAGTTCAATCTTCACGAATCAATTTTCATGTTATATTTTTCAGTGGCCATCATGCAATCATTACTCTCCCAGGAGTAACTTCACGATAACATACCTCTTGATCTATCAAAGGTAAAAGTTCAATTTGGTCTCATTTTCTCTAAATAAATAATGTCCTGTGAGGTGTACTCCTCAGAGTGATTAAAAATTGATAATTACTATAATATGCCTCTAGCAAAGCCATCTAAATAAAATAATGATTTTATGATCTCTGGTCTAGTGGTTTTTCTATTGAAAAATCCTTATATGCGATGTAATGTAGGCAGACATTAGGGTGCTTTTTTTTTCGCGACAATTTTTTTTTTTTTAGTCCCACCTCGAAATTTTGTGGCAAATACCTAAACAAAAATTCCCTGCAAATTGGAGCCCTTAATATTAATATTAAGTACTAGACCAAGGCGTATAAAGATTTCCCATATAAAATACACGTAAACTTTGATTATTTTTCTTCAAAACTCTACAGCTCAGAGGCATTTTATGGTATAAACTTGGTCAATGGTAGGTTTTTTTCAGAATTGAAAAAAGTGTCAATTGCGGTGTAACCCTAACTTCCACCAGCGAGGTAGTACAGGTCATTAACCCCAATTTTTCCATGAAATTCTCGCTTTTTGCCCCTATCTCGTAAACAACAGGAGGTACAGAAAAAGTGAATATGACAAACTTGTAGAAAATTCTATTTCCTACAAAAAAGTTTTGAACACCAAATCGCTAACATCGATATTTCTTGAGATATAGGACTTTGAAGTTGAGGTAGTGTTTCTACAATTTAGCTCAATAATCCATGAAAATTCCACACTACCTCAACATCAAAGCCCTATATCTCAAGAAATATCGATGTTAGCGGTTTGGTGTTCAGAACTTTTTTGTAGGAAATTGAATTTTCTACAAGTTTGTCATATTCAATTTTTCTGTACCTCTTGTTGTTTACGAGATAGGGGCAAAAAGCGAGAATTTCATGGAAAAATTGAGGTTAGTGACCCGTACTACGTCGCTGGTGGGGGTTACACCGCAATGGACACTTTTGTAGAGCATTCAATTCTGAAGAAACCCTACCATTGCCCAAGATTGTGCCATAAAATGCCTCTGAGCTGTAGAGTTTTGAAGAAAAATAATCAAAGTTTACGTGTATTTTATATGGAAAATCTTTATACGCCTTGGTCTAGTACTTAATATTAATATTAAGGGCTCCAATTTTCAGGGAATTTTTGTTTAGGTATTTGCCACAAAATTTCGAGGTGGGACTAAAAAAAAAAATAGTCGCAAAAAAAAAGCACCCTAGGCAGACATATATAAAAAAATTTCAGTTTATATAAAATACTTAACTATTAATTTAATGTATTTTCCTGATGCAAGAGGAGGAAGGCAGTTTGTGGTTTTTATTCGAACTCAACTTCGTGCAAAATAATAAATCTCTATAGCGTTCCACTTACAATCCCATGGACGTCACTAATGACCTTAACAGCAAATTTCGATTTTTTTTCAAAATTTCTTCATTAGAGTTTAATCAGAAGCAGAGCGCGTAAATTTATTTTCCTATAAAATTTTCTTCAGCCTTTTACTCATCACAACAAGATGAACTTTTCATTGCCTCGCCTTTGAAGTTGCGCAAAAGACCCGCCTTTATGCACATCCGCTTCGATTCACTTAGAAATTCAAAATAAAGCAGAAGTAAAAATAGCAAAATAGAAAAATAAAAGCACGCCTCGCAAATTATATTTCACGAAAATTTATTCAATTTTCTGCCTACAAATTTATTGGAATGAAGCTAAGTGTGAACGCCTCCCGCGTGTTTCTTAAGATCATTTCATGTACCTAGTTAAGTTACCTGGAAGCAGGTAAGACCTCAATCGGAGCGCATTACGTCAGATTTGTACTTGCGTTTCAATTGTTTTATCACGCTCTGAGGATCACGTAAAACAAGAAAAAAAGAATTATTTTATGGAAAATGAAAAAAAACTTTATTGGAGTTTTACGCGCTTTAAAATTTTCACTGAAGTCGCTTAAGTATGAAAAGGAGGGGAACTATTGTTGCAAACTGTTGTGCACTGTTGCCGACATAATATCGCAATTTTTTCTGCTGTATAGTTTTGATAATGCGTTACTTAGAGCCTCTTCACAAAATTTCAATTGTTTTTTTAATAGTCTATAGTTTCGACCATTCAAATACAAGTTAAGGAAAATTTAATCCTGGAGCCTGTAAGACTTTATTTTCATTAAAAAAAAGAAGTTTTTACGTCCTTAAAGGTAAATATAAACTCTCCCTACCTTTGAATATGTATATGTAAATTCAACTAGTGGTTTCTATCACTTTACCTTCCCTTTCTTTATTCTCAAGGTTAAACATAAAATGCCAAAGTGTGTTGCCACAAGCCTTAGGCATAAGAAAGTCGGTCAAGTATAAATCGTCATACACCAACCCCCAATAATTTTCCTGAAAGTATCTTTTTATCTGCATTTGGCAACACAATCAATTTTACTGAACTCATCACTTTAGATGTTTAATTTCAAAATTTTAATCAAAGGTCCTTCATTTCATATCATGTTGATACCTACCTCTTGCAAGGCATATTGAATTTTTTTATTATACGTATTTTGACAGTAATAAAAAACTGGATTGATTTTAATTAATTGATTTTGATATGATAATTCCTAATATTTTTTTTAATTTTATTTTTCTCTGTCGATGTCGATATTTATGGATTTGCTACTTACATACATACACAGAATTTATGTGCAATTCTGCATATTTAAAAAACAAAATCCCCTGTTTTATCAGGGCGCTGTTACTTACTCTACACCCCAAAACAAATATCTTGTTAAATAACTATTCATTTGACTATTTTTGCTTTTGTTTTTCACCTAACAAGATTGCTGCGGAGTAGAGATCACAGAAGTCTATATAAAGGTCATAAAACCATATTATTTAAACTACATATCTGGTTGCAACGATGTGATGGAATTACCTCAGATAACGAGGCTTCTTCTTAAAATAACTTGCGAGCAAGCATCTTTGGAATTCCCGAGCTCTAAACTGCCAAACTGAGTTATGTACATGGCCATTATAATTCTTTCAATTAAAATAGTCCCCAAAGTTCTACATGCAATAAATCTTTTGAAAAAAGATTAATCCAAAAAAAAAGCTATAGGGAAACGAAACTTTTTTTGCGATTCGTCTCGATTAGTTAGAACTCGGGAATCCCAAAATAGTAGCAATGACTTGTTAAAACAACCATTGACCATCTTGAGTTATGCAAATCAAATTGACACGGTTTCTGTTTAAGAATCAATAAATATATTAAATTATTATCTAGTAAAATTGACATTAAACTAGGATCTAGTTCTTTGAAACAGAAAATGAAAAATCACCAAACCTTGAAATTCTGAATATTAAAATGAATTGTAAGAGACAAAAATTCTAGTATCTATTTTAAATCTAGTAATTGTTGCAACAATTTTTTAAGTGTTACATGGTTTTTTTCTGTAATCACTCTTTAACGCCATTCAAAAAACTTAAGCGAACTTGACACTCCCAAAAATTGAAATTTTAGTTGGAAAATTGAAGGGAAAAAAGAGATATATGAATCATTTGTCAAATAACATACTAAAATTTCAGACCGATCGGTCCAATAGTTTTTTTAACCGTGTACAGTTTTGAGAAAATCGCGTTTAAAAGATATTTTTAAAGAAAAGCTTACGTAAATTTAACCCATTTAACATTTAAATGCCAATTTTGCAAAAACCAAAGCTAAAAACAACCTTCAAAACCATGGTTTGGGAAAATTTAGACATTCGGACCGCGAAAAGAATAAAATCAAAAAAAATCGGCACTTTTTCTAAAAAACCCAAAACATACTAGGGTTTTTGAAGCTTTTATGCAAAACAAATGCCAGATTCTGAAATGGCGTCCCCAAAAACCCCTTATTTACGATTTTGGAAGCAAATTGCCCCAATTTTCTATTAGAATCGTACAATTGAATACAAATTTCGATTTTCGATTTTTTTGGATTTGGCCAATTTTTGAAAAATCCAAAAATGTGCCGCAAAATTTTGGAAAAATTCACACGTGTTCTTTGCCCAATTATAAGCACTTTTTGTCATATAAAATTTATTCGCGTAATTGATCCTTTTTGAGTAAAAATATCACCAAATTTAATCATAAAAAAACTTTGTGATATTTTTACTCAGAAAGGATCACTTATACGAGTTAGTTTTATATGACAAAAAGCGCTTATAATTAGCTAAAGAACACGTGTGAATTTTTTCAGAATTTTTCGGGAGAATTTTGGATTTTTCAAAAATTGGGCTAATCAAAAAAAAAACAAAAGTAGTCCACAAAAATCTGCAAAAATTTACATGTATTCTTTTGCTAATTTGAACATTTTCTGTTCTATAATTTTTTTGTAATATTGATCCTTTTCGTGTAAAAAAATCGCTAGATTTTTTATTACATTACTGTACAAAATGGCCATTTTGCAAAAACCAAAGTAAAAAAAACTTTCAAAACCATGGTTTCAGGAAGTATAGACATTCGGACCACGATTTCTGGTGGTTATATGATCATTCAATAGCAGAAACGACAAGAAAATCGACTTTAAGAAGAAAAATTACCAAATAAAAATCAGCACTTTTATGGAAAAACCCAAAAAAAATAGGGTTTTTGAAGCTTTTATGCAAAATAAAAAAAAATTCTGAAAGAGCATCCCTAAAAACCCCTTATATACGAATTTAGAAGAAAATCGCCCCAATTTTCTATTCGAATCATACAATTGAACTTGCGTATATACACAAAATTCTCGTTTTGCGCATTAATGGGTTAATCGGAAACCGAATTCTTGAAGGTATTTCTTATCAATATTAATCACAAAAAAAATTTAATTTTTGAAAATGTGGATGTGTCAAGCATTTTAAATCTCAAAAAACGAACAAACAATACGAAAAATGCTAAAACATCTAGACATGTTTACTTTCTGCACATAAGTAAGTAGTTCAGTGTTTTCCGAAGAATTTTGGTCATCGCATCAAGCCAATGCTGTGGAGTACAATTATAAAATTCCTATCCTATTTAATGTTAATGGTACCATAAAAAAGTAATATTTTTTTTAACAATAAACCACTTTATATATTGCCATACCAAAATCGCGATAAATAGTAATCAAACATAATAAAGTGTAATGGATTGTAAAACTTTAATTTTAAATATCAATACTTAAAATACAATAGTGTTGATTTTTACCATTTCAATTATGACTGAAATACGAAAAATTTATTCTTTAATTTGGATTTAGTTCTATAAGTACTTTTTGCAATTAATCATATAGATAAATCCCATAATAATTAAAAATTGTTTAATAAATTGAACTTTATCCAAAGTTTAAAATTAATACCGTCACAAAGCATTGAAATGTTAAACGTTCTGATGGTCACAATAACTTTTAATTAATTTCTTGAAGTCATAACTAATTTACAATTGATTTATGACTACAATGGAGCCTTTACAACTTTATTATAATGAACAAAATCGATTCTTTAATTTGATTATGATGGTCTTGAATTTAGGACTGACTACTTGGAGAATACGGCCCTGAATATAATACATTTGTTCTACAAGATTTACACTAATTATGTCCAAGATTTATGACATTGTACATTGTTAAACTCATAACCCGTTTCGAATCGGATAATAAGATACGGAATTAGATACAAAAGATATTTTACTTTAGAAAAATGAAGATGAGTTCAAAAAGAAATTTGTAAAGAATTACCCCACAAAATCAGCGACTGTAAAATAAAAAAAAAAAAAAAAAAAAACAAAGCAAAAAATTAACATCCTCTCATTACATAAAGCAATTTTCCCGTATTGCACTCAAAGATGGTCGATCCAAAATGACTCGGCATTCTAGGCCCTTCCCTCCTGGCCTAAAAGATGTATTTCTTGCAAGCAAAGCAACTGACGAAAAAACAAAAAATGCAAAATTCCATCCACGGTTGCTTGATCACAAATTTCCATAGTGCACATGGGACCCCAAAGCAGAGCGCTCTGTCGAGTTGATCAACCCCGCTCCAGTTGAGTGCCTCCGCAATCATCCTGCTAGATGTTGTCTTTGGCGGTGCATTCGAAATTTGAATGAGGCCCCCGCCTCGTTTCGCTGCCTCTGGTCAATTTACGAACGCAGCTCCGCGCGGCAGAAAGTGACCAGTTGTCCGGAAAATTTTATGTGAGAACGATACAGCCACGTATGCTGGCCAATAATCCCGGAATTGCCCGTTCCAGCTGATAAAGGCCGATAAAACCAGGACTGGTTCAGGAAGTACCCGGGATTACTTGCAAAAAACGAAATCGAGTTCAACTGACGATTTAAAATTGATTCATCGGTGGCGCGGAATTTTTTGTTTCCCCTCTCGCAACAATCGCGAGCGGATGTCGACGTCCAATTATGGTTTTATGCGCGTTGTTCCCCCAAAAAAAAAAATGAAAAAAGCTAAGTCCCATCATTCTGTAGGAAAATTACATTCCCACGAGATGTGTCCTTTGCCCCGATTGTCGGCAGCAGCGGCGTCGGCGTCAAGGACCCCATGAGAACAGTGACGACGGTCGTGCTAAACGACAACGACGTCCTAATTACACAAATCAACCTCAAGTAAGAAATGCATGCGCGTTTAATCCCGTGAATCTGATCAGCATGAAATTTGCATGTTCGAGGGGTTTTGTAAAGTAGTGCGAAATAAAGGAGTTTCAGAAATTCGAAATTTCCTCTCTTACTTTTTTTAATCGTTGTTTTAAGCCCTCCTTTGAAAACCCTGAATAACTTTGAGGGATCAAGATTGTGTGAAAAATACTTGAATTGTTTAGGTTAACTTGAGTATAACCACAAACTTAATCTGGAGGTAAAGTTGCAAGGTCATTTGGAGGACACTAAAACTTATATTTAAACATTAGATTCTCCGCTCGTTCCGATTCCGGGATCAAAAATACGAGTTTTCAATTAAGATATTAAAATTGGCCTTGGTGTCTCAACAAGACAGAATCTCGAACCGCGAGTAATTTCCGTCTGTCAAATGCTTAGACAGTAGCATTTAGTAGCTGTCATATGGAAATTTACATTTACGAAAATGCCACCTTACACCTCATTAGGGTACTTTGCACTCCGAATCGACTCAAAAACTGAAACCGAACCGACGACCGCAGACTGTTTCGCTGTCTAAATAAATTTTTGTTACGAATCTGATTAGTAAACATGTTAACGAAATGTTTATATCTAACTACATTTTCTTCTTCTTTATACCTTTTATTCCAACAGGAGGCATATTCCTTTAACCCATTAACGCCGAAATCCGCAATTTTCAATTTTCAAAATTTGATGTTAAATTTGTGATTAGCGACTACCAAAACTCCTGTATACTGAATTTCATGAAAATCTGTGAGATTTTTAAAATTTGTTGTCCGCCATATTGAATTTGCCATTTTGAATTTTAAAAATCTGATTTTAATCTCATAATCAGTGACGATAAAAACCCCTTGGTACAGAATTTCACGACAATCTGTACGATTTTCAGAGTTTCAGGTTTTCAGAATTTGCACTATAGAAAATCCGCCATTTTGAAAAGGTTATGATTGATTGCGATCAGCAAAAAAACTTTTTTCTGTAAGTTCAAACATTCCGATCACCGTTGATCATAGTAAGAATTGCATTGCAAAACTCTATTGGCTTGAACAAAAATTACAAAAAAAAAAATTTCAAATTTGTTGATACTTTTTTTTCCAAAAAGTCGCCATATTTAATTTCCTATTGGAAAAAAACTCAATTTTGACAACAGATTCTGAAAGAGCACACTCAAAACTAGTAAGATTCATGGTTTTTATTGGAAAATAAATGTCCTTTAATTTTAAGAGTGAAGTTTCAAACTGCACAAAAAAATTAGGTTCTTTGGGCGTTAATGGGTTAATCTATTTGATCTCTTTGGTTTGTAATATCTCTTTGGCTTTGATCTATTGAGAATAGGAGGAAAGTTAATATAATATTGAAGAATGTACTCGGAGCTTTATTCCTAATCTCCTCAACGATGTTGTCGTGAGTATTTTTATCCTTGATTGACGGCATCACCATTGGTTTTATTTTTCTATCAAATTAGAATGTTTGCTTTTTGTAGTTGACAACGCACGACCACGGCATTTGAGTTGAATTATAACGTTGTTAATGTGAAATTGTCAGAAGGAACTTGTTTCTTATTTTTTAGTTTATTTTATTTATAAGGTGTCCAGGAAGTAGTGCGCCAAAATTAAGAGAATGGTAGCTTGGGTCATGACCTACCAGAATATCAAAATATGACCTTAGTGAAAACCTCACCGTTTTCGAGATATTTGGATTTTTATGAAAAATTAAATTTGATTTAAAATCCACATGGCAGTATCTCGTTTTTCATGAATAGAATGAGTGATGTTATACCTTTCGGAAATCTGCAGTAATTAAGCAATTTTTTTAATTGCTTTCCCATCACTGCCTTTAAATTTTTTTTTCACCAGTGAAGGTCAAAGTAGAGTCAAATAATTTTGAACAGCAAAAAAAAAAAAAAAATTATTTCTTTTTTTTCGCGACGGTCCTGTGTCAGTGATGAAAAATTACATGCTTATCTGGTAGGGCAACTTATCTAGAATATTTTAGCGAAAAAAAAAGAGAACATGTCTTTTTATGTGCGCCAACTAATCAATAATCTGACAAAAGGTAGTGAAGATTTAATTTTTTATAAAAACCCAAATATCTCGAAAACGGTGAGGTTTTCACTAAGGTCATATATTGATATTCTGGTAGGTCATGACCCTAGCTACCATCCTCTTAATTTTGGCGCAATATTTCCTGGACACCCTGTATATCTCAAGTCGGATTAAAGGATTCAGTACTTTTTTTAAAGGTTTGGAATTTTTTTTTTTTTTTTTACTCTTTTGACCTCTCCCACTCGATACGATAGCAAAAAAAAAATAATTTCAGAACCCCCAATTTTTGGATGTAACATCCGTCATATTGACTTCGTATCAAATGTAGTTTGTGTTACCCGGACCATAATAACGAATCGATTGACACCTCATTCATCAAAATCGGCTCGGTAGTTTAGGCGCTACGGTGGAACATACGTAAGTATACACATACATACTAAAAAAACACGCTTTAATGAGCCCAAACTCGATTTTTTGTTAGCCTCCCACCTGCATGATGGTTCTATATTATTGTATTGTCACTAGAATTGCATAATTTTTTAAAGTTTCCAATCGATACGATAATTAGAAGCGGGTGAAAAGTAAGTTTTAAGATTTTCTTACAATGTTAGAAAGTAACAGGTCAAATTAATAATAGCCTGTTAAAAATGAGAGCGAAACATTTTTGCAGAAGTTCTGAAAAAATTTGTCCACACTTGAAAAATTCTGTTCCCACAAGATGTGTCCTTTTGCCCTAGCGCGGCGGCGGCAGCATCGACGTCAAGGACCCCATGAGAACAGCGTTCGCGCTTAATGACGACGACGTCCTAATTACACAGATCAACCTCGAGCGACAAATGCATGCGCATAATAATCCCCTAAATCTGATTAGCACGAAATTTGCGTCCTGTCTCACTCCTCCCCCATAATCACTTAGCATATGACCCTGGTCCTCAGCCCTGCCCTTTGTGGAAAAAAAGGGTTTGCGATCGAAGCAATTTCCACTCAAGTCTGAAAGTGTCCTTGAGTCCAACCGGAACAGCGAAGTTGCGTTACGACGAGGACAAACAAAAATCCGAACGGGTACCTACACCCGTCCGAAGGGCTCCTGCGTCCTGGACAAGTACCAAAGCTGTTCCGGATTAAGCCCTTCGTTTCGTACATAATAAAAAATAAACGCAACAACGCAAGGAAAGAAGGAACCATATCAAAGCACTGACCAGACCCGAAGTAATTTTCCCTATTTTTTTCCAGAATCGCACCCGGAAGAGGACGGGGCTCGTTTTTTTAGAAGATTGATGGCGCTAGGGATGATGAGGTGCGTTGCTGAGGCTCTAACAAGCGAGTTCTGGAGTATAACGCGCCCCACGGAATCGTTCTGCTTTAGGACGTGGGAAGTTTATTCAAATTTTTTTTTTTTTTTTTTTTTTTTTTTTTTTTTTTGTTATGCTTCTTCTAGAGGACCTAGGACGATTACTGCAGGCATTTGAGCGTGGAAGATGGAGAAGGGATGCTCTGGAGGGATTCGCTTACTATGCACGTGGATTCCATAATTCTTTTGATTTTTTTAAGAAATCAATGATACTTTCCGAAAAAGTGTGTACATTTACACTTTTTCTCCCGAAACCACCGATGTGGTGTACTGTTTCAAAACAACCGAAAAGTTTCTCAAAAAAATACATTCAGTCAATCTTTGAAATTGTGTTTTCTTCGAATTTTCAATTTAGCTTATAACAGTCATAATGTTAACTTTTCAATGAATAAATAGAAAAAGGGACGTTCACTCGTGTGGATAACAATTCCACTCGAAATTAAATCTCCACTGAAGTGCGGAAAGAGTATCATGAATTCCACTGGAATTGACGGATAAGAATGCCAATAAGAAATTTTAAATCTAAATGCTTTGCCGGGTCATTTTTGACTCAAACACTTCTACATTTTTCATTTTTTTTTTTACAGGATTATCATGAATAAAATCAAACTAAAATTGATTTTCAGTGAATATGGATAGTCTTGGTTTTTTCTTACCATAGGTGCTGAAGGGGAAGCGAATTCTACAACATGGAAATTAATTAAATAAATTTTAAATACCCTTCGCCATATTTGTGCATGTCCAACAAAACATTTGGAAGACTCAATTCTTAGGCAAATTTGAAATCGACTTTTAAAGCTCTTATTAGCTTTTTCATAAAGAAATCTTTTGTTTAAAAGGTTTTTAAAAGAATTTTACCTAAGAATTGATTCTTATATTACTTTTAAAGGCATTCGCTGAGAATTCACCTTGGTTGAAATCCTCTAACATTCACTTTTGAGAATACTTGTTATTCTGATTAGTTACTGTCTTATAATTCTTTTGTGTTAGTGTTTTATAAGAAAAGTAAGAACACATTCTTGTAAGAGTTTAACTTAAAACTTTTTAAGAACAAATAAATAAACTCTGGTACTACGATCTTATAGGATCGTTACAAGAACAAAAGCTACTAAAAATCTATTTTAAAAACCTTATGAGCTCGTGACTTTATATGAAGTTAAAGTAAGATTGTTATAAAAATAAGTATTATCTTGACTTTCTAGAAGTAATTTTATTAAAACTTAAGGGGGCTATTAGGTTACGATTTAAAAAAAAAAAACATTTTTTCCAAACATTTTTATTTTACAGAAAGAAAACAGATATCGTTTTGAAATTGTTCACAGATATTTATTTACACTTTAGATATACAAAAATATTTTTTTCAGATTTGTGAGACCCGTTTTTGAATTTTTATGATTTTTTGAAAAAAAAACACCAACAAATGATAGCGGGCATGATTTCAGGCGTCTGGATCGTCGGAAAAAAAAACACCAAATTAATCCTTGTTCAAATCGTGTGAACTAGGATAATTTGTTTCTACCATAAAATAACAAAATGGCGGCCATTTGAAAAAAATACGATTTTTGAGTTTAGAATATCGGCTGAAAATCGGTAAATTTGTTACCGATCAACACGATTCAAGTTCATATGATATTTATTTGAACAAGGATTAATTTGATCTTTTTTGTTTTTTTTTTCCGACGATCAAAACGCCTGAAATCATGCCCGCCATCATTGTTTTTTTTTTTAAATCATAAAAATTCAAAAAACGGTCTCAATAATGTGGAAAAAATATTTGTATATATCTAAAGTGTAAGTAAATATCTGTGCAAAATTCCAAAACGATATCTGTTTTCTTTTTGTAAAAAAAAAATGATAGAAAAAAATGTTTTCTTTTTTTAAATCGTAACCTAACCTAGTAGAAAAATAAATTAATTTCTCTGAAATTTCAAATTATTCTATGATGAATTATGTATTATATTATATTGATAATAGTTTTGAATTTTTTAATTAATTGAATAAAAAGTAAAAATCTTTTTCTATCATTTTATATCGATTAATTTGCAAAATTTTGAGAGCGATAATCTCTTTTTGGAGGTATCACACCAAATTTGATGAGTGTAATTTTGCAGTAATATTCCCATTGATAAATTGTAATAGAAATTATAATTTTATTAATCATGTAAAAAGACCAATATATCAGAGACGTATTTTTACTTCAAGTTTTTTAAAGTCTAAAGGGAATATAACTCTAAAAATGAATATCATGTGTGCAACAAAACTCACAATCTCATTTAAAGTTCATTGTGTAATTAATATTCTTAGTATAGCTTTTAACAATTCTTAGAAATGATTTTAAGAACTCTTCAGGAAATCTAACACCTTAACAGATTCATTTCATACGCTACTTCTTGACTAGTAATTGTATTTAAAATTCTTAAGCAATTACTTTTTGAAGGTATTATCTTAGCTAAAGCCCATTTTAATTCTCATATACTTCTTGGAGGGCTTTAAAAGAAAAATATTGTTTATTGTGTTGTTGGAGGTGCTAAGCTATTAAGATGTGCTGTAATGTTTTCCCAAAAGCAATTCGCATCGTTTTTCTCCTTTTTTCGGAAAACCTTTTGCAATAACCTCCTTTTCCGACAGAAGATTTATTAGATTTTCATATTGCGCAGTAGTTGTTATTGCCATTGTTTTAAAAACAATTCAAATCATTTATTTAAATAATTTCCAGCATACATGAGTTCAATTGCAATATTCAATTTGTTTGGTTAGTTTAAGGAGCAAAATAGGTGTCAAATAGGAAGATTTACTTACTTCAAATACGTATTTCACTGACGAGCATTTCACTTCCATCGTATTTAATCAATGGAAAAAATTGGTAAAGGGTATAGCCGGATAAGCATGCCGAATCTGCCCCCGCGGCGTTTTCTACGAAACTTTGGGGATCATTTTAATATAAAATAAAAATAATTCACCCCAAATTTTAGATCATAATATTAAACAGTTATCAAGTTATTTAAAAAAAACCTCTTTTTTGGTTTTTATTTTTTTTTAATAGTAAAAATGAAAATTGACAAATGGTGATTTTTTCTTGAATACTTGAGAGTATAAGACATTAAAAAACATTTTTTTTATTATTTCCAAATTTTAACCCAATTTTTAAAAAAATAAATAAAATTAAAAAAAAATAAAAAAATGTTTTAACTGTGTTTTTGAAAACATGCAATCACCAACTTTTGACAGAAAATTGCTCTCATACTCCTTCATACTCAGCAGTTTTTTCAGATTTTTCGATTTGGTGCAACACTGTGAAAAAAATTAAAAACCGTGTTTTTTTTAGTCTGCCCATAGATTTTCTCCGGATCTACCGAACCGATTTGAATTTGGTGCATTTTGTTTTTTTAGGTTGCCTCTATTATAATTTACGACAATTTAGCCCAAAAATTAAAAAAGAGAAACTTTGACAAGAGAAAAAGATGAAAAAAAGGTCAATTTTTTCACATTTTTTCAAACTTTTATTTTATTTTTTATTTTTTTTTTGCATTTTTCTACTAAATGTGGTAAATTACAAGGTAAGGAACCTTCCTTTTTAAAATCCCGTTTGAATTTTTTTTTTTCAGACATCTCAATCCCGAGATGATCTCTGGGCAGTGGAACTAGCATATTTTCGAGCTGCCGGCTTCAGGGCCTTCTATACAAATTTCTAAACACAAAAATTA
Organism: Dysmachus trigonus; assembly: GCA_949715965.1. Lineage (NCBI taxonomy): Eukaryota > Metazoa > Arthropoda > Insecta > Diptera > Asilidae > Dysmachus > Dysmachus trigonus. Next base: position 69,028,932 of record OX454321.1, on the reverse strand, counting down.
AATAAAATATTCTTTTTTCTATCTACAAGGATCAAACTTATTGCAAAAAAAATTTGGTTGTAATATGTAATAAAGGGGCTGAGAAAAAAAATCATGAAAAAGTGTCATTTTTTGGCTCTCTAGACGGTAGTAGTACGTTAATTATGTTTATTATTGTGAAAAATTTTGTTAGTAGGAAATTATATATAGCATTTTTAAGATTTTGTTGGCATTTCTATTGCACTTTACTTTTTTATAAATTCTTTTTATTTATGTATTTTGTTATACATAAATTAATTTGCTCACTAAAACGCTCAACAAAATATCCCCCAACAAATTGAATATAATTTTACAAAGCCAGACGTTAAGTTGACAATCGGAAATTACGTACGAATAATGTGTCACCACATCATTACGATGAAGCTCATAATGACGTTCTTCGTCATAATAAGGTATAGTCTGTCAATAGCATTATTCTATTCTTGTTAGGAAGATACTCAATAAAGCAATGATATGTCTTCGCACTGATATGCCGAGATTTAACACGAAAGATAATGTTTTCAACTGTTTTTACATAGGTACTGGATGCTTATATCTTGATCTTCATTCATTATTTCAGTTAAATAAGATCGTTTTGATATTTCGTAGAGTAAGTGGCAGGATAGGTCAAGGGTGAATGCTTAAACCTTTTTCCAACAATTTGTGAATCCCAAATACTGAGATGAAAGAATTAAAAATTTATGAGAAGGCAAAAAAAAGTATTAAGAAAAAATAATAAGTTAAATAATATTATTCAATTAATAAATCTTTTATGAACAATAATTCAGATATACGTAGAATGATATAAATCACGATATTTTATTATGCTTTCTCTCTTTTGCTGAGTTGAAAACCAAGTTTTTAGATAACAATTTTCCTTTCAACTCCTAATAGATGGCGTTTGTCATCAAAACTGCGTTTAAATCTTGTTGCCGGCCGCTAACGGATAGTTTAAACTTTACGTTAGATAGTAATTATGTTTTTGTCGGTACAACTAGAAATTAATTCCATAGATTGGAAATTAATTATAAAAAAATCGGTTTTTAATTTTTTTCACAGTGTTGCACCAAATCGAAAAATCTGAAAAAACTGCTGAGTATGAAGGAGTATGAGAGCAATTTTCTGTCAAAAGTTGGTGATTGCATGTTTTCAAAAACACAGTTAAAAAAAATTTTTTTTTTTTTTAATTTTATTTATTTTTTTAAAAATTGGGTTAAAATTTGGAAATAATAAAAAAAATGTTTTTTAATGTCTTATACTCTCAAGTATTCAAGAAAAAATCACCATTTGTCAATTTTCATTTTTACTATTAAAAAAAAATAAAAACCAAAAAAGAGGTTTTTTTTAAATAACTTGATAACTGTTTAATATTATGATCTAAAATTTGGGGTGAATTATTTTTATTTTATATCAAAATGATCCCCAAAGTTTCGTAGAAAACGCCGCGGGGGCAGATTCGGCATGCTTATCCGGCTATACCCTTTGGCATTTCAGTGGAGAATCTAGATATCAATTTTCGAAAATTAATTCCACTCCAGTGGAATTTATGATAGTGATTAGTGGACCGGAATTGAATACGACACTCCAGTGGAATTCATGACAGGGGAGATTACTGATGATAATTTTTTAGGTATAATTTAATAATAAAAATACCCTAATACTTACAACTGTTATTATAAGATTTAGAATCATATTAAAAAAGTATTTTATAAATTCTTTATAAATAATATAGTTGATATATTCTGACGGGCCCATTCAACATGTATTTTTTAAGTGAAACAAGTGAAACACGTTGAGTGCAGAGGGTGGTTGAGAGAATTTCTATGAAAATGAGTACTTAGGGGTTTTTCCTACTGAAATTAAGAAATTAAAAAATATTAGTATTATGTTCAAAGTTTCAATTAATGAATATAAACATTTTAAACATATTGTAAAAATGAAAAAAATATCGCAAACGAAAACTTGATTTTTCTATTTTCAAATTTGAAAATAATTCGATTTTTAAAAACCTGAAACTGCTTTCATCTCCGGGCTGTATAAAAAGTTTAGATTTTTTTATTGTCCGCGGTAACCGCACAGCATACTCATTTGAAATTTCAAAAAGAGTCTGCAAAATAGCTAAATAAATTACTATTCGATTTTCGTGCTAGTTTCCATTGAAATAATATAGGAAACTGTACACATTTTCATAATAAAAGGTATACTTTGAAAGTTTAAAACTCTTGACTGGAAAAAAGATAGGAAAGTTAGTTAAAAATATAAATGTAAAAAAAACTTTTTAAGTTAGACGGTTTTATTGTAGAATCGATGATGTACTAAAAGCTAGAAAATAATTATGGGTAACCAATCTGAAGTTTTGATTAGACTAAAGTGAAACCGCAAGGCGCATTTAGTAGAAACTTTCTTTCGTTGGAGCTTGGAAATCATAGTTATATGTTATGTTAATAAAACAGCCGATTCTCAAGTCTCACGATTTAAGCAGGCAGTACCTCTGCAGTATCAGGATTTGAGAATCGAAGGTTAAAATTATCATAATGTTATATTGTCATGGGGACTGTGTATGCGAAGTTTCATGAAAATCGGTTAAGTAGAAGTATTTAAAAATCTGTCACAAGATTAGAAACAAATATACGAAACGTGAAGCTAAATAAAATCATTTAAGGTTATTTATTTAATTGAGAATAAAAAAAAACATTTCAAATTTTGATTTTTTTTTTTTTTTTTTTTTTTTTTCTAATTTAAAAGTGGCCCAGAATTTGAGTGCTCCAAAAATCCTTTTTCGATTACGGACAGTTAATCTCAGGATTGGTAAGTCTAAAACAAAAAATTCAAAAAGTTTCTTAAAGTGGAAGGTTTCGGAAAAATAGATAAAACAAAAAAATATGGAGGATGTTTGAAAAAAGTGTCATAGTTTCCTTGCTAAGTTTTTTGGTTTTTAGCCAATTGTGGTAAATTACACTGCAGGACATTTTAATAATCAAAACGCGCTAAGATTTTTTAAAATCGGTTCAGCCAATCCGGAGATTGACTGTCCGTAGTTTGAAAAAAAGTTATTGCGAGAAAATCGCGTTTAAACTGTTTAAAGTTGTTATATACCGTTAAAACCATCGAATTCTTAAAAATATTTTAGAAGGCTATTTTTGGGGTTCTAAGGAGTTGACAAATGTAAAAAAATAAAATGGTTTTTTGAAAATTCTAGACGGTAATATGTAGTACCTTAAAATCATAAGATATGTGAAGGGTTCTTTATCTTACGACGATGTTAGCGAACTTTATATAATAGATTGTGTATCAAAATAGTTATAGGATGCTTTTGTGAAAAAAATAATACAAATGCATACCTTTGTTAATTTCCGCAAAAATCCATAATTTAAGATTTTATTCGCATAACAAGTTAATAGTTGATGTTAAGAAATGTATAGACTTGTAAAGTTGAATTAGAATAAATACTAAAGAATAATAATAATAATCATGATACGTTTTTGCAAAAATGTCGCTTTTCGGCAAATATTCTTTCGTAAATTTTAGTACAATATGTTTGTTCCTTGGGGGCTAAAAAAATGTATATGAAAGGATGTTTGTGCTGAAACTATGCGAAATTGTTAAGAACCTTGAAAGATATTCGATTATTTGTTTGACGTGAGTTATGGAGTTATTTATTGTTTAGGTATTTTTCAGATACAATGAATTGGAAATATGCAGTTTTTCGAAACTTAAAATTGTAGAAAATGGCAAACAAATAACAATAATACTGCAAAATTTTTTCATCATATCTTAATATTTTTTTACTTCATTACTATTAATATATTATTATTCGTTTGAGCTAGAAGGCCTATAAAAGTGGTTTGTTTAAGTTGGTGGGGATTAAAAAAGAAGAATAAACTACCGACGCCTTCAAATTTTATGTCAAACTTTCCCATAATGAAAAATTTGCTAAAATTTAAAATTGCAAAATAGTGCATTTTGTTGAGATCTTCAAACTGTGCCAATTTAAATAATTTCCAAGAGAATTTACATCATACGTTCGCATGATTTTTCGGTGTATATTATATTACGCAATATACCTGGGGTATTCCAAAAATTCCTACCAGTTTTTTGAGGTAGTTAAATATGAATCATTAGGTGCGTAACCTTGTTTTTTTTTTTTTTAGATGAACTATAATTAATTTCCAAATTTCAAAGAGAAACATTTGAGACCTTGAAGAATAACCTGTGAGAATCCAAGGTCTAAAGAGTGTCTTTAACCCTTCATCTCGTCTAAAGAACTTTCCAAGGTCGACCTTCTTTTATGGTAATTCCCAGATATAAACTTCCACTCCAAAGGGCTAGACACCTAGTCTTCTTAGCAAGTTTTAATTATATTACTCCGCAAAAACAAAATAAAAAGCGCGCAAAAATTGTTGAGCCCACAAAAGCCAACTAAAGCTATTTTAACAGCTGAACAAAAAAAACCAGGCCCCCCGAAAGAAAGACTTAAACTCCGTAAATGGAAGATAATTTCAATTTTGGGGTTTCGCCACTGATATGGGGGTCTAGATAACTCCCAGACTGAGAGTAGCTAGCCACAAAAGAATGACTAATAGAGCGGGCCCAGCCCGAACCGCCTGCACCATCTATTTTTGGGAAAACTCATTGATCTGATGCAAATTGAGACTTCTCCGGAATGGGGCAACGCGTGGATGCAGCAAATAAGTAATGCCTCCCACTTAATCCGTGGATTATGCCTCAGTTGAGCCGTTAAACCGCGAGGCAGGGGGGGGGGGGACTACGACGGCTGTGAAACCAGTTTAAAGTCAAAATTACACCGAAGGCTTACGGGTTTAGTGTGGCGGAAAACAGCCTCTGCCCGTCCGCCCGCTGAGCCGACACCGCCAGATTATAGTGCGGGCAGTTTTATAGTTCTGCAATTTTATGGAACGACAAGAACACCCACAGAGAGGTATTCCGGTGAACCCCGGAGCCCTAAAATATCTCCTGCATCTCTCCACCTGCATGAGGAGCACCGGTAGCGATTGTGCAATGGGGCCCCGGCCAGCAACAACAGAGCACCTTCTCTAAAGTGGAGTCAGCGCTCGATTTTGTTCTTGCGTAACCTTGCCAACGGGGAGGAGTTTCCCCCGAGGGAGAGGAGCCCCCGTCTCCCGTCTCGTCGTCGACGTAGCCTGGGCCAGAGTAATCCAAATCCACAACCCGTCAGGGTTAAACAGTGCCTTAATCAGCGAGGAAATCGATTTTTCTCTTTTTTCCCACAAAATTGCAAGTTATCGGCTTTTGAAAGTGGCATTATCGCGGTTTTTCTTTTTTTTTCTTTTCAAGATTATCGACACCACAGCGCGGGGGCCTTTTGGGTGGCTTCTGGTGGTGGTGAACACAAATTGCGGCCGTGTACACTAAGGAAGGACTTTTTGCAGCGGAAACAGCTAGGATTATAATTGAAAGGATACAAACCTTTTCGGCGGGACAGCTCCAGCAATTTTTGTTTCCTTTTCGAGCGCCTCCTCACTCCCGAGCCCCCAAAAGAAAAACGCCTTCCCGGGGGGAGAGAAATAAAAACAATGTGAGGAAAACACAAAAACGAGAACGGCACCCTGCCTCCTGTCAAATTTGATTACACAATCACTCGGCGGCGGATGTTAACGACACCTGCACCCTTCTTGTCTCTTGCGCACCGCGACGACGATGACGACGACGACGACGTCCTTCAAGGTGAGAACTTTTGTGGTGAGGCCGCGGCGCGACCGGGAAGACCCCGAAGAGTAGCGGTAAACAGCGGGATCGCCCGGATTCTTATTGGACCAACACTGCACTGCTCGCGGGGTCCGCACAGAAAAACCAACAAGAGATCTTATTCTTATTTAATCCAATTGCACTTCTCTCCGTTCCGCGGCACGGTTCCGGACTTCGGTGGCTGCGATTTCGATTCTTTTCTCCAGAGATCGCGCCTCGATTGACACAATCCGGCGCCCCTGCATCGACTTGGATCAGAATCGTGAAAGTCGCTCTCCTCAAATTCGCCCTCGATTCGCCTTCGCCTCGCACTTCTCCTTTTTTTTAACTGTTCTTGCGCGGCGCCCGCTCGCCCGTTCGGAAGAAAACTCTTTCCCCTCCTTCGCCGCACCGTGATTCATTCACAGTTCCCCAGCCAATCGCTGGCAATTCGCCCGATTCTCCTCCTCAACTTTTTCTTCGGCCGCGTCACTTCTCCGACGCCCAGCGGGGAGCCGTGTTTTGTGCTGCCCCCCTGATTTTCGCCTGTTCGCTTCAGTGTTAACTGCGGCGAGGCGTGCAACATCGCCGCAAATCGCCGTGTCGAACAAGCAACCGCTGATTCTGGCTCCTTCTATAAAATGTCGACAACGACGACGATGACGATGACGATGACGACGCGACGGGGTAATTGTACCGTTACAACGAGCGCATTGTGAGAAATAAAAATGACGGATTTCTTAAATCTCTTATTTCTTTCATCTTTTGGATAAAATGAAACGAAAGTGCGGCGCTGTTAACTGCTTCTTTTTCTTTCTGTGTCGTTTTTTCTCGAGTCGATAACACAAAATGATGCTCTTTCATTCGTTTCATCAAAATTTTTATGAAATTGTTTAACTCTAGCTGTATCCTACGTGCGTTGTTACACCTACCCGAAAAAAATCGGTTTTATGCGAGAATTTATAAATAAAATATCTCATTTACCATTAATCCAAATGTAAATATAGTTTCAGTTATTGCGGTATTAGCATCATTTTCGTAACAAAACGGTATCTATCTACCGATCTTCTACGTAAGCGCTATCAAGAAAAATCCATTCCCATCGGCACCAAAACTAGCAATTTGGATTGAAAAAAATTTAAACAAAAAAATTTCCGCCGAAACCATTAGAAGAGTGTTGCGTAGGGAAAATTATAAAAGAAGAGTGGCATGAAGGAATTCTGCCTTAAGTGTATAAAAAACTTCGTCGAAATTTTGCAAGAAAGTATGCAAATAAGGATTTTCTCTTTTGGCATAAGGTAAATTAATTAAATATGGTTCTGTGCAACACTGATACCAATATTTGATTAGATTTTTTTTATTATTATTATTGAATAGCCAAGTACAGATATAATACAATTTCCAATTATACCAAGCAAATCAGCGTGAATACAATTACAAAGACTAAATTAAGAGTTTAGTTTAACAAGGACAGTGTGTTTGAAGCTAGCTAAAGAGCAGTTTAGAGGACCACATTTAAATTTGTCATGGTTACGTTGAAGCCTTACCATGGGAGAGTTATAATATACAGCGAGTAAAGCTCTAGGTGGTGAGAAGACATCATTACTTCTGCTTCCATGCACAGGAACACGCACATTTAGATTGTTCACTAATATATTATTTAGATACTTGTGATAAATATAATATAAGGTGCACTCGTCGATATTCAGTCTCCTATCAAAAAGAGGAGATAGTTTAAGTAAGGATAGTCTCTCAGGATAAGGAACATATGGTTTATCGAATTTTCTTAAGAGACTGCGGGAAAATTTCCTCTGCACAGATGCGATTTTATCAATTTTAATCTGATGATGCGGAGACCAAACAGGCGAACAATACTCAAGAATGCTTCGCACAAGGGTCAAGAATAGCAGTCTTGCCGTAATCAGATTTTGGAGATAGGTTAAGGTACGTAGAATAAAGCCAGCAAGTCTATAGGATCTCTTGGAGATATCGTGGATGTGAGCATCGAAAGTCAGCTTATTATCAAAAGTGACCCCAAGATCCTTAAACTCAGTAACCTCCTCCAATGTCACCGAGCCTAGGTGATATGAACTCACCGTAGGAGACTTTTTAAAAGTATAAGTCATCTTAAAACACTTGTCAACATTTAACGACAAGCGGTTTAGAGTGCACCAGTCTTCAATAGCGAGTAAGTCGCGCTGAAGGATATCACAGTCGACATAACATTCAATCACTCTAAATATCTTGAAATCATCAGCATATAAAAGGGAACTAGATATAATATTCATGGTCAAGTCATTAGTAAATAACAGAAACAGGAGAGGACCAAGAATAGAACCCTGGGGAACACCGGAAACCGGGACAAACTCAAATGACGAACAGCCAGCAAACACAACATGCATTTTACGGTCACGCAAATAAGATGAGAGCCAACTCAAAAGGGATCCAGATAAGCCATATTGTTCGATTTTATACAGAAGAGTATAATGGCATACATGATCAAAGGCCTTACTGAAGTCGGTATAAATTGTGTCCACCTGCTTATGATGTTCAAGTGAGTGAGCAACGAAGTTATGGAACTCAAGTAGGTTGCTGGTAGTAGATTTCCTTTTAGTGAAGCCATGTTGATTAGAGGATACCAAAGGCTGAAGAGCACCAGATAATCTATTTTGTTCACAGACGAGTGTAAATTCAATGTTTACATCTCAAACGTACCTTAGTTTGGAGAAAACCCAAAAGCGCATTTGAAAAGCAGAATATCAGGGTTACGTCTAAGCACGGCGGAGGATCTGTTATGGTTTGGGGGTGTAGGTCATCAGCTGGTGTGGGGGACTTGCGCTTTATAGAAGGAATCATGAAACAACGAGAGTACCGGAGTATTCTCAGGACACACCTAAAAAAAGTGAGTATAACTTAGGGATTGCTAACGAATTTATACTTTTTCAAAACAATGATCCTAAACATACAGTTCTAGATAACAGACTATTTACAACTGCCCACAAGTTATCCACAGCCCACCACAATCGCCTGACCTGAACGTTATTGAGCACTATTTGTGGGCTCATTTAAAAAAACAGTTGGTCAGATGTCAAATTTCTAATATCGGCCAACTAAAAGTTGCATTAAAGGAAGAGTGGGAGAAAATTGATTCTGCTTTTTGTAAAAAGTTGGTGCAATATATGCCTAACAGGATTCAGGAAATAAAGAAGAAAAACGGTTATTCAACCAAATATTAACTGCAAAATAACAAAATGTCCGACTCAACGTGTGATTTCGTTTTATGGAAGCGTGTGGTTAATTTCTTTCATTTTGCTATTTAATGGTAGCTATAGAGATTATTTTTGTTTCTGTATCTAAATAATGTTTTGTTTTTTTTTGAGAAAATAAATTTTTGTTTGTTATTGTTTATTTATTTCTGAGAAATATTTAATTGTGCTACTGTCCGACTCAAGATACTGTATCTATCTATTTGCCTTCCTACACTTCCCCGAAAACAATCGGTTTTATGCGAATTCCAACAAAAATTAAAAAACGGAAAAGATTTTCAGAAAATTTGAAAACATGATAGCCTATGTCCTATGACTTCCCCCCTTATATAGAGACTATGTACTATAAAATTCAAAGAGATCGGTTCAGCGGCTTTGGAGTCTATAAAAGATGAACCAACAGTAATTTTTATATACAGGGTGATTCAGATCAAGGTGTTGCGAGGTATACCACGTGATTCCTTCAGGTGAGCTGATAAAAAAAAATCGTCCCAAATCCTGAAAAAATTTTACTCTTTAATACACCTTCAAACTAAGTTCAACTGAGAAATCATAACACAAGTGCGTAAAATATTTCTAAAACATTCCTTAAATACCAGTTATAATTGGTGAATTAAGCATAATACGTTACCTTACCGGTGAACCAGCCAATTCATTTTCTGGGTCCATCGTAAATACACTTTTTTACCTTTCTTTGGATAACCATTAGCTGGCTATGGATTTTTGCGGAAGAAATGCGAAATCAGGAGCATTGTTAAAAAATAATAAAATTACATTCCGTAGACAAAATTTTGGAAACAAATGGATTATTTTTCAAAATTTTAGGTAAAAAATCGAAATTTTTTGATTATTTTTGTAATTTCTCAAAGAATAATTCGTCGACAGCAACAAATGAGGTACAAAAAGAAGGATACTTATGACAGCTTTCAACTTACCACAAATAACGAGAATTCATAGGGTGATTTATAAGCTATGAGCAATCATTTTCATCAAGGAACATCCAAAGGAGAAACATTTTTGAGGTGCTATAACTCGTTATGGAAGGGTTTTTTTTTTTTTTTTTTGAGAGGGGGGTATGTTGAAAGAGTTTTTATCAGTTCACTTCAAAGAATCACATGGTATACCCCGTGGCACCTTGATCTGAATCACCTTGTATACAATTGTAAAGTAATATTTATATTATGAACAATAAACAAATAAATTATCCAAAACCTAACTATCCTTTTTAAATTTTGTTTTTTTTCATGTACTTTTCAACAAGGATATTATGGAAATTCCGAGTTCTGCTAATTATATGAATAGGGACTCCACAGAATAGGTTGATTCGTGGTTGAATTTTTCGAGATATGGATGATATGATTAGTTTTTATTTTGTAATAATTACAAATAATAATTCTAAGTTTTAAAAATATTGCAATATAAAATATAATCGAACGAAATAACAAATGAAAGATACTTCATATATACGAATTATGTATTTAAGAAAGAACTTTATTTACTTAAATGTAAAAAATAATATTACAATGCTTATAGTATGATGATTATGATTTATTTACCTTATTAATCATCGTACAGTAGAAATACTTTCAAATTTCTTCCTCACCTCTGTTTCCCTAATTAGAGCAAATAACTCCTCATCTTTTTGTGCACGAACCTCATCAATAAGACTTTCTCTAAAGCCACTATCCTTAGCAGGATCGTCTGGCGAAACGCTGGATCCTTCTTTATGCTGTGGAATTTTCGCGTTGAAATTAACTCCGATACTCTCAAGGCTTGCCGGGATTACTCCACCGATTTGTCTCCAGGAGTCCAAGCCAAACCAGATGCTCAGCGGTTCATTATAATCGGACACAACTTTTCGGAATGGATTAGATGGACTTCCAAATCCCAAATGGCTTATTGTATCCCGCAAAATTTTTGAGAGATTTGCAAACTTGTAAGAGTAGAAAAGCAACGATGCTCCGATGTAGTGAGCAACAGATCGTAGGCAACGGCATACTTGCTTCTTTATTTCCGGATCTAAAAATGGACATTTTGTATTCTAAAATGTTTTAATTTGGCTAAAAATATATAAAGTTATTATGGAATTATCATAAGCATGCATATGCTGATCAGCGAATTCTCATGCAGACAAGCACGCATTTATATTTTTAATTACACTAGTTTACAAAATTTAAAATTTTTCTTGTTCTTCATAAGAAATGTAATTTTTTCCTTTCTTTAATGGAAACTAGTTTTCGAGAAAAATAGGGTTAAAAAATTAAAATTACCATTTTTTAGACACTTTTGAAAATATTTTAAAAATCAAATCAAAGTCTGAATTCAAACTAAAGCTTTAAAATATGTTATTTGTGAATTTTATTAAGATCTATTCAGGAAACGAGTTTTTATGAATGTATGTAAGAGTAAAACTCTAATGAAAAACTTGTCTCCCAAAGAAACCTTGAAAAAGGTTTTAATTAACCGTTATTTTATAGCTACTATGTGGCTTCAACAAGGTGGCACCATCTGTCACACCGCAAGCGAAACAATGACTTTGTTCTACACGAAGTCTTTCCTCTGGGCGTTTGCTTTTGAAACAATACCATGCCATGACGATTAAAGAACTCAAAAAAACATTGAACTCCAAATTCGTGGAATACAGCAGTCCGAACTCCAAAACATATTCCGAAATTTCGTCAAAAGAATACAAACCTGGCAACGGTGTCGTAGTGGACATTTTATTCAAATGTTGTTGTGATTTTTAATTTATTTAAAATCAAATTTTTGTTGAGGCACTCTTTATAAATCACAAATGCGTGCTTGTCAGCACACAATGTACAAAAATATTAGAAAAAAACCCACCAAAATCCTGAAATAGGTCATATTTTCCTCCGACGATAACAAGTGGCACGGGAAACGCATTCATAGTTTCGAGATCAGGATGGTCACTTCGAATCCTCTTTATAGAATTCTCCCGTAAGAAAGCCTCACAATGAGTCTCTTTCGCCTGTTTGAAAATGGTATCCTGAAGATTTTTCACAGCCTGCTCCATATCCCCCCAAATGCGGTTTGGTTGGGATAAGTCGACCATTACCACAGCTGCAAAGTTCTTAAGTCCGTGTGACCTAATGGGAACTTCTACAAGTTCAGTAGACTTCTCCAAACCGCCCAGCTCCCAAACATTTAAAATCTGTTTGTGGACGCCCTGAGTTTGGCTAGTTCGTCTGCCGAAGGAATACTCCAGGGAAAGAGTCGGCCGTGTCTTTTCTTCCCGGTCGAAGAATTTGTCGATGACTGTTGATTTGCCCTGTTCGAGTCGGAAAAAGATAATCGATGATAGTCAATAAAATATTTATCTGAGAATCATACCACTCCCTTACTGCCGAGGATGAACACAGTTCGTTCTTTTGGACCACTTTCTAGATTCATCTGCTTCATCTGCTCCTCGACAATTTTAATAGCGATGTTGTGGATGTTATTGGGACTCTTGCCAATGTCCAGCTTCTCCATAGTTTGTAACAATCAACTACAGTCTTTTTTTTTTAATCAAGAATAGCTACGGACTTTGAAATTACTTTGAGAAAGTTTGTTTGGTTTGGCGATTTTGTAGCCATGGAGAAGGTATAGTTGTACACACAGAAATTGAAGGAACATTTTTATACTGAAAAAGGGAACAATCGATGGTTCCTTTAAAGCACTACAATCGTCTGTATCGAAAAATGAAACTTTTGCTATAACTAACCTACTTACAATTTTCTTTTACACACAGTAAAATAGAAAAATCCATGCCAATCCAATTGATAATACATATATCTATAAATATTCAAAATGTAAAAATTACAGCTTAGATTGAACAATATTATTTATTAGGGCTTTATTCTCGTAAGAGGATTTTCACCTTAGCAGGCTTCTTTATCCGCGCTAATTTTACGCTCAACTGAAACTACATGGGACATTTAACAATGAAAATTCGATTTTTCATAAACAATTTTTTTCTCTGAGCCGGCGATTTTATTATTTCTCATGAATAACACACCCACGCTCCAACATTTTTTTTTAAATAGCATCAAATTTATACCTTACAACAAATTTTAAGTTTTGCATGAATGAAAATCATGTTAATTTGATACACATTTCCAAAAATTTCTTCCTTTCTTTATTCTGGGCAGTTGTTAGTAAACTTGCGTTCAATACAAAATGTTTTATTGCTCTGGATAGACAAAAATAATGCTTTGGGTTTCTAAAATAAAAATTTTGATTTTTGACAAAGTTAAAAAAATAAAAAAGCACACATGTAGGTAGGTAACTACATTATATTTTTTTTCATACTGTCTAGACCACTATATAATATAATTATCTATTTATTTTATTTTTAACTTTTTAGCGCTCTACTCATAAAAGCATATTTTAAGTTTTTTAAATTATTATTTTGAATTATTTGAATTGAAAAGTGAATTGTAAGATTTGCTTACAATGTTAGAAAGCACAAGTCGAGCTAATAAAAGCGGGTTAAAAATGCAGAAGACAAAAACTAGGTTTTTTCAAAATTTAGTATTACTTCAATTGAATAATTTTGAATTTCCGCTAAAGAACCTGAATAAATTATATATTATGAATGATGGTTGAAAAACGACAAAATCATATGCCAATATGAAAATGGAAAAAATGTCGAAATAAATAAAGACAACTATTGAAAAGAAATAAGACAATTAAATCAAACAAAAGTAAATTATTTTATAATAATTGGGAAAACGTGGTAAATAATGAATAAACAGGAATCGTCTAATAAAAACACAAATTCATTACTCAGAAGAAACAAATTTGTATTTAATGTTTTGTTGTAGCCCACATTGAGAGAAAAATTCACTTTTGAAAGCGATAATTTTCGCATATATTTGTTACAACAAGCAAGAAAATAATTTTGAATTAAAGGCAAAGTTTTTAATTTCTACAAATTTTCCATAGTTAAATTAAACGTACTACACTTGATTTTAGAACGCAAAATTGGTTGAACTACATATTAAGAATCAGACTTTAACTTTCAACAGAGCTGTAAAAAATGGCATTACCAGTGACATGCATTACCATTACAGGCAATGAAATTAAAAGATGATTACCAGTACCATTACTAGTAAAAACTTTCAAATTGGCATTTCTTATTACGAGTAATGCTGAGTACTGCTGTATAAGTCTGAGTAATGCTGAGTACTGCTGTATAAGTCTGAGTAATGCTACGTAATTCCGAGTAATGATGTCAATGCCAAGTAATGCTCATGTGATTACAGTAATGGTGAAGTACCAGTACCAGTAACTGTAATGGTAATTCGATTTTCTTGCATTACCATTATTAGTAATGGTACTGGTAATCATCCTTAAACTGCATTACTTGTAATGGTAATTCCAAAATGCAATATTTTACAGCTCTGACTTTCAACAACAAAAAATCAAAGCACAAGCAGCACTAGCTAGGTTGGTAGCGCGACGCGGCGTTGGCGGTGAGCCAGCAGGGCGTTAGAGGTTGTGGATCCAATTCCCACCGCAAATCCTGTTCACAAAAAGTAATGGTGTCATATGAGCCTATAAATTGTTTGTATGACTTCCGACAGCCACATCAAACTCAATCTCAAAAACTTCCATTATTTTTCATTAACAACTTTTACATTGTTAAAACAAAAACCTAAAGTTGTTGTCTACGATCTCACCAATAAAAGTTTTTGAAATCAACAACTTTTTTTCTTGAAATGACAATGAAAATCTTCTGACTGTGAAAATTTCATCTGTTTCAAAATCTGTCGACATTAAAATTTCAAAATGTCAATTTTTTTTATTTAACTCTCAATTGGTGAGCTTGGCCAATCTAACATTTCTTTAGACTTCTTTTACCTAATGTAAAAAACACATTTTTTTATTATTGCTATCATGCCTAGTCAACTGATATTTGAATTTCATTTTTTTGTGTTCCACTCCGTTCCCTACCAAAATTGTAAACGGATTGAATCAATTTAAAGTCTGTCTGTCCGTTTATAATAGCTTGTTCTTCTCGGTGACCATATGGCGTAGTAGAGTATTGAAATTTCATATAGTTATGACCAAATTAGTTTTGGATCAAATATTAACGAGAAGTAGAAAAATTTAAATTAGGATTTTTGTGAAAACTTAATATGTGTGAAGAAAATAAACTTTTTCAAACCGATGCTGTGAGGTATCAAAACCAAATCTACTAAAATAGGGAATGCGAAAGTATGATACTTACCTAAATATTTCAGAAAACCTTTTGTTTAAACATATTTTCTCAAAATTTCTTGAAAACGAGTGTTAGAAGTCACATTTAAAATTATCAGTAACGCATTGTATAGTATAGGTCTTTTCGAGGGTCAAATGTGTGTGTAGTGTTTTTTTGTTTGTTTTTTTTTTGCAAATAAAATTATTAAAAAATTTTAAATACAGTAGAGCTTCCATAACTCGAATATCGTTATTTCGAAATCCTCTCTAAGACAAAGAAATTAGCCATTCCCTTTCGCTGAGACACAAAAATGCTATAGCTCAAATTATTTAGACTCTATAACTTGAACGAAATATGGTTTCCTTACAATATATTATTAATACATATCGCACTCTCTAATTCGAACTAATTATTCAACGGACTCTATATCTCGAACATTACGGCCTCTGTACATCGAATTTCTAGAATTCTAACTTTCTCTAATTCGAAGAAAGTATTAGTCTACATCTGCGTACCAACTGTTCGTCCCGAACTCAAGTACTAATGAAAATATCTTATAAGAATTTTGATACATAATTCAGCTATAAGAGAGAAATCTTGTCCAGAAGTGCCCTTTCTCCATTAAAAATACTGTTCTTATCTTAAAAACTTTTTACATAATTTATTTGATGTACTTTCCGTTATAAATAGACAACGTGAAGATGCATGTTAGGAAAAAAAAAAAGACTATGATACAACCCTATCACAAGAGAACACACTACTTAAGCCAAATGTCGTCCATCGTGGCGTCGTCCAATTCCTCCGTGGGAAGGGCCTTCAGCGTTCGCAGCGTCTTCATATAAAACGTTAGCTCGGAGGTGACCACCCCATGTTGGGGCCCACCATTATTAATAATATTATTCCTGAGGAGCTGCTCTCTCAGTTTGTCTTTGAAGCACTTATGGATTGTTCGGTAGATGGAATGAATTTGCTGCTCGGGAAGGATTGGGGCGATTGCCTCGTGCAATTTAATGAAGTGCTTAGAAATGTTTCGAAAAGGTTGAGAAGGTACCGGCGGACGAGCGTCCCATGAAGTTAGCTGGCTAATGACGAGCTTTGTAACAATTGAGAGGACTTTACTTTCAATCTCGTTAATGTGGCTGATGTAGTCCTCCTCGATGGTATCATATCCGGACATTGAGGATTGGTCTAATTTCTGGAAGTGCTGCTTAACCTTAGGTAGTAGCCAAAGGACTAGCTGAAGTGCTCGAGAGACTAAAGCTAGATTTCCGCTGGTTATCGTTTTAAGTCCAGCCATATGAAGAGCTCCAGCACCGAGGACCAGTTGACACGATCGGGAATTGAATGTCCTGAAAAGGTCTAATACATTCCTAGATAATACCTTTGCAATGATGGGGAGCTGCAGGCCGGTGCGACAGTATTCACTAACGATTTGAACTAGCATCAGAGCAGCACCAACCAGACAGTAGGGTTCCCCGTCCACGAAGAGCACCGGATTTGTGGGGCTCGACACTGTGAATTCACACTTGCTGAAATTAAAATCATTCTTCGATATGCGATCAACCATTTTTTGGAATTCGCTTGGAATGTCGACATTTTTCCATCTCTCGCTATCCAGAAGGATGGCTAGTTTAGAATTCCTTTCAGAGTGGAATTTTTGGGCAAATCTTGTCCCCTGCGATTGTAGTGCGGCTTTTAGGGGCACACTCTGTATACCTGAAATCTCCTCGCAGCCCCTGCTGAATTGGTCAACAATTGCGCTTAATTTTTCAATCTCCTCAGCAGTGGCCACAGTTTTCTCGAGACTCTGACTGCAGACGAGATTGGCACACCGCTCGTGACAATAATTACAAACATTCTGGAGGAGGTCTTCAAGTTTTTCGAGAACCACTTTATGGTCTTCTTCAGATAGAAAAACTTCTGCGTCTATAAAATTCAACGACTCACCTATTTTTCCAGAACTTGCATTCGCCGCTTGTAGCATAACATCGTGAACCAATTTTATCCTTCCGAGGAGCTGAAGGAGCGTTACAGTCGCCTTCTCAAGCAATTGGATCCATTCAGGTATCGAAAGACTTTGTGCTTCTTCGCCAGCACCAGTGAGGCACACCTCAGCGTCGGAGGACGCTATCACTTCGATGACCATCTGTTTGATGATCGCCTTTATGGCCACAATTCCCTCCTCCCTGTAGGTGTCGATAAACGAGAAATTCTTCTCTCGCAGGAGCCCCATTATAATACAGACTAGCTTATCCTCTTCAAGGACCTGATCAGCTTCCTTTCCGCTGAGCGGGCGATTCAAATCAGCGGTGGAATACCGCTCAAATTCTGTGGTCAGCATTTTGTCGATAAGACGCTCCATCTCCTTAAGCTGCATGGGAAGATGACGGAAACAGTGTACCCCGATCAGCTCCTGAGCCACAATTTCCTGAGTGGTACCTATAAGATCCAGAGCTGCGACATAATCCTGAGTTCCTAGCAAGAGCTGAATCATAGGCTGGGTCTGGTGCACGGTGGCCATAAGTTTGAGTTTCTCCATCACTTCCTGGTAATTCTGCCGTTTCCTGCCCAACTGCAGGATTTTTAGGGAATCCTTTACTACAGAAGAGTCGATATGTTGGATTCTTTCACGGAGCTTTTTAACATTCACCGTAGCTTGACTCATCTCCTCCATAATTGCGTCCTGTGAGGTCATTGCGTGAAAGAAGGCCGACGACTTCTGAGACACTTGCCTGGCAATATAGACCTCAACGATGTCCAGATAGTGGCTCAGTCGCTCCTGGAGAAGTCGTCCGGATTGTTTACTCTGCTCCCCAGGCTGTCCGACACCGGGGAACACCTGATTAAATGCTGCGGGCTGATTTAGGTCAAATGAAGCCTTTAGAAAGATTTCCGGGATATCGTTAAGACTACCCCCGATGCTGGGATCTGCGGACAGCTCCCTGCTAAGTGTTCTATGACTAGGCGAAGCTGCACCTGTGATTGATGAGGTCTCGGAGGCCAGGCGCACCCCCTGCGATGAAATTCGAGAATGTCTCCTATACCTGCGACCAATTCGCTTCATGTAACTATCAAAATCGTCCCACTCAACCTTGGGCAGGTGCGCGGACGGTCCAATCGGGACCTTCTCGACGAAGGAGTCGCCCCATTTCTTCGTGAACAAATTCGACTGCTTCCCTCTGCTGGGATCGTTCAAGACAGCTGGCAGATTTTGAGCGGCTGAAAAAACAGACCACTCCGGCTCCCGGGCCACCTGGTTGACGTGGTAGCGGGCTACGTGGGACTCGTAGTCCCGATCGCTGACTCCGTCCAGGGGCAGCGAGGCGCAGACCCCGTTGAACCCGTACCGACAGACGAAGGAGCCGCCCTCCTTGGTGCAGTGCCGCTCCCGCAGGTGCCTGCAAGTGCCGAAAGAGCTGTGAGGAATGGGGCCAAAGGGCGAGTTAGTTGCCAACATACTTCACAAAATCGGAGGACGTCTTAAACGACTGCATCGGGCAGTAGTAGCATTGCTCCCACGGGTGCTGCGCTGGTTCCTTTTGGTTCTCTGTCAGTACTTTTGCCATCACATTTCCTACACGGGCTGGGGCCGTCCGAGCGCATTATTGCGAGGAGAACTCAACTGCCATGACTGTGTCCAAATAACTTCGCTGCTGACATTAGAAATTCCATCGTGTGACACCCAAACGTCAGGTGCTTTCGAAGTTCGACTTTCGAAAAATGTTTTCTCTTAGGCTTGTACAAAATACAAGATGTATGCTCAGGCGGGACTTTTGAATTTTAACGATTTTCTTTCAACACATGACTTGTCACACTTTAAGAAAATAAAATAACTTCCTACTGAGCATGTTAGAGTTACTGAACCGAAAATAACACGTTACATATGCTGGGAATAACAAGGAACGCACATGTGATACATAAGATCTGTCTGTTAACTCTAAAGTTTTTACTCGCGGGTAAAAACTTTTACTTTGTAAAGTATCTGTTAACCTCACCGAGGGGAAAAATTGAGCTCGTGACAGCACTTCCCCTCTTACACAATTTTACCAGATTTTACTCTCGCTGCGAGACCGAGTAAATTTGGGTAAAAACACCGATTTCTTGTCACTGTGTAATTTGCCATTTGCGTGTTTAAATTTTGCGTTTTGATTCAGATAGAACAAGAAGTTATTGAAATTTGTTTTTAAATAAATAAGAAACATATTTCAAAGTCTTCGAAAATCCATATTAAATAAATCCATAAATTTTCTCTCTGACATCTTGATCAGGTTTAACAATTTACATAAACAAGTAAGATCTTGAAGGTGTACCCAGTCATCTGGTAACTTTAGATTTTCATCCCACCTACCATATGAAACTTTTTACCAGATTTTTACTCAAGAAATGTTTACCCAAAAGTTACCAGACAGACCTATAATTTCCCACTCATTAACGCAACAATTGCTGGGTTCCATTGGGGTTGGCAAAGTACTCGCAAGTACTTGCGAGCAGATGTTCAACAGAACGCAACTTTTCTCACTAAAGACAGTCTTAATATCAAACGGAAATGTTATAAAAGGTTTGATCTCTTTAGGTTTTGACTTATTTGGTGTGGTGTTGTTGTCTTTGGGAGTAAAAATATCCACCACCATGTACATATTGAGTTTTTCTCCTATTGCTTTTTAATTTATTACCTGTAAAACTTCTCAATGAAACATAGCCATAAATAATTTTAATCCATCTATTGGGTAATAGAAAATAACGTAACTACTTGTAAAATTTCTGCTGAACTACCGCGAGTCAAGTGCAAGTTTAGTTCATGGGACATACAAGTATTTGCGAGTAGTTTGTCAGGTCCAATGGAACGCAGCAAATATTATATAACATTGTTACAAACTTGTAACATAAAAGAAAAATATAATTTCTATGTCACCTTAACGTTACATTGACATAAAAGTAATTTAAAGGTTGTGTGATAACAACGTATGAGATATTTAGTGGACTCTGTACAAAACGCGTTTTATAAAAGTTTGTTACATCTACCCAGAAACACCCCGAACTGTTCGGTGAGACAAGAATCCACTGACATGAAAGAACTGGACGGCTAACCGTCGCCTGAAAATGAGACCATTTTTAACACAGGCTCAAATCTCATGGCGCAAATCATGCTATTAAAAATTACCTAAAATACCGCACAATTATGTTTAAACTGACACAAATTAAAAATAATTAAACTTTCACGAACCGATTTCTTTTTTTATATCACGCTTTATATCAAGTCTTTTTTCATAAAAATGTTCCTGGCGACAATCAGCTGGGGACTTGTGAATAACAGAGTCATTATGAATAAAAGTCATTGTTCCTGCCTTCGTCTAATCTTCATATTTTTCATATATACCAACCGAAGCTAAAAGTTGTATCACAAAATGCCGTAGCCATCTGTTGGACATCGTAAAACTATTCTGACAGCTGACTGCAACGGATAATAATTTGGGTCATCTGGTTAGGGCAATGAGTGGCGAGAAAACATGTGCTTACTTTTATTTACCGATTGGGGGCATCAAAAACCCCTTCGCATTACACGCGAAGATACTAAAAAAAAACCAAAACAAGTGCACATACATAGCGCCACCTTCATTTGGCTATTTGAATGGTTTTTTTTAAAGTTGTTTGCCTGCGGGACTTAAGCAAGAGCGAGATAGCTAGAATTCGATCAAAATTTGGTCCTACTTTCGAAGTGAGTTTTTGTACGGGATCAGTAGTCCAGTTATCATATGTAAGTGCAGGAATCTTATGCACCTAGTCTGAAAGCCAAAGTCTTCTTCACTTTGAATTATGTATATAGAAAATTTCGTACAAATTAACGATGGTCGATATTCTAAAATTAGCTTCTTTAGAAATTTGTCGTTACATTTTTGATAAAAAAAATTTATTTTTTTTATTTTTGACATAAAAGTGTCAGTCATCACATAAATACTGTCTTAAAACCGTTTAAAAGAAATTTGTACAGGAACACAGGAATACAGGAAAAGTTACACCTATATTTGTAACAATACTTCTACGCGTTTTATATGCAAAACTTATATATGAAAAACTATAAACGTATTTTTCTCGAAACTACATATGTTAAATTGCCTGCACTTTAATAATCTAAACTACATTCGATTCGTTATTAAAAATACTAGTTACTAGACCTTTAAAAATATCAATGTCTCATAACCCTATCTTTTTCTTTATACAGGGTTAGTTTACCCACAAAAAAATGTTTTTTTTCTTTGATTTTTCAGAAAAATATAATTTTGCTCGACTATGCAACAAATGGAATTAAGCTGAAATTTAACATGATTATAAATATTTTAATACTTAAAAAAAATGTATATTCTGCAACTGAAGTGAAGATACAATTTAAAAAACACTAGCGGTATTAGAGTTTTAAGTATACTTTAGAAGTAAACTGCGGCAATTGTATTCGAATTATTTAAAAAAATTGGTGACACGAAACATAAATCGAGCTGAATCGAATGGCAACAGAAAATAAGTTTTTGTGAGCCGGTATGAAATTGTAATTACGATTACTGGACTATTAATCCCAAGTGAATGTTAAATGTCCAAGGTCATATGGAAAATATTCAAAAATCTCAAATAAATTAGGCAGCACATTAGCATGACGTCAAATCTTCCTTGCAGCAGTTAAACAAATCGCCGGGCATTTGAAAAAATGGATTTACAAAAATCTTCCACCCACAAAATCTCGCAGTATACAAAAACGTATCTGCGCAGGACCTTTCTCACATTCTAAATCTATGAGGACTATAAAACAGCCGGACAAAGTGCAACAAGTTAGTCCCTTTCAGCAGTTCTCCTTGGCAGTTTGGTCCTCATCAGGTGGCAGAGGATAAAGGGAGTGATGAAAGGCGCTAAAATGTGCGACAGGAATTAATAAAATTATAATTATAAAATACTTATTTACTAAATCTTACCATTTTTCAGTTCAGTTTTACTGCTGCAGTTGTCCTTGATTGCATGTTCAATAAAAGCGTTTGCCCTGGACGTGCCAGTGATCGAAGGACCCACGAGTGCACCTCTGGGGTGCCATCGCAGACTCTATACGTACAAGATAATTCAAGTGGACGAAAAGGGTCACGAGTGTTGGGACCATGTGAGTGTCATGTCCTGCTGGGGCAGATGTGACTCAAGTGAAATCTCCGATTGGAAGTTCCCATACAAGAGGTCCTATCATCCGGTTTGTGTCCATGAGGCAAGATCGCGAAGTGTTGCCATGCTGAGGTATTGCCACCCGGACGCTGATCCTGAGACACGAAGATACGAATACTTGGAGGCGGTCAGTTGCCACTGTCACACATGCTCATCTACAGACACAAGTTGCGAAGCACCCGATAATCGAATGGACGAGAATGCAACACGGGTCCTGAAGCTCGCTGGACCTGGACGGGAAGAGTTGGACTATTGAAAGGATCTTTATTTTGGGAACATTCAAATTTGTGATTGTGTACAAATGAAGCATTATATAATAAATTAAAAAATATTCTATATTTGTATTATTATGTAATTAATATTTGCGGAAAGATATGTGGGAAAAAAAATGGCACCAATGCAATTTGGAAAGTTCCAGTTCGCATTGAAATCATTCACAACGAAATTTTCTTTGATTAAAAGACATAATCTATAATTTAGCTAAATAGTAAGTAAAAATGTCTCAAAAGGAAACAAACAAAATTCCTTCGTCAACGAAATAAATGTAGACAGCTTTATATCTATACTTTAAAAAGCCAGACACCATAGTCGACCAAGAGGTGCAGGGTGGTTTGGGAGGATGTGTTTGAGAGATTTGTGTTTTCGAAGAAAACTGAAAAACGTTTCAAATATTATTTGCAGCGCTTTTTAGAACTTTAATTTAGCGTTTTATTTATCCAGATACAATATAAATTATCTTAGTTAGTTATGGCATTTGTTTCAACATTTAATATCCTGTCCGGAATATTATTGCATGGAACTCCAACCTCCTTGACTTATTTAGCATAGAATGGTAGATTTGATTGCAGACTTAAAGAGTTTCACCTCAATTTTAAACAGTCCTCTTAACATCCGTATGAAATCGAGTTCAATAATTCAAGTGCTGGTGGGACTTTAGAAGCAAGAGTACGAATATCTTGCAGGATCATGGTATTTCTTTCCAATCTCCAATTTTTTAGATTATTTATATCACCAAGCCACAATTGGATTTAAAAATATATAGCATTGGTAATACATATTGAGGAGTAGCTTTAAACGTCGGTGGTACATTTTCTAATTTTGTTGTATTGTATTATTGTTTAAAGAAATTTAGAACATGTTAAACCTGTATTTGTTGAAAGAGACTTCATTTTTGGCCCCATATGCAATTTCATCTCTTGTTTTGCTATTAAATGCCTTATACAAATTCTCAAGACATTATTTGTATTAATAACAAAAAAGAGAGTGGTCCCCACGCCACGCATATTAGAAATGAAACTTCAAAGATAGTTGAATACGACATTTGTAGGCTAAATAAATAATTGAAAAATTTAAATATTTGTAAAGGTATTTTTAATTGAAAAGATATCTTTATTCATTAGTGTCTATGGCTTCATTAAAATCTAAAAATGAAATGATGGGTTTATGATAGCTAAAATATGACACATAAGTCCGAGATTGGAGTTTAACTAAATATCTACAAAAAATACTGCATCGAAAGTTATTCCTGACCTTGTAGTCGATATTTTTGGATCATTATTCAGCTTTAGTTCCAATTCGTTGTGTAAAAAGTCAATCAGTGGTTGTACTTCCGGCTTGGCGAATTTTACATTGAGATCACCGCTCAATATAATTGATATTTAATCACAACTTTTGTTCAATAAACCTGCAATCTGTGAAATATACAATTTATTTTGCATAAAATCAATGGCATCACTGATTTTTTTATTTGGTGATAAATGATATACACAGCCACAACAAGAATCGTTTGACCACTTTCTACAGCGCATCACTATTTTCCAATATGCCAATTTATCCTTCCCTAGCATTAGAAGTTTTACTTCAAAAAGAAAACCAAATCAATAAGGTCTAAAAAATAGTTACATATAATATTTGAAATGTTTTTCAATTAAATCAGACGTTTTAAAGCCAAATATACAAATATACAAGGCTACCTCTTTGCCAAATTTCTTTGATCAAGGAAATTTTGTGCCGAAATATTCTAACTCCAAGATAAATATCGCTCCCACAATTCTCAAAATAGTTTCGAAAACAACGATGCTCTTGTAAAAATTCTCGCTTAATAATTTTCTGTTCTTTCTCATGTCTTAAGCCATCATATATATAATTAACCCTAACATTTATGCCATAAAAAACGAAAAACGCCAATACGAGGACATGTAAAGAATTTAGTTTCCACTTTATTTATTTATCATTGCTGCAGTTTTCAAATATTGCAACTTATTACATTAGATAGTTAGTCGATCTGTTTTTACACGATTTTGATTTAACACGAATTATAAAATAAATATCTTTCTCTTTTTACACTACTTGTTTTGATCCAACATCATAAATTCCCTAACAACTCCACAATTACTTCACAATTAAATTATTACCACTTGATAGTCATGAATAGGTTCGAATGAAAATTTTGTATGCCATCTTTATAAAATAAAATATGGAGCATATAAACATTATAAGATTCTACAAAAAACTTTCCATAGTGATATTTGTATCAATTATTTAACGTCCGGAACCAATCTTCTATTTTTCCATAAATACGATGGTGTTTTCTACACGACATTTTTAAAAGTACTATATTCTTCAGGAACGTATCTTTTTATTTATTTATTTATTTATTTATTTATTCATATATCAACAGGTACAATTGATTGACCATCTGACACTAAGCAGAAATATAAGCAAATGTTAAGTAAAAAAGGATAAGTAAATGAGCAAAAATATAATAACAATACCAAAAAGAAACATAGTTAATTGATTGTTACATAGTTGAGTAAAGATTTTTTAATTGTATATAAAGAAAGGTAAAATCTAAACAATTAAAGTAGTTATTATAATCTTTGGACATGGACGAAATCGGTTCAAAACTGCCGTAATTGGTTCTGTGGTAGGCGGAATATAAAAAGTTTCGTCCTCTTCAAAAGAGTTGGAGAGCCTATAGTGCCAGTAACAACATCATGCATAAACAACACATCAGCAACCTCCCTACGTTTAGAAAGCGACGTCAAATATAAAACCAACAACCTGTTTTCATAAGGAGGAAGATTATAGGGGTCTCTCCATGGCAAAAGGCGAAGAGCATAGCGCAGGAATCTCTTATGCACTGCCCCAATGCGGTTAGTATGAACGTCATAGTGTAGCATCCACACTATAGAAGCATACTCTAAAATGGGGCGGACGAAGGTACAATACAAAATTTTTAATATAAAAGGGTCATCAAAGTCCTTCGACCAACGTTTCACAAAACCAAGTGCAGGATTCGCTCGATTAATTAAATTAAAACAGAATTAGGTACTTTTCCGTTTCAACATACTGATATATTTTTTTCACAATTCTAATTCAGCAGTGGAATGAGCCTAGCGAATAATGAAATTTCCCTCCATTACTACTAGAATACTAGAAATAGATAAAATGAAGCTGTTTTAACAATAAATTTTGGTCCCTACCTTTTAGTCCACGGTAGTTCTAGTGTTAATGTTGCAGCAGTAACTTTCTTGTTTTTGAGTGAATTTGTTATAACCTATAAAACTAAAATCATTAAAATTGATCGAACTTCCAAATCCAACGTCCAAAATATGTATTCCGAACTGCAGACGACTAAATACATGAAAAAATTCTGATTAGATTTGTATAAGTTTTAAAACTTGTTATAACATTTCTTTTGATATTGGTGTGCCATAAGTTTCCATCTTAGTCCTATGTTTTTTTTTAACGTTTTATTTTTGTTTCTTTAGACACGCTTTTAATTCGATTCAATCCCGAGGCGAAAAATGTATTTAAAGGGTATTTGAAGTATCTACTTGCCAAATCAAAGCGAACCCGAGAGCCCTGACAAAATAGGATCTTTTGTTTTCTAGGGCTCATGAGCTTACTATTTTTCCAGTTTAGCATCATCCTCTAGAACAAACAATAAATATCCTCAGGATCTTTGCCATTCCTCCAATAAACAAGTTGTTAAGTTACACCGAAGCAAGCCAACTTAGTTCGGCAGAAAAATACATTTTTGTTTTTTCACCTACCTGTCAGTGGATGTGTCCATTTAATTTTAATTGGTGTCGCCCTGTACGCCATATATTAGAATAGACGACATTTTTATACAAGTCGCAACTTTATCTATTTTTATATATTTTTATTTCATTTCATCATAAAATTAATGTAATACTCTGCCATCGCGCTGCGGTCCTAATTATTTCTACGGATGTTTTGATTAAAATTTAATGAAGCTTTTTGGACGGTGTGGATTGAGTGTGTGGCGTATGTTCTGTGCAAAATTTAGTGGCGACCAATAAACTTTTGTGACAACATTTTCGATTTTATGTTTCAAAATTTCTTCGAAAAATGACGAATACTTGCAACGTAATGGACGAGGAGGAGATCGAGCATAATCCGAAGACGTGCATGAGCCAACAGGCAATGTACGCCCTATATGAGATGAGGGCTAATAATATGCTATGTGATGCTACAATTCGACTGCAGGACGGAAGTTTTAAAGTACATCGCGCCATTATGTGCTCATGCAGTAACTACTTTAGGTATAATCTATTTGATTCAGCCGATATGTTTTTTCCTATAAGTCCAGTTTGGATTTATAAAATTTATTTTTAACTTTAAAGAGCACTATTTACTACTTCATTGACGGGTGAAAAACATGATGTTTCTATACCGGGAGTTAGAAGTCCAATCTTGGAGAAAATCATTGACTATGCATATTTAAGGAAATGTGATATTGATGAATCTAACGTGTATGAGCTACTCACAATTGCTGATTATGTCGGAATGATGGGTCTAGTTCGTCAATGCGTACAATTCATGATTAATATGTTATCTCCCGAAAATTGCGTTGGTATTATGTTTTTCGCAAGGTAAGTGTAAGTATGTTATGTACAATATGTAACTACAGAAATTTGCATTATTAATTATTTTACTTGAAAGATTGGAAACCCAATACATAAATTTCTAGAATTTAAGTCTCACTCCAATCATACTTAAAAGGTAACTCAAAAAAATAGAGCAAATATTCCCGGTTAGCTTTATTAAGAAAAACAAAATATTTTATTCAAATTTGTCTACTTTCCAAACAACAACCTCAGATTTATTGTATGGGTATATTTTGTTTGAGAGGTAGAGGCCTGATAATTTCACAGGCTATAGTCTAGTATCAATCTATATGGTATAAAGTACATCCTAATTAAATGTAGTAAAAAGGGTAATGTCTTATTAAACATAAATTACTATAAGTATTTTTTTTTTATGTCAAAATTGTCTAAAAATCGCAATATTATTAGGTTGTAACATAACAATCTGATAATTTTTTAAGAAACTTTATTTTGATACTTTTGTACAATTTAGCTTAACATTTTATTGAACATATAGTCCATCATTATCAATGATCTCCTGCCAACGTTGGGGAAGCGACATTATTCCATTCTCGTAAAACTTGGGCTCACGAGAGTTAAAAAATTCCGACAACCACTGTTCCAATGCATCTCGGTCATCAAAAGATTTTCCGCTAATGTGAGTCTGCAACGATCGGAACAAGTGGTAGTCGGAAGGAGACATATCCGGCAGGATGGGCTAAGGAAATCCAGCCTAGCTCCATAATTTTTTTACATGTCATCGAAGCGGTGTGAGGGCGGGCATTGTCGTGGAGGAGGTATACATTGCCTTGTTTTCCTTTAAGATTCACGGCTACCTTATCCAGCATATCACAGTAGCGTTCACTATTTATAGTCGTTCCTTGTGGTAATAGTTCCCAGTAGATAATGCCGAGGATGTCTCGTCTTTTCAAATCGAATTTTTCCATAATACTACTCGCTGCGCTGTCGATTATTGCACTGATGAACTGAGCGCGCTCATGGGTATTTATACTCATAGTCACAGAACTTTCTCGAATTTCCAGAACGTTTCCGAAAAAATTATCAGATTATTAATATATGTTACAACCTAATACTTCTAATTACTAATATTAAGACAGTGAGTAAAAAAGTTTTAGAAAATAGTACTGCCAAAAGACTCCTAAGAAAATTAGCATACACTATCATTATATAAAGTAGAGATAAGAAAAAGAGGTAATTAAAAAATATATATTCTCTTGCCTTTCTATAGACTAACCCATGAACACCATATTACGATATATTCAATTTCGAATTTGTTATGTGCGAACAAACTATATTACTATTTTCGAATTTTTGACAATTTAAATTTTTTAAATACCTATTTTTGTGTAATACCCACAAACTAAAGATTTATCAATATCTGTGAAACCATTCGGTTTTCAAATTTTTGTAATATACGTCTATATTCTACATTTCGATCAAAATTAAATTCAAATCTATATTGAATTTAACTCGAATTGAAACTACATATTTCCTATATCAGTCGTTTTTTTTTTTTTTTTTAATCTTGAAACCATAATTTTTTGGTTTAAATTTAATGTTTTTAGCCACTTTAGGAGAATACTTATTTCTAATCTCAATTAATATATCATATTTCGATCGGAAGTTGGGAAACTAATTTAATTTTCGTCTTTGAAATTCAAACTTTTTTGGATTTAGCACTTTTCGAAAGAAACATTATTGAAATTTCAAAAGTGGGACTTTGTCTTAAGTCACCTCCTTGGTTCAGCAGCGATCTTCGTAGTCTTAGAAACAAGAAAACTAAATTGTGGAAGGCATATCTTCTAGAAAGGAATAATGTTTCCTATAATGCATTCGTTGAATGTTATAATAAATTTCAAGACTACTCCAAACGATTATATAATGATTATGTCTGTCAAATGAAGTCTGAAATATATAGCAATCCAAGGGCATTTTATAAATTTATTAATACCAAAAGGAAGTCGGATAATTATCCAACTAGCTTACAATTCGGAGGAATCTCTGATGATAGTCCATCTTCAATTTGCGATATGTTTGCCTCATATTTCGAAAAATCGTTCTCCCCCGCTTTCCAACCCAACCCTAATAACTTTTTGC
The DNA here is from genome assembly GCA_949715965.1 of Dysmachus trigonus. Lineage (NCBI taxonomy): Eukaryota > Metazoa > Arthropoda > Insecta > Diptera > Asilidae > Dysmachus > Dysmachus trigonus. The sequence continues at coordinate 68,999,530 of OX454321.1, read as the reverse complement.
ACTTAAACTTAAATCCTGTTCCTCTAAATTTTTCCATTCACATTACTCCCTCCGATGTTCTCAAACATATCAATGAGCTTCCCATGGATTTCACATCGGGTCCTGATGGTATCCCCCCCGCTATCCTTAAATGCTGCTCTAATGAGATAATGTTGCCCTTAACATTACTCTTTCAGAAATCAGTCAGCACAGGAAGGTTTCCTATGCTTTGGAAGAATGCCTTTATTATTCCTATCCACAAAAAGGGTAAAAAGACTGAGGTGTATAACTACCGGCCCATAGCAAAGCTTTCATGTATTCCAAAACTTTTTGAGTCAATTATATACTCACAATTGTCAAGCATCTGTCGACGTCTTGTCTCTATAAATCAGCACGGTTTTCTTCAGGGTCGTTCCACTTCCACGAACCTTCTTGAATTTGTTTCTTTCGTCATTGAAGGCTTCCAGAAGGGTCTGCAAACCGATTGCATTTATACTGACTTTAGTAAGGCTTTTGATAAACTGTCCCATTCGATTATAATACTGAAACTTGAAAATCTAGGCTTCTCTCCATTGCTTATCAATTGGATACGCTCATACCTGTCCAACAGGACCTATCAGATATCTTTTCGGAATGAAACTTCCAGAAAAATATTTGCCACCTCAGGTGTACCGCAGGGTAGTCACCTGGGCCCACTCTTATTTATTCTTGCTATTGACGACATTACATATTTGCTCAAAGACTGTAAAATATTAATTTATGCTGACGACATGAAACTTTTCCGTTATACGAATAATATTAACGACTGCCACACGGTTCAAAGAGATCTGGACACTTTCCAAACGTGGTGTGTTCACAATAATCTAGAATTAAACATTAATAAATGTGAAATTTTATCTTTTTGTAGAGGCCGCAATCCCCTGAGTTTTGATTATAATCTTTCGAACGTTATTCTCAGACGAGTTCGCTCTGCCCGTGACTTAGGTGTTTTCCTTGATTGTAAACTGGATTTTGTTGAACATATAAATTGCTTGGTGACAAAAGCCAGTATTATGCTGGGTTTTATTAAAAGATGGTCCCGTGAATTTTCTAATATCACTGTATATAAACAGCTTTACTCTTCCTTTGTCCGGCCAATTCTTGAATACGCGAGTCAAGTTTGGTCTCCGTATTACCAAGTTCACATAGACAGCATCGAATCTGTCCAACGGAAATTTGTCCGTTTCGCCCTTAGAGAATTGCCATGGAGCAATCCAGTTATACTCCCTCCATACAAGGACCGTTTGAAACTCCTTGACATGCATTCTCTACAAAAACGTCGGGAAATCGCGGACGTTGTATTTGTACATCAACTTTTAGTTGGTAATATCGATTCGCCTTCTCTTAACACTTAGCCGACCGATCGGGGAGATCTCCCCATTTTGAAGTAAGTCGGGTTCCGACCGATCGGGGAGATTTCCCATTTTAACTTTAACAACACGTTTCTCGTTTTCTGTCATTGTTAACTACCGCGACCTGGGGTTTTTCGCAATTGCTGCCGGACTGCTGCTGTGTAGCATAACATATAATAAAATCAACTAATTTTGAGGGCTCCTTAGTTTGGCTTTCCTAAGCGCGGTGGAAACCGAACAGTTGTCTGTGGAGCATGCGGTCGGCTAAGTGTTAAAACAAGATTCACATTCAGAGCGAATGAGCGAAACCTTAGGCATGTCCCGCTCCTGCAAACTGATCTGTGTAAAACTAACTATAGCTTCTTTCAACCTATTAACCGCATGAGGTTGAGTGTAAATAAGAATGCCGATTTGTTTGATGTCCGTGTTGGTAAGCATGTATTGAGAAAGAATTTATTTGTTTGTCATGTCGCTACTAACAACGGACCAAATGATGACGAGTCTTATGCAGCAAATTAATTTTTGTTGCTTTAAAGCTTGGACTAAGCTGATGGTCTGATAAAAAAAAAAAAAAAAAAAAAAAAAAAGACAAAAAACTTAATCCAACAAATTTTTCGAAAATTATGGAAGTTTGACGCACCTATTTTTACTATTTCGACTTAATCGTAACTGCTGATAAATTATAACCACTTAAATAATTATTAAAAACAAAAAATAAAGTAAGCAAAATATCTTTAATAAATTAAAAAATTAAGGTCATCACTCATAATACCAAGACAAGCAATTCTAATGAAGTGCTAAAAAATAAGCGACCGGGTCTTATACATGACATTTGTAAGTGAGCTATTTAAATATACATATTTTTCTTACTTTTGGTCTTTTTGCCAGAATCAGAGCAGGATCTTCTTAATATTCACGTGCCTATCGTACAGTGTATGTGGGCGATTAAAACTTCACTTCAGCTTTTGTAAAATGCCTTTTTAAGTCGGAAACTAATTTTTGCCCTGCATATTCATTAGGAATGTTACCTACCCGAGAAAACTGTGCCGATGGAATAATATCTGTACAGTTTGGCCTCACTTCTAAAATGTTCTTGAATTAAATTTTATTAAGGCTCAGACGTATTTTGAATTATTAATTTTAACGAAAAATCATTTTTTGTTTATGATGACGCAAATGCTAAAGAAGATTTTCAGCTTGAATGTTTTGGGATCTTTTTTATATGTATTTTCATATTTAAATACGGTTCATGAATAACTTGTTAACAAAATCTGTGAAAAACGTAAGACTTTCTAGTTGATTCTCAGATTGTTAACTATTTATCGTACTACTTCCTAATTCCTTTCTAAAAACGACTATCAAAATGTTGTGCCCGGGTCATGATGTTCTTTCGATTTAAAATATACCATCAGTCCTGACCATCAGTTCGTCCTCGTACCTCAACTCAAATGCTCTTTATGAAAATATTCCCTAAATCCTTATGATCTGTTCCCATTGGGGATTACATTGGATAGGATTAAAACCCAAAATCCACTCCTTTGGATGCTAAATACTTTTCAGTCGTTTGTTTGTATTTTTCTTCAGGGCAAAATTTTGCAATGATTTGTACGCGAAGGCCCATGCGTATATTTTGCGGAATTTCGTTGAAGTATCTCTCAAGAGTCAGGAACTATTAAAAATCGGATTAAAGGACTTTTACGATATAATAAGCGATGATATGCTGAACACGAAGAACGAGGAGCCAGTGTGGGAGTGCTGCATCCGATGGATCGAACATGACCCAATTAATCGGACCCAGCACGTCACCAAACTGATGCGCGGGGTTCGATTAGGTCTCTTAAACACCAGGGTATGCGATTACAGGTGCTTCCATTAATTAATAAAGATTTGCGTTGCATATTCTTGATTTTTTTCAGTTTTTTATGGAACAAGTTAGGGATCATCCTTATGTTAGCAGCTGTGATGCAGCAAAGCCCCTTGTCATTGAAACGCTCACGTTTTTATATGATTTGGATATGATAGGCTCAAGAGATGATGAGGTGGGTGCTATTTGAAATCTTAAACTCAATTTGAGACAATGATTTGGGTTTGATATCAGGTTTGAGGTCTTCTCTGGCATTTTGATGAAACTTTGTTGGAACGCTCATATAAGATCAAAAGTGATGAATTTTAAAAACCATTTGTAGTCGCTTGAACTTACCGAGATATTTAAATTTAAAATTTCGAAAAGCGACATTTCAATCTGCTATTATTATTTAATATACAATGAAGTAAAATAAAACCCTTTTGTGGAAAATAATGTGTAATCCTATATGAATGTAAAAAAGTGGGAAAGAAAAAATTTTAAACTTATGAAACGTGCAAATTTGACTTTAAAGTTTTCTGAGTGGAGACTTTTTTTAAATCAACGTGGTATTTTTTGGATAAATGATAAATAAAAAAATGTTACACAAAAGTTTTATTGCTACTTTTGTTAGTTTTTAAAATATAAAGAAATTATTATTAAAAAACAAAATTCAATGGTCTTTTTGGGCGACTCCGAGTCATTGGTTGTTACACCAATTCAAAAGATAAAAAGTGTAGTTAAAAGCATAAGCAAGGTAAAATTGAAGCTTTTTTCGCTCGTTAGGAAATCTAAAAAAAAATTACAAAAAAATAGATTTGTGAATCGAGTTGAGTCCTTTTCGAAATAATCGTTTCATTTCTCTATGTCCAGAATTAAACGAAAATTGTTCATTTCTTCGATTTGGCATTTCACACAAACCATTTTTTGCATATTCATTACTTCTGACCCCAAATGATCCCAAACAAAATGTCATCAAAATCCCTGTGGAGATCTCAAACTCAATCTGATCCGATCCTTCTTTTTTCCAGATAAGAACTCCTGCAATTGCTCTGCCTCGGCTGCCGCACGAAGTCATCTTCGCGATCGGCGGCTGGAGCGAAGGTCTTCCACAGAGGTGCATCGAAACCTACGACACCCGCGCAGACCGGTGGGTGAGGGTGCGAGAGGAAGACCCTGCGGGACCCCGGGCGTACCATGGAACAGCTGTCATAGGGTACAAAATTTACTGCATCGGCGGCTTCGACGGTATGGATTACTTCAATACTTGTCGCGTCTTCGACGCCGTCAAGAAAACTTGGAAAGAGGTGGGTATTAAAAATGTTTCTACAAATTAATCTCCCGAAATTAGAGGGACTGACGCGCAAGCGTAGTTAGGACTTTAAACAGAAAACCGAATCTTTAAACGCAATTTCTATCTGTTTTTACAACTGAATTAAGAGAAAACTATCGGAAAAGGTTCAGAACATACCCTTTTGTGGTCTGAACTAAAAGAACAATGATATGTACATAACTTTCTTTTATGAATTAAAATTCAAAAATTTTTTTCGTTAATTTGCAAAGTTTCACGTTGAACTGCCGTCATTTATAATTTTTTTTTTTTTTTTTTTGTTTTTTTTTTATTTTAGCTCAGACCATAACTACATCTATATTAAACTAAACCTGTACAACATTTATCGACTTGTGTCCTTAATTAAGTAACTACAAAATTTCAACCATATATGTACATTAATACTGTCAGATGGTACAAGTGATTTAAAGTTTTCATACATTTTTATTTGCTAAGCAATTTCCTTTTCTTGTTATCTAGGTCTCAAACGCCTCAATAAACCAAACCACAGAAAAACTAAATCTGTCCTAAATTGATTAAGTTGTAAGCTTTTCACTGTGAAGATGTGAAATTAGGAAATGCAAAATAAAAATACATAAAAGCACAATAAGAAATAAAAACATTGAATGAGTTAGTTTTTTGTGTCAACCTTGGAAAAGTTTCTGATCGTCCCATCGACCTACTTTAATATTTAGTAATGTAAATTCTCACAATACTGAAAATATCAGATTCCAAAATTTAAAATTTTACATTTCAATTCAATTTAGTACATTTCTTATTTTTTTATTATATAAGTTTTAGTATTTATTTATGTATTTAACAATTTTAGTTCCATGGTGTTCTTGGAATGTATTGTTTAAATAGATTCAAAGTATGAATGGCAAAGTTTATCTATCAATATTGTAATAATACGCAGCCATCTGAAAGTCCTTAACAACTGTCGATTTTGAATCGAATCCCAAATGCCAAATCTTATAAATTCTGAAAATCTTCTTCGATTCCGAAAACATCTAGATATCAATTTTCGGTCTAATTGGTCCATAAAGTGCAAATATACAAATTTTAGTCTAATATCTAGCACAGCTAGATTGCAGTCAACAGAAGGGTAAAGTGTAAGTAAAAACAAACCCTTTATACAGTGGTAAATATTGGTTTAAACGCACCTCCGAATTTTATGAAAGAGGGATCCTCTATTTCATTCAGGCTGGCAATACCAATATGTGGCGTATAAATATGTTCGTTTAGATGAATACTTTCGGAAATATGATTAACAGTTAATTCTTCAGATGTGCATTCTAGTGATTAAATTTTTTACTTTGCTCAGTCAACTTCAAATGAAATATTCGTTTAAACGCACCGTGTTAAAAATTAAAATAAAGTTACAGTTTTAGATTTGTTTTAAGAGAGAGCTATTTTTTAAGCAACAGTAAAACTTTAATTTATTTACAGGAGTATTTGAAATTGTTTTAATAATTTCTATAGCAATGGGAAAGAAAAAATCTCTTAGTGAAGTTGAAATTGCTTCAATTGGAATTTATAAAAAAATGGGATCGGCAAATTGCAAAGGAGATTGGCAGATCCGAAACAGTTATAAGCAATTTCTTTAAAAAAGGCGAAGATTACGGCAAGAAAAAGGCAACAAAAGGAAACACTAAGCTCACAGTGCGTCAAAGGAGGCAAATATTTGAAGAAGCAACAAAGAACCATTTGACATCGAGGCAAATAAAGGAAAAATTAGACCTCTCTGTAACAAAACAACACATTGCACACATTTTACGCAATACGCCAAGTGTTAAATGGAAGAAACCTCAAGGTAAACCTAGGTTGACAGAGGTCCATAAACGAAATCGGTTGAACTTCGCAGAAAAATATATTCACTGGAAGATGGAGTGGGAGAATGTCATCTTTTCAGATGAAAAAAAATTTAACTTAGATGGGCCCGACTGCTACAGTTGCTTTTGGAACAATTTAAATGAAAAAGTAGTATGTAAATCAAAAAGAAATTTTGGAGGTGGCTCATTGATGGTTTGGGGGGCGTTTTGCAATAGAGGAAAGCTTCCTATTTGTTTCATAAGCACTCGAATGGACTCTAAAAAATATACAGAACTGTTGGAAGATGTCCTTCTTCAATTCCTGGATGATTCCAATGAAGAAGAATATACGTTTCAGCAAGATAACGCATCCATCCACGTTTCTAATTTATCGAAACAGTGGTTTCAGGAAAAGCAAATATCGTTACTGGAGTGGCCAGCATGCAGTCCGGATTGTAATCCCATAAAAATCTATGGGGAATACTTGCAGCACGGGTTTATGCAAATGGGCGCCAATTCAAATCTGTTTCTGAGCTTAAGGATTGTATCAAAACCTGTTGGAAACACATCGAATTGGAAACCCTTCAAACTTTAGTTAAATCTATGCCAAAACGGTTATTTGAGGTAGTTAAAAGTAATGGAGGACATACTAAATATTAATAATATTTATAAATGCAAAAATTGTTATTAAAACTCTTTGTATCTTAAAGAAAATGTACCTGCGTTTAAAGGAATATTTATGTATTTTTGGAAATTTCTCATTTTAATTTTTTATAATGAACTCAACTTTTATGAAATTCTTTGTTAAGTACTTATTTTTGGCCTTAATGTCTAAATATATAACTTTTTTTCAAATACGAAATGGTATTGTAGTTTTAACCTGGAAAACCGGCCTGCGTTTAAACGAATATTTATCACTGTATAGGAAATGCTCTCCTTGCCCCAAAAAGGTTTCTAATTACTGAAAATTTTGCCAAACTAAAACTAACTTTTCTGAATATTTTAGACAGAATTTCTAGAGCTCCCACAATTGGGTTTTAAATTTGACATAACATGATGATGTATGTATGTAGTAGAGACAGTAATTTATTTATTTCTCCTCGATAATTCCTTAGGACTGGGTCAACAATTAAACAAAGCGTTAACGAAATTGTGAAAAAAAAATTTTCACTCCACCCTAGGTAATATATCCCCAATTTGCATTTGGATTTCCGTAAAAGCCGTCAACGGAGTCTATTTCTGGACAGTATACGTCAGACGTAAAGAGTCAAAATGTTTCTTTTATTGTTGTTAATGGAGCAAAACGTCTTTATGGAATCTTTTTCATGAAAATTAACAAAGTCGTTTGCATTTTTTATCCCATAGATTGCTCCAATGCACAGTCGCCGGTGCTACGTCAGCGTTACAGAATTGAATGGTTTTATTTACGCGATGGGAGGATACGATGGCCAGAATAGGCAAAATACTGCCGAACGATATGACCCGAAAACGAATCAGTGGACCATGATTGCTCCGATGAGCGTCCAAAGATCTGATGCTAGCGCATGCACTCTGAATGGAAAAATCTACATTACAGGTAATACATTTTATAATAAATGAGTATCATCGAAAGAACGATAGGTAGTTTTTATGTTGATAAGAATTTGTAAACGTTGATATTTAATTTGGTTTCTTTTTTTTAGAGAAGTAGTGGAAAAACGTGAAAAACTTACAAAGTAAAGTTTGTCTATTTAAACAAAGTACATTATTAAAAGACCACGCTATACATATTGCTGAAACTCAATACTTACTATCAAAAATAGTTAATTCCAATTTTTATTAAGGCCCAAACGGATGCATTTTCATAAGTTTTTTCAGCAGCCCTAAATTCTACTAAAACCATCACATAAAAATTCTCAATTGGTCAATACTGATGTAAAATTTCATGAACTTTCAGAATATGATAACGATTTTTAATTAAAATTGGAACTACAGAGTATATGTTCGCTTTTTTTTAAACAAAACAAAAATTAAAATCACATGGATCTGAGCAAAAATTTGCACTGAGGGGTTTTTGGAGTCGTTTTTTTTGATTTTGCCTAGGGCGCTGATTTCACTACGGGTTAGAATGCAGCAACTCACGCTGTGAGTTCTTATGCGAACATACTATATTTAAATAGTTTTAAGCGATTTAACAGCGCATATTGTTGCCTAACCAATCTTTTATTTAGTCTGCTATCAAATTTAGTGAAATGTGGTCTGAAGCACTTAATTCAAGAATAATTTATCCTGGTGAATTTTGAGTTGATATCTACATTATTTGATTAAGCACTAGGCTTATCCCGGATATCTCCGAGAAACATTAATAATTTTGAACACAATTTGCACAAAGTGTTCACGAAATGTTGCTCAATTACATAGCACAGAAACATCGAGTAAGACAACACACATGCTGCATTATGAAAAAAAATCATAAAAAAATGCTCTTTTTAAGTACCCCTCACAAGGAGATATCTCAGGTTGGGAATTTTATTTTTGACCCAGCTTTTGTATGATAATAGTTTACACCGAAGATGTTCAATTGTGAAAATAATATAGTGCACTATCCAACCATTTCCGAAATATAAAATTTTTTTAAATATTTTTTTTATTATTTTTAATAACGGCAACAAGGCATCGCGTCTATTTTCTACAGTCCCCTCATTATTCCTTTGCTGTTCTTGCAAGTAGCCTAATGTTAGTTGCATACTCTTGAAACAAGGGAAAAATAATTGAGAAAATATTATCAGAATTTTTTATGCAAAATTGTCCAGTGCAAATTAGTTAATATTAAAAATGATATTTAATATGATATAATATTATTTTACTATTGAAAATTATTAAAACCATTAATTGCCAATAAACATTGATGAATATATGAATCAGAAAATAGAATAAAGTATTAAAAACTTGGAAATAATAAAAAATATAAAAAATAAAAACCCCGATATGTTGGTAATCGCTGGATAGTGCGCTCTATTATTTTCACAATTCAACATATTCGGTGTAAACTACTATTACACAAAAGCTGGGTCAAAAATAAAATTACCAACCTGGGCCCTCTCCTTATTAATTGAAGAAGTCATCTTACAATATGAAATGTTTTTGTACCTTACGTTACCTAAATTAACATTCAAATTTTAAGTTAATCAAGAAATGGTTAGTAAACAATTTTGCTGTTTAAAATCTTATATTATGAAATTAACTATTTTTCGTTGTTCACACATATCAACTTTATTGTATGGGATATTTTTAACCTATTTGGCTATTTTTACCAGTGTTTTTCAAAATGATTACAGATAAGTAATCTTTGACCATTTTCTTTACTACACTCATTTTCGATTATGTAAAGGTTAAAGGCTGCTACTTGTTAAAGATTCATTTGTCATAAGGGCTGAATTGAATTAAATTAATGAATATGTTCGGAGAATCGTAATGAAAAAGAAATCCTCGATATACATTTGTTTCAATAATGACCTTTACATAAAACAACGAAACTCCAGGATAATCGCTGATTACTTTTGCATAAATTTTGTTCTGTATGTTTAGAGTGTGATAAAATTAGAGTGGAGTTTACGAAGCGTACAAAGGGGCCATCAATAAAATATTCAGTAGAAAATATTCCGTCAAGAGAAAGAAAAGTACACAGGTATATTTAGGAATGAGCTGATATATAAATCCACAAATAATATTGCCCCGAGTTTTTTTGTAAATTAAAAGTTGTAAAAATTGAGGAAAAAATTCATAGAGATTTCTTGAGAGAAAATTTTTAATTGTTTAATTTGTGATAATATGGATCTGTATATTTTAGTATTGTGCAGCCTTTTGCCTACATACAATATATCACATCTTTATCGCGAACAACTTACATACAATTGCGTACTTACAAAAGAGTTTTTCTGAAACTACTGAAAAAGTTCTGTAGAATTTGTCTGATCGCGCAATAAATAAAATCCTTGCAGAACTGTTGGTAAAGGCAAAAAAAAAACGTGTATTTTTCATTTCGTTTTTTGTAAACGTTTAGAAGATAAGAACAAGAACAAACTGATAAAAAAATATGAATTTCTTTGCGTCCTTTTTTTTTAGAAATTTCGATCCCTGTTGATCTCTCTTATCATTTTATTTTAAAATTATATTACAAACATATTCAAAAATTACTTAAAACATCTAGGTGGTTTTAATGGTCAAGAATGCATGAATAGTGCTGAGGTTTACGATCCGTCGGCTAATACTTGGTCACCAATTCCAAATATGATTTCTCGAAGATCAGGAGTATCTTGTGTAGCACACAAAGGATATGTTTATGTTGTTGGTGGATTTAATGGTTTATCACGTATGAATACTGGTGAAAGATTCGATCCTGAGACACAAACATGGTCTTCAATACGAGAAATGTACCATCCCAGAAGTAATTTCGGTCTAGAAATTATTGATGACATGATTTTTGCTATAGGAGGATTTAATGGTGTGGCTACAATAGCACATGCTGAATGCTATGATGTTGAGTATGATGAATGGTAATGTTGACCATATTAATGCCAGTTTGTTTTTTTTAAATACTTTATTAATATTAATTAGGTTAGAAGCAACAGATATGGGAATTGTCCGTTCAGCCCTTTCGGTTAATGTAATCATGGGTCTACCGAATGTTGGTGACTATACTCACAAAGATAGAGAACGGCTAATGGAGGAACGAAGGCAACGAATGTTTCCTATAGAAGTGGATAGCGATGATGATGACAACACAGTTATGCCAATGAATGTGGATCCACCTTATGGACCACAACCAGCACCTGCTGTTGAACATGCAGCTCAAGCCGCTCAGATCAATAACAATAATAATAATAATAATAACAACAACAATAATAATGCTGCAAATAATAACAATAATAATAATAATAATAATGTTGCAAACAACACCAATGAAAATAATGCCGGCCCAAATAATAACAATAATCGCCGGCATGTTAATCAACGACAAAATGCAAACAATTCACGAACTGGCAATCGTCGAAGGCATTAATAAAATTTTTAAGATATACTTTTTGATGTACGATTCCGATGAACACGTCTAGCGCATCTTTAGCACAAATCTAAGGAAAACAGTCTAAAGTCATATTGTTATATTTTCTATGAATTTACCTTTTTGCAGAAATATTTTTCAAAAGCTATTTTTGTTGAATGTAATATGATGAATGAAAACAAAAATGAGTAAAAGCATTTTGCAAAAATAATTTCTCTACTTTACCTCTCTTGTCCTGCTTCACTACTTAAATCCCACTTCTGAATACCATTTTATTTCCGTTTTCACAACCTTTGAAGTATGCAAAGAGTATTCAAAGAGTTTATCTTACAGTCATTTTACTTTATTCCTTAAAAGCCATGACATTATGTATCCTACTACTGCCTTTCACGATTTATTAAACCTTTTTCTACTTTGTTCTATTAAATCAAGAATATTTTTGGGAGTATTTCTATAATTTAGGAGTTTGTTGAAAATCGATAACCTTCCGCCTTGAGATGTTTTGGACGTTGCTGAAAACTCTGGTGGTCCTCAATATTCCCAAATGAATTGTACAAATTAAATAGTAATTTTTAGATAAATTCTGTGCTCAGAGATGTATAATTGTTTAAAGAGTATACTAAATTGTGATAAAGTGAAAGGTAACTGCGCTTGTACGACTTTGTCGATATCAAATTATTGTAAATTCGGTTGGAATTTTGAATAAAATTTATTGTAACATTTACATACGACTTCCTGTAAAGCTTTCGTTCTCGTTTAAGAGAACGATGAATTAATGTGAAAAATTAAAAGGTATGGCCATGGGCGGAATTAAATGTTATCTATTGGAAGGCAGACTTTTATCAAGTATAAGAAAAACGAACAGTGAATTTTTTTTTTATTAAATGTGCGTTTTCATCCTAGTCAATGTATGTGCAGCTTTATTATGGTGTCCTATGACCCCAACCATGCATAAATTATTGATCCATTGTCCGCACGTAATCACGCGGTAGCGCGAAACAGACACTTTCGTTTGTTTCGTCAAAACTTTTCTAGAAAATATTCAAGGGTGTCTTGTAACCAAGATGTGCTCAACAGGTTATTGTCAGATTCTGTAATAACACGAATGAGGAATTTTTTAAGAAAGAAGAGTAGGCCATTCTTAAAGAAACTCTAGAGATGTTGCTACCGATGGAAACTTATGCAGCATCTTACAGTGGTACGGCATCAAATTCGGACTACGAGGAAACTGTTGATGATTCTGAGTCGTCTCAAGAAGATAACTCATTTTCTTACTAGCCTGCTTTTCGTGTTTAAAATATTTTTGGAGAATAAATACTGAAAAAGTTGAAAAATCTTCAATTTTTCACTAAAAGTTTTCAATTTTTCACTATTATTTACTTTAAAGTAGGCACCAATACTAAATGCTAGCTTAATATTACAGTTAAATAAAACCTATTTGAGCACAAAAATAATTTTGACCGCTCAGACCGTTCAAATACTACACTGTGCGACGCACCGGGCGCCTTGAATATTCCTATTCATTCTGAGATATATTAGATCTTAAAATATGTTTGGAGTCCAGATGACCTCTAGTGTAGTTAACATTTAGGTTAACATTTTTTTATGTTTTTTTTTTGTAAAATAAATTAAATTAATTAGACGACTGACCTACTTTCGTTACTATGAATAACATCATGAATGTTTCTCAAATAGTGATATGTAATTACTAAAAGAAATTATTCCTAAGTCCCGATCCTTCTCCAATTACATACGATATATTAATTAAGCAATTATTTTTTTATTAAAAATTACATACCTATTTTAGTTTTATTGAGAAAAATTTCCCAGGTAGTTTACATTTTATACAAAACTATTTTTGAAAAAAAAAATAAGAAATAATTTCTACAAAACAACACGGTTTTGTAAAGGGGCGTTCTTGTTCAACGAACTTGGCTCTTTGCAAATTATATTTCTAATGCACTTGAGGTGGGGTCACAAGTCGATGTAATATATACAGGTTTCGCTAAGGCTTTTGATAGGGTTAAAATATCGAGACTAATTTCTAAATTAGAATTGCTCGGCTTCCATTCTTCTGCCCTTGATTGGTTCAGGTCTTACCTACAAAATCGTGTGCAATGCGTTAAAATTAAGAATATTCTTTGAAGGAAGATTATTGCCAAATCTGGTGTTCCACAAGGCAGTCATTTAGGTCCACCCCTTTTCCTGCTCTTTATTTTCATTGTTGATTGTTTTCAAAATTCTGAATTTCTATTGTTTGCAGATGACCTTAAGCTATTTCTTAAAGTGAATTCCGTGAGTGATTGTCTCCTTATACATAACGATATAGAAAGGTTATATCTATGGTGCAGGCTTAACAGATTATATTTGAATATACAAAAATGTAAAACCATGACTTTTCATCGGAAAGCCAATTACATTTCGTATAACTATGAAATAAATAATATCTCTCTCACGAGGGTATCTGAAATAAAAGATCTTGGTATCTTGGCATTGTTTCGGCTTAATTTGGGCAGTTATGTTTTCTCGGGAATTTTACCGTTTGTTAAATTATTTTATAAGGACATGTTATGATGAATTGGATGTATTCTAGAATAAAATAAAATTTATTATCTGTTCCTCTTAGTATATAAGTGTTAAGAATCCAAGCCTACGTACAGATATTTTTATATCTCTGTAGGGTTTACAATATGTATTTACATCTTGTATTATACTTTGTAAACTGTTTTTGGAGTCAATAAATAAATAAATAAAATAAAATATATGACACCAAGTTGACATTTACTGGCCATATAGAATCGGCGATTTCGAATGCATTTCGATCTTTGGGATCACTGACATGAAAGAACTGGACTGCTAACCGTCGTCTGAAAAATGAGATCATTTTTAGCACAGGCTCAATCCTCATGGATTAAATTATGCTATGAAAAATGCCCTAAAATACCGTACAATTATATTTAAACTGACGCAAATTAAAAATAATTGAGCTTTCACGAACCGATTTCTTTCATATCACGCTCAATTTTAAGTTTTTTCATGAAAATGTTCCTCGTGGCAATCAGCTGGGGACTTAAGAATAACAGAGATAGATATATAATGCCTTTGTCTAACCTTCATATTTCTCATATATACCAACCACAGCTAAAAGTTGTATCAAAAAATGAAGTAGCCATCTGTTAGACATCGTAAAACTATTCTAACAGCTGATTGCAACGGAAAATTATGAGTTGGCGGGCAACTTGTAAAGGCTGTCGTGGGTAAAAGTGATGTGCAAAAAGCATGTGTTTGCTTTTATTTATCTATTGGGGATATCAAAAAGACGTATCACACGCGAAGATACTAGAAAAAACCAAAAGAAGTGCACATACATAGCGCCACCTTGGACATTTTTTTTGTAAAGTTATCTGCCTGCGGGACTTAAGAAAGAGCGAGATAGTTAGAATTCGGTCAAAATTTGGTCTTACTTTTGATGTGAGTTTTTGTACGGGATCAACAGTCCAGTTCTTATATGTCAGTGTTTGGGATTCTTAAAAAGGAATGTCAGAGACTTTAATGACCCACAAACACTAATAACTCTATATTATTCATTAGTGAGGTCGGTCGTGGAATACTCATCTGTTGTATGGTGCCCTCATCAAGTTCATATATGTAAATCGTATCGAATCGGTGCAGAAAAAATTTACGAGATTCGTTATACATAAATGCAATCTCTTAATGGGTTCTATGTCACCATATCGTGCAAGATGTCTACTGTTAGGCTTATCTAATCTCAGCTTTAGACGTGGTGAGGTGAATTGTGCAGTTTTTGTAAAAAAATTCTGACGAATCGAATTAAGTCGCCAGAGTTATTGTTTATGTTAAATTTATATCCTCCTGAAAAGTCTATTCGTTCGAGATCTTTGCTCTATGTACCACAGCATAAAACGACGTACGACTGTCATGAGCCTATTACTAATTGTATAGTTTGTTTTAACTCTATTGCTAGTCCTGTAGATTTTACTTTACCGCGAAACCAATTTTAAAGTGAATGCTTCGGTAGAGAAAATGTTAATGAGTTTGTAATATTATACCTGCTAGTCTGTAAGAATAACATCTGTAGACAATAAATCAATGAATAAATAAATAAATAAAAATACTTGAACAGAAGCTGAGAAATCTGAAAAAAAAAACCTACTTTTTTTCCTTGTTGGTAAGATAAAATTAGAGGGTTTCTTCATAATAGAACAAGAAACTATTTCGTAAAAAATATAGATTTACGGACATTTATGATTTGTACATATTCTGAAAAAATAAGTTCGAGGAAGAGCTCGAGATATATTCGTATTATTGCATCAATTATTTGTATTATATTTCCCTGAAAATTGTCACAACGAAATCAGAAGCCCGTCAAATTGACGAGTTACGCAAATCTTATGTTAAAATACTTTAGATATAACCTACTTTTTAAGAAATTACGTAGGAAATTTTTTTAAGAAAGTGGCTTAAAGTATTCAAAATGATAAAAATTAAGGAAGCGGAAGAATAAAGTATTCAAAATACTTGATATTGATTTATCTAGATTTAATCAAAAAATGGCACCGTTAAAGTGTAAATAAACTGAAAAAAACTTGGTGGTTGTTAATTTAAGAAGTTTATAAGAAAATGGCACATCAAAAGAGTACATTAAAAATTTAGGTTTATATCAGTCAGTCAGTTTTTTTCACGAATGGAACAAAAAAAACTCAATGGCTGAATTGTACAATCGATTGCTGACATTCAATTATTGATACTACCCTTTCACTGCATTTGTTCCCAAGGTCAAAATTCTTGTAATTTTAATTATGTACTTTAAATATCTATAAACATTCATATACAATAACAATATGACAAACATGTATTGTCAATTTTCAATTGCACAGTAACGACACAATAATAATATATGGAACTAATAAATATGAATTGAAAAACATACCTTCGATTTTCGAATGAAATATTTACAATGCCATATACTAAATTTGATTCGCCCACGCAAGAACTAAAATATTATTCAATTGTTTATCGGTAAAATTGTTTATTTTCACGTGAAAACATCATGAATTTTAATCATTTTCAAGTAATTCCCCTTGAGCAAATCGGATTATTGTAGAATGGAATTTGTTAGTGCAAATGCAACCTTTATAAAACTGACCTTATCAGCACTGATAATGATAATTTTGTTTACGCAGTTTTGTTTATACATATTTCATTCAGTAGTAACAAATTCGTGTATTTGTTAAAGTCAAAATTCAGTTTTATAAGATTTAAATAAAAAATTATTACATATTAAAACGTTAAAAGGTATAACTTTTACATATTTTCCAATAATGAATATATTATTTTTATAGACGTATTATTTTTTCTCCATCTTGTTCCCAAAAGTGTATCCTGTATCGGAAGGTACGCATGCCTGTACAGTGAACACACCCCCGCAAAGACTACGTCACAGGATAGATTGCAATTTTCGAAAGGATAAAAAGCATCAACATCAACGGTGTGTACCTCAGTTGTGTCCGGAAGTTACGATAGTGCAATTACCTTCAAAAGAGGAAAACATTCAAAATGTTGTGGCTCCGCATAGCCACGTTTCTCTTCTGTGCAGTGGTCGTATTTGCGAAGGATAACTGGCATAAACCAGGTTGCCATAAAGTTGGTAACACACGAAAAATCAGCATTCCCGATTGTGTCGAATTTTGGATAACGACAAATGCTTGTCGAGGTTTTTGCGAATCGTATGCCGTTCCAAGTATCCCATACGGAACAACGGCTGGACTTGTAAAGCCATCGAAGCCAGTTATTTCTGTTGGACAGTGCTGTAATATTATGGAATCTGAAGATGTGAGATTAACTACATAAATCCATTGTGTGAAATATTTTCCTTATCATGAACATTTCCAGGTGACCAGACGTGTCTATTGCCTTGACGGAATTCGTACGTTAACTTTCAAGTCTGCAATCAGTTGCAGTTGTTATCACTGTAAGAAGGACTAGAACATGGATATTTCTTAAATACTCGAAAAAAAAATAATTATTTTGAATGTGACAAACATCTCTCTGAGCCACTAAGAATTAGTTTTCGTGTTTAGAAATAGTTGTATAAATTCAATCAAAGCTATTTTACGGGAAAAAAAGAATTTAACACTTTTTTAGTATTTCGAGTTTTTAGTAGTGATATCAGTTTTTACAATTTGTAATGGGGATATAATGTGCAGTGTGCAGAAAAGTATTATGTAAAAAAAAAAATTAATAAACTTTATTCGCTTTAGCAATTTAACGAATTTTTAAAACTGCGATTTTTTCTATTATCACTTGTTCTTTCTTAAAAACGCATTTTTTAAGCAAGTATATTTTGGAATTTATTAGAGGAAAAATAGAAGTATTACAATATGTAATAGATATTGTATATACATTTTTTAGTTCAAAAATGTATACACCTTAAACTTGTCCCAGTTCGAAGCACTCTCCTTTTTAAAGAACATTTCTAAATACTTCCCGACCAATAGAAGACAATTTTTTATGATAAACGCATTTTTTTTTTTTTTTTTTTTTTTTTTTTTTGTGGGGTGTGGAGAAAATCTACTAAATCGAATCAGTCTCAGTCTCTCTAAAAAACATTGGGCATAACATATAAAATTGATTATGCACAAACCATGAAGTTCATCGTATTCTTTGTAAAGAACAATGGACGGGATGAAGGCTAAAACGGAAATAAAAACGAAGATAATTTCGAAGAGTCCACTCTGTATTTTTTAGCGTGCAAGAGTCTACTCTGTATTTTTTTAGCGTGCACCGAATTACCATACAACAAATGGAAAGATGTTAAAAGAACTTCTGAAATTGAAAACGTCGCATTTAGACATTTGCATTGTTTAATGTTCGCAAAATTGTCATGCGCCAGTGGTAGAGGTTATGCATGAATCAAAGTAAAAAATAATCTGAAGAGCATTTTAAGAAACTCATCAAAATATAATTATATTTCAAGATTGATATAACATACTATATTTAAGAAATCCTCAGTGTAATTATGACTAGAGTTATATTTTACACAATATCAGCAGTATTTCAGTTAACTAAACTATATTTAAGAAAGTAGCAATAGTAATTGAGAGTAATGAAATCATTACATAATTCATCTGACACCTCTTTCAAAATGTATCAAAAGTAGTTCAGAAAACGTTAAAATATTGTAATTCGAGCTTGTGGGAAGTAATTACAATCAATAGAACGCTAGTTCTTTTCAAGTAAAATAGATACTTTATGAAATATAATAAGAAAAAGCGTAGAAGTTATTGTATATTGAAATCTGCTACATTTTTTTCGGTCAGGATTAGCAGATGTAATTTCATATTGTTATCATCTCAAACAAAAAACTAAAAGTGTATTATAATAAACTTCTAGCTTTTGTAGAATAATTATAGTACAACTAAATGAAAAACAGAAATCGCCGGCTTTACTCTGTTAAAAAAAAAATCTTTGTATTGGACCAATTTTTATAATCTTAATTTAGGTGGAGAAAATGTGATTATAAACATCCAAATTAGTTTTTATTTATAATATTTTACTTACAAGGAAACGTTCTCAGGTGTGTCTCACCGATTTTGATGAAATTGAAATATGTTATAGAGTATCGAAAAATAAGGGACACGTATTTTTTTTTATCTGCGGATACGCACATTTAGTGGGTGAAAACCATCCCTAAAGTTTACCCCAAAAACAGTTTTCCCTAAATATTTCAAATTCTAATGTATATTTTCGAATGAAACTAAATGGAAATGATGTTTCATAAATATACTAATCTTTTGTAAGTAATCCGGTTCCCGGGGGTTGCAACCCTTATTTGTTATTGCAGAAAAACAATTTTTTTTGTATACACTTGCGTCACAAAAATAACAGTTTTAGTTAAAAATCATTGAACACCTTTTTTTACATACGATTTTGAAAAATAAAGTAGACGTGTTTTTGAATTTTCGTAAAAACAGCTCCTCAAGGAGGTAAACAACCCCTAGCACTAATATGTAAATGATGCATATTCTTTCAGACATCAGTTTTTACGTGAAAACCAGTATTAAAGGGTTTTTGGAGTCGCTGATTACGAATCTAATGTTTAATTTAAAAAATTAAAAATAGCGGATCCAACATGGCGGACAAACTTTTGAAAAATACACTAATTTTTACAAAAAAAAAAAAAAAAAAAAAAACAATAAATAAAAGTACCTTCTAAATGTGCAATGGACACACCTGAGTACGTTTCCTTGTTAGTTTTTGTGAAATTTAAAGTCGATAGCTTGCCAAACCGAACTATTTGATCACTTCTAAAAAAATGACACAATACATATTTTCAGTTTTTCGATATTTTGCATAACATGTATTCTTTGAAATTTAAAACATTACCACAAAAGTATATTTTCTGAAAACTCTACAAAATCATATACTGTGGGTTGGAGCAAATTGAGCCTTCTTTTTTTAAATTGGCTAAAAAATGGATGTTAAAGCGCCCACTTCTTTTACCTTTTTATAATTCTACTCTTTACCCAATAGCAATATTACTACCATCTAGAATTTAAAATGTTATTCTAATTCATTTATCAATTATTACACCTTTGTTGCAAATGATTATGTTAAATCTTATTTTAATAGAGATTATATCTATGGATAAAAAACGAATTGGGGTGAAAAAATAATTTAATACAAATCTTTTTAATATTTTTTTATATAACATATTTTCCACAAAATGTTTAGATACAAAAAATATAATTATATTTTAACCAATATTGTACGAACACATTTAGCTCACATCTTAGCCTTAGGTTTCTCTCCAGCACGTGATAATAAATCTTGCATAGCATCCAATGCATCTCGCATTGCAATACATAATTTGTGCGAATCAGTATCCTTATTACTCAGCCAACAAGATGCAGCAAAGAACATATCATTAGCACGAGGATTGTAGCAGAGTCCGTAGCCATCTTCAAACACGGGTCCATAGGCCATGAACGATTCGAACTTCGAAGCAACTTGACTTGTCGATAGTCTAAAATGGGAGGACTTCACAATGCCAGGGGTATTAAAGAATTTTGGTACTGGCATCTCGTTTTCAATCGCCATTAGTTTCAATCCTAAAATATGACGGTCAACACCTTTTCCTTGTAGAGCCATTAGGGTGTATTGACGATGCGCATTAACAGCTGCTTTTAGTAGGTTAACACGCACATCATCTGGACAATTTTCAACCATTGCCTTGGCAAAAGCAACTGATTCACTTGAACATGAGCGGATTGTTTCAGTACGTCCTCCTGGAAACAGTCGAAGATGGGCTGATTCATAGTGCGGTGCAGGAACCTTGTGCATTCTGTTGATTATATTATTCATTAGAAGAGTTCAAAATAATATGCAAATATACAATGGGTCCCAAAAACCAACGTCCAAATGAAAACGGATGACGGCCTAAACTCAGGGCATATATTCGTTTATAAAAGCTGAATTTTAATGTAAGAATTTTTATAAGAAAGTTTGTATGTAATTGAAGTATAAAAGACGAAACGAAGTGATTTAAGTAATTGTCCAAGTAAGCAAAATTTTACCTAAGTAAACATTTCTTGCTTTTCCAAATATTGGTACTTTCTAAATTAAATTCACGAAAATCACTTTCGGCTTTGTTGGTACTTTTGGAAATAATTTTTAAAGACACTGCTATAAAACGTAACCAATATTTCTGGTATCGCTGTAGTTTTCTTACAACAAAAAATATTAGAAATTTAAAAATAGTTTAAAACTTCCAAATTTTTTATTTAGAAAAAAAAATCAGAAAGAATTAGAAACACCAATATTTGTTGACGCGACCCCGAAAAGATTGATCTGCAGTTTGATATTTTTACTTAAGTCAAATTGAAGCTATTTAGAAACTCATAAGCTGTTCTACTGGCCGTTTACATTTGAATTTGAGTTTTTGGGGCACCCTGTAGATTTCTTACTTATAAAAAGCATATTGCATTGCCATTTGAAGGTAACTGTCTGGACTTAGCTTTTGCGTCTTAATGAATTCCTTGCCATATCTCTTGTATTGGAGGACGCACAATTGAAGATTATTTGCCAATTTGTCAAGGTCTTCATTCGCCTTACAAATGTGTTTACAAATTGTATCGTTAACGCAAATTGGTAATGGAACTGGCGGATTGAACACTTTTTCGGCTCCCTCGGCAATTTTGTCATCATCTCTGAAAATTCAGTGCTGTATATACCCAATAAAAGACAATTTAAAAATTTAGGAAAAAATACTTACAAGTTCTTTAAGATATAATCAGTCATAATAGCAACAGGTTGCCCCTCAGCTGGAGAATGTTCGTAACAAAAACCATTTAAACCATTTGGATTTACACAAAGCTAGAAGAATATTTAATATTGTTATAAATTTTGATTTCAAAGCTTTCACTCAATAGTTTTAAAAGGGTACTACTGTACAAAGTCTTTGCGAAGAAAAAATGCTTATTAGGAAAGCATTTTCTTAAAACCTTGAAGGCTTGAAATGGTAGTTTTATGAGGTGAATTAAAAAAAAAATATTAAAAAAAGGTCTTATTAACTTATGAAGCTATACTTTAAAAGAAAATCAAGAAGCATATTGCAATGCAACCCACGCACATATAATTTGTTCTGTAATTTTTTAAACCACCCTCTAGATTCTGGATAAAAGTCAAGAGATCTTAGCCTGTTAACAGCTATCAAAAATCACTTTAAACGCATTAATATCCTATCTCAGCAAGCCTTAAAGTACGGAAATTCCTTACCATTTATGGATACTTCTCTATATTTGTTTTTGTTGTTCGGAAAGTAATTTCGTTTGTTTTGGTGAAAATGAAAGACGATTTTCTTATAGTGTATAAATATTTTATTCATATATTCTCTTGCCATCTTTCTGGCAATAGCATGATTCCACGCTCATAAAACTTCTGATCTTTGCTGGCAAAAAACTGATCCAATTCATTTTTGACGTCCACATTTGAAGTAGGCGTTTTGCCGTCTAAAAAATGTTGCAGAGACCGGAACAAATAATAATCCGAAGGTGCCAGATTTGGAGAATATGGTGGGAGTAGTAGTACATACCAACCAACCAACATACCATCTAAGTTCTAAACCCTTCTGACGAGTTACTAAACTTGTATGAAGTTTCGCAATATCTTGGTGAAACACTATACCTTTTCTATTGATCAATTCTGGCCTTTTCTGTTTGAGTGAGTCATTCAATTTGTCCATTTGATGACAGTACACTTCAGAATTGATCGTGGTATTGTCCGGTAGAAGCTAAAAATTATTACTTTGAAATCCCACCAAACAGACAGAATCATCTTTTTTTTATGAATATCGGTTTTCGAAGTGCTTTGAGCTTTGATCTCTTTTACTCCGTGATCTCTTGCGTTTAACATTGTTGTAGGCAACCACTGACATATAAGAACTGGACTGCTGATCCCGTACAAAAACTCACATCAAAAGTAAGACCAAATTTTGACCGAATTCTAACTATCTCGCTCTTTCTTAAGCCCGCAGGCAGACAATTTACAAAAAAAAATGGCCAATAGCCAAATGAAGGTGGCGCCATGTATGTGCACTTCTTTTGGTTTTTTCTAGTATCTTCGCGTGTGATACATCTTTTTGATACTCCCAATAGATAAATAAAAGTAAACACAAGCTTTTTGCACATCACTTTTACCCACGACAGCCTTTACAAGTTGCCCGCCAACTCATCATTTTCCGTTGCAATCAGCTGTTAGAATAGTTTAACGATGTCCAACAGATGGCTACTTCATTTTGTAATACAACTTTTAGCTTGGGTTGGTATAAACGAGAAATGTGAAGGTTAGACAAAGGCAGAAAAATAATTTGTATAGCTATCTTTGTCTTTCTTAAGACCGCAGCTGATTGCCGCGAGGAACATTTTTGTGAAAAAACTTAAAATTAAGCGTGATATAAAAGAAATCGGTTCATGACAGCTTAATTATTTTTTATTTGCTTCATTTTAAACATAATTGTGCGGTATTTTAGGGAATTTTTAATAGCATGATTTGCGCCATGTGGTTTGAGCCTGCGCTAAAAATGGTCTCGTTTTTCAGACGGCGGTTAGCAGTCCAGTTCCTCTATGTCAGTGTAGGCAACCCATTTCTCGTTCCCAGTAATGATTCGCTTAAAAAATGGATCATATTCTTGACGTTTGAGAGGCGAATCACAGACGTTAATGCGACGGAGCAAATTTTTTTCTACAAGAACATGTGGAACCTATATGTTGAGTTTTGAAATAAAACCAAGGCATTTCACATGCTCATGAACGGTAGAATTCGACAAATTTAATCTCTCATCGACCTCACGACTTGTTATTCGGCGGTTCGCATCAATCAATGCGTATATTTCATCTTCATCAACTTCACAACTTCATCAACAAGCTTCAACTGGCCTTCCAGAATGTAGTGCATCTTCAACATCAAAATTGCCGGAACGAAATTTTACAAAACAGTTTTGCCACTGGCATTCTGTTAGTAAATCTTCTCCATACACATCGGCTAATTTTTTTCTTATTTGAACAGCATTTTTACCTTTTCGATAGTAAAAAAAGTAAAATATGCCGAAAATGCTGCTTCCGAATTTCCATATATAATAGGGCACAAAACAAAAACAATTGCGCATAATCAAACAAACTTTTTCACAAAAAAGCCTTGTTATATCTGCTGTCAAAATATATAATGACATTGCGGCTTAAGTGTGAAGTTGGCTGCGAAAAATACAATTAAGTCCTCTGTTGGGAATAAACCAAAATAACTTTCCTACAACCCAATACTTCGCTGCTCTGATTAAGGGGTTACATGGGTCTTAAAGGTATAAAAAAAACGACTTCTTTAAAAAAATTTATTTCAAAAACGAAAAGTCTTTTTTATTTAAAATTTAAACATATGAAAGTAAAGTACTTGTAAAAAAATTTTCAGCCAAAAATATTGAAAATTTTCCATTTTCCAGCCGTTTTTCGCCGTCAAACTTTTTTTTTGCGGTGGACATGATATTTCGGTGTGGATTCATCTGAAATCAAAAATTCAAAAATTTTCTTGTAGTTTATGCCCTTGGCTCGTGATTGAACGAAGGAATTTTCATTCGGTCAAGTCGTTCTTGTTTTATACGAAAAAGACCTTTTAAAAATGATGAGAATCGGAAAAACGCATAAAAATTTGAGACGAAAATTGATTCAAACTCATGTCAAAATGTCAAATTTCATTTTTTTTTTTTTCAATTCCTTCGTTCAATCACGAGCCAAGGGCATAAACTACAAGAAAATTGTTGATTTCAGATGAATCCACACCGAAATATCATGTCCACCGCAAAAAAAAAGGTTGACGGCGAAAAACGGCTGGAAAATGGAAAATTTTCAATATTTTTGGCTTTTTCATATGTTTAAATTTTAAATAAAAAAGATTTTTTCGTTTTTGAAATAAATTTTTTTAAAGAAGTCGTTTTTTTCATACCTTTAAGACCCATGTAACCCCTTAAAAGTGATTTTTTAAAACAAGAGATTTAGAGCTCTAAATTATTATACAGGATCCGGGGTACGTTTCTGGTTTCTAAATATTTGATGATTTGTTACAACGTGTAATCTGATGGTTAAAATCTTTTATATTTCGCTTAATATTGATATTTTTTATCAATTATACCAAACGTTTCATCAATGTAAGAGCAGTGATTTGGAATATTGGAAAAAAGAAAAAGAAAAGGGAGCTAATTCTTTGCTCTTGGGATTTTGATTCCAAAGAACGTATTTTGCCTATTTTAGACATGGTTCTAAAGAAAGAAAACTGAAACAGGAAATAAAAGTTAACAAATAGTGTGGCCGATCTTAACATAGTAATTATAAAAAAAAATTCTTACTAAAACTACTTCCAGATATTTACTTACTTGAATAGTTTTATCCATCCATCTATTTCCCGCATTTTCTTTTGATCCTCCGCCATGAATAAGTTGTTCGCTCACAACGATCATTTCATTTTCACCATATTTCACGGGAACTTTTTCATCTAAAGCCACAGTAAAGAGTGAAGTTTGAATCGCCTGAACAGATGCCTTATTGTTAGAATCCGCGATCAAATCACAGTAGGCCTTCGCCCAATCATCCCTTTGAAGCGTAGTTAGCACTCCAATGGGATTCTCCTCTTTTTTAGTTACTTGGCATACTATCGTCTGAAGCTGTTTATGGATAAGATCTGGATGGATAATTTTCCCACAAGAGTATAGAGGAACGCAGAACCACTATTTGAATTTGAGAGTAAAATTGTATTTATATAAAATATTTAAAAAAGCGAAATATAACTTACATTGCCTTTATATACCACCGCAACATGTTCTGACTTCGGATTGAAACAGTGATAGTCTTCTTTGGGTGCTGGCATTCGACATGTGCCAAAGACCAATCCATACTGCGACATGTCCAATTCTTTGTCTCCCATTTTCTCCACAGGAATTTTCTTGTTGTCGACCAGCTCCTTGTACTTAAGGGCGATGAAGATAGCCTTCGCTGTGTACTTAAGCCATTCGTCATCGGATTTAAATTGACGAGGTGGAAAGGTCATTGCTGGACTAACATGAACACAAACGGGATCTCGGTATCCGAGGTATGCAAACTTTAGCCATCGTTCAGCCAACCAGTTCTCTGATTTCTTAGCAACTTCCTCCAAAAGGCACTGCAGTTTGGGACCATCAGTTTTTAAGAAATTCTGGGCTTCTTTGCAGGTCTCTTGGAACTCGTTTTCGTTTAGGAGTGGAACTGTGGTTTTCAGAAATTTCTCAATAGTCTCTTGCAAGGGTGGCACTGGATAATGAGGAAGGTTTTGTGGATTTGTTTTGGTTGCGGAATAGTTCCTGAGGAGGAGCTGTTTCGAAGGCACATTTGGCCTGTCTCCTAGGGTTGTCAGTTT
This sequence comes from Dysmachus trigonus, assembly GCA_949715965.1. NCBI lineage: Eukaryota > Metazoa > Arthropoda > Insecta > Diptera > Asilidae > Dysmachus > Dysmachus trigonus. The sequence goes on along the minus strand of OX454321.1, from coordinate 68,973,180 downwards.
TTGTGGAAATTTTGAAACGGCGGCAGATGTGGTTTTCGATGCATAGCGCACCTTAAAAAAGATTGTGCTATTTAATAAATTTTTCTCACTTGTTTACAAATTATTTTTTAACACAAAACTATAAAAGCAAAAACCATTTTGATTATTGTAGTTTTAACTATACATATAGATCTAATAAATATAAATAAATAACAAGGAAACCCTAATCCTATCATCCGAACTCAAAAAAAATTTAAATTATATTATTTTTTATATTAAAACAGTTATCAAAAGTTAAATATTCAATAGTACACTTTATCCCTGAATTATTCAAAAAGTGTACTTTTGATTTCGTTTTCTAAAACATTTGGAGAAACGGAGAGAAATCCTTTATTTATATACTTGAATTTAAGGGCGGTCTATGCCATTTTTTGTTCTATATTTAATTTTGATAGCTCACACAGAGAGAACACATATTTTGGATTTTGTTAGAATTTCCCTTCTTTTCATGAATATGTTTTGATAGAAATGCGTATAAAGTGCGAAAATTGAGGGGAAGAAAATTGACAATCTGCACTTTTGCAATTTTTACAGAAATTAATAAATAAAACACTGAATCACTGAAGATACACAGATATAGAGAGATTATACAGACAGAGATTATATTATTAGGCTTTTCAGTAGATTGCAATTAAATGCAAACCAAGTTTGAATCAAATCGACCCAGAGGTTTTGGAAAAATCAAGAGATGAAATTTGGAGATTCTTTGAAGCAGTAATATTTCTTTTCTTGAAATCAGACTACAAGTATAGTTAAATTATACTGTTTAAATTCATTAGAATAAACAAAACAAAGCTTTTAGGATACCTAGTACGACTACTTTTACTAATATAGAATGATAATTTGTATAACTTGCATTAAAATCGTTTTTAACACACTACTATGAATAAAAAGAAAGGGAACTTTTGACCGTACAATGGCAATTGTTGTCCGATTATAATACTTTTTATTTTGTTCGATTGGTGGTACCAATGACATATAAGAACTGGATTGCTCACCCACGTCTGAAAAACGACCCCTTTAACTCTCGGAGTACACACTGCGTCGTTTAGACCCACACACGGAATTTAACTGAAATTGGCGCTCAGATATTTTAAAAAAGGGCGGTACCACATCCTTACAGGTATAGTTCAATGTCCCGACTATAGGTTTAGACGGTAGCTGCAGCTTGTGGAGTCATCAGTTATTGTTGAGTTAATAAAACAAAAATTGTTTCAATCATTTATATGAAAAAAAAAACACGATTTTCTAAACACCATAGATCACCTCCGGCAGTATGTGAAATAAATACCTTTTTTCAAAAGTACAACAAAGGACAATATTATATTATTTCAACATACTTTGAGAGTATTTATATAAATGTTTAGCTAAAAATCTTAAACATTAAAAAAGTTAGAATTTTTTCCCTAAAATTACATTTTTTCCTAAAATAATTTATTTCGCGAATTTTCTTAAGTATGTTAAGGACTTCAAAGATACTTATAGTACTTATAAATTATTTTATCATAGTTGAAAGTATACTTCTAAATTTTGGTAAGTCAAAAGGTTCAATAGTTGCGGAAATATAGGCGATCAAAAAGTGAACAGGGTCTGATCGACCCAGAGTGTAGGCGATTATCGAAAAAATAGGTGTGTACTCCGAGAGTTAACACAGGCTCAATCCTCGTGGAGCAAATCATGCTATTAAAAATTCTCGAAAATACTGCACATTCTGTTTAAACAGAAGCAAGTAATAAATAATTAAATTGTCACGAATTGATTTATTTTATACCACCTTAAATTTTAATTTTTTTTTATTAAAAAGGTCCCTCAAGGCAATTAGACTGAAAAACAGAGATAGATATAAAAATCATTGTTTCTACCTTAGTCTCACCTTCATATTTTACGTATATACTAACCAAAGCTAAAAGTTGCAGCACAAAATGCAATAGCCATCTGTGGGTCATTGTACAATTATTCTAACAACTGAATTGATGTCTTCAGTTTTATTTCTCGATTGGGGAAAACAAAACATAGCGTCACCTTCATTTGGTTTTTGGAATAACTTCTTGTAAAGTTTTCTGCCTGCGGAACTTAGGCGCGAACGAGATAGCTAGAATTTGGGCAAAATTTGGTCTTATTTTCGAAATGGGTCTTTGTACGAAGTCAGCAGCCTGGTTTTTATATGTCAGTTGGTAGAACTTTCATTGACATATACATTTAATCCGTTATGCTTTTTTTTTTATTTTGTTTTTAGTACAGATTTCTCAGGCTCTAATTATCTGATTTGAAAAAAACTAAAAAGCATTCGTTTCGTTATATAAAATATTATTAAAGTTATTCCATAATTATCATAGATTTTTCTGTTTTTGTATTTATGTATTTCAGTTGCAGACAGCAATAAATCTAAAATTTTCAAAATTGCAATTTTATTAATGACACTTATTACTTTTAAAACATTTCAGTTTTTTTTATGTACTATATATTGTATAGGAATGCAAAATCTCTAAGATATATAAGAATTAGGAATGTACTCCTTTGTGTTTATAGTGAAAAATAAACTTAAGCGAAATCGTGTTTTACTGAGGTGTAAGAACATTTTTGTATCTTCTGCTTTTGTGTTGTGTTGTTATTATCGATTATTAGTTGATTTTAGTTATTTTAATACAAGAAAAGTTGGCTTGGCCATATAATTGATACCACAAAAAAATTATAATACTTGCTGGAGCCAAATAGGAGCCTTAACGGCACTCCTCCTTTCTCATTTCTCTTATAGCTGAATTAAATGTAAAAATTCCTATACGACTTTAACATATAATTCAGCCGTAATAGACGAGATGGGACGATTCATCTCGTTTTCTAGAGAGCTGAAAGGCCTCTGGGTCGTTTAATTTAAGAGAATTGATCTTATGAAATTGTGGTTGCTAAATCATTAGAATCTTAGATGACGTAGCGAGAGGGGCTGGGCTGATTAAATAACGAGAGAGGGTCAGCGATCGCAATTCGCGTTACACAGCGAAAGCAGCCACTGCTGATTACTCAACATAATTTATAAACACAAGACTTTAAAGATAAGCCGCCGCCGTTATTAAGCACTTTATAACTTTCTGGAATTCAAGAGGCAAAGGTTGATTTTGTACTTACGAGATTTAAGGCAATCTTCCTCGTCAGGAGCTGCATCTCGGGCTGATGAGACGATGGGCCGCTGATTAGTTCTCTGTAAAACAAACGAGGAGAATTGACTGACCGAAATCAAAGCTGGGAAACAATCGACTGCACCTCATGCTCTAGCTTAAGCGCTAGCACTTTATTTTTTATTTTATTTTTTTTAAATTTAGCTCAACTTGAACAAAGTTTACGAAGCTTTCCCTCAGACTGTGGTCGCGTCCGCCAACGGTGCACTTTTTAGGGTAAAACTAAACTAAAAATTGTATTATCTCGAGCTGTTCAGACTACACGGTCGTGGCAACTGTGCGGAGCGCCGGCCTTTCACCAGCGAACCAAGCAACTGCTGAGCTGGAGCCTGATATGTGGCCCTGAAAACCGGACTGGTGGGATAAGAATTTGGAACCGGTCTAGAAATCGGATTTGTCACTCGCATTGCATCGCTGCAGTTCCGACTTTTCCCGCATTTCCGATAGTAAACCTTTCAGCGAACTTAATTAATTTATCTACAACTCATCCCGACTCACCAATTTCTCGCATAAATCTGTTGAAATTCAAAAAATAAATATTTCTCCAAGAGCATTCAATCCAACTGTTGACATATCTCAATACGTTTGACATTTCAAACGCAGTCGGCAGAGTTCGTCAAAGTTTCATGTAGAAAACCAATTTATAAAAAGTATACTAACAGCCTTATTTCAGTATTAATATCAAATAACTTTAGTTTATTTCACATGAACACTCATCACATACCTATAACATTCGTTTTAAAGCAAGATTTTCCACTTATTATCCAATTTATATGACAACAGTTTGAAAGTCGTAGGTACTCTAAGAAATTTCACTCAATCAGCTGTTTATTTTATCTGTCAAATTGCCGGCACAAAAATTGCGAAACGGCGGTGTGTTCTTTCGTTCGCATTAATTTTTACGGATATCTTTTAAACGATAATTCTGAAATTATTTATTTTCAAACTCTTTAATTGGTAAGTACACGATTATTTCACAAAAATCTTCATTTGTTTTGTTGCTTTGGTTTTTACTGTGATTTCAGCTATTGAAAATTGTCGACGCTCTCCGTTTTATAAGTCAGTAGTTTTAAATTAGCTAATAACATCCTATTTTAAAGAAAATATAATAGATTTAAAAATATCAAGACTTCATTCAATCTATAAAACAAAAAACTTGCACACTTGATGCTATTTCTAGACAAATTTTTGGGGAAATGATCGGTCTTAATATTTCAATTTATGTCTGCAACGATTTCTTATTAAAAATTGAACAGAAATATTTTTGATTTATTAGTTTCCAAGCATTGTTTGGATTATTGCTCCCAATTCTAAATTGACAATTACCTTCTAAATAATTTTTAAGAATATAATCTTTATTTTAAAACTAGTCTTTTGACCGATTTTTATAAGACTGTAAAATCTTGGTAGGTTAAAAGGCGTAATTTTTAGAAATTTAACCTCTCTGACTTTTGCGTTTAGCCTCAAAGTACGTGTATGAGGATTTTTGAATTACCGGATATGTCTCATTGCTGGGAATCGGTAATTAAGAGGGAACACCACTGTAATGGATAGAAGAAATCATTTTTCGGTATTTTTTTTTAAATATATACAGTTGTGGTAAAGAAAATGTTATTTAAAATGTAAAATTTCAAAACCAACTTTCATAATAAGGTTTGCACAAAACTAAAATTCCTATAACCCCACCTAAAATTGTTATGAAATCTGTACCTAAATTACTATCACATATTTTAAAATGTTGCTTAATATTTTGTTTCGGCTCCATAGCTACAAATAACTTTATATATTCGAGTAGGCATCGTAGTTATTCAAGTTTTAAGCATATTTATAGAGATTTCATCCCAACACTCCTTTATCTCGGCTTTTAGTTCCGAAATTGTCTTAAACTGGGGTCAATTCCTGTAAACCCTTCTAGTCAATATTCCTCAAAGATTTTCTATTAGGTTTAGTTCTGGATTAAGTGACGGCCAATGAAGTAACGGAATATTGTTCGATGAGATTCAATGGAGACATGAATCGGTGCGTTATCTTGTTGAAATATTGCATTTTCATCCATATAATTATCCAAATATTTCCTGGAAGTCATTCTTGTTGAAAGAAGGCACAGCGGGTTTTTTTTTTCAGAATAAGAATATCCAGCCCATATCTTAACACTGCCAGCTCCGAAGTTTCTGCTGAGCCGTGGAGCATTTTTCAACCTCAATAACAGCTAAAATCATCGGGATTTTATTTTGCCATTCTTGTTCCCACGGCATATTTTTTTTTTAGCAAATTTCCAATGAACATTTTTGTGATGCTATAACAAAATAATTCCTTCAAAAGACGATAAAATTTGCTTAACGCGATACTTTTTGATTGGAAAAGCCAATTTGGCAATAATTTGAGGAAAACTCATTTGAGTTTTGGTCGCTTCGATTTTAATTTGGCTTTTCTGCCTCCTTGAAATTTTTGTAGTGCGTTTCGTGGGCTTCCTAATGTTATAGCAGGAGCCCAAATTAAAGAAATCTCGAACAGTTTTTGACTCTTCTGACTATCTGCCTGTTGGAAAACTTTACAGGCGATGATCTTAGCCTTTTCCTCATATGATAACAATTTTTCTCTAGGCATTCCTTAAAATGTTGTAAAAACAGAACAATAAATAAATTTATATACCTGCATTTTAATACTTTCTCAAATTAAATAGATATAAATATTGAATATCACGTGGAATTCCATTATACACGTGTGGGTTTATAGGAATTGCGCGGAGAAAATTGATCTAAATCGTTACACTTTACCCTTAAACAACTAAACCCAGAATTAAATTTTGAAAAGTATCGCTTGAAAACATAGGACTGCAATGTGGAGGGATTAGTTGCATATGTCTACTTCTTCAATTCTTTTCTAACAAGGAGAAGGCACCTACTTGTCATCACCGATTTCGCTCAAATTTATAGCACATGCAGGGCTTGGCTACAAATGGTTATTCCAGCCACCGCTTTGGGAAAGTGATACAATGAATGGGATTTAGAGCCGCGTGAAAATTTTTGTATACTATTATTTTGTAAACGCTTGGCCATCTGGAGTTCCCATTTCGGGTACTTTCATTTGTAGCCAAGCCCTACATGCGCTATAAATTTGAGCAAAATCGGTGATGACGAGTAGGTGCCTTCTCCTTGTAAGCAAAAAAATGTATATCGTTTCTCGGAAAATAACTAGTGTGGTTGTAGGAATTGCGCTTACTGTGTCTCTATTTCTACAAAATACAATTTCTGTGTGTAACTATCTTGGTATAATTGCAATAAGCTTCTGAATAGGGATGAACATTTGAAATTTTTATTTATTTTTTATGGTGCATCAAAAAAAAATCGATTATTTTCGATACAACGTTTCATTAATAAATGAACAGCTCAACCGACTGGACGAGATTGAAGAAATACAAAGATTATTGCCTCAAGCTCTCCCCTGAGACTTTACTAAAGTTGCTACTTAAAAAATTTCCTATAAATTTTAATGAATCGATAATTTCAAAGTTTCGTGGGAGATTAACTAGTGTTATTAAATTTGAATAATTACCTCCTTTAATTAAAAAAAAAAGAAGTAAGAAATTGCTATTGGTAAGGCTCTATATCCACAAGTCCTGGTGTGTTTTGAATGTACTCGTTTCGTATAGTAGTAACACATCAGGGCATCAATCATCATACACAACATGGGTTTTATGTTATTCTAGTATGACAATAATCAGAAACCACACCACCGCGAAGAGTAAAATAAGTGTAATTACAGTTTAAGATTATATAATTCCCTGAACTGCCTCACAATTTCTCAAATGTCTTCTTGAAAATTGATTTTTATCGCCAACATTAAATAAACAAACTACCTGTGGGCGGAGGATCATATTTTCGCATCATGTTTCTTTCTTCAAACCAATTTACGCTGACTCAATCAACAAGCGGCTTTAAGGTTGTCGCTCAGCTAAAAGCTTTTTACAATATGCAGCCGTTCTGTATTACCTTATAGAGTATTTCCACTGATTCTTAAGAAAACTAGAAAAAACGGGATTTTGGAGTCACTAATGTCGAATTTACTATCAAAATATATAAACTTAAGATGACGACCAAAGTTTCTCAATTTAAACGAATTTTAATCAAAAAGTTATTTCTTAATCGCTAATTTCGAATCGAAAGTCCGTTTATTAGTATGTTGCTCAATTACGCCTAAACGTTTGCATCGATATCTTCCAGTTTTTGTCTCAAGAGAGCACATATATTCAAATTTTGCTTTTCTGCTGGTATGCTTTGGGTCATTATCCTGCTGGAAGACTTCTAAGAGGCACATTTTTTCCGAAGGATATGGTAGTATCACATTCCGCAGTATATCAACATAAACAGTTTGGTCCAATAGTTTTGATATAAAGAAATAATGTCATACCTCCATGTTTTATGATTTTTACAGTGAACCTCGGGTAATATTCTACATGTGGGGGTCTTCTAACAATAACTACGAGCCTTTTTTCTCCCGCATAGCACAGTTTTACTTGCGTTCGACCAAAGTATATGGTATTTCTCCAGTTCATATCCCAGCAAAAACGTGTTTTAGCAAAAATTATACGTCGTACAACAGTTAATAGGGACACTTTTCTTGGACTACAGGCTTTAAGGTTATACTCCCTTAATCGTTGAAACACTGTTTCTACAATGGCTTAATTTTTCAACTACGTGAATGGTTCCTTCCGTATAAGTCAGTGCAGCAAGAAAGCGAGCATTGTCTTCTTTCGACCACGCGTTTGGCTTTTTCCTCAAATTTTATTGCATTTCTGATAATTTTGTTTGAGCAATAAAGAGTTTTTCTAATTTCGGTATACGTTCACTACCTGATATCATTCTTTTAATAATTGCTTGTTTTTCCAAAGTGCAATGCTTTCCACATCCCATATTTACTTCATTTCGACTAGAACTAATATAAAATTAATATCAGGCAATAGATATCTTAATTTAACCTTTTTTTTAACAACTTTTTGATCCATCCATCTTGCGTTTCAAAACAATTTGTTTCAATCGATAATTTTTTAATAAAATATTCGCAATCGTAGTGGCTATCGTTAAGCGTAGGTTTTTTTCACAATTTTTGGGAATTACTATTTTAAAAATCTCTTGAGTGAAAAAAACATGATCAAAAGAATGAAAATTTAGTTTAAAAGTTATTAAAGTTATTTATAATTTGTCGTTATTTTGTAATACAAGCTCGTAGAAACATAGTTTAAAATATGCTTAATTACATATCTTTACCCCAAACCCTTAAATAATGAATTAAATATAAAAAACTCGAGAATTTTGCGTTTTTTTACCATTCACAGTAGTGTTCTTTTTCCCTTAAGGGATCATGCTTTCTTGTAACTTTAAAAACATCGATTTTCACAGTTTCTCGAAAATATACTTTATTTTATATTTATTAGTATCTCCCTGACTATGCAACGAATAACATATTTAAAATTCATATTGCTTTCACGATCGATATCTGTAATCTAAATGTCTCAAAAATATTTCCAGCAACAAATTTTTTTAAGAAGAAAATTTAACGATATGGACAAAACAGAGTTTTCTATGCCAACATTTAAAGAACAAAATTTAGGAGGAGAGTACGTAGGAAATCTCGAAATATCTGAAGAAGTTCTCGAGAAGCTCTCTAAAAGCATTAACAATGATCCTAAAAATTTAAATAAATCAAAATCGGGAATAATACAAGCTCTTGCAAATCACATGTTTAGCTCCATTACAATTACACCAAAAAGTGTTGAAGATTCTCATGTTGTTGATAAACATTCTGTCTCAAAAGAAATGTTAAAAAAGGATTTCCCCGGTAAATCAACCACTATTATGGAAGAAGAATTTAAATCGACGGTTGAAGATGTCGAAAATACTTTTCTAAAAGTTATGGATCCAGCTGAACAGAAAAGTTCGAAAAATATATGCAAAGCTCGAAAAATATTACTGCTTAATTGTTTAAATTCTCATCCCAGAGAGACTTTGAAGTGTTCAAAAATTTCACATGATTTTGTAAATTGCATAAATAAGCATCGTTTTTTTAATGATACAGACACATTATTTTAAAGATAAATATGTAAATTAATACTTGTAATTGAATTGCAAAATATATGGATTAAAATTAAGTAATACATTTTTGTTTGTTAAATCGTATACATGTAAATATATACCAGAGGAAAAACACTTTGTTTCATAAACATTTTAGAAGAAGATGTCGAACTCAAAAGCACTGAATCTTGGAGACCAGTTTCCTAATTTCCAGGCGGAGACTACAATTGGCCCCATCGACTTCTACGAATGGCTTGGAGACTCGTAAGTTACATTAAATTGTATTTATATTGATGAAAAAAGTGGATACATATTATGAGGTAGTAATTTTGTATCTAACAAAAAAATCAGTGAAATTTTAATTATTTGAAGAAGCAACGCTAGAGAAAAAGCCTTTACATGTTTTATGTTTATTAAAAGGAATGAAAAATCTTTGTTATTTATATAATATACATAATTTGAATTTTGTAACAAAAATTTAACTTTTAAAACAAACTTGAAATTATGACCGTATTTTCAATTTCGCATTCTCCAGAGAAATACGTACGGTTCAAAATAATAATAATTAAAAAAAAAAAAAACTTTAAAGAATATACTGTATATTATATATAACAAATTGAGTTTGATGTCTCTTCACGGATTTTGATGAAACTTTGTAGAAACTTTTATTTGGGGTCAAAACTAAGGATATGAAAACATTTTGTTGGTCACCTGTATTTTTTATTAATCTGTAGATGACGTAGAAATAAAATGATGTAGAAATAAAAAAATTAGCTTTCAACATCGAATAAACGACGATTCAAACTTGATTACACTCTGAACGGTTCGTAAGCTGAATTCTTAGATTAGATGGTGACATATTGAAATCAATCAAATCGCAAGGTTCATTCAATAGATTCGCTATTGAAGTGATTGACTCATTCAAATCATAGTTAGTCCGATGCCTAGGGACACGCAATAAAAAGTGAAACCTGCGATCACGCACTCGCACATAAAAAGCAAAGGGTCCTAAATAAAAAAAAAAAAGAATTAATCCTTTCCATAGGAAATTTGTATGCAAACAGGATAAAACCGCAATTTTTTTATGAAAATTTCGATACATTTTGAGCTTGAAACGCTCTGCCTTTTGCATGTTTAGACATATCCTAACAAGTGAGGTATCGTTGGAAAGGTGATGATGTCCTGCGATGTCCTTACAAGGATCTATAAGGACTTAACACACCAGAGAGCAGAGGAACATATAGAGTGCCAACGCCATATAGCCACGAACGGAATTTCGCTTTCATACATTTCATTTCAAAGTGCGGTCTCATAGAAGCTCGGCGGTCTAATAGAAGCTCGGCGGTCTTATAAAAGCCCTGAGAAAAAGCTCTTGTGCAGCCACGGCGGTCTCATAAAGTTCCCTGTGCAGCGACGGCAGTTTCATGACGTTGGCTGTGCAGCCTGAAAATTTAACAGGAATGAGCCGCACACACCGGCGCGATTAATGCATGCGATATTAAAATAAACTGCCAACACATTGTTGCTATGGGTGGCTGCAAGGTGTTTTGTATAAAACAGGCAGGAATAACGCTCGTGTGGGTATGAGCACACGGTTAAATTATTAAGAATGTTTTCTTTCGGTCTCTTTCTGTTATTATTTTTCGGAACGAGACAGGAGGAGAATTATTGTTTATAATTTGACCGTGTATTGCTACCTAATCAAGGATTTGCAAAAGGGATGGCGGGGTGTAGTAAATAAAGAATGAATTCTTTTAGCTTGTGATTTTATGAATGAATTTACAATTCCCATAGTGGCGCCTAAATGAGCCAATAGTGGTGCCGCATTGAACTATGCAATGTAAAATTTAGTTGGGAGGGTATGCAAAATGCTTAAACAATGCATATGGCAAGATGTTTTTTCAAACGTCTTGTTTGCCTGATTTTAAGCGTAAATGCATATTAAACAGTGAATGATTTGTATTATATTTGTTATTTTGCTTTTATAATGGAAGGAGCAAGAGGGATCTCATTATCCAAAAGGAAAAAACAGGTATTAGATGTGTAGTCCCGGGTTGTAATATTGGCAAAGACGAAAATTCAACCATAAGTTTCTTTTGTCTGCGAGATTCTGTTAGGCGGGAAGAGTGGATGAAACTGTGCTGCCTAGAATTCCAGGAATCCTTACCTAAACGGTTTTATGTTTGCCAAAATCATTTTGAATTGAAATTCCCTGGGCAAAGAAAATTGTGTAATAACCAATATCCCACATTAAATCTCCCTCAAAGAATTGATTTCCCTTGCAGCACTATTCAGTCCGAATATCTTTGTACAGAAAACCCAGTTGCCCCAGTTCATTTAATTACCCCAGGAAATAGTAAATGTAATGAAGATGTTGAGCCGCTATGTTCGTTTTGCCATAAGTCCGCCGAAAATACACTATTTTATCTAAAACAAAATAATAAGCTTAAAAAAGCAGTTCAAACTATTTCAACAAAAAATACCAATCTAAAAAGAAAAATTAAAGTCTTGAATTCTAGATTAGCGCGTTTTAAAATTAAGAAAACTGTTCAAAAGGATATATTAAATTTATCACCAGGCAGGTATAGTAAAAATACATTGACGATGTGTAGGTTATTCACTAGGCGAAAAAATGTTGCTTATAGCGAAGATGAGAAGACAATTTCTTTAAATTTATATTTCCGTGCTCTATCTATCATGTTATAGGTTTTTAAAAAATGACTTAAATTTAGCTCTAACTAGCCGTACTTCTTTGCAAAATTGGGTTCCAGTAAAAAACTTGAAACCAGGCCACAATGAAGAACTATATCCCTTTATTGCTTCGGCAATCACTGAATTTGATGAAAGATCAAAAAATGCTGTTCTAGTTTTTGATGAGGTAGTTGTTAGGCGAGAATTAAAATATAATGTAACAGCAGATCAAATTGAAGGTTTTTATGATGACGGTAAATGTCGAAAAAATGAATTAGCTAAATATGTAGTGGTTTTCATGGTGCGCGGTCTTTTTTCACCTTGGAAGCATGTATTAGGATATTTCACATCCGTTAGTGGAATAAGTTCCGGTAGGTTAAATGAATTATTATTTGAAGTTTTAGGAAACACGGAAAAAATAGGTATTAATATTGTTGCTATTACTTGCGATCAAGGTCCGAATAACAGAAAACTGTTTTCCGATCCTGGTATTACAAATATAGAACCGTTTTTTAATCATAATAATAAGAAAATATATGCTCTCTTCGATGTACCACACATGATAAAGTGTTCGCGGAATTCACTTATTAAACATGATTTTGTATGGAAAGGTAAAACACATGACGACTATGTGGAAAACACGGTAATGGCGAGTTGGAAAATTATCACGGGACTTTACGAATTAGAAAAGCATTCTGTCACTAAAGCAGCACTTAAATTAACTTTAGCTCACGTTAATCCAATCGGTGATATAAAAATGTCGGTCTCTTTAGCTATGCAGGTTTTCAGTGCAACTGTAGCTGCTGCAATTCGATCACATAATTTTCAAGAACACTTCGAGTGAAATTTAAAGATGATTGCTGAAAACACTGCTACTTTTTGTTCTATAATTAACGATCTTTTTGATGCCCTAAATAGCAAATCTTTTCATTGTAGAAATCCGATGGGAAAACCCTTATCAACCGATAATACTCCTTACGAGTGTTTAGTAAAAATGCGGGAATATCTAAATAATACGTTTATTTAAAACGCCGAAAACATTACTCATTGGAAAAAAAGTCTAATTCAAACGATTAGGGGAATACTATTAATGTTAGAAGATTTGCAGCAAGATTTTGATGTCAAATTTCTATTCTTAAATCGGTTAAATCAAAATACAATCGAAAATCTCTTTGCTCTAATACGGTCAATGTGCGGAAATCACTCGGATCCATCGGCTTATGAATTAAATTTTATTATGGGTAAAATAGCGTCCGTACGCATCATACGTCCTTCAACGCGGTCTAATTGTCAGGACGATAAAGATGAATTTTTATGTGTTGATTGGCATAAGGTTCTGCAAATATCGAAATCGTGTAATTCTTCCACATCATCAGGCTTCGTTTCACTGTCAACCCAAAGTCACAAAGAGCCAGTAACTTCCGTAAATAAAGCATCAAGTCTTCCTGAAAATGACGACGTACCTATAGAAATTTTAGATCCCGAAGATACGGAAATTGAACTAATTAACCAGCCCATAGATTTAGCTTCTAGGAGATATTTTGCAGGGTTTGTAATTTTTAAATTATGTATACGTTAAACTAAAAGTCGATGCAATGAAATTTCGGAAATTATTTATTTATATTATTATTTCACAACCATTCTATCCTATCCTAAACTACTGCCTGTTAGAAGTAAAGCTGATCACAAACGCCCCGGTTTAATGTGTTAGGGTTAAAAATGCATATTTCCGTATTACGTAAAATTTTGATTCGGGGCAGAATATTTAAAAGGAAATAGTTCAATTTATATCAACACACCGAAAAAAATAATTTCAAAAAAATTATACTATGCTACATCTAAAAAAATATATTGGTCAATTTTCCCATATTAAAAATTATTCAATATTTTTTCCTTTCCAAAAATACAACTTAAATCGGTGGGAGAATACGACTAGCACAGAGAGTAGTATAACGTAAGTCGGGTGAAGACCTGCTGTAGATAAAGCAGGGATTTCTGGCTGCAAAATTTAATGAGATGTACATGAAAACATCATCGAAATTGAAAAAGATTCACATGAATTCTTCCGTGTAAAAATAATTCCAAAAACTACATACTTCTAATTTCTAAGGTGATTTCTCCCCTTAAATCGTGATTCGGTCAGAATATTTAAAAGGAAATATTACCGCTCTCGCTTTATGTTAACAAACCCAAACAAATAATTTTAAAAAACTTATACTGTGCTTGTGCATCTAAAAAAATATATTGGTCAATTTTCCCATATTAAAAGTTATTCAAAATTTTTGCTTTCCCGAAATACAAATTAAATCGGCCTGAGAATACGACCTGGATATCCGTGTATTGTAATATTCCACAGAAACAGAATATCGATTTTATAATACACACAATCTCATATTTGCAACTTTCGGGGCAAAGGAATTAAACCAGCAGCGCACACTCGTCGCTTGGCAACCGAATTACGGCTGCATAGCAAAGAGAGATTTCGTGAGAGCCGTGAGTATATCACTGGATGTAAAGCTTTTCTGCACAGTGTGACTCTTTCGTCTTACACTTCCCCCTTTGCTCGAGCTCAGCCAACGAACTCTGGCACGAATTTTGTTCGAGGGTTGTACCTCTATGTATTCCTCTGCTCTCTGTAACACACTATCGGCGTGTAACAGCGTGAGCTTAACTCACACGTTTATGGAGCTAAAATTAGTGAAAAAATGCAATTTTAAGAAAATTAGTAATATCTTCAACACTAATAGTAGAAACAATGTAGGGTATGTGCTGCATCAAAAAATGAATTGCCTACACAAAATGTATAAATACCCGCCTTTCGACGCCAGTCTGCGGGAAAGTTAAAAGGTATTAATACCCTTCCCGTAGATAATGTAAGTGAGCAAACCTCTAAAAAACTTTCAACGGCGATTTTTAGGGGAAAGGAGGCGTTTTAAGGGAGGGGGAAGAGAACGTCTCAGAACAAACGTTCATAAGGACACTCTAAGGGATCGATTGGTATAGCGTTTCCTACGTTGAATCGGAATACCCTATATAAAGGTAAAGACGATGGATTACTCCAAGGGAGATCACGAAGAGCGAAAAGTAGAAATCGTTTTTAGATAGATTCAAATCTCTCACATTTGATTGCCGAGATACATATAAAACGTTAACCCTAGAACTACTGGAGTGCAAGGTTGTAGTTTAAAACAATTGAGATCTTGGGGTCTGGTTAAATGGCCGTTTTTCGTTTGAGGATCATATTAACGCCATTGTTCGCAAAGCAGGTGCCACCCTGGGCTTTGTCAAACGCTGGTCTAAGGAGTTCAACGATCCTTATATTACTCGTACTCTCGTCTGTACTTTTGTAAGACTAATACTTGAGTATGCGAGTCCAGTTTGGTCTCCATCAATGACGACACACATTAACCGTGTTGAGGCAGTACAACGAAGATTACTTAGATTTGCTCTTCGAAACCTTCCTTGGTGCGACCCACTAATTCTGCCTCCTTATGAGGACAGACTTAAATTGATCTCTTTGCAATCCCTCGAGCAACGCCGCAATATCGCTAAAATAGTGTTTGCCTTTGATTGTGTTTCAGGAAACGTTAACTCCCCTGAACTTCTCTCCCTCTTTGACATTTGTGTTCCGGCTCGCCTTACAAGACATTATAATTTCTTCCGCACGCCTATTCATCACACAAATTACGGGTTGAACGAAGCTATTATGTCAATGTGACGCTCCTTCAATGCCTACTTTCAACACATTGATTTTCATCTTTCTAGAAATACAATTAAAAGTCAGCTTCGTTAAAATTGATATTTTTCTCCCCGTATGCTATGTAGTAATCAGTTTGTTGATGAAATCAAAATAAATAAATAAATACACTTTTAATGTAATATGCTTTCAACTTTTTAAATCTTACATAACTTACTTAACTTCATTTTAAAAAATATATTTAATCCAAGGAAGGAATTGAGTACCTATCAATCTGACGGGTCTTGGTAGTTCTAGTGTTAAAGTTTCGCAAAATTGACTACCGTAGCGAATTTTTGCATATTTCCTAAAAGTTTCATTGCAAAGAGTATAAATTTAAATTAAAGATTTCATCGTTGTATTGTAAAAAAAAATTGAAAAAGTCCTTGAAATTAACAAATTCAATAAAAAATTGTTTCAAATTATCGAAGATGACAAGCACGCATTTGTCTTGTGAAATGGCAGATCGAGCAAATGGAAATGTTTCTTATTTCCAAAACTTTTGTGGAATTATTTATAGAAAAAAGGTGGAAACATCTTCATTTGAATTTGAGTATTTTCCATAATTTCCAAGAAAATTGTAAATATATGCATGAATTTGCCGCGAAAAAATGTCACTATTTGAAATTTTAAAATTGGATAACACCAAGGAGTACAAACGGCCGAAAATTAGTAGTAGTAGAAAAACTACTTTTCACCTCAAATAAACGAAAGTGTTATCAAAATCTGTGAGGAGACTTCAAACTCAGTTTAAGCCAAAGACATTATAATTTTTGTCCCACTATTTTTGAATCATTTTAATTTAAATTGTTTAAATTTTTTGATGATTTAGACATCTTACTTCAAAATATTTATCTATTTTACTTGGTCCATTTTTACTTGTGGGGATTTTTTTAACTACATATCTTTTTGATAAAATCAAACAGTTGGGGAATTTTATTCTCCCACCCCTCGGATTACACGCCTGTTTGCACAACTGAACTATCGCGAGTGTGTGCGTTGTTGCCAGAATTCCAAAAACGCAATTGCAAACCAATTGCGCTTTCTTGCGACACCGTTGAATCTCATCGTGGCTGGATTGAAGATATTAAGAGCTACGGAAGTATAAAGTTTCATACATTTTCGAGACCTGTAACATTTTCATATTTTATTATAGATTGCAGTACTTTCGACTATCCGATTATTGCGGATGAGAAAAGAAATTTGGCTGAAAAGCTCAACATGCTCGACAGGGACGAAAAAGATAAGGAGGGGATTCCACTTACTTGTAGGGCAGTTTTCATTATTGATCCCAGTAAAAAACTTCGCTTGTCTATTTTGTATCCGGCAACTACAGGCAGGAATTTTGAGTAAAAAATAAGCCGTTTGTATAAATCATATATTTTAAATTAATATATTTTGCTTTTCTAGCGAAATTTTAAGAGTTTTGGATTCTTTGAAACTTACTGATCAATGCAAAGTCGCAACACCAGTTGATTGGAAGGTAAATACTTTTAAAGTTTTTGTTATATCATAGGATTCAAGTCTAAGTCTTAAAAATGTTTTTATTAATTTTTTTTTCTTTTATAGGCGGGAGGCGATTGCATGGTTTTACCCACAATACCAGAAGAAGATGCTGTAACTCTGTTTCCTAAGGGCTATACTAAAGTTCCAGTTCCTTCAGGAAAGGGATACATCCGAAAGACACCTCAGCCGGATATATAAAAGGAATACTAAATTCATACCATACATGCAAGTTACTTATCACTTGAAGTATTTTTGATGTTTTTTTTTTAATATCCTTTTAAAGGTATTTGTACTTAATTCTCTTGAAACATTCTTAATTCTTTATGTACTTTATATGCGAAGCGTAAGAAATGCATTTTTTTATTAAAAAAGAATAATGTTTTTCACTTTTGCCTAAATGGTATACCTAAGTAATGGTAAGAAATTTACTTCAACTCTGATATCCTTAACCATTTGTTTTAGGGAATGTTTAGCTTCTAGAATAATAAATCTTTGCTTTTTGCACAAGTTCATTATCAGACAAAAATTTTGAGCACTTATACGTTACATTTAATCAATTCTAATCGGAGTTACAGGTGTTTGAAAAATTTTTATTATAATTATTATATATTATATAAAAATTACATTAAATTAAATTCAAAGTTTCTTATAAGATTATGACATTTCTTACTTATATGTAACCGACAATTATAGTAGGGGAGCCCAAGAGGCTAAATGGGGATTTACTCGAGTGTTGATAGAGCCCTAAATTTATTATTGTTACAAATTATTTATTTATTATCAAAGCTTGATCAACCAGTAATCAGTGGTTATAAGTGGTAATAATATTTTATATCAACAAAAAGTAACCCTAAGAAAGCTGACACCTGATCTGGCGCTTCGTAAGGTTGAAATCAATTTGATCGAAGTTGCGGTTCAAAAGTCGGGACATCGATGAAGCCGGCACATTTAAACCATAATTTGTGTGGTGTGGCGGAACGTATAAAAAGTTATAATTCCTCAAGGAGCGAGAGGGTACATTTATTTTAAAAGAATCAAACAATTCTGGAGAGTTATTTGAGCCTTGCATGCACTCAAAAGCGAAAACAGTCCTGGAAATATCCCTTCTCTTCTCAAGGGAAGGCAGAGAAAGGAGTTTTAGCCTATCGGCGTAAGGTGGGAGAGAATCAGGGTTGGCCCAGAGAAGCCCACGTAAAACAAAGCGTATGAATCTCCGCTTAATGGCTTCAACGCGATTGATGTGCACCGCGTAAAAAGGTGACCAAACGGGGCTAGCATACTCTAAAATGGGCCGAACAAAAGTGCAATAAAGCAGTTTCGTAATATACGGATCGTCAAATTCTTTGGACCATCTCTGAATGATGCCCACAGTAGCATTAGCTTTGGCAGCAATGGCATTAATGTAGCCTTCGAAGGACATGCGAGAGTTGAGTACGACACCTAAGTCCTTGGTCGTGTCAACTCGGGTAAGGGAGCATAGTATGCTCAGCATACCTTTATGAAGTAAGTAAAGTGAAGGGGGATCTTTTTACGGGTAAAAGACATGGAAGTACATTTAGGGACATTTAGGGGGAGGTAATTCATAGAATACCATTTGAAAAAGATGTCTAAGTCAGAATTTAACATTTCACCGTCTCGGCGAAAAAATTATGACCGTTAAACTAGGAATTACGATTAATCAGAGAACCCTATCAGCATTTTATCAACAGAGATGCGAAATATGCCTTGCTGGTTCATGCTAAGATTGTCAACATGCCTAAAAAAGTTGCATTCTACCTAAATGCGAGTTGCAGGTGGACTCTAGTTTTAAATTTATATTCAGCAACCATTGCGTAAAATACACGAGCAGCAGCAATCTGTTTGCAGCGGCTCGGAGCGCTAAGCAAGATATGTGAAAGTTTGAGAGCCACTGTTGTAATTCCTGTTGACATCTCAATCCCCCCCTCACCACCACCGCACCGCACCAACTGATTAGAGCTGTCTCCGCTGGCCACAGCTTCGCAGGTCGTTCATAGCTCGCTGCAAATTATTTGTGAAAATTCGTAGTGATTTCCGGGACGACAGCCCGCAATTCAGCACGAGAGTGACCCCGACCGCGAGCCGAGACGACCTTCAGTCAAACCCTAGGAGGGCCGCACTTTCACCAAATACCACCGAATTTTAGGTACAAAGTTCAGAGTCCCGCCGCTTAATTGAATAATCTGATTTTATGTAACTTACAGTTTTTTTGGGGTCTCCGAGAAGGATCTGAGCCTGCGAGGACCAAGATGACGGAGCAAGTGAGTCCGGTCAAGTACTTCCTGTGCGGCGGCTTCGGCGGAATCTGCACCGTGCTGTCGGGCCACCCGCTTGACACAATTAAGGTAGGCTGCTCTGCTGACTGTCAGTTTATGTTCCAATAATAAAAGCGGCCAAAGTCCGAGCCACTCATTGATACTAAATCAGGATATAATTGGCCCCGGGGACGAGAGCGCGAATTCGGTCTCTGCTAACTATTTCGGGGGGTCCTTGACTGCGCTCCCCGCAGTAGGTGTAGGTTGTCGTTTCGTACAGTGGGGCGGGTCAAGGTGTCGCCGAATCGGACGAAGCATGCGAGCGGAGCAGATTTGTTTTGATTATCTTTAACAGAATTGTTTACACGTTTTATGAGCAGCAATGTGTACAACGAGACGTGCTATAAACATTTAAAAATTTGCCTATGATATGAGTAATTATTTTATAATACTATCATATATTTGCCCATAATTATGAAAGTGGTCTAAGTCAAAATTTAAAAAAAATGAGTTTATCAGTTAGTTACACCACATCACTTAAACACTAAACCTACCAGAGCGGTCAAATGACCGCTTTGAGACTTTATCAAAATTGTTAAATTCCAGGTTTTTATTTTTCTTGAACTTACTGCACGACTTTTTCTATAATATATAGCTGCTATATATTATAGAAAAAGTCGTGCAGTAAGTTCAAGAAAAATAAAAACCTGGAATTTAACAATTTTGATTAAAGTCTCAAAAGCGGTCATTTGACCGCTCTGGTAGGTTTAGTGTTAAATTAAATTAATTCAATGTAATTTTCACGATATTGTCAAAAATGAACCATTAGATAGTGCTTGTTATTTCAACATTATATGGAATTCATTTAATGTTAATTGTGAAAGTAGTCTAAGTCAAAAAATTTTAAAAAATTGAGTTTATATGAGTTATAATGATAACGATGGTTACTCATTCTTTGAACGAACCTGAACCTCGTGCTCTGAATGCTGAAACACCTGGTAGTGATCGTCGTGGGAAGGTGCCGGCATCTTCGCGAAAAATAGACGAAATTGACATGTTCAACCCGGCGCAGTTGTTTATACAGTGCGGAGCAAGACTATAAACGCAGTCAAAAAGTGCTTGGTTTTGCTATTTGTTTTGTCAAATCCCGCTATTATTTATTGATTTTGAAAGTTTACAGAGAAAAAGTACTACACAGAAAAATTTACCATTAAGTGATCAATTAAAGTACCGTTAGTTGCAATTTGCTCTGATTTAGGCGGAACATAACTATAAACGCATGCCAAAAATTTAAAAAAATTGAAACGAACGAAAATGTAATTTCAATAATGTCTATTATCAATATTGTACTATGCTTGAATGATCGCAGTTTTTATCTCAACGACAGTGTTGTACTGTTTGTTGTCCTTATAAATATGCTTTGCTAGGAGTCCCCAAATATTTTCAATGGGATTTAGGTCTGTGGAGCAAGCGGGCCATGCGTTACGAATTTGTGGCACGGCTCACATGGATTCTGGCGTTGTCCTGTTGGAAAATCCAGAAATCTGTGCCTCGGCGCCGCATAAATGGTAAATAAATTTTGCAGTACGTCGATATACTCGGAAGAATTCATCCTAGTACCCATCCCACCATTCCATCAGCACAAAATCCTCCCCAGATCATAACACTGCCTCCACCGAAATTGCGTTTTGGCAATAACTCGGAATTCTTCCGCAAATCACGCCAATACTCACTGAAACCATCTGGTACATCCAAGTTAAAGTTCTCATCAGAAAAAATTATGTTAAAAAAAAAGTTCCAAAAATTGATCGAAAATCAACCAAACCAAGGTAAAATGCTTTGTTGTTGGTTTGCATATTTGTTTGCGCGAATTCCAGTCTTGCTGATCTGTGACGCGGTAAAAGTAGCGGTGCCGATTCTGGCGCGCAATATAGTTGGAACTCCTTAAAACCAAAGAGTATCTATTAACAAGAGGGGACACTCGTGACGTTTTTCCTTATCTTTTTTCGACCTTGGTACCGTTACAGGAATGAAATGGGAATTTATGCTAGAAATAGTTAGTAATAAAGAAAGCATAAGTGAGAGAAAGACAAAAATTTGGGGCGAAAAGTGGAACACTCCTGCAGGGTGCACCTCACAAAAATCTTTTATCACAAAACTTTTCTATGAACACATTACACGCTGCCTTTTCCACAGCCACACACCAAACACATTTTATTATGCTTACCTATCATTTATCTAAAGCACATTTAATTTAATTTAATTAATTGCTTCTAAGAAAGCACTTTTTTACTCAAAAACTTTTAAGCTTCTTCACATTTCCAAACAAATCAAGACCACCCGGTACTTTTCGTAAGCGAGCAGCACACAAAAGAAATTCGGCTCGGGGACGCCTTTAAAAACGCACAATGAAAAAATGTAAACAATCTCGTCCGTATTCATGCTCGGTGTGTGCTGCCTGCCTCTTCTCCCTTCTCCGATTCAGCATTTCCATATAACTTAACATTGCGAGGAGAGGTAAACTTGAGCGGCGTAGTACTGGTGCCCGGCT
Organism: Dysmachus trigonus; assembly: GCA_949715965.1. Taxonomy (NCBI): domain Eukaryota; kingdom Metazoa; phylum Arthropoda; class Insecta; order Diptera; family Asilidae; genus Dysmachus; species Dysmachus trigonus. The sequence goes on along the minus strand of OX454321.1, from coordinate 68,951,140 downwards.
CGGGGACGCCTTTAATAAAGCGTTCATAAAAAAAGCTTCAGTTTATAGCTTACGCTGTAAAAGCTGTCTGTGAGAACTTTTTGGTGACTATTTCTCTCTCTACATTTCTTATAAGTATTTACAGAGGTAGTAGCCCTGAGCTGCTTTATCTAATGGGAAATTTTGTTGGGTGTGTTTGCGAGAGCTTGCATATGAGTTGGAATTTTGAGAGGGTATTAAAGTGTCCCTTTTTGTTGAAATAGATATTCTTTGCTTAAAACTATGAATTGTCCATTAGGGCACGTTCAGTCCACAATCCTTAGCGATTTCTGAAGCGGTCTTCAAACTGTTGCTTGCATTTTGAATAACGTATCGCCTGTTTCTGTTTGATAACTTGCTTTTCGGACCTCCTGTTCGGTTTTTTCCATAATTTTCAGGAGCTTCTAACACGTTCTGAATAACAGCGTTAGACCGACCGAGCTTTTTAGCAATGAGACGCTTGCTCAAGCCATCTTTAAAAAATGCAAGAACTTTGCCAGGTTCCATATCACTAAGCACTGTTCCGCGTGGCATTTAAAAAAATAAGTAACTACAATTTAAGAAGCAAAACTAATTTTATTATTTGGCACACTTTTTGGTTGATATCAACGGTCAATAACGCAAAGAACTGATAACTCACTGCGTTTATAGTCATGTTCCGCCTAATTCAGAGTAAATTGCAACTAATGGTACTTTTAATGATTAGTTTTTGGTAAATTTGTGTGTGTAGTGCTCTTTCTCTCTAATCTTTCAAAATCAATAAATAATAGCAGGGTTTGACAAAACAAATAGCAAAAACAAGCACTTTATAGTCTTGCTCCGCAGTGTACTTACGTACAAATCGTATTTTGGGTTATCTGGTGGCGCCTTGCACAAAATGTTTTTAAAAAAACCATAAAAATAAATAAATATGTAAATTCATTAAGTCTATTATAGCTTACCTGTAAAAATAAGCTCTTCAATTTTTCAATAAAAACAAAACATGTGATGTGATGTGAGCCACCGGTGGTACACGCCGACAGATGAACCATTCGCCTGTGAGCCACCGGTGGTACACGCCGGGTTGAACGTGTTAAGATAAAAGCTGTACGAGAACATGTTTTAAGTTTCCCACCATATGGGAGCCACCACCACACCAGAGCTCATCACACTCCTGGTCGAAAATAATTAAGTTCTGATTTGGATATTAGTAAAATGTATAGTCTATATGTAAAGAAATGTGAGGAAAATAACCAATCATTTGTTAAGGATCTACAGGAAAGTATTTAAAACTGAGTTTAATTTAAATAATACCGCGGGCGGATCTGTCGGTTGGCTGAAAATTCAATGGATTAGATTCTTGAAAAATGAACCTTATAAGATGTTTTATAAAAATTCTTTAAATGATTTTGAATTCCACGTTTTGGATCTTTCACCTAAAGGAGGAAGACCAAAAATATACGAAAATATTAAACTACTTCTATTAGACCACTAGAACAGTAATGGGAGAATTTATGTGTTTACTTACCATACATCCCTCCAGTTTTTCAGGAACATTTTAAGAATCTCTAAAGTCACAATAATAAAGGACTAAAATGATAAAAAAGGATTACTTTTAAAAAATCATTAATAAATGTGATTGAAATCTTCATAGTTCTCTTCAAGTGATACACTTATTACAACAGTCCTCTAACATTTGAATACTTTTTATATAGTACGATTTGTCAAGGGCTTCAAAATAAAGGGTGATTCGTAACTAAGTGTTACAACATATACCGAATGATTCTATTAAGTATCCGGATGAACATTTATGAGAACAAACCCCTCTCAGATCAACCCTTCACCTGCAAAATCGTGATTGAAAATTTCATCTTGTTGAATGGAAGTGCGCTCACAAAAATGGTTATAACTCTTTTCAACGATATTGCAGGATAATAAATAAGGTTGTGTTAGAAAGTAGTTATCTAATCTGTTCATATTTATGGTGCAGATTTCCTCAACTAGCTTTGTGTTAGTATTATTGTGAAGTAGTTTTTCGAGCAATACCAGGGGAGGCTTGTAATCATTTTTAATATTTTATTCTGCTGTACTAGCAGTTTATTTTTATGTGTTTTAGCACAGTATGACCATATCAGATATGCATAAGTGAGGATAGGTTGAAAGATCATTTTATGAATTAGTAGCTTATTATCGATGTTTAGGGGTGAGTAACGACTAATAAGTTGATATAAAGTTTTTATTAGTTTATTCGTTTTTTCTATGGTCTTGTTTATAAGGAGGCCATATGTTAAAGTTTTATCTAAATAAACTTCTAGATACTTTATTTCATTGGACCAGGGCACATTTTGCTTATTAAAGCTCAGTGGTTTGTTTGGTAAAACTTTCTGGCTTTTCTTTCTTGTGAAATAGGTGCATGATGTTTTGGCTGTGTTCGTTTTTATTTCCCACTTATAGAAATACGTTTGTAAGGAACCCAAGTTTGTTTCCAAAAAACTTGAGCTCCTTACAAATGTATTTCTGACGCAGATTTTATTTATTATTAATGGTTAAGATCCATAAGGGGCACTGCAACCGAAAGGTCTTTTGTGCCGAAGCCCCTTTAAAGACGATCTGCAACCCTAAGGAACGCCAGAAGGTCTTTAACAGAAAAGGAATGAATATTAGCACAGTTCCAAAACTCGTGACTGAAGATCTTTCTTCTTATGTAGGCTACCAACAAACTGAGATCTACTTTTCCTCAAAGAAATAATGCACCAACCATGCCTGTTGTACGCAAGTTTGTGCGCTACTGCCAAGCCAGCAGACACAGCCATTTAAATGAAATTAGATTTCATATCTAATTAGGGTTACTCTTTTCAATAAATCACACAAATTTTGAAAAACAATGAACAGTTTTCATTTTATAACATTTTTAAAAAGAAACCAGCTAATAGCCCACCCTTTAGATCGTGGATAGAAACATTTATTGAAAAGTAATTGTTCCTTCATTATTTGACTTAACAGAAGGACGGTGGGGGTTTGTGAAGCCAAGCCTCTTCAAGCCAGTAGTAATTTTGGTATAAATAAATAGGACTTTTTATAAAATTATAAATTTTTTCTCTTATCAATTTGAGATTTTAATGCCTATTTCAAGAGATAATCGACTAGCGACAAAGTGATATAAGACGGGATTTTCAGCAATTACAGCGCGTTTTGGGTCTTAAGTTGAGAAAATCGATATATAAATATTGTTTACTGCAAGATATGATCAGTGGTTAAATGTTGATTATTTGAAATATTTAAATATTTATAAAAAAAAAAGTATGTGTAATTGTAATGAAGAAACAACTGTTATGCTAACTTTAAATAAAATAATAGTAATGAATACTACAAAGAAAATTAGTTATGTTTGTAACATAGAAGAATCTGGTCAAAACTGATTGCATTCTTGTACTGAAACTAATTATAATTTTAATAGGCTTTTCCAAACTAAAAAAGAAAAATTTAACCGTATAAGTTAAAGACAGCTTTTATTTTATTTACTAATTTATTAAATTGCCAATAGGACTTACAGACATCTGGCATTGGAAGAAAAGTAGAAGATTAATTGATGTCAATTCAAATACTAATTATGAAACAAGAAAAGAAGATAGAAATAATGAAAATTAAGAACAGAAAATTAATAAGTAAGAGTAAGTCTTCATGGACGCATGATTTGTTAAATTTGTTCATACCATCATCATTTAATTTTCATCGCGCAATAAATTTTTTTAAATTTGAGAACTAAAATGTTCTCCTATTCGCAGGTTCGCCTTCAAACAATGCCCACACCACTCCCTGGCCAGGAACCAATGTTTAAGGGGACGTTTGATTGTGCGGCAAAAACTGTAAAAAATGAAGGTTTCAGGGGTCTCTACAAGGGTATGTCAGCCCCCCTGACTGGTATTGCTCCAATTTTTGCTATCAGTTTCTTTGGATTTGGTCTTGGAAAAAGACTTCTACAAAAAGGGGACGAAAAACTAAGTTACACTGACTTCTTTTGGGCTGGAGCTTTCTCAGGAATCTTTACTACTACAATTATGGCTCCTGGTGAGCGTATCAAGTGCCTTCTACAAATTCAACAGGGTGGCACTGGCCCCAAAAAATATAGTGGCATGCTTGATTGTGCCAAAAAATTATGGAAAGAGGGTGGAATGCGCAGTATTTATAAGGGGACCTGTGCTACTCTTTTGAGAGGTAAGTCGTTCAAAATTTATAGTTTAATTAAGGATAACACATTTTATAATTAAGCCTTTCAGACACAATGTCCAATATATTGGACAAAAGTTGTCACTGATTTTAAAGCTATTTAACGTAGACACCAATATTAAATCTGCAATGGTTGGCAACTCTGTTAATAAAGTAGCTTTTAAACTTTACAAAAATAAGTTTTGTACTGAATTCTGACCATTTCACATGGTTCAGTGCCTTTTTTGTGAAATTATATTGTGCGGCAGTAAACAAGTGGTCCTTAGTGCTCATATAAAGATTGTTTTTTTTTTTAAGATCGAGTTTTAACAAAAATCGGTAAGTACTCTTTAACTATTTTTTAAACAATTTATGCAGAAAAGTGTAAAAAAATACGTTTTGATTGGCCGCCACGCGCAAAAAAAAGGCATGTCCCATATATGGGACATCACCTGGTGGCCAGGTGAGGCATCCTACCTTAATTGTTTTTGCATATTCGTGTTTATTAGTGTCATATTTGTGTATAAGCAAAAATTCAGATTTTTATCTCAAACGCCTGATTTTTGTGTCTGAAAGGGTTAAATAAACATGTTCAAAAATAGAACGATCACTAAATAGGTATATTTTTATGTAACATTAAATGTCCAAAAATAGTTTTATAACTGAGATAAAAATTGAACAGGTTGTTAAAGATTTTTACAATTTAACAAATTTGTACAATTGGTAATTAATTTAATTTATTGTCCGATCTCTGACTTCTGTAGATTAGGAAAAAATTGAGTGTTATTTTTATTCTTAAAAGATCGTCGCTAATGGATGTTACATACTGATGCTATTATAAAAAATTGATAATTATATTATACCACATTTTTTTCGATACATTATTTCAGCTACTCCGACAGCTTTTTGCATAATCAATATTATTGTTAGTACATCTGCTGCACATATTCGAAAAAATAAAATGGCGTTTTTCTTTTACAATCTTATCTACAAATAAATTATCAGCATTTTTTCTGCGTCATTGCAAGAACGTTTGTGGCAAAAATTCTTTTAGAATATAAAGTTTTTATATTGATACATTTTATGATAATTGCCACCACGGGCGGAAAGTGTTTTTATGCTTAAGAATAATTCAGTTGAGTTACTTCGATCTCGGCGACCCAAATGGCCAATAAATATTTTGCATACATAGCAATTTTCCAGTTAATTCTCACCATTCTTTGTTCGTAAATGTTATATTATATGCCACTTGACTAATTTCCCATTTTTGTAGTTTTCATTATTATATATAGTTTCTAAACGTCCTTTTGCATCCTATGCATAGTTGAGCCAATAATTCAATCAACAACAAATAATGGTGCCAGTTGTGGGATTATTTAATTGGTATGTGAAGCTTTTAAGTCTTAATTAAATTCTTTTAATGATATATATCAAAGTGTTATAAATTTATAATGCGTTTACATCCAGTACTAAGTTTATTCGAAAATTAATTTTTGCATGTTTTTTTTTAATTTTTTTTTGTAATTTTCGCTGTGACAAGAAGCAATAGCAATTCTGGTTCCAATGAAACGGGGGAAAAAAGTTATTATAGAAGCCGAAAATTTAAGAAAACTCACTTTATTAAAAACATTCAGTCTACATTAACAATTTACATCCTAAAAGAGCATCTTTATCTTTACAAAGTAACTAAAAATAGTACCTAAATATAGTTAATCGAGTGTTGTTCATCAGCACGTCCAAGCACCGTATGGCTCATATTGAAGTTATTTGTTGACGTTAAATGATGCAAAGAATTCATACTTTTAATTGTCTTTATAATCTTTTGATTTCGCTCTTTTTCCCATTCAGTTTTCCTATCCTGAGGCTTTCCATTTGATGAAATCTCCTTATCTTTTATTTCCTGTTCAATATGTTTAAACTTTGATCCCTTTTTCAAACCTCGTCCTCTCTGCCTCAAATGACGTTCCAATTCTTTCTTCAAATTGCACTTTAAATCTTTTCTTAATGCATAGTAGACTGTTCGTCCTTTCAGATTGGTACATCGCGGTGTTAATTTATTGTTGATTCTATAACTATCGACTTTTCTGCAGGAGATAACTTTCGATGTATGAAAATCTTTTATGCAACTCTCCTGCTGTGGACCTTTTTGTATATTTGTAAGAATCGGTTTCCATAGAGCCATGTCGCATGTACATTTCCAAGGGTTGCCAGTCAATCGTACCAATTTCAATGATGGTTTATTGAAAAATTTCGATGAAAGATGTTTAAGAGCATTATCATGAAGATATACTTCCTTTAAAATATGCTGATCATCAAAAAGTCCTGCTGGGATGTATGTTAAGTTATTTTTCGACAAATTGATTTTTTCTAAATTGTTGCACCCTATAAAAGCATCCATAGATATTTTCCTTAAATTGCAGTTGCTCAAGTCGACTTCACGAAGTTTTTTCATATGGGCGAAAGCATCGAATTCGACTTTTTGTATAGAACCCCTGAGTCGTAAAACTTTTAAATTTCGGAGGCTTTTGAAAACATTTTGATCTAAAATCGTAATTGTTACATTTGATATAGATAAAAAGTCTAAAACTTCTAAAAATTCGAATGGATCATTTCCTGATAGTTCAAGATTTGCTTCTGATGATCCTAGAAAAATCGCTTTCGTATTATTCATTATACCGAATGTAGAAGAAAATATGTAACGAATAGGATTATATCTAAAGTCGATATACTCTAATTTCGGAAATGGTGGAAACGTAAGCTCTGACAATTTTGTGATATTATTGTGACTTAAGTCCAAGACCTCCAATTCGAGCAATCCAGCTAGTGAACGATAGTTTAAATCGAGAATGGAATTCCGGGCAAGCGATAAAGTTTTGATATGCAGTGCGCCATACAATGCGAAGGCTGGGACCACTTTGATTTCGTTATGCTCAAGCGATAAATGCTGGAGCTCACTGAGTCCATCGAACATTTCCCAGTGCAATTCATCTAGCTTGCAGTCATGTATGCGTAACACTTCGAGATTTTCCCAGCCGTAAAATGATGGCATACGAGATTTTTTTATCTCCATCAAATAAACGTCGTAGGGGAGAATTTCAATTTCTTCCTCTTCGACTATTTCGAGGGAAATGTTGTAGTCGATTTTTTCACTGTTCGGAACGTAGTCGAAACTTTCGCTGGGATGAACAGGATTTTTGGGGCGTTTGGTCTGTTCGTTTCCAACAAGATTAATTGATTCGAAGTTTACGTTCTGCAATAAACCCAAAGGTTCGTCCATGAGAAGTTGTAGTGTTCGATCCCGAGGTCCTCTAATTTCCAGGGTGGTGAGATCAGTTAATACGTTTAGATCAGAAGTTCGAACTGGAATTTAGTTTTGATTAGAAATTATAGGCAAAAAGGGCAAATTAAAGATTTACCTGTCTTATTTTTTCCTGCCGCTGTGTAAAGTATTGCAAGTGCTTGTATATCGTGAGGAAGAAGATTGAACAACTCTTTCGATTTTGTTTCTGATTGCAGAATGCATGTGGCCATTTTTATAAAAGGATTGGATAGATAGCTCTCGTCACCGTCAAATGAAACCTGCGAATGTTACATGTGATTAGCTTTTAGATTGAATGTCGATTTGAGATTAAGGTTTTTAGTCGAGTAGTTGTGTATACACATTTATTTATCAAGATATTATCGATAGATTTATTAGGTCGAAATAAACGACCACGATATGTTGAAACCTTGGTAAATTTTTCTAAAATCGTCTACTATATGTCGTTAACCATAATCAACTGAGATCGGTAAGTCTCTGCATTAGTCGACTTAACCGCGTGTTTTTTGCAAGTTGGGGCTTTAAAATTATTATAATTATACTAATGAACATAGTGCGATTATCATTTTAAAGGCTAAGCAACAAGCTAAATCAGTTTAGAGTGGACTTTTAACATTCTCTTTGCTGGTGATGCGGTATCAAACAAATTTTATTGATAATAATGCAGACGATCATTTTCAAAATCGGTTTTTTTTAAAAATCAATAGGTGTTTAAAAATGAAACTTTTATTTGATAATACAGAATATATCCGATTCTACCTATACAGCTGGAATTCTCCTATCAATAAGATTTGTGGTGAAGATTATCTCGAGAAATAAAAGAAATAAAAATAAAAAGAAATAAAAGAAACGAGAAATTCACTTGATATTTTTTTGAAATTGAAATGAATTAAAATATATATGTTTCTTAAAAATACTATATAAACCAGAATAAAATTCATACATAAATGAGTTGAAAGGCCTGAACATGTTAGCAATCAAGAAAATAATAGAATGCTAAATATGTTGTTTTTTCGAAATGAGTTTCATAAAATTTATCTCTGATATTTAATGTATGTGCCTACTAATAGGTCTATTGATTTGTTTTTCATATACTGTGCAATATTTAAATTAAACAGGAAGATGCAAATCCTGGTCCCACCCTCCAATAGCTACGTATGATACATCGTTGGATAGGTATTTTTGAGCTGAACAAAAGTTATAATGGCACCAAGTTCCAAATCTTAGTCCGTTCAGAGTTATCCTTTACTATACATGGCAGTTTTGGCAATAGTCAAGTAATGCTATTTACGTACTTTTGTGCATAATACACTCAGTGTAGATGCTAACATAGAGCTTTCAACCGCGCCGCATCGTTTAGTCCAAACCAGTCTGTCTCGCTCGCACTCATAAGGTATTTACGGTGTTAAACTGATATATTTAATAAAGCATAACTCTAAATAGACTAAGATTTGGAACTTGGCGCCATTATGACTTTTGTTCAGCTCAAAAATACCTATCCAACGATGTATCATACGTAGCTATTGGAGGGTGGGACCAGATGTCATAGAAACCCTGGCATCCTCCTTTGTTCTGTACAATTTCCGAAATTTATTTTTTGGCTAATTTTCGATATGTACTTGAAGGGGAAGAAAAATATGATTGAGATATGTCCCCTTGACATAGATCCTATACATATAGAATCGCTGCAGTCGGTCTCGGTTATGATCTTCATTTGGTTCAATAAGTATTTATATGAAAACATATACCAACACAGGCCACTCAACCAACTTTTGTATTCAAATTTGGCAAAAAATGGCTTATCTAAGGTCCAGATAGAGTGACTATCAACCGCGTTTAATGTGCGATTATGTGTGTACTATATGTACATATTATTGTTGCGTAAAAATAAAACCATTGTCTGGTGCGAATAAATATACCAGATAATATGTTTTTAAGTTCTACGAACTGATTATGTGGCAACGACGTTCAAGCCAACAAAAGCGTTGGTTTTGTCAATTTCCAAGAGGCAGATTTTTAATGATATCGTTTTCTTGAAAGTTCTTGTAATTCGCGATACCATCTTACGTCTGAAATACTATATGCATGATAATATCGAGATGAATAAAAGACTACAATCGGAAGAGGTTTCAAATTATCATATCAGTATTTCTATATAAATGAAATGTGAAACATCATTTTTTTCCAAAGTGATCGTACACTTGCCTGTCCATAAATCGTTTTTAATATGAAGATCCTAAATATGTCGATAAATAGCTAATAGTTATCACTTAAAATCCACTCGGTTACATTTATGTGGATGTACTTCAGGGATCAAAAAGGATTGGAATAACTAATAATTGCTAAATATAAAATATCATATTTTTAGACAGAGGAAGCTAAATTTAAAAGTATGACGATTTGTATAGGAACTAACTATTTCCTGTGTAAAAGTTTCTTATTGAACGTTTCGTATGAAAAGTCGTTATTTTAGAAGAATGATATCTAGGATATACTTTAACACGATTTTGCATTACAGGTAATATTTAGTCATATTCAATTACTATATTGTATTTGAAGAGAAGAGTAAGCGGCTCTATTAAAATTACAAGAAATTTTATTTTTTACCTCATTATCATTAACATGATTCTCCGTATGTGACTTATCCTGTTTAGCACGTCCCATTTGCATAGAATTTATCCATCTTGCAATCGATAAATCCATAAAATGAGCATATTGGCACACACATTGATTTGGACAAACCACTGAGTGACTATCTATCCAGTCACTATTTTCCGAGAAGGCACATTTCTACAATAAGATTGAAAATTTAAAATAAAACGTAACGTTGCACTTTAGTGTTCATTTTTTTCACTGAATACTCACAAGTAACAAAAATATCACAATCGGACACCATCTTTTAACCGTCATTGTCCTATTAATATTATATATCTTTTTAAAGGAGTTCTTTAACGATTTTATTTACCGAGCTGCTGTCGACTGGGATTTTACTACGATATGCGCATTACGGCACTAAAAGAACTTCCCACCGAACTCAAAGAGAGGCAAATGCTCGATGAAGGAAGTTACAATTGCTATAAAGGATGTTGTTATCACTGCCAACTGCTGATTACGTGCTGTTCTGCTTCTCGAAATATTTAAAGTTTTTTTCTTATTTTTCTGCCAGCTCGGCACTGTTGATATATATATGCAACGTGTTCCACAGGTTTGGATTTATCGATAATCTAAATATTCATTATCAACGCTTTTGTCAACCAAAGAAATATGAGACTAAGCTACTTTTTATACATAAACATAAGCATAAGATCTTTTTTATTTTCGTACAAAATGTTTTTTATCGAATTGCTGCACAACATGTGATATCTTTTGGTTGTGAAAAATTTTTCCGTCTTTTCTTTTTTTACTTTCTGGATATCTTATGCGGCGCTTCGGCGGCCGGCGCGGCGACGATGCACAACAATGGAACGATATTTTCAGTTGTGATCGCGTACTAAAAAACATAGTTTTGATAGTATATATATATATATATGATCTTTTGTAATCTTTTACTTGAAATAATGTGGGCATTACATGGCTACATTTAGAATTGCTGTAATGATAAAAAAATAATAATAATTAAATATGGATTATACATCGAAGACTCTTGGTTTATTAGGTTATGTCTTATCTAATGTATATTATTTTGTCTTTTGTTGATTACAGATATTCCTGCTAGCGGTATGTACTTCTGTACCTATGAAATTATTCAGGATCAAATTAAAATGAGGTCTGGAACAGATAAGATTGGATTAATGCCAACTATTTTTGCTGGTGGCGCGGCTGGTATTTCTTATTGGATCGTTGGTATGCCACCAGATGTTTTAAAGAGCCGTCTGCAAACTGGTAAGTACTTTATTTTATTTATTTATTTATGTAGCCTACCGATTACACATTATTCTAATAGACTGGAATCCAAAAATTCATTTCTAACCTAAAGAAAATCGAAATTACTCTACTCGTTTTCTTAGATACATTAAATTATTTTTAAGATCTAGATAGCGTGAAATCTATGCTATTATTGAAAAAATTAAATTTATTAATACGTGTAGTGATTACTTCTTGAGAACCATAATTAGTTCTGCCTGAGGAAATAATCAACAAGTTTCTCTAACGAAGAAGTTATCATTAGCAAGTAATTCAGGACAATTGATATCATTACATAAAAAAAACTTTAAACTAACATCCCGTCTATAGTGAAGCATTGGTAAGCCTAATAAAATACTGCGTGTATCATAAGAAGGCGCATTTGATTTCTGCCAATTTAGTAACCTTGCAACCGCTTCTATTCTATTAAAGTGCAGAGTATAGAATAGGTTTCATATAAATAGATGCGGATTCAATTAACGGCCTTACAAAAGAAATGTACAAAATTTTAATAGTAAGTATATTAGAGAATTCTTTGGTATTCTTTTTTACAAATCCAAGGGATTTACGAGCTTTAAACACTACATAATCAAAGTGTCTTCAAAGTGTAAGTTTCCTATCCAAGTAACTTTGTCAACTCGATCTAATAGATGCCCATTTAAAGTATAGTTAAATAACGTATTCTTTACAGATCCATAAAACGATATTACGTATACATATACCAGCAAGATAAGTTATTTAAATCTTCTTGTAGATTTAAGTAACAAAGAGAATCACGAATTTAAAGAAATATTTTTAAGTCATCTGTATAGATTTTGTTTGTAAAAGAATAGGACCACAGTGGCTTCCCTGCGGCACTCCAAAATAATAACAGAGAGCATGATTCATTTATTTTAATAATTTTTTTCTATCCGATAAGTACGAGGAAATCTATTGAAGAAAATTAGAATGGAACCGTATTTGTTGAAGCTTATTAAGAACAGCAGATATGTTGATCTTGTCAAAAAAAACCGATGTGCATATATGGCATTTACTTGATAACCATTTTTAATCGGATTCAAACAAAAATTTGTAAAAATTGTCTTCATAAATCCGTGCTGCTGTGGACAATTAATTTGCTTGCATATGAAATAAAGCTTATTTGCAACAGTAGAGTCAAATAATTTCGGGACTGTCTTAATTAAAGAAACAGCTCTATAATTTTTAACCAGATATTTAGCACCACTCTTATAAATTGGCTTGTTTGTCGAAATTTTGCAGGTGCACTACTAAGAGATGAATTAAATATGAAGGTAAAAGGCTTAAGCTCAAGGTATACAATATACATACATGTTTTTAGAAGGGCTGGTGAAATGCTATCCGAATCTGCACTATGATTCGAAATGAAGTCGTTCACACCAATAATGATGTTCTGTTCACTTAACTATAAACAATCATCATTCAGAAGACTGACAAATTTCAAGCATTTTCTGTTCTATACATTTTTTTTTGTAAAGTTGGTCCTTTTCGTGTAAAAAAAATCCAAAGTTTTTTTATTAAATTACTGTACAAAAATACCATTTTGCAAAAACCAAAGCAGAAAAAAACTTTCAAAACCACGATTTGAGAAAGTGTAGACATTTCTGGTTATATGATCGATTAAAAGGGGCAACGTCAAGATAATCGACTTATAAATGAAAATCGACATTTTTTTTAAAAACCCAAAAAATAATAGGATTTTTGCAGCTTTTATGCAAAACAAATGCCAGATTCTGAAAGTGCATCCCCAAAAACCCCTTATATACGAATTTAGAAGAAAATCGCTCTAATTTTCTATACGAATCGTACAATTCTCGTTTTGCGCATTAATGGGTTAAATAAACATAATTCTAATTAATTCTGCAAAAGTCTTGAAAATAAGGAAATTTGGCGAGCTGCTTGTCGCCGTCTATTTTGTTTTAATTCGTTAATTTCTAGGATTCTTGCAGATTTTTTTTGCAATGCAATCGTGAAAACATTTTTAATTTAATTTAAGGCATTTACATAATTTTCTATCACACTTTTAAAGCATAGTCAGAAATTCCCGGCGAAAAAATGACATTTTCCAAAACTTTAAATTTAAATATCTCGAGAAGTACAAGCGACCAATAAACATGTTTAAGTTATTCATAACTTTTGACCACAAGTGAATATTATTAAAACATTTCTTCAAAATCACTGAAAAAACCTCAAATCAATCTGTTCCATCTTTTAAAATGTACCTAATCCTTTGTTTTTAATCAAACATGTTTAAAAAACCGATAAAGTGCGAGTTTAACTCTCTGCGGCTTCCGTATGATATTTTCTAGAATTTCTACCTAGGACTTTCGTTATAATTTGCCTGTAAATTTCAAGTAAGGTGTTATACTCCCTGAGTTTATAAAAATTTTAAGTCCACTAGTTAAGGGGCAACACTAGTGTAGCCTGTAAAAAAGGTGATTTTTGGGAATTTTTTTAAAGACAACTACTGTATGGAATGTTTTAATATTTTAAGGATATATTTGTGGATATATAGTAAATACATGATAAAATTTCTGGACCAAAAAATTTAAAATTCAGTGAGTTACTCGCAATTTCCCAAGGCTCCATGACCCTCGATCGAAAAAAAAGTTGAAATTTAACAAAATTGCGGTGTTTTAAAAAAAATTCTAATTTCGCGCGAAAATTTGATGATTTTTAGCCTGCCAAAATTAAATTTTTTATTCGATTGGAAAACTGGAGGTTTATGGCATAGAGAAACATGTATAAAAGAAGCTGCAATAAGAATCAAATCGATCAAATGATTTGTCTTCAAGTTACAATTGCAGCAAATTTGAAAAAAGTAGTTTCGAGAAAAACGCATTTAAAGTTTAATTCATATAAGATTCAAGACAAATTTTTCCAAATAATCCTAATTTAGCCTCTGTTTAATTCTTATATGAATATGTTAAAGTGTATTTTTCACTAGAAATATAGCTCACATAAAATGTATTATTATACTAAATTTCAAAATTTCATCTTCGTCGAATAGTTTCTGTGGATAACGAACGGACACACGAGTGATCTTATAGTATAAGGGTTCTGTTTTTTCCTCTTTGGAGGTATGGAATCCTAAAAAGAACTAAAAGACTCAGGCAGCATTGTAACCCAAACATCTTATTATTGCATGCAACGAAACGAACCCTAAATTTATTAAAAGATTAATATCCTAAAAGTATATTAATTTTAGTAAACCCTATCCCATTTCACCAACCCTTAAAGTTAATATATTATTATATTATTAATATAATTCGTTTGTAGTAAAAATTCTAGTAATTATCACTATTTTTCTATTTTCGTAGCTCCGGAAGGCAAATACCCTAATGGCATCCGTAGTGTATTCAAAGAGCTGATGAAAGTTGACGGAGCGGGAGCCCTTTATCGTGGTGTTACACCGGTTATGCTCCGAGCATTCCCAGCAAACGCAGCATGCTTCTTCGGTTTTGAACTGTGCATGAGGATGTTAAATACCGTTGCCCCAGGTTTATAGTCCTATGACAACTGTGTTCATATTTTTGATCATTTGATTATTGATTATATCACATAAAAGTATAAGCAAAAATGCAATGTTAAGAATAATAAAGAACTTTTATAGTTTTCAAATGTCGTGTTCTAAATCTAATATTTTGTATTTATTTCCAATTTTTTTTGGTAATTTCAGCTTTTCTCGTTTCTTGGAGGCTTATTTTAAAAAGTAAAATAAATAGTTTCAGTATTTTTAAAATATATTTCGACGCAGCATTTCTAAAAAGATTGTATATCTTCATTTTTTTAACAGATCTTTTCTCTTATAAGGATATAATAAAATTGTAACTTTCACGATTTTCTGTAGAAAAAGACAAAAAAAGGAAATTTGGCGAATTAGAAAACTCTTAACATCAGTCTACGTCAATTTAAGTGATTTTTTTTTCTCTGGACATTTCTGGGAGTTAAGTTAGCCATTTGTAAATCGGAAATTTACACAGATAAAAGAAATAATTTCCGAAAATCCTGCGACAATTCTAGATATATTTCTTTTCATTGTTAAAGTTCCAGTTTTCGTTAAAAAAATCTATAATTTTTATTGTGGGAAATTAACTTAATTAATAAAATCCACATTGAATTCCCATTTTTCGGATTATTCCTGAATCGCTATAAAAGATCTTATTGGAGAATATAATTTTAAAGAGCCAAAATTCAAATTAGAAACATATTAAACTTTCAGACTGATAGTTTCTGTCACCGTTGTTAACCATCTACTGTATGATATTAAAAAATAGTGCTTTAATTACTAAGAAGTTACTATTCAAATTACAGTCAATACTTACATAAGTTGATCCGAGATTTCTAGAAAAAACTCGTAGATTTAAAAGTTTGGTAAAAAGCGATTTCACGAGGAAGGATGGTTCAAAATAAAAACATTTCTTTAATTTTTTCTATAAAAATATTTATTAATTAATCACTTAGCCCATAGACACTTTCCTTAACAGTAGTATAAAAAATAATAATAAATTAAATATAACCCTTAAGCAAATTATATAAAATAATAAAACGGCGAGAACTGTTACCAACTTCTTACTCGTTTCATCACAGACCATTGCTGCTTAAAGTGAAATCGAATAATACAAAGCAGCTTTTCCCTGCTCCTTGAACACTTATAATTATAAATAATAGTAGATGCCTTAAAGTGAACATTACAATAAGTTGTAATAATTATAATAATAGGAGCAAATACGAGCAAGCAGTAAGTAAATTCTAATTTTTGGATATATATTAATTGCCTCACAGAGGCAAGCAATAGCAGTATAACAACATCAGTGCCTATAACCCTCTCAAATATTTTAATTGTATACATAAATATTATTACCAGAGGAATACCCGAGTTAAAAAAACGCCATTTTTTTTTTAAATAAAAAAATTGTTCTAACCCTGTGTGTGCTGTGATGATTGTTCGTATGATGATAATGCAAACGATGACACTTTAAAATCTCATTTAAATTTTCCTGTTCAACATTTTTTAGTTTGTATGTTTTCTCTTTTAAATTCTTGTGCTATCGTTGCTCCAGTTCTGCACGTAGGAACAAAACACTTTATCGTGTTCGACTAGGCAAGATTTCTGCATTTGTCAAGCATTTCAGCCGATATATATTCATTTTTCTAGATACTTCATGCGAAAGCTGTCTTTTAAGAAGCTAGACAGTATTTTTTTTGTTTTGTTTTTTAAATTCTGTAGACAAAAAACAATTTTCTACACTTTGAATTTTTTTTGTGATTGTTTTTCACTATGTCGTATACTGTTTTATCTTCTTCTTTTTCGTAAATATTTCTCTCCGATCTCACAAATTTCGGAAAAGTAGGCAGTCGCAATTGTATCTATTATGATCATTGAAACCTTTACACTGGAGAAACCTGATTTGTGTGTTCTTCTTCATCATCATCATCTTCAGATATCCTTAGCGATGGAAAGTGCTCATTTCCTATGTCATCGATTAAAGAAGATGCTTCTCCCATTGCCCAATTATCACATCCATTTTTACCTTCATTTACTTCTGTTGTATTGAAGGAACTATTTCTGCGACTTGATGGATTTAACACCTGAAAACAAAAAAAATGTTCATTACTATTTAGATCAAATTCAATAAATTAATAAAAATTAAATTCTGAGTTGATGAGAGCTGGATGAAAGTATATTATACTTATTTTTTGAAATTGCATTAAAAGAAATATAATTTTTAGGAATATTTTAAATAAAAACCTTAAAGCCTGCAAAAAAAGTTGTTATCATGTCAAAAAAGTACCATAGTTACCCTCGTAATCTACTAACACAAATCCTTTAACTCAAGAATTGATTTTTTTTTCTTGTAATTTGTTATCAATGAGCAAACATATTTTCGGGAAAATTATTTAGTTCATTCATATTTCATGAAACAGATATTGTATTAAATTCTGTAATGTTTTTATTTTCAAATCTTAAGATTGAATTTAATAACGTTATCTCTCGATTCGGATTGTTGAATGAAAAATGTGATTGAGTAAAACGTAAAAAAATAGCTATTTTAGTAATAGGATCAAAATTCCAGACACGGTCGCGCGCCGAAATGCTTAAAAATACTCTGTAGTATCGATGACAATAATCCAAATAAAATCCATAAATCATTTGAGTGCTATTAATAGCTATAAACAAGTCTGCGTATTCTGTTCGTGTTAACAACTGATAAGAATCAATTAAACCAATATTTTTATCACTGTCTTACATTTTCCATCAATCAAAGGGGTTAAAAACCCGGAAGTATTCGCTTGTCCTTTAATCTGTCCATAAATCTACTACCAATTAATTAAACAATCCAAATTAAAGTGGTTTTAATCGATATCATCTAAATCCCATCTATATGAATTTGGGGTATTTAGCACATTAGGTGGTTTATTTTTTCGTTGATAACATTTTATCTCTGTGTCGTCTCAATTAAAAAATGATAAAGTGAATTAAATGCCCTGCTTATTATTGCTCGGGGTTTCGAAATTGGGACTTTCAATAAATTCTTAGTGATAGCCTTTCCACCCCGTTTAATATATACTTTCAATTTCAGTGCATTCACTCACTTAGTGAAGATGCTATAATAATATTTAAATGGAGCGTATCAGATTGTTTTATGAGTGACATACAGACGAGGAATATTGTATTTTTGTCGACTTAAATAGAATGAGAATATGGTTTTGATAGGATGTAATATTTTATTAAATAATAGTCGGCGACCTACAATCATCAGCCAGAAATAGAACTTGTTTTAATGATGTTTCAATTTTTAGAACGTAGATAACCACTTTTTAAAATTGTTTATTATATGACGTGACGTAGCTATCTACGACTTAAGAAAAAAAAATTATATATTTTTATAGGCTACAACTTTGAGAATGTTATACAAAAGGATTAAACTTCAATAATAAGATGAAATTGCGCCATGCAGAAAAATTTAAAAAATTGAATAATAAACGTAGTTTCCAACTGATAACATCTAAATATAAGACACTATTCAAAAATCGGCTAAATTTAAAATAGAACCATATATGGAAGATATACCTGATTTTTATACTGTACTTTAATTTTTATATTTTTAAGAGGTAAGGCATAGTTTTATAATTAATGTTTATTTTATCCCTCTTAATAGTGAATGTTGAATTTGAATTTTTCACTCTTCGAACATTAGATAAAAATTCCATACCTACAATATACCTTGCTAGGAATATGTGTTTACTTAAAACCTATTTGTAAAAAACAAATTCGTGTCATTTATCTTCTCATGCACTTTTAATTATTTAAATTTTTGTTAGAGGTTTAACAGGAATTTCGTGATAGTCAAATAAAATGCGAATGATGCAACAATCAAGAGACATGATATAAAAATAATCTGATGACCACTTGCATCATCACAACTCTCAAATAAGGTTGCTAATTTTTCATCCTAGAATGCACTTAATCATTATTATACATTGTATATAGAAGTTCTGTTCACGTTTTTTTTTAACTACTGTCTTTTGAAAGTTAAAGGCAAAATCGACATTTATTAGAATAATAAAAGAATTTAAAAAAAATTACTTATTTTGACGGGATTTTCCAATTTTTTGTTAATAGTAAATATAATTTAGCTTAATAAAAAGTAGTACACGTGAATAAATCTGCGCTGTGATTTACTTTCATGAATAATGTATTAATTTTTTTTTAATATTTATTTCTTTGTAATAAAGGATTTTTATGACTCAAAACAGGAACTGCGCTAATCATTTTTTCTTTGCAATTATTTTAGAGTCTAGAAATGATTGGATTTTTCTTGAAATTATTATGAGATCACAAATTTCTAAAAGATATATATGGTTTTTGCCGCATTTCAGAGTAGCAAGCGCAAGCAAAGCAGATTATAGCTTGTTTTTTTTATAGACAAAAAGAAGGTTGAATTTGAATTCAACCATAAATTTATTTTAAACGTATACAGAATAAAACAAAAAACTTTACACTAACAAGGAAACGTTCTCAGGTGTGTCTCACAGATTTTGATGAAATTGAAATATGTTATAGAGTATCGAAAAATAAGAGACTTGTTTTTTTTTACCTGCGGATACGCACATTTTTGTTATTGTTATTGTTTATAAAAATTGGTGTATTTTTCAAAAGTTTATCCGCCATTTTTGATTTTTTAAATTTAACATCAGATTCGTAATCAGCGACTCCAAAAACCCCTTAATATTGGTTTACACGAAAAAACTGATGTCTGAAAGAATATATATTATTTACGTATTAGTGCTAGGGGTTGTTTACCCCCTTGAGAAGCTTTTTTTACGAAAACCCAAAAACACGTTAACTTTATTTTTCAAAATCGTATGTAAAAAAATATTTTTCAATGAATTTTAACTAAAACTGTTGTTTTTGTGACGCAAAAATATTTAAAAAAAATGTTTTTCTGCAATAAAAAATAAGGGTTGCCACCTTCGGGAACCGGATTACTTACGAAAGGTTAGTATCTTTATGAGACATCATTTCCATTTTGTTTCATTCAAAAAAATTCATTAGAACTTGAAATATTTAGGAAAAACTGTTTTTGGGGGTAAACTTTAGAGGTGGTTTTCGCTCCCTAAATGTACGTATCCGCAGATAAAAAAAAATATGTGTCTCTTATTTTTCGATACTCTATAACATATTTCAATTTCATCAAAATCGGTGAGACACACCTGAGAACGTTTCCTTGTAAGTGGACGGGAGTCAGTCGTTGGTTAGCCTTTGGTTAGGCCCGAATTAAGTATGATTTGTGTTGAATTACTTTTTGAAATATTTTTTGACTTAAAGTTGGGCTAATTTATTGTTTCTTTAAAAAATTACTAATCGTAGTTAAATATTAGTAAATACTGATATCTATCTGCATAGCGTCTAGTTAAAATAAAGGAACTAATTGTAAAAAAAAAACAAGAGTGGCCCAGTTGAATGCAATATCTGAATTAAAAAATAACACGTTTCTAAATGAAAAAAGCAAACATCGTTCAGAACGTTTATGCAAATATAATTCTAATTAATTACAGAACGAAAAAATTCTTAAAAAAAAAACAAAAATGCTTGGCACATAAGTGGTGTAAATAAAAAAATATATTTATAAGATCCTTTCGTAAAAAGCTTTTAAAAGGTTTTCAATGTGTCTTACTATAAAGTGTGCGAGTGGTATTGATTTTGTTAAAAAAAAACTTAGCGTGGCACGTTGAGAACATATCTAAAAAGTATGAATAATAAAGTCAAACACAAAAACAGAACCCACAAACAGCGAAATTTAGGCAAAAAAAAAAATGTTAAATTCAAAATATGTAACATACTATATTTTAAAAGATTTTTCTTTCAGAATAACTTTCCTATTTATTGATAACCGGAAAGAATTTAATTGAGCTACTCTATTATTAAAAACAAATAAAATACAATATCTGCGTCAAATAACACAGACACAAAAATAGTATAACTGATTATTAAATTATTAAAAAAAAAATAATACGACGTATATGAATGAAATTTTACAAATTAAATGGGGTGTTTTTTTCAATTTCATCAAATTCTATTCAAATTAGAAAAAAATATGTATGTTTAAAACGTAAATATATCTAGAAAAACATGATATTTCGCCATCTAGTCATTATGATTTGGCGAAATATCATGTTTTTTCCAGAATAAATCATTAATTTATAAGTTTTTGAAAAACAAAAAAATCCTGTATAATTGGTTAAATCGCAGTAGAAATTATGTTTTCTATAAAACACTTATTAAAATAGAATCTAGTCAGTATGATTTTCTATTTTAATAAGTGTTTTATAGAAAACATAATTTATACTGCGATTTAACCAATTATACAGGATTTTTTTGTTTTTCAAAAACTTATAAATTAATGATTTATTCTAGAAACATCAATTAAAATATGGGGCGATTAAGTTATGCATGACACGTGGTAGTATTTTTTTTTTAAGTTTTTGATTTATTGAATGAGATTTTTTAAATTCTGTAAGAAAAAGAGTAAGATTCACGATCAAGATCAATTCAACTGAAAAGAAGATCGACAACTTTTTCTTAAAGAAAAAATTCAAGTTTCTTTAGTAATTGCATACAAAAAAACAATAACAGAAAGAAAAAATATTATTTTAATGCAATTACTTGAAAGAAGTGTACGAAGGTCGATCAATCATCATTCACATGATAACTGTATGTTTGAAATTAATTATCGTTTTATATCCAACTCTCATCAATAAGTTTTACATAGAAACTAATTAAAATGCAAATTTTCAACTTACCCTCCTCTCATTGACTTCTCTGGGATTTAAATTGTCCGATGAATTATATTCTGTAGATCGTGTTGATCTCGTTGATCGTGTTGATCGTATCGATCTTTGACTACTATCGGTTGCATTGCCATCATCATCGTCTGAAATGGCTGGTTCCTGCTCGAGTATAAAATTGTTTTCGCCCTTAAGATCTATTTCCACCATCGTCGCTTCATCATTTCCAGGCACGAATGAATGCATGAATTTTTCATTTGCTTCCATCAATTTAAGTTCGCATGGATTATAAACGCCAGACCGAAGATTCACTTTGGTGTATTGCTTTGCCTTTTTATCCGAAGACATGAAGGGTAGTGTCATGGTGGCTCTTGTAATTGCGAAAATCACACAGAAAATACCAATGCTGAGACCTCCCCAGAACCCTACAGTATCAATGTAGGGCAAAATGTTCAGGTATAGGTTGAAGCGATTTTTTAGGGAATCAGGCAATTTAGGCATTGTCTGTTAAGAGAATTTATAATTAGTTTGCTTCCCCAAAATTTCATTCATAATATACTACTTACAATTTCAAACCACAGCATAGGTATAGTCATACCGGAGAAATCGCCGACGTTGTTCATTGAATTAACATTACGCATATGCATGTTGATTTGCAGTTTAACAGACGCTTTGAGAGGTAAACCAGATTTCTGTGGAAAAATATTTCAAAGTTAAGATAAAGTCAGAAGAATTCTGTGTAAAAATGAAAAGTTCAATTGCATCCTGGTTGAATACAGTGAATGCAATCAATGTGTAAAACCAGAAAAGACTGCAATAAAAAAAAAACCATGGCAGTTACTTATACATTGCTGCTAATCCGGTGACTGTATGGAAATTTTCGCGGTTTTATAGAAAAACATGTTACACTTGATATATATTATTGAAGCTTTGTTTTACGCCTGTAAACTTCCATTCGAGATGAATGTGCTAAGCTACTATGCTAGCTATTTGAAGAACTCAAACCTTGTTTACAGAGAAAAAGTAGGAAATAGTGTGGAAAGTTTATTTATCCGGCAATTAATGTTAATCATTTAGCGATGCGATGTTTTTTTTGTGTTTTTATTATCTATTTCTTGGAAGGAAGAATTTTCCACACTTTTTATAATACATATGCTTTCATTCTAGAGAGAATATACCGAAATCACAAATTATGGAAAATAACAAACTGCATATATGGATATGCTTGATGCATACCAGGTTTATTTACATTTAATTGGCGTATTACAGATACGATAAGAAGTTACAATAATAAGTATAGCAATTAATTTAATTTACGATGTGTTTGTTTCAATACAAATTAAACTCCAAATCCGAATTTTTCTTCTGGTATTATATATGTATATGTAACAAAAATTTTTTTTGTATATAAAAAGCCCGACAGGCAAACAGATTGAAATTGAACTAGATTTTACAAAAATGTTTATTCTGGATGCCTTTCCTAATAATAATAATTCTAAAGCCAACAGAATTCTATAAAATCTTGTGATTTCGCATCTAAACAGACTTTAGGGGCCATCCATAAATTACGTCACACGTTAAGGGGGAGGGAGAGGGTCAACAAGGTGAGACAACGGGGTGGGTATTAAAACACTAAATTCCCTATCGAAAAACTTTAAAATTATACCAGCTCTATCAATATTATTATAAGGTTTAAAGAGTGACCGCAAAAATCATCTGTTTTTGCACATTTCACGGTGAACTAAGAAAAAGACATAAAAAATTGTATCAGGTATCAAATTAATCGTCGTAAAAAGTCAAAAGAGGCATTGCTTTTAATTTTTCGAAAATATTAAAAATCACCTCTAATTTTATCAAATAATTATCATTTAGTACAAAGACGTTTCTTATTAGATTATTTATATTAAATCAATCTTAAATATGCAATGTGATGTGTTTTCAACAAAGAAGGGTTTCAAAATCCACCTATAGGTGCTGGCAAGGGATATAATCATCCCCCAAATATTGGAATAATCTGGAATTTTTTCTTATATTCTAAATGTAACGTACTTTTGTACTTCGAGTCATGAAAAATACGTGATTGGCAATTCTTGCCAGTTTTGAAGGAAAAATGAACCTTCGGACTAGTACAGCTACTCTCTAAGGGGGTGAATACATCCCCTAAACAAAAAATACTGTGAACTATTTTTGGAAATTCTTAATATGAAATACTTTTGCTTTTTTATTGACGAAAAATATGGTACAAACAGTTTTTACGCGTTTTGAAAAAAATAACCCTCAGCAAGGTACAAATGTTTTCTAAGGGAGTGAAATCATCCCCTAAATATGGAAATAATCTAAAATATTTTTCTAGGACACAAGATGATTAAATTTAATTTGTTATGTTTTGTAAAAGTTATCAAATGTTTTATCTATTTTGGATTTTATAAAAAAAGATTCTGAATAAAAAATAAAATACGACTATATAAATAATTTTGAAAGGGCTGTTTTAGTTTAGTAATTTTAAAATTTTAAATTCCAAATATGTGACGTCACAAGAGGGTAGGGGGGTCACATAAATGTGACCACCAGTGACAAGAACGAGGGGGGGCTCGAAAAATCATGAAATTCGTGTGACGTAATTTATGTATGGTCCCTTATTGAATGATTCTATTTTGATATTTTACTATATTATACTACAGGGTGACAAATGGAAAGTTGCCTAAAGTATACCTATGTCTTTTCCTCTCTAATATGTCGTAGAAGTTTGGGCCCCCATAGTTATATACTAGAGTGTTGTCAGTTTCTGTTGAGACGTCATAAAGAGAAATACGTGTACTTTAAAATGAGTAACAAACGTAGAAAAATCTAGTGCTTTTATTCTAGAGGTAAAAACTATACAGAAGCATATAGAGAGACCTTTATACCAAGTTTGGAAGTAAAAATGTAGCCAACCAAAACACTCAGAAGGTAAGAATTATAAAAAAAATTATTTGATTTCATCGTATGAACTCATTTATTAATAATGTTTTCAAGTATTTATGTAAATAATTATCCCCTGGCCGAATTTTGCCGATTTTTTTAAATCTCAATAAGTATCTGTCAAAAATGTCTGATTCAACTGTAACTAATTTAAAATAAAAATGACATCTTTACTGAATTTATACCTACGTATTTTTTTTTTTTTTCCCTGCACTAATTTTAAAATTATGAATGATTAGTTTAGGTAACTTTCCATTTGTCACCCTGTATATATTCAAAACTTATACGTATATTTACGACACAAATAAAATTTCTAAATATTATATTATTAAATATAAAAAATATATATAATATCGAATTTCTCAAATACGTAAAATGACTGTACTGTTTTCAAAAATAACATTTTGAAACAATTACACAAAATTCACTATTTTGGGTCCGTGATATTTAATTGAAACATTTTAATTTAAGATTTAAAATCAGTGACCCGAAAACGAAGAAATCGTCTTTTGCTTAACCAAAAATAGCAATTTTGATAACTGCAAATACCATATTATAATTTTTACTTTACTTTTTAATTTTGCCCTAGTCAATGAGTGAGATGAATCATACCTGTCAACTGACGACCGTCTGATATTGCGTGAGATATTAATTTGGAAATAGAATTATTATTTTATATACTCTGAATGGTTTCACCCTACACACTTGTAGTTGTAACTCATGTGTAGAATCAAAACTGAGCTATTCAGAACCCAATCTATTATTCTATAAAAAAAATCTTGGTTTTCGAAATTAATAACAAAACGAGACTTTGTGACAAAATCCGATATATTGTATTTAAAAGAGACCACAGAATAGATCTAGTATATGTAAATTGTTTTTTTAAAATATTATCTCTATTCGGACAAAATGGAACCAAAAGCTAGTATATTACTGAAAATTTTATCTGTCGAAAAAAATAAACCTAACAAATCTCACGCATTTATGTGAATGGTATGATAAGAAGTGGCTATTTTTAAAAATGTTTCATTGATCTGCGAATATTCCCTTTTAATGCTCTTTTTGTGTTATTGGAATATGAATTTTAATAATAGATAATTTCTTGGTTTCTTGAAACTAGATTTTTGCATAGAATTACAATAATAATATTGCAAAGTGCCTGCAATAACGATAAGTAACATTATGCTAAAGAAAAATGAAGGGTACCTTAATGACTTTAGGATTCATAAAACATCAGATCCAAGGAAAATCAGATATTTAATTGCCTAGTCGTCTGAACCTTAAGAACCAATTGATCAAAAACTTTATTCCGCAATAAATTGCAATTGGAATTGATTTAAACTTCCAATACTTTACCATTATTACAATTATAAAAAATCAACCATTAAAGGATTAAAATAGTCTGGCTAGTCTGTGACCATGAATGCATAAAGTGGATGCAATGCCAAGGACCTTTCTGAAGAATCAATAAAGGAAAAAAAAAAAGATGTTCATCGTCTTTTGCGTTTGGTGAAGGTTATGGTTTATTTTAAAACGATACTGAAACACAATCCACCGGGCAGCTAGAGAGGTATTTTATGGCTTGCAATTCAACTCGATGGGAGCAAGTTGCAAGTCTTCTGCCAAGGTTAATCAATTGCACAATATTCCTGTTATCGTAGTTTAATAGCAATTTACACTTACCGGATTTACCATGAAGTAACTTTCATGGTGAGTACGATTAGGTTTCACACCATCTATAGCTTCTAGAAGCTCAGGATCAGCATCCATAAAATGTGGATAGCTTAGAGATATTGGAAATCCATAGTAGCAATCGGTGACGTCAATAAGTCCACGCGGTTGACAGTAACCTGTAATAGAAATTTGTAATTTTAGCAATCAGCTTGAGCAATCAATTGTGTAATTTCTTCAATAAAAGTGTGCAATTTGCAATCACACTGGAGCAAGCATGCTTATTTAATAAAATAAAAAAAAGGCATTTAACCGCGTTCAGTGCCACCCATTCTCTGTTTACGGAAAACCGGCAATTGCGCCGATTATTTTAGCACACAGTAGTTACACGAAGTTTTGCAATTATAAACAATTTTGCAGCCGATTAATTTACTCTAAAGGTAGAAATTACGTTTGTGACCGATCTTGATTGCTTGGAATTTTTACTCAAGAATTTTGAGGGCTAATCGCTAATCTCGTTTTAAGGTCAGTGTTGTTTGTTTACCTGGAAGCTTTTGACGGGGGAAATTAACTTGAAGAAATTTCTAGTAACACCTTGATTGAATAGTTTTTTTCTGGATCTAGTTTGTAATTGATCGTGATTGATAGGTGGCAATTACCACACGTAATATGCTCGATATATAACGGTTAATGTTAATTTTACTTATAACCAATTGATTAATACGCTTAATTAAGATTAACTACTCAGCCAGAGGTCAACACCTTTCCAACCGAGTACTATAGCTTTATGGTTTTTCGTTCATTAACCTCCACATTTTGAAGTATTTTGCAATATGAAGGATTTTTTTAATAAGCTTTTTACCAAAGCTATAAAAAAAGTACTACCATTACCATTACAATTACCAATTCGCATTATTTGTACATGTAAATTTAAAAATTTAATTGCCATTACCAAATAATGGTATTGGTGTTTCACCATTACTGTACTTCAAAAGAATTACTTAGCATTACCTGGCATTACTCGGCATTATCTGACATTACCTAGAAACACTCACCTAATAATGCTAGGTAATGCTGAGTATTTTTAAGTAATGCAAGGTAATTCAAGTAATACTACTGAAGTACGATAATGGTGAAGTATCATACCATTACTTCGTAATGGTAATTACGTTTTTCGTAGTACCAAAGAGCTGGTAATGGTTCCGATAAGTCACCTTGCTTGCATTATTTGTTGTAGTACTGAGTATGATAATGCATTCCAAGAATAATGCATTATTTTATAGCTCTGCGTTTTATCATATTTTTAAAGTCTAACGTAAAAAAAACTTTCTTGGTTCTCACACCTTAATATGATCTCCATTTAAGATAAAAAATAAAAAGATGCTATATTTATAAAAAAATTATCACGAAGAATTATCGAATTCCATTTTTTTTATCTATATTTAATTTCTACCTAATGAAAGAATTACAATTTTGCGAATGATTTCCGTATAAAGTATTGCATATTTACGAGTTTCCGTTCAAGTATAAATGGAATTTCTAGTCATATAATTATTGCATGATCGCAGATTAAAATTTCTTTACCGCAAAATGAATAGTTCAAAACAGATTATAATTAAATCTCTAGGTCAGTGGCTAGTTAAGGTGTTTGATTACTCACCTTTGCGGCAATAACATTTATTCTTCTCATTATAGTATCCATTGTCCAGTGCATTTTCTTCGAAAACAAATTTTCGAGCGGCAAGATTTGATACTGTGTACTCTTCAGGTAGAGGTACCTAATTTAGGGCGGAAAATTGGGTATAAGTAAATTTTAATACTGAGGGAATTTACATTTTGTTATTATAATAAACATGATATAAAAAATCGTCTACAAGTCTTACCATTTTCTGTGGCCGACACATGCTCTTTCTGAAGAACTTCACAGTCTCATTTGGTTCAAGTAAACCCTTAAACTTTGTACCATCTGAAGCCATGTTAATATTACTACAATGGTCTCCATTCCATTGTGGGAGGTTCTGAGATCCCATGTACGTGTCATAAAGACCTGCTTTACTTGGATCATCACTTCCTGTGTAAAATGTCTCGAAGTCAGCATTGAAATCGTACATCTGAAGGAAAATTGTAAATTGTAGCAATGAGAACACTTTTAATTTATTTAAGGCTAGTATATACTGCTTTTATTTATACGTACTCTATCGATCAGGCCGACCTTATCAAAATGGATCCAGTTTGGAAGGAACGTATTGCCCAGGGTTGTAAGC
This sequence comes from Dysmachus trigonus, assembly GCA_949715965.1. Taxonomy (NCBI): domain Eukaryota; kingdom Metazoa; phylum Arthropoda; class Insecta; order Diptera; family Asilidae; genus Dysmachus; species Dysmachus trigonus. The sequence goes on along the minus strand of OX454321.1, from coordinate 68,922,508 downwards.
GGTGTCTCATAGCCAAACATAAATTCTCGTGCTGTCATTTTAACTATGGGTTGACTGTCCGTTTGTCGGATTAATAAGTTTATTGGAAGTCGAACAAAATACGATTTGTCTGCACCCACTTGAGCTATACTCTAAAAAGTAAAGTAAATTGGTATCAGTTACCTTGTGCAGAATATTTTTTTTTTGATAAAGTAGAATTTTTATGTAAATTTGCAATGATCTATAAATTTTAATTTCGAGTTAGACTGTCTTAAGATAGCGTGAAACCTTATCAGCATATTAATGTTTTCCATTTGAGACAAATCATGTTAAAATTGGGTCCATGCACCAAATGACCCATAAGAGGATTAGAGACATTTTTTGATTGATAGCAACGTTTATTATTACTATTGATAATTATCTAGGTTTTTGTGTCAGCTCAGTCTAATGTAGTTTTGTGTCATGAATTATGATAATGCATATATTGTTTAAGTAACATGTTACTTGCTGGGTATTTGAAAAATAACTTTGTATTTATTATACCTTCTCTTGTTTCCCTACTTTGGTGGAAATAAAATTAAAAAAAAATTAATTAATTAGATACGACTTATGAGTTATGCATAAAAAATTCAAAAACCCAATTGGATCAATAAATTCTGATATGATGCTATCGTGAGTAATTTAACACTGTTTTAACACTGTGGAAATGAGATTAAGTCGGAGATTATTGCTAGCTATTTATAGTATACCTACTCTATAATAAAATATATATCTATCAAATCCAAGAGTGGGGTCAATCAAGAGGTCAAATTAAATTATATTTTACAAATTATGCTATTAAATGATTACCAGTAATCCAGTAATTTGAAGCTTGTATTATCTATAATAAATTTTTAATTCGGAGAGTTGCAGTTTGTTACACAATCGAAGAATACCTTTTTCTTTTTAATAAAAGTGTTGTGTAAATTATTTATCTGATTTTAATTAGTTATCATTCGCATCATAAAATCCAAGCACAAAAAATGGTTCAAATAAAACTGGATCAGCAAAGTTATTTTAGTCTAAAAGTCTTACTGACGCCAAATATAATAAATAAGATAATCTTTAGCAAGCTCAGTAAGTTGTCTAAAGAATTTCCATTCGCATGGCGAATTTCTTTTTTTTTTATATAATCTAACTCTATCGTTAATGCGAAAAGATTTTGACAAAAAGTTTAAAACCTGTTCTTCGTAGACGAATTACTTTTGAAAGCGAAAACAAAAACCCCTTTAGTTTTTTGACATCAGATTGATTAGTTGCTAAAGAAAAGGTATGGTCTATTTTTAGATTTTATTTTTATAACATAACACCGCATTTATAGCAATGTAAACAAATTAAAGATTATATTTAGATAATTGCATGTACATGATTACAATTTACAATTACATACCATAGATTAAAAATAAATGATTGTTTGGCCTAATGTTAATAAACAAAATAATCTATTAACCCTATCTACGCATGAAAGAAGTTACGTGTTTCAACTGGCGTGTTTACGCAAACAAAAATCCCTAACCAGTTTCAGGCCCAGGCCCTAATGGAAAATTTTAACCTATTATAAATACCAATCAACATGATTATTTCTGGCTTTATACAAAAAAAAAAAAAATATATATATATATATATACATAATCTTAGTGAGATTTCTTTAACGGTTGGATCACTTTGGGGTCACTATCATGTTCGCGCAAAGGAAAAGAAAAAATTTAGCTATTATTCTTCCCTCGATTGACGTCAGAGAACATTCCTTTCTCGAGAGGTCAATATATAAAAAGAAATTGATCTTTTCTGCTGCTAAACTTTAACATTCTTTTTGTTGATTGGATAACTGCGTTTCTTAGCTGTCGTGGAAAAATTTCTGATGGTTATTTTTAGCTTTACTAAGATGAAAAACCCGTTCACCAGCATATATGCATTTAGCTCAAGATCACCAAAAAAAAAAAAAAAAAAAGAATGGTCAAAATTGCTGACGTCAATGAAAACAAGAAGGAAACTGGTACAAAAAAAATTTCTTTATTCTTTAATAGAATGCACGGTTGGTTGTTATCCCAGGCTACATTGACGTCAATCAGAAGGAAAGGAAGATAATATGTCTAGTTTATAAAAAATTAAAATTCTATGGATGCTGTCAAAAATAAATCTAATAATGTTGTTTTTAAAATAGCCAAATTAATTTGCAAAAAAATTTTGTTATGATCGATTTGACCGTGATTTTTGACTATATTTAGAAAAAGGGCACACAGTGGACGTCAATAAAAATTGGTTAGAAACTTTCCGTAGAAGTTTTGATTAACAGGCTCTGCTTTTGTATTATACAGAATGCAAACTTTTATTTGAGTAAGATATAAAAAAAATGCATATTCATTTCGTGTCATGATCGTTTACTTGATTAATAGGTTCTTAATTGTGAAATATAGGTACAGAACTATTATTTAAATTGTTTACTGGCATCGTATTTTTCCATTGATTATATTTTTAGAAATTGGTTTTTTCCAAATCCTACTTTTGTCCTCTAAATATTGTTTACATTTTTGTCTAGTAGAAATAATAAAAAAGTATCTAATTTGTTTTCTTGTTTAAAATGTCTATAATAGTAGTAGAAATCTTACAATGGCTCTATATAACGCAAATATTTAAGGCTTTTTATTCTTTTGATCTGCTATTACGTAATTGTAATAGAATGGTATTAAATTATCTATGTATGGTATGTAAGGAAAAAAGGCAACTGAAACTGGAACCAAGATGTTCTCGAATTTCAAGTTTAGTAAGTTTTAAGTGACCACAATAACAAATACTACGAATATCATCAACTAGACCATAATGTTTAACTTCTATATTTAAACATGACAGGTATTTTTAATGGTGTTTTTTTTTAAGAGGCACCGGATTTCCGATGCAGATAACTGTCAAATGAGCTGTCATTTCTTGTAACTGTCAATGTCATTTTTATTCAGTAAGGTCTAACAAGTCATCGTGGAAAGATATACAATTATTCCAAATCGTAAAAATTTACTTCCGACATCAGGGTTCAGTTATAAAAACTTATATGGTAGGGCATTTTGTAAATTTTATGGGCCAAATTATCACACATTAGAGCGGTACAGAGCAACCTTTGTTTACAAAATTTCGGGGTATTGATGTTGAAAATTTGTGGTTAGAACAGGACGGCGCTGCGTCCCATACAGCGATCCAAACAATCGATTTATTGAAAGAACACTTTGACAAAAATCTTATCTCAAGAAATGTACCTATCAATTGAGCACCAAAATCGTGTGATTGAACTATTTTTTGTTGGCATATGTAAAGTTTTTGGTCTGTGCTTATAAACTAAAGTCAGGATAAGGCGTGTCTTTGCAAATATGCGACCCCAAATGCTCGGAAAAGTGCTCAAAAATTGGACTGATATTGATACTTATATTCGTATCTCAGTCTTATAGATATTAAGAATATTTGTGAAGTTTCTTCGAATTTTACCGTCTATAAAATATAAACTAAGAGCACTTTTTGGGCTGGTTTTTCAAATAGCCAAATGCGTCAATTCCCAGTGAGAAAATTCGAAGTGCTTCGGAAAAAGCATTTTCGAAGCGCTTCATCCACATTTCAATAAAAATGCTTATCAAGGAGCGCAAAGAAAGTGCTTCTTCTACGGACGTCATATCTTAAAATTTGTATGAAACTGAAGCGCAAACGAAGCACTTCGTGCTTCTGTAGGAGCATTTTGAAAAGTATTTTAAAGCGCTTCTTTTCCCGCTGGGTTTTGCTAAATTAAATCACTCAATAAATAATACATATTTGTTTTTATTTTTGAGTTTTTTAATGCTTTAAAGTAGAAAAACTTGTGCTGAACCACCTATCAATTTCCTAAAAATTTAAGGACAAGATTTTTTTTATATTTTCCCATTAACATTTTTTAAAATTCTATAGTCTTTCAAAATTTAACTTTTTTGTATTAATTTAGCAAATTTATGTGTTTTACATAATCCAACCAATTTTTTTATAAGAATAATTTAGTTAAAAATCTCTCACAAATTTCAGTCTGATACAGAATTGCGTAATTGATTCTATCTCATGATGTCAGCTAAGGGGTTAATGATCGACTGAAAACCGTGAATAAGAAAACAACAAGTTTTCAGTTTGACTGAATTTGACGTTGTCATCATAAAAAACTCGTTAGAAAATTAATATATATTATACGTAAGCCCTTCATATCTTATGCTTACCAGGTAGGACAGCTTATCTAGAGTATTTTAGCAAAAAACAAAACGATAACATTTCTTTTTATGTGCACCTACTAGTCAATAATCTGACAAAAGGTAGTGAAAATTTAATTTTTCATACAAACTAAAATATCTTGAAAACGGTGAGGTTTTCACTAGGTCATATTTTGATATTCTGGTAGGTCATGACCCAAGTTACCATCCCCTTAATTTTGGCGCACTACTTCCTGGACACCCTGTATGTGTATTAACAAAAGCCCTCATAAAAAATATGTAAAATCAGAAAATAACTAGCAGTCCTTCAATTTTGTAACAATTTCAGGTATTCTACTCCAATGAAATCGCTACCTTTATTAGCTAACCCATTTCATCCGGTGTGTTAAACATGTTGAAATTTTAATAACTCTCAAGCGAACGGAAATGCTTCTTTAATTGGTTCACAACTTTTAAATCAATATTTATAGTTTCCTAGAACATCGTTTACATCAATTATATATTTACAACTTAATCGACTTCATAGAATCATCATCTAATGCGCACAATAGATATAAATTTATCATCTTTCATAACGAGAAATTAATACATTTTTTATGCGTGAGAACATTTAAGTATTTATTATATGTGTTTCTAGTTTTCTTAGTGTAGTTAAAAAACCAAGATTATGTGGATATAAAATGACCTAGACAAATTTTATGCATACTACTGTTTGGATGACTATAGGATTTTTGTAAAACACGTTTATGATATCAAGTTATCATTTTGCTTTAAATCAATGAAGAATGAATATAAAAGATGAAAACACAAGTTACATTGTAAAAAAAAAACTGGAAGTAATTTACATAAATTCTGTAAATCTTGATCTTGCTTCACTGATTGTTAATATTTTAAATAAAATTATCATAAATATCTTTTATAAGTCAACACACTGGGAGAAGGCACCTGGTCGTCATCACTGATTTCGCTCAAATTTATAGCACATGTAGTGCTTGGCAACAAATGAAAGTACCCGAAGTAGGAACTCCAGATGGCCACGCGTTTACAAAATAATAGTAAAATTTTCACGCGGTTCTAAATTCCATTCATTGTAGCACATTCCCAAAGCGGTGTCTGGTGCTGTGGTGAATACTTGGGCTTGGGACTCAGAGGTCACGGGTTCGAATCCTGGCGTGGGGATGCGTTTTTTTCGGATTTTTCCCAATTTTTATAAGATTCGAGTCATCGGTGATGACGACCAGGTGCCTTCTCCTTGTGAGACAAGAAGTAGTGAATTTTTAGGCTTTTGATTTGTTTAGATTATTAAATTTAATTAATTTTTGGTTAGTTAGAGTTACCTACGTAATAAATTATCTATGCTAAATAGCTGGTTATTAATTTTTTTTTTAGTTGGCATAAAGAATTAAAGTCTTATCATTAATGCTTAAAAACTACAATGTTTTATAAATACATTGTAAGTAGCGAAAATCTTATCTTTTGTTGACTTTTTTTATTCACTGATTAATTAGAAAAAAAAAGATACCGGGAGATTCAGCTGGCTCGTGGTTTTAAAGTTTTGAAAGTTAATTAATGGAAAGAACCAAAATGATTATGCTTTAATTTTATAGCGTATCGTATGGCATTTAATTCCATCACATTCATGAACATCAATTAAAACTAAAATTAAGTCCAAATTCAATTCGATTCGATGAATCGAAACGAATTGCCAAGCCATTAGCCTACAAGCAAATCCAAACATGCGTCTTTCATAAAGAAAAATGTATAATATAATTCTATAGATACCTACTTAGCAATTCAAAATGCGAACAATAATGAGATCAAGATGCAATTAATGCAATTAACGTAAGCAAATCTACATGCAATATATACTTAGGTATATAACCTTGTTGTGATTATATGCTATCAAATAACCATTAGATTATAACACTCTTCTATCTTCCGGAAATGATTAAAAAAAAAAACTTGCTCATTAAAAATGTTTTAATGTTTGATTAATGATTGAAAAATATGCTTAATATTTATTATTATTATTACTATTAAACTGATTTAATACTACTGATTAGTAATGCAATCATTGATCATTTATCATTGTACGAAGATCAAGGACAATTAAGATAACATTGATCAAGTTTTACGATATACGTTCTAGAATTTAATATTTTAATTATCAGTAGTTTTTATGTGTAACGAAGCATACAAGGTGATTAAGTGTAAGTAGAAAATAAAATAAATAAAGAAAAAGAAATTCAAATTAATAAGGTAGAGATCAATGTTCAATGAATGTCAATGTCAAGAATAAATACGAATGTCAACTTGTGAATAATTGTTGAACGAAAAAAATTTAAAACTAACTTACCAGCAAAGCAATGTTGACCATCATCAAGACATCGTCTTCTTTGCGACCCTCTGACAGTTCTTCTTGCCATACAAGAGGATGCCTTGGACGCGTTGACAAGGTATTGTTGTCATTGAACTCAATCTCATGGTGCTCAAATATTTCTCTGTTTATAAAAAAGTATAATAAATAAATAAATAAATTTAACAAGCTTTATCTTTCAAGAAACAATGATATTTTAGTCATCAGAGATGTGCGGATAAAATACTAAAATAAGAACATTATGCGGTTTTTCGAACACAACCAAAATCGAGGTGGACATAGTATGCATTTTTAGATACAGACCTTTATATAAAATATAAAATTTAAAAATAAGTACATACATATTGCAGTATGAAAACTCAAAGACAAAGATGAATTTTGAATCAATATAGCACATTAAGTGATTTTCAGCAATAGTTATTTTTGGAAAAGTCCCAGCTACCTATATACTATTGAAAAAGATATTTGGAAATCGAATAAAAACTTTATGGATAAGTTATTGGTGACTCATTGGAACAAGTGAAACATTCGTTATCTACTACGCATAATGCTATTTAAGATGCATATTTTCGTTCATAATGCACATCTCTGATTAAGATTAATAAAATAATATAAAAATAAATACAATAACTTACTTGTAAACATATGGTCCAACTTCTTCAACTCTCATTTTTTCCTTCCCGGCCAGAAATTCCTCAGCATTAGTAATATTGAACAGATAGATTTTACAATACAAATCAATTGGTGGCTTCTCCCATAAACCAAATATTTCTCCGCCTTCTCCAAACACCAGTTTCTATACACAAACAATTAAACCACAATTAGATAAAAATTTTGAACAGAAAACTTCCGATTCAATTACCCATCGATAAATCAGATCGTACGGATGAAATATTCTAATCAAAACAGCTGAGGTTAACGCAAGCAGGCCGGTTACCATAAGCAGAAATGAACCTGAAACAAAAGCAAATTATTTTGTAATACAATCTCTTACATATGTTTGATATTATGCAATAATAAAAAAAAGTAAAAAGTATTATATATCAATTTGTTACATGAGCTAACAGCCTTGATTGTAATTTGGCGCGAATTCGTAGATAAATATAATAAAACGTCTCGCAAGATATTTTTCATCAAGACAATAGAAAAGTACTAAAAGCAACTAGTTTTTTTTTTCGCTGCCAGCCAGGCCAATTTATTTAAATGGGATTAGAGAATGTCGTTCTTTCAACTGTGACACCTGTTCAATACCATGCAGACAGGTAAAGACTTGTAGCGTTTTCTGGTTCGATTGCATTGCATTTTTCTACCGGTAAGTGTTATCATTTTACGCTCGTGTTTTTAAACAAAAAGCACATGTTCCACATGATATGTTGTATTTACTATAACCGCGTGACTGCTACTTTTCTGTAGGTGTTGATTTTATTCGAAAACGTGCATTCAAATCGGATCAATCACTATGTAAACATTCGTCGCGTGTCTTCTAATGAATTATCTATTGACACGCCAAATTTAATCTGATAGTAATCAGATATTCATGAAGCGAGTGACGTGGTAATATTTCTTATTAAAAAAAAAACTACTGTAAGTTACTCAAACTTAATTATCAAATCATAATTAAAATACATAGATATTTGATGCGCAGTAAGTAAATCGTCAAAATAATTAATTAAATTAAACCGCCAAATATTTTACAACAATTTATTATTTTTTATCAGTTATTGCCTCTTCTGTACCCTTGAACTCAGTTCCTCAATAGGAAATATCACTTAAAAATTACGTATTTTTTCCGATCTAAAGATTAAAAAAAACAAAAAAATCATAAACTTTTACTATTTTAATCTTAATTTAATGATAAAGTGGGCAGTGCCGGGATTTAAGCGCGTCTCTAATCGAATGCCCCTGAATTCATTCAAAAAAGAGAATTTTTATCAAAGATGAAGTTATTCAATTGTTATCTTCTTTCCATTGGAACAAATAAAGTAAGAAAGCTTTTGTGTGGTCTGGTGAATATAATTTACAATCACAACGTAAGGGTCATCGGACGACCAAAAATTTGAACAAAAGATTATAGAATGTCTTTCCAAACAAGACTTTATTCCTTCCTATTCGTTCTGGATTGAATTGATCATTTATTCAGCGTGAGAACTTAAATTAATTAATTTTTGTAATTTATGTAATAATTAATTAACAAATTATATAAATTCATTTTCATTTCATTTTTTGTTCGAAGGTAGTACATATTCCAACTTAACATATGGGTAATTCTAAGTTATGAGGTATTTTCAACGGCAATGATAAAAAATCATATATACATATTTAAATTATTTGAAATAAGCCTGTTATATCTTAAAAGTTACCATCTTCTTTATGGTCACTTAAATTCACGAATTAAGTGTATTTAATTTTGTCACAAAAGAGCCTAAAACATGAAAAATGTATCTCCCCTGGTCTGTCCCCCAACAGATTATGTTAGTCAATCAGTAGTTTTGACTAACTTGAAATTATGTTATAAACTATATTTCATATAACTTATAAACTAGACTAATTAAATTAATGTAATCTAAGAAAAAACAATTACTAACATTTTCTTTTTCATAAAAACTATAATGTCTACATTTGTCCTTCATATTTAGCGTCTCTTCACAAATGTTTAAATTTATCGCGTAAATTGCGACTATAAATATAAAGCATTCCACGTGAAGTTAGCAGCAAGCCTTCACGACACAAGCGTACGGCCATTTTGCTCGCCATTTCAGTGACGCCACTTACTGGAAGTAGTTGTGAATCCGTGAATGCGTTCTCTCCCCTGGTAAGTTTTTTAGCGCAATTATAAGCCTAAATAACTTGTTTTCTTTATATAATTACTGTAAATTATGCATAGAATCATATTCTTCTTTGTTAATTACGTATTACAAAAACTTTGACGTTTATACCAATTTTTTAACAGAAAAGTATCTCCCCTGTCTTCTCTCCCCTGCCTTCTAAGGTGCCAGGGGAGATACTTACTGTCCAGGGGAGATAAAAATATGTCGTGTTGGAGTATTTTTACAGCCAATACGTGTACAGTCAAATCCCCTATAACGCGGTGTTTTTATAGCGCGATTCCCATACAACGCGGTGTGAAAAATGCGACAAGTTTTCCTATAACGCGGTCTCTTTATAACGCGTTTTTGATACAAGAACATTCCAACAACTCAAATGGTTTGAAAAATTTATCTATGGAAACACTTATTCGATGTGTTAAATTTTTGTATGTACATAGTTAACATTTGTGGTGTATTCCCCTGTTTAACAATTCTAGTATTCATTAAACCAAAATTTAAATATGTAAAAATCTACATATTCATTGTCATTTCTATTATAAAATTTCATTTATTAACCGTATCAGCCACAACTTGTTACTTTGAGAATGCAGTTTTTATATAGGTCTGATTTATATATTGTAGAATTTATTTATTTCTGAGATTCCATATAACGCGGTACAAATCATTTAATTTGTATTAATTCTGAGTTTCTTACAACGCAGTTTCCATAGAACGCGGCAGTGGTTTCCATATAACGCGGTATAGATTATTCTGATTTAGCGTATTTCTATGTTTCTCAAAACGCGGTTCCATAGAACGCATATCCTGATTTGAATTAATTTGAAGTCTCTCATAGCGCGGTTTCCGTATAACGCGGTACGAATCAATCTCGTTTTAGGAGACTTGATTGTACTGTTGTTCATAATTCAGTCAGTACAAGATGCTATCATACGCATGGACTTCAGCGAAAACTATTTTACCAAATATTCTGAAGAAGTGCAGTCCTCCCATTTCGGGGGTTCAAGGCAACAAATCAGTATGCACACAGTTATAGTTTATAACAAAGAAGTTGGACAAGACATAAAAGGCACATGTTTCTGCACTTTGTCCAAAAATTTGTCGCACTCACCTCCAGCTATATGGGCCCATTTGTATTTTGCATACTCAAATAAGAATTTAAGTTTTTAAGTTACTTTTATAATTAATGATGGCTGTTGTACAATAAAACGTCTGATTATTATTAATTAACAATAAAAATAAAGTTGATCCTTAAACTACTACTGTGATTTGTTTCATAAAATAACATAAATATCTCTCCCCTGTTCATAAAGTATTCTACCCTGTACGTCTTGTCTCTCCCCTGTATCTAGTATCTCCCCTGGTCAGTTATAAAATAATAAAAAATAAATAAATTGACTGGCTGCTTTTCGCATATGAAGATAATAAGTGTTTCGATAAAAACATACTGCAATCATATTAAAATTCTATTATTTTTGTCGTGCCGCCTCTCCTAATAACTTAATACCTCTTAACTTAGAATGACCCATATAGACTAATTTTTTTTCGGATAATATATAGGGTTTCAAAATGGCGAATTCAAGATGGCGGTTGAAAATTTTAAATTTGGAGCGATTTTTAAAAACATTTGTACTTAGGGGTTTTGCGGGACGCCGATTTCAAATCCGCTGTCCAAATTTAGAAATTCAAAATGGCGGATCCAATATGGCTACCAAGATTTCTCGATTTCTACGAATTTTAATGAAAATTGGTACAATTATTATATTTATAAGATATACTATATAATATAAGGTAGGTGCGGGTAATAAGGCCTCTCGGCTAATAAAGCCTAAGTAACAAAAAATATAATTTAAAATGATCGATGTCGCTCAAGGTCATAATCACAGGTAGCTAACACTCATCGCTGACACCTGAAACTTTTTGCGACGCTTTTGTTGATTCGGATACATACTTTTTATTTTATTTCAAATCTCCCTTAGCTAGGCCTTATTACCCGCACCTACCTTATATTACACTCTACTATATATTGCATTACATACAAAATTGTCATGTTGGATAAATTCAGCACCAAATGTGTACATTAAATATATGTATACTAACAATTTAAGCGGATCTTCCAGTTTAAAATATGAAGACGAAAAGGTTTTATTATTGCCAACCAACACCTATGCTACAAGTTTTAAGACCTATTGGAATAAATTTATAATTTCTTATGAGTTGCGAACAGCCATGCAATATTCAGAAAATTCAAGTTCATGGGCATGAAGGGTGCAGCATACTCAAACCTACTTCCAGCATACTTCACTCCAATCCAATTCTGCATTGACTCAATTTGTGTGTACTTGTAATATTTGCTGAGTAAGGTCTTTTAAATGTTTTTAAAGAATTTATTTTCTTTCCTTTTATTTCGAGAACATAAAATTATTTTCAAGAATATTTCGCAAGAGAACATAAATTTATTTTCAGGAATATTTCAAGTCAAGTAAAATAAAACTACCAAACTTAAAGTATGCAAATGATTCTTCAGTATCTGGTCAGCCTTAGGCACAAAGGTATTCTGCATAATGTGCTGAATATCGTTGAATATTTAATTACATAAACAACATTCATTTATTTTTTTTTTAGTCTAAATATAACTAGAGAAAGTTGAGAATAAAACAGGAAATTATGGTGTAGCCAGATATTGCTAGTATCAATTAATAATGTTTAAATGCCCTACCTATATAGATGAACTCATTCCCTTATTTTTTTTATATCAAAATTAGGTTGTACAAAGATAACTACTATCAAAATTAGGTTGTACAAAGATACCTACTATACCTACTATTACAAAATCAAATAGAGTTAGTCAAACCTTCAAATAAAAAGCTATGCTGGTACAGACTATGTAAATGTAAAATTTTACATTTGATACAATAGTTCACTAGGAAATACAAAAAAGCGTGAATATTAAGAAAAATAATATTAAAGGTGGTCATATTTAAATTGGTAAATACCAAAAATCCGAATTGGGTACGATCATATTAAACTAAGAGATTCACATTTCCTTCCGACTTCCGAAAAAATTAAATTTCAAATAAAAAGTGAATAAAATCACATTATTGTCGAATTTTGACCTCCGGTCTTATTTATGGCACAGATTTCATGTCGCTTTATTAATAAAAAAAAAAAGAAAGAAATTAAAGCATAGCTCTGAAATTCGTTAAACATTCAGATTATGCAAGAAAGGCATGAAAATGTAAGAAATGCTGGTCTAAGCTTTAAGTTAAGCAGCATTTCTCGAAAATTCCGATTCAGAAGGCTACTGGCATTTAAAAAGCATTCTCAGTTGTAAAGTAAACCAAAACAGAGATACCACCGACAAAGTCATTCGCCAGTTACTTCCCTCTGCTGATGCTATGCAGAAAATTTATTTTGGCTTTCTTTAAATGTTGGTTGGTTTCATTTCATGACTGACGACGATGAACACCTTGTGATCTTGAATTAGTTGAACGATTTTTTGTTTGGTTTTAATTTTTTTTCTTTTCTTCTTTAAATTAATCTTAACTTAAGTAGGTAGCTGTGGCACTGGTATTATGCATAGAAATGTTTCTGGGTATATAATATTATTGTTAATACTTATTTTTATGAGTTAATGAAATAAAAAAGTACGTCTGCAAGTAAAAAACAATGATTGACTGGCAAGTATCCTTCTTTTGTAACCTCCACGCAAATCTTTCTAATTGAATACATATTCGAATATCTACCCGGAGGGGTTAGGTTAAAATTTTTGTAGACTAAATATCCTTCAAATTTAAATATTAAGAGCTTTATGGTGGCGTTGTAAATATTTAGCAAAGTGACATGTTACACCAATTTGGCGAGTTTTTATCTGAATGTTTTTCCGTATCTTTTTTTTTTTATTTTAAATTATTTTTTGTAGATAAAGTGTGACTTTTGAATAATTCTATTTATAACCACTTATTCGCCTTCCCGATTAATGTGAATGTCATTGAATGATTATCTGCAGTCTTTACAGTTTAAACGGGAAATAAGGACGTTTCCGTAATTTTAATAAAAAAATCTAAATACCCCTACATAGAAAAAAAACCTATTTTTATTTGTTAATTCAGCAATTGTTAAATAACCTTTAAACCAAAATCTTACAAGTTTTTTTTTTCAAATATTTGCATAAAATCAGGGTCTTATTGTATAAATAACAAGTTACTTAAAACAGCATACACAAAATTTTTCACACAATTAAAAATAAAAAGTTGTTATAGTAAAACTTAATACTTCTACATATTTGGATCCTATAAAGATTTTATTCTACGTCAACTTATCAAAAATTTGCGAAGACCTCAAGTTTTATTATTCATTCAAATATTTCTTAATCCTTAATGAATCAATGAAATTAAAATAGGATTGATTTTTTTAATTAGATTAATTTTCGATTAAAATTCAAGAATTTATTATTGAAAAATTAGCATTTATAATAAATCTGTACATAAGCAATTTTAAAGATCGGCTTACAGAAAAGTAATAAATTTATGCTGCAAATTTAAAAAAAACTACATATTTTACGTTTGTTTTGAAAGACCTACGCACGAAAATAATTAAACCCAATTCTTTTGAAAAAAAAAAAACTCGTGTCTCTCCTGCCTTTCTTACGCATTTCTAATAATATTATAAAAATTTTAAATCTGCCATTTCATAGTCAGACTCTTCTTTTAAATAAAAAAAACAAAAACCTGTTAGTAAATCCAGTTTAAGTGAAAAATATTAGGTCTAACGATGACATGAAGAAAAGTAAAACTTGATTGGTTTTACATCATACCATTAATCGGATTTCTTGACTCATAATCACTTAGTAGATCTTTCTTGGAATAAATTATTTACATATTCGCACAAAAAATGCGAAAAATTTCGCAAACTCATCATGCTTTTCTTTTCTAGAAATGTTAAGAAATTTTAATACCCTTTATGGCCTATATTGGGTATTTTTAGCAAAATATAAAGAATAAAAAATCTCGTTTTCATAGCCCCGATGGGAAAAACTTTAAACCTGAAATTCAATTCAAATTCGTCAGAATGACTCCGCAATATTATGAATTTATGACTTGTAAAACGTGTGATCATTTCAAAAACGATCAATTCTAGAGTAATAAAATTTATAATTTGTTACAAATCCTGTTGCTATTCTCTACATACCAAAAATGACTTTTAATATTCAACATATAGTCAACATAGGAATGTCGATTTTACAACATACTAAAAATTCCTGATAATAGTAGTCAAGATCTTACAATATATAATATAATTATAAATTCATTCCTTCCGCTTTAGTGAGATATTATTGCATATTTTACAACTTTATGAGTTACGAAAGTGACGAAAGTGATGAGTTGACATCTGCTTCACACAGTAGGGTCAATGAAAAATAAAATATAATTTCTTGAAACTTGTATAACTGCCCTACGACAAGAAAACGAATGTTAAAAATGCAATGGAGTGATTAACGTCAACTTCAGCAGCATAAGAAGCAATGTCACACCGCTGCGCCGGCAGTCTTTTGACCGATCAATTTCGTGAAAGTTGTAGGAGATGTTTACAATACCAGTTACTGACCTTTTAAAATTAAAATGGTCAACGAACCAGAAAAAAATTGTTCATGATCATCGCAGCGATTTTTTTTTATCGGTTTCCGTCTTTAATCGACAAAGATCTGCCACCGAGATCATGCATAGCCAAGTGATATATCAATTAAATATTGACATTGCAGTAATAAAAAGCGCATGTCTTGTATAGAAATATATTCCCTAAGTCATATTTTTAATTAATTTATGATTTTTATATTACACTAAGAAAAAAGCATTCACATACACGTGACTAACTATGATCTGCTTTTAAAACATGCTCAAGACTGAGTAGAACTTTATCGTAATCGACTTTTAATGATAATCAGCCTACAGCTTTTAAGCTCATTCTGCGTCTTTTAATATCAAATTCTAATTGATACGATTCTGCTATATTTATTTTCAAGATAGATAGTATTCTATACCATTCATAACTTCGTATGATCAATGGACATAATCATTTATTTTGACAACCAATATGTTTTCATTGATCTAGAGAGGACTAAATTTGCATTTTACTACTCGTCTATTCTTCTTGTTTTTTATTGCTGAAATTAATCAGGAATTCTAAAAATTACATGATCAATATTATAAGGTGGTGATCAAATTGTTGGTTGGATTAATTCAAGTAACTATCTGACAACAATTAAAGATATATATGAGGCATTCTTTGGGAACGCTCAACCCCCTGCTGTCCAAAAATGGAGAGCTCCATTTAAGTTCTACCAAGGCTCAAAAGAAAGGTTTTGGTTTCTACTTTCGAATGCACACTGGCTTTCGAAGAGTCCGTCTATACAGACCCCAATATGGCGGCTAAAACCAAGTGACCTCCATTACTTTTACAATTTATGAGGATACAAAATCGGTCGCATCATTCCGATTGAGGTCTACAAAGGTTCAAATGAAAGCTTTCGACTTCTGCTTTCAGAAACTGTATTGCAAAGATCGCTTTTATTTAAGCCATTGTAGACCTCAATCGGAATGCTGCGAGCCATTTTGTATTCTTTTAAGTGGTAAAATTATAAAGATCACGTGGTTTTAGCGGCCATATTGGATTTTGAGCAATCCGAAAAACAATTTGCGATACAGCTTTTGAAAGCAGAAGTCAAAAGCTTTCATTTGGGCCTCTGTAGACCTCAATTGAAATGATGCGACCGATTTTATAGCCCCATAAGTAGTAAAAGTAATGGAGGTCACGTGGTTTTAGCCTCCTTATTGGGTCCTGTATAGGCGGACTCTTCGAAAGCCAGTGTGCATTCGAAAGTAGAAACCAAAACCTTTCTTTTGAGCCTTGGTAGACCTTAAATGGAGTTCACCATTTTTGGAAAGAAAAATTTACAAAACATCGTAACAAAATTGGATGATTTTTACGTACCTGTGTATCTATTTATATATCGGATAATAATAATTTAGTTTGAGCTAAACGAGCATCCCAATCGGACAAAAAATAATTCGCATAAAACTTATTTAAATATTTGTGAAACACATAACGTCTTGATGGTCATCATTCTATCCGCCTTTCAAGATTAACAATCAAGCAAATATTATATAAGATACAACGAAAAATCAGCAGCTTATTTCATAATTATTGCCAAAGATTGACGGCATCTCATAAAAATCGCGTTGAGAATTTTTCTAGATACTTTCCGGTAGATGTAATAAAATTCAGATCATTCAAATTCGAACACTCAATTAGACTTAATTAAGAATCGATTCGGAGATGAACTAATAAAATGCAAATTGTTCAAGTTTATGGCCAGATTACTACTGATTAGCAATTATTTCTTATCTAAGTTAAGCAATGTCTCATTTACAGATTGACAATTGCAATGTTCTCATAAGAACTGCTGTGATCTTTCTGCAATGATTAAACTGTTAATTATTTTACTATTATATGAAAATCTTTTTTTTTTAGTAAAGAATTATCAAATACAAGCTTTCCTAAAATTTATTCAACATTTTTTTTCGAAATTAAAAATTAATTTATATATATTCTAGAATGACCAAAAACTACAGCAATAACTTTAATAATTTGCATAATAACCAAAAATTTGTTCAGATCAAGTGCCGATGGCTTTACCTGACCTTGGCCTCCAAAAGACCGAATTGTATAAGTTCCGCAATAATATAAAAATGGAAAAGTTGAATGTGCTCATATCTGTTTAAATTCGCCAAAATGTTATTTTTAAGTTCGAAAAGGAAGTTACTATGCAACCGACTTTATTGTGTCTGCTTCGAAAATCGAAGGTCAGTATGATTGATTTGGCTAGAAATATAAATGCATATTCGTATATGAGTTTATTTTAAGCTTTAAATGTTTGTCTTTTAATTTATGGATTTATGTATGTTGAACTTCCGTGAATTTCGAAAGGATCTGATTTCTGGATTTAAAAAGGGAATTTTTTGGAACTTAATGACCATTATCTGACTTATTAATTTTTATAAGGTCATGGGGAACTAAAGCATTATAGTTGGTGAAGTGAAATAAATTTTATTTTGAAATGTATGGATTAATTTAATGTCTCTTTTATTACACCCAGCACAAAAAAAAATGTTTCCTATAGGACATTTGAAGTCAAACTTATATTTTCATGTGAATAATTGAATTTTAGTACTTTTTTGTATGCATATGATTTTAACTTCAAACTCTTAAGTGTTTTAAACCCTAACTTTAAATATTTTTTATATATATTTATTTATATTGTAATGCCATTGCGTGAACTTTGCTAACCCCACTAGTCGAAGTTATGTTACATTTTTCAGATAATGTTCTAATGGAGCATTGAATTCTTATCATGTTATGCTCGATTAAGACAAAAGCTGTAGATACTTTCATTTATTTATTATTTTATAATAATCGGTGCAAAAGTTGAAATAGAAATAAAATAATAAATAAAATGTTAACCAGTAACCATAAAATACTTAATTTTAAATATTCGATTAATTAATATGAAAATCTTCCAGCAATTAATTCTACAAATATCATTATTATTTCTAATTGTCAATGATTGATTTTGAATTTTACTGTTTACCACCACCACAATGGTAAAAAAACAATTGGTTAATAGTTTATTGCAGAATTAAAGAACCTTGAAATTATGTAAATCTTACATAGATACTTTACTGTCTTGCCTTTAAGACTGAACATTTTATATAAATATTTCTTGCCATTTTTTTGTATTCAATAAAAAAAAAAGCCTTCCTACTTTAAAAATTTAAATACGGAAACGTTTTTATATTGTGAAGGGTGGCAGACACCATTTGAACATTTTTAATAAATTACAAACGCGCCAAAAATATTAAGTGTTAAGGAACACAAAAATCATTATAATAAATAAAAAAAAAAAAAAAATAGTATTTTTTAAAATATTGCGACGTAAAAGTTATATATATATATATCAAACACATTATGACAATCCAAATATAAAAAAGGAATGTTTACTTCATACAGTTTTTAATTTTATACAAACATTTTTATTTATTTTGTGTTTTAAAGAATCCGGGAATTCTTAAATAACAATTCCTATAAATAAATTTAGATTTTTTTAACTTCTTATTTTTTCTTCGATTTCATATCGCGGGTGTATGAACTGTTCGAATCCAAACAACATAATTAAAAAAATTAACAAAGTGTTTGCAAAATTATATCTCACACTTACTAGCACAAACATGATAAATTTACATGAATGAGACTAATTCGATCCTTGGCACCACGGAGGTTAGACTTTTACTTTAGAGATGCACATAATATAAATTCGCATTAACACAACGAATATTATGTGCATACTGCATTTTATGTAAATTATGATCAAATTTTTAATTATAGAATTGAACAGCCTAGTTACTAATGAGTCACTAATACATACATATGCATTTAAAGTTGAATTTTTAATAAAAGAAATATTGTCCTTGAAAATACTAATACACTGGAAGCTATTGCGTCAAATTCTATAAATTGCTAAATTTGGAATTAATTAAAATGCCACTCTTTTCATTTAACTTTTTGTTTGTCATATTTTTATGAGCGAGAATTTTAAAAGTATAAGTATACGTAACTCTGACGCAAGCATTTTTTGCAAAGTTGAAGCCTTTGGATTTTGGAGATTTTCCTGAATTCGAAAACAAATTAATTTTTCTCCAGAACAATATTTTATTTTTTATCCAAAAATTTAAAAATAAGAAGAAGAATACGTGTACGTAAGTATGACGCAAGCATTTTGTACTAATTTTATAACAATTGGAAATTTTCCTAAATTCTAAAAATTTAAATAAGTCTTCTAGTTTTCCATACCATAAGAACACTTGTTGTCCGTCTGTCTGTCTATCCGTCTGTCTGTCTGTCTGTCTGTTAGTCTGTCTGTCTGTCCGTCTGTCTGTCTGTCTGTCTGTCTATCTGTTTGTCTGTCTGTCCGTCTATCTGTTTGTCTGTCCGTCTGTCTGTTTGACCGTCTGTCACAGCCGATTTTCTCAGAAACCATGCGACGTAGAAACTTGAAATGTGGCGTAGTAATACTAGAAATTCTAGAAAAACTGCTGACGAGTCGAATTCGCATTTGGCTAGTTTTTATACCTTAATATGGTATACTGAAATTCTATACATTAAAATGTCCATATGTGGAAATATTTTTTAATTTTTAAGATTTTTCTCAGTTAGTTTAGTTTTTTTTTTTATATTTAGGATTTTAGTATTTATATAATAAAAAAAAACTACAAATAAATTTACTTTAATTTTTGAATAGGTAAACAAATATGAAAAAAAAGAACCTTAATCACAATATTTTTTTTTAAACTATTTAAGTAATACAGTTTTTTTTTCAAATTAATTAATAAAATATAAATTTCTTACATTTAGGGCATCTGGTACTCTTTCCTTTTTCTCGTCGACTAAAGAAGGAATCGACAATGGCAAAACCTCCAGAAATGCTCCTTTTAGCATTTAAACTCTTCTGATGGGCAGCATTTTCGTCTTTTGTGCTAACTGCACTATAGCGCCGTGAAAAATATTTAGCAAAATCTTTCATTTTGAAACAAACAGTTTGATATTGTTAATCACCACGCGCAAAAAACAAATAAAACAATTAAAACAAAAATTGATCTTCAGTCTTGAACAGATCACCAAAGATTTTTATATTTAACACTCTTTTTGCATATATATAAAAAACACTTTCCTATCCGTCCGTTTTAGGCTCTCAAGTGTAGCACTGATTTCGTTCTAACAAAGAACACCTTCAAAACGTCCGTTAAATATCTTTAGCAAAGGTGCAAATCGCGAATTTTTGTAACTGAACGATAAGCCAGAAAAAGAGGAAGTAGTAACAAAATTCTTCGATTTTAAGATAACTTTAACATCACAGACACGATCATCAAATGGAATAGAATCTTGAAAAACCTTTGATTTATCAACATTTAACGTTTACACAAATTCAATAATTTGCTTTAAATCAAAATAAAATTCCTTCATTAAATTTTTTGAAAGCACTGCAAAAGCTGTTGATCGGTTGATAGGCTTGAGCTTTTCCAAAAACTTTGTGTGATCGGTAGCGAAGTTCAGTTATGAATGAACTTATCGCACCGCTTTCAGGTAAGGTCTAGATCGTCTCCAGCAGCATGTGTCTGGGGCGAGATGTTGACGACAAAGGTAGTAAGGCAGGTTAATTACTTCTCAGCACGTTGCTAAATCAGCGAATGAGTGAGTAATCTAGCCAAGGAGAATCGATCTGTCTTGCAAGTTGTCTAACTACAAGCAAGCAGCTATGGATCAGAGGTCAGTCGGAGGCTAGTTTGCTGCAGTCTGCATAATCGGGCGGGGACACAAACTCTCGGAAGATCTTTTTTTAATCTCTCTAATATAATGTGCTCTACGATCGCGAATTTTAATTCGTTGAAAGGTATGCAACTTACTATTTCAAGGTTTCGAGAAAAATAGGTACAATTGAATCGATTGACTGGATTCAGCCTAACATCTGAGGGGCAGGGGGTCACACCAAAAAAATAAATATAATTTGTGGGCTCGGTCGCACTTTTCATCAGAATGCCATAATTACTCGAAGAAATCGGCAACCAAGTGCCGCACTATGGACTATCGGACGAATTGTTTTTTTCGAAAGTTCTTATCTCCACGAGGAATTAAAATATCGCTGTAATTATTTTTTATTTTTTTAATTGAAGCTCAAACGATGTAGATTACATACTGGAAAAATAAGGAAAATAAGATTGAATGTGTTGCTCATGAAATAAGTAATCCCACTGAAATTCTTCATTTTTCTTAAGGTTCTTCAGCAATTTGCTGAAAACTGAAGGGTTACATCAAATTGAATAAAAGAATGTGTTACCTGAGCTATAAGAATTATATCGACACAATGTATAAAAGAAAGAAGGTTTTTAAGAGTTCCCTATAAAATTCCCTTATAGGAGCACTTATAGTGTAAGTAACTTACAATAAATACTTATACACATAAGGGTTCTTTTTTTTCGCGACTATTTTTTTTTTTTTTTTTTTTCAGTCCCACCTCGAAATTTTTTAATATTAATATTAAGTGCTCGACCAAGGCGTATAAAGATTTCCCATATAAAATACACATAAACTTTGATTTTTTTTTTTTTTTTCATAACTCTACAGCTCAGAGGCATTTTATGGTATAATCTTGGTCAATGATAGCGTTTCTTCAGAATTGAGTGCTCTACAAAAGTGTCTATTGCGGCGTAACCCTAACTCCCACCAGCAAGGTAGTATGAGTCACTAACCCAATTTTTTCATGAAATTCTCGTTTTTTTGCCTCTATCTTGTAAATAACAAGAGCTACAGGAAAAAATGTAAATGACAAACTTGTAGGAAATTTCCTCCAAAATGTTCTTGAACACCAAATCGCTAACATCGATATTTCTTGAGATATTGGGCTTTGAAGTTGAGGTAGTGTGGAATTTTCATGGATTATTGAGCTAAATTGTAGAAACACTACCTGAACTTCAAAGCCCAATATCTCAAGAAATATCGATGTTACTGATTTAGTTTTCTAGAACTTATTATAGGAAATTGAATTTTCTACAAGTTTGTCATTTACATTTTTTCTGTAGCTCTGGTTATTTACAAGATAGGGGCAAAAAAACGAGAATTTCATGAAAAAATTGGGTTAGTGACACATACTACCTCGCTGGTAGGAGTTAGGGTTACGCCGCAATAGACACTTTTGTAGAGCACTCAATTCTGAAGAAACCCTATCATTGACCAAGATTATACCATAAAATGCGTCTGAACTGTAGAGTTTTAAAAAAAAAAATCAAAGTTTACGTCTATTTTATATGGGAAATCTTTATACGCCTTGGTCGAGCACTTAATATTAATATTAAGGGCTCCAATTTTAAGGGAATTTTTGTTTAGGTATTTCGCTCAAAATTTCGAGGTGGGACTGAACAAAAAATTAGTCGCGAAAAAAAGCACCCTAAGACATATATGTACCGTCAAAAGCTTCCTCAATCATTATATTTTATTTCAAAATTCAATTACTAAATAGCAAATCTAGAGACATATTTTTATGCTGCATCAGTAGCCAAGATACTATTTTTTTATGTGTTTCATATAATAAAAACTACTTTTAAATTAGGGCTCCTAAACACATTAATTACCGACACAACGAATTTCAAAAATAGAATTATAGCCCTTCATGAATATGGCTTCAAATTATTGTTTAGATTAATGAATTCGAATAAGCACTTGAACATTTTAGGAATCTTCATCTTCATTTGAATGGCGCGTGCGACAACTAAAAATGATAATGTTTTGCTTAACATATAAATCATATAAATTCTATCCTCTGTTTTTTCGCGAGAGCACAAATAATTATAAATTGAAAAACTACAAAACATACAAAGTATAGTTGGTCCACATGCCGTCAAAATAATGGTGGCGTTTTTTTCTGATTGTGAATTGTTAAAGCAAAAATTATACACGTTCTTTACTTTTTTATTTCACGTGTCTAAAATTTTAATTATGCAAAAACTATACCTTTTTTACTTGAATATAAACCTATATATACAGGGCATCAAGACAGAATTTGATCATACGCTAAAGGTAAAAAAACACACCGAAATTGATCAACAACTTCAAGGAAAAAAAGTGGGTATTATTCATTGTAAGATTTTTTTTTATATATGGTATGTATGTAAATTTTAACAGAATGACTTACTTCATTTCTTATACATACTTACAGTGAAAAAAAAACACCACCATACATTTTTCTCAATTATCTCAAAATGACTTTTTGCCTACATGTACGTCAATTATTATCGATTATTTATTTAAATCATATTATAAGTTGATGTGGTAGTATAAGTCTTAGTGGTAGTTAAGAACTTATGACGAGCAATGTCTTATATTATTAGCAATTACAACATGAGTTATATAAAATAATATTGGTTGTGAAATTTATATCGCGTATTACACTATATCTTCAAGTCAAATGGATAAATACTATCTACTATTGGAGAATATAGATTCAAATTAAATATTATACCCCTATATGGTAGTCAATTTTATTTATGTTTTATTTGAAATAATTTTCCGAAGTTTCCAATTATTATATGTACTTCATTTCATTATAGCATAACAGACAAAATCAAACGATACGTTTCACATTAAATTTTCGAGTCAACGATTTCCATCTTAATGTATTTAAAACAAAATGATTTATTTTCGTTATTTTCCGTATTTTTTGTAGCAGTAAAATTGAATTTTGTTTAATGTCTAACTTAATGGATATAACGTGATAATCAAAAAAGCGTATATTTGATCTTACAATGCGATATTTTTCTCAGTATAAGAATACCCGGAGAAGGGGTTGATATAATTCCTTTTTTTTATAGAGAGCGATACACGAAAGTAATTCATTTTATAATTTATAAGTATATTACACGTATTAAGATTTTAAGGGTAAATCGGGATGAAAATAAATTCCTGGTGTACTTATAAACAATTTAATTAGCTACAGGATATAGAACATTTTTTGCTTAATTTAATTTACTTTTATTGACTGCAATAATTTTGTCATCATCTGGAGCAACAATCACCGAACGTAATCGGAATTCTACTATACTTAATTAAAAAATCGCAAGTTGTTTTAATAAAATAATACTTAAAATGTTCTCCCTGGAAAAACACTCAATGTTTCTTAAGATGTTGTAGGACCCATACGATGGTAAATCATGGAACAAATTTGTTCTCGTAATTAATGGACAATATTATATAACCTAATTTGTTTTTTCTAATATTTTTCATTTTTTCACAATTTTGGTTTACTTTGCTTAAAAATATACATCTAATTTTTTTCAGATTTTTTCGAATGGTGGACCACCTCCAAAAACGCGAAAACCACCAAAAACCCTTTTTTTTAACAACTTTTGACATTTTCAGGGAATTTTTAGAAATATTTGGTATTGAAAACTCATTTTAGTTTTATTAAGTTTTCCATGAAGGATCCCTAACCTTAAAATGTGTTAGAATTTTGTACAATTCTCATACGAAGCACATGACTAAATTTTGATTTGCAAACAAGTCACCATATTATATTTCTTGGGAATACTAAACATATCCCAATGTTAAAAAATCACAACAAAAAATGATGATAAATTGCATATTTCAGATGCTAGATGCTAAAAAAATCATTAGCTTTATTTTAAGATCTAGCATCTGAAAATATGCAATTTTTCATACACTTAATTCCAAAAATAATTTACTTCTATTTTTTCATGCCCATATTGTTAATAATTGGATACTAGGGCTTGGAGGAAGTCCAATAATATGTTAAAAATGGCAAAAACAACTGAGAACATTATCTTAAAATCAAAAATATATTTTTGGCACTGTTCAAGTTGCTATAAATAATTATATTAAAAGCTAGGAAGCAAAAAAATAGTTCATAAAAGTGAAATAAATGGCAAATTTCACTAAAAATCTTCTCTAAAAGATGCGTTTGGAATTGAATTACTCTTCTTATGGACATGATTGTATGAATGGAGACTATTTGCATTACCAAAATTAACTTTCAATATCAAATATTTATAAAAAAGCCTATGAAAATGTCAAAAATCGCTCAAAAAATGCGGTTTTGGGGGTTTTTCGCATTTTTGGATGTGGCCCATCATTCTGGAAAATCTGAAAAAAATCAGGAGTATATTTTTCAACAAAATAAACTAAAATTGAAAAGAATTGGCCTTGCAGCTACCTTGTGGAAAAAATGAAAAGTATTAGAAAAAAAATTAGGTTATGTAATATTGTCCAATAACACTGGTCGGCACCAATTTTGCCACAGAATAAGTGTTATATCATTTTTTTAGGAATTGTCCACAGATTACGAATTCGCAAACAAAAATGTCCTATCATGTCACGCTTTTGAAAAAAACGTAGGTTTGAAAAGTGCAAAATACCGTATTTTGGCCATATTTGCAAATTAATTAAAAAATAACGAATTGTTGTAGGAGCTTGTAAAGTAGCTCAAATAAAAACTGAACCTTTAGTTATTGTTTTAAAATAAGAGAGGCTTTAATACTTTCCGAAATATTCCGTGGAATTCACTTTTTTTCCATAAGCCGATTACTTTATACAATAGGGGAGACTGGCCTAAAATGAAACACCTTAAGCTAAAGTGCGTATATTTTTTTATTTTTCAACAAAACGTAAAATATTTTTCGACAAAAACAAACATAAACATAAAATACATACAATGTATAAAAGTAAATATAAAATAAGTCTTTCTTTCCTGTGTAAATATGACTTTTAAAAAGGCCTCAAAATATCATACGTACCCAAATGGTGTGGGTAAAATGACATAGTATATAGATTTAGTATCGATATTTGTTTTTTATTTGCACACGTCGCAGATAAAGTGTGTAGCTCTTTTAGATAAGCTTGCACATTCATTGTGTGTCCATTTCTTGCACAAGATGCATTTAATCTACTTTTCACCAGACCTAGATCTGCATCAAAATTTGTATCTTATATAAGTAAAGCCAGGACGAATGATTAGGTCGAAGAAAAACGGAGTTTTTGGAGTAACTTATATTATAATTGAGTGTTAAGCATAATTGTAAGTATATTTATCTGTTTAAAAAAGTGCTACTGAAAAAACAAACTTAACCGTGTCTATTCATAATAAAAATAGTATTTCATTTTACCCATATGATAAGTATGTCATTTTACCCTCAAACGTAGCATTTTGTTTTTTTGCAAAAAAAAATATTTCCAACGAACAAGAAAATAACACTTACACTCATACAACCCCTACCAAGAACTATAGTCCTCGCTGATGTCATAAGTTCTTCTCAAGCTTTCCCAGTTTTTTTATACCAACACTTTGATTTCTCTGATAATAATGTATTATAGATGACTGAAAATAGGTTTTTAACTACTACTCTAATAAAAACAAAGGGAATTCACTAAAATTTTTACAGCAGGGTTGGTCGATACGCCTGCTTCCATGGATGGACTGCGAAAGACTGAACTAAACCTAGAACTGGAGATACATGCAATGTGTCATTTTACCCTAGTATTTCATTTTAGGCCAGTCTCCCCTAGATAGTGAATGAAGATCACCGCTTCCGCACGCTCATGAAAATCTTATTCCTGAAGATGCTTCGTAAGCGCTATAGATAAGTGGTATTTCATATATGAGCCGTTCAGTGTACAAATTGATTAACTCCATAAAACAAAAAGTTGAGAAATGCGATGTAATAATGTACATTGTTTTTTAAAATTCCCTTTATAATATAAATTCAAATATATATTGTGGAATGCATAAATGCAGATATAGCTTTCATCTAACGGTATATAAAATTAATAAGAACGAATAGCCAAAAAATAATCGTCAGTAATGTTACAATTTTTATGTGACTGGTGGAGTTAATCGATTTGGCAACTGAAAAAAGTAATAAAGTTAAATTCAGTCTTTAAATTTTTAAGTTTTTTATTACAGAAAAAGTTAGTTATTATATATTTTTATTACAGATTTTCCATAAAAATGAATGTTGACAGTTCTGTTGTAATATATTATTTGTGATTAATTCATCAGCAACATAAATAATTTCTTCTTCATCAGCTGTATGTGAGGACTCGTCATTTCGATTTGTTTTCAAGTTTTTATAGTAATCATGTTTAACAGGAGGAATGAATTTTAGCAGTCTATGTCTATGCATCATGTCTCTCCTTTTTTCCCTTGTCATAGTTCTACCTTTAGGATATAATAAAGGCTGATCTACATTTTTTAAACTTTGCATTCTACCTGCTACAGATTTCCTTATATTAATGGCATTAAATTCTGAATCTTCATTATAATCACATTTGAATTGTATGAGATGGAATTTGGGCCTTTCTAACTTTATCCAGCGTATTTTAAGCCAATTTACTGGAAATCCTGTAATGGCTACTTTTCTGTTAATGATTGATTTTTCTAAAGGTTTTGTTGAAAAAAAAATCTTGGTGGGACATTTGGATTAGATTAAATGGCGCTTTCTTTTTACATGTTTTGATTATATTGTACCAATCATCTGGTGAAAAAATGTTTTGATTTTTTTCGCATGTGACTCAATAATGGCAAAATCTCATTAGGCAAATAGCTATGTCCACTTACCAAAAATTTGATTTTAATTGACTCAGCTCTTATTTCCGTACTTTGAACAAGTTTCAATAAACTTAAGACAGTTTTAATATTTCTATTTTTCCCGGTACATGAATTTGAATATGTTGTTATTTTTTCAAAGTTTGTAGCATAAGTCTTTATGTACTTTATTAGACAAGATGCAAACAATTTACCGTTATCGCTTGGTAGTGTATTTGAATTGTGTTATTGAAACGATTTACATTAGAGTATCGAGTTAATCAAAATGGCTTCTGAAATAAATTACTTATTATTCAATGGCCAAAAAAATTTTGCCGTTTAATGGTGTTAATCTTTATTATTCAGGAAAGTTATTATAAATATAAAAAGTTATGACTATACCAAGTGCTTTGACATTTAAATTTAAGATTTTTCAAAAAGTGGAGTTAATCGATGTGTGCACTGAACGGCTCATATGTAGATAAGGATTTAGGCTCTTTTATAAGTCATATTACGAACTTTTTACACGTTCCGTTATATTTTAACGAATTTTTAAAAATGGCCGAATTACGATATTTTGTATTTTTCAACCCTATTTTTTTCAAAAATGTGACGTGATAGCATATTTTTGTTTGCATATTCGTAATCTACGGAAAAATTCTATGGAAATGATATATGACTTGTTGTGGGAAAAAATAAATATTAAATTTTGCCGACCAGTGTAATAACGGAAAAAAAATTCACATTTTCTTATCGATTAGAATTCGAGAAAAAAAAGTATTTTGCGAATTTTGGGAGGTACCCATTCCATAAAAATCTCGAAAATTAATCTTTTATTTCATTTAGAATATACATCAGATTTCTATATAATTAAGGAAATTTGATCAAAGGTTGCACGAAAAACTAACTAAATACTGTGTTTTACTATTAAATTCACGAATAAAAAAAAAATAAAAAAATTTAATAAAATCAATCTTAATTTATGGTCGCAATATGTAGGCGATATACGAACGTTAACCTGGGTCAACATATGCTGTATTTGGGGATAAAAACTATAGCAGGGACCGTAAATAACTGTTATTTTTATATTTTTGATGTAAAAAATCAAGTAGTAAGAGTTGTTTGATTTGCATAAAACTTATACATGATACCCAACATGACGAGTACTTTACGATGACATGGTCACTTTTAAATTTTATACTTTTATTATAAAAGTCAAACTTAATAATTATTATAGATTTCAATTTCTTTCAATCAAAAATACTAGTTAAAATTAATTGAAAAAGTTTTAGGTCATTAAAGACACTTATTTTTGTTCTTTATTTTCTCAAGCTGTTCAAAACTGTTATGGAAAGACTTTTATTTTTTAAATCAAAAATAACTATTAAAAAAGCCTTTAATTTTTTTCTGTCTTGTATAAAAGTCTTTTTAAGATTTTTATTTTTTCAGTTTTTTATAAAAGTCTTTGAAGACTTTTATTTTTAAAATATGAAAATAAAAGTCTTTTGCAGAAGATAAGTATAATAATCATTACGATTAGAAAATAACACTATCAAAAAAATCATAACATTGTACTTAATTGTTCAAATTAAGTACAATATTATGATTGCTTTTATGGTGTGACTCCCTAATCGCGATGATTTTTTTGTTTATCTTCTGCAAAAGACTTTTATTTTCATATTTTAAAAATAAAAGTCTTCAAAGACTTGTATAAAAAACTGAAAAAATAAAAATCTTCAAAAGACTTTTATATAAGACAGAAAAAAATAAAAAATTTTTTTAACAGTTATTTTTAATTTAAAAAATAAAAGTCCATTGTAAATCATAATTTTTAACAAAAAAAAATAAAAATCGTTCATAACAATTTTAAAAGATTAATATTAGGCGAAGATTATAGTTAAAAATAACTTAAAATATTTTTGGTGAAATATAATTGGTTCATTTTGTCTTAAATAATATAAGTTTCAAAATAATAATTAATTTTAGATTTTTTATATATAACTTATAACAGTTACGATCCCTGAACTATAGAAAAGTGGAGATTCAAGAAAGGAAACTTCTTATAAATAACCTTTAATAAAATGATCTGGTACACAGCATTTAAATTTCCAAACATAACCATTTCCTCTGAGATAATGTAAGAAAATATTTTAACCCAAACTGGGGTTAGTTTTGACCAGGTTTTCTTAAAGCCGCAAGAAATTTAACGCTCCATGATCAAAGTAAGCACTGAGAAAAACATTTGCATTTGTATGCAATTGATTCAAAGCATAAGGAAGTAAGTAGGTATAATTAAGTATTTGTAAGAATTGATATGTAATGCTTTTCTAAATAACTAACGGAAAATCCTAACCTTGATATGTACAAAGATGCAAATTTAAAATAGAAGAGTTTAGCTAGTTACATTGAAATCCAGTTTCAGTAACTAACCATTGAAGATGTCAGTTAATTACACTCATTATCTGCGCTGACGTACAAAAGTATTAAGATCGACGTTAAATAAACAAATATTGCTGCAGAATAAACCAAAAATGTCCTTCATTGAACCGCTAGCTAAAATTTTTCCATTACAATTACAAGGTAAGCTATATCCCGCGTCATTAATAGCGATTAATTTTAACTTTTTTATAAGTAAATTTTGCATTTCAACCGGCTTTCAACTCAACAAAAACGGAGTTTGCGTATTAAGTTTGCAGCAAGATTTCGTTTTAGACATGGTCAGTTTCTCAGGTGCGCAATTGAAATTTATGCGTAATCATAACCATACCGGTGCAAGGTAAATCCAACTAAATTATTTATTAAACTGGATTTATTTCCTTTTGTTCTAACAGCACAGAAAACAAATAAACTTCTTTGTCCCATTATTATTATTTTTATTTTTTATTTTTGTAGAAGATGGAAGGTAATATTATATTCCTTTATCCCGACATCCGGACGATATTCTCGTACATTCTTTTATTTCCCTTCACTTACGCACTTATACTGTATAAAAGAAATGGAAGTAAAAAAGTGGCTATCCTTGATTAGAATTATGTGGTTTCTCATAAAAATGTTGAACCTAAATGAAGCATTACAGACCTGCATTATACACAAGAAGAATGATTTAATCTCTTCTCATCTGAATTAAGCTTACGTGTTGCAGCAGCATTTTCTTGTTTACTTGCGAATTTACATGATTAGCAGTTTGTGCAGTTCCGTTCTTCTTTCCAAGAAATATGAATGAACTTAGATTTTTTTATAATAAATAGTAATAGTTTTATTAAAATCTCAATATATGCATTTACGAATTACACCATAGTTTAAAAAAAAAATGGAAAACCCCTGCACCTTAAATCCTAATTTATTCCGTAAAAAAGAGGATATAAGTTTTGATTTTACTTCCATCAAAATATATGAAGTCCTAAACATAACTTCAATTTCTTTAAGCAAAATATTTTTGAAATTTTTAATCTTTTTGGAAATTATTTTACTAAATATAATTGTGCTTCGATTTGAGTTTGTTTATATTTTTTCAACTTTCAAAATATTTCGAATTTTGCTTTTTAATTTTTACTCTCAAAATTCCAAACCATAATTCAAGTAAGTTTATTTGCTATAGATATTTGGTGTGGGAACATTACGATCCAATTTCCTAAAACTAAAAAATATAACAAAACAAGGTATCTAATAAATACTGACACTGATTGGAATAATTTAAATGGAATTATTCTATTCTGTACAAAAAAATTATAATTGACAAGTAGGTTCCTGGTTAAATACTATACCTATATTTGTTATAATTTTTATGAATTACACTGATCTGCAAAAATTTTGCTGATACTGATAGACTAGCTTTATAGGAATTTCTCTGTAGATTACGAATCCGAAAATATTCCATCAGATCACGTTTTCAAGAAAAAATCCTATTTTCAATATTTTTGAAAATTTCTTAAGATATAATCGCATAACGTATTAGCTCCAAATATACAGGATGGGCCATCTAACGTTTGGAATTGGAACTATGTATGTGACAGAAAGTTAGTTTTATGTTTGACATTTATGAAATAGGTCGCTTTTCGCTTGAACAAAGTTGGGAAATATTAAAAACTTATTTCCAAAGTGGTGAGTCTTCTACTCAAACTTTAAGAAATTTACGGAAAAAATTTGACAAAAAGGTTGTGCCAAAAACGCAATTTGTGGATCAATTTGTGAAGCGAGTTCGTGAAACTGGATCGTTGTTGGATAAAACCACCCGTGTACGTACTCGTCCAGTGCGCTCAACCGAAAACATCGCTGCTGTTGCTCAGAGTGTGCGTGAACAACCAACAACATCAACTCGTCATCGTTCTCAAGAATTGAACATTTCACGCACTTCTTTGAGAATTATTTTGCATAAAGATCTCGGTATGAATGCGTACAAAGTTCAATTAAGGTAGGTGCGGGTAATAAGGCCTAGCTAAGGGAGATTTGAAATAAAATAAAAAGTATGTATCCGAATCAACAAATTTTAATGTTAATTGAAACTTTAGATGAATTACTATAAAGTATAAACTAAAAACAACAACTTCTGCCGTAAACTAAAACAAAATTAAACATTTTTGAAAACCTTGTCAGTAGGCCTTATTATACTATAGTAGGATAATAAGGCCTACGACTTTAATATACATAAATAATCAAAATAGGCTTCTTAGATTTCGTAATTGAGTTCAATAATAATATATATACATTAATCATGCTTAAAGTCTTAAAAATAACAACAAATTTCTTTGTTTAACAGCCATCAGGACACTCAAAATTATCTGTATCATCCTGGATCTAAGTGACAAGCTGCTCCATCAAATATTAAAAGGCACTTTCCTGCACTTTTGTACCTGGCTAGGTGCTTCAAAAATTCTTTGAAAAGTTCATTAGTCATATAACCCTTTGTAGATTTTTCTACCAATGATTCCGGTGGAAAGTTGTCATATAATTCTGGCTTCAAACGTATAACTTTAAATATGATCATTGGTGGCAGGGCCGTAGCCAGCGGGGGGGGTCAGGGGGTTAGAACCCCCCCCGAAATTTTGAAACTTAACTAAAATTTTACATGCATTTTTAAGAACAGAAGAAGGGTTGAATAGTGAGATCAGTAAAACTTCCGCTCTTCTTTTTTTTTTCTTTGACAATGATAAAATATGTTAAAGACATGTTTTGTATCTTAGGCACATCATTTTCTATTCCAATTTTTTAATTTAATAAAATTAATTAATTTTATTTTAATGAAAATATCTGCAACTGTTCCAAATATTCAGTTGCATTCAGTTGAGTTGAGTTTTATTTATATTTTTAATTTTGTAATATTTAATTCTATAAAAGTATATTCTTATATATAGAAAATGTAAAAATTGTAAATTTTTCTCTTTTACATAGAATACAAAAATTAGTATAATTTCTATATCGAAGTAAATTTTTAAAAATAATCAGTGATGTTTTTCTCATACCACAAAGGTAGGTAGCATTTACCTTTTCAAGGATCTTTTAAAAAAACGCTATATCCATAAAAAAAATTGATGTATGAAGAAACTGCGCTCAGAATGAAAAAATAGAATACTTCAGATACCTCAGCGCAAAATTAATTAACAAAGGTAACAAAATAATAGGTCCTCTTCACTAGGCAGTAAATATTGGTGCCTTTAGTCAATTTGAAAGTAGTGGAATATTATAAGTAGTACATTTTAGTTGCGATCAACAAACATCTTTAGAACTTATTGATTACTCAGGTTGTAACTGATAACAGAAGAAGTTCAAACATATTTTTTAAAATATTTCTTACTCTTTCTTTCGCTGCAAAAACTCGAAAACTAGATTTTCTTTTGTGAAATCCTTCTTTTACGTTTGTAAGATATCTTTTTCGAAAAATTAAGTGTTTTAAAAAATTAGAGCTTTTATATTGTATTTTTTAATGTAACCCCTTAAAAAACCATGAAATTTTCAAAAAATAGTTTTTTTTTTGGCTAAATAAATTGTTTATACTTACAATATTTTAAGCGTTGAAACATTCCAAAATTCAAATTATTACTGAAGTTATAGCAATTACAAATGAGCGCGTCAGGGAGCATACCCAAAACTCAAGTAGAGTTCGGACCGTTATGTAACAATAATATAATTCCTTTGGAAAGTTTAAGCTAATTATGTATGGTCCAGGAATCGCAGATTAAAAGTAATTTTAAAAAAATGTCCTTTTAAGGCGTTAACTCCGACCTTTTTTTCTTTCACGTTTTTCTCGAAATTACTTTTTTCAAACTGGTGTACACGATATCTCAAAATCTACTGGACCGATTTGACTGAAATTTGCACCACTTATTATAATATTACCTAAAGTGTGACGAAGGACTTTTTCGATTGGGTTCTGTATTCAAAAGTTATATATTTTTTAAACTCAAAATTTTGATGGAAATTCGAGTTTTTTTTCGAACAGCTGTCATTTCTCCAAAAAAAAATTTTTTTTAATTTTTTCCCTTCGTAAGGCCTTAGCTATTACACTTCTGAAGAAGCAATATTTTTTCGGACAAGGCTGGACGGAGAAATCATGTACACCATCAGCAAGGATTTGAAAAAGAAGGTCCCACTGAGCGACTCATAGCTCCACCATTTTTAATGATTTTTTTCAGTATTGGAAATTGTTTTTAAATCTATTATATGTACAAGTAGAATATTTTTAATGGCCGGGCCAAAAAAAAGGTTTAATTTTATGCCTATTTTTTCGAGCATCAGGGTGGTGTAACACCTTATTAAGAGTAACATAGTACATAGCGTATATATTTTTAAAAATATTTAGTTAATTATATATTGAAGATGTAAAAATTAAACTTTATTTTAAATTAACATTTTAACGTTATTTAAAAAAAATTTCAATTGAGGTCAAAAATGTAAATTTACAACCCCCTCCCCCCCCTCCCCCGCCTTCTTCCACTTTTTATTTTGAAAACCCCCCCCCGAAAAAAAATCCTGGCTACGGCCCTGATTGGTGGTATAGCGCTACCAA
Organism: Dysmachus trigonus; assembly: GCA_949715965.1. Taxonomy (NCBI): domain Eukaryota; kingdom Metazoa; phylum Arthropoda; class Insecta; order Diptera; family Asilidae; genus Dysmachus; species Dysmachus trigonus. The sequence goes on along the minus strand of OX454321.1, from coordinate 68,887,875 downwards.
GTGCATTTACACATTTCGCGATGGTGACACTTTCAGCGTGTTATCCCCCATCTTTGCTTTCTTTGTAAATGCACTCTTTTATCTTTTTTGTCTGCTGGTGGTGAATTGTTAAACAGCAACCTTTCTCATCCATATTATAATTCCTTTCAGGATTAATTTTCAAATCTAGATTATCATAAACTTAATTCAGTCTTTTGGAGTGATCATCAAGGATCAATTTATTAAACTTTTGTGCCCTGGCCGGGTTCATAAACTAAACTTTTCTTCTAGATATTTCCAGATGGCTTTTCATAAGCGGTTTAAACCAATCTTTACCAGCAACTCTAGCATATTGATTGAAGTTATTAAGCTCACAAAATGTATAGACCAAGCGTCGGAGAATCCGTGGTGTCACAGGCACCTCATAATTCTGCTAACAAGATCAACTTCCTGGTCGTCACTGAGTAAGGATTTTCGACCTAGTGTTTTTTTTTTTCAAACTACCAGTCTTGAGCTGATTTCTAATGGTTCTTCTGGGAACTTTATACCTTCAGCTTTACAGGTGCTCAGCATTCCTATTTGAACTGCCTGGACAGCCGACACCAAGTCATTTTCAGACCACAATGCTCGTTTGGGGGGCATCGTGGTTGTAGTCAATAAAAATAAGAATAAATAAATAAGTAAACAGTTGTAATTACTTATTTACATTCCTAACATTTTGAAAAAGATATAACATAAACTGTAAAACAATAAAATTTGGATACAAAAAAATGAGGATAATAAGGCCTATGGTCAAATTTGGTAGGCCTTAATAACCGGTGGTAACGTGCGTAAGGAAAAACTAAAAAGAACATTATTCGGATCATAATATATTGTTCAAACATCAAAGGTCGTAGAAGCATGAAATAATAGAAAATTATAGTGCAAAATTATATATGTAAGTGTAATATTACTAAAAATACTTAAGATTGATTCGGACGATTTCTTATTATTCGTGCTGCGCAATCGTCCCTCACAATGAAAGACACCGCACTAGTGGCAGCGAACGAGCTAAAGCGTCGCAAAAAGTTTCAGGTGCCATCGATGAGTGTTAGCTACCTGCGATTATGACCTTGAGCGACATCGATCGTTTTAAATTATATTTTTGTTACTTAGGCTTTATTAGCCGACTGGCCTTATTACCCGCACCTACCTTAGTGCAAGAGCTGAAGCCTCATCACCATCCGATGCGTTTTCGGTTTGCTAAATGGACCGAAGACCGCTTGATCGAAGATGGGCAATTTTACCGAAAAATCATCTTTTCAGATGAAGCACATTTCCACCTCGGAGGATACGTCAATAAACAAAATTGTCGTATCTGGGGCTCAGAAAATCCACACGTCATCGTGGAGAAACCAATGCATCCACAACGAGTGACTGTCTGGTGCGGATTTTGGTCTGGCGGCATTATTGGGCCATTTTTCTTCGAAAATGAGCAAGGAAACGCCGTTACAGTGAATGGCGAGCTCTACCGCGCCATGCTAAGTGATTTTTTGTTTCCCAAAATTGAAGAGTATGACATAGACGACATTTGGTTTCAACAGGACGGCGCAACGTGCCACACAGCCAACGTAACAATCATAATCAGCCGAAATGCTGATGTCAATTGGCCACCTCGAAGCTGCGATTTGACTCCGTTAGACTTTTTTTTGTGGGGAGCCGTTAAGGACAAGTGTTACGCTAACCATCCAGAGACGATCGAAACCAGAAACAATCGAAAATGTACTGATAAAATTGAACTGATCGAATGGGGTATTGTAAGGCTAGCTGTGGCAGTCATTTGAATGATGTTGTCTTCCATTCGTAAATGGAAAGGTTCAATCTTTCTAATAAACTTTGAAAAAATATTCATTTGTTGTTTTTTATAGCCGATTCAAATTCCAAATCTTAAATGGCCTACCCTGTAGTTCAGTTGAAGTATTAGGTCCTTAACTATAGCTAAGTATATAATGTTACTTATTAACTTTACCAAAATTTATTAGGGAACAAATTTTTCATTAGGACTATGATTTTTGGAATGAATGAACTGGGACATTGGAGAGAGATTCTCATAAAAAACTTTTCTCTTGAACAAACCTTGATAAAAGTTACAAAGACCTGATATTTTATATATGTATACTAGCTGGCTTACCCAGTTTCACCCGGCGTTGCGTAAATACGTTTTAATTAAACACTTCTAAAATGCTCGATTTTGGTATATTCTAGAAATTGTTTCAATCTGGAAACTTCTTTACGGATCCGCATCTTGATGATACATATTCAAAATTAGTGCCCTCAAAAGAAGAATTGAGCTAATTTTCATTAAAATCCAATGAAATTGTGTAATTTCTGTCACCACTTTGGATCCACCATCTTGAATTTGTAAATTTGTAGTCATCATCACCCAAAACCCCTAAATACCAATTTTTATGAAAATCGATAAGCATGAAAAATTCAGACCAGTGTTATCGAAGCTAGATCAGTAAAACTATGATTCAGCTCTATAGTATAATACGAATATCTAAAAAGCTATTTATTTATTTATTTTATTGCCTATTTTAAATTACTGTATTTATTAATTTTTTTATTTTTTTTTATAACTGGGAATACCTGCACCTAATTAAATAATTAATTTAGGCAAATAAATTTGAGATTTCAAAATGTGGGTGAAAGTTTTAAAGAGAGTTAAAATTAAATTCAATTTAAAATATTAATTTTATTGAAACACTGCGCTATTTGATAGTTAATATCTTCGGTTGACACTTTTAATAATTTTGTTATAATATTCTAATAAAATAATAAATCAGTAAGCAATCACTGAAAGCTTATGAATAATTAGATAATAAGATAATAAGCAATAAAATATGTATATTAAATTAAAAGGTAATAATACTATTACTTTTAATTACATAATTTCCAATCCCCTTGAAATGATAGCAAAGGACATATCACTATCCGATAACGTTGGTACGTGTTTACTATTTAAATATAGGTGTAATGTATATTAAATATAGTAATGTAATTTTTCACTTTACTCAGGCTTCGCCTACGTTATCTCCACCGTAGTTGACTAAATTTTTTTAAATCTGCTTTATTTAGTTAATTGTTTTATAAAGGAGAAAATTATTTGTCGTCTGAGGAAATAAAAATTACACAAAATGGTAATTTGTCTACTACATAAATTGTCATTTTGATTTTTTCCACTAATACTTTTTCAGAACTGATCTTGGTCTACATACTATATAGTCCTCTAAAATAAACGAAGATATCTTGAAAGAGCGATTACTACTTCTTTAATCATTAGATCAATAAAAGCAAAAACAACATAAAATCATGAGTACATAGTTCATCAAAGTCAAAGTCTTGTGCAAAAGAGACAAAACATTTAGAGGTAAATATTGAATTAAAATTTTTAATCTCTTGAGAATCCCAGCTTGTCAATCATTTTGTTGCGCATCAATCAATGCTTATGCGATCTCAATATTATTCCGAGAAATATGCTAAAGTGCCTTTTTTCTAAACACGAGCAAACGACTGATCTTTATGTTGATTAGAAAATATCTGTTGGCAATTCGCGCCTTTTTCTTTACGTAATATAAGCATGTGTTTAAAATTGTTATGCGCTGAATGACTGGCAAAATTGATAGTAGTATACGATTAGAGCAATGACCCCTTCAGTAGCCGGATTTGAATTTTTGATGATGCAATCTACGTTACTAGTTAAATACATATAAAATTGTGGGTTTTTCTATTGGTATATTCACCGACTCCTTACTCAATTCTTGACCATCTTGAGAATTTGCACCTTTTTTTTATATCCAGGAGAGTTCAAGATCAATAATTTCAATAAAAACTAATGCAGATAAATAGAGTCAATAGCAGAAAGGTAGAGTAGGTAAGTGATTGCAACTATATTTACGAAGATACTATATTAGATTTTTTACCTGACATTTGGTAATCTAATGAACTTCATTTTTGCAATCTTTGGACTTTCCAGGAGAGTTATTACTTTAATCGATTCAGGAGATTATTATATGTTATTGTTATGTAATCTAGTGAGAGGATTGCTATATAATTAAAAGTTGTCTGTATTCATATTCATAAAAATGCTGCGGAAAAATTTTATTTTTAAAACTTCGTAATGTTTTGATTCAACATTGTACATACCAGTGTAAGATGTGATAATTAAGTATTTGCTGTCTATTATTAAAAATTTAAGAAGCAATAATTAACCTTTGTGCTTTTACGAGAATAAATGAAGAAGAATTGATTTTAATCTCTTATTTTTTTGTTTTCTAGCTTATTAATTGGGATACACTTAATTTTATAAGTGATATTAAGTAAGATGTATTTTTAAATACACAAAAACCATTAACCAGCCAGATGCACTTTGAACTCTTAACTGAACCAAAAATAATAAACAAAGCAATTTCAACAGCTTTTTTTGGTCTCAAAATTATATAAATTATTATACTAAAATCAAATATGTATGTGGATTGGTATATGTAGTGATCTCGTTTTTATATCTCCGGGTTTTAGATTGCCGGATGTTGGGTATATACCTATTTTGACTGAAATGAGTCAATTTGACTCAAACATCAGAAAAATTTTACGCGTCATGCTCTTTTATTATATCTTGCTAGATGTGTTGGGATGTTTATTTTAAGCCACTTTTTAAACAATTGTTTTCTTACTTAGAAATGAGTGATATCGTATGCTTAATACGATTTTATATTAACTTTTTAAGGTAAAATTTTACATACATATTTGCTTTTCAAAAAATATATTAAAAGTGACCATGTGACATGCACCATTATTCTGAAACCACACTATAAATAAGATTGGATATATAGGGAATATGAAAGAGCCTGTCTCTCACTTGACCAAATTTTCCTTCTTTATTCTTTCGCTTTTTTTCAAATCTTGGAGGTAAAATAATACAACGTACATATTTAAATGTCCTTCACAAATTATTTACTCTAAATTTTTAAATATTTAAATTACTAAACTTAAGTAAAAATTTAATAAAATTATAAATTGCACTAGATTGTCTAGTAAAATACCCCATACCTTTTATTATAATTTAAAAAACAAAACAAAAATCTGAAAGAAAAATACTTGTTATAACAATTTAATAATAAAAAATACGTGTCATAACAATAACACAATGTAATAATATCATATTTCTCTATTGCAAAAACGACATTGCAATTATGGCTTATCTGAGGGCAATAGATCTTCATTATTTGAAACGAACCGACAGCTAGTAATTAATTTATTGGCTTAATAGTAAAAATTATAGCCTTCCTGTTCCACGAACTGGGATTGAAGTTTTTATGACTATGTGATTATATTGGAAACACAAATGTTTTTAATATCAATCTCAAATGACAACATGAAAACCATTGGGCTTGTTAATTCAATTTGCTACATGCATTCAAGGTTTATTGGTTACATGATTACCATCATTACCATTGAAAGTGTAATTTTCCTTAACCTTGGCAATGTATTCTTTTATTGCAGTTGCACACTCATGGAACGCTGCCAATGCCCTTCTCTCAGCATTTAAGAAAGTTATTTTCCGGAAACAATTAAAATTATACCAAAGCCATATAAATCTTATAATTTTAATAAATTTTTGTTTCTAGATGTCTGTCTGTTTCTCCCAGCCCTTTAGATATAAATTAAAAAATAAGAATAAAAAACCTTAAATTTTTATTAAGTAAGTGAATATTTTAATAGACGCAGTAACTTATAAAATGCGCTTATAAAAATATATGTTCACATCACCGTAAAACACGGAATCTTTTTTGCGATGAATATAGGTTTACTAGCTCTGAAAGCGTATTCAATTTTCAACATTATCGTTTACTCTACTGTTCAAATAACCTCAAAGAAGGAAATCTATTAAAGACACAAAATCTCAACGTCCAATTGATATTGCAATTTCACGAGTCGAATCTTTACTTGGAAATGTTGTGCTTAATTGTATCATTTTTTTTTGTACACTGTGAAACAAGTGACACCGCTCTTAAACCCAAAAAAAAAATCTGGTTACAAAAGCTAATCAGCCTGATCTTACTAGTTAAATTAGTAAATTTGACATTAAAATAGTTGGATGAACTAGGATCTAGTGCGGATTGAAATCCGTGCCAGATGAATTAACAAGACCTTATTGTTGAATCAACTAATAATAATTTTTTTCCAGTGTATTTTCTTTAATAAATACTTTTAATTATGCATATTATAATGTTGATAAAAGACGGACCGTCAAATTGGATGATTTAAGATCAATTTTTCTATAATACTGCGTCTATTTGAGGCATTATGTGAACTACAGTGCGTCTCACAATATAGCCTCACCACATAAAAGAGCGGTTTTTTCTTATATATAATGTTAACGAAAGAACTAAAATTGCTTTCACAATAACAATTAAAATCTTTAATGCAATTTATTAACTGCATACCCCGCAGTTTTGCCTCCCTACATTGGGGAATTTGTATGGTCGTCAAAAATCCTGCATCTCATAATATAGCCTCATTGTCATTTGAAGGTAGTTTCTGGTGGTGTAACGCCTGTTCGTCAGTATTGTGAGGTTAAATTTTTTTAAGTCGTAAGTTTTGTTGGTGAATTTAATAGAAAATAAATATCTAAAAGCGGTTTGTTCAAGAAAATAATAAAAATGGCGAGAGGAAAAATTCTAGACGAGACAGAAAGGAAAATAATTGAAAAATTGAAGAACGAAGGAAAATCCAACCGGGAAATACCTCATACATTAGAGAAAAGTCCAAAGGCTGTATATAATTATATAAAAAACAAAGAAAATTCAACAGGAACTCATCTAGGCTGTCCTTTCAAGGCCACAGCAAGAGAGAAAAGGTTAATTTTACGAGCCGCTTCCAATTCCAGTCTCTCCCTTTCTCAAATTCGGGCATCAACTGGTGTAAACCTTAGTAGAGCAACTGTACATCGCGAATTACAGCGCAGCGGAATACTCAAACACCGAAAAATTATTCGCAAACCTTCGTTTACAAAATTACACAAATTGAACCGGCTACAGTTTGCACGTGATCATATGGCTTTGACAACTGATTGGCAAAATGTTGTTTTTAGCGATGGAAAAAAGTTCAATCTGGATGTTCCAGATGGGTACAGTTGTTATTATCACGATTTGAGGAAAGATCCAGTTTATTTAAGTCGTAGACAAATGGGAGGTGGATCCGTAATGGTTTGGGGTGCGATATGCGTTAATAGAGTGATCGACTTGGTCATTTTGAAAGGACGACAGGACTCCCAGAAATACATTGAACTTTTGTCTCAACAAAAACTCAAATTTAGTGAGGCTTTAGAAAGAAATGTTTGGATTTTTCAGCATGATAATGCCTCAATTCACACACCAAAGTGCGTGAAAGAATGGTTTGAGGCTAATAATGTTGATGTTTAACCTTAGCCGGCGAAGTCACCTGACTTGAACATTATTGAAAATTTGTGGAGCTACCTTTCCCGCAAAGTTTATAGCAATGGCAAGCAGTACAATACGATAACTGAGTTACAAAATGCAATTATGTCTTCTTGGCGTCAGATACCTTTGGAGTACGTGAAAAAGCTCTACGAAAGCACTTCTGCCAGGATATTTGAAGTTATTAAGAATAGCGGAGGGTCTACGAATTATTAAGAAATTAATAACAGTTAGTATTAGAATGAAATATCTAATTTTTTGTACCTGAGGCTATATTATGAGACGAAAAAATGATTAATTTTTGTTATTATTGGAAATTTTTTTTATGTTTGTTATTTTTTCTTTCCCTTTTTTATTGTCAAAAGTATAATATTTGTAACTCTTAATTATATTCAAATTAAATCTGAATAAAAGTGGATTTGAAGAAAAATTGAGCAATATTCGTACTGAGGCTATATTATGAGACGCACTGTATGTGATTTAACATCATAAGAAAATTCTCGATATATATGTTCTGGTAGTTAAACGAAAATTAAAATTGATGCTTATTTTTATATCTTAAATTTACATGTAATTTACTTGTTTTGATTATTAAAAATTAGTCGATATTTGTTTTTCCGTTTTCAAAGTTACCGACGCAAGTATGTACTATACAGGTATCATATTTCAAATTCTTATAATTGAATTTAGTTTTTTGTTTGTCTGTCTTAAAGTTAAAGTCATTTAAGGACAAACTCGTAAATTATTAACTACCTTAATATAACTACGTTCATAATACTCTCAAACAGCAACAAGAGAATGTTTTTATGATTTTACATCTAAAAATTGTGTAACTAAAAATTGTCTAATAAATCATAAAGCCGCACTCATAATAACCATAACATTTTGGTAATCACCAAGATGTTACAACAATTCATATTGCATTTGAAAGTGCATCTTGTTCTGTAAATTAACTCCCAAACCTTGGCACACGTTGTCTAATGAAGATAATTACTTAAGACAATCGCTTCCTATGAAAAGATGTATCGATGCGGACATACCTGCACCTTAACTATTAAAATACCTCGTTTAAAGTGTGCCACTTGTCGTCTCCGAATCTCAAGAATGTTACACCGTCATTTTTATTTTCTCATTCGACAAATCTCCAGTTACCGGAAGACTACCGATTAATTACAAATGATTGATTGCAATATCCAACTATTCAGCCGACAGTAGTCAGGTACAAGTCATTAAAATTGTTCCAAACGCCATTCATCTTTTGTTTACATCGAAATTACGAGTAGTTGCATTTTCACGTCGCGATACCTCGCTTACCCCGTTCTGAACTCAGCGTGCAAATTTAGATGAAATTGACCATGATGGTAATGGTAAGTGTTGCAAGTTGCAACCGATGTTGCTTATGCAGTTCAGGTGTTACAGCAATTTCCTACAGACTAGTGGCTGCATATGTTTAGTTATTATTTTAGATATATTTGCATCGATAATTGGATGAAATTGATACGATCCACAGATGTGAGTTTCATGAATTGAAATAATTTTAGTGTGAGGAAAGAGGCTCCGCGCAAGTAAAACCACAAATATTCATCTAACAAAGAAAATTTTCTTTTACAAAATCCCTTGCATAACAATTACATGCAGAAATTTATTTATATGTGAAATACAATTACGTGAGATATGTAATCGTATAATCGTTTCTGGGGCAGTTCAAATGCTACTGAAGGATATTGCTGGGCTGGATTGGTACTAAAATTAGGTAAAATTAGCAATGTTCTGTTATCAGCTAATTTATCTACGGTCTTTCAACATATCTAATTTTAATTCTTGATACATATGTTCAGATAATCAGTAGATGGCGATTTACCATTTAAGACATTGCATCACTTGAATTACCAGCAATATTTCGTGGATTATTCTAAAATCTAGATGATTACAAAAAGGTCTTTGCTGTAGCAACTAGCACATAAACTTTAAATTCAATCTACAGGGTGTCCAATAGGAATGTGTGAAAACTAATGAGTCATTAGTTTTTAACAAATTAAGAGATCGGGAAAATGTAAATACTTTTTAATAAAGAAAAGTCGTCATTTTCATTTCATGTCCATTTTATTATAAAAAAAATTAAAAATGAAGAACGTGAATTATTAATTATATATATTTTTGAAATATGAACCATCTACATAAAAGGTATATACCTGCATTTCTTTGAAAGGGATCAAACGGATGTTAGAGACCAAATTCTTTCGTCATGCGAAAAAGAGAGGTCTTGTTAAATCGTTTTATTTTATTCAAGACGGAGCCGCACCTCATCGCACACAAGAAGTATTGGAAGCCATCAATTAATTTTATGGTGATCGAGTTATTGGCCTAGGCAGTGCCGCATTTGGATGTGTGGGGGCCTATGGGCACAAAATGGTGGGGGCCCTAAAAAATTTCGCGCGGTCGGCGCCTAAGGCGCCAACCGCACTTAGTATAGTACCCCTTTTGCTGATTACCACTTAACTTTAATTTATTCAAAATATCTTTAACACCTTCAAAAAGTTACATACTTGAAATATATTTTATAAATTAAAAAAGTCATATTGCACACAGTTTTAAATACTCAGTATGAATGCATGGCTTCTTATTTTAGCACTTAGATGGTGGGGTCCTACTTAAGGAATTCAAAATTGGCAACATTTTTTTTTATTTATTGATATAATATAACACATGATATTAAAATAAATTGTATATATAAATTCAAATACAAAATAATATAAAAGTAAATTAAATTGTCGAATATTTTACATTCACAAATACATCAATTATATTAGAATAAAAATTATAAATTTCTAAATTAAACCTTTTCTTGCTTTTTTTGCTTGAGATAGCAAATACTCTGAATCTCCACGCTGTATTGGAAACACGCCTTTAAGGTATTAGACTTTCCGCGAATCGCTGCGAATTTTTGAAGTTTTCGCAGAATCTTTGAACTCATCAATTTTCAAGAATTCAAAGCAGTTACACTGACTTATAGGAAATTAGACTTTTTTAAAGAATATACATCAAGAAAGGAAGTATTAATTTTACTCGTAATTTTATAATTATGAAGCTACAATGGTACTTTCATAACAGAGTATGATTTATAATAGTTTAAAAAATAAGTACATTGTCAATTATTTTAATTTACTTTGATTAAAATTTTTGATATACACTTAAAGTGCATAAACATTTCTAAGGCTTTATCGTTTATTATCGATTATTTTTTATAGGTAAACATGTTAAGTCAAGTTCAATAAAAATATCTTCAATAAAAATGTTGAAAAGTTTTTTTAGCCGTTCAGCTTTCATACAATTATTTTTTTTTAAACTCTTCTAAAATATTTAAGATTACAGTTGGTGGGGGCCACAAGTTGGTGGGGGCCCGTGGGCCAGTGCCCTAAGTGCCCATAGGTAAATCCGGCCCTGGGCCTAGGGTACCATACACCGAGTTGAAAAGTAGTAACAGAGGAGGAAGGCAAATTTTTAATACTTTTTTGGAAGTGGTAACATTTTTTTTTAGGTTTTTTTTTAGTTTTCATCATGTCAATCAATTTAAAAAATAATGTTTTAAGAAAAAGGCTTTTAGTTTAAAACTTCTTATGATGATACACGGTTTATAGTAAAAAAGTGGTAATTCACATTTACTAAAGTTTATAGGAGAAAAAATAATATCACGTGTTGTAAAGTTATTGTAAATTGTATAATTTGACTCAATTATTATTATGTTAACAAGTTTTATTTTGAAGAATCATTAAATTAGTTGTTGGAATCAGATAGTTTTTTGTGTGAATACGTAAAATAAATCTGACATGCTTTCATAAAAACATTGTTTTTGGGAATTCATTTTTCTTCTGAAAACTGGAAAACCAGGAGGTCAAATCAGCAGCAGATTTTAAATTAATGGTGAATTGATAATATTCGAGATATTAAACAGATTAGTAAAACACAATTAAAATAAGAATGAGAAGAGGATACTAATTAAGGAGGCTAAAGTCCAGACTCTGCGGATCGTGGTTGCAAATGATGAGGAAATATACTTCACACTCCAGATGCAATTCACACATACATACATTGCATTTAATTTTGCATCTATTACTTTATCGATTCTATTAAAATCGAGCAGTATATAATAGAAATTGATCTGATCTTTTCGCGCGTTTGTATCACGAGAATCAAGATTTCTTTTCAGTGTATAAATATTTTCTTTATTTTTGCCTCTGTGAATTTGAAATATTTTTTTTCTTATTGTAAATATAAAGCACCATTTAATATAATTAAATTAGATTTCAATTTACAACGAGTGACATACATATATTTTTACCCAGTTTATTAATTTATTTATATATTCTGAAAAGCAGACTGGAACTGAAATTCATTAGAGCAGAGCCGGTCACGTGCTTAAAATTTCTTTTATATAGTCAGGTGTTAAGAAATTTCCTTTAAACACGTTCCACTAATGATTTTTTTTTATTTTCGTTTCACGTTCCACTGATGATTTTTCTTTTTGTTTATTCTGTCCATGACTCTTAAGTTTTACCTTCAGAAAATTGTATGATAGATAAACGTTCCATTAGATTTATTTATGTTATATATTTTTCTTATAAAAAACAAACACGTGGAATTTGCATTTATTTTCCGCTTGTATTTCTAGTTTTAATTAAATGATAATTCTTCGCGTGGTAAGATTATGTAAAAAAATTGTTCTACGACTTTTACGCATTTACGAGCGACAAGAAAAATTGCTATATATATTGACTTAAATTTTTTTCCTATAAACAATTATATTTAGAAGGCTTTTGAAAGGCACGTGCCAACAAGGTATTATAAATATTGAATCATTTTTATCTTCAATTTGAAGGCATATGATGTAATTTGAAATATGTATCAGTTTTCTCGAACAAATACTATTTGCAAATATTTATTTTATATGCAAGAGTAAGATAACTTATAACGCAATTTGTTGAACTGATTACAACCTAAATATACAATATTTATTATTAGACTTCAAACATTATTTCATTGATTGATTAAAAACAAAACCTTAAAGAACTTACAGTAGGTGTTCAACGAATTAGACGCACGTGCAAATTTTTAAAAAAGGTTTCTTGTTTTGTCTGTTTGGTGCATAAAAACTCTTCAAAGAATTTACTTTCACGGTAATTTCAATTCATGATTATTTCTTGAAAATATTAATAGCCGGGAAATCCAATATGCATCTTTTTAACAGGTAAGCGGTGAGCCCATAAAGAACATATCCCTTTTCTGCTTCATTTGGTTCTTAATTGGCGAAGCGTAAGGTTCATTTAAAGTGGTTTTATAGAATCTTATTAGTTGCTTTAAAGTTGTAACGCTGTTTTAATTGTTTTGTGTAGTGATTAAAAACATTTGATAAATATGAAATTAAATTTTAAATTGTGATAATTTATTAAAAAACAAAACAGTGTTTGAAAAGTTTGAATTTATCAAATTTTTCGAAAATGGGACATTTAAAAGACATTAGTGATGGAAAAAAGAAAGCAATTATTGCTCTATTGAATACTAAAATGTATTCCCACCGAGAAATCGCTAGAAAATAAAATATTTCTTCCTCTACTGTGGACAGAGAAGCAAGAGTTCTTGCAAGTGGACATTTATCTGGGAGAAGTCAACGGAAAAATTGTTGTGGAAAAATGAAAACTTCTGACAGAGCGGACCGCAAAATTTTACGAACTGCATTACAACAACAGAGGGCGTCTGCCCAAACTATTTTAAAAGAGTTAAACGACCGAGGAGTAGCAATATCTCAGATAACATTACGACGAAGGTTATTTGAAGCTAATATAAAATGTATGCGACCGGCAAAAAAACCAAAATTAACTAACTTAATGAAAGAAAAGCGATTAATCTGGGCCAAGTTTCATCGCAATTTTACAGTTGATGACTGGAAGAAGGTAAAATATGAAAATTACTGTAATAATACAAGGCTTACGCTATATTCTAATTTAGTTTCCTTTATTTAAATTTAAAAAAAACACAAAAATAAAACAAATTTAAAAATTTCTACAAAAATATTGCATAACATTTAGTAAAAATTTGTATGACAATATATTTTGGATTCCAAAATTAGTTACAAACAAATAAAACAATTCATAAGTTGACATTTACACATGTAAGCTAATCTTAAAAACATTCGTTCAAAATATATTAACTAACATTGTGATGTTCAATATCCTGGTTGGTCAAAAATAAAATATTCGTTTTTCTTTTTAAATTCGTTAAAATTCTAACAATTTTAAATTTCTTATACGTTTATATTGTCCGTTTTTTTTTTCTTGCATTATTTTTATTAATCTGAAGGGTGTAACATGGAAATTGAAAAGTTTTTCCATTTTGAGAAGAAAACAGTGTCAAAAAAACCAATTCGATTTTCAATTATTTTTTGAGTCTCAATATCTTTAAATATGTAAAAAATTAGCAACTTTTGCTATTCAAAAATTTTTAGGGATAAGGATTTGTTCCCCATTGGGTTAAGGAATTTTTCCATTTTGGAAAAAGAAGAAATTATTTCCTTCATTAATATCCAAACTCCGACATAAGCCTGAATGAACTAATAGGCAAAATTTGCAATGTACTCTTCAAGAAAGACGCAGATAGCCTATAAAAAGTATAAAATATACGTAAAATTTCTCTAAGTATATTTTACAAATTTTAAAGAATGTGTGCTAGTGTACTATTTTGGATATATCAAAATTAGTATATATTTATGTGTTTTTAGAGTATAGTAGTAGATTTAAGATAAAAATATCCCCATCCAATATTTATATATTATATTCAGGCTGTGCGAGAAATGCGACTAAATTCATCATCATTTCCAGTTACCCAAATATCTAAATTTGACTTTTGCTTCGAGTTGTATTGTATTTTATTTGTATTTAACCATCAAAACAATAAAGAGCACTCAGAGAAAAATCACTTAAAATTAATTGGTTTTAATCGTTTTTTTAATTAATTTTTTTAATTGCATATATCCCATTAATAATTAATAGTTCATATATTTATATTAATGAGTTTGTTATCATATAAAAATTATGAAATCTCCACATTAGCATAATATGTCATATTATTAATTTTCAATATTATTTTTTAAATTATTTTCCTGTTACTTCAATTTTGCTCCCATATTAGAAATAATGGATTGGTATATTAATTCAAAATTATTACAATATTAGGGTCGTGTTGTGCAACCAAAATAGACTTAATATCTTTATATTTTTTTTTTTTAGCACACCTGTAATAAAAAGTAGAAATAAAATATATATTGAACTAATGAGATATTGTGCCCTTTAGAAGTTATCATACTGAAACTATCAACATCATAAACTAATTTGAATTGAAAGCCACACATTTAGTGAAGTCCTCATGTCACAAAATCACACAATTCATGTCACATTAAAGTTATTCTTTTGATAACTAAACGTTTTTATCCTATTGTCGTAATATATGCAATCTGACTATTATAATATTTTTGTAGTTATTTATATATGAATTCTTATTAATTTACGGCACATCAAAATAATCACTCAAAAACCATTGATTTATCAAAAAATTACTTTTTTGATTGTATTGTATTCCTTTCTTCAATATTGATCATATCGATCAACATTTTTAAATTGTTAATTCGCACAGAAAATTAGATAATTTAGACATTTAGCTGATTTTAGTCACATTCGCACACAGCAATAATTATATAATTGAAAATTAATACCTAAAATAATAAATATGAAAATTTTATTCTTACGGTCAATTTTGACGAACATTATCCTTATTTTTGATGTTCTTGATGAAAGGAAAAGTCACAAAATATCACAGTCTTTTTAAATTATTTAAGAAAAGTATTTTAACTAAACATGATTAAAATTTCAATGAATGCACTCTCCTTTACAAACACTAAATGATTATTATATTAATATAAAACGATAAATTCACCAAAAATAACTAAAACTTCTGCGGAAAATGATCACAGCTTTAAAAGGACGGGACTATTGTCACTCGCTCTTAATAAATACTCAATAAAAAGGCAATAATGTTTAAAATTCTTAACATCTTCACTTATCGAACGTTAGCCACCAAATCAACTAAATCGACATCGGGCATCTTCCACTATTTAACGGATCGAAGAAAACTTGGCTTCCAGGTGGAAGATTGATTATTATAATTATTGCCAGCAACATTTGAGATGATCACTCACATCACAACGAGCGTTTCGCGACAGAATGAAGTAATTCAGTCCTCAATTGAAATTTACACAAAGTCCGCTCCATGATAACGGTCATCTTTATACACAGAAAAAGTGTAGATAAGGTTCAGAAATCGAAAGTTCAATACGAACGAACTCCACAACCCAGATCACGATGCCAAAAATCAGCAGGCTCGCGATCACTGACGAGAATTACAAATCATCGTGTTCGAAGATTCCAAAACCCGTCGAATGGCTATTTTTTTTTCAATTTTCATAAAGAAAAGAAGATTTTATAATTACCGACTAATGCAAGTACTTATTTCGAAAGAGTCTGAAAATGTAATCACTCCTCCGAACGATTAAGATTATCGGATCAAACGAATGTATATACCATATTAAGGAGAAATCTTGTTAGTTTGTTGATTATTATTAATATTATTTTTAACATGTTCTAATCAGAGCACCCTTGAAGTCGAAGAAGCATTAGAAGACGTTGACAACAATGATACCCGCTCCGTTGAATACACTCCCATGACCCAATTTTTCTTAGAGGCTATTTCTTCTACTTTCATAAACATATTGGCAACAGAGTAATTTAGCTAATATATAAATATTTTGATGGAAAACTATTTTCGGGAATTTTACTTATCAGTGTCTTTGCACTCCGTAGACAGTCCCTGAATGATAATGCGTCACAATTGTTGATCGCCCTAGAAATCACAGAGGCAATTTGTAATTTCTTAGATAGAATAAAGTATTCACAATTTGTTGTGTCGAAAGCGATTTTAAATTTTTAAAGTGTTATTTTTTGTATAATTTTTAATTTAATTATTTTTTGATATACAGGGTGTCCAATGGGAAAATTTAAATCTATTTAATAGAAACCATTAATTAAAAAATATGGTGTAGAACGTTAGTTACTAATGATATATATTCTCTATATTTTAACCACCTAAATTGGCACAAATATCCAAATGTTTTCTAAAACTATTAAAAACATGTTCTAACATTTCATTTTAAATGTCATTGACGATGCTTCTGATGACTGTAATAAAAACCTCTATTGTTTTGGGTTATTTTCATAGCATTGATCTTTAATGTAGCCCCATAAAAAGAAATCATGTGTGCGATGAGGTGCTGCTTCGTCTTGAATAAAATAAAAAGATTTAACGATACCTCTCTTTTTCGCATGACGAAAGGATTTAGTCTCTAACATCCCTTTGTACGTCTCTCCGGAGACGAAAAATTCAAAGAAATGCAGCTAAATACCTTTTATGTAGATGGTTCACATTTCAAAAATATATATCTTTAATAATTCATGTTCTTCACTATATTTGTACATTAATGGTTTGCATTAAATAGGTTTAATTTTTTTTATAATAAGTGGACATGAAATGAAAATGACGACTTTCTTTTATTAAAAAGTATTTACATTTTCCCAATCTCTCGATTTGTTAAAAAAATAGTTACTCATTAGTTTTCACACATTCCTATTGGGAGCTCTCTATATTACGTATTTTTGCATTGCAATAGTAGTGTCAGTTTATCAATTAAATTTTTTTAAACTATTGGAATAATTAAATTGGTGCTATTCGAGATTAACACGTTAATGCCAGCGTGTACCACCGGTGGCTCACACGCGAATCGTTCATCTGGTGGCGTGTACCACTGGTGGCTCACATCAGCTTTTCATAACACTTAATAAATAAAACTATTATGTCTTAATAAACGTATAGTATAAGGAAACTGCAGTTTTGAGTATGAAGGTTGGCTATACAAAATTTTGTGCAAAGCGCCCGCGCCGCCAGATAAAGCAAAATACAATTTTTATTGCCGCCCGATGAAGTGCAATACAAAAAGCGGCCAAGTGCGAGTCGGACTCGCCCATGAAGGGTTCCGTAGCAGTTATAAAAGTTCTTGTTATTATTAGAAAATAATGGTTCACGGTTATGTTTATGCAATTTAATGTTTCTTTTTATTTTTATATTTGAGTTGATTGAATGAAAGGTAAATTGCGGTTTACGATTTATGACGTATTAAAAAAAAACTACGCACTAGATCTCGTTCAAACCAATTTTCGGTGGAAGTTTGCATGGTAATGTACATCATATATTTTTTTTAGTTTTAACATTCTCTTATTTTAGAAGTTACAGGGGGGGACACACATTTTACCACTTTGGAAGTGTCTCTCGCGCATACTATTTAGTTTAGAAAAAAATGATATTAGAAACCTCAATATCATTTTTGAAGACCTATCCATAGATACCCCACACGTATGGGTTTGATGAAAAAAATTTTTTGAGTTTCAGTTCTAAGTATGGGGAACCCCCCAAATTTATTGTTTTTTTTTTCTATTTTTGTGTGAAAATCTTAATGCGGTTCACAGAATACATCTACTTACCAAGTTTCAACAGTATAGGTAGTTCTTAAAGTTTCGGAAAAAAGTGGCTGTGACATACGGACGGACAGACAGACAGACAGACATGACGAATCCATAAGGGTTCCGTTTTTTGCCATTTGGCTATGGAACCCTGCGCTGGCGTCAAAGTGTTAAAAATAAACATTTTGAAAGACTTTTACAATTCCTTTTATTTAAAATAAGGTTGTATATCGCCTTGTTATTCCTGTAATCTTTAGATTACTCTTTATTTAACAATTTTATAATTAGTAGTATTAGGGAACTAATTTTGATATTAGGTTATGTTAATACGGCTGCCTATAAGGGAACATTAAGGCCTTTTATGATGAATTATTTAGAATCTTTAATGAATTACTATATTCAGATATTCCTGATATTAACAGAACTCAAGTCTACCCGGTCATCAAATAACGTTGAGCTCAAATGACGATTCCTGCGAATTGGAGAAGCTGGGCAGTGACAGAGGAATCTACATTATTGCTAATTTATGGAAAAATAAAATTTATAATAAAATCGAACTTCTGGACTAAGTGTGCACAAACAAGAATTATCACTCTGCTAGGCAGTCACCAAAGTTTCACTAAAAATACATTCGAATATTCAAGAAACTATATATAGCAATAGATTTCATGTATAATATACCTTTTGTCAAAAACAGGAATTTTTGAAAAAAACAGTCAATTTTTTCATTAAAATGGCAGGTTTTCTGTTGAAAAGCTAAAAATAACTAAGCCATAACAAATTTTGTAGTCACAATTTGAATAATCGTTGAGAATGATAACAAAAAATTCGAAGAAAGGAAATTGATTAAGTTCACTCAGAAAAATCATTTTTGGTGAATGAATTGTTTTTGCATGATTAATTGGTATGTGCCACCACCATGAAATTTTCAAAATATAGTTTTTTTTTTTTTTTTGCTAAATAAATTGTTTATACTTTTAAGAATATATTAAGCGCTGAAACATTCGAAAATTCAAATTATTACCGAAATTATAGCAATTAGAAGTGAGCGCCTCAGGAAGCCGACCCAAAGCTCAGGTAGTGTTCGGACCGTTACGTATCTATCTATCTTTAACAATAATATAATTCCTTTGGAAAGATTAAACAGTAACTCAGATAACGGAGGACATCGCAAAAGCAGCAGAAAACCTTATTTATGGTCCAGGAATCGCAGATTAAAATTAATTAAAAAAAAACTTTGCTTTTAAGGCGTTAATGTCGACCTTTTTTTTCTTTAACGTTTTTCTCGAAATTACTTTTTTTTAAACTGGTGTACACGATATCTCAAAATCTACTGAACCGATTTGACTGAAATTTGCACCACTTATTTTTTATAATATTACCTAAAGCGTTTTTTCGAACACGTGACACTTTGATTATAATTAATAAAATGTCATGTATAAGTTCTCAAAATTTGTGTGTGGTCTTGAACTTGTGCAGAAAGCAAGATTTATTGTTCTAGAAGCTAAACATCCAATTTTTTTTTATGATGAAATTTTGTGATATTTTTACTTAAAAAGGATCAATTATACGAATAAATTTTAGATAATAAAGAGTGCTGATAATTACCCAAAGAATACGTGTGAATTTTTTCAGATTTTTTCGGGACATTTTTGGATTTTTCAAAAAATGCCCAAATCCAAAAAACCAAAAGTAGTTCAGAAAATTCTGAAAAAAATGTACATTTATTCTTTGGTTAATTTCAAGCATTTTCTGTTCTACACATTTTGTTTGTAAAGTTGATCCTTTTCGTGTAAAAAAATCGCAAAGTTTTTTATTACATTGCTGTACAAAA
Organism: Dysmachus trigonus; assembly: GCA_949715965.1. Classification (NCBI taxonomy): domain Eukaryota; kingdom Metazoa; phylum Arthropoda; class Insecta; order Diptera; family Asilidae; genus Dysmachus; species Dysmachus trigonus. The sequence goes on along the minus strand of OX454321.1, from coordinate 68,867,968 downwards.
TGGCCATTTTGCAAAAACCAAAGCAAAAAAAAAACTATCAAAACCATGGGTTGAGAAAGTTTAGACATTCGGACCGCGATTTATGGTGGTTATATGATCATTCAATAGCAGCAACTACAAGATAATCGACTTTGAAAAGAAAAATTACCAAAAAAGATCAACACTTTTTTGAAAAAACCCAAAAAATAATAGAGTTTTTGAAGGTTTTATGCAAAACAAATGCCAGATTCTGAAAGAGCATCCCCAAAAACCCCTTATATGCGCATTTGGAAGAAAATTGGCCCAATTTGCTAACCGAATCGTACAATTGAACTTGCATGCACAAAATCTTCGTTTTACGCATTAATGGGTTAATTTGGAGATTTCATAATTTGTATATGATAATTCAAATAAATATATAAACTGTTAATTATTACACAAGTCGACACGATTTTTGATTCTGATTAATATGCGGTCGTTCCTCATTGCTTTCGTCTCACAATTGAAGAAAATCAACATGATTTTTAAAAAAATTTGCTTTTGTGCCCAGGACAGCAAATTTAAAATGACCAATCATCAAAATTGTTATGTTTTCATTTCCTTATAAATCTTTTGGGGGCGGACATTTTTCCTTCACAAAAGCAAAGTTTTTACAAAATTATGACAATTTTACCTTCCTTTTGGACACAAGCAATAAGAAAATAGCATTCATAACTCAGACTCAAAAAAAAGTTTAGTTTTGTTCACCTTAATATAAATATATAAACTGTTATAAACTATTAGTTTTAAGTGGTTTTTCTTGAGTGTTTTTTTTCACCGTATTTCTGGTACCAGTTTGGAAATATGTAATTTCGAGAAAAGTCTATTTCAATTTTTTTTATTTTATTTAAGGGATTTCGACTTAATATTTTTGACAAATTCAACTTTGAAAAATTTGAACACGTTGACGCCGGCTCAGTTTTTTGTACTTCACTTCATCAGGCGGCAGTAAAAACCGTATTTTGTTTTATCTGGCTGCGCCTTGCACAAAATGTTTTTAAAAAAACCAAAAAAACAAATAAATATGTAAATACATTAATTCTATAAGAGCCTACCTGTAAAAATAAGCTCTTCAATTTTTCAATAATAACAAAAACATGTGATGTGATGTGAGCCACTGGTGGTACATGCCGCCAGATGAACCATTCGCTTGTGACCCACCGGTGGTACACATCGGGTTGAAAGTGTTAAATTCAAAAAAACTATTTTTTCATGAGTATGACGGAGAGTGCCTGAAATCCCCCTCCGCGGAACAACTCTATAAAGCGGACCATGTAGTATTTGATTGAAATGTAAAACTCAATTTTCAATTTTTGAAGGAAACGATTATGATAAAGGAAAGTTATTTTGCGGTAATTGTCATATGTGGGTATCAATCTAAAAAAAAATTATCTGATCTAATAGAATTTCATATTCTCATTTGAAAGTTTCAAGGTTAAAAATAGTAATCGGGTTCACTTTTAATTGAGTTCTCTATAAATTCTGCAAGTGATCTTAAACAAAAATTGTTTTTTTCTTTGTGTAGATATATTTATGCACTATCTACTACGTTTATTTCCCAAATTGCTGATTTGTGTACTTTTTAGATGTTTCATTTCATTCAAATATAGTTCATATTTTTGTATAGATGATATATTTTATCATTTGATCGTTATTAGCACAAGGTGAAATGCTGCTGACAAAAACAAAAATGTGCCAGGTTGCAATAAAAACAAATTGCGAATATTGTTCATGCAGACTCATCTGTTTAACGGGCGGCATGTGGTAACTTACTTAATTACTCACTTTAATTTACTGAAACATTATCTCGCTAAAAAATCAACATCTCAATTATACATGTTGTATGGATTTAGAAGACAGCAAGCCACACGCGCTATTGAAATTAAAAAAAAAAATCGAACGATTATTTAACATTATGTAATACAAAGATTTCCAAAAAAACCAACTCAAATATCAGATCTATTAGGGTGCTTAGGCCGTGTGTGGGTCAGACCTTTTAAACATATTTTAAAAACATAATATTAAGCATATGAATTTATAATGTACATATGTATTAATATAACTTAATTTTTTTTTCTATGTAATGCGTTGGTAACAAGACAATACGCGATGTGATAATTAATAATTTCTTTAAATCATTTTTCGAAAGCGTACAGAGGTTACTAGTAAAATATTTGATATCTTTAAGGAATGTTCTTTTTATTACCCAACTAAATAGATGGCGATATATTTTTTTTATGATGTATATATACTCTAAGAAAAGATAAGAGACTTTACTAAGATTTTTATTGATAGCTAAAGGTAGAAAAAGCTGCATTTATTAGAATAAAATATTACCTTGTTCAAAACATCCAAACATTTTTTTCTTATTTCAATACTTATTAAAAAATATAAGAGTCGCTATAAATTTAAGTTTAAAGTCTGTACAACTGCTTGGTGGAGAATATTCACCATTTATATAACATAATAAATGTTTTTTCCTCTCACGTATAGCTAATATTTTGAGAAGGGATGGACGAAAGGCAAATTCTATTTAATTTAATTGGCTCATCATATAAATTCATGACACATCTCAAATTGAATTTTCTCAGCACCAACTTAGAAAAAATCTTAAAATCAAAAAACAAACTGTCCCCTCTACAAGTTTTTCAAGGAAAAATCGGAATTATTGTGTATCGTTATATTACTTTGTTTTTTGCTTTGAAGCGTTTTAACTTTTAATCCAAGACAAAAATAACTCTTCAAATCTATTAAATGGATTTCAGTTCATCGAATGCACAAACAGGTAAAAGATTTATTTATTTATTGTTCATCAGAAAGTTTACAAAATAATACATGTATTTAACATTGTACATAATGCAAAAGTAAACTTGTTACCTGTTCGCAGGTCTGGTAATCTTAAAACTAATTTAAATCTAAGATATATACCTAATAATGGTTTCTGTAACTATAATATTTATAATCATCCAATAGTACAAATATATTCATCTAAATTTAGAGATTTCTTAGTAATATTTAACAATATGAAAACATAATATTGTATATAATTTAGATATTTGCCATAATCCATGGTTTTATTTTCTTTTTAACAGTATTAAGGCTTTCAATCGCTTTTAATTCATTTGGTAGGAAGTTGAACACATTTATAGCTTTATTAGCTACTTTTACTACTTACAGTTTTACATCTTTTCGGTATGATAATATTTTTTCTTCTAGTAATACTATTAGATTTGATAAATTTCAGGGGATTCAAAGGCGGAAATTTGATTAAGATTCAACGGTTTTTTATCACAAATAAATAGATTCTTATAAATGATTTTTAAGAGTTTGTTTTGTAGTCTCTGAAGTAAATGCAAATTATTTGAGTAAGCTCTTCCCCATGCTATGTTGCCATAGCAGATAACACTATGGAAAAATGCATAGAACAACATCAAGAGAAGTCTTTCAACATTATTCTAGACATCTTTCGGAATATAAAAACTAAATATTTAGTTCTATTTATTAAGTACATAATGTGTGATTTCCATATCATTCTATAATCAAAACAAACTCCTAAGGGCCCTAAGATGGTGCCTTGAGGAACACCATTTTTTAACTTCGCTAATACTAATAATAGTACCATTAATTTTTACTCGTTGATATCTACCATTTAAGTAACTTGAAATGAGTTTAAAATTATTACCTCTAATTCCATACCTACATATATAATTTATCCAATAATATTTCATGATTTACAGTGTCAAAAGCTTTTTTCAAGTCAAGAAATGTTACAGTAATAAGTTCACTTTTATCAAGTTTTTCATATATTGCATTTGAGATAAGGTTTAGCGCATCTTTAGTACCAATTTTTTTCATAAAACCAAAATGCACTTCAGAAAAAATTTTATTCTTTTTAAAGAAATCTATTAGTCTTCGATACAGAACTTTCTCAAAAATCTTTGCTACATTTGATATTAATGATATTGGTCTATAATTTGCTGTACTATGTCTATAATTTGTCTTATAAATTGGCGTAACATCAGCATCAGGCCAAATGGCTTTCTATATACTTAAATTTATAATATGTACAAGTGGTAATACTATATGTTTAGATAATACTATCAATGTTTTAGCGTCTACATTATCAACGCCACCATTTTTTAATTTTAGACTACGTATAATAGAAGTTACTTCTTGGTGATCGGTTAGTGTAATAAAGATAGTATTGTTTTTCATTTTCGGGAGTCTAATTTCTACATCTTGAGGTTTTCGGATTTCATTGCTAAATATGTACATTACAGAAATACGAATTCATGGCATTTGCTATTTCATCGGGGTCTTTAATTTTACGCGTATTTTCGTGGTATAAATAGATAATATTGCTATCTTTTCTACAATTTTTTCCGAGCTTATGGTTGACATATGTATTTCCATAATTTTTTCCTATCATTGCTATTTTTTATAATTTGATCTCGATCATACATTAATTTAGCTTTATTTATTGTTTTGTCCAATATTTTATCATAATTTTTATATGTTGTTCTTGCTAATTCATTCAAAGGTTCTTTTTTAGAAATTAAGTATAGTATCTCCTTTGTTTTACAGGAGCTTAAGATTCCCCTTGTAATCCAATTACTTCTTGGTCTAGATTTATAAAATTTTTTAAATTTTCTTTTACTATATTGAGACAAAGCAATACATTTTTTAATAGTACATATGAGGATCATTTATTAACAACATTGATGTCCAATTTACATTTTCTGCCATAAGATAACATAACATAATATATAAGAGAGAATAACATAACATTTTAGTGTAAGGAAAATCACATTTCAATTTTAAAATATAATAAGTGAAGACTATGAAATCAAAATAGAAATCTCCTCAGCAATCAAATCATATATTTAAGGTTTTAATTCCATGCCCCTCAAGTAATATGTTTTTCGATGATATATAAGCACCTATTAATTTAAAATGCATTTTGAATTTAGTATTATTCAGTAGTATTACAAATCAAACAAAACTCGGAGTTTAGATAACAATCATGCATTTTTAATGGCATTTTAATAGCTTTGAACAATATGCTTTAACAAAAATTTTATATATTTTTCAACCCACAATCTACAAATTTTGCTTAAAAATAAATTAAAATAAATAATTTAATAAATGTTGTATAAAAAAAAAAAACATATTAAAATCAGAAAACATTGAAAAATATAGAATTTGATTAGTTATCGTCTAAAGGTTCATTTTGTTCACAGTTATTAAGATATTCTGGAATATAAAATATTTTTTTCTAATAATCACATTTAATATTTAATGTATATAATGGAGTACAACTCCTGATACTTTATCAACAATGAATTAATTTCTTAATACTAAAGATCATTTAATTGTGAACAATTTTTTAAAAGTAGCACATTTTTCTTAGATGATTTAGTTTCGTTCTCTTTTAAGAAATTTTTCTATCAACACAATCAAACGAAAACATCTGCTTCATATTCTCTGTTTTTGACATAGAATACGGTGACATTAGCATTGGTAAGATGTTAAGCGATTTCATTTCTGGTAAATTAATATTGAGCTGAAAATAAAAATTAAAAGACAAACGATAACATTATAAAAGAATTATTTGACAACCTTAAAATAGAAAAACAAGCAGTATTAAATGATGTATAAATTAAATATGTTTATTTGTAGACTAAACCAGTCTATTTTTATATCAAAATAACAAATTTAAACAAACCTGGCTAAGAATTTCGTCCTATTCGTATTTTTTATTCTTGCACATCTAGACAATCCACATATTTATTATATTACGCCAAAAATCTTGTGAATTTTATAAGTTTAAAATTTTAATAAATTATTCATCAAATATTTGCATCGGCCTTCTGAATAAGTTTTTTATATTCGGAATGAAAACATTTCTACTTTTCCTCACCTTATTTTTATATTTCAGATGACAAAAACAAGAAAATAACAGACTACCGCGTAGATTTAAAATAATTAAAAATTTTTGTAAACATACGTTTCTAATGCAAATATTTTTAGTCACTGGTCAGTGAGATAGTGATTTGATTTTATCCACTTTTGGAATTTCGATATGCTAATTTTGCTTCTTTTTTAGAAATTTTAATTACTACTTTCGGCAAATTAAATAATTATAAATGTTGCATTATTAGTAACTTTTTACAGTTCTTTAATTCTTTTAATTTGATTTACTATGTACTTGGAACAAATATATTGAAATTATTGGTACTTCATTACATTTGGAAGGAGAAGTTTGAAAAAGATCAAAATATTCGACTCAAGTGAATTTTTCAGGAACTTTCTGAATTAGAACGATAAATAAAACAAATATTTTAAAATATTCCAGCTTTACTAAGTTATTCTGGAATAAATTCGTAGCATCATTTCTGAGTTTTCAATTATAGAAATATTGTATGTTAATTTAAATTTTTATAAAAATCAATTATTTTGCAAAGCGTCAAATTTTTACATTCCATAAATTGAAATAAAATCACACACTTACCGAATCAATTGTTGGTGTCTTTTCACCATTACCATTCGCCCAAATCGGATCAATCCAAAATGGTATAGACTAAAATAAAATAAACATATACATCCACTAATAAGACCTTATATGATAAAATAATAACTCTTACATCAGATGGAGGTGTATCAGGTTTCGGAGGTTCATAGGAAGAATGTGCTGGTGCCGAATTAATAATGTCAAACATGTCATTTACCTCTCTGAATGGGTTAATCTTACGACGATCGAAAAGTCTCAGACCTCCGACATGACCGCTAATGTTGTTCAGACTACCACAGCTTGAATTGGGGTCCGAAGTGGCAGATGAATTTAGAGACCCATTGAAGACATTCGAATTGTAGTTCTCCTTATTGTAGGATGGTTGATTTGTTGAGTGTATGTTATTGTTGTATGTTGCTAACAAATTTTGTCTCGAACATCCATTCGAAGAAATATTTTTCGGTTCTGCGAATCGGGTTGACTTTGAAGAACCTCTAGAATTATTGTTACTATTTTTATTGTTATTAAGATTGTTGTACATTAATAATGGCTGCGGTTTATTTTCAGCAACAGATTGTACTATTGGTTGCTTCTTTTCACTTTTTGATGAATTACAGTGTTGGGATCTAGGTAATTTGTAACGGACATTTGCTCCAACTGAAATAATTAATAAAAATAATAATAAAACTCATTAAATTAAGACTTAAATAATAATAAATTCAATTGTGTTCAATTTTTCAATATTTGTGTACGCTATATGAAATGATATTAAATGGGTTTAAGAAGTAATTTTAAGTTAAAAAATGTTGTTTTTTCCTTATGTAATCCAAAAAAAATATTCTTAAGATAACTAGAATTTAGAGCAAACTATTTAAATACTAACACAATAAGCGTAAAAGTAACCACAGTTTTCTCGAAATATAAGTTTTTAAACTCGTATGCAAAATATGGTATCTCAAAAACTAATTAACCGAATAATAATAATAATAAGTTTTTTTCTTTTTTAAATTGAAGATCAACGAATTTGGAATGGATTTATAAAATTTAATTAAATGTTAATATCCAACTTTTAAAGATACTAAAAGTACAAAAAAAAAATAATACAAATTAATTCATGTCATATCACTTATTATTATATTTGAAAAACAAAATAGCATAAATATAAAATTAAAAAATTTTAAATAAAGAAGAAAAAAAAAACCGGCCAAGTGCGAGTCGGACTCGCGCACCGAGGGTTCCGTACAAACGTGTAGGTATATAAGTAAAAGTTCACCCATCACGACAATCGAGTCATAGTTATGGTATTTTTATCGTATCATAATTAAAAAAAAAAAATATCGTATCAATTATTAAAAAAAAAAAATGTAATGTAACTAAAAATTCAAGGTTTTCGGAATTTTTCCTTTATATGTGCTATAAAACATTGCTTCATGCCAAATTTCAAGACTCTAGGTCGACTGGAAGTACCCTTTAGGTTTTGATTCCCTTGCGAGTAGTTGCGAGTTTGAAAATATGCGGCTTAAATTGCTGTTTCTTTTGATTGCGTTGACATAGAAGTTTGATTTTGTTACAGCTTAAAGGTATTATAGACCTGAGTATTTGATATGAATTTCAATTTAATACCTCTACGCGTTCATGAGGAAAGGGGTAGTAAGTTTAAAATTATTAAAAATATTTTTATTATGTGATGTAACTAAAAATTTACGGTTTTCGCAATTTTTCCTTTATCTGTGCTATAAGACGTTGCTTCGTACCAAATTTCAAGGTTCTGAGTTCACGGGAAGTACCCTGTAGGTTTTGATTCCCTTGTGAGTGTCGAAAATTTGCGGCTTAAACGGCTGTATCTTTTGATTGAGTTGGCTTAGATTGATTTTTTCACAGCTCCAAGGGACATTAGACCTGAGTATTTGATATAAATTCCAGCTTGATACCTCCACGCGTTCCTGAGAAAAAGGGTATTGACAGACAGACAGACGGACGGACGGACGGACAACAAAGTGATCCTATAAGGGTTCCGTTTTTTCCTTTCGAGGTACGGAACTCTAAAAACGATCAGTGAATTCAAATTATAATTACTAATAATCAGAATTTTAAAATTAATACCAAGTATGAATAAAATGATGATAGAAATGCCCTTTTTTCAAGTGAACTAGACCTGAAATTTCTCCTGCCTACCATTTAGTTACTTTTACTTTATTAATTAAAAAAAAAAAAAAATTATTTTTGCATAAATATATCGCGCTTCACAATTACACAAGAAAAAGAGATACTCTTGCGATTAACCCTGTGTAACCTTCATAATAACTGGTTAGCATTCAATTATGATAAATTAAATTATGATTTGATAAAAAATACGTTGAATCTAGAAACTTCTTTGTGATGAATACAATGTGGTGACTATAACAACTATACCACCACTGAAAGGATATACGTATGTATATAATGTAGGTACCATAAATCTGCTTTCTTAATTAAACTCTTGCAATCGCTCGCAATTATTCCCCTTGACACACTTTCTGCCCTCTAAATTGTCTATTATTAACAAAAAAGTAGCTGATGCACTATTAACACCATAAAGGCTAATGTCATATAATTTGATACACTATTAAGAAAAAGGCTAGCCATTATAAGATCTAATAGCATGGCCTTTCATTTAATTAATCTTTTCTGATGTGACAACAACTAAAAAATCTAATTGTTCAAGAAAAATAAAAATAAAACCTCATGAATCTATTAGTAAGGTACGAATTAATGCCCATGGAATAAATCGGTGATTACAACCTACTACTATATTTGTCCTTATACGCCTGCAACGCCGTATCTTTTGTCTGACGAAATGTAAGTGCACTAATCTACGCATTCAACTGACTTCCTAGAAGTTAGTAACAAAATTGCAAGGTGCGATTATAATTCAATTAGAAATGATTGATTATATATCTGGAAGTATAAATGTTATTTTTTATATTTAGTAGTCGATTATTGCATGAATATTGAAATTTAATTATGGGTTATAGTGGATAAATTATTATTATCAATTAATCTTTCAAACAGTTCCCTTAGGAAAATTTTTAATATTAAAGAAAATTATAATTACAGTTTGTAAAGTGCACCTGGAATTTGTCACTTTGGAAGTTTTCTGTTGTAATTTATTGAAATAATTTGTTAATACTTTTTCCGATAAATTTGTACTTTTGAATAAATGGGTATTTCTTACCAAATTCCGAAATTAAAGTACCGAGCTATTAGTGCTGAGTCACATGCACTTATTGTTGATGTAATATTTTTATTTATAGCAAGATAACTATATATTACTATTATTTAAAAAAAAAGACGTCATTCAATAAAAAAAAAAAAAAAAAAGTTTTGATCAATTTAATGTCGTGAAAATCATTCCCTCACGTTATCACTCAGTCCAAGTTAATTGATAAAAAAAGCTTGCTTTCTCAAATAAAGCAATGTTCTTATTAATTAAATATTGCTAAAATATTCGAAAGATAGTGTTTATGTATTTCAGATTTTTTTTTTTAGTCTACGACAAATACATTTATCATAAAAGGATTTTAATTATCCGTCCTTTAAAATAAAATCATTTCCTCACTTTGTTACGAAGATTTGACTTATGATCGTACCGAATGACATTTTTGAACGCAACCTTCAGTTTTTTAAACCTAGCAACACTGTTAATATGTCAATATGGCGATTTCTTGTTCAACTTCGCCGCGCGTTTGTGCAAGAATGCATTTGGTTAATATTATTTAAATATTACATTTCTCTGTACCATTACCTCACTGAACGTATATAAACGATAAAGTTAGTATAAATAAATGTTTTAATTCTTTTCAATAGGTTTTGGTGAGTAGAATGCTAAATCAAATTAAGGTTATGTGTCTGTGTTTTCTTAGCTTTTGTCTGAATTCGTCATTCCCTCACTGTCATTCCCTCATTATTTAAAAAAGTAAAGGGAATGACGATGGTGTGAGGAAATGATTTATACAGTATTATAATAAACTACCTATATAAAACAAATGTATTTTTGGACTTCTTTATTGGTTAGTTTCAACTGGTATTGTATGACTTTTAATTTCGATATTTCGAGCGATAAAAAATGGCACGACGAAAGAAGTTCCCTCATTTTGTATTTCTTTTAAACCCACTTTTTATAATGTTATGAACGTAGACCATTACTCTGAAAAAGACCTCACATAGTAAAACTTTGGATTTCTGCTATAAAAAATGATTTTCTGAACACAAAAAATTTACATGTAAACCCAAAATGAAATTTCGGAATTTGGTGAGAAATACCCAAAATATCGTGGTTAAAAATTTCAAACTAAATCGAAGGATTTATTACACTCCAGTTTTTTTCCAAATGTCATCACCTAACCTGTACTATTAAACAAATAAAAAAATTTAAAATAACTTTTCAGCCATCGGTATTCATAGTAAATAAATTAATAAAAATAATTAAACCATTAATGCAATTTTAATACATATTAGATTTAAAGAATCGAATAGCATTATTCGTCTATTTTTTTATTAAAATATCATTTTAAAACTTCTCCAATTATTTAAATGTTAATGTATGAATAGTCCTTTTGCGATTTTTTTCAAAATAAGTACTTATACATTTTTTTCTTTATCGAAAGTATCAGTATTTTACTTATGTATTCTTCTTTAATTTGTGGCTAGTTTAAATACAATGTTCTAAGTTTAACTATTAAAAAATCCTCAATATTACAAAATGAATTAAGGGGTTACATACGTACAGAATTTTCAGAAAACCGACTTTTTTTTTTTACAGATTTATTCTCTATAGTTTTAGGCGTATTTTTGTGAAAGTCGATTGTAAAAATTCCACATAGATTGAAAGTTATTATAGAAAATCTGACAGCCCGACGTGAGTCTAATGGGCGAAGGTAGCTGCCCTTGTTTGAGGCAGCTGGCCGTTACATTCGGGGCCTTTCAGCCTGTCGGAAAAAAATAAACAACAACAATTGTTTACTGACAAGGAAGGCATACAATATGCAGCTGGAATGGGAGATTAGACGTAAGTTAACAATATAAATTAAAAAATTCATAAAGTTCTTGCTTTAGCTGCGCGCGACCTCGAGCGAAACGCACTTGAAACTATTCAAAACTCCTTTTTCCGGCACGGTTGACATGATAATTCATACAGATTTTTGTATGCTTTTTTTATTCTAAATATTCGAAATTGTTTTCTCTATAGTCTGTCGAGCCGGATTTTTGATATTGTGATTAAAAAATTTTATAAGCATAATTAAAGTGTGAAATTTATGACACAAAATGCAATTTTTTTTTTAAACTGCCGTAAATTGCCAAATTTTTCGAATATAAAAAATCCGGCTCGACAGACTATAACTACAACATTATTTTACAAGAATTTTTTTACGTTTTGCAAATCGATCAACATTTACTGGAGATATCATGTCAACCGTGGAGTAACTTTTTTTCTTAGTGTTGTGGATCACGTGATTTTTTATATAGTAATTTTTGTAAAAATAAAGTGAAATAATTTTTTTTATAAAGTTTAAATACTAGTAAACAATGTGTAATATTTATTTTTATTAATTTCTATTGCTATCCCTTCTAAAAACAGTTTTTCTTTGAGCGCATTTTTGGCGCTGGTGTACGTATGTAAACCCTTAAATAGTATTCAGTCAACTTCAAGCAATCAAATGTATGTTATGTATGTTACTACTAAAGTACCTACTCTGTCCAAGATAAAAGAATATTTTGGAAATATATATTTATTATATATTTTACTAACATTGCAAAACTACACTTCTAAAAAAACTTTTGCTGATTATTTTTTGACAAGGTAATCCGATTTTTTATTCTGATATTTCGAAAAATATGTATATAATATCCGACTAATAGGGTTAAAATTAAAAACGAATATTAAAAGAAATTTAAAACTGATGTTTACTACAAAAATAGATCTGCTTTTTAGGGTCTTCTCACTGGTAAAACTTCTTTACCTAGAAAATCGATCACAACAAGCAGACAATGTAATTTCCCATTTTAAATTACCTCATTATAATATAAATCAATTTATCCATCAATTATTAAAAGTGGACCTTAAACGAAACGCACCATTTTCGAGAATTTTCTCAAAACAAATTTTAACGAAACAACAACGCCACAATCATTTAAATAGGTTATTGATTTTATAATCAGGTTACTATTTTTATATTCTAAGTTCGTCACACGAATTTTTTTTTTTAAACAGGAAATTTCATTTCAACTTTTGCACCGTGTTGTAGCAACTTGTGACGCACGTAATTTTAATTCTATGCTATCATAAAATAATGAATACTGAAACCATGATTACATTTAGTTTTTTTTTTTACACAAATTCACAAAATGTATCAGACAAAAAATAAAACAAGCAACTTGCTATTCTAAAGTGATAAAAAGAGATATTTAAATTGTGTGCAACAAAAAAACTTCTAGTGCTTTGATCTTCTAGTTTTTCTGTTTTCACATGCTGTTTGCTTAATTACTTAATAACTCACATATTTTTAGAAATCTTTCACTCTTTTACGTAAGATATTTGTTGTGATTTTGTTTATATTAAAAAAAAAGTGAAGCCAATTAATAAAAATAAATTCAACTATTATGACGTACATATAAATAAAATTGACGTGTTTTTCGGTATGCATATGATACGTCATCCAACTATAATTAAAATTACGTATTTTAAATTTAACAAAATTGTTATGTTCTCGAAAAACTCTGATTTAAAATTTTAAGAAAAACATTAACTCACATTCTCCTTGTTCTACCAGGCCAACGATACTTTTATCATGAGAGGTACCTGCTTCAACTGCAAATATATCTCGATAAGCACGTAAAAGACTGTGCAAATTTGCATATCCTGGAAATCAAATTAATTTATTTTTTAAATTTCAAATGCAAGTAATAAATCAAATGTCATACCGAACTGAAAACAGTCCGAAATTTCTATATTAAGAGTCGTTTTTATTTCTGCTAGAGTCATATAATGGGGTTCAAGAGCCTTTATAATGCGCATCAAGAAATCAGCTAGACGTGTAGTAGTAATATACTTTTCATTATCTTCATCATTTTGCTTAATCTAAACAAGAAAAAATAATATGAAATTAATTCCAAATTGGTTTATAGTTTATAGTAAGCTAATATCGAAGGAATTAAAATATTTTTTTTTAAATTGTCGTTAAGAATTGTATCGAGTAGAAATATATATGTAAAATAAAATAAGCAACAAAAAGTCATGTTTCTGAGATCATATCTTTTAAAAGCAGAAACGAATATTTCAGAAAATGACACGCGCGATAGTGAAAAATACCAGTTTCGCATTTTTACGACACTGTAAAATGAAGGATATACATATTAGGGTGGTTTTTTTTTTTTGCGACTATTTTTTTTTTTTTTTTTTTTTTCAGTTCCACCTTGAAATTTTGTGGGAAATACCTAAAGAAAAATTCCCTGAAAATTGGAGCCCTTAATATTAATATTAAGTGCTCGACCAAGGCGTATAAAGATTTCCCATATAAAATACACGTAAACTTTTTCTTTTTCTTTTTTCTTCAAAACTCTACAGCTCAGAGGCATTTTATGGTATAATCTTGGTCAATGATAGGGGTTCTTTAGAATTGAATGCTCTACAAAAGTGTCCATTCCGGCGTAACCCTAACTCCTACCAGCAAGGTAGTACGGGTCACTAACCCTATTTTTTCATGAAATTCTCGTTTTTTGCCCCTATCTTGTAAATAACAAGAGCTACAGAAAAAATGAAAATGACAAACTTTTAGGAAATTCAATTTCCTCCTAAAAGTTCTAGAACACCAAGTCGCTAACATCGATATTTCTTGAGATATTGGTCTTTGAAGTTGAGGTAGTGTTTTTACAATTTAGCTCAATAATCCATGAAAATTCCATACTACCTCAACTTCAAAGCCCTATATCTCAAGAAATATCGATGTTAGGGATTTGGTGTTCCAGAACTTTTTGGACGAAATTGAATTTCATAAAAGTTTGTCATTTACATGTTTTCTGGAGCTCTTGTTATTTAAAAGATAGGGGCAAAAAAACGAGAATTTCATGAAAAAATAGGGTTAGGGACCCGTACTACCTCGCTGGTCGGAATTAGGGTTACGCCGCAATGGATACTGTCGTAGAGCATTCAATTCTGAAGAAACCCTATCATTGACCTAGATTCTTCCATAAAATGCCTCTGAGCTGTAGAGTTTTGAAGAAAAAAAAAATTTACGTGTATTTTATACAGGAAATCTTTATACGCCTTGGTCGAGCACTTAATATTAATATTAAGGGCTGCAATTTTCAGGAATTTTTTGTTTAGGTATTTCCCACAAAATTTCAAGGTGGGACTGGAAAAAAAAATTGGTCGCGAAAAAAAAGCACCCTAATACATATGTATAAACAATAATCTTAGTTTTGGTATTTAAAAGGGCTTCATTTACCTGAATAAGATGCTTCATAGAAATAATTGTGTGTTCCATCAGTACCACATTGTACTTATCGGCAAAAGCCTTTACGAAATCATTCATAGAAACGCTTTTCTTGCCCATATCATTAATCATTTTCCATGCTTTGTAGCATCGGCAGCGAAATTCCAGATCATCAAAACGACAAATTATCCAATGCATCCCGTCTGTTTCTAAAAACTAGAAAGATAGGCCTTAAATAAGAGTTCCAACTTCCGACAATTAATTTATAGGATTTCTTGATCACAATAGCGGTCCTATTTATGTTTAGTTTTATTCAATTTATTAAATCAAATTATTTATTATGATAAGGTATTTAAGATATATGACAATCTTTTTTAATATGTATATTAAAAAATTGGGTTCAAAAGCGTAAGACCAAAAATTAGGATTTGTAAATCTTGTTAGTTTGAAATTCATGACGGAAGAGGGATGGAGAGGTGGTCGAAGGGTCATACAAACGGGTGAAGACTTCGGTGTATAATAACAAATTAGTGAATTTAATACGGTGTGCGTTAAAAAAATTAGAATTACCCCTAACATAACAATTTAAGGAAGGAATCAACGTTGATCAGGAAAAATGAATGGGTATTTGTTGGAACATATATGCAAAACTCACCTCAATATAAGGCAAAGTTCTTACAACATCAAAAATACTCTCAGCCCCCAATGTTTGTGCCCGAATTTGATACCCAAATTTCTTTTTATGCAATTGAAGCACCTCACTCAGCTTCATGCCAGATTTAGAACATCCCGTAAACTCACGTACAAGTTCCTCCATCTGTTCAGCGAAGACGCGTCTAGCCACTTTCGGCGATAGATAAACTCTCTTATCTTCATCGGTGGTATACTCGATTTCGACAACGCCTTGAATCGCCTCCATTAGATCAGCGAGTTTAAGGAATCCATAATCGCTCAAACGACATTGATAGCCAAAATGATAGTGATAAGAACGAACGAATTTTTGAAAAAGTATCGAATACTGCGGAGCATTGCGGAATAGTTCAACAACCTCACCCGCGAACTCGGAGGTCTTCTCGATTTCGGCAGCGGTTTGCTTACGTTTCGGGATCGATATCAGCACATCATTGCCATTTTTGCTGCCGTTTGCAACCGTTGATACAACGACTACGTTTGAATTAACAAGTCCATCAAGGATATCGACAATATCGCACACTCCATAATCGGTTATGTCAAAGTATCGGTTTTGGGTCTGCGAAAATATCATGGGTAATTGCGATAGCAAAACAGATTTATTTCCTTGGCATCGGAGGACACGTAACAAATCGGATGTAAAGCGACGGATTTGTGTGCGATGGGTTAATGTTATCTGGCGATTTTCACCATCACCCATTATCTAAACATATTTAAATAAATTAATTAATAACATATTTATTATAAAAATTATTTTATAAATAGCAGGCTTTCACTTACTTGGACCACAGTCGACAATGCTTCGAAAAGTTCGATTAGTTTCGTATATCCATAGTCAGCGACTCGACATTGTTTGCCAAAATGATTGTGATATGCTGGGATGAAACGATCAAATTTCATTGTCGATTTTGGTGACATTTTTATCAGTTCTATTACTTCACGGGATATTTGATAAAGAGGATATGCCACAGGACCACTTTTCCCTAAAAATCGATCTGAAAATACATACAGAGTCTAAATAAAATAAAGTAGAGAAATAAGTTCTAATATAGAAGATGTTGCTGGACCAATATATTTATAAACATATATTACAGATTATACTTATATTTAAATTAAATAAAAAAATTTAAAAAAAAATAAAAAAGGACGAATAAGAAAGAAAATAT
This sequence comes from Dysmachus trigonus, assembly GCA_949715965.1. Taxonomy (NCBI): domain Eukaryota; kingdom Metazoa; phylum Arthropoda; class Insecta; order Diptera; family Asilidae; genus Dysmachus; species Dysmachus trigonus. Next base: position 68,851,112 of record OX454321.1, on the reverse strand, counting down.
TTCACATACCAGAATTGCTTCTAATTCTGAAATATATTTTGTAAAGAATTTAAAAATACTGAAAGGAGTTCTATGATTATGCTATACGCATATCGATATACATATCTAATGCGAAATTAATTTCTGATTATATATAGATCCTGAATTGTGTGGTAGTATTCATTTTCTTGGATTTTAAAAAAGAATTGCTTAAAACGATATTTTCAAAAAATATTTTTCTTTTATTATTTTAAAGAAAATTTTAGTTAATAAATAACACAGCAGAACAAAATCAAACTTTTTTTTTGTTGCATAAAATACTTTAATGTTTGTTTACTAATTCGAGGTCACTGATTTCGAATCTACCCTCAATTTTATTGTATCAGCTCCCGTTTTCGAGAAAAAGAGAGTTAAAAAGTGCAAAATACCGTATTTCGGCCATTTTTGAATTAACATTAAAAAATAACGGATTTTCATAGAAGGTCTATGGATATAAAAATGCACTAATCTTTAGACTTTACTTAATATCTTGGGGAACACATTTTTCGTAACGCTTCGCCAGGTGAAGTCTTCATTGCCTATCTATTGTATGAAATAATCAATACATAGAAAAAATTACTTTCAGCGGATTATTTTGGAAAAATTTGAAAACGATTCCTATTTTTATATTACAACTTAAGGGTCAACTCTTCATTGGAGCTACGGTATAAGCTCCTATCACGATCCGTTATTTTTTAATGATTTTTCAAAAATAGCCGAAATACGGTCTTTGCATTATTTTTCTCGAAAACGAGAGCTAATTGAACATTTTCGTTTGCGAATCCGTAATCTATGGAAAAAAACCCTATAAAAATGATTTGCCATTTGTTGGGCATCGAAAGTGGTGTTGGCCAGTGAATTCATAATAATGATTATACCACCTTGATCAAAAAGTTTCAGGAAGACCACCGTTTCGTGGTGTCAGTCACACGATTTAAGTTTTTTTAAATGTGCTTTTTTAAAGGTTACTACATCTGTTATTGACATTCCTGCCAAATTGCAGTGTTATAGATTCCTATTTGTAAAAGTGACGCCCGCGCCATCTTGAATACATCTGCTTCTGTGCGTGTGTCGATTTTTACGACTTTTCATCAACGAGTTTGGATTAAAACGAAATTATAAACGGATTCAACGTTGCGAAGACCTTGGAAATGACAAACATTTATGTGTGACACGAACGCTTCCAGAGGTGGGCGTGAGTTCTTCGAGGATGATGAACATATTGGCAGGTGTTCGACATCGAAAATCGACGAAAAAATCGATAAAATCAAAGAAATGTCTGCCGAAAACCATAAATTGGCCATTCGAGAGCTGGCAGAAGACTTTTGGTTAATGATTTGGGCTTCAGATGTGTCGTTGGAAAACTGGTGCCGAAATAACTGAATTTCATGCAAAACAGGGACCACGTTGATGTCGCGAAAGACATGATTTCGATGGCTAAATCCGACCCAACATTCATCCAACGCATAATTACTGGAGATGAGACGTGGGTTTATGAGTATGATTAAAAAAACCGCTCCGAGGAACGCGTTTTAGCAGTCAAGAGGAGATAATGGAGAAATCGAAGACGGCTCTGATAGGCGTACCGAAAAAGAAGTATCAAAAATGTTTCGAGGATTGGATCAAGCTTTGGTGTAAGTGCGTTGCAGTTGATGGAGAGTATTTTGAAGGGAACAATATCTATTTTGATGAATAAACTTGTATTTAGAATTTCCTGAATAAATTCCCGAAACTTATTGATAAAGGTGGTAGGGGAGACTGGCCTAAAATGAAATACTAGGGTAAAACGACACATTGCACGTATCTCCAGTTCTAGCTTTAGTTCAGTCTTTCGCAGTCCATCCATGGAAGCAGACGTATCTACCAGCGCTGCTGTAAAATGTTTAGTGAGTTCCCTTTGTTTTTACTCCTACTCTAGTTAAAAACCTATTTTCAGTCATCTATATCAGAGAAATCATAGTGTTGGTATAAAAAAACTGAGAGAGCTTGAGAAGAACTTATGACATTAGCGAGGACTATAGCACTATAGTTCTTGGTAGGGGTTGTATGAGTGTAAGTGTTATTTTCTTGTTCGTTGGAAATATTTTTTTTTACAAAAAAAGAAAATGCTACGTTTGAGGGTAAAATGACATACTTTTCATATGGGTAAAAGGAAATACTATTTTTATTATGAATAGACACGGTTAAGTTTGTTTTTTCAGTAGCACTTTTTTAAACAGTTAAATATACTTCCACTTATGCTTAACACTCAATTATAATGTAAGTTACTCCAAAAACTCAGTTTTTCTTCGACGTGATCATTCGCCCTGGCTTTACTTATATAAGATACAGATTTTGATGCAGATCTAGGTTTGGTGAAAAGTAAATTAACACTTAACGGACGGGCCCCGTAGATTTACGTTTTTCCATTCTGACTTCCTAGGACGGGCCACGTAGATCTACGTTTTTGCATGAAGTTTTAGTATGTTGCATTTGGGGTTTTCTTGTATGCACACTGTGTTATTGTAGTTACAACGCTTTAAATCCATACATTCATGTTTATTTAATTCCCCTGAAAAATTCCCGGAAACTAGGAAAGACAGAGCAGGTTCGACCCGTCCGTTAAGTGTTAAATGCACCTTGTGCAAGAAACGAGCACACAATGAATGTGCAGGCTTATCTAAAAGAGCTACACACTTTGACTGCAACGTGTGCAAATAAAAAACAAATATCGATACTAAATCTATATATTATGTCATTTTACCCACACGTACTTGGGTAAAATGACACTTTGAGGCCTTCTTAGAAGTCACATTTACACAGGAAAGAAAGACTTATTTTATGTTTACTTGCAGTGTATGTATTTTATGTTTATGTTTGTTTTTGTAGAAAAATATTTTAGGTTTGTTGAAAAATAAAAAAATATACGCAATTTAGCTTAAGGTGTTTGATTTTAGGCCAGTCTCCCCTATATTATGGCAAAACTACAACAAAAAAATTGCTTTTTCTTTTCAGTATTCGTACTTTACACACTTCCAAATTTTTCGATTGATTAGTTTCGAAAATCCAAAAGCAAGGCAATTATTCAAACGATAGTTCGATGGATTGACAGTAAAAAATCTCTGTTTCGAAAAAACAAACCTTATATATATAGAAAAAAAAATATTGGACAGTTTTTGTGTGGGATAAAGAATATTTCTAATATGTATTTCTTTCAAAATATTGTGAATCAGCAAAAAAGTAAAAACGGCGATTTTTATTTCTTTCTATATACAAATGTGAATTATAATGACCCGTTTGTTTAATAACATAAATACTATTATATATGGAAATAAGAAAAGCATTAAATATTTTAAATCTCAAAACAGTCTCTTAATCAACAATTAACGAAAGGCAAAGTGTGGAATGCATAACTTTCTTCGGTTTTATTTTTATTAGTTATATACACTCACTTTGCTTTATTTAAATCATTAAATTCTTCATTTTCTTGCCGTTGATTATGCTTTAGAAATTTTTTGACTTCAACATATAGCCTAATCGAATTGCCCTTTCAATACAACGAACGCAAACAAGCTGCCAAATAACTATATCATAAAGATTTCAACAAAATATACAATGGTTTGGAAAACTATTGGGTTTTTGATATATGGTGTAATCGAAATACGTATAAATAAATTGAACAAACAGATAATTGAAAATTACATGATCTTTTCTCAAACAAATATTTGACATAATAAGAAAAATTGAACTACAAGTAATTATGACTCTATTCCTTAATGAGTAAAAATCTGATCTGAAAATAATAAAAAAATCAAGAAAACTTACTTTCATTACTTTCCTTTTTAACAGCAGTCTCTGGCTCCAACCAACCCAAAATCTTAATTCCGAAATTATTGGTAGTAATTTGAATGCCTTGAACACAACAAATTAAATGTTCCAAATTGACACCATTCTCATTGCGAACAATTTGAGTTCCCAACTCTCCAGAAATGCAGTGCACGAGGCTAGTGACAGGAATATCACCAGGATGTCGCTTAAGCAGTGGATAAATAATCTGCTGAATCTCTGAAATTGTCATAAAAACATTAGGCAAGGGCTCGATGTCCTGCTCAGCCCAGCCCTTATACTGCTCCCGCTTGAAGTGAATGGTGCAATAGGGCACGCTGTGCTGCAGAAATTCCATCAGAGGACTGCTTTCGATGCTATTCGCCACTTCCGGATGGAGGCTGATGTATTTCTCATCGTTCTTATCGGTCATTATGCCACAGATGTCGTGCATTTTGTACAGATCCAAAACACTTATCGATGTCTTGAAACGGGATTGGAACAGCTCACGAAATTTATACATTGGAAGGGTGCAATACGGAACGTCCTAAATTGGGAAAACAAAGTCCAGAGTTATGGCAGAAATATATAAGAAAAAACGGTATAGTATAGGTATACTATTGTAGAAAAAAAAAAAAAAAACTAGGACCTTTACTTTCTAAAAACAATTCTGTTGTTGTTCTGCCTTAGATCATCATACTTAGCCAAAACTTCAAAAGACCGTATAAAGCGTTATTTTTTAGATTTATGTATTAAAAACGATTAATGTATCTTAAAAATAATCTCTAAAAACTTTTTAGTATTGATTCAATTAAATTTAAGACCATATTCCTAGACCGCTTGAGACTATTTTTAAAATATGGTACCATCGATAAAAAAGAAATTTTGCCAATATCTTTAATATATTGTATAAAATCCTTTTGCTTAATCAAAAGATTATATTGTTCAATCGATATACAAATTACACTTACTCCTATTCACTCTTCACCTTTTCATCTTCAAAAATATACGTACTTATATGGGTAGTTCTACAAACTAAGGAATTTTTGGCGGCTCAGCCAAAATATGATAGAAAAATTGTTAATAACAATTTTTTTTGGATGGAATACTATTAATTACAATTGTTTCTAGATGGTCACTAAAAATAATTAAGATTCAAAATTCTTTTCTGAACAAAATTACTGTGCAAAGTGCCGAATTCTCAGGATCCTGCAGTGTCCCTCGTACAAATTTTAGTTCAAAGTGCGTCGTGATACGTTTACTTCTACATTAGGGTCTTAAAAGAATCCCAAATTAATAAGTTTACTATTTTTCCTGGCTAGGTAGAACAATTACTATAGTATTTCCTTGAAAAATATTGAATAAATCTTGTTTACATTTTGTCCCCACCATTTTATATCAGTATCCTGTTCGCTGTTGAATTAGCAAATATTTACTAGACTATTTGCCTTGCGTCTTTACCATTCCGCTGAGTCGATAGTACCTACGAAAGAGATAAAGAATGTCATCTATCTATTCTCACTTAACACGTTGTTTAGTGAGCCTAGTGCGTTCGGCGAGTGAAGTGGTGTCGTAATCAGTGAAGTTCTCAGGATCCTGGTAAGATTTTTATTTACGAAATAAATAATGAATATGACTAATTTTAGCGTATTGATATGTAAGATGCTAGCGCATAGGCCTAGTTTAGGTTAATTTTGTTGAAAGTTATAAATTGGTTTGTTTATTTTATTTTTAGACAGAAATTCTCAGGAACCTGGCCTCAGGATCCTGTCCAATTGGTACTGAGAACCATCCAGGATCCTGAGAAGATCATATTAAAAATATTGTTTCTGTGTAATAATAGTATTTTTTTACACATAAACATTAAACTACAAATAAATAATTTAATAAATAAATTGAACTTACTCTCATAATTTGTTTATATACAGTTATTTAGTTTTGGTGGTGGTCTAAGTTTAAGTTTAAATGGACATAAATCAAAAAATATTAAATTTTTTGACTGTTCCCTTTAGGATAAGCTAAAAGACACTGTACTCTAGTTTTAGACTGAATTCTGCCACCAGAATGTATAAAAAATGTCGGGCCGAAATCAGACTCGAATTCTTCCTTAGTTTGTAGAACTACCCATATATATGTGTATGATCGGAAATAAAATTAAATCAATTGCTTTACCTATTTGAGAAAGCTTAGCAAATTGAAAGTATTGAATTGGAGACATATTACATATATGTATACGTACATGTCGTAGGGGAAGTGGGTCCAAAGCGAGCACCAGCCTAAAGCGAGCACTCCTTACAAAATCCACACTTTTCAACTCAACGCGGGTTCGCGTCCCATTGGCCTTACCCCCGTCCCGCCTCAGTCCGCGGAAGTAGTGCTTCCCATATCCGACAAACAGTAGTTAAAAATAAGAATTTTGACATTTGTATGTGAAAGAAGAAAGATTTGGTGACGTTGTTTTGTCTAACAGTGAGTAAACTATGGTCAAGAAGTGCTTAGTATATTATGTTTATCTTACTTTAATTTAATCATATTTGCATGCAAACATTGAAATAAATTTTAGGTTGGGTTTAATCAGAACGTGGGCACACCGCAAAAGGCAAAGCGAGCATGCCTGCTATGCCTGGTGTTGCATAGAATAGAATGTAGTATATTACATCTTCTTAAAATTGATATTGTGTTATTAATTCAACTGTTTTTAGATGGTAAATAAATATAAAAGAAAGTCACAACAAGAATCTTGGAGTGAAGATACTATGAAAAGGCAATACAGGAGGTTACAAAATTAAAAAAGGCGATAAAATCTACGGCCACAAAATATGATATCCCATGGGCCACTTTGCAGCGACATCTCAAAACAGGTTCTTGAAAAAAAAATTAGGAAGGTTCACCACAGTTTTTAGCGAAGAATAAGAACTATAACTATTAAACTATGCTTTTGAAATGGACACTGTGTTTTACGGTCTGTCGAAAGAAGAATTTCTTCAGCTTGTTTTTCAATATGCTGAGAAAAACCTGATCCCTCATCCATTCAACAATGGTATTGCCGGTAATGATTGCAATGCACATTTTTCTCTAACTTAACCTCACGGTGCCCGCTTTGGGCCCCCTTCCCCTACATACGTATATTAGTTACATTTCAAATAAACCACTTAGGAATGCCAGTGGACAACATAAGAAACTCTTTGAAGAAACTTAAAAGTTAATATTTTAAATGAAATTTAAGCGAAATACTAACATTACAAAGAAGAAAAAGGATTAAGAAAATAATTAATAATTTACATAATAATTCACAACAAAAGTGTTCCTTTTACCTACCAACTTTCATCTAACACCTTTAATGTTTAAAATAATAATAATATTAATAACAATTTAATACTAAACCCATAGAAATAAAAATGATATATCATCTTATAGATAAAGATATTTTGCTGTGACCTCTAAAATCGTCTTCTTTTAGAAAAGAAAAAGAAAATCATGCAGCAAAACAAGATTTGTTTCAAGAACTAGCATGTTTTGTCTCTACTTAATGAGTAATAAATTATATTGAATACAAATTTCGAACGTTTTAGTTAGAAAAAAATAATATGTTAAAATCTGTGTGTTTGCTTGAATGTAGTAGCTTTTGATCATATCAATTTAGACCTTTTTTATCATAAAATTAAATCGTAAAAATCAATTCATTTCAGTCTCGTACGTTCAAAATACTTTCAGGTATTCCCCAGGGTAGACAGTTGGGTCCGTTTCTTTTTATTATTTTTATTAATGATAATGAGCTACTGCCAAGCCAACCGAAGCAGCCATTTAAATTAAATCATATTCCATAACTAATTGGCAGTTTTTCTCTTTTCAATAAATTAACAAACTTCGAATATTATTGAACAGTGTTTATTTTATAGCATTTTTAAAAATAAACCAGCCGATGGCCCAGCCTTTATATCCTCTCTATTAGTTCATTATTATTCAATTGTTGAGCATATGTTGGATTATCCAAGGGTAATTATGGATCTTTGCCGGTTTCGTGGAATCCTTACAGTTATATACTTATTATGCGAATTGAAAGCAACAACCCCTTGAAGTACGAATGAATATTACAAAGGAAATGTTTGTAAAAATTTGTTCGTCAGATCTATTTGCTTTGTTTAATATTTATGTACCTGGCATGTCTCTTAGATCTAGGTGTTTGTTGTCTATTCCTTAACTTCTTGTGGCCAGCATAAATCTGTTACGTATTGTTCTAATAAATTCAATTCTATTTTCTACTTTAATGTTTATTTATCGATAAACAGTGTCGAATTTAAGAAATTCGTAAATTTGAACAATTTTTTTTGAATTTTCTAGTTTACATCATACAAAAATTTAGTTAGAGATCATTTCAAAAGTTTGTAAGAATTGTATTCTGTAGACTAAATAATTGTATAAATATTAGTTTTCAACACCTATAACTTCGAAATCTTTAATCAAGCTAACTTAAAATATTCATAAGATATTCTTCAAGTATTATATTTAAAGAAAACCCTGAAATTTTCCCATCTTCTGATACGTATAGCATGATGCTCGAAATTTAATATAAAGGTATACTTACCTTAAGCAGACCAGCTACTTGACACCGCAGAGTGTTAATCTCAGTAAGTGATGAGTCCCGCGTGTATGATACAACCATTCTTTTGTGTCCAACTTTTTTGCGATGTAAGTTAGCAACAACTTGTTTTGCACACTATTTAAAAAAAAAAATTTTACAAATAGTCTTCCTAAATTAAACACTTTATTTAACTTACATTCATGTCAGGAACAGTGAGTTTTGCATAAGAGTTCCCTTCGAAGACCAGTGATAAGACAGGAGTTATCGGTTTCAACAGATTAAGCAGAAAATGCCTAAGGCTAGATTCGTCCATGGAATAATCTAAATTATTAATTTGCAGGGTAACCGATTGACTCTTATCAGTCGAAGCGTAGGTCAATGGTGCTGACGGATAGGACGGATCAACGCGACCTAGAGCAGAAGTCAGAGAGGGGCAATTCGAGTAAAGTGGGACAAAAGATTGTGGACACTGCGACTCCAGAGATTGTGTTGGACATACGAGGGGACGATTTTGATACGGAAAATATCTATTCCTCCTGTTGTGTCCAAAATTATGTTGCTGTCCCATTGCAGATCCCACTCCTGGCAAACATGTCCCTTGGCTTGAGTACTTTGAGAGGGAACTGTTTGAGGGTTTCGCAGCCACATTGCACCACTGATTCCCTAAATAGCGAGCTGGCCTGGTTGTGTCCATGTTCTGGTATTGGAAGGTGTTTAGATCCGCTGGTAGTAAGGCTTGAGCATATGCTGGGTAATTTAAAAGGCTTCCATCATCTAGTTGTTGGCTAGTTAATTTTTTTTTTTGTAAAAATTGCTTTAAAATAACAAAAGTATGATATAAACAATTCGTATTTTACCTATAAAACCGTTCTGCCATTGTTTTGTGTATTTATCGTCAATATCCTGTAAGGAAATACCTTGCTATAATAATATAATATAACTTATATTATAAAAATTTTTTACTCTATCTTAAATTCTGCAATTTTGTAAACATATTTCAAATATCTATTTTTGAAAATCCTAAAATATCTTTTTATGTAAATCTTAAAACCTCACATGGCACCGCCAACAGTTTGCAATGCAATGTTGCAAAATATTTCATATTTCCTTCCTCGAAGAAAATTCTCAATTTCATATTTAAAATGTTATAACATATGTAGTTCGAAATTCGTCATCCTAAATTTATAAAACTCAAAATTCTCTCCCACGCTATTTGGCAATTTTTAAATCCACTTTGGGTATTTTTTGGCTCTTAAAGGTTTTGCAGTTGTTTTATTATATCCTGAATAGACTATATTAAATTAAAATATTCGAATTTCAAAATTATCTTGAAATTACGTTGAAATTAAAATGCAATTTATGTTAAAATCTTTGTTTGACGGAATATTCGATTTTCAGAAGAAATCCAAAGATAAGATATTTTTTAAATTGAGAACGCAGGAAATTTTGCAGTTGGTTCACAGTCTGTTAAAGGTTTTAGACATTTTCAAATTTAAATTAATATGCAGAATTACTGAATATTAAAATATGGTTTTATAGTAATAACAAGTCGTTGCCTTATTTATGTTGATTTCATTGGCTTTAAAGGCGCATGACTAGTTTCACTTCTTCGTTTCAGTCAAATCTACATCTGCATCTACATCTACACTAATATTATAAAGAGGAAAGATTTGTATTTTTGTGGGTATGTTTGTAATGAATAAACTCAAAAACTACTATGCCGATTTCAAAAATTCTTTCTCCATTAGAAAGCTACATTCACCCTGAGTAACATAGGCTATATCTTATAATACAGTTTCAAAATGGCGGATCCAAGATGGCGGCTGAAAATGTTAAGTTTGAAGCGATTTTCCTGAAAATTGGTACATAGGGGTTTTACGGCATGCTGATTTCAAATCCGCTGTCCAAATTTAGAAATTCAAGATGGCGGATCCAATATGGCGACCAATATTTCTCGATTTCAATGGATTTTAATGAAAATTAGTACAATAATTGTTTTGAGGTCACTGATTTTGAATATTATCCAAATTTAGAAATCCAAGATGGCGGATCCAATATGGCGACCAATATTTCTCGGTTTCAACGGATTTTAATGAAAATTAGTACAATGATTATCTTGAGGTCACTGATTTTCAATGTTATCAAAATTTATAAATCCAAAATGGCGGACCTAATATGGTGACCAAGATTTCTCGATTTCAACGGATTTTAATGAAAATTAGTACAACGATTATCTTGAGGTCACTGATTTGAAATGTTATCAAAATTTACAAATCCAAGATGGCAGAACCAATATGGCGACCAATATTTTTCGATTTCAACGGATTTGAATAAAAATTAGTACAGTGATTATCTTGAGGTCACTGATTTTGAATGTTATCAAAATATACAAATCCAAAATGGCGGACCTAATATGGCGACCAAAACTTCTCGATTTCAACGGATTTTAATGAAAATTGCTAGAATGATTATTTTACAGCTAATAATTTTGAATATTATTAAGTTTTGGAAATTCAAGATGGCGGATCTATAAAGGGGTTTTCGGGTTGAAACAATTTCTAGGATATAACAAACTAGAACATTTGAGAAGTGTTTAATTAGTAAGTATTTACCCAACGCCGGGTGAAACCGGGTAACCCAGCTAGTTCTTAATAAATCAACTCGCACTGCCTAAAGAAGTTTCACTATCTTAGGCAAGAAACGTAATACTTAGCCATTTTATTTTTTATTTTTAAACAAATTAAACGGCAAGTAATAATATTTAGATTAAGAGACCATCAAAATTTATTATTGATTGATTGCTTAATTTATTGCAACCCGACAGTCTGAACGAAGTCCAATTTTTAATGAGCTTAAAATTATACGATTTCACTTTAATTCTTAAACATAAAGTTTTTTGATATATATAAGTTTGTTAACAAAAAGTCTGATCTTTTAATTAATTGCTCTGTGCTTTACATTTTTTTTTCCTCTACAATTACCACTTTAATCTTTATTTTTATAATTTTACCGCGCAAAAGATTTCACAAACAGGCCACATGGGGAACCACCTAAAAAAAAGTATTAAATAATTTTACTTAAACACTTCCTGTTACTGCTGTTCAATAATGAATCCTACGATTTTGCCTGATCTTTGAAGTCGGTGTAATGAAGCTGTAATGAAGACAATCAGTTTATCGTTCTTTGTTTTCAGTCGGTTAAATATATCTTTCGAAGTCGAAACATTCCATTTTTGGTATTTTGTCCTAATTAAGTCTATTTTATACTTTTCCTTTAAATTATTAAAATACATACAAGATAAAACATTTGGAGAAGAGCACAAAAATTAAAAAATTAAATTCTCAATCCCCAAAAATATCCAATACAATTATCTTTAATAATAATATTAATTTATGTATTGCATGATGTTTATTGTTCAATTGCGTCTATAAATAATTTCTTAAATATAAAATTGCTATTTTCTATTGTAAGCTAGTCTGATTACTTATAATTTTTTTTAAAGAAGAATGTTTGTGGAAAGAAGATTACAAATAAATCAGGTGGTGCAAAAGTAACTCGCCTTAACAGTCGGAATATTTGAAATTTTGCTAGAAAACATCTCTCTCATTGGTTTGAATAACCACATTAGATGCAATAAAAATCAATCAACAGGTAATTAGCTCACCTCGAAATTCCTTCATGCGACATCAGTCTTAATTTAATCGGTTAAACAACAAAATCGTTGTGATCAATTAAATGACAAATACGAAAATGTTTAAAAGGCATTTTCGCAAGTAGTAAATGAGTTATAATTATGAAATACTTCCCAAATGTACGGACGTAAGCAAAAAAGATGACTTGACGCAATTTCGTTTTTGCAGCTATTTCAGATTCCATATTATATATATAATTTTTTCAACATTTAGTATTTTAAACCGCCTATATTTGAACACCATCCGTGGCCTAATTTAGTTTGTTATTATTTATTTACGCAAATTTTCCTATCGCCGTCAATAAATCATTAAATCGACAAAAATTAATAATTATTTAAATATAATCTGTCTAGATCTTAACTCAGCATTACACAATATAATTACGGAGAATAATTGCCATCCGTTACGCCAGAATACAGTTAAGTATATATCTACGTCCGAGACAGAGTCTAGAAGCTACTGATTGTCTCGGCCGATACCTTACCTTGAATTCGCTTATATAATAATCGAGGAACAATCGAGAACCAATTTAATAATCAGGTAATTAAGAGCAAGATATTTATGAAAAATAAATAAGTAATTTTAAAATAAGTCTTCAATTTACACATTCACACCACGTATTAAAATACTATTCAATTGCGTAATTGAATAAACGTTTAAAATCCGTTCCTGCGGCCGTTTAGTTTTTATTTTCCTCCGCTGTGATTTAAAACGACACCAACATTATCATTCCGCAACTACTGCAGGACTGGCCTCTTTTAACTATTGCATTTTGGCGCGCGATCAGGACAATCAACTTGGAGGAGTTAAATGCAATTTCGAAAAGTTGTCCAGTTGCTCATTTTCGATAAATTTAGGACAATGCATCAAAGCCTGATGCACTGTTTATTAGATAAAATAATTGTGTCTTTTAAGAGAGTAGTCTGATCTAGAAATTTAAGACTTAATGAATTAAAAAGAAATAAAAATTGTTTATTCTTGACTAATTTTTCACTAAAAGAATTTCCTAAAAATTACCTACAGGGTGTCCAATAGAAATGTGTGAAAACTAATAAGTCTATATTTTTTAACAAATGGAGAGATCGGTAAAATGTAAATAATTTTTAAGAAAGGAAAGTCTTAATTTTCATTTCATGTCCATTTTATTATAAAAAAAATGTATTTAATACAAACCATTAATTTCAAAATATAGTGAAGAACGTTAGTTACTAATGATATATATTTTCGATATTTTAACTATTTAAATTGACACAAATATCCAAATGCTTTCTAAAACTATTAAAAACATGTTCTAACGTTTCATTTGAAATGCCATTGACGACCTTCCCAATGTCTTTAATAAAATCCTCAACTGTTTTTTGGTTATTTTCATAGCAGAGATCTTTAATGTAGCCCCATAAAAAGAAATCACACTGAGTGAGATCTGACGAATAAGGTGGCTATTATATTTCTTTTACCCTAGCAAAGCGTGGGTACCCTAGGCCAATAACTCGATCGCCATAAAATTAATTGATGGCTTCAAATACTTCTTGTCTGCGATGAGGTGTTGCTTCATCTTGCATAAAATAAAAAGCGGCCAAGTGCGAGTCGGACTCGCCCATGAAGGGTTCCGTAGCAGCAAGTACCATAATATAAAAGTTCTTGTTATTATTAGAAAATAATGGCTCACGGTTATGTTTATGCAATTTAATGTTTTATTTTTATTTTTATATTTGAGTTGATTGAATGAAAGGTAAATTGCGGTTTACGATTTATGACGTATTAAAAAAAAATACGCACTAGATCTCGTTCAAACCAATTTTCGGTGGAAGTTTGCATGGTAATGTACATCATATATTTCTTTTAGTTTTATCATTCTCTTATTTTAGAAGTTACAGGGGTGGGGGGGACACACATTTTACCACTTTGGAAGTGTCTCTCGCGCAAACTATTCAGTTTAGAAAAAAATGATATTTGAAACCTCAATATCATTTTTGAAGACCTATCCATACACACCCCACACGTATGGGTTTGATGAAAAAAAATTTTTGATTTTCAGTTCTAAGTATGGGGAACCCCCAAAATTTATTGTTTTTTTTTCTATTTTTGTGTGAAAATCTTAATGCGGTTCACAGAATACATCTACTTACCAAGTTTCAACAGTATAGTTTTTATAGTTTCGGAAAAAAGTGGCTGTGACATACGGACGGACAGACAGACAGACAGACATGATGAATCCATAAGGGTTCCGTTTTTTGCCATTCGGCTACGGAACCCTAAAAAGTTCTAACGATACCTCTCTCTTTCGCATCATGATAGGACTTGGTCTCTAACATCCCTTTGATCCCTTTCAAAGAAATGCAGGTAGATAACTTTTATGTGGATGGTTCAGATTTCAAAAATATATATCATTAATAATTCACGTTCTTCACTATATTTTTACATTAATGGTTTGGATTAAATACAGTCACTCACAGCTTAAATGATGCAGTGGATAAAAAATGTAATATTGATTGCATTTATATTTAATGGCACAGATTTAAGAAAATTTAATTTTGCTATTCTATGAAGTTATATGTGAAGATTAAAATTCTTTCAAATTCAGTCATATATCTACGTTTACAAAATAAAAAAAGCTAAGCAAAACATTGTTCCTCATTCTTCACGTCACAGTTTATTTGATGCAGGAATAAAGGTTGCAGTAAATAACGGTATTTATGCAAGAGAAGTTTGACATTAGTTCCTACTTGATGCACAAGATCAGTTGCACCAATTAAGGCATTTGGTTCGGTTCTATGTGAAAGCGATTCGACGTTTTGAAAAATATTCAAGCATGGGTCGTACGACTGTAGAAGAACGAGAACTGATTATTTTTCATTACAATAGTGGCAAAAGTCAACAAAAAATTGCGGAAATTGTTAATAAAAGTAGATAGATAGTAGATAGAGAGGAATAATTAATAATACGTGAAGTTCACACAGAAGAACACATGCGCAGGCTTCTAAGGAAAACTAATTTTCATGGAAGAACTGCAAGAAATAAACCACTAATTAGTGAGAAGAATCGACATTTTCAAAAAGAGTTCGCCAAGATTCATCAAAATAAGGATATTTAATTCTGGAAAACAGTTTTATTTGAGGATGAATCCAAATTTAATATTTTCGGGTCAAATGGCAAAATCACCGTTTGGAGGAAACCAAGAGGGGTATTAAAAGTGAGGAATCTACGATCTACAGTGAAGCATGGTGGAGGCCATGTAATGGTTTCGGGTTGTATGTCCCATAATGGAGTAGGAACTCTGCATTTTATAGACAAAAATATGTGTTTGAACATTTTGAGGCAAAATCTTGTGCTGCAAAATTGGATATAAAAGACTGCTTTCGGTTCCATCAAGATAACGAGCGAAAACATTCCTCGTTTATTGTCCTCGAGTGGTTACTTTACAATTGTCCCCATGTTGTTAAAGCTCCTGCAGAATCACCGGACTTAAATGTTATAGAACACATTTGAACGTTACTATAAGTAAAAATTAAATAATACACTTCGTTTCACTATGAAAAATTCAGTAATATGTTGCATCATTTAAGCTGTGAGTGACTGTAGATTTAATTTTTTTATAATAAAATGGACATGAAATGAAAATGACGACTTTACTTTATTAAGAATTATTTACATTTTACCGATCTCTCCACTTGTTAAAAAAAAATAGTAACTCATTAGTTTTTAAACATTCCTATTTTACACCCTGTATATTTTGTTTGCCTACCAGACCACATTATCTCCTTAAGGGATTTAGAATATAATATATGTAATTTAAAAGGTTAAAGTATTTTTAAAATTAAGTTCCCGCAAATAATTTATTCGTAAGCAATTACTATTTTTAACTCGACCATATTTTATGCTAATTAATAATTCAAGAAAAATATTATGCGCGAAATAATTGTTAAAATTTTTTGTTTTGTTGGTTATCTTCTAAGAATTATAACTTGAGTATGAACACATATGAATCAAAGCTATTTTTGTTCTTCAATTGCCAGTTTTTTTCCTATATAATTTAATTGGTTTTAAACTAGATTTACAGACATTTCTTATATGCCTATAATTACGCACACGCGTTACATTGACGCGTGTAAATAACCGCACACGTACTTTAAATAAAAAACCATTTAATTTGTTTTTAATCCTTAAGAATAAATATTGTAGTAAAATCGTTCATCACAATAATGTAGATTAAATCAGCCATAAAAACACAGGTGTGGCGGTGATTGAACGCACGGCAGAAGTGAAGCTTCTTACGTTTTTTTTATATATGTATTGGCTGGATTATCCGGTTTTACCCGGCGTTGCGTACTTATTAATTAAACACTCTCCTAGTTTGGCATATCTTATGAACTTATTTGAACTTGAAAAGCCCTTTATGTTAATTTTTTTTAAATCCCTTGAATTATTATAGAAATATTCTTCGCGAATCTGCCACGTCGGTTTTTCTTGCTTCAAAAGTAAAATTGTGGATTTTGTTAAAATTTTCTACCAAACTAAAACATAATAATTAACTATGGTTAATTTAGCGGAGTTCATTAACATTAGTAACTTTAAATTGTAATTAAAAAAATACTAGAGATTTCTTTATACTGATACTACATATTAAGCCAATTCACTTGAACTATTTGCATTAGTTTATTAATTTCCATAATAATGATGTTATATGGATACATAAATATAAAATTATTGTAATATTTATTTTATCCGGTAGGCTTTTTTCACCCAACGAAATAAGTGAAATCAACATATTTTTTTCTCTAACCTAACCCTTTTTATATCTTCCACTAAATTGTAGAATACATTTATATAGTACACAATTTTAATTTAATTTAATTTTAAAATTATAACAATACTTCATGAATAAAATATTGGAGAGCCTTAAGGAGTTACACACAGTCAGAATTTTCAAAAAATCAATTTTGTATTTTTTTTTTATTTTTTCGTAATTTCAAAAATTTCATGTCAATCCGGAGAATGTAAATATTTTTAATGGTTTTATTTAGCTTGACTCCGTATATTTGTTTCAAATCTTGCGACAGCTTTTTAACTACTTCTTCTAAATCGATTATTATGAAACTTTGCACACACATTTGGTTCCTGTGACAATACATGAAAATTATTAAAAAAAAATAAATTTTGAATTTCAAAATGGCCGCCATACAAATTCGAAAATAAATTCCGATCAAGCTGAAATTTGATATATAGGTAATACATACGATCCCGATAAAAATGCAATATTATAAAAAAAAAAAAAAATGGCGGATTTCAAAATGGTCGCCATATATACTAGAGAATAAAAAACTGATCAAGCTGAAATTTGCTACATACATAAAACATACAGTCCCGATAACAATGCAATACATATTATAAAATAAATGTATTGTATAATTAAATAAGAACGACTTGTCCGGGAAAATGTGTATCTAAGCCCACCAAAAGAAATATTTCAAATGCGCCCCACGTTTTAATTTTAATCTGTTAAAGGTCCCAGATTATTACTTACCCCGCTGACGTGGCAACACAAAGTGCTCCTGCCATCCGATACGAAGAGACCTGTGTCCTAATTATTTTCTAGTTTTTGATACAGCTGATGATTTAAAATAAAACCATTTAACTTAAAATTTTGTTTTACCTTATTTTTAATTAAGGAAATTCGTCATTTTCATTTCATGTCTATTTTATTATAAAAAAAATTAAATCTTCTTAATACTTTTTACGTAAAAACATTCCTTAGTATAATAGAAATACTGTCGTAAAATTTTATTAAGAAATTCGAAATAGAAACGTAGTCGGGGTGCCAGAGGTTCAAAAAATGGGTTATTTCGTTGTTGGACGGAATTTGATGAAAAATGGCAGAAAGGGAAGGTCATTGCCCGTACAGTGACCCATTAAAAAAGTTAGAATGAGCGATGTCGGGAAGGTACTTTGTTATTGCAAAATAACTTTGATAACCCGTTATTTTTCAGTTTTCTTGGAATAACTCGAAAACGAAGCGTTTCAGCGAAAAATATTAAATATAAAAGTTGTTTAGCTGATGATTTTACGTAGGAATACGGTTTTTTGATTAATTAAAAAATTGTTTTTCCGACCGAAAACCAGCAGAAAAGTAACAAAAATGCAAAAACAATAAGCATTAAAAAATAAAGGAAAAAAACAATTTCCATCGTTGATATTTGGGTTATTGATAGGTATTGGTATTGTTAACCAAATGCACCCGGTCCGGTTTTTCAAAAACAATATGGCGACCTATTGCAACATTGTTAAGTTAAAACTTTGGAACGCTGTAAATTCTGCATGAACCAACGGATCTTGATGAAACAAATTGGAATCGGTAGGTATTAACGGCATCTTTGAGTGTGCCAAATTTCAAAATTTTTCAACAATTACTTTTTTTGTTATTAACCAAAAACCATTTGCTGTGCTTCGTAATTTCGTCAATTTACAACATTACAACAATAACAAAATGCATTTGATTACTCTTAACATCCTACAGTGGTGACTAAAAACGCGAAAATAGCGAGTTTTGATGATTTGATCCATTTTGTTGCAAAGCTTAATGTTGTAAATTGACGAAATTACGAATACACATTGGTTAATAACAAAAAAAGTAATTGTTGAAAAATTTTGAAATTTGGCACACTCAAAGATGCCGTTAATACCTACCGATTCCAATTTGTTTCATCAAGATCCGTTTGTTCATGCAGAATTTACAGCGTTCCAAAGTTTTAACTTAACAATGTTGCAATAGGTCGCCATATTGTTTTTGAAAAACCGGACCGGGTGCATTTGGTTAACAATACCAATACCTATCAATAACCCAAATATCAACGATGGAAATCGTTTTTTTCCTTTATTTTTTAATGCTTATTGTTTTTGCATTTTTGTTACTTTTCTGCTGGTTTTCGGTCGGAAAAACAATTTTTTAATTAATCAAAAAACCGTATTCCTACGTAAAATCATCAGCTGAACAACTTTTGTATTTAATATTTTTCGCTGAAACGCTTCGTTTTCGAGTTATTCCAAGAAAACTGAAAAATAACGGGTTATCAAAGTTATTTTGCAATAACAAAGTACCTTCCCGACATCGCTCATTCTAACTTTTTTAATGGGTCACTGTACGGGCAATGACCTTCCCTTTCTGCCATTTTTCATCAAATTCCGTCCAACAACGAAATGAAAACCTCTGGCACCCCGACTAACGAGGTTATAGCTGTATTTATAACGGTACCATGACCGTTTTATTCGATAAAATTACAGTAAAAATACTCTAAACGCGTTTTCCTCGAAATCACATTTTTCAAAACTGGGAGACTTTTTTCGCAAAATCTACTAAACCAATCTCAGTAAACTAAATTTTTTTTTTTTGATACTTTACATATACGACTACTAAATAAACCTCTGAAAAGTTAAAAAAACCACCCCACCTTTTTAGTACAGGGGTAAATTCACCCCCAAAACAGGCGTTTTAGGTTTGTTTATTAGTTTTAAGTCTCACGAATTGAATCCCGTTCAAATTTTAAAAAAAATTTGATACAGGAAGGCAGAAAAGTGTCTCCCAAATTAAAATGCAAGATGCATCGGAAGACGCCCTCTGCAGCGGTGAAAAACAACTAAAAGTGCCAAAAAAATTTCTTTTGTATACTCCAAATCTTCTTAACAATGTATAAAAAAATTATAACCATAAATATAATAGTTTTTTTTTTCTTTTTAAATATTTAAAAATTGTCTTTTTTTTCCAATTTAGAAAGTAAAAGTCCCCTTAAAAATAGTCACTCATTAGTTTTCACACATTCCTATTGGACACCCTGTACATAATAAAACTTTAAATGATTTTTTAAAATTTGCGCCAATATATCAATTGGGAACCAGAAATTGAAGTCGACCGTAATTGTATTAATTTATACACGATTACAGACAGAATTTAATAATTCTTAATAAGTTAATAAAATTATAAAATTTTTCAATTGCATACAATTCTGGATCGAAGAGACATTTGAACGGTTTAGCACTGAACACCTGGAGCCGCCTACTAAATCGCAGCCAAGTTAACACTGAACTGCCACAGCGGGTTTATTTTCAATTTGAATGAGTCGTTTGCGCGAGAGGTGGTCTTCAGATTGAGGTCAATTTCGAGGTTTTCCTGCGAGCTAAGTTTATTTTTCTGTACAGTATTTCACTTATTTTATATTGAAACAATAAGAAGCCATTTGTTGGGCGGAAATTGTTGTATTTGTTCAAAATATTATAAAAATGGGCAGCAACTCGAGCAAACCAGAACAAGGTTGCGTTTATTCCACTCCTAAAAAGATTAGAGATGAACTTGTGATAGATGTGAGCCCCGATAATGTTGATTTTAGTGCTGATCCTCGTTCTCCGCATGTTTGTAGGACTCCAATTGAGGTATGTTTTTGAAAAATTACTTTAGACAACCCGCTTCAAAGATCTGTTTCTTTGTTTTTAATTTCAGAAAGTTTTGGGAAGAACTGAAGCATGTCTAGAAACGTTAACAATCACTTCACCGCAGCTCCAACCAGTAGAAAACCCCAGCGATATGTTGAAAAGCAAATTGATCCGGGAGCTTCAGTCAAACATGTACGATCCGCGCTCCCCGAGTCTTTTTATAAACAGGACTCCGATTGTTTTCGACGAGGAAGACGAGAAATCGAGCACTACAGATTGTACTATGGTCAGTGCAGAGACCAGCCTCAACCTGGACGATGAATTTGCTGATTTGTTCATAGAAAATGAGCTGCCTCCTATTCCAGCAGTGGAGATTAATGAGTATGATCCAAGATCCCCATCTGTTGGAGTGGAGCGCACTCCAATTATTCTCGTGGACGACCTACCAGATGAGGCTGATGCTATTGAAAGCGTTTTAGAGGCTTTAAAAGTAAATGCTAAGCTGGAGAACAAACAACTGGAGCGTGTGCGAAATCCGAAGGCTTACAGGGCGATCGAGAAGAAGAAAACAATTTATGAAGACAAGGAACAGATTTTCTCCACGCCGAGGAGGGCTAAGGGGGACACACCAAAGAGAACTCCACTCAGCTGCATGGTCAATAAGACTCACTTGAGGTCCAGATCGGTGGAAAACACAAACAAGTCGAAGAAGCCGAGAATTGTCCCCACAAGTTTCGATGATAACTCGATCAAGTTGGAAGTCGTGGTTAATAAAAATGTACTGAGTAATTTTTAGAATAGTAATGAGGCTTGGGAGGCTTTTGGGCGGCTTTTGGGGAATTTGTTTTTATTTGGTATTTTGAATAAAATCCACTTTTTTAGCAATTCGATTTTTATTTGATTAGCAGATATTTATAGCTTTGTAAAATGCGGGAATTTTTTAGTTTATCGATTAAAAGATTTCAAATTTAAGATAGAAACGAATTTGAGATATATGTATTAATTTTTATGAGAAAATATAATATAACTTACGTGTACAAACATCTTTAAGATTATATTTTGAATTTTTTGAAGTTTATTACTATGCGTTCTTGCACAGTCAGCCTAGATAGGATAATTTATTTTCCACATTTTCGGACCTAAATCCATTAGATCCATTTATTTCTCGAATAATAATTTTGTTTTTTCCAATGCGATATCAAAATAGTATTTTAGTTCGTTACACCATTCAATGCGTGATAAATTAATTTCAAGGCTTTGCTAAAAAGTAAAAATATCTGTTTTCGTCTGCGGTTAAAGAAAATGGCTTGGGTTGCACTGGAGTTTATTTTGATTTCCCTTTATAGATCGGGAGTTATTTATTTATTAATTATATATACAAGCTTAACATAATATACACAGTATGCATAGTGCGCTCGGATACTATGCCCATATGGAGCTTAACTTATAACTATCAAGGGGTGGGCAATTTAATTTCAGAGTTCATGGATCGGGTTATTGGAATTTAAATTTTCTTATTATTTTTTGGGGCGAACTAACTTCTTCTAGCTATTGTGTAAGAACGTAATTAAATCGTCTATAACAAATTATAATATCAGAGAAGAAAAAAATAGCCAAAGAAACACACTTTCAGAATTCATTAACTATCGAAAAAATATACTGGCCTGGAGTCTATTATTTACAAACATATTTTTTACAGAATACGAGGACAGACAGACGATACGCTACAATGTATCTTTAATCCAGATAATAACAGCAAAAACTGTATAGCTGCCTAAACATAAATACTATAGTATATACACTTTCAGGGTGGGTCAAACTAAGCTACTTAAATTAACGAGCTTATATTTAAAATACGTATTAGACTAATATATGAAGAGTCCAGGAAAAGAATGATCAAAGTCACCCTAAAACCATGTTTTGAGTTAGTACTGTCATCTAGTTCCTTAGACGCGAAACTTATCTGGTCCGAATCATAAAAAATGCTAACAACGTTCTAAACCCCTAAAAATGAGCTGTCATTTTTTGCAAAAAAAGTTATGTTTGATCAAAGTCCACACCGTAAAAGTTAAAAAAGATCAAAGTCACAGACGAAAATGTAAATGTCAGTCAGTGTTGTCACTTATCAGTTTAGTCGTTTGATTTTAAGGTTCGTTTGTAATAAAGAAGGAGTAAATATTACTTAAATTTTTCCTTCACAAAAGCAAAGTTTTAACAAAACAATGGCACTTTTACCTTCCCTTTGGACACAAGCAACAAGAAAATAGCATTCATAACTCAGACGCAAAAAAAAAAGTTTAATTTTGTTGACCTGTGTAATTAGATGACTTTGATCCTTTTCAACTTTTTTAGTCTTGACTTTGATCATTAATATAATTTGTATCTCTGACTTAATGAAGATAATTTAAAATAATATAACTATAAATATATATATTTTTAATAAATATTGTTAAATAGTGTTGCAAATATGTAAGCAATGTTTTTAAGCTAAAACTACATTTACATAGTACTTTTGACAATAATTATAAGTCTTCTTACTTAAAATTTGATTTTTCTTCTAAAACTCCTCAACTGACTTTGATCGTTCTTTCCCTGTACTCTTCATATATGAATTGCACAAAATTTTGACGGCTGCTCAGAGACATTCAATATTATTGCACAATAATTGGGTTTGTGCAATAAATTGAATCGTATGGAGGCAATTTTGATGGTTGTGTAATATTTTGCGCAATCACGAGAACAGACGCACAATATGCTTGACAATATAGGTATTGTCAGTCCGCACCTGCACCACTGTTTTCAGTATCACGAAGCGGCTTGTGTTCTTTCCGGAAGTTTGTACGAAAAGAATTAACTTTTTTGACAACATCTTGCTTGTTGGCGATTAGTATAATCTTTGCATTTCACGTCCCATCGCACATTGGGGCTATATTGCTAAATTGGTTCAAAACCACTCACAAGTCGTAATTTTTAACGAAATTTGAAAATTCTTGTTGGAGGATACTCATGAGTAGGAAACAAAGAAACCCTCGAAGCTATTTTTGCCAACAATTTCTTGGGTGACTTTAATAATTCAAAATACTTCACTTTGATTTCGAAAATTCAGCATATTGAAACTTCAATCTTACGAACCAAGAACTTAAAGCAAAAATGAAAATCTGGAAAAAATCAAAAATAGGACCTTCAGGAGACCTTGTACGATTAAGTAAATGCCTAATTTTGATTCAGAAACCTCAAAATCCTATTTTTGATTTTTTCCAGATTTTGCTTGGATCGTAAAACTGATCGCCTTCGTGAGTCTTTTGATCAGCATAACAAGGGCTATCAAAACATGAACTTTCATACAAATTGACCGGTGTTCAATTTCCATATTTTGTGGGCGGGGTTCTTTAATTCTTTCAATGAAAAAATCATTAATTCTTTCCAAGAAAACTTCACGTTAATAATTTAATGTATCTAGAAAATAGAATATAGTAATTTAGACTTTCTTCGGGTTAAGTAATTTTTTAATTTCAGTCTGTAAGATAAATGTATAATCGGTAGGCTAAATGAATAAATAAATAAATAGATATATGCAGAAAAGTTGGCCATCCCTGCTCTAAAACATCTATCAGCTAAAAAGTTCATTACAAATTTAAGACGAAAATGTAAACAAACTGAATTTCGCCGCCAGCAAAAAAAAACTGCCTCTCAAGTGACAGCGGTTCGTGTCCCGGGCGGGGGCGAATTCGCCCGAGTACCTCGCATCTGCCGCGCCGTCCGCTCGCATCTAGTACTGCGAAGTTAACCAAGCGCCGATCAGCTCGGTGCAAATTAGTGACATGGTGTTTACGCGATTTTCTCGGATTTTACCAAAAATTCCATAGGAGCGATTGCATATCGCCGCCACCGAGTTGCCCGGGGTATGCGCTGCCCACGAAGTGTGGTGTGATTGCGGCCGGCGCGAGCGTTCCTCCCATTCAGAAGTTTTTTGTTTTGACGATATCGAGGAAAACTTGAAAATGGCGTCCGAGAAAGATGCTACTTGCGAGAATGACCCGAATTTCGCGATTATCTGTGCGTTCTTTCAGAAATTCTCCACAATGCTGAACATCGGGCATCCGGACATCCAACTGCTCAAGGAATGGTTCGAGAACACCGACGAAGGTGAGTTCAAAATCGTCTCGTCTGGGGTACGCAAAATTTCGAAGAGATTTTCGGGGTGTCACGGTGTGTTGTTGTTGTTGTTGCAATTTGTGTTTGTGTTCCTCGGGAAGTTCGCCCCGGATTCTGATGTACAACTGTCAGAGACCTGTCAAACGATTCTCTTTTTAAATTATTGGGAGCCGGTCTGATGCCGGATTAAAAACTGTAACGTCTGCACCGAGGCAACTTAATCCGAATTTTTCTCTACAAACTTTTTCAGCGAGATAACAAAGTAAATTCTTCACAAGATGGAAAATATTCTTTCAGTAGAATTAAGGTCTGAATAGATTTTTTATATAAACATCTAAGGAATTCTAGACTACAAAACACCAAAACAGTCATTACCTGTATTTAATAAATCATTTTTAGGAAGTCCAAGAAAGTTCCTGCTAGCTAGAGTAATTGGCACTTGAAAATTAGGATAAGAATTTAAGAATGGACTTCACGGGTTACCATGGCATCGAAGAGAAACAAAAAGCAGTGTCCCATTAAAAATTCTTCATAGCTGCGTAATACGTTCGAAGTATTTTATAGCATATTTAAAGAGCCAAATGTACCTATGCTTGATCTTTGGAGGGCGAAACTAAAAGACTACGCACCATAAAATCCACCTCAACTAATTGATAATGTAGGAAATTCATCATAGCTTTGAATTAGAAAGCTAATAATTAAGTTTCTTTCAAGCAAACCGCGATTAACCCCTTGCGATCAAATTACGACTCTAACTCGTCATTGGTTTTTCATGCCAAACCGTAAATTAACAAACTGCACTCATCATGTGGCTAAAATTTCTGTTGAATATGATAATAATTTAGTTTAACGCGCTTGCCACACATGGGTCCAAAGGGCCCAGGCGAGAAAAATCGTTATAAAAAAGAAACTATTGGATATATTTACTTGAAATTTTTTTCAGAACTTCTTATATACTTACTTTAAAAACTACATAGGTTATATATTAAATAAAATTAAATTTAAAAAAATGCTAAAATCAAAAAAGTAGAAAAAACGACCATTGCAATTAAAAAATAATTCTCGATATTAAGAGCTAAAAATAAGTCTTCTACTAATGCACCAGTACTCGAAAAAAATAGTAGTTTAGTGAATCTTTCAAAAACTATATTTATTTTGAAGAATGATTGACGAAAAAAAATGAAATAGGCATTTTCGTCAAAATACTCTATTGTATTAGCTATTACAAGATGATATTTATTCAACATATTGTTAAATTGTTACATTTACGTAAATTGTACGTTATCTAATATTTGAATAGCAATATTTTTTAGATTGTGAAATATTTATTTATAAAAAATTACATACAATACCTCAATATGCACTCAATATCGATAATATAAAGTGAAACAATAATATACTACCTCACAGAAATAGAAATAAAACACTGCTGTACGGATGAGGAAACTGCCGTAAACTGTATGTAAATAAACAACCTTATAACAACAATAAATTGCTAGCAGGTATACGAGGCAAGAAGAGAGGAATGAAATACACACGTCAAATGCTCCGATTTGGAGTATATTTCGAAGCAAAAAATTCCATACTGTTCCTATATTTTACGATTTGTGTTTAAATTTTATTACCCTGATTTTTTGATATATTATTTATATAGAAATAGATAGGAACATTAGAAAATTAGAATATTTATACTTATACGAATAGCGTGAAATCGTATATGGTCACTCCATTTTAACAATTATCGTTATTAAAACGTTATATATTTTTCTTAAAAAAATGAAGTGGTAAACGTACTCTATACACTTTTTTCTTCAATCTAAAGCCAATATACACTAAAAAAAAATTCAGTCCAAAAATCATTTTCGAACTTACTTGTCATACTTGGGTCCAAAAGACCCAACTTTTGGACAGTTGCCAAAAATATATAATGGCCCTAGCGTCATGCTAATGCAACCAAATTTTGTTAGTCATTCGAATTTCATTATTGTCTTCTTCTTCTTTAGTGTGTCTCTCCGTTACGAAGGTTGGCGATCATCGTGTTGATTTCTTCTTTTGATTTAACTTTATTAATTAGTTCAGTCGACGACATGTTGCACCATTCTGAAATGTTTCATAACCACGATAATCTCCGTCTACCTCTTAGCCTTCTGCCATCAATTTTTCCTGGAGTGCTAGTTGTAGAATTTTATACATGGCGTGTCGCATAATATGGCCTAAATACTTCTCTAATTATATTGACAATCTGCCTGTGGGAGTTCATTCTATTTAGGACCTCCTTGTTCGATACCCTGTCCCTGCACGAGATCTTCAGAATGCGTCCGTAAAGTCACATTTCAAAAGTTTCCAGTGGCAATTTCTTTACGAAGTGTGCATCTTTCAGTCCATATAAAAGAATAGGCCACACATAGCATTTCAGAAGCCTTATTTTCAGGTTTAGATTTATCTTACTAATTCACAGAACCTTGTGCTTTTTGTTAAAAGCAGATCTGCGCCATTTCTATGCGGGTAAAAATCTCACCTCTATTGAGGGCCATGGAGTTCACTAAAGTTCCGAGATATTTATACCTGCTTACCTTCTCTACCGTATACAGTTTATCTTCAGCAAGGAAGACAAGAAACTATTTCTGCTTATGATCATATAATTTGTCTTGCTGGCATTCATTTTTAATCCGTAGTTTAAGCTGTGGATGTGTATTTTTGAAATTAGGCATTGTATTTCCTTCGCGTATGCGTTAAACAAAGTAAGCGAAAGTATACAACCCTGTCTGACCCCTCTTTTGATTTCGATCTCGTCGGTGTAGTCGTCTTCAGTTTTCACCAGAATATATTCCTGCAACTTAGAAGAAATCTACCTAGGCTACCATTCTCGAGGTCGTGGGTTTGATTCCCACTGGTCTTTGGTCACTTTGGAGAGGGCCATGTCTCAGCCAGTAGCTTGGCGGGACATGTGGTCAGCCCTACTGCTGAGGGCGTGGGTTCGAATCCAACTTGGTCAATTGACCACTCTGGCCCATTTCTCCCACACCTAGTTATTCCTTTCCTGGGCGTAGCTCGCACAAAAGATCTCTTAGGTCGCATGGGTCGCCCCCTTCCTTAAAAAAAAGGTCCACTGTGTGCTAAAAAAAAGTGAGACTCCCTGGCAGTGTAAATGCAAGATTCCTTTGGGCCTACCAAAATATTTTGAAAAGTACCACACGCTTGAAAACTTAGTTATACCATATTTAAGTTTTACTTTGAATTTTTTCCGTTTTTGATATTCAACAATTCTATCCAAATCAATAATATAATTTTAATTTACAATATGTATAAATTATAAAGTAAAACATGTCATTTAAATAAAAATTAAATGGTTATTCATACACAATTTTTCATGATTAAATCGTACCAGAAGAGTTTAACCCTTTGCGGTCGTATATCTATTCTCACCCACCACAGCAAAGAAACATACTGATCTTATTATATACTAAGTCGACAAGCTTCTGAGGTACATAGAATCCCAAATAATAAATGTTTGACCAGCTGGTACTGTTATATAGCGTGTTAAAAAAGCTCTAAGAGTTTTGGGGGGAAATTGAACAACTTTCTGAGAACAACTTTGCGAAAAAACACAAAAAATAATAATTCCACATAGAATTAGAAATTAGTGGTTTTCGGATTTGTTCTTTTTCTTGTACTATAAGGCCTACCTTGTTGCTAAATTTCAAGAGTCTAGGTCAACGGGAGGTATCCTGTAGGTTGTGATGTGTCAGTCAGTCAGAGTTAGTGTGTCAGTATAACAATACTTTTTCAAATACAAAAAGAGTGTTCTGGGAAAAAACGCGTTTAAATTTTAAAGATACAATAGACCTGCTGCGTTAGTTGCTGATCGTTTGGCTCTGTAGAATGTAAAGTAATTTCAATTTTCGATTTTTAACACCATTCCAAAAAAAAGAAAGAGATCAACGACGTCAAATCGCGGCTGCGCTGTGGCCGTGGTACATATCGAACGAAATTTCTTTTCAAAATTCGCACTGTTTCGGCAACACAACACTCACTTTGGAAATAAGTTTTCAATATTTCCTAACATTGTTCAAGCATAAATCTGTTCCTTTCATACTGCGGAGATATGATACTGTGTTTCTGTCATTTTGTTGAGCGTGAAAGAGCTGTCTGTGTCAAAATAATATGTAATTTAAAAAGAAACCAACAGATGGCCCGCCCCAAATTTTACAAATTGTGTTTAAGTGCAAGATTTAATAAATTTTGTGTTTCTCTTATAACACTAGTCAACAAATTCAGTGTTTTTTTCTGTTTCCGAACAATTACCAGATCATTTCTATGGGATTTTCACGGACCAGTTCCACTTTTTGAGACAAATAGAGAGAATAAGCACAGAAAACTATATTTTGGACTTTTTTGAAAATTTCTTAAAACAGTAATAGGAGCTTGTAACGTGGCTCAAATCAAATCAAATCCTCAATCTTATTCTAGAAATATAAAATACTTCATGAGCGTGTATCTGTTATGATCTTAGTCCATCATCTTTTGCATGAAATAAACGGTTTGCTTAAAAATTTGTATTTTAAGGAATCCTACTTTTGCGAATCAGAACAAACGTTGATCCTACGTTGAATCGGGTCACTCTGTATATTTAATATTATAAGTTATTTCCTTAAAAGGAATATTTTTCTACATAGGATTTCCTATAGATTCATATAACTATTGTGCAAATTTTTAATTAAAATATATTCATTTGATTGAGGTGATAACAATCCATATTTTTCTTTTTCAATTTTCGAAATTTTTAAACTAAATGATATTATAGAAACGAATTTTGTCATTAAAATGGTTCATCAAAACTATCTTCAATAATATATGTATATAATATAATTAAAAAAGAAATTTGAACCGGATGCCTCTTACCAGATCCGGTACATCCTATTCTGGAAGCGACACTATTACGATTGAGTTGAACATAATTTTTTAAGTTCGAGTTTCAGTAATTCCAAAGACGCTTCATAGTTGTAATAATCTTACATAAACCTCTTTTTTTAATATCTATAGTTTCGCCAGGACTGAAAGATTTGCATATCAAACTGTTGAGGAAATTGCGTAAAACTGTGCATGAGACAGCATGGGAAACAGCCCTGTCTAAATTCTGTTATATCTACTCATCACAGGATGCCTGGGAGATCGAGAGATTCGGCTACAAGAAATCTAGCCTTAAAGTTAAACTCAGAATTCTGAAAGTAATTTATAAACGCTTTGCAAAAATTAGCTATTTTTAAATTTTCAATTGTGTTTATTTCAGGAACTCCTTGAATATCAATTTGATAGAAATGGAAAATTTCGTACCCATTTTAGTGCTCTATCAGCGAATGATTTGCGAGGTGAGCCGATAGGGCGCGATAAGCTCGGACATTCCTATTGGCTAACACAAGATCGCCACTGTAATATTCGAATTTATCAAGAACATCTTGACGAGGAAATTTGGCAAGTTGTGGCCACAAATCGGGAGGAGTTAGTTACTTTAATAACCCGATTAAAAGGGAATGAAGTGGTCTTGCCATCTTTAGTTAGTATTGTTGATGAGGACAGCAGTAGCAATAGTTGTCCTGTTGCAATTGTAAAACCTCCGCCTCCCGAGGAGAAGGATGAGAGTCTGGATGAGAAAACAAGTAGCAGTGAAGGAAAGATTCCTAATATTAAGATTAAATTGGATACAAGTAAGATATTGGCGACTACGAATGGAGACGCTGAAGATGATGAAGTTGAAAGCGATAGTGAAAGCGAGTACAGAGGAGAAGAGGATGCAGATTTGGAAGGTTTTGCCTCTGAGGATGAAAAAGTTGAAAGTAATGGTAAGGTGGATAAAGAAAATATCGAAGAAGAAGGCTGTAAGGACGGCACCGTTAAACATGGGAAACTGAATGGGGAATTAAATGGTGCTATAAACGGCGTCGTTAAAAAGGATAAAGATATTGAAAAAGAGACGGACAAAAAGTCTAACGACAGCCTGGATAACTCGAATCAAGATGGGAGAAAAGTTAAGGTGAGCATTATTTTATTAACTTCATTCAGCAAAGTGAGGTTCTATAGACCCTTCTTTGATATATTATATTTATATTCTCTAATTATGACTTCTATACAATATAACATCATTGCACAAGATCTAATACACTAGTTCGATCCTCACTTCGCTGTACGATGCAATTTATTTAGCTTTTGTTATTTGCCCCTAAAGTGCCTATCAAATTCATATTGAATTTCTTTTGAGTTTATTTTTCAAGTAAGCTTCACATTTAAGTAGGCAGCCAAGGATAAATTGATGTAGGGTTTGGTTGGAGTGCAAGTTGGTAGTTTAGTATCTTCTGAAGTAGATTGAACTGGTTTACAGTTCCTGACTTGTTATATGAATTATTTTCAGTCGAAACGAAGAAGAACGATTTATACGCCCTACCAAAGTGCGATGTTCACTAGAAAATGATGAATAATGTGTTCAAGAGCCGAAGAATGATCCTTACTCGACAATAGTGTATAATGAATTTTTTTTCCACCACTTTGCACTCAATTTGGTTTTGATTCACTTTTCCTATTGTACGATTTTATTAAGCTCATAATTCGAATAATAAATTATTGTTTTTATATACGCTCGTTTGTTATTATTTAAAATTATTAATGTCTGTGTTATTGCCCAATATTCTGCATATATATGTGAAGTATAATGCTGAAACTTACAATAAAATATTAATATTTTAAAAAACCAAACCTTGAAATTGTAGTCTTATCTTCAAGGTATCATTTTATTATAATTTTGGCACTGTAACGGAGACATTTTTTGATTAAAAAAAAAATTACTGAAAAAGCTGCTCACGACTACTTACTAGATGTACACAGCTTTAATTATATTTATAGTAATATATATGTATACTTATGAAAAAACTTCTGCTTGCTCTTGGGACAGAATTGACGGATCTAAAATATAATTTTAAAAATTGTTTTCTTCGTTTGTGGATTTTAGTATACTCTTTACAATTAGCTGTTTGATTCATTTTCTTTTGCATTACATTTGGCGATGAACGATAAACAAAGAATTGAATGATTTTACAATGTTTTTGTTAGTCGCAGAATATGAGATCATATTACAACTTATCAGAAGATATTTATTGGCTTCTCATATGACGAATATCTGAGCCGGTAATCTAAGTAAATCTACTATTTAGACAACAAATTGCTATCCCGAAAATTATATCAGTGTGGATATATCTCGTTTATCATAACAATTAGTGCTTAGTAAGAAAATTAATAAATCAGACCCTAATATAACCCCAATGTGGTGGATACAAAATGTTTAATAAGATTTTAAAATTTGTTTGTTTGGTATTTTACAAATTGGAACCTTAAATAAGTAATTGTTGCAAATATTAATTTATATGAAACATTTGTCAGTTGTGCACCATTCGAAATTTATGTTAATGAAAACTTGTTAGTGATCCCCAGAATGTTCTCGTCTTATTTATGTAAATTCGTGTCTTATACGTCAACTCCATACGCAAACAGAAAATGTATTTAAAGGTAACATTTTACCCTTGCAGCATCAAATTTTGTGATGAATTCTACAACCTCTATTTTTTAAACTATGAACAATGGAAATCAATCGATGGAACGTTTGGAAGCAGTGAGGCTTCTAAAGTTGTTCAGTCTTCCCGAATAAAAATATTGATGTTATTATTAGGATGGTTTGCTTAACAGAAGATTGGGCAAATTCGCGAATGAGAAGAATGTATTTTTTTTTTTTTTTGAATGTGCGAATGAATTGTATCCGAATTTTGTCCAAAATATAGTTTTGAGATACAAAAAAATCTCTTGCAGTATTGCACAGTAATTTTTTTAATTTCAATCAAAATTCGGTCATATTCAGGAAGGAAAAAGGTTTCGAATAATCTGAAAAACAAAAAATTATTTTTCAAAGTGGGATTTCACTTTCATATTTCAAGTTTGCTTTTTACAAGTCAATAATTCCTCCATCTCCACAGCCAACCTCAATATGAAATTGTGTGAATATGAAACATACATATTAGGGTGCTTTTTTTTTCGTGACTATTTTTTTTTTAAGTCCCACCTCGAAATTTTGTGGCGAATACCTAAACAAAAATTCCTTGAAAATTGGAGCCCTTAATATTAATATTAAGTACTAGAACAAGGCGTATAAAGATTTCCCATATAAAATACACGTAAACTTTGGTTTTTTTTTTTTCAAAACTCTACAGCTCAGAGGCATTTTATGGTATAATCTTGGTCAATGGTAGGATTTCTTCAGAATTGAATGCTCTACAATAGTGTCCATTGCGGTGTAACGCTAACTTCCACCAGCGAAGTAGTACGGGTCACTAACCCTATTTTTTCATGAAATTCTCGTTTTTTTGCCCCTATCTTGTAAATAACAAGAGCTACAGAAAAAATGTGAATGACAAACTTGTAGGAAATTCAATTTCCTACAAAAAGCTCTAGAACACCAAATCGCTAACATCGATATTTCTTGAGATATTGAGTTTTGAAGTTGAGGTAGTGTTTCTACAATTTAGCTCAATAATCTATGAAAGTTTCACACTACCTCAACTTCAAAGCCCAATATCTCAAGAAATATCGATGTTAGCTATTTGGTGTTCAAAACTTTTTTGTAGGAAATTGAATTTCCTACAAGTTTGTCATATTCACTTTTTCTGTACCTCTTGTTGTTTACGAGATAGGGGCAAAAAGACAGAATTTCATGGAAAAATTGGGGTTAGTGACCCGTACTACCTCGCTGGTGGGAGTTAGGGTTACACCGCAATGGACACTTTTGTAGAGCATTCAATTCTGAAGAAACCCTACCATTGATCAAGATTATACCATAAAATTCCTCTGAGCTTTAGAGTTTTGAAGAAAAATAATCAAAGTTTACGTGTATTTTATATGGGAAATCTTTATACGCCTTGGTCTAGTACTTAATATTAATATTAAGGGCTCCAATTTTCAGGGAATTTTTGTTTAGGTATTTGCCACAAAATTTCGAGGTGGGACTGAAAAAAAAAAAAAGAGTCGAAAAAAGAAAAGCACCCTAATACATATACTATATTTCGAATCATTGGTATTTTTGCAAAATGCAAATAGAAAAAAATACATCCAAATAGGCGCAATGTTTTATTTTGATATATTATATATGGTACGTCCTTTCACTTACTGCATAAATTCAGTTGGAAATAGGCTTAAAAGCTCTAAGGTAAGAATGGTGGGTATTCAGAATCTACAATTTTTCGGCAGTTAAGATTACAATTAAAGTACATAAGAGTTGTCTTCACATGAGAAATATATAAGTATTGTATTTCATGTATGTTATGTACTTAAAGTTCTGAACTGAATGTTTTCTTGGATTATCAAAAATCGAAAAATATATTTTTTTTTTATATATATGTATAATTTCAGTTTGTACTACAAATTATTTTATTATCATAATCTTCTCATTGAAATAATCTATAGAACAGCAATCGCTTGCCTGCGCATTTGCCATAATTTAATATTTTCTGTATTCCAGCCGATTGTAATTAGCCAGTCAAAAATAACAAATGAAAAAGTATCTAAAAAACGGCTTTTAGAAGATCAAGAAAAGCAAACCGAGGAAGATAATCCATCCAAGAAAGCTCGACCAACTCTTTTAGGGATTAACAGGGAAAAGAAAATCAGTAAATATGAAAAATTCAAAGATGAATCAGAAGACGACGATGAAGAATGTGAAGAAGATGATGACGACGATGAAGAAGAAGCCACCGAAGATGATGAAGAGCCTGTTGCCGAGGAGGAAGATGAAGAGTTAAGCGAAGAGGAGGAAGAAGTGGGCGAAGAAATTGAAGAAGAATTAATGGTTATAAAGTGCGATGGAAGTGGGAAAGAATGTGAGAGTAGTTACCTGGATATCTTAAAATTAAGCGAAGATCTGAATGATGATTCCTGGGTGGGTGAGGAGATCGAAGAGGAAGTTATGATTGTCACAGGAGAAGGTTGGGGGAATGATTGTCTTGTTGGAAACTCAAAAGATGAGGGTGATAATGATAAAGTTTGTATTCAAAAACAAAATTGCGAAAAAGTCAGTGTAATTAAAAAAGACTGCGCAGAAATTTCGAATAGTAAAAATCGTAATTGTTCCAATGATCAAGGAGAGGATCTTGAAAAAGACATCACAGACGAAAGTGTAGATGAGTTGACGAATGGGGAAAAAGCGAATAAAAATAATTTGAATGCGAAGAAGGTGACGAATTCTACAAATAGTAGTAGCAATAAAGATAATTCTGTAGAAAAAGAAGATTTTAAAAACACGTCTCCTGAAAGTGATAAAGAATCTAAAACGACTGAAGTTCCTAAGATTGAAATAACTGATGTTATTGAAAGCGAAAAACCTGTAAATTCCAAGGAAGACGTAGAAAAAGATAATGTTAAGGTTCCTGACAGTCCTCAGGACTGTAAAAAAGTAGAAACGGAATCAAAGCCTCCATCACCGGCTGAAGTTTCACGGAAAAAGGAAGCGCCCATCAATATTCCACAGAAAAAGGAAACACCCAACAGTGTTCCACAGAAAAGTGTGGCACCCAGCAGTGTTTCACAGAAAAATGTGGCACCAAGCAGTGTTCCACAGAAAAATGTGGCACCAAGCAGTGTTCCACAGAAAAATGTGGCACCCAGCAGTGTTCCACAGAAAAAGGAAACACCAAGCAATATATTGCCTAACAGGAAGCGAAGATTGAGTGAAGAAAGGCCCCGTCCAATTTCTGAGAGTGAATCGGATTTGAATTCCGAAATTGTTGAAGAGCAGAGTCAAGAAGATGTGGACGTTGGTGGCAAGCGACCTAAGATGCGGTGTAAAATCATCAATACAAGTATACGAAAAAAGGTTGAAGCTGAGAGAAATGATGCCAACAAGGAAAGCAGCAGTAGTAGTGAAGAAGACGAGAAGAAGAGTCCTGAAAAAGAGAAAGAACGTGAAATTCTTAAGGAGGCTTCCCCCGAAAGTTCAATAAATGACAAAAATGACGACACCGAAATATCTAAACAAAAAGACAGTACAGAAGAGTTGGTGCCAGAAAAGATTGATAAAGATGAAACACCTGTAGAACCTAACAAAAAGGAAGAAAATCAGAAGTCCTTAGAGGGTAGCCTCAAAACGGACAGTAAACTTACAGAAGAAGCTGCTGAAGAGCCTTCAAAAAAGGAAACAGTTCCAAAAGAACAACTGACTACGACGCCAAAGAGTCCTCCTCCGGTAGATGAAGTTGCGCAAATACAAACAAGATCTGGTCGGAAAAAGCCTGCCGTACCCTTTCAAACCAAACGTAGGCGTCGAGGTAAAAAACCGAAAAAAGAAGAGAAACATGAAGAAGAGAAAACGGAAGAAGAAAAAACTGTAGAAGAAAAAACTCCAGAAGAAAAAACTCCAGAAGAAAAAACTCCAGAAGAAAAAACTGTAGAAGAAGAACCTGCTGCAAAATTGGAGAAGTCTGAAGAGCCTCCTGATCTTCCAGAAACTTCTAAAGAAATCCCTTCTGGAACAAACAACAACTCGAATTCTTCCAATGAGGTACCTGAAAATAAAACGGTAACGACCCCAAGTAGCACGACTAAGGAAGCTGTTAAAAGAAAACAGAGAAAAAAGAGAGAAATCGACGTTAGCAATATTATTGAAGCGGACAATGATGTAACTCCGGTAAGGCAATCGCGAAGGATAGCCCAGCTGAAGATAAAAGAAGAAGCGGAACGACGTAAACTAGAAGAGATCGCCTTGAAGAAGATGAAGGAAGAACTTAAGAAGAAGAAGAAGGAGGAAAAGAAGAATGCCAAAGATGAGCCAGAGAAGTCCGAAAGGTCGGACTCTTCGTCTGATAAAAATGACAATGAGAGTATTTACAGTGAAGTTGAGATTAAGAAGAAAATCGAAAAGAAGAAGCGTGGCCTTAAAAAAGGTGGGTGGAGTTCTGGAACTGAAGACGAGCCCGAAGAAGAAGAGGAGGAGTTTCAGTATGAAACTGATGTGGGTTCACCACTATTCAAATCTGATCATGAATTCTCACCAGAGTCAGATATTGAAGACGAATCTCAAATTGTGCCAACAAAACGTGCCAGAACTGCTCGCCGGGAAGGTGAAGAGGGCGGTGCTGATGTTGAAGTTAGTGACGAAGCTTGCCAGAAGTGCGGAAAAACAGATCATCCTGAATGGATTTTATTATGCGATAAATGTGATAAAGGCTACCATTGTTCGTGCCTATCGCCTGTTCTTTTTATGATCCCTGAAGGGGACTGGTTTTGCCCACCATGTCAGCAAGAGGAGCTTATTCTAGCCCTTGAGAATCACCTTAAGGACTTCGATGAACTTATTATCCAGAAGAAAGAGGAAGAAGAAATTCGAGCGCGCAATTTGATACTGGAAAAAGAAAGGCTGGAGCTTATTGCTTCAATGCCGGCTCCTGTAAAGCAACCCCGAAACAAACCGGGACGAAGAATAAGAAAGACTTCTTCGATGTACAGCATGAGCAGCAACGATTCCAGCAGAAGTGGACGATCTTCTTCAAAATCTTCCGGTTCGTCCAGTAGTTCATCTTCATCCTCATCTTCAGGAAGTAGAAGTTCAGCAACGGATAGTGAAGATGAACCAATTTACAAGCTCCGGAAGCGTCGACAAATTAATGTGAGCTATCGCTTCCACGAGTACGACGATCTCATAAATTCAGCAATAAAAGAAGAAATGGATGAAGTTGCTGGCGCTGGTAACTTAGGACGTGGAAAAGATATTTCCACAATTATTGAAGCTGACAAAGAGGAAAAACTGAGACTGAAGCAACTTGAAGCTCAAAAGGGTATTCAAAACTTAGAGCCTAAAGATATTAAGCCCTCAGACGTAGAAGTAACAGCAAATCCAGTTCTACAGGGTGACGAACAGCCAACAGACGTTAAAACTGAACAAGCGATTAAAGAAGATTCTGGCAGTGATTTTGAGCCATTGAAGTCAAAACCAAAGGTTAGCTCTAGGAAAAACTTAAAGAAAAAGAATCGTAAGCTGAATAGCCTGGACATAAGTTCTGATGATGACGGGTCCGATGAAGACTTCAAAACGAGCTCGTACGAAACGGAAGAGGAAGACGAGTCGATTTCAGCGGGTGGATCTGAAAGTGATAGTAGTCTAGAAATTTACAAGCATAAGAGCAAGAAAAATAAGAAAAACAGTCGTAGATCGAGTCGGCGAGCAGCTAGAAATAGACGGAAGAGGTATGATGATTTCATTGTGGACGATTCTGATTTCTCTGAAGAGTTCCCCAAGACGAAGAAGAAACGGAAGGAAGATTCAGATTACACGGAAAGTGAATCAGAAGAAGAGTTGTCGGAGGACGTGAACAGCGAAGATTTGTGCGACGATAGCACGGACAGTGATAGCGACGGTGCGTGGCGACCAAGTAAACGGAAGAAGCAAAGGACATCTTCTAAAAAGAAGCAGTCGAAGAAGAGTTTTTCTTCAAGTTCTAGAAAACAGAAGAAGCATCGGCGGCCTGATCACGAAAAATCATTCAAGGCCGGAATATCTAAAAATCGAATATTAGACTATGACGATGATGACAACAGTAGAGATAGTAGCAGGAAAACTAGAGGTAGACGATTTACATACCTTGAAGATTATGAAGATGAAAGCTCTGATGATGGTATTAAACCCGGTGTTAAAAGACCAGACACACCTCCTGAGGAAAGGGAGAAATTCATCCGGCGACAGGAGGAAATCAAACGTATGCTGGCAGAAAAGAATACCGAAGCCGCAAAGGTTGCTGCGACTCCAACTCTGGCTCCAATTGCGCGATCTAACAAAACAGATCCACCAGCAGATAGTAGTGCTTCACTGTCCACAGTGCCTCTATCTGTAATTAGAAGTGCAAAAGCTCTTGATATTGAATACCTTCAAAGGAGGGGAGAACTGGAAAGCGAAGATAATGAGACTGATGATTTTGATGATGATCTGCCGGATGATTTTAATCCTGAAGATATGGATGAAGAAGAAATCGCCAAAATGATGGAAGAAGAAGACTTTGCCCAACACCAACTTAAACTGGCTGGAGAAGTTATACGACAAAAGAAATTGAAGGAAATTGAACCACCTCCGAGGCCCGAAGAAATTCGTATTCCTAGAGCTACTCCAGCGCCAATTTATGACACAACTAGAAAGCGATTTCCCATTCCAACGCCACATCCGCCACTACGCAATCCACCATTCGGTCAGTTCTCTCATCCTTCATATGCTCGAAGTTCAATGCTCCCGAATCGATCCCTACTGGCGATGCATTCAAACCGTTCCATGCTTCCACCTCCGCTGCAATCAAACCCACCATCAGTCCATTCAAATCCCCTGGTTCAAGCCAATTCAAGCCCAACAGTACAAGCAATTTCGTCAGTGCCTAATTCTCAAATACCCACAGTAGTGTCGCAAGCTAGTCCACATGAGCCGCTTAAGCCTCGCGGTAGGCGGAAAAAGATAACCCCTCTAAGAGATACGT
The DNA here is from genome assembly GCA_949715965.1 of Dysmachus trigonus. Lineage (NCBI taxonomy): Eukaryota > Metazoa > Arthropoda > Insecta > Diptera > Asilidae > Dysmachus > Dysmachus trigonus. The sequence continues at coordinate 68,811,900 of OX454321.1, read as the reverse complement.
TGCAGAAGCAACAAGCAGCCGCGGCCGCCGCTGCGGCTGCAGCAGCTACAACATCATTGACTGGAATTCCTCCTGGCCCGGCAAAATCGCAATCAGCTCCATCGGTGCCCGTGGGGCCAGCAGGTGCTCCGCTTCAAGCAGCACAACTTAATAAGGATCCTGTAGGAGGAGATAAAGTTGCAGGTAAATTTTTGTTGGGTTCATCTAATCCAATTAAAACGGATAAATTAAAAACTATAATATCAGGTCCCAATTTGTCAGTAGCCCAACCACCACAGCTGTACAAACCTTCGAATACACAACCATCAGTTATTACCAGAATGGCACAACCGGCGTCCCGGCCAAGGTTTTCGGAGCAAGGTAATTGGCATGAAAATATTTATATACCTTAAGTATTGTATAAACTATTTTCTCTTTCGCTCTGAATTTCGGTACGAATCGTATTGTTTTCTTTACTATAGTTGAATTTCATGCAGAGATTTTTGTAAGAAAAATAACACACAATTCAACTATAAAAGACATTACGATACGATTCGTATCGAATAATTCAATTTTTAAACTCGACCTTAACCCATTAAGTCCCAAATGTCAGCTTTTTCGCCGCTGCGTTCGGCCGCTATATTTTTAGTGAAAATAGTGTCTGAAAAATATGTGACACACTAATTCCGACGCAAAATTTAATGATCTTTCAGAATCTGACCTCAAAATTTGCAACAAATGTGTGGTTCAAAAGTTGTAAACTAATTTATGCAAAAAAACGTGATTTTGAAAAAAAAAATTTCTGGTTTTTCCAATTTTTCACAAGGAAATCATTTGAAATTTCATTGTTTTCGTGCAAATATCGTGGTCTCGACTCCCAAAGTATAAGCTCCCGTTGTTTAAATGAAGGATTTTAATGTTTAAGCACACAAAATGGCGGTCGGGACACGAAAAGATGAGAAAAAGCTTTCGGAATTTTTTACTCGAAAACAAAGGGTTTTAGAGAAAAATTTTATTGAACAAAAAGTGCTTAGAATTGATTGAGAAACCCGTGTGAAAAAATATCTTGAATTATAAAATAAGTTAGAAAATTTGACTTTCGGAATTTTTCACTCGAAAACGAAGGGTTTTAGAGAAAAATATTATAGAACAAAAAGTGCTTAGAATTGATTGTGGAACACGTGTGAATTTTTTCAGAATTTTTGATGAGATTTTTGGATTTTTCAAAAAATGATCAAATCCAAAAATCCAAAAATTGCTTGAAAAATTCTGAAAAAATTCACACGGGTTTCTCAATCAATTCTAAGCACTTTTTCAATAAAAATTTTTCTCTAAAACCCTTTGTTTTCGAGTAAAAAATTCCGAAAGCTTTTTCTCATCTTTTCGTGTCCCGACCGCCATTTTGTGTGCTTAAACATTAAAATCCTTCATTTAAACAACGGGAGCTTATACTTTGGGAGTCGAGACCACGATATTTGCACGAAAACAATGAAATTTCAAATGATTTCCTTGTGAAAAATTGGAAAAACCAGAAATTTTTTTTTTCAAAATCACGTTTTTTTGCATAAATTAGTTTACAACTTTTGAACCACACATTTGTTGCAAATTTTGAGGTCAGATTCTGAAAGATCATTAAATTTTGCGTCGGAATTAGTGTGTCACATATTTTTCAGACACTATTTTCACTAAAAATATAGCGGCCGAACGCAGCGGCGAAAAAGCTGACATTTGGGACTTAATGGGTTAAAATATTAAACAAAGCCTCTTCGTCGTAGATAAATTCAATGAGATGCCCAATTTGCTCATTAGAAACACAACTAGTAGTCCGTGGTTGGCCGGCTGTCGCCGGCCGATTATCGGGCTGAAGCCCTCATCATAACAGTATATATTTTAAAAGAAAATAAATGGAAAGACTATTAGATGCAATTTGTTTTTTAAACAAAATGAAATAAAAACTGAGCCATAATTCGGTAACCAATAATTTTTCTAGAGATGGCTATCTTAAGAATTGATTTTGGGGAAAGGGGTAATAAGGGAGATGGCACACATGGGGAGCTTTCATTCAAAATTTAAATGGAGAAAATCGGATATTATTTAGAGGAGTTCTGAGCCAGAATGCAGAAAAGTAATTTTTCTGGAGATTTGCACGTTAAGAAATTATTTGAGGGGAAAGGGGTGAACGGGGAAAATAAATATAAATATGCAAAGATGGCAGCCGCGGGGAGCTTTCATACAAAATTTAAATGAAGAAAATCGGTTATAATTTGGAGGAGTTGTGAGCCAGAATGTAAAAACATAATTTTTTAGAGATGGCCACCTTAAGAAATCATTCGGGGGGAAAGGGGTGAACGGAAAAAATAAATATAAATACATGGAGATGGCACCCAAGGGGGGCTTTCATACAAAATTTAAATGGAGAAAATCGGTTATTATTTAGAGGAGTTCTGAGCCAGAATGCAGAAAATTGATTTTTCTAGAGATTTGCACCTTAAGAAATTAATTGAGGGGAAAGGGGTGAATGGGGAAAATAAACATAAATATGCTGAGATGGCATCCGCGGGGGGCTTTCATATGAAATTTAAATGAAGAAAATCGGTTAATATTTGGAGGAGTTGTGAGAAAAATTAACTTTTCTAGCGATGGCCTAATTTGGAACCGATTTGCGGGGAAAGGGGTGAAGGGAAAAGATAAGTGATAGTATGCAGAGATGGCGCCCACGGAGGACTTTCATAGCAAATTAGAATGAAGAAAATCGGTCATCATCTGGAGAAGTTCTGAGCCAGAATGTGGAAAGGTACCTTTTCTGGAGATGTCCTCCTTTAAAAGCGATTTACGGGGAAAGGGGTGAAGGGAAGAGATAAGTGTTAATATGCGGAGATGGCAAAGATGATGAGCTATCATCCAAAATTTGAATGAAGAAAATCGGTTACGATTTGGCCGAGTTCTGAGGGTGGAAACTTGAAGAGTAGATTAGCCAGTGTTAATTGCGAGGTGATTCTATTTTTCCGGACCCCACAATAAGTTGAAAAAGGTGCGGCGACTGTTCAAGGAAAGACTCAAGGGAGGGAAGAGCTAAGCGCTATAGAGAATTTGAATGAAAATATTTCCTTGCCATTGCCTTAAAAATAGATTTTTAAAATTTACTTTCGTTAAAAGTTGTATGAAAAGGGGGGCGTGGCGGGTTCAGTTTAGGACTGAGTAAAAGTCCCTGGAGGAATTAGAATTGTGAAGAAGATTGAGAAAAATCAGTTAAGTAGTTTAGCCGGAAAATGGAAAAGTATATTATCCAGATCCTGGCTCCTTTGGCTACAATTTACAGGGCGAGGGGTAAGTGGAGAAGAGCGGTGTATGGATGCAACTAAAGTCCCCATGTGGGGCTATCGTATAAAATTTAAATGAAGAAAATCGGTCAAGATTTGGCCGAGTTCTGAGGGTATATATTTGAAAGTTAAGTCTAGGCAATGAATCGCCGCTGATTTCTAGAGACCGCCGAGCAAGGTCCCGAAAAAGAACGAAGAATAGAAACGAAGAAAAAAAAATTGCTCCGAGCAAGGTCCCGAAAACGAACGAAGTGTCAAACACGAACTGCTCCGAGCAAGGTCCCGAAAAAGAACGAAGTGTCAAACACCGAAATAGAACGAATGGAAACGAAGAAAAAAAACTGCCCCAGTCCTACTGAATGCAACGTGAGTGCGATTTGATTAGATTTTATTGATTTTTGATTGATCGCAGCTTTAATCCTAATTTGTTTGAGGGAATGAGGATTCGACAGGTAGTTTAGATGGCTAAGCGGACATAGGGGGCTTTCATACACAATTTAAATGGAGAAAATCGTTTATGATCTGGCGGAGTTCTGAGCCAAAATGCAGAAAAATATTTTTTTATAGTGATGGTCAACTTAAGAAATAATTTGTGGGGAAAAGGGTGATCGCTAAAAATAAGTAAAAATATATAGAGATAGCACATATGGCGGGCTTTGATACAAAATTTAAATTAATAAAATCGGTTATTATTTAGAGTAGTTGTCAGCAGGAATGTAGACATATAACTTTTTAATGACAGGTACATTAAAAAATATTTTTGGGGGGAAAGCGGTGAACTTAAAAAATAAGTAAAAATATGTGGCAATAGCAGTCATGGAGGGCTTTCATACAAAAGTTAAATGAAGAAAATCGGTTATGATTTGGAGGAGTTGTGAGCCAGAATGTAGAAACATAATTTTTTAGAGAAAGACACATGAAGAACTCATTTGGGGGGAAAGGGGTTGACGTAAAAAATAAGTAATAATATGTGAAGATAGTATATGTGGGGGGCTTTCATGCAAAAATTAAATGAAGAAAATCGGTTATTATTTAGAGTAGTTCTGAGCCAGAATGCAGAAAAGTAATTTTTCTAGAGATTGGCACCTTAAAAAATTATTTGAGGGGAAAGGGGTGAACGGGGAAAATAAATATAAATATGCAAAGATGGCAGCCGTGGGGAGCTTTCATACGAAATTTAAATGAAGAAAATCGGTTATAATTTGGAGGAGTTGTGAGCCAGAATGTAAAAACATAATTTTTTAGGGATGGCCACCTTAAGAAATCATTCAGGGGGAAAGGGGTGAACGGAAAAAATAAATATAAATACACGAAGATGGCACCCAAGGGGGGCTATCGTACAAAATTTAAATGAAGAAAATCGGTTATTATTTAGAGGAGTTCTGAGCCAGAATACAGAAAAGTAATTATTCTAGAGATTTGCACCTTAAGAAATTATTTGAGGGGAAAGGGGTGAATGGGGTAAATAAACATAAATATGCAGAGATGGCGGCCGCGGGGGGTTTCATATGAAATTTAAATGAAGAAAAACGATTAATATTTGGAGGAGTTGTGAGCAAAATTAACTTTTCTAGCGATGGCCTAATTTGGAAGCGATTTGCGGGGTAAGGCGTGAAGGGAAAAGATAAGTGAAAGTATGCAGAGATGGCGCCCACGGAGGACTTTCATATAAAATTAGAATGAAGAAAATCGGTTATCATCTGGAGGAGTTCTGAGCCAGAATGTCGAAAGGTACCTTTTCTGGAGATGTCCTCCTTTAGAAGCGATTTGCGGGGAAAGGGGTGAAGGGAAGAGATAAGTGTTAATATGCGGAGATGGCAAAGATGATGAGCTATCATCCAAAATTTGAATGAAGAAAATCGGTTACGATTTGGAAGAGTTCTGAGGGTGGAAACTTGAAGAGTAGATTAGCCAGTGTTAATTGCGAGGTGATTCGATTTTTCCGGACCCCACAATAAGTTGAAAAAGGTGCGGCGACTGTTCAAGGAAAGACTCAAGGGAGGGAAGAGCTAAGCGCTATCGAGAATTTGAATGAAAATATTTCCTTGCCATTGCCTTAAAAATAGATTTTTAAAATTTACTTTCGTTAAAAGTTGTATGAAAAGGGGGGCGTGGGGGGTTCAGTTTAGGACTGAGTAAAAGTCCCTGGAGGAATTAGAGTTGTGAAGAAGTTTGAGAAAAATCAGTTAAGTAGTTTAGCCGGAAAATGGAAAAGTATATTATCCGGATCCCGGCTCCTTTGGCTGCAATTTACAGGGCGAGGGGTAAGTGGAGATGAGCGGTGTATGGATCCAACTAAAGTCCCCATGTGGGGCTATCGTACAAAATTTAAATGAAGAAAATCGGTCAAGATTTGGCTGAGTTCTGAGGGTAGATATGTGAAAATTAAGTCTGGACAGTGAATCGCCGCTGATTTCTAGAGACCGCCGAGCAAGGTCCCGAAAAAGAACGAAGAATATAAACGAAGCAAAAAAAATTGCTCCGAGCATGGTGCCGAAATAAAACGAAGAGTGAAAAACGAACTGCTCCGAGCAAGGTCCCGAAATGGAACGAAGTGTGGGAAACGAAGTGCACCAAGCTCACTGAATGCGACTGGAGTGCCTCGAACTGGGAAAAGAAGAAGAAGAAGTCGTTCGATTTGATTAAAATCTAGTCATGTTTGATTGATTGCAGGTCGGGTCCTAATTCGCTTGGGAGGATGAGTGGGGGGTCAATGGACAGGTAATTGCGATGGGTATAACATATTGAAAAAAAAAAGAAATTTAGCGAGCCAAAATTGAGAAAAAAAAAAAAGAGTGAAAAAATTTGGAAAAAGCTGACGAAAAGTGCGCGCACACGAGAGGATGTGGGGGGGTAAAAAGTTAATAAAATTAAGAAACGGTATCTTAACAAAGTTTGAAAAGGGTTTGGGGTAAATGTGGGTGAAAAAAAAATTGGAAAAAATTGAAGGGAAATGGGTTGAAAAAAATTAAAAAAAAAAAAAAAAGCTTTTTCAAAAAAGAGGAAAAAGTGTTAAAAGCTTAGTCCTGGGGAGTGGGTGGTTTTTGGAAAATGTTAAAAATTGGAAAAATGTCGGTTCATTCTTCTAGTTTTATGGAAAATTATTGAGATTGTATGAAAATGAATAGTTTAAGAGAAAAAAAATGATATATAGGGTATGTTTGTATTTTTTTCAACTTTCCGGATGAATAAAAAAAAAGTTAATAATAGTAGAAGATTCTAGATAATTTTCCTATGTAGAGAAAAAAATTAGCGATTTTTTGAGCCAAAAAATATAAAAATTGAATCATTGGTTGATGAGATACAAAGGTTTAAAGGAAAAAGTGTGTTTAGCTTCTTTTAGAAACACAATAGTAATAAGAAAGTTTAAATTGGCACCTAAAGACCTTCCCTTATTGGTGCAACTATTCGAAAATATAAATTTGAAGACAAAGTATTGCTAAAATAATCATTTTTCATAACTGCTTCTTCTCTAATTAGATTGGGTAAGCAATAATAGACAAAATTAAAGTTTTCAGAGATTTCACTTTATGTCATGTATCATGTATCAGCAATCCATTTTTGGACTTCTTCATAATTTTTGAAATGCCTGTCTTATAAATCATGCTGCATCAACCGAAACAGATGATAGTATGATGGAGCCAGGTCTGGAGAATACGCTGGGTGGGGGAGGGTTTCTCATTCAAACTCCATCAATTTTTGTTTGACTTTCAAAGCAACATGAGGCCGAGCGTTATCATGAAGAAGAATCATTTTTCGTCGATTCGATGCAATTAATGGTGTTTTTCATCAAATTTTTGTACAAATTCTCCTGTTGCTTCATAACGCTCAGCGATGATTGTTTCCCTCGGCTTTAACAACTCGTAATAAACAACTCCTTCCATATCCCACGAAATGCAGAGCATTGTCTTATTAGCGTGGATGTTCCGCTTTGGAATCGATGTTGTCGGTTGGCCAGGATCAAGCCATGATTTTTTTCGTTTTGGATTCTCAAAATAGATCCATTTTTCATCTCCAGTCACAATACGCCAAAAGAAACTCTTCTTTCTTTACTTTGCAAGTAAAGAAATGCAGATGTTTAGCCGATTCGCAATAGCACTGTCAGTCAATCGATGTGACAGCCATTTTCCTTCTTTTTGTATCTTCCCAATGGCATGCAAACGTCGCAATGCAGTTGATATATCGACTCCAAGTTGTTGAAGTAATTTTGTAAGCGATTGGGTGAGATTATCGTCCAATAATGCTTTTAATTCCTCATCTTCAAATTTTTTCGGTTGACCTGTCCGTTCTTTGTCATAAACATCACAATCACCGCTTTTAAATCTTCTAAACCAATATCTGCATGCTGTTTCGGATGGAGCAGGCTTCCCGTAAGTTTCCGCGAGTAATCAGTGAGCTTCAGCCGCACTTTTTTTCAAATCGAAATAATGCAGAAGTACACATCGGAAAAACAACTTATAGTCCAGTCAATTTAACCTCTGAAGCGGAAGTTTGTGATGGAGTGCTAATTTTTGGATATATTGTTGGGGACGGTGAGAAATGAAGCTATAATTTTTTTCACCCCTGAGGGGTGTTTGCGAAGGGGTGAAAAACGGTGAAAACGGTTTTTTGTTTATAACTTTGAATAAAAAAGTCAGCCTGGGTGGGAACGTTAGAGGGTGATATAATAAATGATTATTCATCTTGTATTAAAGTTTCCCCCGGTTTTGTTTATTGCAAAATTGTTTATTAACAATTTCACTCTCCCAAACCGAAAAAAATCACGGCTGATTTTTTTAAAAATACTTAAGCTCGTACGATGTCTTTCATTTTCACAATATCACTAGAAGACGCAATCCCCCATCATATACCAAAAATTCAAAACGGTTCCATGCATTTCACCTGAGATAATCACCCACATACCTCACCTGTTTTACACCGAAAAATGCACAGTTTTAATCCAAGTCAAGATATCCCCCACGAATCGTCGCCCACCGACCAGCTATCGCTGAGCAGCACACATTTTTTCCCAGCCTACGGCGGGGAAGAAGAAGATTTGCGACTGATTGAAAAACGGAAATCGCTATAACTTTCGATGTATGTAACGGAACTTAATGTATGATGGCTTCAAAAATCACTTATTTTTTTCTCCATCTTTTTCTCATACACCACTTTCATCTAATATTTTTACTTTTTTTTTATATTGAATTAAACTTAAAAAAAAAATAAAAATTAATTACATTTTATTCCTTTTCTCCCACAAAACTAAACTTTTTGAAATATTCTTAATTTTGTAGTTATCTACAGATCCCACCCTTTATTCCCATAATTTTTATTATTTTCCACAAATCCCCCCTGACCCCCCGAATAAATATATTACCCCTTAAATTTTACAAACAAAAAACTTGCCAAACATTTTATTTTTTTTCTCCCACAAAACTAAACTTTTTGAAATATTCTTAATTTTGTAGTTATCTACAGATTCCACCCTTTATTCCCATCATTTTTATTATTTTCCACAAATCCCCCCTGACCCCCCGAATAAATATATTACCCCTTAAATTTTACAAACAAAAAACTTGCCAAACATTTTATTTTTTTTCTCCCACAAAACTAAACTTTTTTGAAATATTCTTAATTTTGTAGTTATCTACAGATTCCACCCTTTATTCTCATAATTTTTATTATTTTCCACAAATCCCCCCCTGACCCCCCGAATAAATATATTACCCCTTAAATTTTACAAACAAAAAACTTGCCAAACATTTTATTTTTTTTCTCCCACAAAACTAAACTTTTTTGAAATATTCTTAATTTTGTAGTTATCTACAGATTCCACCCTTTATTCTCATAATTTTTATTATTTTCCACAAATCCCCCCCTGACCCCCCGAATAAATATATTACCCCTTAAATTTTACAAACAAAAAACTTGCCAAACATTTTATTTTTTTTCTCCCACAAAACTAAACTTTTTGAAATATTCTTAATTTTGTAGTTATCTACAGATTCCACCCTTTATTCTCATAATTTTTATTATTTTCCACAAATCCCCCCCTGACCCCCCGAATAAATATATTACCCCTTAAATTTTACAAACAAAAAACTTGCCAAACATTTTATTTTTTTTCTCCCACAAAACTAAACTTTTTGAAATATTCTTAATTTTGTAGTTATCTACAGATTCCACCCTTTATTCCCATAATTTTTATTATTTTCCACAAATCCCCCCTGACCCCCCGAATAAATATATTACCCCTTAAATTTTACAAACAAAAAACTTGCCAAACATTTTATTTTTTTTCTCCCACAAAACTAAACTTTTTTGAAATATTCTTAATTTTGTAGTTATCTACAGATTCCACCCTTTATTCCCATAATTTTTATTATTTTCCACAAATCCCCCCCTGACCACCCGAATAAATTTATTACCCCTTAAATTTTACAAACAAAAAACTTACCAAACATTTTATTTTTTTTCTCCCACAAAACTAAACTTTTTTGAAATTTTAATAATTTTGTAGTTATCTACAGATTCCGCCCTTTATTCCCATAATTTTTATTATTTTCCAAACATCACCCCCTGACCCCCCCCGAATAAATTTATACTATTTACCTTTTTTTTTAAATTATTCCCCATTTTTACTATTCAATTTTTTCCACCAATTATCAATTAATCTCACTTTTTTTTTCACCCACATCTACTTTAAAGTCTTCCGAAACTTAATCTAAATTGTTTTCTCCATTATTGCTAATAGTTTGTCCCCAATTGGAGTAGGTCTTTATGCAATAATCGTAAATCGAAACTGGGGAGAAATTAATATTTTGGGCGAAAAATGATCCGCTAGCACACACGGGGGCAGATTGGGGACAAACTATTAGCAATAATGGAGAAAAAAATGTAGATTTAGTTTCGGAAGACCTTGAAGTAGATGTGGGTGAAAAAAAGTGAGATTAATTGAGAATTGGTGGAAAAAATTGAATAGTAAAAATGGGGAATAATTTAAAAAAAAGGTAAATAGTATAAATTTATTCGGGGGGGTCAGGGGGTGATGTTTGGAAAATAATAAAAATTATGGGAATAAAGGGCGGAATCTGTAGATAACTACAAAATTATTAAAATTTCAAAAAAGTTTAGTTTTGTGGGAGAAAAAAAATAAAATGTTTGGTAAGTTTTTTGTTTGTAAAATTTAAGGGGTAATAAATTTATTCGGGTGGTCAGGGGGGGATTTGTGGAAAATAATAAAAATTATGGGAATAAAGGGTGGAATCTGTAGATAACTACAAAATTAAGAATATTTCAAAAAAGTTTAGTTTTGTGGGAGAAAAAAAATAAAATGTTTGGCAAGTTTTTTGTTTGTAAAATTTAAGGGGTAATATATTTATTCGGGGGGTCAGGGGGGGATTTGTGGAAAATAATAAAAATTATGAGAATAAAGGGTGGAATCTGTAGATAACTACAAAATTAAGAATATTTCAAAAAAGTTTAGTTTTGTGGGAGAAAAAAAATAAAATGTTTGGCAAGTTTTTTGTTTGTAAAATTTAAGGGGTAATATATTTATTCGGGGGGTCAGGGGGGATTTGTGGAAAATAATAAAAATTATGGGAATAAAGGGTGGAATCTGTAGATAACTACAAAATTAAGAATATTTCAAAAAGTTTAGTTTTGTGGGAGAAAAAAAATAAAATGTTTGGCAAGTTTTTTGTTTGTAAAATTTAAGGGGTAATATATTTATTCGGGGGGTCAGGGGGGGATTTGTGGAAAATAATAAAAATTATGAGAATAAAGGGTGGAATCTGTAGATAACTACAAAATTAAGAATATTTCAAAAAGTTTAGTTTTGTGGGAGAAAAGGAATAAAATGTAATTAATTTTAATTTTTTTTTTAAGTTTAATTCAATATAAAAAAAAGCAAAAATATTAGGTGAAAGTGGTGTATGAGAAAAAGATGGAGAAAAAAATAAGTGATTTTTGAAGCCATCATACATTAAGTTCCGTTACATACATCGAAAGTTATAGCGATTCCCGTTTTTCAATCAGTCGCAAATCTTCTTCTTCCCCGCCGTGGGCTGTGAAAAAATGTGTGCTGCTCAGCGATAGCTGGTCGGTGGGCGACGATTCGTGGGGGATATCTTGACTTGGATTAAAACTGTGCATTTTTCGGTGTAAAACAGGTGAGGTATGTGGGTGATTATCTCAGGTGAAATGCATGGAACCGTTTTGAATTTTTGGTATATGATGGGGGATTGCGTCTTCTAGTGATATTGTGAAAATGAAAGACATCGTACGAGCTTAAGTATTTTTAAAAAAATCAGCCGTGATTTTTTTCGGTTTGGGAGAGTGAAATTGTTAATAAACAATTTTGCAATAAACAAAACCGGGGGAAACTTTAATACAAGATGAATAATCATTTATTATATCACCCTCTAACGTTCCCACCCAGGCTGACTTTTTTATTCAAAGTTATAAACAAAAAACCGTTTTCACCCTTTTTCACCCTTTTTCACCCCTTCGCAAACACCCCTCAGGGGTGAAAAAAATTATAGCTTCATTTCTCACCGTCCCCAACAATATATCCAAAAATTAGCACTCCATCACAAACTTCCGCTTCAGAGGTTAAATTGACTGGACTATTATCGCGATCCACGTTTCACTGTATATTAAATATCAGTTACAGTAGAACGCCGATTATCCGAATCACTTGGGACCGGGGTCGATTCGGATAATCGAATATTCGGATAATCGGACATAGACTGGTAGGTTCAAAGTTGGCAACCAGAGACTACCAGTTTTGAGCTTGTTAGGTGAGAAGTATATCTATATATGTTTGTTTCACAGTTTAAATGAAATATGCGTTTAATTAAAAAAAAAAAAAACAAAAAAAAAAAAAATGAAACTGGTCTTGAGACACCCTTTATACAATTTTGTTATGCAAATTGCAGGGTCCCGCTTTTTTCCTGGTCCTCCTGGAGCAATGGGGCAAAGACCGCCTCCAACGCGACCACCTCCGATGTCTGTTGCGGCACCACCTCACCACACAATGAGGCCGTCCTACACAAGTGGTCCTCCGCCATTGAGGCCGGTGAACAGTGCACCCCCGGCAGCTGTGAGCCTAGGGAACGGAATAGGACGACATCCAATGCCTCCACGACAACCACCACCATTCGCTAGCTCGGAGCAATTCAGTATGAGGCCCAGAACGGCTCCACCCCTCAATCCCTATAGGTAAGTGATTTAGTCTTTTATATATTTCTTTTATGGATGTAAGAAAAAAATTCGTTAGACCACCTTTGTTTGGTACACCTGGTTATCCCCCTGCTCCACCTGGTCATTCTGCGCCTCCAGGACCACCGCCGTCTCAGTCTCCTAGCAGCTTACATTCAGCTGATAATGCTTTTTCAGGTATATAACTAAAACTAAATAATTTTTCTCCTTATTCCAAATTGAAATAACTTACTACAGCACCAACATTTGCTACAGCACCATTTGGTAATTATTATCCGCCACCAATTGGTTCCACGCATTCCACACCTCCGCCACCCACCGCAACGGCTGTGCCTAGTTCTGTAATAGTTTCAGCAACCGCAAATACAACATCTCCTCCTCCTCCTCCTCCTGCTGTAGTAGTACCAGTAGTAGTACCGGTACCGCCATCTGTCGCTGAGTCGATGCAACAGTCCATATCACCGCGGCCTAAAGCCACACCGCTTGAAACATTTGACTCAAAATCGACACCGCCACCGGACATTGATTCAGCCCGAAGTCCATACGATACAAATTCAACACCTGCTGATGAAAATGATGAAGAGAATGTGATTAGAAATGCGACAAGTGAATTCAGCGGTTTGGTCAGCTACTTCAGCTCCCAGCAAGATGATCTTAACACATAACAAATGAAATCAATGTCACCAGTGGGTATTTATGTTGTTGTAGCACTACTGTATCCCTTAGTAGGCGATTCAACTCCAAGTGGAGTAATGATTTTTTCCGAAAGATGTATCTGTCTATAAAAGCAATGCGAGCTTGATTTAATTCGGCAGTAAATTGTCTTGATGAAAAAAGAAAAAAAAATTATTTTATATTTGTTTTGGTTTTCTAGAAACACTCTCAAGGGTCTCCGGATGTAAAAGGTCGAAAGGTGTGTCTACTTGTAAAACAAATTAAATATATACCAAGGTAGATTGGTCTTATGCGTAGCAATTATCAACCATTGGCTATAACTAACTATTCGTTGTTTTTATTATTTGTGACTGTATATATAGAACATTGAATTGGACACTTTGTTATTGAAGATCAGTTTTAAAAGGCTTTAACCTAAATGACATCGGCATGCAATCGTATTATTCAGCTTAGTTTTTTATATTGCTGAATACTACAATTACAGTACATCTGACATTTTCCGAAAAGCACCAACATTGCACAAGCTACATTATTCTGAATTTAGGAGGTTTTCGAAGCTTTTTAATTTTATTATATTTTAGATAAACGTAATTGATACGTTTTGAATAAAATTTCAAAACTGATATTTTTGAAAATGCACTAGATGGTCGTATTTTTTTATAGAGCGATATAGTTGTAAGTTTTCTCCTATGGAGAGTCCAAATAATTATATCAGCTCATATATATAATTTAAGATGAATAAGGTTTCTTGTTCTAAACCCTTGAATGTGTGGGCCAAGCATGAAATTCGATGAAAATTAGCGAGAGAATAATTCCACGTAAAATCATAGAAATAAATATTTCGAAACCTTACTTAAAACAAGTACGAATGCTTGCAAGACTTCTGACAAATACACATTTCTACTGATGTTTCGGGAAATTGATTGTCGGGACTCTTCAAGATTTTCACGCAATAGTTTAGACCAGCATAGATCTAAAAGCCCGGTAAGCGTAATTAATAGTCATTCATTTAAGTTGTTAGACTAAAATCCTAATTATATTAAGAAAAAATTTTCTCTGAAGTCGCAATAAATTATTTTGAGTTTCAAATCTTTCCAAAAATGGTATGGGATGATTCATTTTCAAGTTATCATGTTCACCAAAGAAAAGGAATTTCGAGAAAAATACGATTACAGTCTCAGTCCCTTATTCTATATTTTGAGTGGCTTAGTCAAATTTTTATAGACTTGGCTAAAAAAATTATCTCGTTTCTTAAAAAATTATAAGATTGGAAAATCTACAAAAATTCATTCGATATTTTTATTTACTTGAAATTCTTAAATCGATTTTCTGTCAATAAATATGTTCGTACGTATTATATACCTTTTTGCTTTCAATGAGAGTTAATTTTTGGCCGGAAAGATAGCAATTTATTTATAAATTTATGTACCTGCAGTATTTAAATTAAAAAAAAAAAAATCATTGACATTTTTATCAAGAAAATATTACGTATTTGTATCTTTCAAATGACTATACGTAGATTCCAATTAGGAATATTTGAAAAGTTACCTATTGTTATAAATAATGAATTATACACTAAGTTGGGAGATATTATGAAGTTTTAATTTGAAATTCAAATACTGAATAAAATTTCAATTTTTTGTCATTTTCACATTTTTTGCAAGACAATTTTAATAGACGAGTAGTAAATTCTTCGACCTTTTACAGACCCCTATTTGTGGCTCTCAAGCTTCATACATCAGAGTGCAAAACTAGAACACATTTTAATCATTTGCAAAATAAAAACAAAAACAAATAAAAAAAAAGAAGAAAAGTAAAATAATGAAAACATAGGTGAGAGATAAATAATGTAAATACAGAAGCATGTAATACTTGTATATTTGTTAGTTGACTTCAAATTATAACGCAACTGTAACTACACTACTATCCTAACCTGCCGTTTTTATAATCTTAATTAATTAAAAAGAAATCTATGAAATGAGAAGAAGAAAAAGGAAATCGAAAATATAAAAACTAAATTATTTATTTCACTTAATTTTACTCTAGTTATCGTATTTCTCATCATAGCTGTAGAAATCAATATTTTCATTTTGTTTTTTTGTTTTTTCACAGACATTTATATTTTGATTTTGATTTTTTGTTAATCTTTAATTTCATTTGAGATATTTCTCCCACGGTATTTTTCAGTTATGAGCAAACAAATTTTCTGTATTTTAAGCTTACTTAGGTATTTGTTGCTAATCTATTTGATGCAATTTGTCTATACAATCCCTAGGAAATGTAAGAGAAAATATATATTGTTTATATTAAATAAGAGTAATAGAGAAAGGAAAATGTTTTCAATACAAGACGGAAATTGAAGATTAAAATGCACTTTTAATGCGTGAAAGGTATTTATGTTTACCTTTATCCCTTAATCTTTTTACATTATTATTTTATATGGAAATGTGTTACTTTGATTTCTGTAAAATTCTAGGAGACAACTGCAAAATAATTGTAAGCAAAAAAGTTTAACTATCAAGTACTACTTGAATTCATATCTAAATGGTGCTTTTGTTTGCATTAAGATTCTTTGATACAATTTCATTGTTTATTTGACATGTAAAACACTAAAAAACGGAAAGGAGACTGGATTTTTCACAAGGTAATCAAATTATTTAAATCTTGGCAAAACCAATTAAAAAACCATATCATGCAGATGAATTGGACATTCAACAGTTTTTACAATTTCACCATAAAGTTAATATCAAAAATTATCCAACATACCCATAATCATACTTAATACTACTAACATTTGGTGAGTTTTTGGAAGTATCCACATTTAAACCGAAACCATGTTTTTATCACGGAAAAAGCGTCCATGCGTTGCATTTTTTGCTGCATTAGCAATTTAAAAGAGTTAGGATTTATTCAAACCACAATGAGTAAATGCCTTATTCAAAAATTAATGAGCATCTTTTTACGGTAAGTTCTAAAATATCCCATTAATTATCCGTATAATAGTGCAAATTATTTTCGCTTATGGTTCGAACAAGATTTTATAGAAGGAATGCTTCAATTCACCTGCATTTGGCATGAAGTCGTTTAATTTTCTCCTTAAAAATCCATGAAGAATTCGGTTGAGTTATCTGGAACATAACATAACATTTACAAGCTAATGAAAAATTCCACCGGAATATTTTTTGGCCTTTTAAAATTTTTTTAATTTTATTAGATCATTAACACCGAACAAGAGGGAGATGACTAATCATTAATCATTGTGTTAGGTAGGTACTAATACTACTACTATTCTGTGTTTTTTTCAAATACAGGTGAATTAAAAACTGATCTAGTGGAAACATCATGATTATTATATTCTTCCTACCTAAAATCACTTTTGACGAATTGAACAAATTTAAAAAGACCTTGTTTTCAAATCAAACATAATTAAGGGGCAAAATGAGGATTTTGCGCACGCAAGTTTAATTGTACGATTCGAATAGCAAATTGGGGCGATTTTCTTCCAAATTCGTATATAAGGGGTTTTTGGGGATGCTCTTTCAGAATCTGGTATTTGTTTTGCATAAAAGCTAAAATTGATCGTTTTCGTGTAAAAAAATTGCGGAGTTTTTTATTACATTGCTGTACAAAAAGGCCATTTTGCAAAAACCAAAGCAAAAAAAAAAAAACTTTCAAAACCATAGTTTGAGAAAGTTTAGACATTCGAGGCGCAATTTCTGGTGGTTATATGATCATTCAATAGCAGCAACGACAAGATAATCGACTTTAAAAAGAAAAATTACCAGCAAAAAATTAGCACTTTTTTGAAAAAACCCAAAAAATAATAGGGTTTTCAAAGCTTTTATGCAAAACAAAAGTCGATTCTGAAAGAGCATCCCCAAAAACCCCTTATATACGAATTTGGAAGACAATCGCCCAAATTTGCTATTCGAATCGTACAATTGAACTTGCGTGCACAAAATCCTCGTTTTGCGCATTAATGGGTTAAAGAGCTCACGATCAGTTTTGTACTTAGATTAAAGGCAAATTTCGGCTGCAAGAAAAGAAATGATCTTACGAAAAAGAAATGGGAAGTTTTTGATGGGCTCAAATTTCTAGATTTTATCTCTATTTATGCGATTAAGAGATATACAAACAGCAGAGCTGCATGAGTATGGACTGTACTCATCATTTGGTTCTGTTAGTAAAACCAGAACCAACATACAACATGGAGAACAAAAATTAAATCGTATCACGTAAACGCAATTCCTAATCCCAAGCGTCGCCAGTATAATTTCCTGGATTTTAGGCATTAGTACATAGTATTTAGTCTCCCGCAGCAGCTATTAGTTTAATCGATATTTATTTCAGGATTCGCATATCCGATTTATCAACATTATTCGAAACCTAAAACTATCCACCGGATCTTAGCTGGTGTCATCTCCGGATATTCGGATAACATTTGAAGCACTACTTAAAATTGATAATAGACCGATAGACCCCATAAATGTATAAAATTTAAGAAATGTGGCTGATATCGTGTTAATTAATTTGAATGCCGATTTTGATGACGCAAAAGGATTCCCTAAAATACATAATTTACCTGATTAGCTAAAAATCGTTTATTAATCAATTTTGTATCTTAAGAAATACAGGTGTTATCTGGAACGTAAAAAATTTGACTATGTATGTAATTCTAATTGTACTCTAATTGTAATAGTGTCTACGATTTTATTTTTAATATTTTCGTCGTGTGCTTCACAAACTAATTCTTATCCCGAGGTCTGAAGTTTAATTTTGTTATTTTTTCAATGTTTAAGAAATTTATCATTCTCTGTTTTGATCTCAAGGGCTGCTTAAGATAATAAACTCTTAACGCAAATCACTACAGTGCTATGAATCACCTACAAAAATAATTTAAATCTTGAGCCCTTTGCTATATAAATTGTAATTTACCTGGAACTCTTACTGAGATTTTTGAATATGCGCCAGTAGTGGATTTAATTCACTATTTCTTGTATGAGGTAGATGATCTATTTATAAAAGAAAACGGAAATTATGGAATGCTAAGCCTAAAGTTCAAACTTTTATTTAATCCATGTTACAAGCTCCTATTAACAATGATGGCAAACCCATAGCACACATGCCAAAAGTAGTACGTTCGAAAAATGTTTGATTCTAACAAAACAAATGTACTATTTTTTAATGTTGAAAATTATATATAGTAAATAATAAATACTGTGTACCTAAGGGTCACCATCACTTTAAAAAATAATAATTGGGTCTGCACAAAAGCATGTTGATTTCGTTTCTTTAGCACGAGTGACTAATTTATTATTTATCGAAACAAATCTAGCGAAAAAATCTTCGTCCATTATTAAAATACTTTAAAATTTGTACATATATATTGTTCTTTGATACCATTTCATGTCATTGGGAAGACTTTAGCTTGTACAGAATTCGGTTGAAATGGACAAAAGTCATGCTTTCTTTTAAGACATCCATTTCTAATCTCTTTGAGGTCGCTGAATCTATTTCTGGGCTGAATTTTTATGAAAACAGTAAAGAGAATAAAATAGAAAGGGCTATTTTTTCCCCGAAAATTATCGACAACATCGAAATGCATAACGTTCCACATGTTTATAGTAGCTGTTTTGTTTTTATACTTAAGTGTGAAAGTTCAAAATGATCAAAAACAGCTAAATGCATATGATTTCTCATGTTTTCGTTTTGAGGAGAGGTGAGTTCATTTCTGTGGTCGTTTTAAGGGTTTAAGGGGCTTCGAAATTATGTTTCAGTTGTCGATTATTTAAGGAAACCCTCAGATAAAGAATAACACCAGAAAAGGATTCAGCATAATTCGCTAACTCATTTTACATCACAAACAAACAAAAAAATAAATAAAACTATTCATTTTTTTTTTCATCATCCGAAATTTGTGCATTTTTGGCATGTTCACGAAAAAAGATTCGCCAATGCTGTGATATAACATATTCTTAGCTTTTTAGAAAAATTCCAAAAGTATTAACCTAGTTTAAACGATTTTTGTTCCCTTAAAAAAATTTACTAAGTATGTAATTACAATTAAGATTCTCTGAATTCGAAAAAAGATAATAAAAAAAAAACATCGTCACATTTTCAAGAATAATTGGGTTAAAAATTCAAAAAATCCGTATTTTAGCCATTTTTAAAATTCTTTTTTAAATATAAGAGGATGTCATAGCGGTCACAAACGTTCAAATAAATGCTTAAATTCTATACTATAGTTATGAAATGTCAGTTAATTCGAGCTGCTACGAAATTCTGTTTTTTTAAAACAATTTCCAAAAGTGGATAAAATATGGTTATTTTCATTTATTTTTTTTCTCGAAAACTTCGAAAAAAAAAACGAATTTACAGTACTGATTAGTTTCCATTTAAGGATGAAAACAATTACATTTCGTATGAAGGGCAAGAAAAAAGTTAAAATTTGTAAACTAGTGTTATTAAACTTATATTACTTTTTAACGCTATTTTTTCCCAAAAGACTTGTATTAATTACATACATATAACAAATAATTTTTAATGTCTAATTTTATTGTGTTTACAGGATTTTCTTGATGTTTTTAAGCTTAATTTGTTTGATATTACAAATTAGAAAATTCGTGGGTCGGATTCTCCAAACCGTATATGTGTAGGTGCCGAAAAATCACAAATAATTTTTATAGGATTTGTTTTCCTGGTAAGGAATTCTCAAACGAAAATCTTCAATTATGTCTCGTTTTCAAGAGAAGTAGAGTTAAAAAGTCCAAAAGGCTATTTCAACAATTTTCGAGAAATAATTAGAAAATAACGAATAATCACAGGAACTTATAAAGTGGCTCAAAACAAAGATTCAACTTTAAGCTATTATATATTATAAAAGTACGAAAGAATTTCAAATTTTTCAAAATATTCCATTGCAAATAAATTTTTGCCTCAATTGAGTGAATAAATATTTCACCAAGCCCACCCTTATGATAAACTTGTTTTGTGATCTGTAGATTAGCGCTTCTTTATACTCTTTTTTTAAGGATTATTAAAAAAGGCCTTACATACGGCCTTTTGCATTTTTTAACTCTTTTTTTCTCGAAAACGACACCTAATTTTCGTTTGTGAATTCGTACTCTAGGAAAGAAATTCTATAGAAGTGAAGCAATACTTTTTCCAAGAAAGTTTGGCGTGCATAAATAAATAAAATATATGGGAAGAGGACACAGAACACAGAGTTTTAAGTCGGAAAGTGAGTCCAACCCAAAAGAAAACCGAAGTCACGGACTGAACAACATCTTAAAGTAAATTTGAACAATGAGCACCTGCAAATGGGCTGTACCGCGTAAAATGAATTCAACTCGGATGCCTTTCATTATGGATAACTTCACGAGGTTATAACTGCTTTGGAATTCTTCCATATTATGGCGAACGAGGAATTTACATAAGTGGGTCACACCTAGAACTCTTTCGATTCTAAACAAGACCCCGTCGTCGATGGCTGCAGCGGTCGAGCTGAGCCAATTCAACATCGATTTCTATGCATATTCCCATTATGTGGCTATTTTAACTGAAACGCAGGAACTGCTTCAGTTCGCCCGGTTATCAATTAAACACATCCAGCGGACAATTAACGGTCAGACCGCGCATAGGCCACAATCACTTTTTTTAAATTGCTTTCCGCCGGCGAGCATGACTGGGTCCTATGTTGGTTCCGGTCGACGAATACGGTTATCTGATTAGTATGTCAAGAAGGTATCACTCGTTTTGGGACACCGCTAGAAGCGAATCTTGGATCATCAGTGCGCCGCAATGAAAGATTATTATTATTATTTTTAACTTCGATTCCTGCTGTGTGTTATCGAGTGCTCTGCGGTTTCGTGGGCTCCGCAGCTCTGAATGATGCCATTGAACCTAAAATAAAATTCACCTGAGCCCACTTAGAGATGTTTTTGCTAACTTTTTCCGCTTGATTGAATCTTCCTCCGCTGCTGATGGTGGTTGTGGAAGAAGACCTACTTAGGATCGAGTTTATTTTTTCTCTATTCTCATGCGTTGGATGTGTTCTATAAGAATTAGCTGAAGAATTTCGCTACATGAAAACATTTTGTTCTTTTAGTATAAGAAGATTTATTATCGATGGATGGAGAAAAGAAAATATAAACAGTCCAATCAATTTTAACGAGTTTTTAAGGTCACGAAGTTTCGCCTTTAAACTGTTCTTCCTCTTACTTACAATTAATCGCAGAAATAAAATCATATCGTTTATACTACCGTAATCAGATAAAAGAAAATGTAATTTAAAAAAATACAAGAAAGAATTCAAACTTCTTGAAAACTTCAAAACTAATTTAATGGCTTAGGTTTCTTAAAGGGTGCATTTTGGGTATAAATTTTTAGAGAAATCTTTAAAAAAAACTATTTTTTTGACACTAAAAATATAGAGATCAAGAAGTCAACATGTCGTGGGTTAATTAAAGTTCAAACTTATGAAGTGGTTTTGCGGTTGTCACATGCCCATACAAAAAACCAAACAAATACTCCAAGAACTCTCTACTTTTTACATGCCTATGTAATATAGCTCTATATTATCTCATTATCTGTGAAATACACTATTTTCATTGTAAACTGTTTTTAATGTATTTTCAACATGGATTTATGAAAGGATCTGATTTGAATATAGCAAACAAATCGATTGCATCATATTCATGAACTTCAGCAAACCGTTTGATAGAATAAATTACAATATCCTCGTCTACAATATGTCAGTCCTTGGTTTTACTCCTACTTTTGTTAGGTCGGTCACCTCTTATCTTTCTGGCCGTACCCAATGTGTTAATTTCCGTGGAGTTCTCTCTAATCATATTTGTGTTACATCTGGCGTACCACAGAGCAGTCATCTTGGTCCATTGTTGTTTATTATGGACATCAAGGATGTATCCTTTATTCCTACACATTCGAGAATACTATGCTATGCTGGCGATGCAAATGCCTTTCGTATAATATCTGACGATCGTGACTGTAATAGCTTAAATTTTGACTTAAACGCCTTTCATAAATGGCGCTCTGTGAATAAACTCCAACTCAATGTTAGTAACTGTACGTGCATGACTTTTTCACGTAAAAACCACCCTTTAATTTTCAACTATTTCATTAATGGTGAGTCTCTCTCAAGACTTGACAATGTGAGACATTTGGGGATTATTCTAAACTCACGTTTCACTTTCAAGTACCATATCGGTGCGCTCTCTGAGGAATCATGATTTCTTTTATTTGGATTAACGTTCTACTTACGGTTTTAATGAGCCCATATCGATATCGCGCTCTTTCAACTCGTGTTATCTCGATATTGATATTAACCTCAATAGAGTTCAATTTAAGAGTCGACTTTGTTAATATTTCTTTAAAAATAAAACACACATTCATTTTATTTTTGTATTTTTTTATTATTCCTATTTTATTGTATTGCTATTTTATTTATATACATATATATTTTTTTTAATTAAAAATAAATGTTTTAAAAACTAGTTTCACTTTGTCAGAGTAAAACTTAGAAAAAAACTTATATTATGTTTATTTTTTAATTAATTGAGATTGTTATGTTTAGCAAATAAAAACTCAATATACTAGTTCTCGAGAGCTAAGTCTCATAAAAATAACTACGTAAAAATTTAACTTATTTGTGCAAAACTCCTTTTTAACAACAAAATTCGATCAAAATAATAAAGTAATAAAATTAATAGTTAAGTAGAGCATCCAACGATAGTTTAAATTTTTAACGCTGTTTGCGCTATTATTTCGAATTTTTTTTAATTCTATAATTATGCGATATCGATGATTTTTATTTTCGTTTGCATGGGGAAATATATGTTTTTCAAAATATTTTCAAAAGTTCAAATTTGGCCAAGTTTCTTTTTTACACCAAGAATGACTGTTATGAGGTCAGTAATTTTGTATAACAATTTTTTCCGCTTGAATTCCTGTTATCGTTAAATTTCCATTGAAATTTTGAAAAATGGGTCTTTATTACTAAAGTTTATTAGATGAATGCACAGTTCAGTTAGCAACATAAATTTGAAATCAAATTCTGAGACAGTTTGCTCATCTATTTTGAATTTTCCTAAAAAATATGATTTTATAAAAATAGTTTCCAAGCTTCAGTGTTACCTGCTTTCACCGTATAACTTCTTCAGTTTTATTCAGATATCTTTCATCGTTTCAAGGCTAATACAGAAACGCAAAAAGAATTATTCATAACTAAATAGTGGTGCTAAAGAATAAAAATGTATTGTTAAAAATTTTCAAAAAAACCATGCAAAAATGTTTCTTCTTTTTACTTCCAACTTTTGTACTTCGGAATAATGAAAAGCAGTCAACAAAAAAGGTTTATGTCTCGTAATTAGCATTCTTTTGACTTCTAGATTTTTTACCACTGCGTAAAAAGAGTGCATAGAATCCGATTGTTATCGAAAAACTCTTTTTTTTTGTGAAAATCGACACACATAACAGTAAAACGGTGGATATTTGAAAGTTCGTGAAAACAGAAAATCATCACAATTTGCGATAGAAAGAACCCTCGATTTTCTCCTCCGAACCTACTGAAGCATGTTTGACGCTTTATTTAGAAAGTAGTCCCTATTAAAAATGTTTAAATTTCCTCATAAATTCAAACGTAGTCAATTTTAGTTCAACCACAAGATTTGCGACATGTCCACAACTGGCACTGGTAATCCGGATCTATGCCCTGAAGCGGTGCCGCACATAATCGAAATTGAAATTGTCCACCTCTCAAATTTATTAAAATTCTAATCTCTTTCATTTTCTTGTGAGATATTGCCCTGAAGGGATCAAAGCTGGCTTCAAGCGTCCGACATGCAGACAGACAGAAAAATGAAAGAAAACGAAAGACTTCAACCGGGTCTAGGCGAGAAACTCGTTGCAGTATCGAAGAAATCAATTATAATTATTTTCTACTTGGCTATAAATCAATGAAAATAGCTGTTTACTCCGAAAGTTTATTCAGGCATTTCCCAATATTTTCGTAGTGACTTCTCACCCACAAAAATCCCATTGTATGCATATTTTTCATATTATAATAATCGGTGCCGATTGCTTGATGGTGCCTAGGTGTAATACACCGACACGATCGATATTTTTTTTTCTGGGATTTATATCGGCAGCGCTTTCAAATAGGAATTCCATCGCCTAAAAGTGCACCTACCGATGGGGATTTTGTTTTGTTTGTGACGACGAACCGAGGGAAACAGCACCAAAGTAAAAGAAGGTGTGCGATATCTTTCACCTACTACGAGTACTATGTACAGGGACTAATCAGTTGTCTGTAGGTGCACTTCTAGTCCACAAGGTGTGTTAAGGGAGTGATTATTGGGAACAGAGTAGATCAACGGACAGCTATAAATATGTAAACCGGTTCTTTTGGACCTCCATGTGGCATTTTACAGGCCTACGGTGGACTCACATACATATAATACAGTCGGAGACTTCGATCTTAAGGTAAAATGTCTAATCTTCGACTTCGATAAATTTATGTGGTGGTTTTCAGGGGCTGAGAACACTTTCGTGGATAGTGTATAATTAAAATGTTTATGGGTCTCAAGTCCTTTCGAACCCTTTTGTAAACTCGTTAGAGCCGAACCACATTCGAAGGCAGGTAACAGGGCACAATTATCGAGCAGTGTGATGTTGACGAATGATACCAAACCAAACTACATTCAGAGTATTATAGTAAGTCGCAAGAAACTGAAATAAGAAGTTTATGCCTAGTTTCTTTCAAAAGAGCAATTTTTATTATTTTACATTTTCTTAATATATAACATCTCGAAAATACAGTCTTTTTAAAGTTCATTCGAAGAATATTGATGAATGGCAGTCATCCTGTCGTAAAGCACAACTTCGCAAACTTCAATGGTTTTTTTTTTTTCAAAAGGAATTTTTCTAACCGGTGGTGGCGGCATTTGTCAAAAACTATTGAACCTCTTTGGTCAGATTTTTTAAAGTACTTTTTGATACAACGACAATGAATCTAATATTTTAAAGGAATTTTCTTCGCTTATTTTATTATTAAATGACCAAGATTTTATAAAAGCCATAGAAGAAGACAAGAGAGTAACTGTAGCAGAATTAGAAGAGAAGTTTGAATTTGACAGAACTACGGTAGAAAGAAGAATGCATGCATTAGGCTTCGTGACAAAGCTAGATGTTTGGGTTCCTCATGAACTGTCCCAAAAAGATAAGGAAAGCATAGTTGCATTGTGTATTGACCTCCTAAATCGTCAGAAAACTGAAGGATTCCTCCGATGGTTGGTCACTGGTGATTACAAGTTAGTTGAGTACAAAAATGTTAAATGGCGCCGTACAGTTTGCAAGAAAGGGGAAGCCCCAGCATCCACTGCAAAAGAAAATATACATCCACGAAAAATTTTACTATATGTGTGGTGGGATTCTCACGGAGTTATTTATTGGGAGCTGTTACCACCTAACCAAACATTAAGTGCTGCCATTTACTGTCAACAGCTAGATCGGTTCTGGACTAGTTAACCGTCACAAAGTTATTTTTCACCGAGACAACGCACGGCCGCATACAGCTATCATTGTTCAGCAAAAATTAATGGAATTTGATTGGCAAGTTTTACCACACCCACCATACTCTCTTGATCTTGCCCCATCGGATTTTCATTTATTTCTCTCTTTAAAAAATTATTTGCAAGGAAAATATTACGATACTGAAGATAACCTACGGTGCGCTCTAACCCAGTTTTTTAGCGAAAAAGATGGCAACTTTTACAAAACTGGGATTGATAAATTACCCATACTTTGGTAGCAAGTTATAGATTGAATATATTGTAAAAATTAAGTGAATAAATATTTAAAAATATAAAGCTTTTTTGTTTGTTTCGAAACCGAAAAAAACTTTTGCACACACCCAATATATACTATGTTACAAAGAAAAGGACTGTTTTTGTACTAAAATGTGAAAGAAATGCCGTAAATGAAAGACAAAATACCGACGCCAAAGTCAAGAAAGTTATAACGTCGAAGATCATCAACCCCAAAACTTATGGGAAAACACTAATAAACTCTTCAAAGCACTGATGTGTTCATTAGTGTTTTCACTAATTTTCATTCGTTTTTCTTTAGAGTATATGAGTGCTCATTAGTATTTTTCTATAAGGTTTAGCGCACAAATTCCTATTTGCCTGCATTACTGCTTCAAAATTAATTTTATTATAATTAATTGATGAAAATGCCACTTAGTTTTCTATTTTCCATGCATACGTATATGCGACTTAGATCATCTTTATTTTTTCAAATTTAGATAATCCATTCAACTGATATCATGTCAACGGTTAAGGTCTTAATTCAATTACCATTTTTGACTGGTGTACAATGATTCAAAAATGAATAATAATTCCTGATAATTATTGTGATCTCATAAATTCATTAATCAGTATATTGTAACCCTGGAAGGCTTATCTTCCCGACTATGCAGTCATTAACAATGTATGTCTTCTTTAGACTGCGCGACGTAGACTGACATTCTCTCTTTTGATTTTGATTACTTTTATTATAATTATAAGGTATATAACATATTGTTATGTAAAAAGTTTGTGTAAATAATTACTTTTCACCGAATAAGTATTACACGAAGTACAACTGGGTTGCCCGAAAAATTCTAAGCGTTTTTAACATGGGTTCTGCATTACAACTAAGTGGTGAAATGTTGCATTTTCGACACATCATGTTTTTCCTCTACAAAAAGACTGAAAACGCTGCACAGACTTGCAAGCAGATTTGAAGTTTATGGAGACGACGCCGTAGAGGTGATTTGAAAAATTCAAAGCTGCAAAATTCACCATTGAAGACGACGATCGTGCTGGCAGACCATCCGCAGTGGACGACGACCTAATCAAGGTGCAAATTGAGTCTAACTCAAAGTCTACGATCAGGGTAATAGCAGAGACTCTTAATATTCCCAAAAATTCAGTTTACGATCATTTGGTGAAACCTGAATGCACTTGTTGGTGCGCTGTTTGGGTCCCTCTCGAACTATCACAGGACATTTTTTTGGATCATTATTTCGTGATATACTTCTGAAACGAACGAAAGTGACCCTTTTTTAAAACAAAGAGTTACTGGAGATGAGAAGTGGATCCAGTACGAAAATGTTGCGCGAAAACGATCGTGGGGTAAAGCTGGTGAACCAGTTAAACAAACACCGAAGCCGAATATTCATTAAAAAAGGTTATGCTTTACATCTGGTGGGCTTTCAATATATTATACTTTACTATAACCTGATCCCTCAAAATCAAACAATCAATTCGGATATATACTGCCGCAAGCTGGAGAAATTGCATGAAAATTTGTAGCAGAAGAGGCCAGAATTAGTGAATAAGAAGGGTGTTGTGTTTCATCAGGATAATGACCATCCTCATGTATCATTGCTTACCCATACAAAGATACAAGAAGTAGGCTGGGACGTCTTACCTCACCCACTCTATTCACCAGATATTGCACCATCCGACTTTTAGTTGGTCAGTTTCTTCAAAATTCTTTGGACGGAAAATCGTTCCAAAACCCAGGCACTGTGATATAGCACTTCGATCAATTTTTCGCCTCCAAGCCAATTCTACGCGGACGGCATTTGTAAGTTACCAGGAAGATGGGCCAAGAAAAGTGAAAAACTTAAAGAAATATTAACAATCTTGTAATCTTTTTGTTTTTATTTTCATACCAAAAATCGCTCGGGACTTTTGGGGCAACCCAATATAATTGAAATGCAAAGCCGAGAAAAGATTTAGAAAAAAATGTGTATATAGTATGTTCAACTTTATGATACGGACAGATAGATAAGCTGTTCTTTTGTGTAGGTATACCATACTCGACTTTTGGATGGCTTTTAAACTATGAAGCCTGCTAAAATAATAGAAAAATGCATAAGGTAATATTTTAATAAAAAGTTATCTTCATCTGAACGAGCCAGGTATACCTGCAAATGTTTTCAACCTCTGATAATACAGCTAGCTCCGAGCCGGCTGCACAGGTGTGCTGGCTTAAAGAAAACCCACCTTAATAAAAAGTCTTAAGCGTGATCGTATGCTCGCAACACAAAAGCGTCGACACGTCACAATTACCTGTATCTGTGTATCTCTTAACCTGAAGACGCTGGATACTGTTCGATCGGTCTTAGCAACTTAGTGAGTGTCTGCCCTTCAATTCGAATGGTACATTCGTTCAGTTTGTCACATGCAGCTCTTTTTGCTCTGAGAAGTGCAACCGTACCAGTGGTAATCGATTGTGATCAATTATTTTATTTTTGCGAATCGCAATGATCGAGTTCTATTGTTAAGAAATTACGATTAGAGATAAATTTAAGAAAATATAAAAAGTGATCGACTACGCGGACTTTCCGGAATAAGACTTTCAGTGAGCCGAGAACAAGTGCTTTCCGAAGTGTTTGACCTTTTTCTCATGTCATAGTTTCTGTTTTCTTTCAAGAAGCAGAAAAGAAGCATTCGAGAGACAATACAATCACAGCAAGAAAAGAGTTTTTTTCTCGGGTTCATAGAAAGAAAAGATTTTTTTTTTCGATTTCGGATCAAAATAAATTATGTGCTCCTTTGATTGAATGAATTCGTGCCTGTGATTTATAGATTGGCCATGAACCAAGAATCTTTTCGATGGCTTTAAATCGAGTTTTTTGAACGTCCTCGTCCTTCAAAACGCTCCAACATTTACTACCGGTTTCACCTTATTTAATTTCTTTTCTTTTCATTTTAATCGAAAATTTAATTTTCATTCTTCTTTAATCCATAATTAACTATTTAACCCATTTTACTCGATATTATCAGGGTGATGTAAATATTAAATCGTGAAGCATAATGGCAATGTATCTACAAGTTGCAGGCATTTGAATTTCAAATATCGGTTCGACGGTTAAATACAAAAAAAAAAAAATTTAATTGTGTTTTATAACGATTCCACAGTTGAATAATGGCCGACAATAACTCATAGTTTATTTTTTTGGTGATATACATACGTGGGACCCACTGTCGGATTATGTAAAGTGAAGGGATTCAAAGCCGGAGGAAGATTTTTGTCAAAAAGTGCGGCCTGATTGCGAAATTTGGGTACTCAACAAAAGAATAACCATCGAATAGAACTGAAGAAGGCTTCATTTCGTCACCAGCGGAAGGGATACCTTTTTTTTTTTGGATAACTCAAAATTGGATTATTACAACTACCATTGTCTTGGCGACAGGTAAGCAAAAGTTTTGTTACCTTCTTATTTCGATCCTAAATGGGGGATAAAGTAAAGAGTCCAGCCTACCTGACCAATCTAGTTAATCCCGTTGGAATTCGTTAACACCCACACTCAAAAAACACTTATGCAACTGAAAATGGACAGGCACTTTTCATGTGACCGACTTTATCGTACCTATTCGACCAGGTCTAATTGATCGAGCAAAATCAGTTGATGGATGCTCGCCTGTAGATTAGGGAAAAACTAAATTATAGATACCAGAAAACGACCCTTACTTTTTTACAGGCCGATTTTAAATTCCTTTAGAGTTCTTGGAATTATCTTTAAGTCTTTAGTTTTTTTTTTTTTTTTTTTTGGTTTATTCGTTATGTAGACTCTGTGGAATGCACTTATAAAATGAGTCATACGTCTGCTGCAGACTTGACGACCTTCTATAATTTTATTGTTTTATTTTGAATAACTGCCCGCGAGGTAGTTTCTTGCAGTCAATCATCAATTAAATGGTTTTTATGCGATGAAATATCCAAAAGGTAATAATTTGGTATTTTTTTCCTTCAAAGAAAATCACACTTGGATAAGTCAACTATTTTTAAAGTGAACAAATTCCAGCTTATTATATTTTTCAATTATAGATCAAAACTACAGTAAATTAATTAATTAATTAACCAACAACTAGGCTAGACTGATAATTATAGGAAGAACCCGTCTGTTTAAGTAAAACACTTTTTTTTTGTGGCAAAAAATACCAGCTTTTGTAAACACTCGATTGTTGGATTTTTTAATTCTCATTTCCAGCTTGAAGATTATTATTAAATTGTATATTTAAAAAAAAAAAAACCACAATATGCAGATCAGTTTAAAAAATATGGCAATAATGAAAATTTAAAATTAATTATTAACATATTCGCGGACAGTAAAATCGAACTGCAGAAACTAAATGGGTTTTTAACTAACTAATTAATTAATTGTGATATTCAAATTATTATTAGTCACATTTTGCCCGAGATTCAAATAATTAGTTATTAAATTAATTAAAAATAAAGAATTGAATGTCGATAGTTTGACTTATGAGTTTAAATGTGATGACGAAAATGAATTCTATAGCATTCACGTCCGCAAACGTTTTAAAGTAACAACTAGGCTAATTATTATTCTTAGAACCCGTTTATTTAAGAGAATTATATTTTCATGAAATTTATTTGTTAAGTGTTAAGGTTTTTTAATTTGAAACCCGACTTTACAGTGTCCAGTTATATATTATATAAATTAACCTAAGCATAGTTCAAATGAATTCTAAGTTTAACCGCACTGTGAATTAGTTCCAAGCTAAGTTCGTCGCTGAAGTCTTTTGTTTTTGATTTTCTAGACTTAAAATTCGCAATCATAGGTACGTGAGAATGATTATTGTGGGTTCTGCCAGATATAATTTGCAATCTAATCTTTTGGTTACTATGATGTAAAACTACCATTGTAACGCAATAAAGATATTTTTCACTGATTTAAGTTACCATTTTTTTTAATTTTGTAACAATTTACCAAAATGTAAATCCTGATAATTTATCTAACCAAAAAGCTGAATAACTTTTGTTTTCAGAGCAAACAAAAAATTTCGATTTTCATAATGTATATATTTTTATATAATATGTGTATATTATATATTTTATAATATATAATACCCTCATATTAAACCATCTAATAAAATTTCTTAAATATAATTCTGGGAAAAAACGCTTTCTAATTGGTAACCATCGATTTTAAATTTTAAATTTCTTATATGTTTCATCGAGATAGTTTATAAGGCTAAAATTTAACATTTTTCAATAATTTCTTTAAACAGAAAGTGACTTGTTAATATTTAGTTATTTCAATTGGATTGTTGTAAAATAATTAAATGATAAAAGTACATCACATGGTGGAAAAGTGTAAAAAGGATTTAACTTAAATTTTAAGCAACAACATCTCTAATTTGGTTATTCATTAATGAACGAATTTATTTCTGGTCTTCGCTCCAAAAGTTATATGACGCATGATATGCTCGTATGTAAGCAATGTCACTTATTAAATATATTCAATTGGATGGTCACGATTGACAATTTTTATGGCAAACTGTCGCAATTCGTGTATGCACTAATATGCTCTATATTTAAGTAAGTTAATTTTACCCTATGCTTATCTGGTTTTCAGAACAATCACAGAATTTTTTTTTGCGCACATTGTCTTTTTGTATTTTCTTTTAACTGCACGAAACATAATGTCGCTTAGTTGAAAGAAAACTTAAATGGAGGCATCAAAAACTGATAACATAGTGACTTAAAAAACAATAGAATAAGAGGTTAAGGGCTAATGCATCGCTCTTTTGTCTTTTCGGATAGAATTGTGAAATGTAGGCGAAACTCTGTTTTTAAAACGCTTTTTTATCAGTACAACACGTTTTTTTAGTTTTAGTCTAGACTTCTCTTATAACTTTTATAAATACGAATTTGACTAAAGATATCTAGGTTTTTCAAAAATAAATTTAAACATTTTGTGGATTTCAAGAGATGTTATAATATAATGTTGAGTGAACATTTCTGAACACCTATTGCCAACATTTTGGGTAACCTTTTCTTCTATTTCACAGTACCTAGTTGTTTTACAACTAAAATGTCAGCGCCCAGTGACATAAAATAAATGTTAAAATTTTTTTCCTGTATATTAACCGCCTATACATGTCTACTTCATGCAAGTAGGACATTTAGAAATTTATTTTCATTTTCTTTCATATCGTAAATTTCAGTTTGTAGTCAAACCAGCTTTATGGTATGTATTTGGAAACGTCGCATTCCGGCCATATACCAACATTCGGTACAAGTAAAATGCACCGACTAAATGCACCGTGAGCACTAAAATCATTTCATAACGACAATCGTGCACACACTATTAGAAACTTTATAAAATTGCGTAAACTTCTTGCTAGTCGGGGTCTCATGAACCTCTTCCCGTCGATCGTTACAATTTTTCTTTTATGAATCGGCTCTAATTACTGGAGTAATTGTAAAGCCCATTGACCTGCTTAAAAGTTAATAGCCGCCTCAGCTGAAATTAGTTTAGAGTAAAGAGAGATCTTGATCGTGTCTTGACTGACACAAGTTAAGCTGAAACTCCAAGATGATCATCATCTTGGCTGAGACTTGGAAGACCTTCAGAGATCTTTTTCGTTACCCTCACCGCGATCAATCCGTTCTTGATCGGACTGACATTTAAAAATTTAAGACACGTAGTCGGTCGACCAGAAACTCGTTTCTGTTTGACTTTTCGGTTTTTGCATATAATTTAAGAATTTCGCGGATGTTGTGATGATGCCGATGACGCTTTCATCTTCGTGCCATTTCTCGTTTTGGCTAAAGCACACCTCCTTAAGATATATATACCATATACCAATGCCAATGGTATAATGATTATAATTCTGTTGGCATAAAATCGTTCGTCTTCATGGTCATGTTCCTTTTTGCATTTTGGCTGGTCTGTGCCCCGAAGGTGCCTTTTCAACTCGACTTTATAATGTTGGGTTTTTCAAACCGAAAGGTATGCTGAAGGTGTCGCTTTAGTTTGTTTATGAGCGGAGGATAATACCGTGCACGTTTTGTTTTATGTGAAAGACTACTGAGAGTTCTTATGTTCTATACACCAGGTGTGTGCCGAAATGGTTTACAGCTAGCATTCCGAAAAAGGTAATTACTTTACTGCTTCTGGTAATCCGCTTCGGGATTTTATGACTTGTAATCTCTGTCCAACGAGTGTTTCACAGGTGTGAAGATTGTAAATGTTTCGAACTATTTACTTTTGGGCAAAATGGCAAATTCATTATTAAGACAATTTTTCAAAATCATACTTGTTTATTTAGAAAGCAAAGTTTTCACTTGACTGGAATTAGAAGAATCATCGATCAGAGTTGAAAGTTTAAATGAAATCTTCATTTATTATTGGATTCAATGAGTCAATGCAAATACTCTATAAATCAGTCATGGTTCTATAGAGAGAAATACATTTCGGCTGTGCAAATAATGCTGATGAATATCTGGTTGAAGCAGACACAACTGTGTTTTATGTTTTTTTTTATCTCTTTTATAAATATTTTTTATTGATTGCTTTGTGGATACTTTTCAGATGCTGCTCATAGATAAGTACAATAAGTCTATCAATAGTTAAAAATATTTCCTTAAATAGCAATGCGTATTCATAAAAATATAGAGATGAGTTTGAATACGCTTCTGTATTTATTTATTATGTATTAGTTTTTCGGTTTCCAATTGGTACTAAAAATCCAATTATATGGTACTTCAGTAACGATTTAAGACAAGTAATTTCACCGCTCTTAAGTCGTATTTTAATCGCCATTCTTGAAATTTGTATAAATGATATGTACTAAAATTGTAGCTTATAAAATTAATATCATTTTAATGTGCACAATGTGATCGTTCGTTCTGAACTTTCGATTTCATCTTTAAAAGCCTTATGATAACGCACATTCAATAAATTCTCAAAATGTCTAATCAATTTAATACTAATCAATAATATAATCTAATTTAGCTATTTACATAAAAGTTTTGCTCTTATATATATATTCACAATGTATATTACAAGACTACCATTTAAAATGCAAGGTTTTGCTCTCATTTAATACCCAGTTTTAATAAACAAAATAATGAGAGAGTAAAACTAGGAGACATATATTCATATAATAATTCTCAAAATCAAAATCATTGAAGCTTTTCTAATTTCTTTAGGGAAAAATAGAGATATAATATTTCAGTTATGAGTCTAAAATAAAAAATTCCAAAATTTATACACAAACCAATAATAAGAAATATGGTACCTTACCTATTCAGAAAAACGGAAGACACATTTGTTTTCAAAAGGTGAATAAATATTGTAATAAATGGTGATTTTTTAAGCGCGTCTGGATTTTGAATTCAAATAAAACACATAAAATTTGCACAAGTGGCCATAAATTTTATTTTATTTGATAGATAATATTTTAACATTTAATATTTAAAACGTTCAACCCGGCGCGCTTTTTCGAAGTCTACATGATTGGCAAGAGGTTTCGTGGTTTTCTGAACTTGTTAACAGGTGATAAAAGCAATGGCTATGTGGGCGACTGATGGTCCACGCTGGGTTGAACGTGTTAAATTCAATTTCGAGCATATGAGCACCACCGCATCCGCATGAGCCTCGTATCCTATCAGTCCAATTTTTGGACACTTTTTCGATAACTTAGGGCCGTATATTCGCAATGATAGTATAAACTAGAGATTTCATAATATCCCCACAAAAAATAGTTCAGCGGTATCAAATGACACGACCTTGGTGACCCATTGACAGGTCCAAATTATCCTTTCAATAAGTCGATTGTTTTAGACGCTGTATGGCACGTAGCGCCGTTCTGTTGAAAACACAAGCCGACAACATCAATGTCACGGAATTTTAGAAACAAGAAGTTGCGGTTCATTGCTCTATATCGTCCTAATACCCGAATATTTTGTCTATAAAATTCACGAAATGATCTATAAATGTTTATAACTGCGTCCTGATTTCGGAAATACAATAAATTCCCACGATTTGGAATCGTTGCTGCAGTGTATATCTGTCGGAAATCTGTCGCCTCTTAAAAAAAATATCATTCATATATACGATAATATAATAATAATAAATCATATTATTTATTCACCGTTTAATTTAATAATTATCTCTATAAGGAGGAAGGTATAGATTAACTTAACATACTCAGTTTTCAGCTTAGAACAATTCGTCAATTGTTAAACATTGTAAGTGTTCATATAAAAATTAAAAATAAAGATCGTAGATCGTAGAAAAAGCACTGACTTAGAGCAATAGATTCAAAACGCTTATTATTAGTACATTTCATTGCAAAGCTGAAGAACCTATAAAATATTTTGAATATATATTATTATTATTAATTTTTAGGGGTGATCATTATGGTGGACACTGTGACCGAAGGGTCTTTTATGTCGAAACCTCTTTAAAGAAGATTTACTATCCTAAGGAACGCTAGAAGGTATTTAACAGAAGAGGAATGAACGTCAGTCAAAAACTCCTGACTTAAGATCTTTCTTCTTAACTTGTAGTAAAGCAGAGTATGTACACAAGATGTGAGATGTAGATTCATCATATTTAAGACACATACGATATTCCGTCTCATTTGAAAGACCTATCTTACGTAGGTTATTCCTAAGCCTAAGCCTAATGGTGAACAGATAGGTAGCCTATCAACAATCTGAAATCCGTTTTTCTCAAAACGTTGATTCCAATGTAGGCATAGTACCTGAGAAGTTCTTTAACTTGCTAGATCCGAGGGAAATTGTCCATTCCTAGTCCATTCTTCCATCACACCCTTGGTCGCAGATCAGTCAATGCTGCAGAAGGGCTCAGGACCTTGGAACCGAGATGATGAACCTTCCTCAGTTCATCAGCAAACTCGTTTTCTTTAACACCGGAGTGTTCCGGTACATATAATAGAAAATCAGCCTGTTGAAGGGTAAAAAACCACTCCTTAACAAGTCTCGACGAGAGTTGAATAAATATTACATACGTGCAAATTTTAAGAATAAGAGTACTTTCCCGAAGTTCAGTTGCTGAAGAACTTAATTAGAGTGTAAAAAAACATTAACGGTCGCGGTGTGCAATAAATTTATGAAAATGAAAAACACTAGCAAAGTGTTAATATTTCTTAAAAACTCATCAGCTTCCATAAGCTTGGTAAATCCAAAAAGTAAGGTAATCCAGTAAAATACGGAAACCCAGTCATTGTATATTTTACTTGACCTTCTTCCAGTTTCCTCAACGATCTGCAAAGACAGTTATAATTCTTAAAAAGAGATCTCAAATGTGTGTTTACTTAAGGTTGTTAAAATCAAATAAAAACCGAGAGGATAATTACATTAATTGAGTCTAATGCCCCAGACAACGGACGAAGATGTTCGAGAGCTACTCCAGCGAGTTTCTTAATTTTCATGGTGCTGTGAAAGAATCAGGCCAACAATGCTACGGATTTCTAGTGACCTTAAATTCCAGCACCTTTCAATGAAAGTGCTATCCAAAGTTGTGATTCAGTACTCAATGACGTGGAAGTGTAATCTATTAATAAAGCTGAACCGAGTAAAAAAAAATATACATTGGAATTTATCAGAGTAGTCAGTCACCTCCACTTTGTCCGATTTGGATAATCCGATATCCAGCATCGATTAATAATATCAAAAACCAGTCGAACCGGCTGAATGATTCCAGCATTATGATTATGCGTGAACGGCTCTTGAATATTGTAGTTTATTTTTTTTTTTTGGAAAAAAATCTGCTTCTTAATGAGCCGTGTGACTAAGATATGATACACTTCGTTCATAAAGCATGATGCTCTTGACTTTGTAGGCACACAAGGTTGGCGCAAGACCATTTCGAAGGCGGAAACTATTTCGCCTAGTGATTACAGTCTTTTTCCGCCAAAAAGTGGCCATCTCATAAAATTCACTAAATATTCATTAGTAACGGCTCCGATTTCCCATTTAAATTTCAATTATTTATATACATCTTTCTCAGCATCTTCAGTCCTATATATTTTTTTTCACACATAAATTCACCGCAAAAGTTTTCTCGGAAGAATTTCAATCATCGAAAAATTTCGCGGTGAAAGTAAAAAAGTCAAGTTGTAAAGAAAAAAAGATAGGTACGCATGATTCAGGCGCAAAAATGTCGAGAGTTCATACAAGCCCGAGGCCGCTGTTGGGGCCTGCATTAAGAAATGCTTCGCGTGGTGACGACATTTTTATAATTGCAATAAAAACCCGTTCTTCTATTGCCTCATTACAACAAGGCAGCGGATATATTCTCTTCTTCGTCATCGCGCCGACGACGAGTCTATCTTTATAAACCTATGGATAAAAATTCCAAAACTTGAATCCCTGCCTATGCGCGCGAAGGTGAGTCTTTTAAATATTTCGATTGTGTAATATAATCGAAATGCGGGATGAGCTGTGCCCGTGCGCCTGCTACTAAATAGCTTGTTGCTTTTCCAGATTTCTGCAAGTGATAGCGCAACTCCTTATGCAGCTTAGCTATAATGCAAATCTTATTAAGCCGCAAAATGTAGATCAGTGGGATTAGATAAGATGTTCGAAACTGTTAGGAAATATTCCAAGAAACGTTTCTTCTCCTCGCATGCACTTGCTACTTGCTACTGCTGCCGCCGAATTGACTGGCGCATTGCGCTGTTGGTTCACGTTCTGCGGAATAATTCAATTAATTAAATACACTGCCTCATCTTCAATGTACTGTAGTTAGATGTTCTCGATCCGAGCAATTTCCGAGTGCTGTTATTTGCTCAGGTGAATTGGTGCAGACTGTTTTCAGGTTATCAGTTATTTTCATTTTTAATATTTTAAAATAATTAAAATCATACCTTTTTGAATTCATTATGGTTTTATGAAGCGGTTGATGATTTAGAATTGATTTGGAAAGGTAATTAGGATTTTTGCTTATTTAGGGCAAACTCAATTCAGTAGCGGTATTGTATCATACTGTAAAAAAACTTGGCCTATATTTTTTTAGGGAAGGATAAGTGAATTGATTTTACAGGTATTTCGTTCTCTTTAACCCTTATTTGTCCGTTTTTCCCCAGCAATTTTAAGCTAGGACAACTTTCTTATTTATTTTTAAAAAGTTCTGAAAATTCATACCCGGGTATTTTCAATAGTGCTCTTTCAGAAATTCACCCGAAAATGTGCTCACCCCCGCCACCTTTTTACACCCCAGATGAAGGTTGTAGGGCAATAATAGTCGAAAATTTAGAATCCGCGATGCTAAAAACCCCCGAGAAACGACAGTGGCTTGAGTAAAACTAATGATACAGATTTTCGAATTTTCAATCCTTACTCACCCCCTGCTACCCTTTTACACTACAAAAAACAGGTTGTAGAGATAGAATATATAAAAATTTGAAAATTGTATGCCCAAAAACCTTACATGTATTAATTAGCAACTTCATATAATGAATACCGTGCATCTTCCGGTTGTCATCCCTTATAACAACCAAAAAGGGGTGGAAAGTATTTTTAACTCTATCATAAGCATTGACACTAGTATGTAAGATCATAAGTTTAACTCTTATTTATTTTCAGAATTTAATTTATTCACAATTCTTTCGTTCTGAAAACAGTGTTTTTCAAAAAATGTCAAATTTTACTCCTTTTGGACTTTTTCTTGGGCTGGTGATGAAATTTGACCTTAAATAACAAAAGAATTTGAACCTATTTTCGAAAGTCAAAACCAATTTTTTCAGAAAAATCCATAACATAGCGTAAAAATGTTAATTTTAGGGGTAGTTTACAACCCCTTAAAATCCCTTTTCAAAATTTTCATTTTTTCTTCTTTTTTTAAATGAAAGTAGACATCGTCAAGAATATCGATCCAGTTTTAGCGGTGTGAGTATTTCGAAGAACAATGATTTTTCTCAAAACTACTATTTTTAAAGTCGGTGGACACTGTATTTTAAAAACTACTGAACCGATCCTCTTGAAATTTTGTACAGGCTTTCTCTGCACACTTTATGACGTCAAGATTTTCTTTTTTTTTCGAATTATTTTCTGTTTTAAAATAACAAATGTGCTGAATTTTAACCATTTTTTTTTTTCAAAATTTCATTTTTTTGAATTCTAAGTGATGCCAAAAATTTAAAAAAAATTTAAAAAATAAAAACTCAACGTCACTACCTAGAGAAACTCTTAAACTAACAAAATATTATTGATTTTTTGATTTTAGATGATCAAGTGTCGAGTTCTGATGTCCACCGGAAAATGCATTTTTTTTTTTTTTTGTAGAGTCCACGCATGTTGGTTACCAGAGGCTCATTTCTTAATATTTTGCTCAGAAAATTTCATATATGTAGTATTCTTGAAACATTACTAAATAGATGTACTTTAATTGGAAATAAAAAAATTCAATCATTTCTTCGAAAAAAATTCACAAAAATAGGCTTAATATACAGATTTCAACCTGTAGTATTGTAATAAGTAACAAGAATTCAGAGATAATATGTACAGAGATTAGAAGCGTTGTGCTTTACAAACGGAAATTTAATATCGGGCAATGAGGAAGAAATAATTATTATGTTGCATTAAGTGAAGCGAAAATTCAGTAAATACAAAAACCAACAATTTGCATGTAAAGAGTGACCGCAAATTGAGCCTATTCCGTGGACCTCGTATTACAAACCAAATTGCTTTAGTTGGAGGTAGTCTTATACCCTAGACAGACGGGACATATCAATAATCATTTGAGCAGGAATGATCATTGAATAGGCCATGTGTCATCACATCATAGAAGCAATGATCATTCCTATCGTCATTGCACAAATTATGTCTACTCAAGCAAATTCAATACGAATGATCATTCCTACTTTCCGACCAGAGTGCCTGCAGTGGCAAGAAAGTGCAATTTATTGGAAAATTTTGGAAAATCGGCTTATTTTCCAGCTGTCACTTCATAATACCTGTCAAGTTCCTTCATTTGTTTATGTTTTGTGAGAGAAAGAGTTTTAATAATTTTGGAAGGAGAGTCCACAAACATCAACACAAACAACTTCCTTTTTGCACGAAGCAGCAAAGCGACCACCTTCAACTTTTGCATTTTACACACATTTCTTCGGGCACGTTTTACTCTTTGAAGCGCAAATAGTTTAAACTTTCTGGATTTCCTTTTATGATGGTTTATTGGCATTAATATATTTAAATTATCCAAAATAAAAGATGATTCCATTTTAAATGTCATACAACTAGCACCAATCTGACAACTGTCAAATCGAATTGCAAGAAATTCGTAATTACCGTGTGTCACCCCAAAGTAGGCATGATCATTGAATTGAATTACGTAATTGAATCAATGATCATTCTTCCGCGTCGTGTGTCTAGGGTATTATGCTGCCTAAAGGGTGTATTTAACAATGTTTGTACATTTTTTTATGTCACTGCTATTTTTTGGTATTCTACGTAACCTAAGCTTTAAAATGAGATAAGATAAACTTGTTTCTCTTTTTTCTTGTCGAGATATTAAATTTTCAATGTCAAAACTTTATATTTTATTATATGTACTTATTAAACTGAAACACATTATACAACTCAATCTCGTCAACTTTGATCACTTGTTTCTCAAAATTGAAACAAACTTTTCACTTGAGAAGTGGTTGAAGACTCATTGGAACAGAGAAAGAGTTCACTATCAATTGATACCATAAAGAGGTTCGTATGATGTGTGTTAAGAAGATTAGAGGGTGTTGAATGAAGAAAGTATCCATATACATAAAACTACCCGTAGTTCCTAAACGACACATTTTAAAGAACAAATAGTGACCGGGGGATTCCATAGAATCGATTTGCATATTTTGGAATACATCTTAACAAATCATCCTGAATGTATTACCAACATTAACAAAAACGAAATTAATTATATATTCAACGAGATATCGATTTTATAATAGCAATAGGAACGATTGGTCGTTTAATAGTTCTTTATAGTATTTCTGTAACTTTATTACATTATTACATCAACCATTTTATAACATAACTGAATACATATATTTTTCTTATATTTGTCCCTCGGGCGTCGTCGGATGTTATGTCTTAAAAAAAACAAAAAAATCTTTTCAGTCTTAAGTTTGTCCACGATCTTATAATGCACCGCGCCAGTTTCCTCACTTTGACTGACTGGACTTTTCGATTAACTCATTTGCCTCAAAGCAATCTTGTTCTGCGCGCGGCTCATAAAAGTGCTCATAATACTTAATTCTCATAAGTAGGACACATGGATGCCAACTTAATCGTGCGCTAGAAAGTTGCAGCCCATGTGCAGTTCGGCGCGCGTATATTCTTGAGTGCATCTTATGCCGATGTGTCCAAACTGCATGCATACTAACTTAACTCGATTGCGCTGCATTTTGCTTGTATAGTAGTCGTTGTGCGGGACGGTGAAAAGGTTTGATCGTTTGATCTCCCAGGTGTTGTGAGGCGGTAAACGGGTTTTTCAAGAAATTCTTCTATCCAGCAGTAAGTTTTAGGTGCTTTTCTATGAGCATGTTTTTCCTGTCAAGGCATTTTTCTCTTAAACTGTCCACAGAATATTATTGAGGCATTGAAGGAAATCGACGTGAATCAAACACCTCGTAAAATACGACATTATAGTGGACGATGTATTGGCCGTAAAAAGTATCGACGGCCGCAATCACTCTCGGATGATCTCCGTATATCGCCGATCTTGGTATTGATTGGATGTTAACTGATTTGCGAAAAAGCCATACTGCAAATATTTCTCTTGGTTTTATTAAACTCGGAATACAACTTTCAGCGGATTTATCTGGGTTTTGAGGGACTTATTTGTACAA
This sequence comes from Dysmachus trigonus, assembly GCA_949715965.1. Lineage (NCBI taxonomy): Eukaryota > Metazoa > Arthropoda > Insecta > Diptera > Asilidae > Dysmachus > Dysmachus trigonus. The sequence continues at coordinate 68,770,028 of OX454321.1, read as the reverse complement.
TGGCGGCAAATTATTATTCGATTGATATCGTGCGCATTGCACCTTGCGCACAATCGGGAGTAAATTTCACTTGATTCGAAATATATCTCGTGAAAAAGTCAACATGAGGTGAATTGGTTTTTCCCTTTTTATGAAATTAATAGGATTCATGCTGTGTATGCTATGCGGGAAACATCTCTTACGATGAAATATGTACGAATTACCAGCGGATTGCGGTTTGGGGCAAGGTGAGTGGTTTTGTTGATGTTGCTTTGTACGTTTACGATATCTTTGAATTGAGAAAATGTTTAGGTATATGTCTTATGTGCGAATAATATCCATAAGTAGTAGATAAACTATGAAATTTTGGCTCGAAATAATTAGTTGTTGTGGTTTTGCCATTTTTAAACCTTGAAATATGAGGACTATGAGTCATTTTCCAACTTTGGTGAAACTGGTAAATTTGAAGACAACAAAATCCAAATAGTACAATGTTTAAAAAGAATTCGTAAAAGAATTTTAATCTTAACAAAAAACTCCTGCTGAAAATGAATCAGAAGTAGCATAAGCATGTATTCTAGAACCGGATTTACACATTTTTTCGGATTTAAGCGGGCTCGCTAGATTGCATTGTTATTTTAATTATTTCTGATTGCAAATTTCCATCGCCTCCACGACTGTGATCATTATTGATCTTTTAAATCATAATAATCCTTTCATTCAGAATGCTTTAAAGTTATTACAGAATAATAATAAAAAAAATGTTTACAGAGCTTTTATCGGCTAGTAATAAACTTAAGAAAATGTATACCTAAAGTTTTATTAATTTGTTAACCTCTCCACTTTTTATAAATCACATAACCTCGCTTTAGTGGTGACCTTAAGTGATAGATATAAATTTTAGCTTTAACGTTTTGAAGTTTACCAGTAGCAAAAAACCATTCAACTGATGTTTCATCTTTTAGCGTTTTATCTTTAACTGGGATTAAATGATTTCTTGGATAATTCATTTTATTATAATCAATATGCACAACTTTATAAACGATAGTAGATATCAGAGGATATTTTGTATTTCGTCAAATGAAAAAGAAGGAAGCAAAATAATCTTTGAATTATTTCTCCCATTCGGTTATTCAAGTTCTTCTGTCACCATACATTTGATAGTTTGCAATAAAAATGCTTAATCGCAAAAGAAGCAGATTTAGTAGTACTACATTAAAAATATTCAATAGCTTCTCTAATTTATTACCTTTGCTTTATTTATGTCTTATGTGTTTACATTAGAAGTGTTAGAAGTCTTTCTAGTCAACGTCATGCCATAAAAAAATAATTATTCAAAATCTTTAAAGAGTTTCGAAGTATATTGGGGTTTTCAGGAAATTTCCTAAATTTATGGTCTTTTTAATGGTCAATCATAGCTCTAGGAGCTTTACTGTTTGAGCATCAAACATGTTTTAAATTTTTACGAATAAGTCTATGAAATTTTAGCGAATTATTATCATAGTTGTTCTGTATGCAATTTTTACCAAACAGCAAGTTTATGATTACCAATTCAGAAATAAATTCTAGTTAAATGGTTTGTGTATCGATGTATGCTTTTTGTTTTTACATTTTTCAAACTTACGTTTTCAGTATATTTGACACTTGTAAGTTAAACTTCAAGAAACTTTTAATTTTATATTTTTTTTTATTATATTTAAAAAAATTCAATGGACTATTTAATTGACCACTAAAAAAGTTTTTATTTCATTTAGCGAGTATTTATTAAATTAAATCGGCACACACAATATTGTATTGAATGCTGCTTTCTTAATCTGTTGTAATTTGTAGGAATATTGGAAGTTTTCCTTAATTGTGACATTATTCTACGCACCCTCCACTTTTTCCAATTTTTTCATTACACAGACTCATTGTGGTTTCTTGGCACGAAAATTTCAAATTCTCCAAATTATATCTCTCAAAAAATCCCTTATAGAATGTCAGTAGAGTACGTACTATATTTTTTATTTTACACCAATATTTGGAAGTACACTTATCCCACTATTTCGCCTTTACATAACTGAAGCCAATTTTTGTGTGTTATTCCAATTATTTTACATACCTATAAACAGGTTGTCCAGGAAGTTGTGCGCCAACATTAAGGGGATGGTAGCTTGGATCATAACCTACCAGAATATCAAAATATGACCTTAGTGAACACCTCACCGTTTTCGAGATATTTGGGTTTTTATGAACAAATTTTAATCAAAATCTGTCCCTTGCGCAATGAACATAGCAATATCTCGTTATTCATGAATAAAATGGGTGATGTTATACCTTTCTGAAATCTGCATTAATTAAGCAATTTTTTGAATTGCTTTCCCATCACTGCCTAGTACATTTTTTTTTCACCAGTGAAGGTCAAAGTAGCGTCAAATAATTTTCAACAGCAAAAAAAATAAATTTAAGTATTTTTTTTTCGACGGTCTTGTGTCAGTAACAAAAAATGACATGCTTACCAGGTAGGACAGCTTATCTGGAATATTTTAGCAAAAAGAAAAAATGATAAAATGTCTTTTTATGTGCACCAACTAGTCAATAATCTGACAAAAGGTAGTGAAAATTTAATTTTTCATAAAAACCCAAATATCTCGAAAACGGTGAGGTTTTCACTAAGATTATATTTTGATATTCTGGTAGGTCATGACCCAAGCTACCATCCCCTTAATTTTGGCGCACTACTTCCTGTACACCCTGTATATTATATTGAACTCTCACCTCCCACAAATTCGAATTTTTATTGAAGGCATGTATTTACATGTTAATCGCAGACATTCAATGGAATAAGGAAATGTACTATGTATATAAATAAATAACAGGAGGAGTAGTATTATGTTTTTAAGATTTCATTTAACAACATTTACCCAATAATGTAAACAAAAATAAATCATATCAGAAGATGAATATCATATAACATTTTTTGTTTTCAGTATTAGTTGTTTATTATTGAACATTACTAATTCATGTTCTTTGCTTTTGATTTTAATAAATGCATTGAAATAGTATGTAAGGTAAAAAATGTGACTCCTTAAATGTTTTATATGAATATTCGAAGCTTCTTATTTAGTAGAACTAATTTTCTTTTTATCATAAAATCATTGTCTCACTTTATACAGTTATTATGAACTTATCTACTACCTTTCTTTATATTCTTTGATTCGATTTACACTGTCTAAAGCTTATTTGAACCCATCCTCCTTCTGGTCTTATTTTACACGGTTTCAATTAACACAATTTTTCTTGGAATGTATTTACCATGTAAATTGAAGGATGGGTGTATTATATTTTTTTCAAATGGTACATGACACTAAAAAACATATCCGAAAGTTTTCGACGCTATTGGTTTTGTTCGTAAAGGAAAAATATCAATAAAAATCAAGTAAATTTCAACTATTGCGTTAAATTCAGCAAATAGTAATTATGTAGTAATTTTAAAAAGTTCGTAATTTTACATATTTCAGTTTTGAACATTTTAGCAGTAAAATTGTGATGTTGTAGAACATCTTTCTACAATTGTCTGTGACTGTACGCATTATGCGTCTGAGCTTTTTGCATTAATTCTTTTTGTTAACATTTAAAGTTACACAATGTTTCACTTATTAGCGGGTATCCTTAGTACAATCTGTATGCTCAGACAAATTGCGCAGCTTTTCCTATAATTGCAAACTGATTGGGAAAATTATGAAGTACTTTAACTGAAAGTTAGCTATGATTAATTTTTACTTTCGTTTTGTAATCACGAGAAAATCGTGTAATTTAATTGGATGTTTATGGACCAAGCTTTACACATTGTTTCGAATTGTAACACCGTATAGTGTAGGTGATTTCACACATTAATATATTAATGCGTTTCCAAACGAACAAGTACTTTACCTAAATCTTAGTAATGAACTTCCACAACATTAGACAAATTACTAATTATTAGTAAAAGGCTTCCGCTGGGATGTAAAAATTTACTACCCTGAGAGTAGGCACTAAATTGTCTCCTGTGAAGAATAAAAATGTTATATTGTGTACAACATTATGACTTTTACGAAAAGAAATCGAAAAATTAAACTTCCTTTGTACAATTTTTTTGAATTACTCATAAATGTTTGGGCTTACAAAAAAAAAACCATATGCAAATTTTTGCCAAATAGTGTACAGATAAATATATAATGTAGTACGTGCTCTAACTTTTTATAGAAAAAAAGAAATTTCCAGTATTCAAACGTATTGTGAATTTTTGCACTTTGTCTACTCTCTTATGTTGTGAGTACCGCATGCTGTGCGAACGTGGTGGAATTTACTGCAGCATAAAGAGGAGGTTACGAAATTTTAGCAAAAGATTCAGCTTGAAAATCGCTTATCACACTTGAACAACTTGAATGAAGGGAACTGCGGCGTGCTTGAGCCGCTGTTCACCTGCATGATGCCAGATCTATGAAAACAGGAAGGCTGAATTAAACGGTTTATGCCTTCTTACTCCACCAGTGGGCTGTTTCGACACTGGACTGGTTCGACCTACCTACCCGTCTAAACTCAACAGCTTAAGAGATCAAGCCCGATAAATCCTTTGAGAATTTCGGTGAACGTACACCGAGTTTCAATAGATACAAATTTTTGCGGAAAATTACTTTCTATTGTTGGACATTTTGATAGACACTGAAAAGGAAGGCAAATTTTAAGATAGAAAAAAAGGTTGATGAGCTGACGGGTCTCTTATTAAAGGCAATTTCTTGGTAAGCAGCTTTCTTTTGCCTGGACAGGTACTTATTAGGCCTCCAATTCCGAATATATTTCATTTCTAGTTACTCATTCCATTTTGTTGTTGTTCAAGTCATTCAACATTTCTATCAGCTGCGGTATTTAACTTGGTTGAAGATCGTGAAGCACACAACATACTGCCGCGCCTACAAAACGGAAGAAATTTTTCTCTAAAGAAGCAAGTTTTAAATGCCTTCTTGTTTAAAGCACTACTCAATTTGAAATCTCCTGTCTTTCCAAAAGTATTAAAATTCTATCAAAACTATACAAAACAAGTTTATCATCCAAATATAGCTGTTTTGTTGAAGAGATAAACAAAAGACTTAAGCGACAAACCTCTTTTTTTAGTGAGTAAAATGAGGTTCGTCGCTTAAGTTTTTTGTTTTTCTTGCAACAAACCAACTAGTTCTAGACAAAAATCTGATGTTATCTGTAATTATTCTGTCGTCTCATATTGCAAAATACCAGAATAAAGTTAAAACGGCTCAGCAGAAATAAATATTACAAAAAAATCCCATAAATCATATATCACCGTCCTTCGTGAGGTGCTTATAAATAACTTACCTATGTTATAGCATACCGTCTGATTTACCATGAGCTTTTCTTTTGCTTGATTGATTTCTCATTGCGGAAATCGTCCCAAAGAGTAGTGGCTCTCGTAAAAAAAGAAAAAAATATATAAATATAGATCCCATCGTCTATGGAATCATTTTTCCGTAAATCAGTTGCCGTGAAATAATAAAGCACGTGCTCACACCACTTCGTCTCGGCTGACATAAGATATTACAGGAGTAAACGATGAAAAAGATGTCTAGCAAAATGTCTCACGTGTGAAATATTACACCAAGGGTCGGGGTTATAAGTATACATAATTCGCTCTTGTGTCTGCAGATAAATATGCTAGAGATAATACAGAGGTGTTTTAGGCAATTAAGGTCAGGTGGAAAATATAAAAGCGTTGGAAATTCGAGGTTGAAACTATCAACATTGAGCGAAATGGGTGATTTTCATATGGCAGGTCAATCGGCTGCAACCTTCAACTTTTAAATGAATTCAATTCATGCTACTTGACTAATAGTTTTAAGGTATTTCATAATCCATATTTGGTATTTGGTTGACTATTAAATACTTTAAGGAGATGATAACTTATTTGAGTTCCAGCAGGAATTAAATAGGAAAAGGGTGCTAGTTTATTAGTTTTAGATACACAAGGTGCTCAGACTTATTTTTTTATTTATTTTGGGGATGTCCGTAAATCACATGATCCTTTAAAGAAAGGGAGGGGGAGGGGTCATGACAAAATTACGGCTTAATCATTCAGGGTAGGCAGTTTTTAACAAAATCACGTGTTAGCCTCATTAATGAAAAATAAGCTTCTAATGTAGGAAAAGACGATACAAGAGATAAAGGAAAATATGCTAACTGGCTGGGTTGAAGATGATTAACACAATATTTTATAGTTTTATAAAATATTATTGTTGTAGTAAAGTTTTTACTAAACAATTATTTAATAAACGAATGTAATGCATATTAATAATTTAAAATCATTAATATTTATGTTGCAATAATTTTAATACTTGTTTGAAATTATTCTTAATTAATAAAGCTAAACTAATAAAATACTCTATCTATTCTTGAAAAAAATAAAATATATGTAAAGAAAAAATCATGTTTAATCAGGTGAGGGAGAGAGGGGGATAAAAAACATCAAATAATCGATCACGTGATTTATGGCGGCCCCTTCTCAAATTAAAGTCAAAGCAAAGAAATAAAGATTTATTAAGTAAATTATGGGTAAACTTAAAAAGTTAAAGAAATTGCTGAGCACTCAAATTAAATCGAGGTTTATTACTGAAGAATGCTTAAACTTGGTTTATAGATATTAAATATATTTAAATATATTTAACTAGTCTTGAACACAGGCCTGTACTTAAAACTTCTAGAATAGAATGAAAAGTTTTATCCTGATCCACGTAGAATATTTGATTAACTGCACCTGTACGCGAAAACAAAACAAAAAAATCAGGTTAAATCAATCCACAGGCAATGAGGTTAAAAAACTTACATGGTCCAATAATTTACCTCTTGGATAATTATTTCAGTAGCCGAATTACTTCAGTGCTTTTACTCGAATTACGTTATAAAGACGGAGGGACGGTAATGAGCGCCACTCTTCCGGAAATCGTACTCCGAATAACCGCAGAAAACTGCAGAAAATCGTTTCTCTTTTAATTTCTGTAATTTTTGTTTATGCGCCAAGTTACTTGTGCTGAATAAATTATTAAACAATCTTATTTTACATGTTTTTGGATCAAAAAAATAAAGATTATTAATTTTATTGATATCTTTGCAGGTGAACGAGTCTTGGCGAGATGGGGAGGCTTATGAAGGCCGTTTTGGTCAGCCTATCCCTCATATGCACCTTTTGTAATTCAGAGGTGAGTAATTTAATTATAAAACTAAAAATATTAATCGGTTTTAAAATTCCTTTCTTATTTTCTTTCAGGATATATTTTCTTGTCCCAATGGTAAGTTAAATTCTTTACATTTTTCCATACCACGCCCAACCGTATTATACCTAGCCAAACCTATTTATGAAGAAATTTCCCTTTTTTTTTTACAAATTATCATAAATTTACATCATTGTTAATTTTGATTAATTCTGTCGCATAAATTTTAAATTAATTTTTAACAATGCATAGGTCGTGTGACACAAATCTGTGAGTTATGTGAAGACGATGACGATCTTACGCAATATGCACATTTGAAGAAAGTAGCGTTGCCTAACTCTTTTGGTAATTTATTTGACTTAATGACGATCTTTATGTAACGAGGAGATGCAAATCTCAGTGAATTATGTGTTGTTTTTCTGCATATTTCTTCGATCCGTAATGTTTTGGTAAAACATTTGTTTCCTGGTTTACCCGGCAGCCAATGATCGTTGTCATTTTAAAACATAATATTTGACTTTTATATGTTTTACGAACAATAAATCAGAATAAAACAAGTTTTTTTCGAATTGGAAAAAACGAAACAAAGGTAGAATCAAGACGGAATGTAGCTCTAATTTTCAGATCTTTTTGACCCTTTTCTTTCACTTAATTTTACAGACGTTGAGCATAAAGAATTTTTTTAATTCCAGAAAATTATTTATAATTAGTATTTTGTAAAGTAAATGTGTTTTCGGTAAACAAAAGCTTTAAATGTAATGGTAAACTGACTAATCAATAAACCTATTTTTAAGAAAACGGATATAGGATAAATAATAATTTAACAGATTGAGGTTAAAAAAAAAAAACTATTATCGAAAAATATGACCGTTTTACGAAAGAACTGACAATTTGAAACAAACCTATTATTTATCAACATAATGCCCTAGGTAGAGACAGCTTACTAAATTAATTATTAGTTAATTACTTATTTATTACTAATTATTAAATAATGAAGTGGTGACAGACAGCCATTTCTTAATCATCACTTATGAACTGTCAGTTCAAGGACATAGCTTAAATTGAGCTAGAAGTCACGCAAACTGACTCCTATTAATGACTTGGACAAACTCCAAGTACGAATCTCATAATATTCTTTTGCGACATAGCCTCATAACCAAAAGCGTTCTGCAACATCCTCAACATTTCCACGACAATATATTCCTTCCGCAAACAAAATTTAATGTAAATTCTAAAATCAGATATAGGAAAAATCGTATAATCATTTTTGTATGTTTACAAAAACACGTGTAACTTTGCAGCAATTGAATATATTGACATGAATAGATGTGAAAGACAGTACTAGTAACCCACAAACAAAATAATTTCAAGATTTCATAGTACGCGCAAAGTTTAAATCCTCAATTCCCCTTATTTTTTGATCACAGCAGTATATAAAAAACTATTTGATCGCAAGCAAAATTGTCCTTTTCATGTGACTTCCCAAATTAATAATTCACGCTACATTTGAGTTTATCTGAGAACATCTTGACCTAATCAAAGATGCTATTTTCGCTATTGATTAATCATAGCATGAAAATTCGCCGGAATCTAGATAATTCTGCTGAAGCTCGTTAGTGTCTCGAAACGGGACTATTCCGAGCTCTGTACCATGCATTCATGGACAAAAAAAAAACTTCACGCCGCGATGCCTCCGCCAAAACATCTTAAGAGTCAATGCTGAAGTCTGAAATGGATCAGCATCTGATCCGACTCAAGTTCGCGCCACGGAATGTTACACTTTATATTGACTCATATACGATCGAGTGGGCTATCACGCGGCGCAGATGCTAATCCACTTATATACGTGTTACTGTCTTTAGAGCCGGGTTAGTTGGTTACCGTTGTAAGATAGGCCGAACGGTTCATTCCATTGCGCAAAAAGCTTCCTACACTTGAGGCTGTCGCCGTAACGTCGACGCTGTCGCGCCGGGGAAAGGGTTCAATTTAAATCTAGATACGGCTTAAGGCCTAGGAAAGATCACCGGAACGAAAATCGTCCAGAATAATTAGTATCAGATGTACGAATAACGTGTTCGCAGGGAAAGGGGGGGAAATTGCGTTGACAACGTCATGACAGGGAATACTGTAAGAAATATCAAGGCTTCCTTCTTTCTGAGTGGCTCGATAGCTGCACTGGTCATCACATATGACCATTCTTTATTTGTAGACCAACCAGTTTGGCGGGTTCTTTCTAGCCGTATATAGCGTAAGCGCAGTAAGAGTTCTCGCGGCCGTACTTGGGGCGTGCGTGCAAAACCAGCATACTGCCAGCTTTCAAAGGAAATTGCTGGAAAATAAAAAAAATAAAAATAAAAAATTGAAAAAGCGAAAAAGATTTTCTTTTCTATTTTCCACTTTTCTATTTTCTCTGTTTTATACCTAGGTCTTTACCGAATGGTCTGAGCTGGTCTATCTGAGGCAAACCACTTCGGCTATTAATAGAATTTAAAAGAGGCTCATGCAGCTCGTGAGTTGCCTTTAAAAAATAATAATACTTCCTCTGAGCTGATCGCGCACAAGAATTTGCATTTGGGCAAGGGTGTTGCGGAAGTAGAAAGAAACCAAAAAACATAAATTAATTTTATTGTCAGTCAAGAACTTGAGAAAAAATAAGAAATATGTGTAGTTATATCGGCTTAAGAGAATCCTCTTGGGATTTATATTGTTCTTTTGGCGTAAGTTTATATCCACTCTAAGAGTTGAAGCTTAGCAATTATAAAGGGTGGACCATCTATTTGTTTCTTTTTAAATTACATGTTATTTTGACACATACAGCTCTTTTGCACTCAAAACATTTACAGAAACATAGTATTATATCTTCGCAGTACGAAATGAATAGACTTACGCTCGAACAATGTTCAGAAATATTGAAAACTTATTTCCAAAGTGAGTGCTGTATTGCCGAAACAGTACGAATTTTTAAAAAGAAATTTCGGTTGATTTTAGACCTTTTTTTGTGGGGAGAGATCGATGTTATGCTGATAATCCAGAAACGATTCGGGCACTTAAACATAATATTTATCGAACTAATCGTAAAATAGAGCCCCAAACCATCGAAAATGTGCTGCTGAAAATTATGCTGAGAGTATGGACTATCGCCAAACCAGCCGGAACAGCCATTTAAATGAAATCATAATATTCCATAACTAATCGGAATGTTTACTCTTTTCAATAAATTAACAAACTTTGAAAAATATTAAATAGTGTTTATTACATAGGATTTTAAAAATAAAACAATTCGGTGCCCACCCTTTAGGTATAAAAGCCAACCATGTATTTGTCATTTTTGGATGAAATTTTGTAGGAACAAGATCTATAAAAATGACTATGAGTACGAGTACGAGTACAAAGTACTAGTACCTGATACTAGTACTCATTTTTCTTCGGGACTAAATAAAAGCAATGCTACTCAAACCCAAATTACATTTTTGCTCATACTCGAATATGACGAGCACTTCTGGACTCGCACTGCATCTATTGTGTAGTCGTTTTTGTTAATGATGGAATATATTGTTTGAAAAATTGAAAACTTAACTAAGAATTTGTTTGAAAAATGTTTAAACATATGTATATAAATGTCCGAAGATGTATTTGTATTCAACAAAACTAATTGTTTAAAAGTGTTTGAAAGATCTGTTTTCTTGATGAAAATAATTCACCAAAAGATGTATTATGATCAAAATTATCGGTTGGCTGGAATGAAGGATCACAAATCGAATCGGATGCAAAATCAGAAAATTCTTTGAAGCCTGGTGTATTCTTACCTTTTTCTTTCGTTTCGTTTCAGCAAATATTTTTTTAAAGGCTGTATGTTAAGTTTCGCCTTTCACGATGCTTCACTAATACTAAAATTCTGCAATTATTAACAACAAATATTACTCAAAATAAATAAGGTTACTTACATTCGACAGTTACACTTATCAGACAGTAGTCAGTCCATTTCTAATTAAGAATACTGATCATTTTCGAGTATTTGAGTATGAGCGCATAAGTACTTTGGGGCTGAGTACGAGTACTTTTGCTTAGTTCCCGAGTATCAAATATTTGTTCTTATACTCGTATTCGTAGTCAAGTACAAAAATATTGGGTTTTTTATATTCCTGTTAAGAATGTCAAATTTGGTGTCAGAAGTGTCGAATATACAAAATTTTTCTCGGTTGCTTGTGTAGACTTCCTAAGTTTGAAATCTCAAAAAGTGTTATTTTCCACCGCGTTTTCCTGAATATTAGCACAAAGTTTTCACGATATTGTGGAAAATCCTTAAAGATAAAAGAAAAACACTATATCTATATTATAGAAAAGTTTTAAAAACAAGAGGGGAAAATATAGTATGTTGATATCTTTGAATGATCTGGAACTTCGATTAATAAACCAACTTCAATTGATTTTGATATGGATATGATTGATATCAATATTATCTATCTACAACTACTGCAATTGAAAAGTTTCCATACGTTCAACTGGCTGATTGCTTAATCATTTTGATTTAATTTCATATCCCAGACTATGGATTTAATATTTGTTAAGGTTGATAATATGGTAAATTCGCGGTTTTTGAACATTTCATAATATGTATCTCCTACTTATAGCTTTTATAACAAAGGAAAAGCTAATTCGTTTGACAAACAAAAAAGAATCCCACTCCTTATATCCGAAAGTAAAAATACAAAATATTTGACTAAAATATTGCTTTTATTTCTTGATATTAATTAATTAGCAACCTTATAAAATTCATTATTCTATACGCATTCAGGCTTAAATATCACTCATTTACTCAATTGCTTCAACTTTTATTGATAATTGGTACTTCGGACTAGTAAATTTTACGAGATTTGGAAAGCTCCCATTTGACGGGTTATTTCCTAATTTTAGGTGAATACTATACACAGTATACTATAAAAGCTTTAAATTAAAATGTTTTGTATTATCTTACTGTGAATTGTTAATATAAAAGGTTGGCAAGTATAAAGCATACCGGAATAATTTTAAAAATAATCACGCATTTTCTAACGATGAACTTTATTTCGCGACACAATATCTCTTATTGATTCCTGATACAGCCAAACAAACATTTCTCCCGCCAGAATTTTTTTAATCCAAATTGATTTTTCAAAGCTATAACTAACACTGCGTAAGAGTCACACGCAGTTTTAGATATTTGGGTACTTTTTCATTTAAATCGCTGTAATTTTCTTAACACAAACCTTACGAAACTCACGTTCCAAAGGGTCTTCATAAACCGGTCTTCCTATCTTTCGTCACGAGTCTGAATTCATCAAAGTTAGAAAATTGAAAAAGGGTTATGTTGGTCGAAATTTTTATGGACAAGCACATTACTCTTAAGGTGCCGTAAAAAAATGAATCTTTTTTATTATGAATAAATAATATATATTGGGCTTTCTTTACTTTGAAAGCAATATCATGTTTCTTCTACAGTTCCTTCACTTTTTAACTAATTAAAACAGAGATCTATACAATAAAGTAATTGGCAATCAGCGGCACCATACAAAAGTACCGCCTATTTAAATTAATTTAAAAAATTTCTATTAATAAGTTCCACGTTAAAATTTCAATTTTCCATTGTCCTCAATATCGTGATTTACCTTTCCTAACAATCTCGAGACTAATTAATTATCTTCATATGCACAAATTCAAATTATTTTGCAAGCAATCTCGCGAAGAAAGCAAAAATGATTGATAAAATTTAATTACCCATGAGATGGCTAAGCCGAGCGTCAAAACAATTGAAACCGACAGAAACAACATCTCCGGAAGTAATTTATGAGTCGAACCTAATGTTTGATGGTCCATCAATGATGGGCCGAAGCGAATTGTTGTTTTGGTATAATTGTGAGAATTTATGTACTTTTTTATGTTAATTACATTATTAGTATGTAATTTTGACCGAATATTCCCCAAAAGTGATGACTTAGATTCGAAAAATAAAACATTCATAGCCCAAATGGGCTGACCTAAATGAGTCAAAGTAAATTTTTCTCATCTTAGCGAAAGCGTGACTGGACGCATTCCCTAAAAAAAAAAATAAAAATACTGAAGAAATTCACTCTTTCCAGGAATTCTGTGGCAGACTTTCATCGTACAGTCGCGCTTTGCTATCTAGATCGTTCAAATTGCTCATTTTTATTAACAATTCCAAACACGTCAGAAGGCGGAAAAACTGCACTCTAGCAGCGATTCTGCTTTTCCAGATGCCAATCGAAGAAGTGCCAGTCTAGCTAGCTATAGTTAGCAAGCTACTTACCGGGACTAGGAAGTGCTAAGTAAGTTAAGTGGATAGTGCGCTACTCGATTACAAAAATAAATGTTTACTTGCCTTTTGCTTTTATAGCACCACTAATGGCAACGATAGTAACTTTTAACCTTATTTTTTATCGAACAAAAATCTTGCTCGTAATTGAAACTGAAGACGCTTCAGCAGCAATCTTGACTATAGGTTAAAAGATGAATGGATGAACTCAAAAAGGTACTGACCTCTCTAACTTATGCATTAGAAATTGGGGTGAAATGTGATTTAATTAATTTTTAATTTATTGTAAAAGTAGAACGGCTCCTTAAGTAGAATTTGACAAGCTATCGCAATTGAAAATGAATCGTAAACTTTTTGCAGGGTCAGATCTAAATAATAGTTGCAAATTTTTGCTCATTAACGTTAAGATATGTATGTTCCGGTTTAAAGTCTCATAAAATTTTTATTATACATCGTAAATCAAATGATAAACCATCGAAGCAATGAAACCCAAGTAAGCTTTAAAAACAAAAAAATTGAACCAATCTCTTCGGCTAATTTTACGGCCCCTTGAATATTTAGTACTATTAGATAGGCTGAGTTCTTGGAGAAACATATGCAAATTTGCGTGTTGTTAAATACCTGCACGTACATGCCTCGGAAAGAGTTTAAGCCTAGTATGCTGTTCCCAAGAAAACAGCTCAAGGAAAATGTGCACTTATTCCCAAACGGAATTTTGACAATAGGTCAAGGAATTTTGACATCTCAAAAGAGTCAGCTGTGCACCCACTTTTTTAGTTCAGGCAGGGTAAAAATTTCTTCATGTAATGCTGAGCTTTCCACGAACTGTTTGATTTCAATATAATCCATTTTAACAATCACCATATAATCTCAATCTAACAATCACCAGTGTTTAAATCCAAATCTGTCACTTTTACTTCAAGGAATATGTGCTCGGATACATATTTCTTGAAGGAAATTAGGGTTGCGTGATAATAGCGCCATCTGCTCGTGAAATCCGAACTATTTTTTTTCTTGCCGAACAGCATACCGCTTTGGTAGCCGAAACAGAAAAGAAATTCCTTGAGTATTCCTTGAGTGTTTTTTTACATGTGTTTTGTATAGGCCAAGAAATTTCTTGGGAACAGCATACTAGGCTTTAATGAGGTGGAATAGGGGAGAAGGAAGTTACCTGAACTACCTAAAGAAACGGAAGCCGGTCAAATACCAATCCAGAATAATTAAATCATACAGTCTATACCATTCGCGTTGATCGAACACCTTCAAGACATTTCCTCTTCGTTGTGCCCGAATAGAGTAATCGCGAAAGTAACTGTAATACAGTGCAATTATTCTATTCAGGGGTTTTCTATACACAACCATGACACGATCAAATTTGTGCGACGAATGTCTGGGTCCCATGTTCTTTACATGATCGGGAGCCAAGTTGATTGTCTTAAGGCGACTAAGAAATTACTCGAAGGTGTGTCGAATCATTCGACTGTGAAAGAGAACATGAAATGGCTTTTGTTCAATCGCCTTTGGTGAGTACCTGGAATTCTTCTGATTTGTTTCCTTGATCTCAAATGACCCACTTTCTATACCTTTGGATATTTTTTTTTATGATTTATGAACATCTTATCATCTTTCATCTACCACGAGTAGCCACCAATAACAATTACAATATCTTACAGATGAGATCGTAACACTTCTTAATGGTAATGACAATATACCACCGATCAGTTGCTAAACATAATTAATTCAAAACCATTGTTCGAAAAATTTGCGATCATTCCACATTTTTTTCACCGAAAAACAGGTGATTTATTGTCCGCTTATACCAGCGGGAAAAAAATATTCCCAGACCCGCAATGAATAGGTAAAATGATACTGTGTTACACTTAACAAATGATCAAGCCAAATGCGGCTCTATGCAGTTGCGCGAATTTTACCTTCACAATATCGCTCGCGCTAGTAATAAATTTCGTTCATTTTACACCGGGGATAGTATGTGCATATTGCTCCCGCTCGTTCATTTTGCAGATAGTTAAATTGCGTTATGCAACCGACACAACTCATTAAGAGTTTTTAAAATCTTTCGGTCTATGCGCGATCTCTTCAAAAGGAAACGTGTGGGAATGTTTACGCAATTTTTTGTTCTTGTGGGAACATTTTCTGCAGATAATTCAATTAAAATTGTGTAAAGGCTAATTGTGCTCTTTCTCGCGCATAATAAGTCGGGATGATATGCTTTTGGCCTGTGACTGTTTCGGCCGAAGATTTTTCTGGGGCTATGTAATTTTGAAATTTTTGTTGTGTAAGTCCAAGGAAATACACACACACATAGTACAGATTTTTGTTTTTTTTTTTTTACATAATTTGCGCTCAATTGCGTATAATTGCTTGGAAAAAAATTAATCTTAATAGTCCGGAAGTAATTTTTAGATCATAAACAAAACCAGCAACTATTAGATACTGGTTTTTATTAAGCTCGTTCATTAATTGTTATTAAACAGATGTTGATTGAAAGTCAATTTCTGAAAACTTAAATCCGACTTCAATTCAAAATGCCTTTTAGACAAGTTTCTTCACTGACTTTATATAAAAATTCTTCAAACATCATTTGCTATACTAGGTCTGTTCGTTGACAATCCTGTGGCACCCCAGTGCGCCCTAATTGCACTGGTTTTTAAACGTCAAATGCCAGTTCTGTGTTTATTGAGAAACCTGGGGCGCTGTGGTGCGTCCTGGTTTTACCCCAGATAAAAACTCAGGGTTATTGACGGATATCAGTTTAATTGTTAACAGATACGGTATTTAAAGTGGAATTACCTCTTGTTGCGGGCACAAGAACTTAATTTTAGCATTTCGATGTGAACATTATGAAAAAATAGTGGTTTTATTTTATAGTTTTTGTGCAAAAGGCCAGATGACAGTTCTCCTTTTTAATAAGCTGTTCGTTTAACTGACAAGCACTGGGGTGCCCCATGTTTTTTGACAGTTCTCAGGGCGCCCTGGAGTACCACAGGTTTTCGAGTCAACGAACATATTCATAACCATTAGTTCCATTAGTTAGAGATATTTTTTTTTTAAATACGAAATAAATATTCATTACAGAATGTATAATGTATACCTTTCATTTGATATCAAACTTGATACATTTGTCTAATTTTTATTTTATTTTTTGTTATTTTACGTAATTTGTGGATTTAACATGGCGTCATATACCCTATGATCTGCGGAATACTAAGCCGAAGCTAACAACACCTCATTTGTCGAAATATGATTAGTAATTTAGAAAGAACAGATGAATATACATACTAACATAGATTACTAAAATCATAACCTCTACTTTTGCTTTGCCCTAGTCTGATAATAACATGTATAAGCTTTTCTTTCTTTTTTCCTTCCTAATTTTTAATCTTTGCTTCATGCGAAGTCGTCCTGCATAAAACTCAGGTTGAAAAATTCGATATTTTGCTGATCTCCGTCAACATTACGCTGCGTTCTCCTCGCTGTTCACAACCATTACAGCGCTACTCAAATCACCACCTCTGAAACTCCCTTGTTCGAATATGTGTCTGTCAAAATTGCCCTCAACCCTCGTGCGCTTTTCATTTTATGTTGCTATATCCGCCCTGCGCAATCGCTTGAAGCCTACAAACTTGCTACTGATGCAATCGACGCCCTGTCTGCTCTCCTCGACCCCTGTGATGATATCATAGTCCTTGGTGATTTCAATCTCCCCCGCTTGCAGTGGTCTCTCTCTGATGATCATTCATTTTATATCCCAACCAATGCAACATCTGCAACTGAACTGCTGATTGTTGATCATCTTTCCGACTCTGGTCTTTGCCAAATCAGTGGTGTTAAAAATAACCTAGGTCGTCAGTTTGACCTGATATTTTCATCTAACCCTATTAATTCTTTTGTTAGTGAAAGTAACCACCTTCTTTCCACCCTTGATCAGCATCACCCTCCTCTTTCGCTTACCTTATTTTATGATTCTTCTCGCTCTCTGAGCCCCGTTTCCACTTCAACTTCTATAAAACGGACTTCTCAAAGTTAAATTCCCTCCTATCCAATTCTAACCTCTCCTCATCCCTAAACAATCTTCAATTATCCATCAACAACTGTGTTGGCATTTTCTACACAGTCCTATTTAATTGCCTGTCCCAATGTGTCCCCTTGGAACCTATAAAAACTCGCTCTTCTGCCCCACCTTGGTATGATAAAGAACTTCGATCTCTCCGTAACAAAAGGAACAAGCTATGGCATTCCTATCTCAGTTCTAGATCCGACCCAGACTACTCCTCTTATCTTGCCGTATCTGCCCTCTTCTCCAAACGTTGTGAATCTAATATAACCTAAACAGTAGTTTAATGAAATCGTCGGACCAAAAATGATTCATTTGGTATTTTTCAAAATAATCGAATAATCGCCGATTAATCAAAAGGAAAAATAATATGATTATTCGATTAAATCAAATTAAATTAATCGATTATCGCACTCATTTGATTAAACGTTGGCATCTTTATTTGCGAACATACACAAATTATCAGTTTTAGTTTCAGCATTGATATTGGCTGGGTACGGCAACTACACCGCACCAAAAAAGTATATGTATCTTTAATCTACTGATCAAGCTAATTAACAAAGAAAATATTTAAGCGAACACTTCAAAATTTCTCTAATAAAGAGGCAGTTATTCGCTTTAATTTTAATTTACTTCTCTTTTAGGAACGACAGTGATAATTTATGTTTTTTTAACGATCACTTTGTTAAGTACACTAAAAACAAAATGTATAATAGAGCCTATAAAAACAAAAATTTGGTCTAAAAATTCAGTCTTAAAATGCTAATCAAAATTAATCTATCAAGTAAATTTTTGGAGCGTTTTATTTTAAATATACATAAATTAACTTTCATAATAAGGGATATAATAAGATAGTGATGGGGTAACTCATGAAAGACATCACTATATAGATACATTATATCTTGAAAAGCGTAAAGAATTGAACCTTCTCTAAAAAACTAGGTGTTATGTGTTTGTTTTGAAATGCTCTTTCACTTAGTGAAGCATAAAAAATAGTAGACACCCTGTATACTTGACAAATGGGCTCTTATTACCAAACGTTTTAAAAAAAAAAAAACTTGTAGACAAATCATCCGTAACGTAACTTAGTTCCAGGTATTAATGGGCCCAAAGATATGAATCGAATTCTCTTTGTCACAAGCAAAATACTTTCAACTGGACCACGACCCAAATCTCTTGCTCGAACCACGCAGCTGTATCTTGGGGCTGACTAATTTCGAATCGTAGAAACAAGCAAAAAAGCGGCAATTTCTTCAGATTGGCAAAAGAATTTGCAATCTGCGAGGCCACCACAATTGAATGCAGAGCCCGCTCCATTTTCTTGGGCAATATCTGTCGGCTTTTGCGCTCAGATACAGCGAACGATGAAAGGCTAAACGTTTTGAGCTCGCGAGCTCATAATTTGTTATTGCGGCCGGATTTTGTATAATGGTTGCAACAAAAATAGAAGAAAAATGCATTTATGAAGTTTGCTACCGCGGTGGTTATAAATCTGAGTGTGGCCAGTTTATAATACTGCGGAATGCATCGCTTCTGTAAATTTGAAGTTGCACCAAATGCCAATTTTACCCCAATTACTAAAACCTGTTAAAGAATAATTAGATAGATTGCATAATTTTGTTTTTCTTTGCTACGTTTTAATGCGATTATGTGATGGTATTTGCTATACAAAATAGAAATTATTTAATTAGTTTATATAAGTTATATAATTAGTCTGAAATAATAGTCAAAACTCATCTGCACATTAGGAATTTCAGTAGTAAGATAAAAACAAACAATTCGATTCTAAACTCCTGCGATAACAATTGACCGCACTCTATTTTCTTGAGTTATTAAAATATTAGCTGCGTTTTTTTCAATCGGATCAGGATCTGGATCAGTCTCTTAACATTGACATACAACAACAACTCGTGATCCACACTTTCATTTGGATTAGAATCAATGATCCGCAACAAGTGGTTACAAAAAATTCTACGAGAAGTGCTAGTGTCGGATGAATAGTTCGGAAATTTCTAACAGAACTTTAAAGGCTATTTTTGAGTTTTCTTTGACGAAAGCTGTCGTCTAATCCTCAATTCTTATTAGATTAGCAAAAACAGGAATTCCAGCTCCTCAAACCCAAAATCGTGATCCCGGTGATTAATCCGAATCCTTTTTTTCATTTGATCCTGATCCAGAGCCAGATCCAGATGAAAAAAACGCAGCTATTGTGTCATTCACAGGATAACTAGACATTTATCTTCGAATTTTCCCTTGTTAATGCTGACTGTCGTTTGAAATGTCATAATGTGTAAGGATTCTTAAAATATTTCTATTTCATAATATTTTTTTTTAAAATTGTTCCCAATTTACTACCGCTCTTCCTGTTCCACTATTTCTGAATGTACTATATATTATAGCGAAGTTTAAGACTTATTATTTTCAAACAATTCGATATAAAACTAAGTGTTGCTGTTAATTATCACAACAAAGTAATGCTGCCTTTTTAATATAAAATGTAATGCACCCTTTGAGAGTCATATTTTATTCCACAAGACCAGCAATATAAAGTCCATAGAGGCCACGCCGATTATGGCCGTTATATTTTTGTATCGTCAGGACTTACACAAGTAACAATTTGACCAAGTTTCATCCCTTAATAATTAACCCCCAACATGTTTTAGATGTCACTGAGGCGCATCACTCAGTGGGACTGAAAACTGAACATAACCTAAAAATAATATTTTTTTTTTCATTTTTAAAAAAAAGTTTTCAGCCATTTTGAATTTTGACCACTTTAGGGGGTCAAAAATCAAAGGATATGTGTATTTATATTTAGGAAGGATTCTGACCTTATCTCTAAGTAGAAAAACCTATTTTTGACCCCCTAAAGTGGTTGTTTTGCCGTATGTGCGGCGTAACACCTAATAAAAATAAAATGTCCATTTTTATTTGTTTTTTGTACGTTATGGCATAGTTTTTTACAATATATATTGTTTCCTGGGTCTTTACTCAGACTGAGAATTGGGCACACACTGCTTGTAGATGTAGATGTAGATTGTTGTGACTGTCCGAAGACTTACTTAGGCCATTACAGGCCCATTGTGATACCACTTTTTGTGACCAGGGTTTCTCGTGGGTATCGAACCCACAACCTCTAGCGTCCTGCTGGCTCGCAGTGAACACGTCGCGTTACCAACTGGGCTATTGAGGCCCCCGCGCACACGGCTTACCAACGAATACGTCCTACGGCGCCAAAACCAACCCCTTTGTCCACACTGTACATAACCCCTCACAGTTACCCACATTTTAACCTCCTGTCCCAAATCTCTTAGTTAGATTTCTTCTCCAAACCTCACAATCCAATTTGATCCTAACTTCCTGCAACTCCTCCCGTAAAGTATCTTCTTTTTTCTTTATTATCAATTCCCTTATGGTGAAAACAAATCCTCAAAAAATATGCTCGGCAAGCGCTCGAACATTAAGACACTATTCAAACATTAAGGTGAACTATACTCCATGCCCGTTATGCCCTAACTGCCTAGTTTACGCCAAGGGTTAAAGACGAAAGTTTTTTTATTTAAAAGACTTCTTGAAATCTGAAATTATATTTAATTATTATCAACTCCGTCCAAAACTGAATTCAAAATATTTTCGAAATCTCTTGATTTCTAAAATAAAAGTTAAATTTTATTATAAGAACTTCCTACTGATAAAGCTATTAAAAACCACATAATATTTTTCTTCGATTGAGAATTGACATCGTAAAGTTTAACGATATAAAATATCTAGGAATCACCCTTGACAAAAAAAACTCAATTTCGCAAGCATATAACAATAGTTCTTAACAAAGTAAGCATTCTAATAAAAGTTTTGTACTCTTCTATTAATAGACGATCAATACTCAGTTTGGAAAATAAGCTCATAATACAAAAAGTTATATTTCAAACACTCATGCTGTATGGTTTCAATGTGCAAAAACACATATTAAAAAGCTTCAAATGGTACAAAATAAAATGATTTATAATCTACCCTGGCGTTTCTCTACCACTCAAATTCATAAATTAGCTGATGTAGAATTAATCACCAACAAATTAAGGAGTGCTGCTGAAACATTTCATGAAAGGTGTAACTATGCAGACAATCCCTTAGTTAAGCAATTATCTATTAGTGATAATATAATGTAATGTGTAATTTAGGGTAGGATATAGATATAAGGTTTTAAGTTAATTCCTCTCACTAAAAAAAAAAATTATTAATAATTTTTTTCCTAAAACTTATATTAAAAACGAAAAAGACACTCTGGTTACATCAACGAACTAATAATATAGATGAATGAATTTTTATATTCCGCACTAAATACAAGAATACTATTTGTATAGATATTATAAATAATACTACATATATCAGAGAATCGTTATCTATTTCTTAACAAAGTACGTAGGTGTATTAAGGGATCCCCGTACTAGTTACTAATTTTCATTTCATATCTCAAAAACATTCATTCAAAAAACAAATTATGAAAGTAATTCCTAAAGGTACTTTATCGTTCAGTAAGCATTAACGCCTGACGAGCTACATAAGTACTTACTTAATCACTTACCACAAGTACTCAAGTTATACTAATAATTTTCAAGATATGCATTTAATTTCACTTATAAGAATTACATATCGATAAGTGGCATTTACTGATATCGTAAAAGTATTAAGAGTGCTATAACTTTTGAGGAATAGTCACTCAAAATCTATTTTAACAAATCATTACACTGCATTTAGCCAAGTGGAGTAGATGGCGCCGTTGAAAATAAGATTCAAAAAAGTGAACCCACTTAATATCGAAAGTGAAATATAAGAACTTCAAAAGAGGCATTTAATACAATTGTGGTGCGGTGAAATTACCTTCATTTCAGTGATTCTGTGAACTTTTAGAGAATGATACTTATCATAGGGATTTTCGCTGTAGGCTTAGCAGTAGCTACAGATGCTACTCGATGTAGTATACCAAAACCAGACGTCCCGAACGAATGGCAGAATATGCACTCAAAATGCATTGTGGCCATTCTAAAGCATATTGAAGATGAATTTAATGCAACATTCTTATACCTTTCTATGGCAACATTCTTTTCTAAGGACACCGTAAATAGGTTAGGTCTTTCGGAATACTACTTCAAGGCAGCGCACACAAAAAGACAACACGCCGCCAACCTGATGGAATATCTTTCTATGCGGGGATCCAATCAGGATTCGATTTTAGACCTCATCAAATATCCCACTGTACAAATAGTTGCATGGAATGGTGTTGCTGAATCTCTGACCGATGCGTTGCAGGTGGAAACTAAAATGACTAAGAGTATTAATAATGTAATCAAATTATGCGAATCAAACCCTGCTGACTATCATGTTATAAAACATTTGAGCAGTATATTCTTAGATGATCAGTACAAAATCCAGCGTGAGATTGCCGAAAAAATAGCCACTCTCAAGAAGATGATGAAGAACCATGGATCTGTAGCAGAATTCGTGTTCGATAAAAGTCTGTTGACTGCAGCCACATTATTCTAGTCAGTTATTTACTTTTTTTTTAATTGTTAGCATTTTATTAGTTTCATCGAAAAAAATTATCTACTTTCAAATCAATTTGAAAATTTTTCTTTTTGTGTTCTATAGTAATATTGTAATAAAAATTCTGTCAAACAAACTTTCATTTTTTTATATATCTCTATTCATTACTGGAACTTTCCCAGAATGAGCGGTGAAATTTCATTTTGTAAGGAATGTCAAAAAAAACCCTGCATTAAGCTTAAGATTAAGCATAATAATATACATTAAGTAATTCCTGATTAGAAAAATCTCTGGTATATAAAACTCCACACATTAGACTTTTGTTAAGTGTATCTAGACTTTTGTTAAGTGTAAAGCTTACTTTAAAACTTATGAGATAAACATAAACTATATGAAAAATAAAATAACATATTCCTGATCAGGACGACAGACACATTATATTTTATTCTGATGTAAAAATTAATTTTGAGATAAGGTTTATTCATAATTAAATATAAACGTTTTAGTTAACTGGTACTACCAGAATGAAACATTAGTTCATATTTTCTATATCCTATAAGAGAACTCTACATCATAACGAATAATCTGACCTAAAAAAATTAACTACAGGAGAGAAGCTTTTGTTTAATTTTATATATATCAAGATTAAAATCTATAGACTGGAAATATTTGTTATAGCATCTACACATATGAGTTATTGGTTCAAAAAATCCATAATTTGTTCGATGACTTTTGATGTAAAGAAAAGTTCGCTAGCGCAAGACAAGACAAGATATCAAGAGAAGACAAGATATCAGGCAAATCCATTAATCCAACCAAAACTTTATGCACAAATAGACATAAGTGCATTTCTCGCCTTTTATAAAGTGAAGTCATACCGAGTAAGTGCACAAGCACAAGTCGATCACACCATGGAAGTCGACGCAGAGCAAATCGTAAAAATTTGTTTGTACCGATTCTAGCCTATCAATGTGGACGCTGTAGTAGGGATTCCAAATTTGGCAACCATACTCTAGCACTGATCTTACCAATGATTCATATATGGCCTTCAAGGTATAAGGATCACGAAATTCCTGGGTCCAACATCTAACAAAACCAAGCATATATAGAGCTTTATTGATTACAAAATCTAAATGCTTTGAAAAAGTTAATTTTGTGTCAAAGATGACTCCCAAATCTTTAATATCATCAGTAAAATCTAGATGGATATTATTTATGGAGTATTGGAATATAAGCGGAAGGAGTTTACGACTATAGACTACGGCATTACATTTACCAATATTTAAACATAAGTTATTATTCGTATCGTACACCACAAACTGAAAACATCAATGTCACTCTGTAAAAGGGAGCAGTTGTCATAATTGTGAATCCGCTTAAAAATCTTAACGTCGTCAGCATAAATTAAAAGTTCAGAATGTTTGATCACACATTCAAGATCGTTAATAAATAAAATAAATAGTAAGGGACCAAGATGACTACCCTGAGGAACGCCAGACTTTGTACTAACTACATGTGACAAGGCATTTCTTGAAAGAACTCTAAAACTCCTATCGCTTAAATAGGATGAAATCCATTTAATTAAAAGGTAAGAAAAGCCAAGTTTGGAAAGTTTGAAAATGTAAAATCCAAATCCAAAATAATAATCAGTATGGAATTAATAGAATCTTTAATTTTCTTTTACGTTGAGAATTTCAATTCAAAGAATGATACACTACATACAACTAAATATCTGATTCCAACAACTAATTTCATGGTTTATAACAAGATTGCTAATAAGCTTAAACAGACAAATTTATTTAAAAATTATAAAACTATATTGTTATTTAAACCACATATCTAGTTGAAACGATATGTTAGAATTAGTTCAGACTACGAAGCTTACTATTAACACTAATACGACCAACCCTACTTATTAAATAATTTACATTAACTTATATAAAACCTTAATTTCTTCTGACATTGTGAAATTATGTTGATTCTCATATATGTACCCTTAATTCTTTAGAAGTAATGGGAAAACATAGAGAAAATAAATATAATAAAATTAAGATATTTTATAAAAATTAATTTAGGGTTCAACATTTGAGCCCACGGTTGTTAAACTTTCTAGCAAGCTTCTAATAGTTACGACTATGCATACTTGTTAAAACAAACATCGACCGTATTAAGTTATGAAGAATACCTGATCAATTTAACTAGTAACTTTGACATTAAAATAGTTAGATGAACTAGGATCTAATTGATTGAAATAGAAAATGAAAAAGTATTCATTGCTGAATTAACTATAAATATTTTTTTTTCAATAAAATGAGGTATGACATAAAATAATATTAAGGACCTACCGGTGCAATAAAATTATAAAAACCAACCGATTAGTACCACCAAAAAAGGTGAAACATATTCAAATTATCACAATCCAAAAACAAAGCGAATGCAAAAATTCAAAATCAGTTTATATTTTACATAAGCAACTATAATCCAGTTTGGGAAATGCCAGGTAGGTTTCCAAAAGTAAAAGAAGGCAATTAACATTTTATCCGATAAAACTTAATAAAATATTCGGAAAAAGTTAAAACCTACACCCTCTTCTTTTTAGTTACATAATAACAACAGCTCGTTTACAGATTTAGAATGATAGCAAGGTTGTTTACCTTTCCTGCTTAGAGAGAGTGAAAAACAGTCAAAATTATTGGAAAAATCAAAATCAATCGTTATATGGTTGTATATGTGTGTACAAATATGTACATTGAGACTACCTAGAACTCAGTTGATATGCTGATCATATTTGAATCAAAGATAGATGTTTAAAAAAGAATTGTGCGACATTGACGATTTTCGGCATTTTTAAATTAATAATTATAAATGGAAATGTGTTTTTGATATGTCGTAGTTTTTGACCTTAAAAATCTTTCGCATAACTCGTAAGAGTTTAACTTTAAAATATAAAATGACTAATAACATTTTAAATAATATAAAAACATTAATTACATAAAGTGATATACTTTTTAATATTTTAATCTATTCTCCAATAAATAGTCCAACTTCACATAGAATTCAAGCAATTTACTTTTTTCCCAGGATCGATTACCAACAAATTTTTTTTGCTAGTTCATTAGACAAAATCGCACAAAAACCTGATCTAAATTCAGTAGACTTTTTTTTCCATTCCGGCACCAAAAATCGACCATTTATAATCAGCTACTGTGTGGTTAAATTTTTTTTCTACCTTTCTTTATTATTGTTTACCAAAATGCTTAGTGGGATACATAACCGAAGACGACAAAAACGTTCAAAGACGCCGGAACTAATTAACAAACAATCGAGAAACTTTTCCTTTAAATAACTTTTGAATTTATTAAAAACGTTAAAAACTTTTCTAAAAAATGAAACGTTTATCAAAAGAAAAATACTTTCAGTTTGCATGGCATGAATTTTCCTCACCATGGGTTTGGCACTTTTGAATGTTTGCCTGCCAGCGAGTACGTGCCAAGCAAAAGTTTCTTCTCCTTCGATTTTGCAATGTTTTCTAAAAAAAATTTTCATTACACTGAAATAATTAAAATCAACGATAGCTGTGGTGGCTATTGCCATTTGGCTTTTATGTAATTCCATGTTGTTGTTATACTTTCCGCTTTCTTAAGTCTCGCCATATCGTCGACTGAGTTTGTCGAACCTGGTGCAGACTTGCAATTAGTAGAACGGTGGCATCGTCCGCACTTGCATTCAGTAAACATTTGAGATATTTCCATTTTCAGTTCAAACTCACTCGAAACTGTTGAGTCATTCAGATATACCTCTTTAGTCGTTGATATTTTTTTTTTTATTTATGTTTGTTTTTGTATTGTAACGCGTGAACCTGGACGCTCGCGAATTTATGATGCCACCAATTTCACTTTGGAAGAAAAAAACAAAGAAGCGATATGCGCCGCCGTCACCGTGATCGCACCTTTCTCTGCAAGTGCGATGAAGATGGAGATCAGCTGCGCGCTAGCCAGTCAGCACAACGCAAAATACCTTTTCACTTGCGAACACGGATCAGATCCCATCAATCATTTGTGTCTCCGTCCGCGTTCGGGCTTGGGTGAGGCGCGATTTTTTCAGAATTAAGGTCAACTATCAATTACCAATAATCTCCTGGGTAAAATGCATACAACATGGTGGTGGATACCTGTCGACTGATAACTCGCTTTCCACCACTAACCGCCGCCATCTTCAGGTGGTCATGTCGCGACTTTGAGAGCCTCCGCCGAGTGTGTGGCCGTGTGGCCACCTCCTTAATGCGTGCACTGTGGCCACTGGCCAGCGGGCAATAACGTGCCTTCAATGGTACATGTAAAAACAATTTGCATCGGTCGAGTACCCAGATCTTGGGAAAGTTTTTCATTGGAAAATCGGATTTCTTCCGCGACTAATATTACATGTCCATACACGCTATCATGCACTTACAATCATAATTATATTAACTAAATTCGGTAATGTTCGATATGATCACACCACTTATGTTTCTCTTTTATTTTTACAGGCTGGGAACTTAAAGGACTGAATTGCTACAAATATTTCAATATCAAACATTCATGGGAAAAGAGTGCCGAACTCTGCAGAAGGTAAGCTAAAATTATAATGAAGATATTCTGAACAACTGACATCTTTTGATAGCTTTAAATTTAATATGATTAATATGACAATATATATGGTAGTAACTGGGATTTTTCCCAGGGTGGGCCTGACCCAACTAACAGTTTGCAAGAATTTTTACACAAATTTGAAATAGACTTATAAATCTATTAATAATTTGTTCGTAAAAAAATGTTAGACCAATACTATACCTGTGGTAGCAAGACCGAGACCAAATCCATGTTTGTGAAACTTGGCCAAGAACAATACCGAACTGCGAGATTTTTGTCAACAGGAAAACACATTTTTTCTATTTTTAGTATCTTTAGCCCTTTGAACTCGACTTTGCGCAATTTGTTATTTTCAGAATTTGAAATTTGAAAATTAATAAAGAACATTTCGTCAAGAAAATATATTCGATTTACTACTGAGGCATACATCCTCCAAATATAGTAAAGGAACAAGAAAAAACCATTTCTGTCGCAAAACTTTATTACATTTAATTAATATATGTTTTTATGAATGGTATGGACCAAAGCATTCAAAACATAGTGGAACAAGACAACGTTTGCATGTAAAATAGGTACTCTTATCTTTTGATTTTCTGTCTTTTTGTTTGTAGCACCTGACAAACCGACGTCTACTTTTTCCTCGGTCTAGCAAGTGATAATGAGAAACGACTTCGCTCTTTGCTTTTTCACACACACACATTTCGTCATTTTTGACAACTGTCAGGACATAAAGATAAGCTTGCATTATACTTAATGGTACAATTCTAATAGAAATGTTGATACGAAAATGTTGTACAATGTTGATTTAAAGTTTGTCCCAAAAATATAATATCCCATTAAGGCTCAAAGGGTTAAGTAGAGTCGTTGGTTTTAAAAAAAAAAGATTCTATCTTTAACCCCATATTTAGTAGAAATGATTAGAACATTCTGAATTTTAATAAAATATTTATTAGTTTGGTATTAATTGAACTTATACTCCAAGTTTGAAAGCGTTTTGTTCTACAGTTTTTAAGACATTGTAATTAATTTGATTCTTATACCCTAAGAGCCCGTCTTATGACAATCATTATTATAATTAAAAGTTTGTTTAAATATAACTTAAAAACAGTAGAACTAAAATCATGCAAATTTAGAGCATAAGTGTAATCAATCTTCAAGACAACAAGGAAATTATAAGATTACTTCATTAACTAGTTCAGTACTTTATCATCTTGCAAACGAGACCAAGACTAAGGCAAAGCCTATTGATTGGCCTTAGGCTTGGTTTTGGTCTTGTGCTGCTCATCACATCAGTTATAAATAATAGTAAAATAAGAAAAAATACTTTTAAGAGTTCTTGTTCAAACTTTTGTGAAAATAAATTGCTCTCTCTGCAACAAATGCGAATGAGTGAAAGCTAATCAAGAACTTCTCTATAAGCTTTATGACTTTATACGAATTTAAAATTGCAAAACAGATGCAGTAGTAATTAATTAAAGTTGAAAAAACAATTATTTAGTCTCTTAGAAGTTTTTACAAGAACATATAATTCTAAAACATGAAAATGAATCACATGGCACATTGTTATAAGTGATTTGAAAATTTTGCCACCACTTAGTTACTAATGCTATTGAAGAATATTTAACAAATAAATTTTTGAAGTTATTATATCATCAGCTTTTTAGAAAAAAATATTTTATTGGGAGTCCTGGCTTTAATTAAACCTTATACATATCTAAAATAAAGAATTACAGACATGGGTTGGCTCATCTGCCTATTCCAAATACTATTAGTGCTATTAGTATAAAATAATTGATTCCTTAAATGTTCCTTAGAAAAAGTTACGAGATGAACAATGACAGAGTTAGGCGAACATGCATATGGTATGACAATCTAATTCTCAACTGAAAATTCCTTGCAATGTTCTTCGAAAGTCACATAAACAAAATGAATTTTTGAGAGCTTCTAGAGGAGGCTTTTCATAAAAAGTATAAGCCAAAATTCACATGTTCCTCACTGTCTAGTGTCTACATCTATCACAGTATAGTATGTCAATATATTATAGTTATATAATTATTAGAACAAGTTAGTTTTTCTTTTATAGGAGTGGTTTTGTAAGTAAAATTATGATTATTTCAAAAATTTAACCAGAAAACTAATAAACTAGCAGAAAATAAATAAATTTCAACCTACACAAATCTGTCAACATATTTCAGATACCTCCCACATGAATCAAAAACATTTATTAATGGCAACTTATTCGCCAGAATGCCAAGACAAGATTTTTTCATGAGTATAAACCAGTTCATAACTTTTATTATTAATTCACTTCATAAGTTCGATTTATTGCCTACATATTAAATAATAAAAAATTAAAAATGTATACGAGAACTGAACGCTCACAATGTCGAACTGAATTAAAGAGCAACAATGCGGGAGAGTTAATTTATCCTTGTAGGATGTCAGAAATGACGAGAAACGTCTCTTTTCAATCGTATTTAAAGAAATTAATTTAAGTCTATCCTGGTAAGAAGGTAGATTCACGGTATCCAGCTAAGAACCCGACTGGATTTCTATATAGGTAGCCCTAAATACGAATGTGGGTCTAATGAGGAAACACTGCGGCAAACCAAAATATTGAAAGCCCGCATTAGCATGCAAATGAAGCACGTTTAAAAAATGACCCATCAAGAATTTGTGTGGAAAATTAGAGGCAGTATAAATTAGGGGTATCTTCGGAATTCTTAATGCGAATCTTATCTCGATAACTTAAGGCTAGATTATGCATTAGGTAAATATTACATAATGAAAATAAGAAATAAGAAAACTTATTGGTCCAATGGTCCACCTGATCACACAAAATCATAAGATCGTAAACTGAAGTATTTTTACTATTATTATTATTATTAGCCTTAAGTAACACCGTCCTTCTTTTCGTCCATCTTTTGGATAAAAACGATTTCCTCCAACCGCAAACGGGAAATAATAAATTGAATTTTTTATGGATTACAAAAATTCTTCGATTAATAACTACCGACTGTCTGTCTCATTTGCAATTCAACAATGTGCAATAAAGTTACCGTGATTGCTAAAATTCGCGCTTCACTGAATTGCATTTAGGTAGTACATGATAAATGCAATTCACCTCTTCCTTGGGGGCATACGTTACATCAATTAGCGTAACGTTCCAAAAATTCCATAAATTCTTGCCAGGTGAGAATTCTCATGTTGAAATGGCGAACAACTGTTTAACAGCATAATTTATATACGTATATAAGCAAATTTATCCATGGCCTTTGCGGCATTTATTTATATAAGTGATATTCAAGGAAATCAGCATTTGATCTCTAAGTTCCACATATTCAGGTGCAATCAGTGGAAGATTTCTTAACATGTGCCTAGAGTTGGATTGAAAGAACGCCAACAATGTCTATACAGATCGGCACCATTGCGCATGCCTCGTGATCTAGTTCTATATATTGGCTAAGAAGTAAAAATAAAAGCGTTCTTATGAACAGTTAAACTCTCAGCCCTGAATGGAATGTGTCTGCACAGGTATGCAAATTGCTCTATCCATTAACAAATTTTCACAAATCACAAAAGCACATATTTTCATCCATATGCCCAGCCAGATCGGCTTTTCTATGTCATACGATTAGCGCTTTTTGGTCTATGAGGGTTTGCCGCTCTCGTATATCTTTCATTATGGTGTGCTGTGGTGTGACTGTTTCCCGCCATATCTCGGGCATATATATATTTATAAGCCTCAACCTGCGCGCGCACATACCGTTAGATTAATGAAACGAGTTATGCAAAAAGAATACATTTCATAACGATTCGCTTGTGCATACGACGACGACGAGGAAAACTTTTTAATGCTGTTGTGCGCTGTGCTGCGCTTTTGCCATCATGTCTTGTCTCTTTTCTTGGCACGGCCTTTTGTTTTCCTTTGTGGTTAAAATCCACACTTATCGATACATATGTGGAACACCGGCAGCGTCCTCGGCGGTCTTTTAGGCAGTATACTAACTGTAACCGCTTCGAAAACATTTTCAAATTCAATGGAGGCGCAGAAGAAGCTAAGGCGGCGCGAAGACAAAAACCGACCTCGACACAATGATTAGTCAGCCATTGAGCATGTATGTCTCTGTGACAACGTTATTTTCTTCTACCTGCATTTTTGTCAGGTGTCCCAATTCTTGAGGCATTCTGATTTTGGGCTTGGAAGTATTTAAAACGATGATACGCTAATCAATGGGAATTGAAAATGGGTCGGCAAGAGGAAGCGAATTTAGGTTCTGCGCTACGAGGGTAAGTAGAACGTTTCTTTATCATCGTAATTTATGCGTGGGACGATTTCTTTTATAAAAGGCGAAATGCATAATATACTTTCGAAATATATAGTATAAACATTCAAAATACAAGTTTTCGATTTTAAACAGTTAAACAACAGCAAGTGTATAACACCCGGATTAAAATTTGGAATACAACATGAATATTGTCCAGCCAAGATATCAAGAGTAATTTTAGGGATTACCATTCATTCCTCCGAATGGCATTCCCCGAATGTCATGAATGACAATTTACCCGAACGTCCATATCCCTGAATGTCCATTTACCTGAACAACCATTTAACCGAACGTCCACGTGCCTGAAAATAATATATATCTAATAGACAGTTTGTATAAGGAAAATCTTCAGTTAATAGACATTTTGTATAAGGAAAATGCCCACTTAATAGACAGTTTGTATAAGAATAATCTTCAGTAAATAGACAAATATTGCGAATGCATGATGATACTTACGAAACGATAAATTATCTGAAAGCTATTGGCCAAAACATCGGTTTGTAAGATTCTATATAATTATATAAAAAGAAGAATGATAAACTGAATGTATAAAAGTATAATTAACCTCTAAAAGTATGGACAAAATTAAATTTCGGGGAAATATTACGGGCGCGTGAATATTCGAGTAAATTGTTATTCGGGGAAATGTACATTCGGATAAATGGTCGTTCGGGTATGTATGTAGATATTCAGGGAATGCCATTCGGGGGAATGGGCGGCAACGATTTTTAGGCCCTCCCCGAATCCAAGTCTTTATCTTCGTCTTATTATGACATCAGCAAAGAAGTTGAACTATTAAAACGAAGGCAAAGCGAAACTGTTCGAATTCGTTTGCTTAACTTGACATTTGAAGTTTACTTAAATGTATCCTCCCGTCAAAATACATTATACATATAATAAAAATCATTTTTTCAACCTACCTTGCCGTATATCTAAATCTATCTATCTACCTATCTCCTTAACTAGACAACTAAACTGTAGCGCTAAAAAAATTAGTAATGGAAAGTAGGAGAATAGCACAGAGATGCGGATGCAAAAATTTTTGTAATGTAAGTCGTGAGTCGATTTGGGTTTGCCGTGAAATGGCTGAAAAATCTGTAGGAAACCAAATAAAATTGAAATGCTAATAAAAATAAAAAATTTCATAAATTTCTTCAGATCCCAGCACATATTGTCCGCCACCAAGTTCTCCCTCGCAGCTCAATTAGCATTTTCTTCAATTCAACACAAAAATTGTTCGAAGCATATTTAGTGGAAAACTATTCAAGATCTCAAGCGTGTGCTTAAACATTCCCTTATCCTCTTCAAATGTAAAATAAATAAATAAAATAAAAATAAAATAAATAAAACAAAATTTAAAGACGTAAAATAATGTTTTACAAGACAAGTATGTAGTTGAGATGCTGTTCTCATGGATATTTTTGAAACTCCCAAAGTTTTTTAAGTTTTTAATTTCTTCGTATAATGAGAAAAATTAATAGTTCGAGGATTATGTTTCAAAAACGCTTCATACATTTAAAAATCAAATAGTTTAAAATATCTTTATCTTCTGATTGTTTCAAAAATTACAAAATTCCAATTATCATATCATTTTTTCTAATAGATATTTTGTTTATTCGAATTTGTGCTTTTTAAATTGCAAATTATGAATCTACTGTAAAGTAAAAAAAATAAAATATCTGCTTCTTAGTGTTAACTCAGAGATCCCAACGAAAGCATATCGTATACGAAGGGAACGAAAATGGCTAAATAGTTGCAAGAAAATGTTTTAGTCGTTTTAGGAAATTAAATTTTGAAAATTCTGGAATGCCCAAGTCGAAAATTTCCTTTTCTCAACTTAATACTTCACTAATTAACAGGTTAACTGTAACAAGAAAAATCAAATCGACTAATTTAAGAACGATTAAAATGGCACAAAAAGGTTGAATGCAATTCTCGTCAGGCATATTACAATTTTACCTCAGCAAAGGTCTATCCAGATTAATATTCAGTAACAACAATATCCTAAACTATTAAAATTATTAACAAAGTGATAAGATCACTATCCTACCCTAACATTCCTTAAATTTATGCACTTCACAGTATCTTCTACCGAGAGTGCCAACAAAATAATTTTATATTAGTACAGTATTTCTAATTACTTACTAATTACTTTCGCGTAAACAACAAACTAACCGCTGCCGCAGCATAAATCAATCCAAAAGAATTTCTCTTTTCTTCTACGTGTTTGTCGTTTGCGATCACCTTATCAGTTAACGCGATCAATGATCTTCACCAGATTTAGACCAGGTAAATAGAAATCGTTAAGCATCAACACATTTCTCTGTCACTGACCCTTACATTTGCGCCAAGTGATTCTGTGACTTGGCTAGTAATTAGCACGTGTTTTCCATGTTAAACATGATAAAATAACATGGTTCACGCACTGTTGTATATATAATGCACTTAAGCCTATTCGATATTCGTACAAATTATATTGGCGAAATCATGTCATTCAAGGTTAAGGTAGTATTCAGATAGTATGAGCAGAATAATAGGCAATTAAAATTCGACTGGGTAGGTCAAAAACACCATTAAATACCGTGGAGAATAAAATTACATTATCAAGAGAAAACTGTTTGCGTAGGCATTCTGCAAAGCAAAATCTTTTTTAGTTTTTGTACCTAACAAATCCAATGAGTTTCCAATTTTCCATCAGGTAGTCAACGTACCGTAGATTTACCATTATCTTTGCACCTAACCATTCCTCATTCATTTTAAATTGGAATTAACGGAGCAAATGACTACAGAGGTAATTAACACCTTACCTTGCACTCGAAATTGTTTTAAGCACTTTCATGTGACCTCCATCAGTTTTGTGAGATGTGACAATGGACCTTAAGTTGCCCACATACCTGTACAATTGTTCAATTACTTTATTTTTATTTTTTATTTTTTTTTAGGTATGGCGCAGAACTGGTTGCCGTTGATTCGTATGCTGAAAACAACATAACTCTTTCGTTGGCTCGATCGAGTGATCCCAGTAGGAGGGCATCAGATAAATATTGGCTGGGTTTGGCATCTTTAGATGATCTCAGGACAAATACGCTGGAATCAGCATCTGGAACTCTAGTCTCACAGTATTCAGGATTTTGGTCACTAAATCAGCCCGATCCAAAATTAGGAGAATGCGTTGCTGTTTCAGTTTCGCAAAAATTACAGTCTTGGCAATTAGGAACATGCGAAAGTCTTCTCCCATTCATGTGTCGAGCTCCAGCATGTCCACTAAATTCTATTCACTGTTCGAATGGACTTTGCATAAACCAGGCGTTTAAATGTGATGGCAACGATGATTGTGGAGACGGTTCAGATGAACTGGATTGTCCAACATCTTGCCATTTTCATATGCAGTCGGGTGGCGATGTTATTGAATCACCAAGTTATCCTCATAAATATGGAGCTTTAAGCAAATGTAAATGGACACTAGAAGGACCACAAGGCAGCAACATTATTCTACAATTTCAAGAATTTGAAACTGAAAAAACTTTCGATACAGTACAAATTTTGGTCGGTGGACGGACTGAGGAGAAATCAGTTTCTTTAGCAACACTCTCAGGAAAATTAGATTTGACCAACAGTCCATTCGTAACAGCTTCCAATTTCATGATCGTCAAGTTTACGACAGATGGAAGCGTCGAAAGGAAAGGATTCCGAGCAACATGGAAAACCGAACCGAAAACATGTGGCGGTACCCTAAGGGCTACAGCACAAGGACAAGTACTGACTAGTCCAGGGTATCCGAAACAATATCCAGGTGGTTTGGAATGCCTATACATAATACGGGCTCAATCAGGCCGAATTATATCGATTGAAATCGAAGGTTTGGACATAACTGCCGGTCGCGATTTTATGCTGATTCGAGATGGAGACAATCCAATGAGTCGACCAATTGCTAGACTTTCTGGAAATATGAAAGATAATGACAAAATTGTGATATCAACAGGAAATAAACTGTATTTGTATTTTAAATCAAGCCTAGGCGATTCTGGAAAAGGGTTCCACTTAAGATACACTCAAGGATGCAAAGCGAAAATCTCTTCTCTCAATGGAACCATATCTTCACCCGCTTTCGGCCTTGAAGACTATCCAAACAATCAAGAATGCTATTACATTATTCGCAACAGCAAAGGTGCTCCATTATCTCTCAAGTTCGATAAATTCAACGTTCACAAAAGCGACGTTGTTCAGGTTTATGATGGATCTTCAACTTCTGGACTTCGACTTCATTCAGGAAATGGTTTTACAGGAAAAGTCGCACCCCGGCTAACTCTTACAGCTTCATCTGGTGAAATGCTTATTAAATTCGTATCTGATTCTCTACATAATAGTCCTGGGTATACAAATTCATTTTGTTATGGTGTTCATTTTTAAAATATTTTTAATTTCTTAGGTGGTCAGCAACATTCTCAGCTGATTGCCCAGACTTAAAGCCTGGAATGGGAGCACTTGCTTCAAGTAGGGACACCGCCTTTGGAACTGTTGTCGCATTTACTTGTCCAATTGGACAGGAGTTTGCTACAGGCAAAAATAAAATCATTACAGAATGCCAAAAGGGTGGAACATGGAGTGTTGACTATATACCGAAATGCCAAGGTAATAAAGCGTTATGATGATCAGTCCTTTACTCTTTCTTGAAATATCACTTAAACTTTTCTAATTCTCTGAATTACATCCCGTAATATCGATTTACTAACTGGCTATCGATTTACTAACTTTTCAAAGGTTTATTGCGGTCCTGTTCCACAAATTGACAATTGATAATATGTCTATTTCAGAGGTTTATTGCGGTCCTGTTCCACAAATTGACAATGGATTTTCAATCGGTTCTACGAATGTAACCTACAAAGGTGTTGCCATGTATCAGTGCTATGCCGGATTTGCATTCCCCTCAGGTGCCCCAGTTGAAAAGATATCCTGTCTACCAGATGGTCGTTGGGAGCGAAAACCTTCATGCCTAGCATCACAATGTGCAGCTCTGCCAGAAGTTCCCCATGCTAACATAACTCTACTAAACGGTGGTGGTCGCAGCTATGGAACAATTGTCCAACTCGAGTGTGATCCTGGTTTTGAACGTACTGGACTTCCAGTGCTGATTTGTATGTCCAATGGTACTTGGAGTGGAGAAGTACCAAAATGTGTTAGGAAACGATGCTATAAATTCCCTGAAATTAAAAATGGTTTCATGGTTGATCCCGGTCGACAATACTTCTTTGGGGATGAGGCAAGAGTACAGTGCTATAAGGGATATAAACTTTCTGGGAATAATATAATTAAATGCAATACGGAACAGGAATTCGAAAATCCCCCAAAATGTGAAGGTAAGCTGCATTTTCGTATATTTCAATTTAATCGAATCAGTCGATCTATTCTGGAAAATGATACAAATTAAATGATTTCGTCTCTTACACATAGATGAATTACATGTAAACAGTCTTTCAAAAAATAATATTACAAAAAATTAATTTAATTTTGAATAGTTGAATAACGAATTGAAGTGTTATAAGTATTACTCCTAATTCAGCTATAAAAACTATGAGTTATTCTGTATTTAATCCAATAACTCTAATTTTCAGATATCAATGAATGCACATCTACCCAGTGTGATTTAGCCTCAACCGAGTGTATTAATACCGCAGGATCATTCTATTGCCAGTGCAAAAAAGGTTTTTCACCCACTACTGAATGCCGTCCTGTAGGTGATCTTGGACTTGCGAATGGTGGTATTCCAGATGAGAGTATAACCACCTCAAAAAGTGAAGAAGGCTATTCAGAAGGCATGGTACGTCTTAATTCCGTGGGATGGTGTGGAAGCTCAGTTGATCCAGGCGCTAATTGGGTCATGGTAGACTTTAAAGCTCCAACAATCCTACGAGGCTTCCGAACAATGTCAGTCCAAAGATTCGATGGCAATGTAGCATTTACATCAGCTGTACGCTTACAATATACAGACAATTTAACTGATGTTTTCAAAGACTATGCCAATCCTGATGGAACTGCTGTTGAATTCAGAATTTTGGAACCTACTTTATCCATTTTGAACCTTCCTCTTCCAATCGAGGCAAGATATGTTCGATTTAGGATACAAGATTATGTTGGAGCCCCATGTCTTAGAATGGAAGCTATGGGATGTACTCGGTTAGATTGTGTCGATATCAACGAATGTTCCAAAAATAATGGAGGCTGCGATCAAAAATGTATTAACTCACCTGGAAGCTACGGTTGCTCTTGCAACATTGGATTCCAACTTTACACCGCGAATGGAACCGCAGGTTTCTACGTGGAAAAATCTGAATCTGGTGAGAGAGACGGTGATACTCTTCAGAAAAATAAATCTTGTGTACCTGTTATGTGTCCATCATTAAATTCTCCTGAAAATGGAAAATTGCTTACCAGCAAAGCGCAGCATCATTTCGGAGATTTGGTGAGGTTCCAGTGTAACTTTGGTTATGTTATGTCTGGTAGTTCATCTCTATTGTGTTTGTCCAGTGGACAATGGAATGCTTCTGTACCTGAATGCATGTGTAAGTATTTTACTCTCTAGTCTAGGGCTTCTATCGTGAAATCTAATACAAGGTGAATTCTGTCGCCTATTTTATCTCAATTGTGTTCAAAAAATAATTCCATGATATTAGTACTTTAATATGAGTTAATTTTATGGAGCAATAACTAACAATATTTTTACGTTTGCAGATGCTAAATGTGTATCTTTACCTGACGATAAATTAGAAGGACTTGCAGTCATTCGACCAGATCCGGAAAGTGTTTTAGTACCTTTCCGAGACAACGTTACACTAACATGTAACTCTCCAGGCAGACGATTGCGAAATACAGCCACATCTGGCTTTAGACAATGTGTCTACGATCCAAAACCAGGTTTACCGGATTATTGGTTGTCTGGATCTTCACCGTCATGTCCACGAGCTGATTGCGGTTCACCTCTTCCAACTCCTGGAGCTGAATATGGACAGTACGTTGACACTAGATACCAAAGTTCATTCTTCTTTGGATGCCAAAACACCTTCAAACTAGCAGGACAAACATCTAAACATGATAACGTGGTTCGATGCCAAGGAAATGGTATTTGGGACTTTGGAGATTTAAGGTGTGAAGGTCCAGTTTGCGAAGATCCAGGACGACCAAATGATGGGATGCAAGTATCAAGAAGTTATGAGCAAGGTTCTGAGGTGTTCTTTGGTTGTTCAAGACCTGGATATATTCTGATCAATCCACGTCCCATTACCTGTATAAGAGAACCAGAATGTAAGGTTATTAAACCTCTTGGTCTAACGTCTGGCAAAATTCCTGACTCAGCTATTAATGCAACATCTGAGCGACCAAATTATGAAGCCAAAAATATTCGACTTAATTCAGTAACTGGTTGGTGTGGCAAACAAGAAGCATTTACTTATGTTAGCGTCGATTTAGGACAAGTCTATAGAGTTAAAGCGATTCTAGTAAAAGGTGTGGTTACTAATGATATTGTTGGAAGACCTACAGAAATTCGATTCTTCTACAAACAGGCTGAAGCCGAGAATTATGTTGTCTATTTCCCTAATTTCAATCTAACCATGCGCGATCCAGGGAATTATGGTGAATTGGCTATGATTACGCTACCTAAATATGTCCAAGCTCGATTTGTTATTCTGGGTATTGTCAGCTACATGGACAACGCATGTCTAAAATTCGAACTTATGGGATGTGAAGAGCCTGCTGTCGAACCGCTATTAGGCTACGACTACGGATATTCGCCATGTGTAGACAATGAACCACCAGTCTTCCAAAACTGTCCACAGCAACCTATTATTGTAAAACGTGATGAAAATGGTGGAGTAATGGCTGTTAACTTTACAGAACCAACTGCTGTAGACAATTCTGGATCTATTGCTCGCTTAGAGGTGAAACCACAAAGTTTCCGCAGTCCATCTTTCATCTTTAAAGATACCGTAGTAAAGTATGTTGCGTTTGACTATGATGGTAATGTTGCTATTTGCGAAATTAATATTACGGTCCCAGATGTAACACCTCCTTTATTAAGCTGCCCTCAAAGTTACGTCATTGAACTAGTAGATAAGCAAGAAAGCTACAATGTAAATTTCAACGAAACTAGGAAACGAATCAAAACTTCAGACGAGTCAGGAGATGTTAAATTGACATTTATCCCTGATATTGCTACTATACCTATTGGAGGATTTGAGAACGTTACAGTCATAGCAACAGATAAGCATAACAACAAAGCAATGTGTAACTTCCAGGTATCGGTGCAGGCAACACCTTGTGTAGATTGGGAACTACAACCGCCGGCTAATGGTGCTATAAATTGTCTACCAGGCGATAAAGGTGTAGAATGTATAGCTACATGTAAACCAGGGTATCGGTTTACTGATGGCGATCCTATAAAAACGTTCTCTTGTGAAACATCAAGACTATGGAAGCCAACATCTGTTGTACCTGACTGTGTTTCAGAAAATACCCAACAAGCAGAATATCATGTTACAGCAACTGTGGTATACAGAGCAAATGGAGCTGTTGCCCAAGCTTGTCTAGGACAATATCAGGATCTACTTTCTCAATACTACGGAAGTCTGAATAGTATCTTATCACAACGTTGCTCAGCTGTAAACGTTAACATGAATGTATCTTTCATTAAATCGATCCCAACTCTTATGGATGAGAATGTTGTAAAAATGGACTTTGTTCTTGTGATATTACCAGCAATTAGACAACCTCAGCTTTACGACCTTTGTGGTTCTACTTTAAATCTTATTTTCGACTTAAGCGTACCTCATGCTAGCGCAGTTATTGAACCACTTCTAAACGTATCGAGCATTGGCAATCAATGTCCACCACTCAGAGCCCTTAAGAGCTCAATAGGACGAGGATTTACCTGTAGTATAGGAGAAGTCCTAAATATGGATACAAATGACGTGCCCAGATGTTTACATTGTCCAGCTGGAACGTATGCCGGAATGGGACAAAGTGTATGTACGTATTGTCCAAGAGGCTTCTACCAAAACAGAGAAAGACAAGGAGCTTGTCTAAGATGCCCTCCAGGAACTTATACTAGAGAAGAAGGATCAAAATCTGTTGCAGCTTGTGTACCTGTTTGTGGATATGGAACATACTCTCCAACAGGTTTAGTACCTTGCCTCGAATGCCCCAGAAATTCGTTTACTGGAGATCCTCCAACTGATGGTTTTAAGGATTGTCAAGCATGTCCTTCAAACACATTTACTTTCCAACCATCTGCTCCAGGAAAAGAATATTGTAGACAGAAGTGTGCTGCAGGATTCTATTCATCTACAGGATTAGCCCCATGTTCTCCATGTCCTCAAAACTACTATCAAAGTGTGCCTGGATCCCAAACCTGCAATGAGTGTCCAACAAACATGAAAACAGACGGACCAGGAGCTGTAGGTCGGGAAGAATGCAAACCAGTGACTTGTGGAGAAAATGCTTGCCAACATGGAGGGCTCTGTGTTCCAATGGGTCATGCTATTCAATGCTTCTGTCCAGCTGGATTCTCAGGAAGACGATGTGAGATCGATATCGACGAATGCGCTTCTCAGCCTTGCTACAACGGTGGAACATGCACAGATCTTCCACAAGGCTACCGCTGTGAATGTCCTGTAGGATACTCTGGTATTAATTGCCAGGAAGAAAAGAGCGACTGTAGAAATGATACCTGTCCAGCTAGAGCTATGTGCAAAAATGAGCCTGGCTACAATAACTACACCTGCCTTTGCAGAAGTGGGTACACAGGTGTTGACTGTGATATTACAATTGATCCATGTACAGCGAACGGAAATCCTTGCAGCAATGGAGCTAGCTGTTTAGCTCTTCAACAAGGAAGATATAAATGTGAATGTTTGCCTGGATGGGAAGGTATTCATTGCGAAAAGAATATAGACGACTGTGCTGAAAACCCATGTCTTCTTGGGTCAAACTGTACGGACCTTGTGAACGATTTCAGTTGTGCATGTCCACCTGGTTTTACAGGAAAGCGATGTCATGAAAAAATTGACTTGTGTCTAGCAGAACCTTGTAAACATGGTACTTGCGTTGATAGACTCTTCGCTCATGAGTGCGTGTGCCATCCTGGATGGTCAGGACCAGCTTGCGACATCAACATAAACGACTGTTCTTCAGAACCTTGCGAAAATGATGGAGTTTGCGTTGACTTAATCGATGGATACACCTGCAACTGTGAGCCAGGTTATACTGGTAAAAATTGTCAGCATCCAATTGATGACTGTGAGTCCAATCCTTGCCAAAATGGAGGATCGTGTACTGATCAACTGGACGGATTCGTCTGTAAGTGCCGACCTGGTTATGTTGGTCTCCAGTGTGAGGCTGAAATTGACGAATGTCTAAGTGATCCTTGCAATCCTGTTGGAACTGAAAGATGCTTGGATTTGGACAATAAATTTGAATGTGTCTGCAGGGAAGGTTTCACTGGACGTCTATGTGAAACGGATATAGATGATTGTGAAACTACCCCTTGCTTAAATGGCGGTGTCTGTAGGGATAGAATCGGAGCATTTGAATGCTTCTGTCTGCAAGGTTGGTCAGGTGA
The DNA here is from genome assembly GCA_949715965.1 of Dysmachus trigonus. Lineage (NCBI taxonomy): Eukaryota > Metazoa > Arthropoda > Insecta > Diptera > Asilidae > Dysmachus > Dysmachus trigonus. Next base: position 68,727,320 of record OX454321.1, on the reverse strand, counting down.
TCGATGTGAACAACAAATCACAACCTGTCCAGCACAAAAACCATGCCAGAATGATGCTAAATGCATTGATCTCTTTGAAGACTATTTCTGCGTTTGTCCAAGTGGAACAGATGGAAAGAATTGTGAGACAGCTCCAGAACGTTGTTTAGGTGATCCTTGTATGCACGGAGGTAAATGCCAAGACTTCGGATCAGGATTGAACTGCTCTTGTCCTGATGACTATGCTGGAATTGGATGTCAATATGAATTTGATGCCTGTGAAGCTGGCCTTTGTCAAAATGGAGCAATGTGCATTGATAGTGGTCCTGGATACACTTGTATCTGCCCTGAAGGATACACTGGAAAGAATTGCGAAGAAGATATTGTGGACTGTAAAGATAACTCATGTCCTCCTGGAGCAACTTGCATCGATTTAACAAACGGCTTCTATTGCCAATGTCCCTTCAATCTAACTGGCGATGACTGCAGAAAAAGTAAGTCATACCAGAATTATGTGTAGTGCATTATCACCAAGTTATTAAATGATAATACACTGCAAATTCACTATCGCTTAATTGTGAAGTGATAGTGTTTACATTATCACTAATCTTTTAAGTGATAGTGCAGAGAAAATCCACTACTATATAATTTTTAAGCGATAGTAAACTGAAAATTCACTATCACTAAATTTAAAAATAATAATAAAATGAACTATCACTTAACAATTTTATGGTAATGGAATTGGTAGTTCACTACACAACTTTGAGGCATACAAATTAGAATTATTAAAATGTATACTAACTTATCTCTATATTTAAACAGCAATTCAAGTGGACTACGACCTATACTTTAGCGATGCAACTCGATCAACAGCTGCTCAAGTTGTACCATTCTTCACTGGTGCTACAGAAAGCCTTACAATAGCAATGTGGGTCCAATTCGCCCAAAAGGATGATTCAGGAATATTCTTCACCCTCTATGGAGTAGAATCAGCTCATGTAGCAAACAACCGCCGTCTACTTCTCCAAGCCCATTCAAGCGGAGTCCAAGTTTCAATCTTCCCTGACCTTCAGGACGCCTTCTTATCCTTCCGCGAGTACACAATGGTTAACGATGGCCAATGGCACCACATCGCAATTTTATGGGATGGAACAACTGGACAGCTTCAACTTATTACAGAAGGTTTAATCGCAAGTAAAACAGAATATGGTGGAGGACGTTCCCTACCCAAATATGCTTGGGCCGTCCTTGGTAGACCCCAACCAGAAGAATCAGGATCAACCACAAAATATGCTGACGCTGGTTTCCAAGGGAAAATTACCAAAGCTCAAATCTGGGGAAGAGCACTGGATGTAACGTCTGAAATTCAAAAACAAGTCAGAGACTGTCGCAGCGAACCTGTCCTTTATAAGGGACTCATCCTGAACTGGGCTGGATATGAAATGACTTCTGGTGGCGTTGAACGATCAGTTCCTTCGATGTGCGGCCAAAGAAAATGTCCTTCAGGTTACACAGGTGGCAACTGTCAGCAATTAGAGGTAGACAAAGAGCCTCCAAAAGTTGAGCATTGTCCTGGCGATCTTTGGGTTATTGCCAAAAATGGTTCGGCTGTTGTTGTTTGGGATGAGCCACACTTTAGCGACAATGTTGGAGTTACAAGGATTATTGAAAGAAATGGACATCGACCAGGACAAACTCTTCTGTGGGGCTCTTATGACATCACCTATGTTGCATCAGATGCTGCTGGAAACAGTGCTACCTGTAGCTTCAGGGTTTCATTACTCTGTAAGTTTTAATAATATTTTTTATTTTTTTGTAATAATATGGGTGTAATCTCTTTTCTTATTTATTTTTGATATAAACAGCTGAATTCTGTCCTCCTCTTGCTGATCCTGTTGGTGGAACTCAAGTTTGTAAGGATTGGGGTGCAGGTGGTCAATTTAAGGTGAGTAAAGAAAAATTGAGAATTATATTGTATTTTTAGACAACTATCCATCTTTTATAAAGATTACTTACTATAAATCGAATTTGTTTGAACCTATATTCTAGAAATTTGTTCGTCTAGCTAGCTGGGTGTGATATAATTTTCCGTAACATGCCTTCTTTTCGTATAGCCGAATTACAAGGCAAATTTCTTTTGGAAATTATAGCACATAATTCAGCTATAAGTTGGCACGTCACTGAAAATGACTCAACATCCAAAATAAAATACATATGGGTCATTCTTCTTTGCGACCACCAAATATTAAATAGAACTAGAAACAATGTGCCATAAGTATTTAATTAAAATTTATTTATTATAGGTCTGCGAAATCGCTTGCCATTCAGGATTGCGTTTCTCCGAACCAGTTCCAGAATTTTACACATGTGGCGCTGAAGGTTTCTGGAGACCAACAAACGACCCAGGACAACCACTTATTTATCCATCATGCTCACGTAAATACTAAACAAAAATTCACAAAGACAAGTTCTAAAAAATAAATTTTGTGGTTACAGCATCCAAGCCAGCACAAAGAGTGTTCAGAATAAAAATGCTATTCCCATCAGACGTCCTTTGCAATGAAGCCGGCCAAGGTGTCCTTCGCCAGAAGGTGACGGGTGCTGTTAACTCCCTCAACCGAGACTGGAATTTCTGCTCATATTCTGTTGAAGGATCACGGTAAGTTTAATTAATCAATACCAATAGATGATTTTAAATTCAGAAATGAAGGGTTTTTAAAGAATTAGACACAACAAGTTAAAAATAAAATCTCATGAACTATCTCAAATAGAAATTGATAAATTCACACTTGACTAGTTCCACATTCACTTAACAAAAAATATATGTGTGAGCAAAAGTGGTCTCTCGTACAGTTGGGTGTCACTTTAAAAATCCAAATTCAAAGTTTTCTAAGTATCCAAATTCAATTGATGAGTAATTATTTTCAAGAAGTATATCCGGTTTCGGATTTGTAATCTACAGAAAATCGTGTGCTTAATATTATTAGGCAATTTATAAATTAAATTATCTCTCCACCATAGCGAATGTAAGGACATTCAGATCGATGTAAAATGTGATCACTATCGAGGTGGACAAACGAATAGAGTTAAACGACAGACATCAACCTCCGAAGACGGTGGTACTTATGTTGTTGACGCCCTAATCCCTGTTGATAGGTAAGTAAAATTTTTGAAGATATAATTTCAAAGGAGTTAAATTACAATACCTTTGAAAGCACTTTGAAATTTGTTTTGTGTTTCAATTTGACTGTAAATTATATTTGCACAAGTGTGCATGTCTGTGAAAAGCACTTTATACCTTTTCTAAGCGCACACTCAAACATAAAAATAAAGAAGAAAAATAAATATAAAATGAAATAAATAATATAAAACAAACGTGCGGCGTAATCCCCAAAATCCAAACAATTGTAGAGAAACAACTAGCGAGGATACCCTAGAAGCTGAAATTCGTGGCAGACAAGGTCGACAGCAAATTGGTGACACATACACCCTGGAGATTGCATTCCCAGCAGTCAAGTATGTTAATATAAGAACAAACAAAATAGCAAATCAACATACCTAACAAAATGCTATAGCGCGAAATACTCCATGGTTTCGGTCATGAAATAAATATTAAAAACAAAAAGAAATTTCCTTCAGCACTCCTCCTATACTCTTATCTATTCTTTGGTTCTTTCAATTACCAAAATGACTTTCAATGCACTTTTCATTACACAACCTGCAAGCACTAATCGCTTTTCTAACAATGCCTTATATGACAAAACCCCTTATTTTGTACAATATTAATAACATTGTTGCTTTTTCCAGTGATCCTGTGGTTCATTCATCAACTGGAGAACGATCTGATGTGAAAACACTTCTTCAAAAATTAATTTTGGAAGAGGATCAATTCGCTGTTCAAGACATCCTGCCCAATACTGTACCTGATCCAGCTTCATTATTCCTCACATCGGAATACGCCTGTCCAGTTGGAGAGGTCGTTATGGTCCCAGACTGCGTACCATGTGCCATAGGAACGTACTATGAAAGCAAAAACAAGACATGTATTGCATGTCCACGAGGAACATACCAATCCGAGACTGGACAGCTTCAATGCTCCAAATGTCCCATAATAGCAGGACGTCCAGGAGTGACTGCAGGTCCTGGTGCTAGATCTGCAGCTGATTGCAAGGAACGTTGTCCAGCTGGAAAATTCTTAGATTCTGAAACTGGACTGTGTCGACCATGTGGTCACGGATTCTATCAACCAAATGAGGGTTCATTCTCCTGCGATTTGTGTGGACTTGGACAAACTACTAGATCTTCTGAAGCTACATCCAAACAAGAGTGCCGCGATGAATGCACTTCTGGAATGCAGCTGGGTGCTGATGGACGCTGTGAACCATGCCCGCGAGGCACATTTAGGTCTCAAGGTGTTCAGCCAGCTTGCCAGGCTTGCCCGCTTGGACGTACTACCCCTAAAGTGGGAGCATCTTCTGTTGAAGAATGTTCCCTTCCTGTATGTGCTCCTGGTAGTTATCTCAATGGAACTATGAATATGTGCATCGAATGTAAAAAAGGATTCTATCAGCCTGATTCGCAGCAAACCTCTTGTCTACCATGTCCTCCAAACCACAGTACAAAGAATAATGGAGCGGTAAGATACTTTTAATTCTATGGGAGTAGTACGATTGACCACAAATTATAAACATTTATAACAAATTTTCGCATTTAAACATAAAACAAGCTGAACTAAATTTCGCTTTTCCAAATCTTGTATTTGAAATTCTCATTATGGAAATTCTGATTGAACAAAATATCGTTCTGAAAAATTAAATATTTGCACTTTTTCGTGATTTTCTGCATATTCCTTCAAAGTGTTGATTGGAATCATAGAAAATTCTTAAATTAAAAATGTACCGATTCTTTTTGTCGAAATAACTTTGCAATAATCCTGAATATAATCAAAATAAAACAAAATTCTACATTATTTCGATCTGTCATTTAACAAGACAAATACGTGCTTGTCTCTGTCGGTTAGTCGAATAAACTATTTGCCTTTAATTTGTTTATTTCAAGGATACTTGTGAAATTATTCAGCATTTAACAAATGGATTGTCGAGCGTAATGAAGCAAATTTTTCAAGTATACTTTCAGAAAATATGATGAAGATCGTTACGAAAAATTGCCAATTTTAGAAATTTAAAAAATACCCCTGGAAGGGATTTCAAATAAATTTTTTTTTTATAAACATCTAAAACTCAATCTATTCCAATTTCAATAAATGAAATGATTTTAATAAGCGGCATTTTGAGAATGCGAAATTTTCAAGATAGTCACAATTTTTCAATAAGCGAATTTTCAGCACACGAGATTATTCAGATTTTAGTTTGCGATCAATCGTGCCCAACCCAAATTCTATGCGTTTGATATAATATAATATATTAAAAAAAAATTTGTTTTTGTATTTCCTTTACAGACCAGCAAATCTGAATGTACCAATCCTTGTGAAACGCTTCTCGAAGGTCAAGCCCACTGCGATCCCAATGCCTACTGTATTTTGGTACCTGAAACGTCCGACTTTAAATGTGAGTGCAAACCAGGATTTAATGGCACAGGAATGTATTGCATCGATGTGTGTGATGGATTCTGTGAAAATTCTGGTGCATGTGTTAAAGATCTCAAGGGTACACCGCAGTGTCGATGCTTGGGATCATTCACTGGACCCCATTGCTCTGAGAGATCTGAATTTGCATATATCGCTGGTGGTATTGCTGGTGCCGTAATATTCATTATTGTGATAGTCCTTCTCATTTGGATGATCTGTGTACGATCGAATCGTCGAAAAGATCCCAAAAAAATGCTAACTCCTGCTGTTGATCAGACAGGATCACAAGTCAATTTCTACTATGGCGCTCACACTCCATATGCTGAATCAATTGCTCCTTCACATCATAGCACGTATGCACATTACTACGATGATGAGGAAGATGGATGGGAAATGCCCAATTTCTACAATGAAACCTACATGAAAGAAGGTACGATAAACTAATCTTATTACTTAACTCGAATCGTCGAATCTTATGTCTGAATCAGCATAGTATACGTCATTCAGATATATAAAGTTGAATCAAATAAACAAAACATTCTATTTACCTATTAATAACATTTTTAACATTTAGGTCTTCATGGTGGCAAAATGAGCACATTAGCGAGGTCGAATGCTTCGCTCTATGGAACAAAAGAAGACTTGTATGATCGACTGAAACGACACGCTTACACGGGAAAGAAAGGTTAGTTAGTGTACGTGTTCGTTTTTCAATTCTTCTTTCTATTTTAATATTTTAACACTTAACTCTTAAGGAATGTCAGTAATTAACATTGGCCATTTCTAAATTCTTAACAAGCTGGTGATGGTGATGGTGATTCAAAATTGTTTAAAATATAGTTTAAAAATAGCTTAGTGTTAAAAGTAAATTTGAATGAAATGAGTATTAGGGAAATGTCTTGGTTTTTATGTAATACATAATGTCTTAATATATTTAAACATGTTTGTGCTATCGGAAGCATATAAAATCATTACAAAACATAAAATTAAAAAAGTTGAGGGAATTTGGAAGAAATATATAAAGATATCTAGGTAACTAGTTCAGGTAGTTCTAATTCATTGCAAGGCAACACTTTAAAGACCACTCCGATTAACGGTATTTTCATAAATAATAATTATTCAAAATATAATTACAATTAAAAATCTTATAAAAGCGTTTTTAAGCATCAAATCAACCTCCAATATTTCATTTCAGAATTTCACATATTTGATGATAAGATATCCAAATGACTCTAATTGGAAATTAATCTGAATAATTAATCATACAACTCATTTAATGTTAAAATATTGTAATGAATTAGAAAAAATTGTAGAAGTTGGAATTTACAATATGGGTTTATCAAACTACACCCATTTAACTTTTAATATGAAATCAACTGGAGTTTTTATTACATTACATGAATATATTTCGAAAAACTTTATTATAATTTCCTGATAACTGTCTGCCAAACTACTTCATAGCATAAATTAAAGACAAATAAAACTTACTTATCTATTATACTTATCGCTAGATAAACATTGCAAATACGATACGACGTAATAATTGCACACATTTCCTGAAATACTCATTCATGATCAATTAACGTTAAGTAAACTAGACAAAAAGAGTTTATAGACATTACTCTTTAGAGCCTTATCATAAACAAAATTTATTATTTTACTTCAATTTTACAGAGAAGAGCGACAGTGATAGCGAAGGCCAATAATGGATGAACCAACGATATATAAAGTAATTTAAGACTTCCTAGGCGACTAGTAATGAATTTTGTCCCTTTATATATTATTGTTTTATTTTCATTTGAATTTTTATTTTTTATATTTTAATTTTTTAATTTTTTTTATTTTTCGAATTGTATCATATCTGGTCATTACTTTGTTTGCTCAGTTTTATGTTAACTCTATTTATATGGAGATGTATGAAATATTTCGAGTTATACTTAAGATACTGCCGACAAGTTTATTATTATTATAATTTTTTTTCTTTCTTTTTCTTATAAATACTTAAAAATACTCAGAATTTTAGGCATGTGAAGGAAAGCATACTTTTGTAATTAATATAGGGCAATTTAATGTTAATTACCAAAGTCGCATATCATTACGAAACATTTCTTTGACATCTTTAAAATAAAAAAGAACTGCACACGAGAAGAAAAAGAAGGTGAAGCTTTTAGGTGATTTCTTTAGATGAGATTTATTTACATTGGTTACAGTCCATATAAATTTCCTAAATGACAATTAAAATTTAAGTGGTACTTCAAAAAGGCATATACATTTTTAAAATATTTTCGTTGAACTTGAGATTGCGTTGCATACATTTTTTTTATAATAGCATTTCTTATAGCAGACAGTAGAAAAAGAAGGTTAACAGAAGAAAAACATTATTGTTTCCAAGTGTAACTATACTCATATATAAATGGGAAAGTATTAAAAGAATGAAAGTCGGCTTATTCAGTATTTAAAATTTGTTTCTTCTTCAATTACTTAAAAACTCTTTTATTGTGCAGCTACTAGACAAAAAAAAAAAAGAAATGCATTAACGAACAAAAATAAAAATGAAAAGATTTAGAGAGAAATGACAATAAAACGAATAGGTAAATATTTGTATTATTTTCTAGTTTGTAAAAAAAAAAAAAATGGCGAACATTTTGGAAAAATTTCGCAAGCAGTCTAATTATTTCAGACGAGTCACTTTGCGAAGTGTTTCCGAATAACAAAATATTATGTTTAAAATAAAATTATTCCTACCCCAAAAATCCTCCCTTACCCTTCATCCGTTCTCTTCATCCCCTCGTTTAATTATGTTATTTTTAACTTTGAAATTGAGAAAACTATCTTAAAACCGTTATTTTTTACTATTATGAAATAAAATGTATTTATAAATTATATTGGGCAGTTTTATTATTTATGTTCTTTTAACAGAGAATTTTTATCCTTATTCAAAAAACACTAATAAGCTCGGAGACAACAGTCCAAAGAAGAATGTTTTCCATTCTCAAGGGTTCGAAGATTCACTATTAACTTTGTTTTTTCTAATAATTTCTAAATGGTGGACCATCGGCTGGTTTCTTTTATAAAAATTCTATAAAATAAACACTGTTCAATATTGTGCAAAGTTTGTTAATTTATAGAAGAGAGAAATACTTCCAATTAGTTATGGAATATGATTTCATTTAAATGACTGCGTCGACTGTCTTCGCAGCAGTCTATCTTATCAACTCTATTTTGCAACACATGTTCGATGGTTTGGAGCTGTATTTCATGAATAGCTTTATCAATATTGTGCGTAGGTGCCTGAATTGTTTATCCATCTTTAACGATACTCCACAATAAAAAGTCCAACGGCGTCAAACTGCTCGATTGGTGCATTGTTTTGACCGTAATTTCTTTTGAAAATCTATACTGTTTCGGCAAAACAGCACTCACTTCGGAAATAAGTTTTCAATTCAAGGTTATTCAAGCGTAAATCTACTCATTTCGTACCGCAGCGATATGAGACTCTGTTTTTATAAATTTTTTCAGCGCTAAAGAACTGTCTGTGTCAAATTAACATGCAATTCAAAAAGAAACCAACAGATGGCTGACAGTTTATAATGAAATAAAATAATTTTCATCAAGGACACAAATGTTTCTTTTGCAAGCTCCAAACGACAAAACTTTTCATTTCTTCTTTCAAAGTCATACAGTTTTATATAGTTAAACTGAATATTATGAAATTTAAAAGATCTTTTTTTAAATAAACTTTATAAAGATAAAATCTTTAACAAAATTGATGACTATAAAAATTATAAAAAAGCAAACATTTTGGAAATTGTAACAATTTTCAGTAAAATGGACTAAATTTTAAACTAAAAACTACACAAATTTAACATTTGTATCTACACTATATATGTATGTATGTAAGTAAGTATCGAAAAGAATCCCAACGCAAGTATAAATAATATACACATTTTATTCGATTAAATATTATGTATAATAATCTTTCAAAACCTTTTTATCGAAAATAAATTCACCAAGAGCCTTTTGGTCAGTTGTCAACTTTTTGATCGTGAAAATTTTACTAGCAATCTGGTGCTGAATATCAAATTGCTCATCAAAGTAAACACTACTCAAATATTTCGAAAGATTGTGGTTCCACAGTGGCACCTTTTCACATTTATGTAGCATCGTTATCATTCTTTTAATGACTGTGGCTTGGAGACGTAATGCATCGCTCAATGATTCAGCAGCGTCGATCCATTCATTTTTTTGTACACCCGACAGGTAGATCAGGTGAGTTATGGAGTCCTCAAGATGTCCACGAGTTGAAAGATATTCCATCAAATGGAACGCGTGTTGCCTTTTTGCATGTGCTGTTTTGAAATGGAATTCTGCAAGCCCTGGCTTATTTACGGTGTCCGCAGAAAAATACGCTGCCATGGAAAGATATTTGAATGTTGCCTCGATTTCTTCTTGGATCTGAACTCGAACGGCGGCAATACACATCAGGGTCATATCCCTCCAATCCTTTTCGATTAATGGTCTTGGAAGAGTACATCGATGATAGTCTGCAGTGGCTGCTATGATTAATATGAGAATTACCAAAATTAACTTCATTTTACAAGAATTCACTTTAACAAAATTAACACAACTGCACTGCACTTGAGCATAGCTGCCTTTAAGTTATTGGCTCGATTTTGAATTGATATTTTTTATTTTTTTAGATAAAACTGTCTGACTCTGGCAAACAAGCCATAGGAATAAAATTGCAATTTGATTTCGAATGCTTTTTCTATGATAACGATTTTAAGAACTCTAGATACCATTGCAATAATATTATGTGTATATTGTAAAAAAATTAATTTACTTTGTAATTTGTTAAAGCTTATAAGTTTATTTACTTATAGAGATACTAAGTCAATTACTATTATTACCATTATTTAAGAAAAATAGCCTCTCTATCAGCGAATTCGATTTAATAATTTTAAGTACTTTATTCTTATAGGAATTTTTACAGCCAATTCAGTTAAAGAACATGAAACGATTAATTTTTCAATAAATTGATGTTAATTTTGAAAGCCGTAATCTCTCCGTTGCAGCACGGCATTATCTGTGATAGATCTACTATCATCAATTTAGTAATTTTTTCAAAGTACTTATTGAATTCACTTAAGAAGGGACTTCAGTGCGACGTAATCTTTACAGATTTTGCCAAAGAATCTAATAGAGTAGATCATACAGTTTTAGTCTCCAACCTAGAAACCCTAGGCTCCACTATTCTATCGTAATCAGTATGTTCGAATCGATATGCCCTTATCCCTATCGAAGTTACTTCCGGTATTCCTCAAGGTAGCCACTTAGAACCACTCCTATTTTTATTATTTGTAAATTATATTCCGTCTGTTCTAACTTATCCTTAATGTCTTATGTATGCAAATGATATAAAAATCCTTGTGCGGTAAATCTCCATTGGATTGTGTTAATCTGCAGAAAGACTTAAACAATTTTTCTGCTTGGTATACTAAAATTAACTTTCATCTTCTGTATTGGTTTACACATTAGTTTACTTCAACATTTTACGGTTCGATCAGCTCGCTAGAGTAACTGAAAAAAGGTACGTATCATTTTTAATTTTAAACTTGATTTTTTTGGGCATGTTGACTATAATATCGCTAAGTCGTGCTTTATGTTAAGGTTTATTTTGTAGTTTTCCAGTGTTAGTTTAGATCGGAATCTCAATTAAAATGTAGGAAAATATATTTAATAAAAAAAATGTATAATATGATAGCCTTTAATGTAAAGGGCAGGCAACGTTGCATTGCACAGATTTTTCAAAATGAAATTGAGACTCCATTACCATTTTTTTTTTTATTTTTATGCCACGTTCTGAGAAGAGTTAGTTTCAAAATCCTATTTATTAAATTGGATAATTCTTTAATTTAGAACTTTCGGTCACCACATTGAATTGCCATCGTTAATTTCAACATTTCAAATTCGTAATTCAGTCTATTAAAATCATTCTATCCGAAATAGACACTTAAAAGCGAACTGAATTGACTCGTTCCATCACTTACAGTAAGTAACACAAGAGCGTGGCGCTTTTGACGGTCAAGTGGTTGAAGATAATGCGTAGTTTGTGTATTATAGCTATAGGTGTGAGTATGCTCTCGAATGCAATACACTAAGTATGCCAGTATTTCGCGAGCACTGGTACTGTGCGGTTGATTTAAAAAATGAGTACAGCGTACGCTAAAGCTACGTGAATGGGCGGAGGAAAATCTGGACCGAGATTGGAGTGACGTCATCTTTACAGATGAGGCATCATTTTGGGGCTGGGTTCCGCGAAGGAAAGCATGATCCAGAAGAGGGACTCCTGTACTTCAAAGCATCGTAAAACACCCCGTGAAGCTCCTTGTATGGGATTGTTTCAACGCTCGCGGTTTTGGTATTCTATACGTGTTTACGAAAACCTTAACAGCACAACGTATGACAGAAATCTACCGAAAATGCTTGTTACCATCTGCACAGAAGTGGTTTGGTCGAAATAATGATTCCTGGATATTACAGGAAGATAATGATCCCAAACATTGTAGTCGCTTCTGTAAAGCTTGGAAAGCCGAAAATGGCATCCGGCGATTACTATGGCCGCCTCAATCTCCCGATGCAAACCCAATTTAAAATGTGTGGGCGTTTATAAAGCACAGGCTTCAGGGAAAGCGTATATGTACATTGAAGGAACTGTCTCGGCAGATTAGAAAAATATAGCGATACCTTCGTAAATCATACGCAGAAAATTTTGTAGCAAAGTTGCCTCAACGATGTCCGGCCATAATTGACAATAACGGTGACTGGACTATGTATTAATTGAAATGCATCCTTGTCCACGAAAATTAGTTTTATTTCACACATTCATTTAATTTTTTTCTGTTACCCTCTTTGAGATATTGATAATAACTGTATATATGGCTGAATTGCACGTGCTTTTCTTTACAATAATTTTAACAGCCAATCAAACTATTTTACACCTAATATACTTAATAATAACCAAAAGAATTTATCTTATCATCTAGAATAAAGCACATTATATACAAATAAAACGGACTGCTTAAGTAGTAAGTTCCCCCCTGTAACAGCATAATAGTAGACGCTAGAAGCATTGATAGATTTATTACCAAGTTCTGCATTATTTCACCTGTTTACGATTGATAGTGACGAAATTATATTGTGAAATGCTACCCGTCACTATGAGTCATCATATCAATTTAATACATTTTTGTTAGAGGTCAATAGCAGCACTCATCATGATCAGGTTTTCATAAATCAATTGATAAGCTCTTTAACATCACATCAGCACGGCATCGGCACACCTTGATAAAATACGACTACATTAATCATTATTCTTCTCTTCCTACGAATCCAAGCGCGACATTATATATTGTATATAAGAAGTCGATTTTTATTTTAGTCTAGTCTAAAGAAATTTTTTTTTAAATCTTTACTGCACAACAACAAAAAACATTTTATGGTAACCTAAAGTCAACTGAAACGGCGACCTATCTTATTATATATTTATAATTTCTCATTCGTACTGTTCTACGCTAAAAAGTCTTTATTAAAGGCTTTTAAACGGTGAAGTTTAATATTGATTAAAGAGCGGTTAACATTTTAAATATCAATACAAATACGGGAATGTATTTATGCAAAATTTGGTAGAAATATTCTCAACGTTTTGATTATGATGTTTAAGAATCCCACAAACCCTGATTAATCAGTAGTAATGAAAGAAAGTGAAACTTTATTGCGTAATTGCAAGTAATGATCCTTTAATTTAACATTAAGACTTCTAACATTTTATTCATTTAAATTAGATTCAATTCAAAGTACGACACTTATGATCCTGATCGTTAGTAAATTATTAAAAAACAGAATATATTAATTCAATTATTTCTTGGAAAGTTGTAATTTCACCTTTTTTATTTTACGTATTATGTATCTGTATATTTTAAGAAATCCACTGTAAAAATTTGAACATTTGAGGAATTCCACATTTCGCTTTTTATAGTCATTAAAACGAGTTTTTCTCAAAATAGTAACTTTTGTTTTGACATTGAGTAAGTGACAAATAATCATAATAAAACAATACAATACGAAACAACTCGTGTTTAAATTTAAACATATTTATTATTGCAAATACATTGATACATTCCAAATTGATATTTAATATGTTTATATGTTTTTAGTAAAATAAAACTTCATAAACAAAATTACAAATTTCTGAATGTTAACTTTAAAATCAGTTTGCTTTTGAATTCTCGCTTGAAAGCTCTTTCCGTACCATCTGCTTTAGGTATGTAAATTCACACTATATTAAATAAAATAAAAAACATCATCTATTAGTTAAGTTGTTCACGTATCTTCTAGATTCTAGAAAATAATATTTCATATCGACATTTTTTAATTAATTAAAATAAAATTTGCTGCTTGTGTAATATTTTCTTATCCTATTCACAAAAATATTTAACAAAATTACCACAAGATAAGCTTATAGAGTAGAAGTGAAAATAACAGTTTTTAAAAATGTCCATCTTAATAGAACTTTAAATTATAAAAAATTTTAACATGTGTAGTTTTATTTGTACTTTTTTCAGAAAGCTTTTTTAGAAACTTTTTTTTTTTTTTTTTTTTTTTTTTTTTTTTTTTTTTTTTTTTTTTTCATTTTAAAATTATTAATTTAGAAAAAAGTAAATTGCTTTATTATTTGTTGTTGATTTAAAACTCCGAACAATATCAGTCATATATACTCGTAGATAAAAAATGTTGCCATTATTATTTTAAAAGACTTCTGGGTTCCTGAGGATACTCTTGTTTCAAAAAGAACTCTTTATACACTAGTTTAATATACGTAAAAGTTTTTAGGAACAATTGTTGAAAAGCAATCAAGAACGTAAAACGTGACACCTTTCCAACGCCTGCACAGTTGGTTTTCATGGACTATTACGAACGCAATGTAAATATTTCTCAGAAATTGTGAGTAATTTATTATAAGTCACTAACTATATCCGTTAAATTAACATCTTATTGTTTCTACTGTTGACGTTGATAATCCAATATCATTGATACGAAACTTCTACAATATATTGAAGGACCAATAAGATTAATATTTTGTTGTATAATTTAGTAAAATTTTATTATTCCAACTGATAGATATGTTACATTGAAGTTGGAGTGGACCGGAAATTCAGACGATTCACATTTAATATTAGTGCTCCAAAAGGTGACACTTGTGGTGAAAGCTATTGAGTGGTGTGAATAAAAACTGAGTGAACACTTTGAGAGAATTCTCTTGAGAAGAGTGTTTCGTTCGGAGTGAACACTCAATTCGATGTGAATAAAAATTACCTCAATAATGGGATGAGAAATGTGAAATTTAGTTGTCGAATTGCTGCGTGAAATCTAAAAACAGGACAGTGGATCCTAAAAAGAAAACGAAATGTTCATAAAAATACCAACGCGTACGAGAAAAGACGGTTCGGCCTAAAGAGCGATAATTTCAAATCGCTGTACCGATTCGAATACGATAACGTGCAATGGCTAAGCAATAATTTCTTATCCGTTGATACTGGAGAAAATTATGGTGGTGTAATTCCGAAAATTGAAGGATTGAAAATGTTCCTAAGATATGTAGGGGACCTGTGATTTCAAGTTAGAGTCTGGAGAGGACATTGGCGTTCATAGGATGACAATTTCGAAAAATTTTTGGGAAGTATGTTGCAGCATTTGCAACAACGTGAAAGAATGGATTAAATTTCCAGCCACCTTTAAGGAAATGAGAAAGGCTTAAGACAAGTGGCAATCTAAATATAACTTTCCTGCCTTAGATTTCACACACATTGGAATATTAAAACCACGCTTTCATGGTGATGAATACCTGAAACGTAAAGGTTTTTTTCATTAAATGTGCAGGCGATGGTAAATGAATAAGAACGATTTAAAAGTGTAAATGTTCAATGGCCGGGATCTGTCCACGACTCACGAATCTGGCGAAATTCTGCGTATTCTGCTCGGTGATGAGGCCTGAGCACTCGGAACAACATACCACCATTTACAAACACGGTAAAGCAAAAAGAAACCAAATCGCTGAAATAATTCAAGGTTTTAATATGCAATACAGTGAAAATCGGTTGTAACGACATTGAAGCTCGTTATATCCGCTAGAAGACGACATTGAAGGTCGTTATATCCGGTAGAAGTGAAAATTAATATGTTTATTAATGGTTGTACATATATTGTATCTGTGAAACTAATCTGTCAGATGCAGCAAGTACAAAGGTTTATTTGATACTGAAAAAGTTTAATAGTTACAAATAATATGGAGATGATTCTAAGTTAAGTATTGACTTTTAGTTTGACGATATGGAAAATCCGACGTTATATCCGGTATGTTGTTATAACCGAAGTCGTAATAACCGATTTTCACTATATTTAAATTCATAATTAATATTTAGAAGTTGTGCAAATCTTTTTTCATTTGATATGTTTTAATTTTTGAACTAAATTAACTGTTAACTAAAATCGTTGGTTGTCTTTGTTATTTATATTTATTTTGTGAATAAATCTTTCCGTTTTTCTTTTAGTAAACTTATTTCTAGTAAAAATTATTCTTTTTGTAATTTTAAAATTTCTTTCTTTTAAAAATTGATTTCCATTTGCTGCTTATTTAATTCTTTTTGTTGCTTTAGCACCTCCTTTTGAAATTCAGAACTAATATACCGGAAGCTCGCCTACAAATTTCCAGATGATAAGCAACAGGCTAATTTTTCGTGAGTGGTTTCGTTTTGACGAGACGCCCAACTTTTCTTTTGCGAAAATTTTGGAAAATAGTCTCAAAACTACTGCGCAGCCGTGAAACATACCGATTTGGCGAGTTCTCAAAGTTTACGAGCAACACTTTCTTTTTCAGTTTAAATTGCAAAAAACGCGGCAAAATGCTTGTCCTATTGTACAAATCCGATGGAATGACAGATGAGTGCCCAACCCCCAACATGTCAGGTAAAAACTAATTCCAGAAATGAACTTTGCATCCTCCAAAACGTATGAAACGACATGCATCTTGTTATTTTCGATAACAGAGAAAAAACTATCCCCCTTATTGTCACCCCTTCAACGTTTTCAAACATATTTGAAACTATATGCATCTTTCTACTAGCTGGAAAAACTACCACCTCTGCCTGCACCTCTTCAACCCTTAAATCAAAAATAACCCTAAAAGTGGATGCGGCATCCTCAAAAATCTGAAAAATTTAAAAATTGTTATATATTTTTTGTTGTATACAAATGGAGAGCGGCAAATATTGAATCTCGCCTTTTCGTGATTTCAGACCACTACGCAGCGCCACATGCTCAAGAGATGAATTCGCGTTACCACATTTAAAAGGTTCATATCAGGAAAACCAGTAACTATACGTGCAGCTAAAAGTGACGGTGATGGCGTACCACAGCCTCCACTGGTCCTAATAAATATTGCATACCATATCTCAATACAGTGGACGCTGTACAAAAATTTCGTGTTAAGATGTTATGCAATGATATTTTTTTTTTATTAATGTTTTTCTAACTAAGCAAATTAATTAGATTCAGCAAAGATAATCACACTCTTTAACACTCTTTTTTTACAGACCAAACGTATCTGAGGAGAAACGACTCATTCATCCGATTAGCTCAAGTTCATCAGTAAAATGGAAACGACAAAAATGTGTCTCTTTGCGGTTAGCGTGCTACTGTCGCTGCTCTGGAATGTTGCATCGACTTCCATTCTCAAAGCTGGTAAGATGCTAAAATGACCGTATTTTAAAACATGAGTAAAATGCATGAGTGAGAATTTAATTTGTTTCAAAATTTTGCACAACTTTGAGCCATGGTCAGCACTGAGCGAGGCTCAAAATTTGGGCTACTTAGGATGTCTCTTTTTTTACAAAAATTATTTGAGAAAATACGTCTTTTCATATTTAATTAATCAATGAACACTATTTGTTACTATGTACAGAATTAATATGGTATTACATATTATATCTTAGAATTTCACAATTTTACTCAAACTAACGAAAATTCAAATTTCCAGATGTGAATTCCACAAAGTGTATTGTAAAAATAAATGATAGGACCTCTCTTAAGTCCGTTGGGGACCGATGGATCACAAACGACACATGCATCTGGCACGAATGCATCATAAACGGTAGTGGTAGCCCTTACGAAAATTTAGTCAAAGAAATCTGCACTACAACACAATGCAAAGAGGTACCTATAAACAGTAAAAATAAATAAAAAAATAAAATGTTTAATAACCTCATTAAAATTAAAATGTTCTTCATTCAGGGATTTGTTTTACAAGAACAACCCGGAAAATGTTGTTCCAAATGTGTCCAAAATAAATGTAAATACGCCGACAAAATGTACAACATAGGAGACCGCTGGAGAGCAAAGAACAGGTGCTTCGAGTGCTCTAAATTCAATTATACGGCTAGAATATCGAAATATAAAGAACAATGCCCAAAAGTAGCAAACTGCTTGGAGGAACACTTATACGAAGAAGATTGCTGCATGAAATGTAGGTCAGAGCTTACCAAAGAGGATAAAGAATCCTATTTAATCAAAGAAAAATCGCACAACTACAATCCATGCAAAAGGGAATGTATAGCTGGAAAGGACCCAGAAATATGCCATTACACCTTTGTTGTGGAATGGTATGAAACTCTAAGCAAAGCGTGCTATTCCTGTCCATACAATAAGTTCGATTGTGACCGTCCTCATTGCATAGTAGCAGACGGTGCACGTCGGAGTGTTTCAGTTGTGAATAGAATGATGCCAGGACCAGCAATAGAAGTCTGCTTAAATGACACAGTTGTTGTTGATGTTAAAAACAATTTATTGGGAGGGAGCATCACAATTCACTGGCATGGACTGCATCAGAAAGCTACGCCATATATGGATGGAGTTCCACATATCTCTCAATGTCCAATCCAACCACATACAACATTTCGATATAACTTCATAGCTGATCATGCTGGAACCCATTTTTGGTACTCTCATACAGGTATGCAGCGAGGGGATGGTAGTTTTGGTGCTTTAATCATTCGTGAGCCGTTAGATAGACATTCTAAACTATATGATTTTGATTTGTCAGAACATGTAATTATAATACAAGACTGGACACATCAGACAGGATTGTCAATGTTCGCTTCACATCACCATTCTATTGGAGATGATAAACCGTCAAATGTCCTTATTAATGGAAAAGGTCGTTATTACCGTGCTTTTGAAAAAAAATTGGATGAATCACAAACAAAATTGAAATCAACGGTAAGAACACATGACAAAGTTCTGATTATCGAGAAAAATCCATCATCATATATTACAGATGTTAAAACAGATAATAAAATAAATGAGCCAACCATTATGGAAGTTGCATCAAATATCCCAGAAATGGAATCACCCTCTCAAAAGGATCAACCACACATTCCAAAAATGAATGAACGTAATATAAAAGATGAGATGAATTCTAAAGAACCTCATAACAAAACTGAAGAAGATCAAGCACATTTGGGAGAGGTTCAACAGAATGTATCAACGCCTCAAAAACCAAAAGGCAAAAAGTTTACAATCGCTCAACCCATTCAAGATAAAAAGGAAGTCAAAAACAAAATTTATAAAAATTCTACGGAACAACTATCAATACCTTACGAAGGATTATTTCCTCTAGAAACGTTTAGAGTTACAAAAGGCTATAAATATCGTTTTAGAGTAATAAACGCACAGTCCCTCAATTGCCCTCTATCCTTATCAATAGACGATCACAATCTCATGGTAATAAATTCCGATGGATATGATTTGGAACGAGTCCAAGTGTCGTCCTTAGTCACATATGCTGGCGAACGTTTCGATTTTATCCTTGAAGCCAACCAAGAAGTGGACAATTATTGGATCCGTTTTAAAGGTCTCATGGACTGTGATGAAAGATTTACTTCTACCCACCAAGCGGCTATATTGCATTACACTGGTGCTCCTCATTCTGAACCGAAAGGAATGCCAATTTATGATTTTGAACGTTCTGGAGTTCAAATCAATCCACTCAATAAAGATCCAGGATATTCGGACTCAATTACCATAACAGATTTAAATGCATCCGATCCAGATGTTGCCTGGATGCACAAAGATCCTGATTTTAAATTTTACATCTATTACGATTTCTACGCTAAAGACAATCCTTATTACCATGCTTCGAATTTGTACGGTTTCCACCAAACAAATAATAGGGCTAATAGGCTTTATACGCCTCAGCTAAACCTTATTAACTTAAAATTTCCAGCATTCCCTCTTTTGCCAGGAAGAAATCTTATAAACGAAAATATGTTCTGCAACGAATCGAGTCTAGCTGCCCAAGGGAAGGATTGTCGAACTGAATTTTGCGAATGTAGCCATGTTCTTCAAGTACCTCTAAATTCAGTAGTTGAAATGATTCTAATAGGTGTTACTTTCGACGCTAACCATCCCTTCCATTTACATGGAAATGCTTTTAGAGTTCTGGCTGTGGAAAGAATAGGAAAAAGTGTTACAGTGGCACAGGTAAAGTCATTTAAATTACTTATCTTTTCTCTTTTATTCTAAATTAATTTTATCTTGTTAGGTTAAAGAAATGGACAAAAATGGGCTTCTAAAGAGAAAATTTAAAAATGCTCCTATCAAAGATACCATCACCGTTCTAGATGGGGGTTATACGATAATACGCTTTAAGGCGGATAATCCAGGCTACTGGCTATTCCATTGTCATATTGAATTTCATACCGAAATTGGAATGGCGCTTGTTTTGAAAGTGGGCGACCACAGTGATATGCTAACAGTACCTGAGAATTTTCCAACATGCTCAGATTATGTACCTGAAATTCGCAATAGAGATAGCAGCAAAACTACAGTAACAACTCTCAGCTCTGTGGGAATTATAACAACAATAATAATAATAATATATTATTGGCGCATTTCTCATAAAATTACTAAAATCATTAACATATTTAGGAGCTGCCTACCCATTTAAATTTAGGCTCTAAGGAACCATTCTCTGAAATTCTTAAAAACTAAATAAACAAACTTAAAAATAAAAAGTAATTCAATTTTGTGCTTCGCAGACAAATAATATTTGGTATGAGTCACACATTTATACAGGGTATCCCGATTCAATTTAGGAAACGCTCGATTCCTTAGAGTGTCCTTATCAACATTTGTTCCGAGACCCTCGAATGCCTTCTTCCTCCTCAAAATCGGCGTTGAATGTTTTTTTAAAGTTCGCTGACTTAACTCCTTATAGGTCGTTGCAGGAAGATCACAGGACATCGAGCAAAAACTCATTCAATCGAGGAAGAAAATACCTTTCCAACGATACCCCACTTGTTTGGATATGTAAAAGGCAGACGGTCCATAATAAAAAAAAAAAAAAGGAATCCTTTTTTCTTTTATTGTTTTTATGAAAACAGGATAAAACCACAATTTTTTTATGGAAATTTCTATAAATTTTGAGCTTGAGACTCTGGATAAGGACACTCTAAGAAATCGAGTGGTATAGCGGTTCCTACATTAAATTGCGACACCCTCTGTATAATATTATTAATTATAGCTATTCCGTTTTAATGCTGCTTAATTTTTCAATTTATGGTAATGTAATTTTTAATAAGACTTTTAAATTCCAGAATACTGCGAGCATTTTTTATTTTTTGTGACAAGCTTTATAATAAATTAAGTAAAACTGAATTACTATTCGGTTATGCTCCGCTGCGTAATGTCGAATAATGCTAGGTAATGCTGAGTATTTCTAAGTAATGCCAGGTAATGCTTCTGAAGTACAGTAATGATGAAGTACCAATAACATTACTTAGTAATGGTATTTAAATTTTTGAAGTAGTGTACTAATACTGGTAAAATACCAGTACTTTAATTACATTACGTGTATTGGTAATTTTAATGGTAATGGTAGTGCAGCTCTGATATTGACCCTTGAGGTACGCCAATTTTGATATTCCTCTCCTGGCTATAGATGCTGCTTCGTTTTGATAATTCTTTTTTTCAGATAATCCCTTAATAGCTTTCCTTATACATATACCTTATTCCTCAAAACCTTTGTATAATATTTCGTTGTCCACATTGTCAAATGTTTTTCTAAGATCCATAAATATTGCTACTACGTACTTGTTTTTGTCTAAAGCTGTATTTATGTAATTTATAGCATCCATTGTAGGTTTCGCTTCGAAATCCATATCAATTAGGATCAAATCCTCCTTTTCTACTGACAAGTTCCACAATTCTCTTATGTATAACCTTCTCATAACCTTTTTTAATTAACTTATCAAAGAAATACGTCTATAGTTACCTGGATCATTTTTATCTCCTGTTTTATAAATCGGTGCTATAATTGAAGTTTTGAGATAGTCAGTAAATCTTCTTGTTTCAAGTTCCTTATTTATTATTTTTACTAGTGATAAAGCAATTATCTAAATATTTAAAAAGAATCTCGCAATTATTTCTGGAAACAACTTTGAGACATGTTAGAGACATAAAGTTTAAAAACATGAAAATGAACTAATGCCAAGATTAGCCCACAAAAGCACACAAGACCAAATGCTTCCCAACAACACATTTATCGATTTTCGAATCCTAAAAGATTCATTTCAGTTTTACTTATTTAAAAATAAACTCATTTGACAATAAAAACATTTTAAAGTAGCAGGAACTGAAGGCCTTCCGCTTTATAGACTTTAAAAAAAAAAATATTATCACTAACCTGTTACTACGAAAAGGTAATAAGAAATGAAAACTCTCAAATGACAAACAATCGTTTATAATTTACAAATTTCTTCTTTTATACTTGTTTCAATAAATTCATTAAATTCCTGTTGCGTAAAACTCTTATTCATCAACAGAAAATGGTTTAAGCCCTCAGCCTGACACCTTCCATACTTAACGATATCAGTCCACGTGTTGTGTTTCATATTTGTTTCCATCTTGGGAAAAGGAAGCGGAAATTCACAATTATAATGTTTCTGATTAGCCACACGGTGTGTCTCAGTGTACAATTTTTCGCATAGAAAACACTCGAACGCCTCGAAAAATGTATTTTCCGCTGTAAATCCACGCTGGATAATATTCTTCTTCAATAGCTCATTCGACACTGGATTGATTTGAGAATATTTATGATCTAAATATTTGTTATATTCATAATCGTTATCGTCTAAATATTTCAGGTATTCCGCCAGAGCTTTTGGACTGTCGAAATCCGATATGAGGACTGCTGATTTTTTATTGGGTAACCATTCCTGAATGAAACGAAAAAAAAATTAAATTAATAGGGAATTGTTTTAGGTATCAATTTTACTAGCAAGTGTTAATAAAATTATGGTTAAAACAGAGCACAGGCCAAGAGCGATTTCCTTGTCAAACAAGTGGTTTCCTTCTACTAGGGGAAGGAAAATTGTAAATTCTTTTTTTTTTTTTAATTCGTGAACTCGAAAAGAGAAATTTGATTGTAAAAATATCAAATTGAACTTGAAATGAAAACTATACTGTGCTGAACAAAAAGTAACTTAGTGTCAAACAGTTCAAACATTTTCACTGAAGAGGAACCAAAGTATGCTTCGCTTCGGAATAAAATTCGCAAAAATTAATCTTCTTTCAATCTACACAATAGGTTTTCTTACTCCAACGACTCTGGACCACAATCTGTATAATTGGCGGTTACAAGCTTACTGCAATATGCTTTTATTTTTGTGAGGAAGGATGAAAGAAGATTAATTTGTGTGAATTCTATTCCCAAGCGAAGTACGCTTTTGTTTTTCTTCAATTAAAACTACTGTTTGACGCTGGTTGGTTTAAGTGGCGGTTCTCACAGCCTGGTCAGAATTTAATTAGCATTAGTAAATGTGCCGTTTTGATACCAAAAAACTATGATAAATAGGCTGTTCAGTAAAAAGGTGAACTTCGCCATGGGCTACAGCTAATTCGTGATGCCTGGGTAGTGAATATCAATTATCCGCTTTTTATAAACCTCCCTGAGATCGTCGATGATATATTTACCCAATGGTCTATGTCTGGCTCTAGCAAGCGCCGGAAGCGCATGGGAAGGCGTCTCCCTCTCATTTAGATTTTCACAACTGCGGCAGTAACTGTTGAAGGGGATTCAAAGCTTTACTGCATGTTCACTTATGGTCCAGTGACCTTACATTTTCCTCCTATCGCAGGCGGACCACGTCAATCTAGAGATTGCGCAAGTGCTTAGATTTGTTCACTTTCTGTAGGCAATAGTAAGAAAATGGGCCTGAATTCCTTTTTTAATCGATTCCAGCGAACGTGAACTCGTTCTTTCTGGGCATCCTCATTTATAGCGCACTTGCGCCTGAAAAATGCTAGAATAACTAGGAAAGCGGAAAAATCTTTCGACACTGACCTCATTCGAATAAATTCCGATACCAACTCCTTCTGGGTTTTGTAAGCGTCTGTGGAAATCGCTACTTCAAAGCGTTGCAACAATTTATCGTCTTCCCACTCCGTTCTAGTGGGAAGCCAAACTCTGAAGGGAGTAGAGTGGGAACAGTATAATTCGTTGACCGTGTAGCTAGTTCACCAAGTAACAACTCGAGGATTTTGCTGTGACTGTGTAATCTAGCAGTCCAGCTACCTGACCGCACAACCAGCTACTGAAAATTGTATGTAAAGGTCAATAGGTGTGGTACAAGAATACATTGATGGCCTCCGTCGGATACGACCGTAAGACGTTTGACGCTGAGTTGCTTTAGTTTTGTCCAGCACTGTATATCATAACTTATATTTAGGATCAAGGACGTCACTACTCAGAAACTAACATCGTTTTTTTTATTCTATAAAAATGGTCTATCACTTGTTTGGCGCAAAAATATCCTGTTTGTCTTCCGCAGAAAAGATGTATTAATAATTTTACTTCTACATAAAACTTTTACCTTAATAGTGGGAGAACCAAAATATACTGGAATTGAACCGATATAAATAGCCCTCCAAAACTTTTCAGTAATGTAATCATTGCACACTCCGTTTTCATATGCTATAATAAACTTATATCTGGCAAGAAATTTATAAAATTCCTCTGAGTCGATAGTTTTTAGATAGTCCCTCGAAAGGCTAGAAATAAGTAATATATAAGCAAAAATCCAAGCTATTTTTCAATCGATTAAACTCTCACCTCTTTGGTAAATTTTTATTATTCAGGCATTCTCCGTAGGAGTCCACTTCAATGTAATTCATAAGTTCTCTTACATACTGATCTCTACCTGACATGGTATCACAAATTGACTGGATAAAAGCAACTGGAGCCAGCTGCTCCTTCTTTCGTAGTTTCGTTTTTTCACCGACAGGTATAAGAAAACGTTTTGTTGTGATTTTCTCAATACTTTCAATATATTGAGTGGTGAGAGGGAAATCACTGTATCTGCTGAACGTTGCAGTCAAATTGAAATGCTTAAGAACCGACTCAAACTGAATGTAAGGGACATTTTTTGGAGATTCTTCATGCATTAGTGCCCATAAATGGTTCGGCAAGCGTGGCAAGGGTAAATCAGTGATATTTATATCAGAAGCGTAAAATGCAATAGCCTAAAAAAAGGTGGTTTACATTCAAAACTTTCGTGGAAATTAAAATTAAGTGATGAACAAACCATAGGAGTTTCCTTTTTTAAATGACTTCTGTCCACTGTGAAGAGGCAGTTGTATACCCCACACCGGACATCTCTTTGGTAATCCGGTAATAATTCTGTCCACCAGAGGATAATAGGTTTAAACTGAACTTGAGTATTACCCTAAAAATTCAGCAAATATAAGATAATATAAAAAATCTTGTATCCATTTCCTTACATTCTTCCAAAGCACTTTCTGCACCACGATATAAAGAACGCAAAGAAAAGTGATTAGAACAAAAATCTTTTTCCAGATTCCTAATCGCATTATAAATTACGTTTTACTAAAGCGCAATAAAATCATTTCAATTAAAATATTGCGGCCAACTGAAGATACCAGCCACCGAAACTGCTGCTAAATTCAGAGATAAGCTTCCGCCGCTCGTGAGGCTGCTACATGATTAAATCATTGCACAGACCCGATCTTATCAACTTCCTTCAGCTTCCAACAAAAGCGAATTGCTCATTGTTCAAATAAAAATGATAAATAAAATTCCTAAAGGCGTTCAAGCGAAATAAACCACTTTAACTAATCAAAACAAAACCTCCTAGGCCTTTGACCTTGAACTAATGACAGTAGTCAGCCGCTGTCTCTTAGAATTTTCAGTTCAGTGAAACAACGCACGTGGTGTGCGTCAACATTTCTAGGGTGAAAGGTGAAAGCAGTGAAAGTTTTGAGAAAGCTTTCGTTTTTATGAAGAAGAACAAAGATGTAGTCTAGTCTAATTATTGAAATATCCCAGTTTATCTCATTGCATGTAATTATTCAACAAATAATAAGTAAAATCAATAAAAATACATAAAACAAACATATTTAACCACTGACATAGAGGAACTGGACTGCTAACCGCCCGTCTGAAAAACGAGACCATTTTTAGCGCAAGCTCAAACCACATGGCGCAAATCATGCCATTAAAAATTCCCTAAAATACCGCACAATTATGTTTAAAATGAAGCAAATAAAAAATAATTAAGCTGTCATGAACCGATTTCTTTTATATCACGCTTAATTTTAAGTTTTTTCACAAAAATGTTCCTCGCGGCAATCAGCTGCGGTCTTAAGAAAGACAAAGATAGCTATACAAATTATTTTTCTGCCTTTGTCTAACCTTCACATTTCTCGTTTATACCAACCCAAGCTAAAAATTGTATCACAAAATCACTGACATATAAGAACTGGACTGCTGATCTCGTACAAAAACTCACATCAAAAGCAAGACCAAATTTTGACCGAATTCTAACTATCTCGCTCTTTCTTAAGCCCGCAGGCAGACAAATTTACAAAAAAAAATGGCCAATAGCCAAATGAAGGTGGCGCCATGTATGTGCACTTCTTTTGGTTTTTTCTAGTATCTTCGCGTGTGATACATCTTTTTGATACTCCCAATAGATAAATAAAAGTAAACACAAGCTTTTTGCACATCACTTTTACCCACGACAGCCTTTACAAGTTGCCCGCCAACTCATCATTTTCCGTTGCAATCAGCTGTTAGAATAGTTTAACGATGTCCAACAGATGGCTACTTCATTTTGTAATACAACTTTTAGCTTGGGTTGGTATAAACGAGAAATGTGAAGGTTAGACAAAGGCAGAAAAATAATTTGTATAGCTATCTTTGTCTTTCTTAACACCGCAGCTGATTGCCGCGAGAAACATTTTTGTGAAAAAACTTAAAATTAAGCGTGATATAAAAGAAATCGGTTCATGACAGCTTAATTATTTTTTATTTGCTTCATTTTAAACATAATTGTGCGGTATTTTAAGGAATTTTTAATAGCATGATTTGCGCCATGTGGTTTGAGCCTGCGCTAAAAATGGTCTCGTTTTTCAGACGGCGGTTAGCAGTCCAGTTCCTCTATGTCAGTGCACAAAATGAAGTAGCCATCTGTTGGACATCGTTAAACTATTCTAACAGCTGATTGCAACGGAAAATGATGAGTTGGCGGGCAACTTGTAAAGGCTGTCGTGGGTAAAAGTGATGTGCAAAAAGCTTGTGTTTACTTTTATTTATCTATTGGGAGTATCAAAAAGATGTATCACACGCGAAGATACTAGAAAAAACCAAAAGAAGTGCACATACATGGCGCCACCTTCATTTGGCTATTGGCCATTTTTTTTTGTAAATTTGTCTGCCTGCGGGCTTAAGAAAGAGCGAGATAGTTAGAATTCGGTCAAAATTTGGTCTTGCTTTTGATGTGAGTTTTTGTACGGGATCAGCCACTGACATAGAGGAACTGGACTGCTAACCGCCGTCTGAAAAACGAGACCATTTTTAGCGCAGGCTCAAACCACATGGCGCAAATCATGCTATTAAAAATTCCTTAAAATACCGCACAATTATGTTTAAAATGAAGCAAATAAAAAATAATTAAGCTGTCATGAACCGATTTCTTTTATATCACGCTTAATTTTAAGTTTTTTCACAAAAATGTTCCTCGCGGCAATCAGCTGCGGTGTTAAGAAAGACAAAGATAGCTATACAAATTATTTTTCTGCCTTTGTCTAACCTTCACATTTCTCGTTTATACCAACCCAAGCTAAAAGTTGTATTACAAAATGAAGTAGCCATCTGTTGGACATCGTTAAACTATTCTAACAGCTGATTGCAACGGAAAATGATGAGTTGGCGGGCAACTTGTAAAGGCTGTCGTGGGTAAAAGTGATGTGCAAAAAGCTTGTGTTTACTTTTATTTATCTATTGGGAGTATCAAAAAGATGTATCACACGCGAAGATACTAGAAAAAACCAAAAGAAGTGCACATACATTGCGCCACCTTCATTTGGCTATTGGCCATTTTTTTTTGTAAATTTGTCTGCCTGCGGGCTTAAGAAAGAGCGAGATAGTTAGAATTCGGTCAAAATTTGGTCTTGCTTTTGATGTGAGTTTTTGTACGAGATCAGCAGTCCAGTTCTTATATGTCAGTGGGATCAGCAGTCCAGTTCTTATATGTCAGTGTATTTAACGAACGCAACCTAATCATATGCTATTTCGAAGTTCTGTCAAAATTATCACTTTCCCCCACAGAACCACCCGACGAAGTTGTCAATTTGGGTTTCACAATTTCCGATCTGATTTAAACGTTAAATTTTCCTAGTTACCGAAAATACGACATATTTCCAAAAGCCATGAGTGACGACTTTTTAAGTAAACCACTTTCATTAGGAGCACCACCAGGTAATAAGCATTTATTACGCAATTCCGAGAAACAATCTTAACATAACCTATGTTTATGCAGTTCCATCACCTGGTGAGCCCCAAAGGATAGCCCCATTGTCTCCGTATTTGAATTATGATCCACGATTCCTCCAGCAGGCTCAGCCAGAATTTATTTTCCCCGAAGGTGCGTCGAAACAGCGCGGCAGATTTGAGCTCGCCTTCTCACAGATCGGAACTTCGGTAATGGTCGGCGCCGGTGTTGGAGGAATGGCCGGGCTTTATAATGGCATGAGGGCCACAGCACTCGCAAATCAGACTGGTAAACTTAGGAGAACACAGTGAGTTTAATTTATTAGTATTTGCCGTACTCAGGATCCCTTATCTCTCAAATTTTCATTTAGTAAGGCTTTTTAACGTTGGGCATGTTTAAGACCCTTTCATATTATCAGGTATCAATCGTTTCCTACTCGTTGTATTTCTACTCCGGCAAATATTCTATGTGCATTTTAAATTAGAGCTTGCACGGTACAGCACGAAACGAAGCATAAAAATATCTGTGTCTGATACCAACAAAAGTATAACCATTAAAAACTTGTACGAAAATTTTCGACTATACAAGAACTCCAGAGAGAGAACTCAGCATTCAGCATATGATGAGCCGACCCCATAGAACCTCAGTCGTGTGTTATGGGCTGTTCGCTTACTTTTCAGATACAGGTATCCCTCCTATAACACGGTTTACTATAGTAGGGTTTCACTCTTACACGATAAAGAATTTGCGGAAACCCTTATATAACACGGCAACCTACAACACGATTTCATTCTAATAAAATTACGGAAATCCTCGTATTTTTATACAACACGACATTTTCTAGGAACCTGTCTACCATGTTATAGGAGGGATACCTGTATTCAAGTTCTTAGATCTCTTTGAGTTCTCTCAAATTTTAGCTTAAACGCTGTGACTGAACATTCTCAGATAGCGGACAGTAGGTCCTCCTGCATTATAGTATTCGCACTTTAAAGTCACCACTTTACAAATTAAATTCAACCTTTTGCAATTCAAATTCACCCTTTTGAAAGTCGAACTTTTCATAATAAGTTTAATATAAAATTTACGAAGTTACAATGGAACTATTGTAAAATGAAATATAATATAGAATGTCCCAAGAAATGGTGTGAAGCGGAAATTCAGAGCCAAAGCACCCAAAGGGTTACCAAAATCACCTCCATGTATGTTCGGCAATTTGGTGTAGTTTACGAGTTACGATTTTTTTTCATGATTTTTCATCATAATGCCAGTTTTTTTAAACTGACCGTTCTAGCGACCATGGAGGTCTGCATTGCCTTAGAAAAGGTACCAAATACGCAAAACAGCGGATTCTCAAGGTCCTATAAAAGAATTTCTTAGTTCAATTGATATTTAATCATCTATTAAAGACTTTCTAGCTCATCTACGGCTAGCAAAACCATTTTTTTTATATTGACAGAACTTTGGAACAAGTGCCGACCATAAAGGTAATCCCAATTCTAAGTAATAGTTCTATAATAGGGCTCTTCTTGGATAAATTCTATAAAAATATCACTCGGCGGTAATTTATTCAACAACAACCAATAGCCAGCATTTCCATACTGTTAGATAAAACTAGAAAGTGGTTTAGAGCTCTCCACCCAACAAACAATGCCTTAATAGCATCCGAAAAAAGATGAATTCAACAAGAGGAAAACCATTCTTCAATTCATTCATGTGGTCATCGAAATGCTATTGCAAAATATCTTCTTTAAGGAAAAATATAAAGAAGTTAATATTCCAAAGCAACTAATAACATTTTTTTATAATACTGTTTTCAAGAAATTGTTATTGAAGGGATCGTAATAATGCGTACTCCATTGTTATTCAGTATGTTAAGCTATCACTGAGGAGTTAAAATTTATGTATATTATAAAATCAATTAATTTTCAGGCTTTTAAATCATGTAATGAAACAAGGATCAGCAACAGCAAACACATTAGGAACACTTGCAGTAATGTACTCAGCATTTGGGGTCCTTTTACAATGGGGAAGAGGTGAAGACGATGAAATTAACACAATCCTCGCAGGCACAGCAACTGGACTTTTGTACAAATCGACAGGTAATTTATCACAGCTTCTGGTTTTCAAAATCCCCCCAAAAAGCATATAATAATCTTATTTATTTATTTTTAGCTGGTCTCAAAAAGAGCGCAATAGGTGGGGGTATTGGACTGGGGATCTCTGCACTGTACTGCCTTTATGCGATATCGAAAAACTCATCAGACAAATTCGGCATAAAGTCCTACATGTAAATAGCGGCCTGGCGCTGGTTCAATAATTGTTAAGTTCCATTAGATTGTTTAAACTGAAGAAATCGTTACGGGGAGTCTTTCTGGATAAATGTATGTTTTACAACACAAAATTCCAGTCAAATATAAAGCTCCAACAAGATTCGAAACATTGTTTTTATGACTATTCCAATTTTTTTTATATTGTCTTTGCTTTTAGCCAGTTTATTCATAACGAGATTTTTCCGAAAGCGTAAAATATTTGTCTTTGGCCTCCCGAAATTTCCCTACCCAAATTTCATGATTCAATCTTAAGGATTTTATATTATGTTATATTTTTATCTATATTGTATAAAATTCTAAGAAAAATTGCCTAAAAGCCCAACAAAGTAGGTTCTCTTAGTGGCTGTGTTATCTCATAAAGTAATTAGATAAGTTCAACACTTCTCTCAAATATTCCAAACTTAACATCATACTTTTTTTCTGTTGAGTAAAACTAAAAGATAAATTTTATTTTTGACTGAAAAGTAAAGGTATATTCAGTCAAAATGTCGGTTGCAAGTGGTTTTTCTGGCGGTATACTTAAGTTTATAGACTGAATTGTTTTACGTTAAGTAACGTGTTTTAGGCTAATTATAAACACAAATGCAAAATATCCGGGGAAGTCGTCTTTTTTTTTATCATTTTTAATGATTTTTCAGTTCTGCAGGTGCAGTTTACTATGTATATTAGGGTGGGTCGAAAAAAAGTTACCCCCCTGGAAAGTTTCGTCATGTGACGTAGATCAACAGAAAAATACGTAAAAAATTCATACTCGAAGTTTAGCGATCGCAATCTTAACATTTGCGCTGGTCGATATAGGGAAAACGGGTTGGGGTCATTTTCGTGTGGCATGGTTGGTGTGAGTGTGTAAAAGGGAAACCTGGTGTCGCGAGCCATTCTTCTGGATGATGCCTGATTCGGCGCGGCGGCCAGCTTGCTGTCTGCACTGATTCTGGAGGCTGATTGTGACTGCTCCTCGGGTGGTGGGATTAGATAATGAGTCAGGGGAAGCCGAGTGGCGGGCCGAGCAAAAAGTCACGTAGCTACACTCGATTTCCCCATATCGACCAGAATAAATGTCAATATTGCGATCGCTAAACTTCGAGTATGAATTTTTTACGTATTTTTCTGGTGATCTACGTCACATGACGAAACTTTCCAGGGGGGTAACTTTTTTTCGACCCACCCTAATGTATATATTAATTTAAATATGTGTACTACATTTCTGAAATATTTGTTTTTAGTAAAAATACATATCTTAAAGTTACTCCTAATCGCTCTATAAGTTGAATTGTACAGCGATAATTTGTGTACTACTTTTTCCATCAGGCCCAACAATTCATAAAAGCATTCTTTGGTCACTCCAAAATACTTGTAAAATCGTCTTGGATCCTTTTCCAAATCAACAAATCGCATAACAAATTCTTCTTTTATGTCTTGATCAATATTTATTTATCCTGAATCCACTTTCTCGAGCTAGAACAAGTAAATGTAAAAAACTTAAATAACTAAATTGTTTATTATTTTATTTATTTATTTATTCCAATTCAACCTTTCAGGTATATACAATAGAAGTCTTACAATTTAGTGCTAGGATTCAAATACATTAAATTATATTATTACTTATTATGCATATGAGCGAATAAGTGTTGAAATATAATAATATATAGTTTTGCGAAAAAATGTTTATTGAAAACCTAATGACAAAAACTAAGGTTATTCTTACATACAGTCAAGTCTCCTATAACGCAATTAATTCGTACCGCGTTATATGGAAACCGTGCTATGAGAGGCTTAGAATTAATTCAAATCAGGACATACGTTCTATGAATATCACATTTCGAGAAACATAGAAATAAGATAAATCACAATAATATATACCGCGTTATAAGAAACTCAATTAATACAAATTAAATGATTCGTACCGCGTTATATGGAATCTCAGAAATAAATAAATTCTATATAAATCAGACCTATATAAAAACTGCATTCTCAAAGTAACAAGTTGTGACTGATACAGTTAATAAATAAAATTTTATAATAGAAATGAGAATGAATATGTAGATTTTTACATATTTAAATTTAGGTTTAATGAATACTAGAATTGACAAACGGGAATACACCACAAATGTTAACCATGTACATACAAAAATTTAACACATCGAATAAGCGTTGCCATAGATAAACTTTTCAAGCCATTTGAGTTGTTGGAATGTTCTTGTATCAAAAACGCGTTATAAAGAGACCGCGTTATAGGAGAACTTGTCGCATTTTTCACACCGCGTTATATGGGAATCGCGCTATAAAAACACCGCGTATAGGAGACTTGACTATACTACTTAAGCTGGTGGCAAATATGTAAGTTATTCTGATATATGTTCTTGAAAGTCAAGCTTTTATCAAGGGTGATGCCTAAATATTTGATGTGGTCGGCTCATGAGATAGGATAGGAGAACCATTCAAGCTAAGGTTGGCGTTGAATTATATTTTGTTCGGATTTAGTTCAATTTTCTATTCAATTTTTTTATTTAATTTTATTATTTATTTAATGTCAGCAGCACTGAAAGAGTGACCGCAAAAAAAGAGGTTTTTAGCCTGTTTTTGAAACATCTGTAACTTTGATTGGAATTAATAAAATGTAACGTATAAGTGCTCAACATTTTTGTCTGGTCATAAACTTGTGCAAAAAGCAAGATTTATTGTTCTAGAAGCTAAACTTCCCCTTAAATAAAGGGTTAATTTTTGCATAACGTTCTCGAGAAAAAGATTGTTTATTATTTTAGTAGTTAATCTTGTTACTCATGTAAATAATATTCATTGATTATTTTCAAGTGATTGTAAAGTCGTAAAAAAGATTACCCATATAAAAGGGATGTAATCAAAAAATATTTCTATCATTTTAAAAAACACACTTTTGTGTAATATGAAACATAAAAAACACGTAAAGGGGTATCGACCTTGAATTTGATGGAAATCCATTCCCACAAAGAGGCTTCAACTACCCCCAAGCACCAAAAAAGTAATCATAAAGTATCTGAAATAAAATTGAATCAAAGAGTTTTAGGTATGGCTGATTACTAAGTACTAGCATAAAACATTTATGGATCTTTAACATTGGTATTCATCCCTTCAGAGGAGTGAAATTCACCCCTGTAAAACTAATAATTCAAATAGTAGTCGAAAAAAATTATTTACATGTTATTTACATAAGTAACAATATTAACTACATACTAAAATAATAACCAATTAATCTTTTTCTTGCACGTGCGTTATGCAAAAATAAGGGAGATAGTCAACCCTTTGTTTAGGGAGATGTTTATCTTCTAGAACAATAAATCTTGCTTTTTGCACAAGTTCATCACCAGACAAAAATTTTGAGTTTCATTTAATCAATTCCAATCGAACTTACAAGTTTTCGAAAAACTGGCTAACGTTGCGGCCACTCTTTAGGGGCCTCTTCTGTTATTTTTTGTAAAGACCATTCTTTTTAAATAAATAATAAATTAAGTCCATAACAGTTGTCTTTATATGACAAAAAAAAAACCTTCAAAAACACCTATTTTTGCAACCTTCACAGTAGAATACCCCCTTAATCTGTAGCAAAAGATTTAGATTTTCAAATCCAAAAATTATAAAAAAATTATAATAGTAATTGCTTCAAGATTCATTAAGAGAGGAAAGAAAGGAAGCAAAAAATAGTCGTAGGCTCTTCCACTGAAAACTTCAAAATCAAAATTGGGTATAAAAGTTCATCTCAGAAATTTCTTATTTATTTTAAATACCACCAAAACTGATTAAGCATAATAAACAAAAATGCATTTGCTCAAGGAACTTTCCTCGTTCGTTATATTCTTCTAACCACGGTTTTACAATATTTTGAAATAGAACAAATAAAGACTAGATTATAATAAAAATTAAAGACTGAATCAGTATTACATAACTGCGGTGAGAGTAGAAATATCGACCAGGTGTGATATTCTGAAGTTATTCAAGCCTAAAGTGCTTTTTAATTATCTTACCGAGGTTATCTGAAATAATTTCCGCTATTAAGCAGACGATCGTTCCCACAAAAACTACAAATCAATTCATTGGAAATACCAACCGCATTAAGAACGTATTCTTTCAGGGATGTAAACCGGGATGACTCCAGCAAAATGGAAAATTCCCAATTTTATTTATTGACCGCATCAAAAGAAGACCTGCAGGATGCGCATGTCAGTAGCCGTTAATGGCGACATTAAGTAGTCCAAATGCAAAGCAACGTGACATGAATTCATTCATTAGTGCACCATCTACCCACTGTAGTAAGAAGCGGAATGCATCAAAGAATCGATCGTGGTTTAACCCACTTTTTTTTTTCCTGACTCCAATAGAATGAGATGGACACGACAAGCTTGCGATGGTACAACAGAATGAGAATTTTTGTCGCGGCATTATGTAATTCACGTATGGTCAGCTCTGCAATGTATACTCCGGGAAATTATATATCAATTACCTTTCACTCACTGACTCATCACGAAATCTCGAGAGCTATAAAACCTACAAACTTTAAATTTGGCACGTATGCTTCAATGCAACATCTAAAACTCTGAAAACTGGAATGGAATATTGTATGGGAAGAACATTTTTTTTAATATCTTGATTATTTTGTTACAAAGCAGGAACACATAACATTTTCGTGGTCCTTCGATTTGAATAGTTGATTCGAATAGTAAAGATCAATGGTGACGGCGCGTAAATGAGTGAAGCTAATCACGGTAGTTTTTCTTCACACAAATTTTAATCTCTGATTAATTGTTTGCGAGAAAAATGCAAAAATAATTTACTATTCTAAACACCTGTGGAACTAAAGGGTAGGCCATCAGTTGATTTTTTTTTTTAAATTCTATAAAATAAACACTGTTCTATACTTCTCAAAGTTTGTTGATTTATTAAAAAGAGTAAACCTTCCGATTAGCTATAAAATAAAATGTCATTTAAATGGCTACCTCGTCTGGCTGGTCAATCAAATTTTGCAACACATTTCCGATGGTATGGGGCCGTATTTCAGAAATAGAACTTGTTCAATTGTTCTTACGTGTCTAAATCATTTCTGAATTGTCAGCATAAAATCGATCCTTTACAGCACACTACAAAAAAAGTCCAACGGTGTCAAATCTCAACTGCGTACTTGGTTACAAACTTGCTTACAGTAGGCGCAGTTGGTTAATTATTTCGATCGAAATTTGTTTTCAAAATTCACACAGTTACAGCAACACAACACTTACTTTAGAAATAAGTATTAGATATTTTGCAAAGTTGCCCAAGTGTAAATCTATTCCTTTCATACAGCGGAGATATGATACTGTGTTTCTGCGAATTTTTTGAATGCTGAAGAGCTGTCTGTGTCAAAATAATATGTAATTAAAAAGAAACTAATATATGGCCCAACCTATACTTACGAACTTAAGGCAAGAGAGATATTCCCTTATGAGATTTAGGTGTTTCAAGGTGGCATCCTTTTTGCTACCTTTAGACTGGCACTATATGCAGTCAAAAGAATCCGGTTCACAGGAGATTTTAATGAATTTCTTGATATTTTAATTCTATTGGCCGAATCAACCTAACTTTACCCTGATAATGTTTAACAAATACCAAACACTAGTGAGCCATCGGAATGTAAACCAAATTTGTCCTTATATTAACCTCAGTTCAGAGGAATCTTTTCTTTCTACTGTAACATAATCATAAAAGAGGGAAAAAAGCAGGAAAAGATCTACAGATGCGATTAGGACGAAATAAATAAGGGAAGCTGCTTTAAAATATGCAAAAACAAAAACTCCGAAGTAAAACGATTAGCTGCAGAAAAATATACTCAATGTCATCCCGAAGTCAATAGAGAAGCTGTAAAAAGGCATAGTCAAGATCACCCCGAAGTCAATAAAGAGGCTTTCAAAAAGTATATATCTAATAACCTGCACGTTAGTCAGGTAGCTATGTACATAAAAATATATGTATACAATGAAAGGAGATCAAAACTCAAATTATATGAACCACAGTTTGATTATTCCAGGGACAAGGTTGTTGATCTCGAACCTCTTTTGCCATGCTCTGAAGTGGCAGGATGAGATCTCCGGAATGTGTTTAAAAAGCTTAAATATGATAGTATCCCTTAATTTCAAATTATCAGTATTTAAACTTCACAAATAACATGTTTCTATTTTCTGATTTAACATTCATTCATACAATTTTTTCACTGGTAATCACCATAGCAAAACACGGATATGCAGCTATTATATTGTATACTATATGTAGAAAGAAGAGTTCGAGTACAATGATCACGTAAGGTGTTCGCATAAATAACGATAAAACATTAACCTCTACCTTGGCCAAAAGATTTTGGAACATGTGTTGCGTGCGCGATAAAGCGATAATTACCGAATGGCGTGCAAGATATGCGGATTAATACGTGCCAATGGCAATTTCACAGGTGATATTTTTATGAATGTAATTGCAATTATTACTACGATGTGGAGTCATCAAAATGAAATTATCATGATCATCAACAGAATACATGTGCTATTTGACCCGAGAAAGGAAAAGTTTTAACTGGTTTAGCACTTGAAATGGAAAGGTTATCAAGGATATGTGTATAAATAAATCAAGGCTAAGAAGATTTAAAAAGAGAAAATGTAAATATGTTTAAAATAGATTTTCTTCTATGGCCCTATTCTATTTAGAAAACAATCCGTAATGAAATTGTTTTCAAAACTTAAGATGTAAGCTGCAAACAATTAGATTTTATGATAACATTCCAAAGATATTCAGTGTACCATAAATAGTAAAGTTATGAACAATCAACCACATTAACTCATAACTGATTGATAAATGGCACAAATCAAGGATTTTAATTCCAAGCAAGTGACAGACAGGTGATCTGATCTCTATAGAATTCTATGCGTAGATTGCAAATCCGGAAAGGGTTACAATGGCTGAGTTGATTTTCGTAGAATATTTTGAATGTTATAAAGAATCTCATATAAATATCAAAAAAACCATACTGCAAAACCCGGAAGAAATAGAAAGATTCTAAATGCAAATAACTTTGATCGAAACAATATGGGTGATATTGACCTACACCACAATAATAGCTGATTGATAGTTTTGATATAATTATTGCATAATCGAAAATACTTATTGAAAATAATATCATCACATATTATTTCAAATTTTTAGGCCAAATAATGTCAAAGACGAAACTAAAGAGATCTATTTAATAATATCTAACGCGATGCGATCAGTAAGAAAACTAGCGATTTATCTTTTACTATATACGAAGAAGTATCTACTCTAAAAAATTATTTTTGAATTTTTTATGTCTGTAATTGCGTATCTGATTGTTAGCTACATAGTGCATATATTGTATCTACAAAAAAAAAATGTTCTAGCTTATGTACTGTTGGACTTAGAAGTTTGTAACAGACAGACGAATATAATGAAATTATAAGAATTCTTCAATGTACCTACTAAAACCTTAAAGGTACCATACATAATAGAACATAAAGAAACTTTCCTAGATATCTCAAGCTGTTTTCTGACTTCAGAGACTAACAAAA
Source organism: Dysmachus trigonus (assembly GCA_949715965.1). Lineage (NCBI taxonomy): Eukaryota > Metazoa > Arthropoda > Insecta > Diptera > Asilidae > Dysmachus > Dysmachus trigonus. The sequence goes on along the minus strand of OX454321.1, from coordinate 68,688,943 downwards.
TAAAAAGCTGATTTTATACAATTACAAGCCTCTTCATACCTGATCGAACATCATTATACCACATCGAACTCGGACGCTGAAAGATGAGTAATTCCACTTTTTCCTCCAGTTAAAGCAAGTTGTTAAAGATTTCTTCTCTAGATGGTAACGATTCCTAAGAAAAAGCTATTACAGATCACGATCGGAGATTCAAGTATTTCACCCGTTTTAGTGTAAACATCCGATTATCTTTGCTTGATTTGCGAAATCATGAAATCATTCTCGATTCAATTAATATTTGCTTTTGAAAAAGTTTTTGTAAGTCTGCACGTTAACAATACAACCGTTTTCTCGTCATAAATCACTCCCTATTTTTTTCATGTCTTAATTGCAGAATTGTGTGAACATTAGTCAAATCATAAGATGATTTTTTTTCTTCTAATAATAACTAACAATGAAATGGGTAAAGTACCAAGATAGTTATCGTCAAGTCAAATTTTAGTCGGTACTTTTGATTGACGATAAATTATTTAAATGTGGCATATTTTTGTATTTTTTTATGTAAATAAATTACTGAATTATTTCTCAATTTCTTAAATTGGTATCATTACGCTAAAAGGTCTCCCGCGAGTAGTCTATTGTGATTCATTTAATTAGATATTGATTTAAATAAAGCACATAATAATAGAATGGTACTATCAAACCTAAGAAATACATAACTTTATTTAGAAAAAATAAATATGCAAACGTATGTGTAGACTTCCGAATTATGCAGAAATACTAAGATTTAATCTACGCATCGATAACTGCAAAAAATAGACACTATAGTAAAAAAAAACTATAATTTAATGAATTAGCATAACTTCATTGATTCACTTTTATTATCTGTGATAAAAACAACAAACTAAAGCCAATAGCATCGCAAATTAACAGGTTTTTATAATAATATTTCTGATTTATGCGCCATTAATAATTTTATGCTTAAGCTCAATGTCCAAATACGATTAAATTTCTGGGAGTGTTACTAAAATGGGGAAGTTTGTCAAAATTGCAACAGGAAAAAAATAATAAATGCTTCAAGAACATCACTGAAATGTATTAGAACATCAAAAATCCAGATAAACGAAGATTAATAGTTATTGATATAAACAAAATATCTACAAATTCTCGCAGAACCGGACTACCTACTATCTTTCAGTTTAATAACACCAGAGATGTGGTACCTTTGATAAACTGGTCAGGTCAAACGAGTTAAGTAAAGATTATGAGTCAAAAAAAAAAAATCCCCTCGTGATTATTAAAAAAGCGGTGGTATTTTTTCGCGTAGGAAGCAATGACAAAAATTCTTTTCTCATAAATATTAGAATGGGTGCAATAACGACTGTATAATTTAAATGGAGGTGAGATATTGCACTGTAAATAACCTATTATTGCAGATTTCTAAGTAAGTTAACAAGCATCTTACTTAAATTCATTCTCATTTTAAGACCCATCGTTTCAATTTTCAACTATTGTGGTTAGTAGATCTTTACAAAATTAACAAAAGAAATGCATTATTCTGAAGAACAAAAGAAATGCATTATTACACGTAACAATTTGCTGAATATTTTCATTATCGACGATTACAGTTATGGAAAAGCAATGTCGTAAGTCTTTAGAAATGATTTATGATGATTTAAAAAATAAACAAAAACGAATTATTCACAACATTATTATTAGTATTATTTGATCGAATCAATAATTGGGAGCTGTTAAAAAAAAAAAAAACGAAAAAAAACATATAATCCAAGGTTGTGAATGATCAATTTTAGATCAGATCGGATGATCTAGGAGTTGGTTGGATGGTTCGAACCAGAAGTAAAATTAATCTTTTAAAGGCCAGATCAAATTCTTGGAAATCTAAAAGTTACCTTTTAAAGATCAGATCAAATCTCTGGTGATCCGATCTATAAATAAAGATAAGATCACATGATTCCTTACAATCAGATCAAATTAATAGCAACATGCTAAAAGGTTCAAAATTAAGAATGTATGTATATAGAGATAATCACTTTTTTTTTTTTTTTTAAGATTTTTAATTATATATTTTAAGATTTTTAATTTTTATATTTAATTAAATTTACTTTTATAGTCTCTGTTGGTACATTTTACCCGTTGTGACCGACCACATACTACAAAAAATTAGAATTTGGAAAAAATAAAAATTGATCCAAATCCCTCGGTTTTAAACTTATCAACCACAAATACTGTAATGAACTACATTTTTCTATTAATGTAAAAAATTTAGATAAAATCATTGTATACCATATAACTTAATAGTTATTATGTACACATTAATGAGACATTCGAATGGAAAAAGAAACACAAATATTTTTGCAAGACCTCTTTAAATTACTTGAAATTTCATTGTAACTTTTCTTTTTTCATGAGATTAAACGCATATTTATTTAATAGTTACTCTTTACAAATTTTATTAATTAATCGCATATTTACTTAATAGCTACTATTGAACAAATTACAAAACTTCATCGATGGCAATTTGGACTATCGAAGAATGCTTGGAGCCTGTTTTTAATATGTACTACACTAAAAGAGAAATGCGCCAAACAATAAAGTTGGGTTTTTTTAAACAACGAAAACTAGTTAATCTGCCTTTGAACAAGAACATGTTTTACTAACCATATCTTGATTAACCTAGAATTTGAATATTAACTAACTTTGTTGTAAGATCACTATTTAAATATAGATTGAAATTTTCTTCAAATAAAGGGTTAGGGATACTCAGAAAGGACATTTTTTTGATTTTTTTTTAAATGCTGAATTGTTTTGTTGCAGTGTGCTGTACGGCTATGAATAATTAAACTTTCATTAAAAAATATGAATACTTCTTTTCAAAAACTACTAAAGCAATCAACACGGAATTTTGTCAAATAAATATAAAAACTAATGCTTTCGCTTTGAAATATCGACTGAATTGTTGTTTAACGCATTAATGCGCAAAACGAGGATTTTGTACACGCAAGTTCAATTGTACGATTCGAATAACAAATTGGGGCGAATTTCCTCCAAATTCGTATATAAGGGGTTTTTGGAGGTGCTCTTTCAAAATCTGGTATTTGTTATGCACAAAAACTTCAATTTTTTGGGTTATTTCAAAAAGTGCCGATTATTTTTGGTAATTTTTCGTCTCAAAGTCAATTATCTTGTCGTTGCTGCTATTGAATGATCATATAACTACCAGAAATTGCGGTCCGAATGTCTACACTTTCTCAAACCATGGTTTTGAATTTTTTTTTTTGCTTTGGGTTTTGCAAAATGGCCATTTTGTACAGCAATGTAATAAAAAACTTCGCGATTTTTTTACACGAAAACTATCAACTTTACAAAAAAAATATATATAACAAAAAGTTTTTATAATTAGCTAAGGAAAATATGTAAATTTTTTCAGAATTTTTTGGACTATATGGTTTTTTGGATTTGGCCAATTTTTGAAAAATCCTCGTTTTGCGCATTAATGGGTTAACCACAAATTTGGTAAAAATTGTCCCACAATTGTATTGAGAATTATGAAAATAGTAAATTTTGACCATGTTTTACTTAATTCGATAACAGATTGAACAAAATATAGGTCCGGCAAAAACATGAGAAGTTAAAATCGCCTTAAGTTCCCCACGCATTGTTTGCATAACAACACAACCAACGTGAATTCTAACGTGATAAATGTGATGTAAGATCTGCTTAAAGGGTTACGTGGGTTTCATATTTTGAAAAAAGCTGAACTCGTATATTAACATAACAAATTAGAAATTTACTTTCAGATAAATCTACCAGAAGTTATGATGTCCACCGTATTTTTAGGAGGTTTTCGAAAACCAGCACTCAGCGGGGCCATTATTCGCTATATTTTAACAAAAATAATATAGTTTAAATGTTACTCTTTTTGATACTTGAAAGTTTAAATATAATAGTACTTTTTTTACCATTAAAAAATATACACAAAAAAAAGCAATTTTTCATAATTCGAAACCCACGTAACGTTTTTGATAGTTGATACTGAACAAAGAAAATGTTTAAAAATTTACATAATTTCTGCGATCTTTTTAAAATTCATTTTGATCAACTTTATTTTTCTGAGTGTATATTCTTTCGTTTTCTCCCTAACGATTCTTTTCCTAACAACTAGTTTCAGTGTAAAGTTTAATTTATTTATACTTCGTAATGAACTTATGGAGACCTTTACTTTCAAAATCGGAAAAAAACACACTTTTTAAAAGTTTTTTTTTGAAAAGACTATTATATTTATTGTTCTGAAACTTTTTGTACATTATTGGTAAGATTATGAAAAATATAAAAAGAATTTTTAAATGCAACTTTAGTTTATTTTAATGCCTGCAGAGGGCGTCATCCAAAATGCACTTTTAAAACGGCCCCATTTCTCTAGAACTTCCTGTAACAGATAGAGTAAAAATCTTTAGTGGATTGTTTTCATAAGACACAAAACTAGTACCTAAACCTAAAAAACCTTTTATTTTTAATAAATATATCATTTTATACACATTTTTCTAAAAAAGTTACAAAACGACTATAAGTTAGGAGTAAACTAACCTCCGCATAAAAAAGTGGGGGGGGGGGGGGTAAATTAATATTTTTAAAGGTTTACTTTCTAGTATACTTGATAACGAATCGAATGGCGTTTGGTTTGTTAAAATCGGTTGAATAGTTTTTGAGATACAGATGCGGCCATTTTCAAAAATGTGATTTCGAGAAAAACGCGTTCAAAGCTTTTGCTATATAATTTTTGCATACAAAATGCGTAGAGGTATCGTTACAAATATAGGTATAACTTTTTTTCTTTTACGAATTTCTTAAAACGGTTTTAGGAGAGTGTTTGTGTGATGTTAAGAAGCATTTTTATGAAAAAAAAAAAAAAATTAATTTTTTTTCGATTTTGAAAGTAAAGGTCCCTTTAAATAATTTTGCTGCATTATTTGAAATATTATATATGTATATATTGTAGCATAAAGCAAATTGTGTAAAGTATTTCTAGTTGCATCAACAATTGAGTCAATTGTACAAAACCTTATGGAACATAATAAAACTACACCACAGATTCATTTTCTAATGACTTAACCTTAAAATATTTATGATCATATCTGACTGCGCGCTTTGACCATTTTTTCATCAGCACTTAAATACCTCTAAATAGGTAGTACATTTTTTGTGTGTATTTTATTACCTCTTAATGAATTACCTATTCTTTGAAGTGCCCCTCAAAATGTTCATTGCTAACATAACGACTATTCCTTGAAAAAAAGTCATGAAACGAACAAGAAACTTGTTCAACTTAAAAGTACCTAAACGATGAGGCAAGAGTAATGGTTTTAATAAAATAAAACGCATTCAAGTAGGTAAATACATTTGAGGCAGTTACGATGATAGTACTCATGCAGATTTCACCATCGCAAGCCATGTTAGATTACTAACACACATAAACTTTTATAAAATGGTCTGCATTTCTCAACCAATCTTTCAACAAAAATTCTTTCTATTCAAAAAGGTAATATCTGAGAAAATACCGTCATTTCTGCTCGACAAAACGAGATACGAGTAAAATAAATTTTAATGAAGATACCATCAAGAAAAAAAAACCTTCACCGCATCCAAATTTTAATGCTCCGGATCAACGTGCGAATTTCCAGCAGTTAAATTCTGACCTGCATTAATATTCCGTGAATTCCCCTTGAACGCGCATCGCGGGAGCGCATCTTACGAAGTCGGCATGGAACAAAAAAAAAATATATTATAACCCATTACTCACATCTTGGGTTTTAATAAAAGCACGCAAAGGTGAGATATCGCGTCACAAGCGGCCTATGAACAGATAAGAGGACGGGTATCAGCTGACGAAGTTCGTCGATGATACACAAGTTTGGGGAGCTGAAAGAGGAAGGAAAAAGGTAAGTCGAAGTCGAAAACTGGAAAGACGCTGTTGAGGTGATAGAACTGCTTCTGGTGTCGCTTAGACCAGGTGGGTCCGTGCAGCTCAGTTGATTACTTATAACTCTGGTGCTAGCAGCGTCGCTAGCTCAGTCTAGAAGATGAAGCTGTTCGAAAGTCGTTACTCAATACGAGGCGCCCTTCCGTAATTTGTTCTACAGAAAGTGAAAAAAGTGGTTGCAGAAAATAAAAAAATTTTTTTTTTTTAAAAATCCACCATCAGTTCGTGATCAAAAGGTGCAAACATATTTTTTTTTTTGTAATTTTTAAATTTTGTTTTGTTTTGTAAAAATGTATAAAGTGAAAAAATTCGTGCTCTATACTTGACAACAAATTTGTTTAAATTTATGCATATCATCTTAACGGAAGGAATTGAGCCGTGCAAATATAACAGAGACGACAATTCGAGATGTGATAAGACCTTATCTACCATAACTACCCTCCAGACTGCACGTTTTTCTCAATGTCGTGTTTTGCTGAGAAAATTTCGAATGCTTCAAAATCGCATATATTTGCTGAATGCTGAACTATTTATTAAGATTGATCGTGCAATTTGTCGAGTGTGTAATTAGCTTTTAAAAAGGAATTATCAACTCGAGAGTTGTTGAAGGAGTTTAAAGAAATTTCTTAATTGGATATTGCATAATGTGCTTTAATTAATAACAAATAAAAGTATCAGATAAATACGAGTATTCAAAGTTTGGTGCAACACTTAAGTGAAAACGATTAATTGTGAAATTGTGGAAATTATAGGCATTATAGAATATTATTACTTTGTTCTAATTTTATTATAATCGTTCTGTATAATCATAATTAAAAAGACTGGATATCTTAAATATCATAATATAGCATAAAAAACAAATTTTTATTTATATTTTATTTAGTTATTGTTATTATTTATTTGGCAAATATTTTCATTAGATAGCAATATACTATAGATAATAATAAAAAAAAAAAGAAAATGAAAAAAAAAAATAAAAACCAACTTCAAACATTGCCTGTATGTACAAACTTAAACTAAAAAGTTAAAAATAATATTTTTTATTACTTTAAAGAAAAGAGCTTTCAAGGAAATATACAAAATTATTGATACTTCAATAGTTACAGTATCTAATTTTTCAATTTTTAGTTAACGGCAAGTGGCGGAAATTCAAAAAACGCGATTCATCCCCTAATTTTCCGGTCTTAGAGGTGGGATAATTTCTTCAAATTTAAATGGGACCACCCTCGAGAATAACCTATTCAACAAAAAAAAAGAATCATTAAAATCAGTTCATAATCGGCGAAGACATAGCGTAACATACACACGCAAAAAAAAACATACAGTCCTTTTTTTTTAAGTCGGTGAAAAAGGAATACAAGATTTCAATTGTAATGTAATATTTCGTATATACCGTATAGTACATTGGAACATACCAAAAATCATTCTCCCTGAAAAGGCGATAGATGTTTTTCGTAGAATTTTTTTTTTATAGATGACAAATCCGAAACTGAATTTGTTCCATCACATCACATTTCCAGAAAAGTAGGATTGACGTATTTTGGCCATTTTTTTATTTTCTTTAAAAATAACTGGCAGTTGTAAAAGCTGGAGACATAATTCAAGAGAAAACTTAAATAATTAACTATATAATATATAAAATATTAGTTATTTGTAACCTTTATCAAGGTTTATTCAAGAGACAAGTTTTTCATTTGATTTTAACTCCTATGTCTCAGTTAATTCTTTTCGCAGGTCAAAGGAAAATTCTAATGAAACACTTGTTTCTTAATAAGTTAACAAGTAAATAGTTTTATATACCTATAATTAGGGACTTTATACTTAATTTGAACTATATTTGAAGCTAATACGATATTTCGTTATTTCTTAAACAAATTTCAAAAATTTCTAAAATACGGTTTTCCCAAATTTTAAACCTATTTGTATTGAACACGTCATGAGATGGAACATTTTTCAGAACCGTAATCTACAGAAAAAGTTCTATAAAGATAACCTATCAGTTGTTCATTGCAAAATTTTTCCAGACCAATGTAATTAAATATTGACTTTAAATATAAAAAATAAATTGCGTATTGGTATTAGCTTTGCCTTAATTTTAGATAAAATTTCGACATTTTGCAGTTGCATAATTTATGAAGAATAGAGTAGTTACTTATCTATTTCCCATTTTACATCAAGCCACTACACATTTTCAGATTTCTCTATATCTAAAAAAAAGAGACAATTAAAAGCATTCTCACCCTAAGTATTTCCTTGTACTTAATAATATTGAAGATATACTCTGCATGCTATAGTAACTTTTGTTGCATAAATATTTACATAAACGTGATTTATGATCTTCAAAAGTGAAATCGTTTAACAAATTTCCATGTCGTTTTCGGTGATTTTCTGAAACATTCGTCATTATTTTACCAAAAATTACACATTGACCCAATTTTATTTTATGTTAATGTATATAAACTTTTTCGTCGTATATATTCGAATTTATAAAAATAATTATAATTCATTGTGCAGAAAATCTGTCCTTCTTTAAAATTAATGTTTTTATGCATAATTGCATAATTGATGTAATTTGAGTTGAAATGTTTCATGAATGATTTAAATATTGCCATTTTGTACAAAATTTTTAACTTGTGATATAATCAAATTGTTTTACGTTTTGGTTGCTTTAAAATGATGCTCTAGTTTTAATAATTTTGATGGAATACCAATTTCCATTTTCGAAATCTCAATTTTCAAATAAATTTTATGAGTATTTATTAGCTAATGTTCTCTGCCAATTAAAGTCCTAACACATTGCACGCAAATTAGTGATCTAAATAGGACTTACATTGTCCCTCGATTAAATTAATTGCCATGCTATTTCAAATAATTGCATAAATTGTGATTACACCAAATTTCTTAAGATTTAACTGTTGTGGTTTTCTCCCATCAGCTCGATTGATAAGTCATAAGTCTGAACACTATTTTACTCTTTATGTCATAATCAGACTAAATGAAGAGCTTGAAATCGAAATCCAAATCATCGATTGGAAGTTTCCTACTAGGATACGTGTTTAAACATTATTAAAATAAAATCACTTCGATTGAACTACTTTCTACTTTGCCGCATTTGTGATGACTCGCTTTACTCGTGGAACAAGTATTACTTATCACAAAAAGGTTGAAACCAACTACCATTTTAAAGCATGGAAAAGATTAGACTTCTTTAAATTTCATTTAAACTAACTGAATATAAAGTGTATTTGCTTAACTATCAGAAAATTATTAAACTATCATCCACTTTATATTGTGTTAAAACTTTTAACACAAAGAAAATTAATGAAGCCCATGTAATTAATATATTAAGGATTTTTCACATGTATATCGTTGTAATGTGAAATTATAGATTTTCCAATTTCGATTATTTTATACCTTTAACAATTTTGTACCACATTTTATACAGAAAAAATACATATGTTGTGAAATTCAAGCAGTTGTTGTGAAATTCAAGCAGTTCATTTATTGATTATGCGAATCACTTAGAACGACCTTAGATCTTTGATCCTGTTCAGAAGTAATAATCATAAATGACATTCTTGCAACTCCACAGATAATGACTGTTACTAATCTCACTATAACCGGACATAAAAGCCGGATTACTTATTGCCTGGTTTAAACCGCTTTTTATATTTAGTGAATTATAAATGCATTGAATATGTCTAAAAAATAAATAATAAAGTAAAATACATCAATAAAAACTTTATTCACATTACTGCATACATAGTCAATATGCTAAAAATTAAATTATGAGGTAATTGCTAAAAAGATTCATGTATATCATATTTTTTATTCCGTCATCCAAGAAAATATTGTACAAGCCTGCCGAAATATTTAACCTGTCCTGACGTCATAAACAACTTGTAAACCTAAATGCCAACAGAAGTAAAAAGTTTAAAAAGTAAAAAATAAAATTATGTTATCAGGTGACGCCACTAAAGTAGTACAAGATCACACCGGCGCCACATGCTCAAGAGGTACATGAATTCGCGTTACCACTTTTAATCGCTTCATATCAGGAAAACCAGTAACTATACGTGCAGCTAAAAGTGACGGTGATGGCGTACCACAGCCTCCACTAGTCCTAATAAAATATTGCATACCATATTTCAATAGAGTGGACGCTGTACAAAAATTTCGTGTTAAGATGTTATGCAATGATATTTTTTTTTTATATTAATGTTTTTCTAACTAAGCAAATTAATTAGGTTCAGCAAAGATAATCACACTCTTTAACTCTTTTTTTTTTACAGGCCAAACGTATCTGAGGAGAAACGACTCATTCATCCGATTGGGTCAAGTTCATCAGTAAAATGGAAACGACAAAGAAGTATCTCTTTGCGGTTTGCGTGCTACTGTCGGTGCACTGGAATGTTGCAACAACTTCCATTCTCAAAGCTGGTAAAATGCTAAAATGACTGTATTTTAAGAACACATTCAAAAGCCATAGTTATACGAGAAATGAAAAAAAAAAACAATTATTGTTGGGTATATTTTATGTTAAAAGCAAAAGAACTGAACACAAGAAAGCGACGAACTCGATGTTAAAATGCATCGCAGGTAACTATTAATTGGTGTGATATTTTTAATGGCATACCACTAGAGATTTAGCCTTGCTAGCTTCCTGCTGTTTGGATCGTATGATTTATTCGACTGTCCGAAAATATTTTTGAGAAAATTAATTGTTTATAAGCAAGACCTTCAGCTAATTATATTGGTTGAAATTTAAACGATATTTCTCGAAATTCCTAATATAAACAATTAAGACCGGGACTTTTAAGTTTTTTTGAAGAATTTTAATGAATGCAAGCGGATTTAATAGACTGTTAGATGTTATTAAATTAATTTTCGTAATAACAAGGATTTTAAAGTGGCCCCATAACTAATTTTTATCATCATCTTACCAGAAAAAAAAAAAAATTATTTTAAATTAAGAAAGGGCAACCATTAATACATTATCCATTTCTTGAATAGTTTGACCACTGACGATTTAAATTATTTGAGAAATAACAAACAATCTTTCTGAAATCCCCATTATATCCAGATCGAATCGATTCTTTCTTATAGCTTTAGAAGAAAACATTTTGGCAATGACTTACATAGATATAGTATTTTATCTCACAGAGCATTTTCTCTCTGGGTTAAAAATGATAAAATATCAAAAGATAAAAAGGCAATAAAATCCATCAATTGACTTAATTACCGCCACCCTCATCCATTTGAATAAATTTCACTGATCGCCTGCAACCTGATAATCAATACGCGACCGACATGAAACACCTGTCGATCACGCGAATTCATTTAAGACGTGCGGCATGTGAAATATGTTTAATTCATTATCTTATCTATCTATCGTTCAGACTGTTTTTTATGAAATTATGAAAAGCACATGGCTCGGGCTGATGCATAGGACTACTACAGGGGCAGACATTCAGAATGTTAAAATCGAAAAAAATAATAATAGTTGTCTGAGTCAGTGATGACTGATGATTTATCGCAAATTGATGGGAATTTATAATTTCTTGTTATTTTGTAAAGCGAGGAGGCGATATGAACAACACAAAAACTTTAACAAAGTAGTGCTGAAGCGGAAATTGTTTTTGCTTTAACTTACAAAATTTATTTTAATTGATGTTATAACGAAAAATTTAATTCTAGGGTGCAAAGAATATTCTTAAATTTTCTTAATTCATATGTGGTTAAATATGTTTGAACGCTGATATTAACGTAACTTGGAATTTCCAAACTATTGAAGTTAAGAAAAACAAATTAGATCAGTGATATATTTATTATTTTTAAAAATGTATAGACATTAAAAAATAATGTATCAGTTTAAATACAATGAAGTAATAACACTTGTGCAGTGATGTATAAAAGATTGTAGATTGACATGCTTGTAATGTGTATTATTAAAATTAAAAATAACAGAAACTATTAGTTATTGCTGAGAGATAAAACTGGGCTTAGTTTCTTCTGAGAAGGTTGTATTAGATTTGTCTGATAAATGAAATTGTTGGCTAACCTTAAAATTAAATTTAAAACACATATTCTACAAACTTCAAATTCTGACATGAACAAATTATTGGATTAAATGTTTGACACAAAGTGGGTATAAGTCAAGGCAATTTGATGTCCTTTTTGGCGAAATTAAACAATTTTATGCAATGGGTATATAACTATTCATAAATAATAATTCAATACAAAATTTACTACTTAATGAAGCTAATGTTTTTTCTCCAACTTTATTATGATAAGTATTATTTAATAGGTATCTCAACAATCTTCCAAATCTAAAAAAAATAATGGACCTGATTCTATCTGGCAAGTCTCTTTGCGTAAGGATATTCAAGCATAATCAAGCTATTATATAGTATCACATCTAATAAGAATCTTATTTACTAAAAATAGTAATCGATTGACTTTAAAAGGCGGGTTTTCTCGTTTACAAAAGAAAAATCTTCTCAACTTTGAATATTTCGCTTTAAAAGTCCATAATCTGGGTTCTATTTCAATTAAGCTAGCGCCCCTTTTCAACATTAATTGATTTCTTATTGCAAATGAGAAATGAGAAATACTTTAAAAACTAGGAGATTTCATACAATAAAATTAATAGGAAGAGTCTTACTGAACTGATAAGGATTTCCTTTTGGATAAAAATCATAAATACACCTTTTCATTAATTAATGAACACTACTTGTTACTATTTACTGTTATTACATATTATATCTTACAATTTACCAATTTTACTTAAACTAACGAAACTTCAAATTTCCAGATGTAAATCCCACAAAATGCGTTGTAAAAATAAATGGTAGGACCACTCTTAAGTCTGTTGGGGACCGATGGATTACAAACGACACATGCATCTGGCACGAATGCATCACAGACGGTAGTGGTAGCCCATACGAAAATTTAGTCAAAGAAATCTGTACTACAACACAATGCAAAGAGGTACCTATAAACAGTAAAAATAAATGTTTAATTAAACCTCATTAAAATTAAAATGTTCTTCACTCAGGGATTTGTTTTACAAGAACAACCCGGAAAATGTTGTTCCAAATGCGTCCAAAATAAATGCAAATACGCCGACAAAATGTACAGCATAGGAGACAGTTGGAGAGCAGAGGACACGTGCACTTTGTTCGAGTGCTCTGAATTCAATGGTATGGCTATAATATCAACGTATAAAAAACTGTGCCCTAAAGTACCAAACTGCTTGGAAGAATACTTATACGAAGAAGATTGCTGCATGAAATGTAGGTCAGAGCTTACCAAAGAGGATAAAGAATCTGATTTAATCAAAGAAAGATCGTACAAGTACCATCCATGCAAAAGGGAATGTGTAGCTGGAGAGACCCCAAAAATATGCCATTACACCTTTGTTGTAGAATGGTATGAAACTCTAAGCAAAGCGTGCTATGATTGTCCCTACAATAAGTCCGATTGTGACCGTCCTCATTGCATAGTAGCAGACGGTGCACGTCGTAGTGTTTTAGTTGTGAATAGAATGATGCCTGGACCAGCAATAGAAGTCTGCTTAAATGACACAATTGTTGTTGATGTTGAAAACCATTTATTGGGAGAGAGCACCACAATTCACTGGCATGGACTACATCAGAGGGCTACGCCATATATGGATGGAGTTCCACATATCTCTCAATGTCCAATCCAACCACATACAACATTTCGATATAACTTCAAAGCTGATAATGCTGGAACCCATTTTTGGCACTCCCATACAGGTATGCAGCGAGGGGATGGCAGTTTTGGTGCTTTAATCATTCGTGAGCCTTTAGATAGGCATTTTAAACTATATGATTTCGATTTGTCGGAACATGTAATTATAATACAAGACTGGGCACATCAGACGGGATTGTCAATGTTCGCTTCACATCACCATTCTATTGGAGATAATAAACCGCCAAATGTCCTAATTAATGGAAAAGGTCGTTATTTCCCTGGTATCGCGGAAAATTTGATTGAATCACCAACCGAATTACAATCAACGGCAGTAAGACAATCTGACGAATACAAAGTTCTGCAAGATTCGTCTAAACCAGCTTTGCCGGAAGCAATTACTCAGGTAAATCGATCACATATTACTGATGTTGATAGCAAAACACATGAAATTCGCATTATGGAAGTTGCACCAAGTATCCAGCCAAATATTGAAAAAGTAAGACCACACATCAAAGGTGTAACGCCGAATGATCCAGAAAATCTACCACATATTTTGGAATTGATACATACTCAGCCACAATTCGAAGAAATGAAGTCGCACTCTCAAAAGGATCACCCACATATTCCAGGAATAACTGGATTTAATTTAACAGATGAGATGAATTTTAAAGTGACTCATATCAAAACTGAAGGACATCAAGCACATTTGAGAGAGGATCATCTGAATGTTCCAACATTTCAGCAAGACAGTTCATATGATCAACTGGACATTGAAGAAACAAAATTAAATACTTCAAAAGATAAAACCGATTTTGAAAAACATCAGTCAAAAGAAGATCAATTAAAGGTTTCAGTAATAGAGCCAGGCCATGTAGATATTGTATCAACAACTCAAAAACCAAAAGTTATTGAAATCGTTCAACCCATTCAAAATACAATGAATATCACAAGCAAAATTCCTGAGAATTCTAAGGAAAAACGATCAATATCTAACGAAGAATTATTCCCTTTAGAAACGTTTAGAGTTATAAAAGGCTATAAATACCGCTTTAGAATAATAAACGCAGAATTCCTCAATTGCCCTATATCAATATCAGTAGACAATCACAATCTCACGGTGATAAATTCCGATGGATATGATTTTGAACCAGTCCAAGTGTCGTCCTTAGTCACATATGCTGGCGAACGTTTCGATTTTATCCTTGAAGCCAACCAAGAAGTGGACAATTATTGGATCCGGTTTAAAGGTCTAATGGACTGTGATGAAAGATTTACTTCTGCCCACCAAGCGGCTGTATTGCATTACTCAGGTGCTCCTCATTCTGAACCGAAAGGAACACCCATTTATGATTTTGAACGTTCTGGAGTCCAACTCAATCCACTCAACAAAGGTCCAGGATTTTCGGACTCAATTACCATAACAGAATTAAATGCATCCGATCCAGATGTTGCCTGGATGCACAAAGATCCTGATTTTAAATTTTACATCTATTACGATTTCTACGCTAAAGACAATCCGCATTTCCATGTACCCAATTTATACGGTTTCCACCAAACAAATAATAAGGCTAATAGGCTTTATACGCCTCAGCTAAATCATATTAGCTTAAAATTTCCAGCGTTCCCTCTTTTGCCAGGAAGAAATCTTATAAATGAAAATATGTTCTGCAACGAATCGAGTCTAGCTGCCCAAGGGAAGGATTGTCGAACTGAATTTTGCGAATGCAGCCATGTACTTCAAGTACCTCTAAATTCAGTAGTTGAAATGATTCTGATAGACGAGGGTGTTACTTTCGACGCTAACCATCCATTCCATTTGCATGGAAATGCATTTAGAGTTCTGGCTGTTGAACGAATAGGAAAAAATGTTACCATGGAACAGGTAAAGACATAAAACTATCCCTTTTGTTTATTTTCTTATTTTAAATTAAATTCATCTTTTTAGGTTAAAGAAATGGACAAAAATGGACTCCTAAAGAGGAAATTTAAGAATGCTCCAATCAAAGACACCATCACCATTCCAGATGGAGGTTATACAATAATACGCTTTAAGGCGGATAATCCAGGCTACTGGCTCTTCCATTGTCATATTGAATTTCATGCCGAAATTGGAATGGCGCTTGTTTTGAAAGTGGGCGACCACAGTGAAATGCTTCCAGTACCTGAGAATTTTCCAACATGCTCAGATTATGTACCTGAAATTCGCATTAGCGATGGCAGCGGAGCTGCCGTTAGAATAAGTCTCAGTTTTGTGACACTCATCATGTTAATATTAGGATTAATGCTGTTTTAAGCAAATAAGGGCTAATAAATTTATTTATTTTTTTATTTTTAATGATCTTCAGACTTTTCAATTCAATTCAATTTATTTCGTTTAATTCTACACAGATAAGTACAATATTACTTCTAGATCCTGTGTAGGATTATATAATATATATGGAAATACAATTCAAAGCCATAAGGACATTCTTAAGAAACTCTATCTAGGAACATCAAAATATTTATACAGAACAGTCAAAACTCTACCTATTATTTAAATATTCAAAAAGATCTCTGTTAAATCAGCTACTGCCGATCCTTTGCCTAATTTGTGTTGTTCGACCAGCAACCGATAGTAGAATGAAGATAAATTTTGACCATCTTCGTAACAACCAAAAGATCTCTAAGTAGCCAAAACCGTGTTCCGAAAAGCATTCCCAAACATTGATTTTTATTGGATGCTTGACAGTCGCTGGATGAAACGGGTCCCGCGAGTGAGCCAAGCACGCTTTATGCGAGTCCACGCCGAAAAAGTCGATTCATGACTGACTGAAATGTTCGACCAATCATGATTCAAATTCTCGGTAGCCTAGGCCCTTCGTTTTTCCATATGGCCTTCGGAAAGAAAGCGTTTTGATATCGTACCTATCTGATTGTATTAATGCTGACGTGAATTCCCTTTTTTGCCAGTTGAGCCTTCGCCTAGTTCAGTCTTAAAGCGGGAGTGTGGCGGGGGTGTGCTGAATCAACTGCAATATCACTCTATCCTCCTTTCATTCGTAGTTGCTCTCTTCACCCTTCGTCCAGGAAGTCGTCGACTGTTTTCGACTCCAAATACCGGTTAACCCACTTCACAACGAACTTGTTAGATTTTTTAATTGTCTTTGCAGTAGCGGCATACGACAACTTTGGTCCTTTTGAATGCGTGCACAAAAAGACTGCTTCATATCCTTCCGCTTATTTTAAACTCATTTTGAATAAGTTGCGCGCACTGTGACGTTTCAAGCGACATTGAAATGAATTAGTATTCGCGTCGTAACCCTTCCATGGTACAATCACTCACAGAAAGAGCGAGAGAGATATCTTTTATTTTCTTTGAAAAAGGGCGGTTAATTTCTTGTTGAAAAAACTGTATATAGCGCACACAAGAATTAAAGCAAGCTGTGAGCATTCTCTTGCTAGTGGCGTCTACACGGCATAAACTCTCGCAACCAACAGAATTTGAGAATTATGAGAAACAAGACTGTCTTTCATTTCATTAAACTATGTATAAAGAAACATTATTTCTGTTCCATAAGTACTGTTTTTTAATACTATTAATACCTTTTTACTAAAAAGCATAAAAGTTAATTCTCGACCGACTTATCTGTACTACGCGCGCGCCAGTGGTGTGGAATGACTACACTCTAAGAACGCTAGCATCTAAACTATTACTAGTCCCAGAGTTAAACTTGACTAGCTTCATAAGGACATTATAAACAACATTTTGAGCACTTTTTGAAAAATCTTAAAATGGTCCCCCATAGGTAAAAACCTAATTTTCGTAAATTGAGCTTATAGAGTTGATTTTTTTAAGTTAAGGCCCCTATTATGGTTAGCGAGTCGCACAAATTTCATTCGAGTCGAAAGGAGCTTACGAAAGCCCTTTTTGGATAAAAATTCCTAACAAAGTTCCAAAATTTTTAGTAAATTCATTTCAGTAGCCTTTGACTTCAAGTAATTTTTTCGTTCAAAGTGATTAAAATTACTCGATAGAAAAATAAATTTCACTTCTTTTGACGTTTTGTGAGGAAAAATTAATTGAAAGTCAAAGGTAACTGAAATGAATTTACTAAAAATTTAGGAATTTTGTGAGGAATTTTTATCCAAAAAGGGCTTTCGTAAGCTCCTTTCGACTCGTTTGAGATTTGTGCGACTCGCTAACCATAATAGGGGCCTAAATAACCTGTTTTAGGCTCATTAAAAAAAAAAAAAAAAAAAAAAAAAAAATCCGGAATAAGTTCAATTGTTTACTATTTTTACAGTTTACAGCTCCTACTTTACAGTATGTGATCAAAAAATTAGATGCAGTCTGTTATTTTAAGAAAATCGGTAAAAAGTGAGTTTTTTCCGGCAATAAAACCCTTTTCCAGGAAATTTTGTCAACTGTACCGGTTATTAAGACTGGTAAGTATATAAATGGAATCGTTTTAATATTGGTCTCATTTGAGGGAAATTCTTGTTGACAAATAATTGGAAATTTTGTGTGAAGACGGCTTTTGAAGAGTACACTTGTGATTAATATTGAAAGCTGTAATCCTTTTGTCAGTTTCTACCGATTTTCAAATTGAAAATGAATGAATGTGATATTAGGTCTGTCTGGTAACTTTTGGGTAAAAATTTCTTGAGTAAAAATCTGGTAAAAAGTTTCATATGGTAGTGGCAAAACCCCCGGGAATAATAAATACAAGCCGTGAAGTAGACCTGCTCACTACCACACCTATAGGGTCGTGTAGTCCGATGATTGCACAGAAATAACATTGCTTCTTATGGCTGTATAGCCCATTCATTCCGCTCCACAGGGCGAATCTGCTAAACTATTGCTTTTACGAAAAAGTGATGTTCTACTGACTGTAACTGGGGAGGAATACCGTTCTTGTGGTACCAAAATCATTATAGGGGTAAGAACAAAATATTAAAGATATTTGAGCTCAAAAGTTACTCTTACTGCCCATCGAACAAATTACTACGGAAAGTCGTGCTGTCAAGTCGACCTGCCGCTGCTGTTTTGTTCGGGGAAATGGTTAGAGTTGTTCTTAAGTGCAAAAAACTCTAATATTTTGTTCTTGCCACTATAAAGTTTTTCAGATCACTAGAAAGGTATTCCTCCATAGCTATAGTTAGTAGAACATCATTTTCGCGTAAAAGTTATAGTTTAGCAGTTCAGGCGAGTGGAGTGGCTTACTTTGGATCATCCGCCATAAGAAGCAATGTTATTTCACGGCGATTCTCGGACTACATCACTACGTATGCATTTTCTACTTCACGGCTTGTGTTTATATGTATTCCCGGGGGTTTTGGTAGTGGGGATAAACATCAAAAGTTACCAGACGACTTCAAGTAAAAGTGGGTAAATCTTACTTGGGTATGTAAATTGTCAAACGTGATCAAGATGTTAGAGGAAAAACTTATGGATTTCTTTAATATTTTTAAAGATTTTGAAATATGCTTTTTATTTATTTAAACAATTTTTCAATAACTTCTACTTAACTTAACTTCTATCTGAATCGCAACGCAAAATAGAAACACACAAATGACAGATTACATAGTGACAAGCAATCGGTGATTTTACTCAAATTTACTCGGTCTCCGCAGCGTGGGTAAAATCTGGTAAAATTATGTAAGAGGAGAAGTGCTGTCAAGAGCTCAGTTTTTCCCCTCCGTGAGGTTAACAGACACTTTCAGGTAAAAATTTTACCCGCGAGTAAAAACTTTATAGTTACCAGACAGACCTATTATAAACAGGAGTGTAGAAATTTTTTTTAGTGTTTACAATTTATTTTAAAATGGCACGTAGTAAAGACATCGCCATTGAAAAGAGAAGTGTTATAGTACAACAGTTGAAGTCGATTCAGATTCAAAGAAACTTTATTGAGACTCACAGTTAGTAAGTGTAGAAGAGTACAAAGTCTTAGGACTAATACTTATAAACGAATAATAAAGTTGTTGGCTATAAAGGTGCCTTACAAACTACATACAAGATTTGGCCAAAGGCGGGTACGGTGATATTCCGCTAGTACATATTCAGTCAAAAGTTAATTTTTACCAAAACTAATTCAAAAGGAAACAGTTGAAGTCGATAAACCTCTCCAACCGAGAAATAACGCGTCAAGAAAATATTTCGGCATCTACAGTGGATAAGATAGCACGAACTCTGAATCTTTCAACCTCTGCATCAGAAAGTACACGGAAAAATTGTGGAAGAAAAAGGAAAAGATGTAAAAGGACGGACAGGAAAATTCTAAATATGGCAGTACAAGAACGTCTCTGAAGGATTAAAGTAGCCCCCAAACTGTTCTAATTCGATTGCATAGCAGAGTGGAACTGACGTCAAATGTGAAAGCTTCATGTCTCATCGTATTTTTACGAGCCTTGAAGTGTTGGGAAATAAGAAAGTGAATTTTTGTTGATAGACATTCATAATAGTGGTATTTAATTGGAATAACTAGATAGTGATTTATAGTTTCATCAAGGATAGTAATAAATAGAGTGTAAAGTGTTATAGAATAGCGACATGCAATGGCCCCTCAAATCGGAGCAAAGGTTGCAATTAAGTTGTAAAAAAATGGGAAGAAGTCTACATTAGGGTAACCTCGCGGATTTTAATGTCCATCGTTGCAAGCATAAAAACCCCTGAAAATATAAAAATTTGCGTTATTTTCTTTGTACTTACCTTTACTCCTGATGACATCTCCCTGGAACTGGGAACGTTCAGAAAATTACAAATTTTACAAACTCTTTATTAAGAGGGAATTCTAGTTAATAGACATTTTGTAAAAGGGAAATTCCTAGTTAATAGGCAGTTTGTAAAAGGAAAATTCCCTCTAATAGACAGTTTGTAAAAGGAAAATTCCCCCTTAATAGACAGTTTGTAAAAGGAAAATTCCTAGTTAATAGGCAGTTTGTAAAAGGAAAATTCCCCCTTAATAGACAGTTTGTAAAAGGAAAATTCCTAGTTAATAGACAGTTTATAAAAGGAAAATTCCCTCTTAATAGACAGTTTGTAAAAGGAAAATTCCCTCTTAATACACAGTTTCTAAAATTTTTAATTTCCTGAACGTTCTCATGAAGAGTAGAGCTGGAATGAGATGTGGATGACAGTTCCAGGGAGATGTCATCAGGAGTGAAGGTAAGTACAAAGAAAATAACGCAAATTTTTATAATTTCAGGGGTTTTTATGCTTGCAACGATGGACTAGGAGGCTATAAATAGTGTTTAGTGTAGTGTAGTGAGGTTTCCGTTCGCAAAATTAATGAAACTCGGCAGTAATAACGTACAAATTTTTAGTCGTGAAAGCGACTTTTTTAGAAATTCCGAACGTTCCTACCGAGTTTCATTAAAATCCGTGAGGTTACCCTAATCTAGACTTAAGCCAAAAAATGGAATAGCAAAATATTACTTTTATTTTTTTTTTCAATTACAACTGAAGATTAAACGACGGAGAATCAGAAACGGACCGAATAAAATATGGAAGGACAGCGAAATAAAAAATTTATTAAAATTCCTTAAAGAGAATCGAAACTTTGAAGTAAGTTCATAAAAATAGTTGATGTTTTAATATGTATTTAAGCCCACCATATAAGTTCGGCTTTGTTGCATTTTAGAGTTTTGGCAAGAAATTTGAATACAACTGACCGCAATAACCTATGGACATTATCACACACACGTTCAGTACGAATATTTGTGCAGTAAAATCCTAATTTTGTTCAACTTTTTAAATAGATGTCGACCACTTTGATCAGTTTTATTGCTGAAACAAAATATTTGTCTGTAGTTATTGACTTATCATAAAAATTATTACTTGATATAAAATTTGTTCTAAAGCCCGAAGGCTAGTTCTAGCGAATAAATGTGTGGTAGTCAACCTGGCGACAAACTTTTAGAAATGAGTTCTCTCTAGACATATATTGTATGCCTTGCTTAGTGCTATTATACATCTGTTTATTAATTTATATGATGTACATATATGCAAAATCGAACGTCTAATCTCATTGAATCTAATCTCGTCTAATTTCATTGAATATAAATATTTTTTCATTACTTAGTATTAGATTCATACATTGAATTATACTGTTTTTATTTTATTTTTAAATATCTAAATTTGTAAATCCCTGTTTCCTAATTTAATTCTTATTCCATCTGCCACCATAGTTTAAAAGTTTCCTCTTTCCTTATCTTTTCATTGTTTTCATGAGTTTTTGTATGTTTTTAGAAAATAAAACTTGATAGAGATTTACTTACTTATTCTTCATTCAAGAAACCAACATGTCAACTTTATTATAAAAAATATTTGGCTACTTACGAAATAAACTGTAATTGGAATCTGGTCAAATGTAAAGTAGGAAATCTAAGAACCTCTTTTACAAAAGCAAAAGGCTGGAAAAACTCAAATGCAGTACAATCTTTAAATGATGGCGAAGCTATAAAAGGTAAATTGCTATTAGTTTATAATAAATCGATTTTCATAAATTTCATTATGTTATATATCTTTAAGATGTTATCCAGAAAATGTGTCCCTTTTATGACGATCTAGAAGAAGTTTTTGGACAAATATGTTTGCCCCCGAAATCGTTACCTGTAAATTCTACTGAAAATACAATGGATGAAATTTTATTGTCACCTCGTGCACGCTCCTCATCTTCAAATAACATTCTAGATGAAAAAAGTTCCCAGTCAAGCAAATCTAGTGATAATCTTCAAAAAACTTCCAAAGTGGGAAATAAGAATAAAAAATGTATCCATTGCAAATCTGGGTTAAGTGATCTTCTTAGATTTTATAACGAAAAATTAGAATTTCAAAAACAAAAATTTGAAATTCGAAATCGAAGACGAGAGAAAATTTTTGATTTACAAGCCCAAAAGTTTATTTTTGAAAAAGAAAAGGCAACAAAGGAGTTTGAAATTAAAAGATTAGAAATAGAAAAAAATGAACGTTTGAAAAAAATTGAAATGGAAATAAATGAAAGAATTGCTATGAGGGAGCTGGAACTGAAATATAAATAATAATAATAATAATAATAATATCAAATAAGCTCTTCATATGTACATATGATATGTAATGAAAAACTAATAAATGTTTGGTAATATGAAGTACGACTAGTTTTATTTAATAAAATAGGTAAATAACCAGAAATGCAATGCAACAAAAACAAATCAATAATATCAAAAGGTTTTCGAGATATTTGAAAGAATAAGAATTTCGTACACAGAGGTACAGACATAACTCTCTTAGGCCTTTTTTCAAATTCACGTTTACATCTTTCGAAAGCTAAGTAAATATTATATTTATTATAATTACAATATATCCGTACAACACACGAATACGTTCCGTGAGATCACCATTTTCGAAAATATGTGCAAAATATTGTATTGTCTTATTTAATTTTACTTTTCTTGAAAACCTGGATGTTTAAAAAGGCTATTAGGAGAAACTGCCCCACAAAAGATTTTTATTAAGGGTTACTTGTAACTGAATCTTAAAATCTAGTTTAAGATTGAATGTCTCATCAGAGTAACATTATATTATTTTATTACAAATTTCCAAATGGTTTTTTGGTATCGCTTAAAGAATGTATTTTAAAATAAGTGACATTATCCTACATACTTAGGGGTATGTTTGTCCAGTCCTATGCGCGGCTGTTGTCAAATTAATGGCATTTTTCTTTTCATTACTAACTGTAGATCAAAGATAACAAATGATAGATTAGTATATTCTCTGCCCAAATGAAGTAGTGTCCTACAAAAATATTGGTATGTATCGCTAGTCCTACAAAAATTCTGAAAATAACTAATTATTTTCTATCTGCGGTTTTGGTAAATAAATATATATATTTGTATATACAGGGTGTCCGGTAAGTAGTGCGCCAAAATTAAGGGGATGGTAGCTTGGGTCATGACCTATCAGAATATCAAAATATGACCTTAGTGAAAACCTCACCGTTTTCGAGATATTTGGGTTTTTATGAAAAATTAAATTTGATTTAAAATGAACATGGCAATATCTTGTTATTCATGAATAAAATGGGTGATTCTGAAATCTGCATTAATTAAGCAATTTTTTGAACTGCTTTCCCATCACTGCCTAGTACATTTTTTTTCACCAATTAAGGTCAAAGTAGAGTCAAATAATTTTGAACAGCAAAAAAAAAATTTAATTATTTTTTTTTGCGACGGTCTTGTGTTAGTAATAAAAAATTACATGCTTACCAGGTAGGACAACTTATCTAGAATATTTTAGCAAAAAAAAAAAATGAGAACATTTGTTTTTATGTGCACCAACTAGTCAATAATCTGAAATTTAATTTTTCATAAAAACCCAAATATCTCGAAAACGGTGGGGTTTTCACTAAGGTCATATTTTGATATTCTGATAGGTCATGACCCAAGCTACCATCCCCTTAATTTTGGCGCACTACTTACCGGACACCCTGTATATATTGTATGAAAAAAGAAATCTAGCAAAAAAAAATAGATTTAATGATTCCATAACTTCAATTTCATTGTGTATGAAAAAAAAAATAAATAAAGTGCACATTTTTATTGCGTAAAAAATTATTAAAAAATATATTCGTGTATACAAAAAACTAAATTAATTAATTTATCAGCTTCGATAGTCTTAACTTCTTTGATTTTTCCATTAATTTTGAATTTTTTGATATTCTTGTACTCAAGATTAAATATTTTACTTTTTTGAATGGCTGTATCAAAGCTATCTGGTGTTGTTCGATTCTCAGCAATGAAGTTGGTACGTTGTTTTTCGCCCTCAATTTCAACTGATGACAAAAATTTATATATTTCATTATCCACTGACTGTCTTTTCGAAATATTATAAAGATAGTCTTCTGATAATTCTAATGAGAAAGGGTTGGTGTACTGGTGTACTATTTCTTGTAACAATACTTACAAGTTTTTAGCCGATTTTACAATTGAAGACTTCTTTAAATCTTTTGTCATATCGCTTCTTGTTTAGTTTTAAAGTGAAATATTGCACTCGAACGTTTTGATCGATAACGACGATCCGATCTCAGTTTTAAAAGTGTTTAAGATTGTGTCCTTGACTTACCTCTTTGCTCCCCTGCACTTTTTCGAGTAATTTCGAGTAATCAAATAGAGTTGCTGTCACTGTCTCTAAGTATATTGGTCAAAGGTGGTTTCTTTGATGAAAATAAATTGTAGCAAGATATATAAATACTTATTTAATCATTTATATTATATAATAAAATATTCAACATCAAGCAGGACGTTACAAATTTCAAAATAAGTTTTTTTATTTTTTTATCAATTCATACCGCTTTTATTACTCTAAATTTTCTTTTTTAGCGGCGTGTCGTTTAGAGGCAGAAACGGAAGCGTTCAATTTCATACGGAAGCGTCCAGGGGAACTACTTATAAAGAACAGCTATTATGATATGGAGCTGCATTAGTAGAGAGGTGCCGGGCCCAATATATTTTGTGGATGGAACTTTTCGTTCCAACCAGTATAAGATCATATTCAAAGACGTTCTTTTACCACATATAAATTCATTTATGTATGTGAGGTCGAACTACATATTTATGCAAGACGGAGCACCTTTTGTCGTTCATCGAAAGTATTTAAAGATTTCTTAAATTATGAGGAAATTGAAGTTCTTCCTTGACCCGGCAATTCTCCTGATCTAAATCCAATAGAGAATTGTTGGGCATATTTGAAATCGAAAGTGTATAGTCGTCCGAACCCAACAATATCATTTTTTTTAAAAAAATATCGAAGATAATTGGAATAACCACGAGGGTCTTAAAGATATGATTAAAGCATGTTTAGCAAGTATGCCTAGAAGAATTCAAAAAGTTGTGAAACAGAAAAGAGGATTGATTAAGTTTTAATCTAAATATTTGTAAATTGTCACTATCAATATGCTTAAATGTAAAATAAACTGTTTTTTTGGAAAAAATACTTCTATCAATTCAAAACTCTTACATTTGTCTCATTTTTCATTTTTTTCTCCATGTACGTCTAATTTTTTGAACACATACTGTATGTAGGTACAAAATTGATTTTCTTAAATTAAGTTTATAAAGTATTTTTTCTCTACTTTATGTGAGGTGTTTTAGGCTCATTAAAAAGACAAATGCAAAAAATTCGGGATAAATTCGATATTTTACGATTTTTAACAATTTTTCAGTTCTGCAGCTCTAGTTTACAAAAGCTGTAAAAGCAATTTTTTTTAAAAATACACTACCGCACTGCAACAGTAAAATTTAATTTACTTAAAATGCGTAGAGCTGGTGATTTCCTAAATTTTAATTTTATCTCTGCGTACAGTCGCCGGAATCCATCTTTGGTGCAATTGTGAATTATTTACGTGCTACCAGCCGAAACCACAAATCCCTCGAAAACTGGTCAACCCTGCCTCAGTCTACTTCAAGTGTAGTTAACGAACGCATCGCAATGGCGTCGGGCGATGTAAGGATGTCAAGACTTTTGAAATTAGCGCATAAATTCAATTCATTTTATCTAACCGGTGAGTTGAACGGGTTTTTCATAGTCTCAGGTGTGCGGCCAGTGCAGAAAATCGCCAATTGTGCTCTGTTAGGCGGCGAAACGCAAAATGGTGCACGGTATCGATCCGTCGGTGACTCCTCAATAACTTATCATTGGGCGCCCCTATCACGGAGTCCTGGTGCTCTTCCTGCGTATATTTGTGGAGGAAGTGCGGCGCTGGTGCGTGGGCAGCGCTACGCAATTCAGCATTTTCGGAATAAATTTTGTGTATTATGCAAAAATCAAAAAAAGGGCAAATGAAAAATGTCAACAGGATTTACTTTGACACTTGACCATCAACTGTCAAAATATTTTGCTTACAAAACACCTGTCGCGATTTTTTCACCAAAGGTACTCAAAGCCTTTTGGGAGGGGCCCCAATCGGATTTGTTTTGGGTGGTTGCCGCTTTTCGACAAAGTTCCCTG
This sequence comes from Dysmachus trigonus, assembly GCA_949715965.1. Taxonomy (NCBI): domain Eukaryota; kingdom Metazoa; phylum Arthropoda; class Insecta; order Diptera; family Asilidae; genus Dysmachus; species Dysmachus trigonus. The sequence goes on along the minus strand of OX454321.1, from coordinate 68,662,283 downwards.
GTTAATGCTAATACAAATTTCGTATTTGAGAAACAGGCCGGTTCACGGTCGTTAATTGGAGCAGCCTGAGTTTGATTACGAAATCATCTTGTCCACAGTCGTCCAACAATTCTAAATTCGAAATTTAATATTAAAGTACAACCATACGGGAATGATTCAATTTTATTAACTTCGTATATTATATAAGGCAATGGCATGCGCCGTGACAAAACGCGTCTGCGGCCGGCCGGTCAACGAACCAAACCGGACACCGGCGGCATTTTCTAGTCCATTCCAGTGCTTGACCTCGTTGGCCTGTTCGGCGGCCGCCGCTGCTTTGAGTCATCTTCGTTTACATCTGTTTTTCCTTAGAAAATAATCTCGGATTTCTATGCATGATTTAATTCCACATAAATGATATTTTAGGATGCCGGAAAGGAGAAATTTGCCCTTTCATCGTGGAAGGGAAGCAAGTTGGACTGATCAAATCAAACGTCCTCAAACATCTAATCAACTACCCTGAGGTATTTTGCGTTCATGAATCTGATGATGTAAAACAGGTAAGCATTTATCTTCAATCAGAAACACTTTACCCTAATTGAATGTATCGTCAGGACGGAATAGTAGAATTAAATCCAGCATTTCGTGATTATACAGAACGATCAATTAAAGTTGATCATGTGCTCCGTGAACTCAGGTCTAAAGATGTGTTCTCTGCGCTCAAAGGATGGAGAGATGAGGTAAGTTTTATGTATGGGTTTTGCACACGGCATGCTAGATGCACTTTTGCTTAGTTATAATAATTTATAAGGTTACATAATAGCTTTATAAAATACAATTATTCAAAAATTTTTATAATTAAAACTTTTGTTTTAGTATTAACAATTGCTTTTGATTTTATTTAAGGTACGGACACACCAAAAGCGAAGCGAGCGAAGCGGCGCGAATAATTTAAAATTTGGGAACATTCTGTCGCAGTAGACGCTTCGCTCATGTCGCGTTCTATTCGGACACTTCAATTGATTTGTACGGCACCCAAATTTTTTAAATTGTTCGCTTCGCTCGCTTCGCTTTTGGTGTGTCCGTACCTTTAAGGTATTAAATACTGAGACTGAAAATCACAATTTTTCTCCGCGTAGGGTTTTTGAAAACAATAAGGGATATTTTAACCACTTTTGGGATTTAAACTAAAACTATTAAATAAAAATACAAAAAACCTTAAAAACTACAAGGCATTTCACAAAATTCACTTCTTTTTTTTATAAACGTATTTACTTATACAACAGATAATGGATTATGATCAAAACAAGAACTTTCGTAAAAATTCTGTTTCCACATAGATATCAGTGAATGTGACACTTGATATATAGTACATAGCATGTGTATATCTCAATTTTTATTCAAAACTTTTTACTTCATATCTGAATTTTTATTCAAAACTTTTTAACCCTATTTTTATGTAATGGCAGATTTTCGTTTTTGATTTCTTAATCGGAGAAAATTGTATAAAAGTTATATGATATATCCTCGACCTGCCCAATGTGATTTTTAAATGAAAGTTTTAAGTTCATGGGTCCTGCCCAGCGTTCCGAATATTGAGTTTGAAAACTTTGCCTAGTGTCATTCGAAAAGGACACACCTAATTCTGTTTTTGTGTAAAAAGGAAATTACGTTTTTTTTTTTAGACCTTGTTATATCAAAATCGTGTAAAAAAAACACTGTGTAACAACAGATGTATTATAATTTTACAAAAGGATTGTTTACGTTAATTATGCCCATTGTTCTTTATAAAGAACAAAAGATATAGATTTCAAACTCCTGAATCCCATTCATTATGAACCCCTTATACCCCAAAAAAATAATAAAGAAAAGTACTTATAACCAAGATCTAAAAACAATTATATTTTTGGTCTAGGCACAATTTGCGCCTTTAAAAAGGACATAAACAGTTCCGAGAAGAAGCGTTTTCAAAGCTTATATATATAATACGGCAACACGTCGTTGACGTGTGTAATCAAAATTAGTTTTGATAGCTTCTAAACACTCTTATTTGAACCTAAATATATACATTTTTTCATTTACGCTCTGCTTAAAAGCACTTTGGACATAAATGACTCATTAGATAAAAAGAAGTCACTGTTTTGGTTATGCTTGATTTCAGCTTTGATTCAATGAATTACTTGAAACTTCTATCTAAACTTGGTACAAGAATCGGTTGTTCATCATCAGCGCTCAAATTTATGAGGCGTGCTATTTTCTCCGTTTATTAACGACCTTCCGTCGTAGATAACAGTTCAATTCATTTATATGCGAGTGATGTCCAAATTTATCTAAGCAAGCCCATATGGTCTACTATAAATAGTTTATCGCTCAATCCACTTAAATCGAATTTTTAGCAGTCGATCGAACGAACGAATAGTTCAAAATATCTTCCATTTCGTATCAATCTTGCAAAATCACTTCTTCTTCACTCATTTTCACTTAAAAAGTTATCATCATTCAGCGTAATTGTTCGAAAAAGAAATTGGGAGTTCAGTTCTTATTGTTTTACTTTAATTTAGAGGCTAGATTTATTTTCTAAAAATTATATTTCTCAGTATGGTCATTTTTAAAATTGTTCATAATATCCCAATTATCATGCAATAAATTCCGAATGATTGTACTTTCGAGCTTAATTCTTCATTTATTGAGTGAGATAGAGTGCATCGCTGTGTTGTGTGTGCTGTTTCCATTCTGATTTAGCATACATGAAATAGCTAACTAAATCCATTCCAGTATTATGAAGTTAAATATGGGCACATTAGCTTACTTAAAATGGACCGATCAGCAACATGTCTGTTTGGTGTACGAAAGTATGGTGTTGATATTAACGGGTATGTAAAACATCCAACCAGAGGGCTATGTATTTGGCTCCAGCAGAGGTCCGATACAAAGGAGACATGGCCTGGTAAGTGGGACAATATGGTTGGTGGTGGACTTTCAGTTGGATTCGGAATCAAAGAGACCGCTATAAAGGAAGCCGCCGAGGAAGCATCCATTCCAGATCATCTGATTACAAACCTAATCTCTGCTGGCTGCGTATCATTCTTCTTTGAAAGTGAACAAGGTCTCTTCCCAAATACTGAATTCGTATTCGATCTGGAATTGCCGACTGATTTTGTACCACAAAATTCTGACGGAGAAGTTCAGGCTTTTGAGCTTCTTCCAGCCGATGAATGCCTCGAGAGGGTGTTTTCACCAGAATTCAAGACAACGAGTTGCCCCGTAGTTATAGACTTTTTAATTCGTCATGGGTACATAACTCCGGAGAATGGTTCGTTCCTCAAGAGTATTATTAATTTACTTTAAGCCTTACAACTAATTTTAATTGCAGAGATAAATTTCACCCAACTCGTAGAGCTCCTCCATGTGCCCCTTCAGTCATTGTACACTTACAAATCAAAGACTGCCATAGCCGCCCCGAACAACCTTGAGAATGGTTTCATCGATTGTGAGCAACAGCAACCTCAACAGCAGTAATAATGTAATTGTTTATTCCAGCATTTTGCGACCCCCAAATGCCCCTCAGAAAATAAAATATAAAACCAATAAAATAAAAATGAATGACTCGCTGCTCACCGGTGGCCAAATACAGGTATATTCAAGCAATTTTTAACCAAAGTGCTCGGGAGAGGTTAAATATTTTTTGTAATCTGAGATGTGTTTAAGCTTTTCACTAGAATGTAAGACGACGTTTTTTTACGAGACCCCTAGTAGAAATTTGTCCCCCTGTTATTACAATTTTTGGAATGTTTCGCGCAACTGATTTAATGCCTCTGGTTTTAGGGTCTTTTAAAGACTTGTCACGAAGTGTTTTATTGTAGCGCCTTTGGATCATGCTGAAACGGCTCAATGCTGAAATGTTTTCTTTTGTTTGTGTCTATTTTAATTTCATTCAATTATTGCGACTTTTTAATAAATTAGAAGAGCTGAGAGCTGTGTATTTTGGTAATTTTAACGTGTTTCTAGCATATTGTATTTTTTAGTCTAAAGGTATTAAATTTGAATATTTGCTTGCGTTGTTTAGTGTACTGAGGGCTCTTCTGATGAAACAGAGACGAAAAATTGCTTCTTAAACTTCCATTTTGCTATATTTCCCTTTTACTGTAAAATGATTTTACTCAAGGCAAAATTTGTGGCCTATGAATTATTTTTACTTTTATGTTTTAATGAAAACGAGCCTATTTTATCACTTTTTCATCAGAAATTTACCTCTTATTGATATTTAAAGCCAATGGCGAAAATATATAATATTGCTTAATTTAAGGCACTATTCTTAGTTTATGAACTTTTGTGATACAGCTGATTGCGCGATCGAACTTCAGCATGAGTAAAATATTGCCATATATTAAGTGTACATTTTTCAGATAGTCTCCCGTCTCAAGTGATGATCAGAATAGGTGTGAGTGTTGCTTAAAACAATCCTCTCTAATGGAAGCAAAAAAAAAAAAATGATAAGATGCAAAGTGTACCCTTGCATTCGTTTTATTTATTGATAAATGTTAAAGCGTTTTAAGGTTCTATTGACTCTCAATTGTATGGAATTGTAAATTAATAATTTATTTGAGGCAAAAGGGTATAATTCTTTTTTACCTCAACATATCGATTAGTTACACGGCGTTCGCAAATGTACTCTGTAAGCGGACGACCATTTAATTTTTAGGCCCTACTTATAAATGGCTCAATTAGCTTTGGTGTATCTACTTAAATTCGCGTTGAGTTAATGCTGCACAAATTTGTTATATTTAATCCTCTTAAAGGACATAAAAGACATGAACTTAAACTGTATTGTATAAAAAGTTTCTTTGTGATCATAAAACGAGTTTTAATTATAAAGGCATAGATACAGCTAGTCCAATACAAACATATTATACGAATTGTGCTTAGTTCTCAGCCAGCATACTTTTACGAAATGCTCGCAGTTTTACTGTTTAAGCTTCTTTACGGTTCTTTTTTCCGAATGATTCTAGCAATAAATTTACATTTTAAGGTAAATCGTTTTCCTCGCAAACAAGTGTAATTGTGGTTTTTTCTTTTAATTACATTCGAGTAAAACATTATTCTGCTGTTTTATTTAATCCTTTAAATTTCTTTGCAAAAATACATACTCCTTTATAATGAAGTATGAATCATAATCAGTTATAACAAGCTGAGTCAAGTAAAAATTGTCTAAGATTAGTGTCACTAATTAGATCGACATTAAGATTTATATTTTCCTTACCGCGGTCTGATGGATATTCAAGTTTGCGTTCAATCAAGTTCAGTACATCCAATTTAGACTCTTTCGATATCTGAACATAAAATTAGGTTGGTTGTAATTTTTACTATTTTCCGATAGTGCATTTGAAAGTGACTGATTTGGTCTTGGCGTTACAAGCCATATTAACCATCCATCAAAAAAGTTGAAAGCTGTCCTTGCATAGAAGGTGTGATAAGAAATGATGCTATGATTATGCCCTTATTCCTAGCCTTCTTTTTCTTCTCCACTCCTTTCGTTCCGTTAAAGCTTGTCGGAAGTTACACTTCTTCATTCTTGGGCCATGTTCAGCCACAAAACAAATAGTAGAAAAAAACAAAATCCATAATACATTATATCCAAAGTTAGGCATACTGAAAAATAAGCACCAAGCATACAATTAATATATAGAGGTGTCACGCCAAACAAAACTTTGCCTACAGAAAATGCCTTCTTCTTTCGATTGCCAGTGGCTCCCACTCCCACAGAGGAAAAGCAGAGAATTTCTCTCTACTCTCCCATTTAATGCATCAGCTCAGCTTAGCACTCTGAGACCATAGCCGTAAAAAAAAGTACTACGATTACCAGTACAAGTAATGCGAGCAAGACAAATTACGAGTACCATTACTAGGTATTTCACCATTACCGTACTTTAGTAGCATTACTTGGCATTACTTGGAAATACTCAGCATTACTTAGCATTACTCGCTGAGTATTCTGAAGTACGGTAACGGTGAAGTACCAATACCATTACATGGTAATGGTAATTAAATTTTTGGAAGTACCAATGCTGGTAATGATCCTGGTAATTTATCTTGCTTGCATTACTTGTTGTTGTACTTAGTATGGTAATGCATTCCAAGAATAATGCATTATTTTACAGCTCTGGCTGAGACTTGAGAGCTACCCTCGCCGTTGGACGTCTGAAAAAGCAAACTTGACAGTGGTTATAAATATTAACGAAATATCTCATTCCTCGACAGGGAGAGTGTTAAATTCTGATTCTTTATGGAGACCATAAGATATCGCACTAATTCATTAATCTTGTCCGCGTTGAAGGGAACTAGAGCGTCCTCAACATCCGCCGCATTCAAAAGAATTGGATAGTTATTTCTGACACTCGCAAGTCTCTGACTTATCCTCTATGGAACCACTTGTTTCGCATAGGTCATTGTCCCCCAAGCCCGACTTGGCCAGTCTTACCCTGTCAAAGGTGTTAAAGAGTTGTTAAACCACGGGGCAGGTCCAACGCAGGAGAATATTCTAGCAAAAAACTTTCCCTTCTCTTCCGATACCCTAAAAAAGTCTCTATTCCATTCCTGAAATATTTTCCCCTTTATGTTTAGAATGACATCATAACAAGTTAGGTACTGCGATGTTGTCCTGTTTGCTATTTCATAATCCATTTCATTCTCCACTACCCCGCTATGTGAAGGAGTCTACACAATTCGTCCAAAGTTGAGGCCATTGGCAATGTCCAGAATATCCTAGGCTCTCCTGTTTTGGTTTCCCGTTTCCCAGAATTTTGTAGCCGTTTAGGCTGTCCCTCAAGATTATTAAACCTCCTGCACCCCTTTACTAGGGCTTTCTCAAGAGCAAGCTTAATTCCAATCAGCTCTGCCGATAATGTCGAACGTTTCCAAAGGACCAATAACCAAACTTCGACCTTCAATCTTCAGCAAAAAACACATCTATTTCCACCTCGCAATCCACTATCAAGGCGTCAGTGGATACAATTGTTAGACCCTCTGTTACAATATGGAGGCTTTCTTGCCTCTTAACAGCTCCTTCCCCAAAGAAATCCCAGTCCACTTCCAGAATAGAAAATAAAATTATATGCAGTTTTCATTTTGAGTTGTGACAACGATAACAGGCTGTTTAGAGGTAACCGAATGCTCTGAGGGGAAATTAAATGTAATGCATTTAATCGTCCATAAGCATGTCGTGAAGCAGTCGCTAGCGTTAACACGCCTTGAATGAGTTTTATAATAATAATAGATTTTATATGGCACTTCTCAGCATGTTGCTGGAATCATTTACCTACTTCCGAGCTGTCTAGACATTCGAATTTAGGCTCTTCGGATCCATTGTCTAAAAATCTTAAAAACTAAATAAAAAATTTTAAAAATATAAGTTAATTCTATCTAATGCTCCTCAGGCAAATAGATTTGGTATAAGGAGTCACACATGAATATATAATATTATTAATTATTCCGCTTCAATGCTGCTAAATTCTTCGATTGAACAGTATTTTTAATAAGACTTTTAAATTCCACAATACTGCGAGCATTTCTTATTTGTTCTGGTAAGCTATTATAATAATTAACTGCAGAATAAATTGGATCATATTTTAGTCGGTTAGTCCTTGGTGCCGGTAAATTATAAGTTCTCATCATTGCTTTCCTTGCATTTTATCCGTGAATTTCTGTTCTCAAAACTAGGTTAATAGATGATTTTGTGTGTCTCTTTGTAATGTTATAACTGGTCTTAGCCTTTTCTATCTCTCTTAATTGCTTCATGTTAAATTTGTCTGTACTTTCATACAAAATTGTAGTGGCCGTATCACGAGGAAGATTAAACACCACTTTGATGGCCCTATTTAACAATCACGATATAATTTGCATGTTCTTTGCTGTGGTTTGACTCCATATTATTAACCCATAAGTTACCAACGGCAATATATTCGCATTGTAAATTTAAACTCCAATAAGTCCAGCCATTCTTCTGATGGTTTCCACATGTTTAGTCCAAGTAAGTTGATCATCGATTACCATTCCCAGGTATTTGTATTCCGAAATTCTGTTAAGTTCCCTCTCATTGATTAGTATATTAATATAAATGGCGTTTTTATTTTTTCGCTTTATAATCATATAGGTGGTTTTTTGCATATTCATTGATAGTTTGTTGCCTTGTAGCCAGTCATCGGATTTTTTGAGATCTTCATTTATGTTGTTTTCTAATTCTGCTGGCGAGTCTCCTGAATATAGTAATCACGTTTCATCTGCATATATGATGTATTTCACGCTCAGATGTTCGAATTTAATATTGTTTATAAGAGGTGTCCGGGATAAAAAGTGGTCATTCATTTCAGTTTGCCAAGATGTAAAAATCAGATCGATCGTGTTCATTCTTGTTTTATTTTCTTCCTCAAACTTGTTACTTTAAATACATTTCTCAGTCATTTAACACCGCAGTGGAAACAATGGAATTCAAAACTGAAACGCAGAGAAAACTGATTGTGTTCAAACATAACGAATTTCCGGATATGAGTCAAACAGAGTTGGCAAAATTTCTTAAAATCCCAAAGAGCACTATACAAAATGTATTTAAAAAAAAATAAAGAAAGACTAGAAACCTGAATCGGGGGCGAAAAAAGGATTACAAAGGAGCAGAAGATTAAGCTTCTCTTCAAAAGACATCCAAACCTCTCGATCAGGGATTGCACAGCGAACTTCAAATCCTAAAGTCTACCATTCAGAACATGATAAAAAGGCTGAAACTGAGAAGTTTCAAGGTGTCGTGCTCGAAAGTTGTACATGGATTTTTTAACGAAATTTTCCTCCTGCATCATGGATGACGAGTAGACTTCAACCAAATTCCACGTCAGGAGTTTTATGCTGCCACACACCAAGGAGGAGTAATCCAAAAGTTCAGAACTTCAAAATTTCCACAAAAATACCTTATATGGCAAGCGATTTGTTCCTGTGGCCGGAAATCCAGACCACTCATCACAAAAGGGAGCGTCAATGGTGAAATTTATTTGAAGGAATGTTTGCAGAAAAGGCTTCTTCCGTTCATCAGGTCACATAGAACACAGGAAGGAGTGTTAAACTCGATCTTTTCGTTTAAATATTAAATTGCAAATCAGCCAACAGCTTTTGATTTCATTTAATTATTATATTTTAATTTTCGTTCTGGGACGTATGATTTTTATATTATATGATATATAATTTTACTTAATACTTTTATATATAAATAATTTTATTCACCTATTTTGCTCATTAAAAATAAATTAGAAATAAAAATCCAAAACGAAAAAAAAAAACATTCGTATAATTGTAGCGAAACAAACAGTGTAATCAGTGGTTTGCTCGTTGAGGTCTGGACTAAGGGGATGATCTGGGACCGTGCACTCGGATATCAGTTAATACCCTTAGATATGATACCATATAGCACTGAAGATACCCACGGACAATGGTATCCTCTCGATATGGATATAATTTTAATGAATGGCGAAGTAACTGGCACAAAAAATCCAACTGATCATATGATCTTACTAGATTGTCGTTTCGAGCTACCCTTGGGAAATGATAATAATAGCTCTCTGTATTGTTTTGGCCTGATTTGGCAACATCCCACTATAGCAAGACAGCAATAGAATTTTACCGCAAAAATTGCATCAAAACCTCTCAATTGTCCAGAGCTTCGATCTATCGAACGCTACTGGGCACATGTGAAACAAAAACTGAAAAAGACAAAGAAGCAAAGCAGGATGCTCGAAATTTTCAAAGCAAATTACATAAATGTTACAAAAACTACGAGTTTTTATTATGTACGGGATTTAAAGGCAGGTGTAAACAAAACAGTTAAAAAAAATTTATGGATAAAAGAAATTTAAATTTATTTCTTACTATTTTGATTATTATGTAAAAAAATTACTCCAATAACTACCATTTATTACAAATTTATAACTATAACACCCCGACCCCTTTTCATTCCGGATACCTCTTATATAACGAATAAAGCAAAGGGCCTAATATTGACCCTTGAGGTACGCCTGGCTTGGCGTAAGATACTGTTTAGTTTCGTTTTTATGATCCTTTTGTCGATATATTCGCGTAATAGCTTGAGTGGCTTCCCTCGTATGCGCAACTCCGCAAGATCTTCGCATTAATTTTACCAGGACATATACTAATTAGCAAAGTATGGATAAATTGGGTCTTAAAAATTTAAATAAGGAATATTTATTTAGTCACGCCCAAAATTATGCCATAGCCACCTACATTTTCAGCAAGACACTCTAGCATAACAATACAATTTCGAGTGCTGCTACTAATACTGTTTTCTTGTCTGGTTTTTGACGCTGTCACTCTCGCAGCTGTCAGTCCCATCGAGGGAGAAGTTTGTTGCTACAAATCGAAATTTCGTTCGATTTTGTGAAGATTATTAAATAAAAACTGAACAATAGGATCCGTAAAACGTTTGTGCTGAAACGGTATTTCAAAAGATTGACAGTAGCACTAGTAAAACACGCGAAAATCCATGGAATCGGAAGAGTCTGGCAACAAGAAGTCCCGCGGCAGAGGCAGAGGAACTAGGGCCCGCGGCAGGGGTAGGGGGCGTGGAAGAGGTCGTGGGAAGAAAGCTGCTCGCATTGTATCATCGGACGAAGAAGTTTCACAAGAACAAGCTGAGGAAACTCCCGAGGAAATGCCACCAGTGCAGGCAACCGATGTCGTTATGGAGGCTTCGAGCAACAAAGAGAACGAGGTGATCCCGCAAGCTGAGGAGCCCCTCGTACCAGCAACAAGTGAGTTTATTTTTTTCTAAACAATATATTTGTTATTGTCGAAATTGCGTCTTGCTAAAAATAAACAATTTAGTCGATATGGAGGCCGATATTTCGCAGTTGGAAGCGCCAACTTTCACAACAATTTCTAGGGGTCCGCCCGAGCCAATGCTGCGCCTTAAATGGGATCACAAAGTTTCCCTCATTGGGGAGAAGGTCTTAAATCCGATGATACATTGCTGCGATCAGTGTGATAAGCCGATTTTGGTTTACGGCCGCATGATTCCCTGCAAGCACATATTTTGCCTGAAGTGTGCCAGGGCTGAGCCAATCAAGGTGTGTCCCCGGTGCAAGGACAAAGTCGTGAGAGTCGAACAGAGTGGCCTGGGGACAGTTTTTATGTGCACTCATGGGGGAAGTCGATATGGGAACACTGGATGCAGGAGGACTTACTTGTCTCAGGTTTGATAAAATTACAATTAATTAGCTCTTATCAGTTCTTTAAAGATTTTCATTCCAGAGAGACTTACAAGCTCACATAAATCACAGACATGTAACTCCACAACAAGTGAATCCTGATGCTTCTGTCTTAAAGGCAGCACAGCTTGATAATAAACCGACCTTGATTCCACAGAGGAAAGTAAGCTTTAATTTCTTGTTCGTATCAATTGCTATAAAATAAATATCTCTTCCATAAAGTCTACTGAAGCTCCGACATTGGTGACTCCTTCGACCAATGCAATGGCTAGAACTCAGCCAAGGTCTACATCGTCACAGCCATTTACAGCGAGTTTAACTGTAACTCAGTCCCATAGTTCAACGAGAACACGTTTAACGAACGTTACTCTGCAGGAAGCCCAGCAAGGTCTTGGTAAGGCAAGTTTGCAGCCATCAGCCCCATCATCCATTAGCCAATCGATTCACAGTCACTCCGATGCACTGGCAGCAGCCGCATATTACAGCTCGTCTTTACAGTCGACAGGCTCAGGAACGTACAGCGTTCCCACAGTGCAGACGGTCATGACACAGAATTACGGAACTATTCCGACTATAACTCCTCAAGCAGGTAACTTTTTTTTAAGCTTCCAAAGGAGAAAGCGGAATTGAACTGAGAGAAACTGAAAATCTCAAGAAATATTTATGGGAGTCATTCTGGTAACCCGCACAGATAACAAGGATATTTTTAGATTTTTTTTTATATTGAAAACTAACGAGTTATATCGATTTTACACCGATTTATAATTGTTTAGAAAGTAGGAAATGGATCAAAAGATGTTAAGTGGACAAAGTAATAAAAGTGAGAAATGTTAACCATTGTTGAGAGAGACATATTCAGAAATAAAATATAAAATGCAGAAAATGTGAGGCATGAGCACTTTATTTTGAAAGTGGAGAAAAGGGGTTGTGCACAAAATCAAGAAACGACAAATTCCAGAAAAATGTTAAAGAGTAAAAACAAAATTTTAGCTAGTACCAAAGTAATCTCCAATTTTTAGATAATTTGTGCAAGGAAGATCTAAAGTCCTTAGCTATTTTGCGTAAGGGAAATCTTCAGTCAATAAGCATTAATATATTAGACAAGATTAGGAAGGGAGAGTAGTAGTTTTAGAGCTAAATCTAAATTATATTATTGCATTAAATAATTTCATGAAAAATTGAGGTATTGAAAATAAGTGTTGTTTATTATTATTATTATCATTAGTGGCCTTATTGTAGAAAGGTCAAAATTAAAGAAATTCGACTTCTACACTTTTTGTTGTTTCTGAATTTTAGCATTTGTGGATTTTATCATTTCTGGATAATGTCGTTTCTCGATTTTAAGAATTCTTCTGGATTGTGTCTATGTGCATTTTTCATAATCCCTGGAGCAGTCATAATTCAAAAATTTAATTTAATTAAGAGATATAACTTTATATGATGCTTTTGGTTTATCTCTAATAATGTTACACATTTACATTTTTTACAAATGCATATATATAGATACACCAATTTTTATAATATTATTTAATCAACATATTATTTCACTATTATTTTAATAACATAATAAACCGTCTTACCTTAATTTTCTTTAAAATTGTAAAATCGATATAATGTAGATTTGGCAAATTGACAGCCATCACAAAAATTAATATTTATAAATTAAAAAAAAAGTGTTCTAGAAAAAAGTGTAAAATTTGAAGCGCACTTAGAACGACTTCGGGTATAATTCTTGATTCTGTGATCAAGTGAGTATAAGTGGTGAAAAATTTTCCTATTCAAATTTTAGCAGTGAGTTTATAACAGTGCATAAATTCAAAATATGTATGTAAAAAACGAAAAATTTCAAAATTGTTACCAGAATGATTCCACTCTGTTCAATTCGCTTCAATAACTCTTGGTGATCCTTTAAATTGTTTTCATGTTTTGAATATCTTTTTGCAAGCAGCTCAAATAAGTTCCCGTCCATCTACGGTTCCTCCACCCCCAGCGCCGCCCCAGACCCCTGCCTACTATGCCGCTTACGGCCAACAGTACGGTCAGCTCTCCCACTATCAGTACGATCAAACCAACTTCAACAGCAACCCTTCAAATCCACAATGGAACCAGCAACAGTACTATAGATGAATCAGAGAGTTCGTTGAGGAGATCCTTAGGCAAGAGGCGGTGCAGCATAAAAAGTAAAAAATAATAAAGATACAAAAAAAAAACGACGAGAACAACTCCCCCTGTACATATGTAAATGAGTGGATAAATGGACTTCAAGCGAGGCTTCTGTGGGCAGTAGACTTGTTTAGTGTGCTTACATATGTATGAAAACATAATCTCATCTCTGTTTCCTTTTTTTCCAAATAAATAGATAGTGGGACGGTTTTATCGTGGAATGTCATATTAAAACGTTTTTTCTTTTTAATTATCCAAACCTTAACCTTGCGATAGAGTGACAGTGGCTATCTTTCGACTAAAAATATGAATTTAGGGGTCACAATTTAAAATAACTTTTCCCATGCTTTTACAGTAAAATAATCACTTTCTGTGAGTTTCTTTAAAGTATTTTTAGAACCCTAGAGAAGTTGATATCACTGGATTCGACTACTGAACACTTTCAAAACTGTGATAACCGATAGCAGCTTTAAAATTGTGTCTTCGCTAGCCAAATAAGGACTATATTCTCTCTACGGGAATAGACAAAATGTTAACACTTTCCTTTATTAGATTTTATAATTTTTACAAAATATATATCTACAAAAGAAAAACCAACGTTTTAAACATTACAATTACTGCATGGTTGGTTGGTTTAAATGGTTTCACTTAGTTGGAATCAAACTAACGTTAAAGTTTAGAGGAAGAGTTTAGATTAAGTTGTAAACCAATACCCTACCCTGGTGATGCCAGAAATTTTACAAGTTCTAAGATTTAGCCACCTGTTGGTTGGCGATCGTTAAGTAGTATGTGAACATTTCTCTCTTAATAGATACCTTGGAAGCATGAACTAACTGCGCTCAGGTTTCGCTAAGAGTTCTTCCCAGCCTGGCCAGTTTATCAGCACGCTCATTTCCATCCATGTTCCTATGACTTGGAACCCAGAGCAGACTAATAAACAGGCGATTATCTAAACTGGCTCGCTTCTCAAGGCATTGCTTCACCAGTTTAGGTGAAACAATGCCCCAAATCTGTGACTTTGATAGCGGATTGTGAGTCCGTGAGTATATCTGTATTTTAAACAACAGTAAATTATGAATTTAGTTAACCTTTAGACATAATTAATCACAGAATTTTGCTTCGTAAACTGTCGCATCTCAATTTTCCGCCGCTTTTTATTGAGTGACTTTTTTCGTATTTATCAAGCCGTTCTCAGCGGATCTCATTTCGAAATTATTTATCAAGGGAGATTTTTAATACATCTGGCGTACCTCAGGGTAGTCACTTAGGACCACTTTTATTCATCATTTATTTAATTGATCTTTTTATGTTCCTGTTCATTTCAAAAATTCTTTGTTATGCCGATGACGCCGAGATCATTCGCATCACAAAAACTGAGCAAGACTGTAATTTATTAATGGTGCTTATCTAATCAACTTCTCCTAAACATTGACAAATGCACTTATGTGTTTTTCACAAAAGAAAAGTATTGGATGTCTGGCTAAACAGTCAGCTTTCTTTTGAAGATCATATTGACGCGATAACGGGTAAAGCTGGTGCTAGCCTGGGCTTTGTTAAGTCGCTGGTCGAAAGAGTTTAATGATCCCTACATCACCAGGACTCTTTTACACCTTCGTTAGGCCTATCCTAGAGTACGCGTTTGATTTGGTCTCCATTTTACGGGGCTCACATTTCTCGCATCGAGGCAGTCCAACAGAGATTTCTCAGGTTTGCTCTTCGCGATCTTCCCTGTGAGAATCCCTTGCTGCTGCCTTCCATTCACGTCAATCTCATGCGCCTTCACTTCCATTTTTCGAAAGATAAAGTTAGAGGTCAGCTTCGTTGAAGTTAACTTCATTTCTGCCGTGTTTTGTCTTATTCCTTTGTAAGTAATCAGAGTATTTGATGAATATGACAATAAATAATAAATAAATAAAACAGATGTAGTTCGCTCCAAGACTTTCATGATCACAGCTTGGAGCCTTATTCCAGAACTCGTATAGTGTTGCTCTAGGGAACGTAAACAATTTCCTTTTAAAATAAAGAGCGGCAAGCTGTACTGACTAAGTGGTCAGTTAAGAATTTTAAGAATTTATGGAAAACGGATAGTGTTGCTGTTGTTGTAGTAAGAGACAAGAGATATGCCCAAACATGTAAAAGGCAGACAAACAAACGTTGTTAAGAACACTCCAAGGAATCGATTGGTATAGCGTTTCCTACGTTAAATCGGGACACCTCGTGTAATTTTTCAGTTTGGTGTTAATAATTTTATTGCAAATTATAAAATCCAACAAGTTTAAAAAACTACTCCGGTTTTTAAAGGAGATTTTTATAGATTTATTGAAAGAAATCAAGGAGGACTTCAAAGCATCTGCGCGGTCAACTTTGCGAGATGATTTAAAACGTGTGGCTGTTTTAAGGTTTTTAGCGGAAGATAGCAACCAAAAAGACGTATGGCCAGATTTTGAAAGTACTTAGTGAAGTGCTAGATAAATGCTACAATTTTGTTTTGTTGACATTGAGCTCAACACTGAATACGCCGACTCCAACTTTAATTTTTCAGTGCGGATTTATTAGAATTCAGCATCCATCCCCAAGCAGTATTTTAAAATTTTAGAATCTAAATATTAAAAATTTTTGAAGATGTCAATTTTTGTTTAGTTTTTTTCTCGCAAAATTAGCTGTCTTAATATATCAGAATAATTGAAAACAAATGCATTGTATACATATTCTAAAGGGCAATATTTCAGGGATCTTTAGAAAAAAATTTGATTACGATACAATAATTTTTGTAAGTTTTATACGCTCTTAAATATGGAAGGAAACAAAGTGCATATACACGCGAATTAGCATAAATGTTAAAAATGTAAAAATCCACCATCCACGAGCTTGCGAGAATGCGTCTTTGACTACTCGACAAAACCTGTTGGAGCTTGCTTCAAATTTCCATTTTTTCAGATCATTACAAAATTCCCTTGATGGCAAAAACGTTAACTCTTTGGTTGACATAAAAAATCGCATTGAAAATGTTTTCGTCAAAAAACGAGAGGTTCTGGAAGGAGGGAACATTCAAGATGTGCGAAAATATGTCAAAATTTAAATCTTCTGCGTTTTAGTTTTCCTTAAAAATCGAAACGAACTTTCGGAGAACCATATACCTAACATAAAATTGCCTTGACTTAAATTTTTGAGTTAAAAATTACATGCCAAATTTCCAATTCAAGATTTGAAAATTTGCATGGGTTTAAATTTGATGCACATATCCAAAAATATCAATTTTTTATTCAGGTAGCTGTTAGTAAGCTTCCGTTCAATAAATGTTTTATTGTTCTGGATAGACGAAAAAAACACAGCTCTTCTACCAGAAAATAAGCGAAGAAAGAAAATGGTTTTTCGATTCTTATTATGAAGAAGGTTGTGATACTGTAGACGTGTTAACTCTTCGTGGGATGATAAGATCTACCAAAATAATATAAAAAAACAAATTATTATGATATGTTACAATCAAGTCGAGAAATCAATTTGAAAGTAAGTCAGTTAATAGTTAATTATAGATTACAATTAAGCAAAAAGTCGTTAAGAAAAGCGCTCTACGAGCAGTTATGCTATAATGTTTATAAATATAAAAAAAACAGATTTTTAATTTACGTAAAAGCGCATTTCAAAATAAACATTCCTGTTTGCCGCCTAGAGGACTAAACCCAAAGTCTGCAATCTTTGTCTTTGGAATCAGTTTCAATATGAGAAATGAGTATGAAAATCTAAAATGTTACCTGCAGGTTCTATAGCTTGAGAATTTCATTTTTCATTGCATGACAGACTAAAGATCACGCGTATTTTTCATATAATTTATTATTTTTTTAAATATATTTACTAGTAATCAAGGTTTTGATGAAGCTGCGATGGATCAATGAGTCGCATAAAAATTCCAGTAATTATAATCATTATGATTATCAATTTCCTAAATTTTATAGAGCCCCAAACGATGCCCAATTAGCAAAAGTCGGCTCTAATTAGAAAAATGTATATTTTATACATCCTTTTCACTCACAGAACACAATCACTAGAACAGAATCATTCTTTTGCTTACGAGAAAGTCTGTATGTACAAAATGAACGCAACAAAGGGGACGTTGGAACTTTTACATTAAAATAGATTTCCGTTTAAATGTTAGTCTTTTTATGTATATACAGAATCCTAAAAACATTGCTCCAACTGCGAGCCATCCAGTTTAACGTATAATTACAGTACACGTGCTAGGGTCTGGTTATCACTTGCTTGTGGGAGGAGAACTATCTCCGTCCAAATTGATAAGGGTCTCTGTGCTATTCCCCGGAGGGGGAGGTAGAGGGATGGGTGCTGGAAAGGGTAACGCATGAGGGATGAACGGGGTCTCTCCCGCCTGCTGATCCGACGGCCCTGGATGCTGATGGTGCGGATGATGATGATGATGATGACCATGACCATGACCATGATGACCATGTCCATGCGAATGTGCATGATGTTTTCCAGCTAAAGGAAATGATTTCGGTAGAGCATGCTGTCTGTTCGGATCAGATGTTTTTAATCGTTCACTAAGCGCCTTCAAGGCGATTTGTCTAGAATATATAAAAAAACGAAATTAAGAATAGCCAAGAGACGTATTCAAGCAGAATAAGTACCGTCTTCGTTCAATGTCATGTGGATCAACTCCCGGAATTGATATAGCCACAGAAGTCAGAGAGGCTGCTGAGCTTGATCGAGGCGGTGCAGGGGGCTTAACCACTCCGCACTTCAAGCAGCAGACATAGACCGGATTCACCATAATATTGATGACCGGCTGCATCACATTCGGAAAGAAACTGGCGAATGTAAAGCTCTCAGAGCTGTCGCCCCGCCCGTTCGGATGCCTCTGGTAGAATCTTAAGTAGATCCAGGAAACGATCAGTCCAGAACAGAACATTGCTGGGTACGTCCCGTCCAGCAGGCGTAGTGCCCAGAGTATCAATGATGCAAATAATACAGATAATGGAACATTCCTGGAAGAGGAAAAATATTCTCAAAAGCTGGGCCAAGAGGGCACCACTCCACAAACAAAAACTTCCCGGTCAAGGCCCCTGGCTCATTAGTAGACTGTTTTTACCTGTTCGTAAATTTGCCTAGCCTTGTCTTAGCGATTAGATGATCGGGCATCATCTGGCGAACGGCGACACTCACTCCGGCCACATATCCAGCCAGCCCGTGAATGTGGACCTCGAAGAGCAGCTCTGAGTTTTTCGTGCACATATACACGAACAAGTAATAGAACGCTGTCAAAATTGCCACCCCCAAATTGGTGATTCCGAAGAAGGTAAACATTTCCATTTGGCCCCAGAGGGGCTCCAGCAGCTTGCCACATAGTCCGACCGTCACAATATCAACAAGAACCTCCCAGAAGTGGAGCTCAATGAAACAGAACGTAAATGCAGTCCATATCCAAAATGATGGTGGCAAAATAAAGCCTGGCGTTACGCTCAGCACCTTGATGGCCGTTTCGGAAAATGATAGAAAATATCCGAAGATCGTCACGAGACATATAAACGTAATCACCGGTGAGGTATTTTTAAGGAGGGCCGAAAATTGTTGCTTTAAATACGGAACATTCCGATGGAGTGCCCGAGTTGTCGCCATTTTATTTACAACTGTCAAATTTTTCAGTTGTCAAAACAAGCGTCGAAAAACATCGAAAAACAAACATAGAAATTAGTCAAACGTTTTAAGGTTCAAGGACGGCGAAGGAATTTATTTCAAAGAGGGTGCGAGTGTCGAAAATTATTTAGTAAGGGGTTTTGGAACCAACCACCAGAAGCCAAGAAACTTGATTGTTAAATTTGAAAATGTTAAAAGTGGGTGCGAAACTTGACTCCCATTTGGCCGGTTTTTGTATATATTGACTAGGTCTTTTAATTAAGTAATTTAATGTTACAAGAAATTCCCAAAATTTAAACGGAAAAAAGCACAATATTCAATACAACAAATTTTATATGTTTTTCTGGTGCCGAATAAATATCTATACAGGGTGATTCAGATCAAGGTGCCGTGGGATATACCACGTGATTCCTTGAGGTGAGACGATAAAAAAATCGTTCCACAATTACCATTACCAAATACCATTTTGGTAATGGGTTCGAAATGGCTTTAGTGATTATCTAGACGCAAAACTGGAACAACTCTGACATTGCGGGAGTTGGTATTGTAGAATATATCAAGCAAAATTTCGGGACAATCGATGGAGCCAGTTAGGACTTGATGGGCGAAGATTATATTGGCGACATCGCGATACAGAGCGAGGGGTTGGATGTTGATCAATTTTAAACAGCCTTCGTATGGTGTGAGGTTTAGGTTCAGTCCAAGGAAGACCGCGTAGAGCGAAGCGGAGGAATCCTGTTTATAAACGTTAGAGGAGAAGGTGGTAATATGGCCCCTGTAGGTAAAGTGGCCCCCCAGCCCAATTTATAATTGCGGAGGTTTTACCTGCGAGTTAGACATCGTATTAAATCAAACAGTTACCAAAAGTAACTAGACTGCTACTGTCGCCAAGTATTGACATTTATTTCATTTTTGTGAATGTGCTGCAATAAGAAATTTTTTTCCTGCCGAGAGGTCATGTTTTTAAAATATTGTAAAAGCGTGAGACAAATAAACTGTGACAATTATTCGATAGTGCATCAACTCCTCTTTCAATATTTTCAAGGTAAAAATATCATACTTTAACTAATAACTTATTCCTGATTTGTTATTGAAACTAAGCTCATAGGTCTAATTTGGCCCCCTGTTGTTGTATGTATTATGGCCCCGGGGGCCATATTGAGTGTATGCACGAAAACAGTTATTAACTAGTGTATTTATTGATACTACCAGATGCCTCGAATGAATATTTCTCCCAACATACAAAAAAAGAGGAAGACATTGGATTCAGATCTAATGAAAAGGCCAGTCGAAGCAGTACGAAGTAAAACTATGTGGTATAAGAAGGCTTTCAGACATTTGTTAGTACCAAGAGCGACATTGACGAGGCTGGTCAAAGATGCAGAAGAATCACTGGATTTATTAGTGCAGAAACCACTAGGTAGAAAGTATATACTACAACCTCATTTAGAAGAGAATTTGGTTGATTACCTTTTGCTAATGGGAAGTAAATACTATGGTCTGAAACGTATGGACGTAAGAAGAATGGCTTATCAGTTAGCCACGAAAAATAGCATCCCAAACATATTCAGAAATGGTGTTGCTGGTTGATCATGGTTATGGTTAGATCATTTTCGACACAGGCACAAAAATCGATTGGCTCTCAGAAAACCAATGGGAATTTTGTATGTATTCCGTATATTTTTTGTCCTTGTCCTGTCCGAAGAATCTATGTTGCCTAGTAGGCAATCAAAAGCGAAGGTTGGAGGTTTTACGTCGACTTTCTAAAGACTCAAGATTGATAAGTTTGAGGCGGTGTAAATAAGGAGGCAAAATAATTGGATCATTCCATGGAAGCCCACGGAGTGCAAAACGGATAAATCGTCGCTGCACAGTTTCAATGCGATTTATGTGACTAGTGTAGAAATGTGACCAAACACAACTAGCATATTCTAGAATGGGCCTCACAAAGGTGCAATACAATAAACGAGTTATGTAAGGGTCGTTGAACTCCTTGGACCACCTCTTGATGAAGCCTAAAGTAGCCTTGGCTTTATTGCATATAGCATTAATATGATCGTCAAATGTAAAAGAACGATTTAATTAGTGAAATAACTTTATACTTAACAATATTTTTTTGAATTGAAATAACGGATGTGAGTGAGAGTGCCATAGTGATCAGACGTGATTCTATGTGAATTCGTAAATCTGCTTTCATCATTACGTTTTATTTCATTATTGTTTGACAATGAATACTTGTGGTAAATGCAGTGACTCTATTTCGGATAAAAAATTCTTAAAGTGCGGTATTTGCGATAAATCCTATCATAAACGATGCTCGAGGCTCGATGAAAGTTGCTTGAGTCTTATTGAAACGAACAGTTCGGTTTTTTGGAAGTGCTCTGGTTGCATTATGCACCCAATTCTAGATGTGCTAAAAGATCTCAATGCCTTTAAAAATGATCTCAAATCTGAAATAAATTCTATTCTTACCGAGATAAACTCGTTACGTTCTGAGATTAAAAGTGTTAAAATAGGAGGTAATAAGCCATCAAGTGCTACTATGTCAATCAAAGGCAAATCATCACAGTTAGTCCCTAGCTGCACTGCCAAATCCATGGACAAAAAAACAGCTGCATCCTCGAAGTCAACTGCATCAAGTCTCGTTCGCAGATCGTCTACATCATCTATGAGAGGCTCTTCATCGAACTTGGAAAAGAGTCGTCAACGCATAACTTCCCAATCTCTGGCTCCGAACATCACTGAAAATTCGCTTATTCGCAAGGCTGTGGCTACGTGTTCATCATCAGAAAGCATTCAGATTTCATCAGATCAAGTTGATGATGAAGTGCTTTCTACAAAATCTTCTGATCAACTGGATTATAATTGTGATGTGAAATCGAGTGATCAAGCCGATAACCGATGGACAGTTGTTACTTCGAAAAACAATCGTAAAAAGAATGTTGTCGGAAGTGATTTAAATTCAAACTCTGAGATATCGGTTTATGGTGCCTTGAAATGGGTACATCTTTCTCGTTTTCACTCCTCCACCAAGAGTGAGGCGCTCAAAACATTCATCGCTACTAAATTTAATATTTCGGTGGATCATATAGCGTGTTATCCCCTTATAAAAAAAGACTCTTCATGGGATAGCTATAAATTCATAAACTTTAAAGTAGGAATTCCTTCTTTCTTATCCAACAATATAACAGACTCTACTTATTGGCCTGCAGGTGTAAGAGTGAAACCTTTCAAGTTTTTTCCAAAAAACGTGGAAGTACAGCCTCAAGTTACTGTAGCAACATAGTGGACTCCCAAAAGTTGAATTTAAATTTACTTCCAAATAAGAAATGGAACTCAAGCAATTCTCGCTTAAATAACATATCCGTATTCTATCAAAATGTAAGGGGATTAAGAACGAAAATTACTGAACTCCTGTTAGCGGTCATACAGTGTTCGCATGATGTAATTGTGCTCACAGAAACATGGTTGAAAGATGAAATCAAATCCAGCGAACTGTTTCCTTCATCGTTTAATGTTTATAGGAAAGATCGATGCCCTGTTTCATCTGGTCATGAACGAGGTGGGGGTGTACTTATTGCAGTGCGATCGTCATTATGTAGTGAAGTAGTTGATCTCTCTAACTCGGACAGAATTTTAGAACAATTAGCCGTCCGAGTTATTAATTTGAGCAGTAGCTTCCTCATCTGTGCAAATTATATTCCCCCTTCTGCCCCCTTGGAGCGATACCAGTACCATGCAGATAATATCGCTGCTTTGTATTCCAATATTTCTGATGAGGATTACTTCTGTTGCTTGGGTGACTTCAATCTCAGCAATGTCCGATGGATTTGGCTTGACGACGACAAAGACTTGGCTCCCTGTAATGCATGCACCGACACGGAGTCTTTCTTCGTTGACAGAATATCAGAATTGAACTTATCTCAAATAAATAACATCTATAACTGCTTTGGTAAAGTTTTAGACTTAGTTTTTGTTTCTCCGAATTTAATATCAAGAATTACTGAATCAATACAACCACTTGTAAAATTAGATATTCATCATAAAGCCATTGAAATAGATTTAGATTTTCTTGACACTTTAAAAATAACCAATTGTTCGAATGAGCGACATTACAATTTTATGACTGCTAATTACGTTGGTTTAAACTCTTTTTTTAGTAAAGTAGATTGGGAAAATACCCTCAAAGATCAATCTCTCCAGGACGAATTCGACAAATTCCTTAACGTATTACACACCGGCTTGTCTACGTATGCAGATAAAAAAACGTTGATTCGAAATAATCATCCTAAATGGTTCACAAAATGTTTAGTACGATTAAAAAATGTCAAAACTAAAGCACATAAAAAATTTAAAAAAAATGGCACTGAATCAAATATCCAAAATTTCCAAAGACTTAGACGTGAATATGATACATTACATAAATACCTCTACAAGCAATACATTTGGACGACTGAATCAAACATTAAAAAAAACAGTAAGTGCTTTTGGTCTTTTTTACAAAGTAAGAAATCGGTTTCAGGTTTTCCATGTCCTATGTATTATAACGGATGTAAATCTTATAACATTGAAGATACTTGTAATTTGTTTGCTAATTTTTTCCAAAATGTCTATACACACTCCAATGATTCAGATTTTCCTTCACACTATAATCTTAGCAACGTATCTTTGGATCTAGGTTTATTGCAATTCACTGAAGAAGAAGTTTTTAATAGCCTTAAGAATCTGAGCACAAATTGTAAAACTGATCAGGATGGTATATCCCAAATGTTTTTGCTGAAGTGTGCTGAAAGTCTTTGCTATCCTTTAATGATACTATTCAATAAGTCTTTATTGAACGGGACATTTCTAGACAGCTGGAAATGTTCCATAATTAAGCCTATACACAAATCAGGAAATAGAAATCGTGTGGAAAACTATAGGGCAGTTTCTATTATGAATAATATCCCCAAGCTTTTAGATTACCTTGTTGCTTCCAATCTTAAGAAAATTATGACAAAGTTTATTATACCGCAACAGCATGGCTTCTCATCGGGCAGAAGCACTTCTACGAATTTAACCTTATTCATAAATTATTGCATCTCAGCAATTGAAGAAGGAACTCAAGTTGATGTTATATTCACTGATTTTGCAAAAGCCTTTGATAGAGTACAAATTTCTATTCTTTTAAAAAAATTGGAATTAATGGGAATTCATTCATCCTTACTATCTTGGTTTAAAACATATCTTACCAATCGCAAACAAGTGGTATTAATTGAGAATGCAAAATCGAAGGGTATAAATGCTAACTCAGGAGTACCTCAGGGTGCTCATTGTGCTCCATTACTATTCTTATTATTTATAAATGACATACAGAATATTTTTTTTACTTCAAAGTTCCTACTTTTCGCAGACGATTTAAAACTCTTTTCCATGGTAAGGTGTTATAATGATTGCATGCAAATCCAGAATGACCTTAATAATTTGGAGTCTTGGTGTGAACTAAACGATCTCGCGGTAAATATTTCTAAATGTAAATGCATGACTTTCGCTAGGAAAAAGAATTTAATAAATTTCAATTATAAAATTCAAGATGTGTCTTTGGAAAGAGTGTGTCAGTTTAAGGACCTAGGAGTCTTTTTAGACTCAAAATTAACTTTTTCGCTGCATATTGAATATGTAATTGCCAAGGCTTTAAAAATGATTGGCTTCATTAAAAGAAATACGGCTGATTTCAGGGACCCTTTTACATTTAAGACTCTGTACATCTCTTTAGTCCGATCTATTTTAGAGTATGCAATGGTTGTATGGTCCCCAAATTACAAATCTTACATCAACAGATTAGAATCTGTCCAGAGGTCGTTTACCAGATTTATGGCCTGGAAACTGAATCTTTGGAGTGATTGTCCTTCTTATAGAACTAGGTGCTTATTATTTGGATTTACTACATTGGAAGAAAGACGTAGTGTTACTTGTGCCTTATTTGCATTCGACATTCTGACTGGTCACATAGACTGCCCCGAATTGCTTGGTAAGGTTAATTTATATTCTCCTAGTCGGCAAATACGTTCAAGGAATTTGTTAATTAATCCTTATCATAGAACAAATTATGGTGTAAATGAGCCAGTTTCAAGGATAGTAACTTGTTTTAATAAATATAATAATCTTATAGATTTTAATATTGATCGAATCGAATTAAAGCAGATTCTATATAACGGCTCATGATATTACTAGTTATAGATATTTGTGTATTATAGCATTGCGGTTTCTCCTAGTCTGTAAGATTTTTTGTGATCTGTAGACGAAATATATAAATAAATTTAATAAGTGCCTTCGAATTGTTTCATGTGGAAATCGATTTAGCAAATAAGTGGTTTAAATGTGGAGCTTGCGGCTGGCTCTAAATAATAAATTTTCGTTTTAAATTCACATTCACTAAATCTCATTTTATAGTTTCTACCTGTTTGATTAATTCACAGTCTTGATTATTTGTAAAATCTATTCATACATTCAGTCTCCTTTTTTATGTTAAGACTAATGCGACCGCAGTCTTCTAAAAACCCTACAGTCTCATTAGAAACATTGTTTATGATCTATTATAGTTCAATTATTGTATTATAGCTTAGTCAACCGAAATGCGTATTAGCATAAACTAATGCACTTGAAGCATTTAAAGAAAATAGTTTTAAATTATAACCGTTTTTCATAAAACGCCAACAGATAAATTGATTATTGAAAATAAGAACAGGAACTATTCAAAACCTATATTTATGCTAGGAGTTAAAAAGTCGACTGTAAAAGAATAAAAATAAACGAAAACCGAAGTTCCTATTTCAAGAGGTCTTAGAAAAAGGAATGTGTTATCAAAATTATTCCGTCTAAGCTCATTTGAAAACTTGCTTCCTAAAATTTTCTTTAGGAGGTATTTTTCTTCGTTTTCGAAGATCTGTTTCTTTTTGGAAGATCTGTGTCATCTTGTTATTTTATATCTTTAGAAACAGGCCACAATTCTAAAAAAAATGAATTGATTTTACTCTCATTTGACTTACAGGTAAAAATAAATTAACTAACAAAAATGTAGGCAATATTTGAAAAACTAATATAAATTAACCGTTGATAAAGAAATTTTGTTCCGTGGTTTCATAATCTTCGAGCTGTACAAGATATCTTATTAAGAAAATCAATACAACAAATAATTATGATAGTTTAATAAAAGTATAGTTTTAATAAGATTTAATGTAATTTTTATTTGATGTATGATTAAATATCAAAGGTGCTTCACTTGAACTTTATATCCATCATTCTAGCCTTATTTATCGCAGAATTGACTCATCACTATTCTTAATAGAACCAAAAGGACCACTTCTACAATTCGCACTCTCTAGATTTTAGATCTTAAGATTTAGCAATACTATATTTCGTATGACCATCGCCGTTTATCTTGAAACAGTTATAAAACAAATTCACATCCCTTTAAAGAATTCGAAAGGGGTCTCAAAAAATAATTAAGCAGGGAGCAAGAAGAAAAACCAAAATGTCCTCGGTATTTTTTTTATATAAATTAACTATTAAACCATATT
Organism: Dysmachus trigonus; assembly: GCA_949715965.1. Classification (NCBI taxonomy): domain Eukaryota; kingdom Metazoa; phylum Arthropoda; class Insecta; order Diptera; family Asilidae; genus Dysmachus; species Dysmachus trigonus. Next base: position 68,635,675 of record OX454321.1, on the reverse strand, counting down.
CATAATTGATGAATAGTTATTTTTAAAAATAAAATAAAAAAAAAGTCTCTCGTTTCTTTGTAAATACAAAGGAATTAATCAAAACCACAATTTGGGTTTCTCCTATTTAAACACATTTCCTCAGCTTGGTTGGATCTCGATTGTAAAAACAAATGTCAACATGATAGGCAGGGAAGTGCTCTCGATGTATTCAACTTAAAAGAGTAACGTACTCATGCCGCCCATCTCCGACTGCTCTTTCACGAAGATTTCAAAGTACTGATAGATGATTGTAACAGCTAGCAGGATACCAGTACCGGAACCAATGGCTCCAAGGAAATCAGCAAGCACAGACAGAGCTCCGATACAGAGACCTCCGAATGCAGCTGCTGTTGGGATGTATCTGTTCAACTCGTGGATCATTGAGTTTTCTCTGTGCCCCCTCATGACCATGTGTTGTTCTTTTAATTGTTTAGCAACCTATAAACAAATAACTTGGTAAAACCAGCATATAATTAGAAAAAAAATAAAAGCATCTTACATCCTTTGCCGAGCTTCCGGACACGTCGATCCATGTCTTTGAGAAGAAGGCACAGGAGCCCAACATAAATACGATGTACAAGAAGGCATGTATTGGGTCTTGAAGTATATGACCCACACTTTCTGGTGGGGATAGGTAGTAACAAAGACCTCCTATAGGATATGATCGTGCTGGGCCGCCCCCTCCGACATCAGCCCAAACACCGAGGAGATTAACGAAAACGTTACCATGGAACTTAACAGCCAACATCTGGAAAAGGACAAAATTTTTATTAATACCAAAAGACACCCACGATGAAATCACATTAAATCCATACCTGCGAGATAACGTATAAATTAGAAACCAATGCAGATTGCAATATGATAGGAATGTTTGAGGTGTAGAACAGCTTAATAGGATAGCTGCTGTACTGCCCACGATAGCGTGCAGATTTGATTGGTAGATCGACACGGAAACCCTGAAATCTCAAAATTAGTTCTATTCCATAATACTAAAAAAAATCCATCTTACTTGGAAGTATATGACTACAGCAAATACAAGAATTGTGGCCAAGAGGTTCATCAAATTGGGCAAGTTTTGCCTGTAGAAAGCTTCCCTGAGAGCGCGAACTTTATCGTTCCTGGTGGCCATGAGATGGAAAAGAGCTATCACAGCTCCTTCAAATTCTGTTCCACGTCCTGTATTAACAGTCGCCGGTGAGAATGCCTTCCAGACGATTGTCTCACAAATGTTTGTCGCAATGAAAAGTGAAATACCCGAGCCCAGACCGTAACCTTTTTGCAACAATTCATCAAGCAATAGGACAATCAAACCAGCCGCAAACAATTGGATAATGATCAACAAGCAGACTCCAGCACCAATTTCGGCTGGATCTCCGTACATTCCGGTCATTACGTATACGATGGCCTGTCCAATGGTTATCACCATGCCGAAGAGCTTCTGGGCCCCGTTGAACAAGGCTCTGTCTTTTGGAGTATCACCCACCTCAATGAGTTTTGCTCCGGCCAAGAGTTGCATGATAAGTCCAGATGTAACAATTGGTGAGATACCCAGTTCCATCAATGTACCACGATTAGAGGCGAGGATTACACGAATCCAGTAGAAGGGATCTGCCGAATCTGAACTCATGATGCCGAACAATGGGATTTGGCAGCATACGAGGAAAATGAATAGTGTTATTGCTGTCCATAGCACCTTTTCCCTGAATTGAATCTGTAAGGAATGGCGACGTATTGTTAGTAATTGTGAAAGAGAACCACTAGCGGACTATATGAGTAAAATATGCAACCCTCTTTTTTCTGTTTTCAAGATGATACTTCGAAATTAGACTAGTAAAACTAAACACGACAGCTTACTGTATTTAAAAATACGTTCCCGAATACCACAAATGATAAAACTTAGAATTTTAAAATTCGTCTTCTTGATTTCATAAATGTTCACAAATTATTTAAAATCAGCAATACAGAAAATCCCTATTTGGAATTTTCTTTAGAATTTTAGTCCTCTGTATTCAGCTTTCAAACTTTCGATAAGGTGGAATAATTAAAATTGATATTTTAGTACAACAATGGCTAATATTATAAATAGCCCATAGCCTATTGTGCTTAAATTGTATGCAATTTTGGCTCAGTTGGTCAAGTAAATCTTGAAACATCATTGAAGCCAGTTCGAAAGAAATATCGAGAAAAACGCTTTAAAGTTTCCCATGCTACTCACTCTAGTATTTTAAGATAGATATACGTATTCAGTATGTAGTCTTGGATTCTTATGATACACTATTATTTTGGATCTATTTTTTCAGTGTTTTTTTCATATTAACCTATGTCCTATGATATCTAGGACTGTGTCTGTGCCAACATCACGCAAAAACTATTGGACAGACTTTTGCCGTTTTATACCTTAGAGGCTTGGTCATTATTTCCAATTAGAATTATCACGATATTCCTCATGGGAATGAAGATATAAAAAATATTCATTTATTTATTATCATCACGCAAAATTTACGGAACGGCATTTTATGAAACTTAACGTGTAGTTTATGCTCTGTGTTAACATTTATGATACATTTTATTTCCATCATCCATGTTCCAAATTCTATGTAAGCTCCCGTCCCTCTGATAGTTCGATTTCTGTATGCAATATTACGCAACGGTTACAAAATAATTAGATAGTGTAGTCTGTAAAATATTTTAAGCTATATTTAAGCAAATTTTCAGATAAATGCGAACATAGTCTCGGACACAGCTATTAGAAAATTTATCCCAGTGGATAAAAAAATTGTATGTACTATGTTGACTAAAAAGAATGTTTTCAGTAGTCATTTTATATTACCTTTCGATGTTCGATTATCTAAGCGTAGAAGAAATTCGGAATTTTAATGAGAATGCCTTGTACATTAGGAAATTTGAAATAGACTCACAAATAGGATAACAATTTTAAACACAACATTAGCAATTTCTATCAAGCGAAAAAAATTGTCTGAAATCAATTTGTTACAAACCTCTTCGTTTTTGAAGAAGGCATACTCTATTAATCGTCGTATTTAAAATACATAATTTAGATGAATTAGCTCAAAGCACTTTTAAAATTGCCAAATAACTATAACAAAAACTAGGTTTAACGGAGGATTAGCTCCCCTCTTACCCGTTTGTCTATATATATAATAAAACTGTAACTTTAGCGTTCAGTATACTGAAAATATTTGCAAAAAAAAATTAATTAGGGGAAATTTAACAAAAATTAAAATAATTTTTAAATTTACGTCGTTTTTTGTTTAAAATTTAAATCTTTTGTCAATACTTGTAAATACGAATATCTTTCAATTTTAGTAAGGTATGTTTTGGATGAAAACATACTCATTCTATGGTTGTCTATCTCAAGTATCTTTAGTAACTTCTCAATTTCTAAAAAACAAAGCAAGATGAATTGTTACAATAAAAAAAATTTTCACAATGTATACATGATGGCTTAAGAGATGGAATCGATATTGGATTCAGTTTTCGATCCGTGTATTTGACTAATTGGGATTAAAGGATTCAATCCAAAGTGATTCTAATGTGGATTGAAGTAACAACAGAAGTAGTGAAATATAATACACAAAAATGAAGAGACATCAAGAAAAATTAATATTAGATGCTTGTGGAAGTTTTATTTATTTATTGCAAAGACAATTAATAGCTCGGACACGATTATGAACAAATACATTATTGAAGATGAAGCATAAATAGAGAGAGGGGGGAAATGTTACATTTTCACATATCTTTAAATATGCTATTTAATATTATGGAAAAATATTCTTGTAATCCTCATAACAAGCTTCCCATATCATATATAAAAATCAAAATAATTTCGATTACCTAATTTTCCCCTTATTTAACACTACATTTACGGACATTTATTTATTTATTTGTAGGACTCCGAACGAATTAGTTTAGAATATATTCCCGCGCGAAATAAAGCACTCGAGAGGTAAGGAACTTAGAAGAATTACCCCCGATTCTACATAAAAGAGCTCTTTACCTTTATATCGTTGTCAAAAACCAATTAACAGAATTTCATATTCTACTTTAGCATTTAAGAGAAGTCAATAATCAGCTGATCTCTTATTATATGTGGAGACTTTTGTTAAAAGATTTTCGTATTCTAAAAAAAAAAGTGTAATAGACTTTTTTAACCTAGGAAAGCTCTTAAGTTAAAAGGACCTCGTAAGGGAGCTGTTATAATATGTTGACATTTAAAATAAAATGATACGAGAAGGAAGTGCTGTTACTGATAATTTTTTAAATTTCTGTTGTCCATAATATTTCACTAAATTTAAGTCAATTTTCTATTTCAAGGTGTATTACTTATATTTCGCAATTAATAATAGAACATTTAAATTTGTACGTTAAATTCCCTTCAACTAATTCGGAAATAAATGAGGTACAAAATAGTTTTTGTACTAAATTCGGGATAGACGGGGTCTATAGACTGCACCCACCTAGCGATAATAGACTCCGCCGCTTCAAACGAAATGCACCCGTCATAAGCATATCCAAACAGAAAAAGGTTTCTACAGCATTAATGTGGAAGCGGTATGAATTTGGATTTTAAAATTTTATACATATAATATACATTTTAAATTTTAGGTTTGCGACTCAAATTTAATATTTTTGGCCGTTAATGAAAGGTACCCCGGAAGCTGTCATGACAGTGGAATAGGGATGACTTCCATCGTTCATCGTCATATTCAGGAGATAGAACCCCAGGGTGAGTCTTGGCTTCTCGGAGATTCTGGATATCCGTTGGAGCCATGGTTGATCCCCCCTATGCAGGGCCACCACCTGTGCCGTCGAACGATGAAATTATCTGTCTTTTCTTGTTTTTCAGCTTATATTCCCAGCTTTTCAAATTCGATGGAATATTAAATGCACTTTTTTCTATTCACTTTCACCCAAAATCACAGCATATTGTTTTAATTTCATAAAACTTAAAATTTCTCCAAAAACTTTAATGCAGAATATCAATTATTGTAATATCTCTTATTTGAGAAATTTAAGACGTTAAGAGATATATTAAAAATCTTTTATGTAGAATTGAATCTCAAAGATTGCGCTAAATTAAAAATAATGTAAGATATGTGCCATTGAAACTAAGTATATTTACGAAAAATCGCTGTATTACCATAAATTGTTTAAACATTCATACATTTTATGAATGACATGGAAGTGCATAATGCTTGGTAATGCACTGTTTTGTCTTTCTGACCATGGTGTGAATTTACTGACGTTGCACTGACCTTTTAGAAACAATAATAATTGCAAAATTTAAGCATAGATCAGATTCCCCGAGGAAAGTGAATTAAGGTACAAAAAGGATAGCACTCAAGCTTTCTCCAGCACCTCATAAATCATTCTAGAATGTGAAAGTGCGTTAGTGCTGTACATAACCGCCGAATTAGCGATCCAGGGAGCGCGGCGGTAGCTTCCAACGTGTATGATCACTGGCAAAACATGATCCAATCGGTGATGATGTGGATCACTGCAACAATGATCCGAAAAAAAGATCACTTTTCACTCAGCACCCGAAAGTAAGTAGAGAAGGCATAGGTCGACGTTGCTGACATGGGCCACTGTGGAGACAGTCTCCAGAATTCTTATCGCGCATATCTATTTACCTCAAACCCTTAAAAATTCAATAGTTTGCATAAAAATTCACTTAATACCCTAAAATTCGTGCGTCGTTTTATTCACTTCGGCGACAAAATTTAATTTCAAAGAGGGAATTAATGACATGACATGACCCAAGTGCACATACCTTTCTTTCTGGTTTAGCAATTTCTGGCAATATACTGCAGAAAGGCTTTATCACCTCGAGGAATTTAACTGAAAAAGAGAAATAGAATTGATTAAATGCTATGCAATTGTGTACGGTTAAATTGATGATGATTCCAGCAAGAAATTTTCGGGTTTTCACTTCTTTCACACACGTAGTTTTGTATACGTAAGCAAAGGAAAATCAAGTGAGGAAATTGTCATAACCAAAAAATCTCGTTAAGCAATTTAACAGAAAGTACGCGATATTCTTGTTAAATCACATTAAAAACTAATTTACAGGAGTTCTACTTACTTCCCATTTTGTTCAATTACTAGCAATAACTTATAAATAAGCAAATAACTACGGAACTTTCTTCGCAGCTACAGAAATTCACGCCTTCTTTCGGTCACAACAGAACAAGAACACACATTAGCGAGGAGAAGACGACAATCGAACACTGCTGCGCTGCTTTGGCTGCTGCTTGGCTTGAAAGGAATCCCACAGAAACGGTACACACGACGGCGAGGGAAGTTCCGCTTCTTCCATCTACGCGCACTGACAACCGACAAATGAACGCATGCACGTCGCGGGACGTTGGTAACGTGGTTCGGTTGGCACTTTTCAGTTTTCCTATTGCTTTTCTTTCGATTCGTAGCAATACTTTGACAACACGTTACACGTATTCCGATTTTTTGGTCACGTGGTACTCAATCGTGGAATTGGTATGGCCATATCGAAACAAGTTATTTCCCTTCAAATTCCCCATTTTACTTCAAGCAAATGTTTGTTTTCTTACTGATTTTTATCCCAATTTCATAGGAATTTATTTTAAGTGCCTAAAAGAATCTATTATAATACCAATATATAAAGGAGGAGAAAGAGATAATAGAACTATAGACCAATTACAATAGCGAGTACCATCAGCAAAATATTTGAGCGCATAATATAATTCATAATCGCATAAAAGAATTTATTACAACAACCGGGGGATTTGATCGAAATCAGTTCGGATTTCTGGAAAGGGGTGTACTGAATCAGCAGTGATAGAGGTGATTAAGACCATCAATGATGATCGCGATGAAAGATATTATTTCCTAGCAATCTTCATAGATTTGCAAAAGGCATTCGACACTGTAGACCATCATAAATTACACAGGTTTACAAAAAGAAAAGTTGATGTCTTTTTGACCAGACTATTTCATTTTTATGTAAATCAACGTCCTGATTCCGTATTCGAGGTCCGTTAACCTCCCTCACATCAGGTCATTTCAAGGTCAAATTGGGAAAATCCACTAAATTAGTCTGAAAAAGAAGACGTATAGGTTTTTGGGGTCGCTGAATCCGAATTCGTGGTTTGCTCAATCCTTCGAGGTCAGCCAGAGGTCGTTTCAAGGGAATTTCAAGATGAAATTGAGAAAAATCCACTAAATAAGTCTGAAAAAGCAAATGTATAGGTTTTTTGGTGTCGCTGAATCCGAATTCATGGTTTGTTTAATTCCTTAAGGTCAGCCAGAGGCAATTTCAAAGTCATTCCAAGATCAAATTTAGAAAAGGCTTGTGTTGAATCCCAACCACTGAATGCATGGGTTTTTGGGTTGCTGATTATAAATAATGGGCCAGTTTATCCTCACAAGGTCAACTAAATGTTATGTAAATTTCAGTTGTAGGTTATCTTAAGCTTAAGTTGAGAAATGGCCTCCAACATATACTAGCCACTGTGCATATAGGTTTCTTAAGGTTGTGAAATTCCAATAAAGGAGTCTGCTTAACCTTATTATATAGAGGTCATCTTAAACTCATCATTACGCTGACATCTTGGGTTTCAAAATTCTCGAATTTTGACCCTTGATTAATTAAATCCCGAGTAATGAATTTTACATGAACTACTAAACTTTTTACGAATCTAGTGCCGCTTATTGGAACCCCCATCTTGGATTTAAGAATTCTCGAATTTGGATTTCATTAGAGACCCCAAAAAACCCCGAGTAGCAAGTTTTACATGAACTACTCAATTTTGCATTTCTGCAAGTTTTTGTTCACAGTCTTGCGCCAAGATTGAAAAATGGATCCACAAAGTGAGAAGCAAGGGAATTCACTTCAAACAAGCAACCTTATATGAGCAGAAGCTGCAATGTTCTCGCTGTTATTCCTGGGTAGCGCTAATAGCAGCAATAAAGTTGAACTAATAAGAGTAATGAGGGATATTAAACCTATGGTCAATGAAGGTTTAAAAACACTTACACGAAAAAAAAATTATTTTCGCAAACAAGACTGAGTGAGTCATTTCTTAGCAGTGAATATGTGTGACTAGTTTTTTTCTTGTTCCATTCGGGAATGGACCCTAAACTCAAACATAATTTAGTCTTGTTCTGCTATTCTATCGCTTCTGCGCATGCGCCAATTGGTCTCATGCAGCTTAATATGGAAAAAAGTAGTTCCTACTAATGACACCTTTTTTTCTCATTTTCCCTTCAATGGCTCGTTGGGATTTTCCTCTTTCGTTGAGGCAAATATTTATTCATATTTAATACCATCAAGACCATTTTTCTCAGGACCAGTTTGAGGTATGGATTTGAAATTAATACCAAATACTGAAATCAACAGCCTTATAGTCCTCTAAAAAATGTAAGTTTCTAATTCAATGTAGTAACGAGATATGGCCTTTCACATTGTATTTTCACACTAACAGACTAACTGGTACATCAAAACCTATAGGGTTGACCTAGAATCTTCAAACCTAATTAATTCATAATTCTATGTGGAATTATTACTTTTTTGCGTTTTTTGGCAAATTTCCAATAATTGTGCTACGAAAGTTGCCCTACATAAAATAGGTCTGTCAAATGATACGGAATGTCGTCTGTGCTTGAATACAGTGAAACTACATCAAACATCATGTGTGCTTGTCCTGCTTTAGCACGGTTAAGAAGAAAGATCTTCAGTCAAAAGTTTTTGGACTCGACTGAAGTTCGCTCATCTTCTGTTAAAGACCTTCTGACGTTCCTTAGGGTAGGACACGGTCTTTTACTTTAAAAAATAGGGGCTTCGGCACAAAAACCTTTTGGTCGCAATGCCCGCCACAAGGGCCCCCTAGAACGTAAAATAATAATAGGACAAAAACGCAGCTATTATTTAATTCTTTGCTTCATGCAAATTTCAGTGAAATAATTTTTATTTTTTGAAAATGTTTAAGGCATAAAAATAAAAAAAACCGTACAATTTTTCAGAGAATCCCCATGATTATAAATTATAATAATAATATTAACGAACGCACCCGTCTCGCACAAGCTTCCAACTCACTCCAGCTGATAGAGCTTGGCATTTTACGTGGGGATTTAGAACTGTCAAGAGTTTGTTTACAAATTTACCTTTTCTCAGAACTCGTCACACCGACTTTTAAACTCCTTCTAGCAGAATGGCTCTTTTTTTTGTGCTTTCTACTTTGTCGACTTTTGACCCTTTCGTATTTATATAGATAAAAAAACGCATGATACTGGACTTATGACGTTGGATCCAAGAATTGAGGCGTTGCCACAAAAATGGAGAACATCCGCCTGGTGCTTCTGTTCAGTGGGAAAAGGAAAAGTGGAAAAGATTTCATTTCCGAAAAATTAAATGAACGGTTGGCTAGTCTTCTATTGATTGTGGGTGGTTTGAAAATTCTAATTTATCAATTTAAGGCTTAGGAGCGATTGCAGTCAAATTATTCGGATATCCGCCCCAATTAAATCTGCCTGGGCTGAGAAGCATGAATTAAACCTGGATGAGCTCCTTGGCGATGGAGCTTACAAGGAGAGGTTCAGGAAGGAAATGATTGAATGGAGCGACAGTATAAGGGCCAAAGATTATGGATTCTTCTGCAGAAAGGCAATTGAAGAAGGTGGGTATTTAGAAAGGTTAAGTTAGGCTTAATTTCTGCTGCTGTTTCCTGTTTCAAACGAGGGTATGAATTATGCATGATACAGTGGCAGTGGTTTGTTAGGAAAAGGGTCAAAAGCCAGAAGACTTAAGTTATAAATAGACTTCATCAACAACAGGAAACAGTCCTAAAATTGTACTTTGAATTTCATACAATTTCTTAAATTGAATCGAACAAGCACAGTAAATTCACGTCCTCTTAAAAATGTTTTTATTTATTTCTTAGATCTCAAAATTTTCATTTTTGGCTTTATAAAACGTTTGCGAGTTTTTGCTTTATTAAAGTTAAAAATCAATAAAATGAAATATGTTTTGTAAATTTTACACTAGTAGGCTTAGTACTTAAGAAGTTAATATATATTTACATATATGAATTTTTTAAATATAAAATAATATTTAAAAACCATATACAGGTATCTATATAATTCAAACATATAGTTATATGTAGGAAAATTATGCTCTTCTGAAAGGGTTAAACTTTTTACCCAAATTGCATTTAATAACTTATTTTTATCGAGAACTAAAGTATACATCTCGTTTTAAATGTGGGGCGCCTACGATGCAATTGCGAAGCGAATTCCTAATGGAGACAAGTTTCTACACGTAGGTATAGCTCTATTTATAAGTGTGTGCCTTGACTTAAAATTCGATTCGCAATCGCCTTATGAAATAGGGTCCATGCAAAAACCCTACAATTCTTTATTATAGACAGAGATTCTGATCAGTTTTATTGGCGCTAGACGGTATGGATTTTAAAAGAAATTGAGAATTGAGAAACAAGTTTTTGCAGGAATTTCCAAATCGCATAATATCACCAAATTCAGATGTCAATTGGCCAACACAATCTCCTGATTTAATGCCTTGCTGTTTCTTTTTGTGTGCTGTTTGGAAATCTAAGGTTGTGCCATTAATCCGATATCAAGAGCTCTAAATTCGGCGTTTTATTGAAGAAAGTGTTCATGACATAATTTCTCTAAATCTGCTATCCCGAAAACTCTCAAGTATCAATATTAGTGAAAATCTCATTAACTGTACCATTTGTTTAAAAATTCATAGTGTTCATGACCTTACGACAATTATCTGAATATTTAAAATCGCTTAAGTAATAAGCTCACAACGAGGATTACCAACTCTAACGCTAGCTTTTTAATTATACGCATAAAATGATCCATAATAGGCTAGACATTTTTTAAATCCTTTTCGTAATTTTTCAGCCAGTCGGAAAATCGTAATAGTTAGCGATATTAGGCGGAAGAACGACATAAAATTCTTCAAGGAAACCTTTGGCAATCGAATACGAACAATCAGGATCAACTGTCCAGAGAATGTGAGATCTGAACGAGGTTGGGTGTTCCAGACAGGTATTGATGATGTCCAGTCGGAATGTGATCTAGACGATTTTGAAGAATGGGACCTGCTGATAAACAACGGCGGAGCGGCAGATATTAATGCAGTTTTAGATGAAATTGTAAACAAAACAAATCAATGGATTGAACAAAATAATCCTTGAAAAGCAGTAACACAGTATTTTTTTAAGATCAAACAGAAAGAAGTATTGTACGTAGAATTTTCCTTGAGGTATAAGGGAAAAATAAAATGTTTAGAAAAATTTATATTCGGTTTTATAGTTGGATTCGATGATGTAACTTTCTTGCAGAAGGTAACTTAGATAACGAAGTTTAAAGAAATTGGAGATTACCAAGTTAAGATTTTCAAAATCCTTTTTAAATTATTTATCTTACCGCATTTATTTAAAATGTCCTTCACTTCTGAGCTAATTGACTTCCTGCGTGAACTTGCTGGTCCGAGATAGTGCAGAGATACATATACGTAAGGTAAAAGCAAAAAGGCCAAAATCAGCTGGCTTTCACTTTAAATATTCAAATTTCTTTAAAAATGCGTTTAACACGTTCAACCGACGTGGACCACAGGCATTGCTTTCATCTGATGGCCACTGATAATGTAAACAAACAGTGAATCAAACAAGTGCCCCAGAAGAATAAGCAACTTATAAACTCGTGCTCTGATGTAGACTTCGAAAAAGCGCGCTGAGTTGAACGTGTTAAATTTTTCAGTTTCCATTAGCTACCTCTGACGCCAACTCAATTAATTACATTTTAGCTGTGTTATTTCTATTTTAGGATCTCACACTACTTTAGTATGTTATAGTATTTTACCTTTTTCTATAATTTATTACCTTTTCTTGTACTTTTACCTCTCTGAAATTTGTACAATTATGGAATTTGTTATCTTTTGAACTCTACCCAAAATATATTATTATCATTATAACATTTTCTGCAGTTTAATAAAATACACCAGTATTTTATTTTTAAAGGAATAACATACCATCTAATGAAATAATTCTCGATACAATGGAATCGTAAGTAAAAAGTAAACACCAAATTGAGCCTGTAAAGATATTATATTTATTTTTTATTTATCATAATTACAGTACAGGAGGTTTTAAACATAAAATGAATTTCATAATGGTCTACAATAAGTTACCTAAGTGATATCTATCAGTAATAGGAAGAAAATAAATTTAAGGATAAAAAAAGAAAAAAAAACAACAAATTTAATAAGTTTCCCACAAACTCTAGCTCTAAAACTTTATTTGCGCTAAAACACAAAATCTTTATTCACTCCAATTTTTATTATAACCCGAAAAAAAAAAAAAAATAATTCAGTTACAGAAAGCAAAACAATAAAATTTCCGATTACCCGAACACAAAATGTGAATAAAGAGTGCTGAAGTTAACAGTCGAAATCTCCCTAGAACCGTTCAGCCTCGAAATTTTTTTAATTTCCAAAAAACATTTGGGAATCACAAAGTTGACCGAAGTTAGAATTAATATAGTTCACAGTCAGATTTTTAGTTAATATGTACAACAATATAATTGGTTTGTGGTACGATCCCACCGTACCTACTAAAATTTGTTTAAAATTTCATTGTTTTATCTATTAACTAACGTTTAAAAATAAATTCTTGTCGAATCGTATCAAATAATCGCAATTTTGTTAATTTTACATTGAAATATCTTAAATGTGTCTGGTTTGTTTTTTTTTTCATTATTTCTTTAGTTGAAAACAGCCGAACGTTTATCGCGATTTTTACCTCTTGTAATAGTGCGTGCTTTGAAAGCTGCTGCATTTATTAAGTGCTGAAAAGAAAAGTAGCAAATTAGTTATAGTTTTACAAAGAATGTTGGACAATTTGGTAAAAGTACACTTTAAGTTAATATCCTACAGGTTAAGTGGCAAAAAAAAGGTCTATTCATTTTTTCCACAGATTGCAATAATGTATCGTCAAAATTTCAAATCAAAATTCGAGTTAATTCAGGATCTATAACTCAGTGTGAGAAAAATCATTACCAAATTAATATGTTCTTTTAATTTTAAACACGTTTTTATCAAAAAAACTGGATTTGGATTTTCGATGAGCAACAGCAATTTTTTAACCCGTCCAGTGATATAATTACCAATCAAATCATTCAAAATAAATAACGTTCTTTTTTCGAAATTAGTTAACATTTATTTTCGAGATCAGAGACTTAAAATTGTTTATTAATTCACTTTCAAGAAAATTGAATGTGAGAATTTTGGGTCGCTTAATTGAATACATCATCTTGAATTTTCTAATTTCTTTAGCAAATTCGAAATAATGGAAAATCAAAATGTTCTCATTCGTCAGCTTTAATTTTGTAAAATGTTATACATATTGGAGTCAACGTTCAAATTTGGGATTTCAATAGCAGTTTTGAAGTCAGATACCGCAAAATCGCTATCCATTCATTTTTTAAGGTTTTAAGATGTTGAGAATATTTGTTCGCTATATTGAAAATGCATTTAATTTTCCTCAGATCAAAACTAAACTAAAGACTTTTTTTTTTTTTAAATAAATAAATAAACTAAAAAGAACCGTCTTGCGTGTACAATGGAAATAAATATTTAAATTTCTTACCCTTTCTAATTTCGTCTGCTTGTTAGCCTTCGTAATGGGGTTCGGTGCAACCTTAGCACCCAGTTGAAGGACATCACGTACAAAATCATTTTCTTTTAAATGCGAAGTCATTCCTGGACCCATAACAGCGCACATAGCAGAGTATTGATGGTGAATCATCCATGTATCTAAAAGAAGTGATTCCGTACCAAATCGAATGGTTATTTCGGGTGAAATATCTTCCTACAATTAATAATAATTATTAATAATTATTCTCAAAAAAATAAAAATAAATAAAAACCTACCTCTAGATACCTCAAAAGATCTCTAAATGTTGCTCTTTGGGTTTTTCTATCACGTTTAGCTCTATACTTGTGCGAATCTGTTGCTAACTGTTTTGCAGCTATTATCAAATCTCCTAGATATTCTTCTAAAAAGTCTTCATCGTGTGTTCTACCTTTTTCTAGAACGAGTGCAATCGCTTCTCCAGCAGCCATACGAACATCCAGATGAGGAGACTGAAGAAGTCCCATTAAATTTTTAATTGACCTGAAATAAATTAAACTCTTTTAGATAATGATTCTTATTCAGAATTATGGCTGATTTCAAGAATTAATTTTCTGTAGTTCCTTCTGTGCAATTCAGCTTACTTTAGATTGATGTGACTGTCGAAAGACACGTTTAGGCCGTTGTTGTAGGCCCATTTTGATAGCATTTTTTGTGATTAGAGTTTCTGGTGGAAATTGAACTTACAACATCTAACGCCCTGCTCATTCGCAACTAACGCGTTGCGCTACCAACAGAACTATTGAGGCCCGCAATTCAGCTTAACTCGAGTAATTGCTGAATTGCAGAGCCAGCTGCAGAAACTGAATTCTTGAAATTAGCTTGCGGCGTAAGCACTTACGGCATCATTTGCTGCCCATTCATGATGGAAACGAAGTCCCCAGACGGAATCATAGTTAGTAAGAGACTCCAAGCGATTAAGGACTCCGCATGGAAATTGCCCTCTTCTGCATGTACGGAGATCGGTGACTTTTCGTCTCGCAAATAGCTGCCACTGAAGGAGTTCTCGAAGAATTGCATTAAAGTTAAAAGATCACCAATATCATCGCCTCCAAGGAAATTCAACAATCCCAGGGCTGCGGAACATTTAGCCCTTGCATCGAAAGAGACCGATTTGTCTTGCATTGTGGTCACTAAGAATTGATTTAGACTCTTCGAAATCCCCTCGTCACCGCCGAGTTGGATGATCAGCAGAGGGGCCAGCTTGGCGCCCCATACCTGTTCGGAACCCTTTCCGCGGCGAACGGACTTCTCGATGACGTCGATCAGAGTGACCTTGCGATCCTCAACAAAGTCTGGGATGTAACGATGCATCAGGATTTCGCACAAAACCTGGAGCGATTGAGCGCGAGTTTGTGCTGATTTCTCGGTGGCGTTTTCGAGGGCCTGCATAAATTTCTCCTCGAATCTTTCCACCTGTACTGTTTCCTCGGATTCGTCGACGGATGTCGCATTTTCCGACTGCAGGGAGTAAATGCTTCCGTTATCGTTGAATGAATCCTCATCGGAGTTGGAGTCTCCTCCACGTCCTGAAAGAAGAAATAATTATTCACTATGTATTTAACACATTATCGTTTGTAAACACAGAAATAGGTTTTTTCTTGATTGCTCGTGAAATGCCGGAGACATATAATTAGGGTTTTACACATTGTGCATTAAATGCCGGTGACCTATACAAATGTTTTACAACATATTTGTTTGTAATGTGATATAAAGGAAAGTACAAACATTACATCGTAATGGAATTTAAATAAAATCTAATTTTAATAAAGCAATTATGATTATGATTTAATTGTAAAATAATTACTACTACAAGCTAAAAATCAGAATACAGAAATGCCCATCCACGTGAGCACACGAATGACTCAAAACTCATTTTGAACTCATGTGCATTTGCTTTTTAAAAACTCGGTTGCGCTTTTTTTGCCACTTTTGTTATAAACTTTGATTTACTCACTTGTGCTCACTTATGAAATTTCTCTTTGCTCATTACCCACTGTTGGGCGCACACGAAAATTTTTAATTACTCATTACTCACTAATGAAGAATTCAATTAAAGATATGGCACATTAGTGGGAGGTAGGTAAAATTTCTTTTCCCTTATTACAAATAATTCACGTGAAGAAAGGCGCAGACGGGATTTTCTGCTAATTGTTTTATATTGTAGCACTTTTATGTATTTGCCTTTAAAATTTGTTGAAATGTAGGTATTTTATTAAATTTGTTGAAATGTAGGTATTTTATTAAATTTTGATATTTATGTTCTTCGGTTCGCGAGACTTTTAGACGACTTCATGATTTTTATGGTGTACATAATAGTCTCTTATTTTTGGCTTAATGCGTTTGTTAATAAGCAAAATTGTCTCTTCTGAAGTGTCCCTTCAAATCAAAAGGGACTCTAGAGATCCCATTACATCCAGAAAAATATAGACCGTTTCGGTTTACACGCTGGTGGCATCATTGATTCTTCTTTCTTTAAAAAAAAAGAGGCAGCGGCTCGCACTGCGTTCAATGGAGACGTTACCGGACTATAACACTGATCTTGGCGCGATGTGGTTTCAACAGGATGGTGCTACGTGCCATACAGCACATGTACAAACCATCGATTTATTGTAATCACGATTTGGCCTAAAATAATTGCGATAAATGGCCTTCAAGGTCTTTTGATCTGACACTTGTCGACTATTTCCTACGGGGTTAGGTGAAGTAACTGGTTTAAGCTGATAAAACAGCAACAATCGACAACTTGGAAGCCAACTTGTGCATGTTATTCCGTAACATATGGCCGACAATGCTTAAGAAAGTGATCCAAAATTCTGACAGAATGCGCTTCGTCAAGAACAGTCGCGGTGGCTCGAAATCAACTTATTTATCAAAAGTTAACTCTTGTTCTTTTTTTTAAAGTCCTATCGGGTTAAAAAAACAGCCTTTATAAGATGGTTAAGCTCATAGTTTAGTCTAATCCTGAATGGACCTGTAAATTCTTTGCTAGATTTTTTTTTCAAATATTCTCAATTAGTTAGCAATTAATTAATTACGAGTCCAAACTTCTCATCTAAATGTATGTATCCGATCAGTTTTATGCGCTACTGTATATTATCTTGGATTTCATTAATTTTTTGCATTTGTTATATAGTGGACTCGTAACAGACTCTATTCTAAATACCAGTGGGTTAAATTTTTTACTGGGTGTAAGAGATACTTTGGAATTCGTCTGTGATCCAGAGACCGCGTTGATATTATCTAACATCAAACAAAAATTCCTGGTGGGTAAATTTAATTGCTACCACTCGGCGTCCATTCAAAATCTTACGTGAGCTTTCGCTGGCTCAAAATGTTCCTCTCTAAAATGATCGTAATTTCTCAAAGTGAATTGAGATCACTAGCGGCGACTACTTATTCAATCATGTCAAGGCTGGTTCGTATTTTCTTTGTAAGCCAGGGACCGTGGGGTACCGCTCACAGACATTCCGACGACGACGTTGTCATCGTCTGAGAGACTGTATTAAGTAAAATATAGGAAAAAAGCAACAGCTAAATCAAATCTCTAGCTCAAAATTTACTTTCTAAACTTGTTGAAAGAGAGGTCCAAAATGAAATGCCTGCGAAATGAGTCTCCCAGCAGTCTTTGGTCATAACAGAGCCGCATACGGTTGAGGTGCAAAATAGCTCAAAAACCTTAAGAAACTGAAACTGAAAGTTCCCCAGAGATTTTTATTTCCTTCCCTGCGATGACGATTGGTTATCGTTGTGGTGTTGCGTTGCGTTACCTCCATATGAAAGCATTCCGGTTTCGTATAGATAAATCGCATTTTCTTACTTCCGTGCTGTTGTTCCGGTATCTCAGGCAAAGTGTGTCAGAGCATTAGACAGGAAGACACGTTAAGAAAATTTTATCGCCTCACTTCTTCAACATGCAGCGAACGGCCTTTAAAGCGCGCAAGACTAGAACACGCTGCAAATTGTTCATAGTAAGAATTTTCTTCTTTTGATCCATTTTTTGTTGGCCTGAAGATTATTGCGGTCTTACGAGCAGCGCTGCCAACTCTGTAAATAATTGTATTCCGTTGTTCTGCAATAATTTTTTTCTGTATATTTTAGACTGAACGAAATTCATAAAATACCCCATCAATCTCAGATTTTGCTTTTTAGTTGGAGCAACCATTTTTGTAGGCTTTGTCACAATGTAAATTTGTTGTTTTGGGTGAAGCATAATCTTTAATTTGTCACTTTGCCTGTTTGCTAACTTTTTATGGCTTAACCACTGAACCGACTTCGACGAAAACTTTAAAAAAAAGGTTCATTGAAGCCCGACAGAGGACATAAGTATGCTACTTTTAATCCCGGAAAACTAACTGGGATTCTCAAAAAAAGCTCTCCCTTCCTTGAAACGATTTCGATATTTCGATGGTATTTTGTAGAGGTTCTTTGAAGCCCGAGAGATGAGACATGGCACTGTTATATATTAAGTGTTATATCCTAATTATGAATTATATGACCACCACGTGTCATGTGTTTTGTAACATATCATGTAATATAACACTCCCACATCTCGGCCGATTCATGGAATACATCGACGGTACGATGCACAATATACGCCCAAAACAAAAATTGCTCGCATGTCATATTTTACGCACTGAATCAATATCCGAGAAAGAATCAAAATAAATACAGACATGAGCAAAATCAAACTGTGCTCTTTGACTGCTTCCACACGCAATACATTTTTTGATCCAATTGCAGAGGTCAATTTTCGAAAAAGCCAGTATATGTATATGGTATGGTATATACAAAAATTCCTAGTTTTATAGTATAAGATAAGATGCATAGTCAAGCCATAATTTCCGAAAGCAATTCCATTTTTTAATAAAAAAAATATATACTAAGATGGATGAGCTTTGTACTAAGATTGGTCATGTAATTGCTTCGTAATAAATATCAGGCATTATTAGATTTGTTGCTAGCGAATAAGTGGCAACTCCTGGCTTTCTATTAAATGTTTAAACGATTCTCTATACCTCCTTCTTGAAAAATTATAAATCTTTTAATTTGAAAAATTGGAAATCAATGTTTTTCAGTAGTTTCTCCATAATATCTGAAGAATCGTTTGTGACAACATTTTGAAATTTAAACAAAAATTATGAACAAACTTCAAGGCATCAAGATAACTTAATAGTTTTAATTAAATTATTAGGTATTTCCAATTTCCCCCTTCTTTAATATCTAAACTGAAGGACTTACTTTATAAAATGAAATAATGTTATGAAATTCTGAAATAAAAAATAGTATAGACTATTACTTTCGTTGAGTACTGAGTACTGAATGAGCTTTCAAATTTCTCCTAGTCCTCTTGAGGTGTATTACCTTAAATCCATTTAATATACGGCTAGTATAATATTACAATTTAACATGATTTCTAGATCCGACTTTCAGTAATGTATCATATAATTTTCATTTGTTTCAGTATTCACTGAATTGAGTTTATTTGGGTGGCAGTGCTGTTCATAAGACGTCGGCAATATTTCTTGATGATATTTCTGGGGTACCGCATTCAGCGGCGTTCCGCAACGACACAGGCGACCTTCATAGCGAACGTCATGCAGACGATATATAAGCAATTTAATGATAGACCTGTTCGCCGAGGTATTTCGCAAAATCAAGATATAGAAATAAGACGATCTACCGTTACCACTGGAAAGTTATTAATTTCACTTTATTTTCTCACCAGCCAGATAGAGCTCGAGGGGTTTTTAGATTTATTTTATTTATGCGGTTTGTTTCTCTGCCGGATATGCTGGTTATATCATCAAGCATTCGAACGAGCTGTCCTTAAGTAATGCAAAACAAAAATAAAAAGAAAGCGAACAGATTAACCTTAGACTTAGGGGAATCTCAATGTTTATATAGGAATCTCTGGCGGGACGGATTTATTTAAAAGTTTATTACATCACGGGGAACTGACTCAGGCTGAGGCATGCTAACCGAAAATAAATGCTCACCGAATTTCCTGTGCAGAAAATCTTTTGTACTCAGTAAACCAGAACTATGAGTAAGTCCAATCGGTCGAAAAACAGGAATCCACTAAATTCTTACAGAAATTTTTCGATAGGAAAAAGTTAGAGGATTTTTTCTGAATGTAAATTTGTGGAATTTAAACGATTGATTCTACTTTGAAAGTAATTATAACCAATTTCAAGTAGAACTGAATTCTCTATAATATTTGTTTGAACGTTTTTTTTCTCAAAACTTTTTGAATTACAGTGCACCAGAATTCTTGATTTTTAACATGTGGTATGCCATTAACGATGAACTTAGGGAAACCAAGCTTACAAAATTTAAACTACGCGCTGTAACTCAAAAGAGAAAAAAGTTTCGAACAAATGTTATAGAGAATTCAGTTCTACATTGTAGGATCAATTGTTTACGAGATAATTTAATAAAACTATAACAATGGGCGAAGCAAACTTCGGATTTACAATCAGGAACCCATCTCTAACTTTTTCCTATCGAAAATTTTCTATCTCGTGACTAGACTTATTTTTGGAGTATAAAAAAAAAAAAAAAAAGTTCCTTTTACGAAACAATCGAAAATTAGGACAACTTCAATTAAATATTGATTAATTCAGGTAGTGTTTACGAGTGAGCTTCCTCCTCTGGCACAATGACCCTGTTTTGGGGCTGTTCGTGATTCTCGTACAATTCTGTATAAGTACATCAAGAAATGAACAATCAGGCAAAGTATTTATTAGTATTTTTCCCGTACCAAAAAAGAGCGCTTCAAATGGCTAGAGGCTATCAGTTGAAGGATAATGAAGAATTATATGAGAACCAAATTAAAATGCAGTCGTGAATGATTGGACGGCTTCTGCAATATTGATTGGATGTTAATGTATCTTCCCCACGAGGAAGGGATTTGCCTTTATTATTTATGGCAAATACGGAAAAAAGATAAAAGCGAAGTTTTCGACATAAGCTTTTGTTAAGATAATTTAGATGTATTGCCGAAGTTTACATAAAACAAGCTTTTATGCATCGGATTGATAGGGCCATCCAATTCGGGCTCTTTTAGGGTTACAGCATGAGTTTGTCTTATGCGGCCTTGATGACGCCCCATATGATTCCGGCCCTTTTAGGTTTAACTCTAATTTACCTTATCAGACCCTGATATAATCTCCTGATTTGTACCCATTTAGGGTTAACCTTAGTTTATTTCATCCGGCGCTAATGTGATCTATTGAGGGTTTTAATTTTATCCGGTCCTTATATAATTGTCCGCCTTGGGATCGGTAACATTATGAAGTGTCCAGTAATAGTTCCAATATTTTTTATTATTTATTGTGCTATCAGGGACCCCACAATGTGTCAACAAGCTTTTCAAGATAGGTACATGCGTAGTGGTTCCACTAAATTCATGAAGATATGAAGAATGCGAAATCTTTGTGAATAGCGAGATGTAAAAGTTTATTTATGTAATTAAGAGATATCTACCTTGTAGACATGGAAAATGAAAAATAATACGTAAAAAAGTAATAGGGTTTGAGGGTTGAAATAGCTAATTTGGGAGTTGTCCTGGATTACAAATAAGACTTCATTGAGCATATCAATTGTATGATGACTAGTTTGATTAGTTTTGTTATTATAAAGTTTATATTGACTGCGAAATTTTGTCAGATTCGCTCTTAAGGATTTTACTTTAGGCCACTCTCTGCACAAATGTGCCAATTACGCAGTTGGACAAAATTTAACCGACCTTCTAAACCAGACTATACTTTTAAGAAATTTCTTGATGTGCTGAATCCGGAATCCGACCTCAGAATTCGATAAATTCTAACCTAAAAGTGGGAACAAAATAGGTTTTTCGCAATATTTAAAGTTATGTTACATAATGAGTTGACGAGAATTCAGTATACCGAAGGCAGAGGGGTTCAGCGCCCGAATCGAACTCGCAATTGGTCGATTTTTTAGAATACGAGATAATGATTACTTGTCATTTGTAGTAAAAACAAATAAATTCTAATGGTTGTAAGAAAATAAAAATACATGGCAGTCGCGGGACTGGCCGATGGAAGCTTTGCTTCCTACTAATATTTATAGAAATATTTTTTCAAAGTCAATAAGTGCATATGATATTATTAAAATATTGTGAAAATAAATGAAGTGTATTTTTCTGAGAGAGAGAGAGAGAGAGAGAGAGAGAGAGAGAGAGAGAGAGAGAGAGAGAGAGAGACACTGTCACGTTTGTCAGTTTGATTGTCGAGATTGTCATATACGTATATATATACGAATATAGAGAGAAAGAGAGAACGATAATGTGTATAAACTCGAATGACTGTATTATTGTTATTATTTTCGTTACTTTTTTTCGTTACCGTCGGAAATTGTGAACGGGTCTCCCGCACAACGTCCCAAAGGAAGCTAATATTATTTTCGTTACCGTCGGAAATTGTGAACGAATCTCCCGCACAACGTCCCAAAGGAAGCAAAGCTTCAATAAAATATTAATAAAACTATTTAAAAAATTAAACATTTTAAAATTGGGGTAATTGAAACACTATGGAAAATTTAAAAAAATTGGAAAATTCAAAAAATTAGTACACTTTAGAATATTTGGAGAATTTAGAAAATGTAAAAAATTTAAAAATTGGAACATTTAAAAAATTTTGAAAATTTAAAAAAATTTAAAAATGTAACAAAATTTGAAAATTTAAAAATTTCGAAAATTTAAAAAATTTTGAAAATTTTGAAAATTTTTTAAATTGTGAAAATTTAAAAAATTTTGAAAATTTAAAAAATTTTGAAAATTTAAAAAATTTTGAAAATTTAAAAAATTTTGGAAATTTAAAAAATTTTGAAAATTTAAAAAATTTTCAAAATTTTTTAAATTGTGAAAATTTAAAAAATTTTGAAAATTTAAAAAATTTTGAAAATTTAAAAAATTTTGAAAATTTAAAAAATTTTGAAAATTTAAAAATTTAAAAAATTTTGAAAATTTAAAAAATTTTGAAAATTTAAAAAATTTTGAAAATTTAAAAAATTTTGAAAATTTAAAAAATTTTGGAAATTTAAAAAATTTTGAAAATTTAAAAAATTTTGAAAATTTAAAAAATTTTGAAAATTTAAAAAATTTTGAAAATTTAAAAAATTTTGAAAATTGAAAAAATTTTGAAAATTTAAAATTTTTTGAAAAGGACCACGCACAAAATGTTGGGAAAAAAGAGTACCGTGGATTTTCTACAAACTTCGGATTTATGCTCTCTGAATGATGCTGATCAAATGTGCTCATGGGCACATGATTTATAGCGATCTGAAGGGTCCAGCGAGCTTGGAAAGTAGGGTTTTGAGCCCTGTACGATCCCATTGTATATCAATATCTCAAGAAATATCGATGTTAGCAATTTGGTGTTCAGGACTTTTTTGTAGGAAATTGAATTTGCTACAAGTTTGTCATATTCACTTTTTCTATACCTTTTATTGTTTACGAGATAGGGGCAAAAAGTGAGAATTTCATGGAAAAATTGGGGTTAGTGACCCGTACTACCTCGCTGGTGGGAGTTAGGGTTACACCGCAATGAACACTTTTGTAGAGCATTCAATTCTGAAGAAATCCTACCATTGACCAAGACTATACCATAAAATTCCTCTCAGCTGTAGAGTTTTGAAGAAAAATAATCAAAGTTTACGTGTATTTTATATGGGAAATCTTTATACACCTTGGTCTAGTACTTAATATTAATATTAATGGCTCTAATTTTCAGGGAATTTTTGTTTAGGTATTTGCCACAAAATTTCGAGGTGGTACTGAAAAAAAAAAAATAGTCGCGAAAAAAAGCACCCTAATATACAGTAGAGTCCGGATATAACGACTTCGTTTATAACGACCAACCGGTTATAGTGACGAAAATGCAAACTCAAGTTAGGTTTCATATAGACTTACTATGAAAACATGTCCGTTTAGTACGACTCCGGTTTAAGCGACCAACCGCTTATAGCGACATGTTTTGACAAGAAATCGTCCGCTTAGAACGACGCGCAGTGTTGTTTACAATACCTACGCACAAACAATACCTAACCGCCTGTTTTTTTGCATTTATTTTTTATTTTTGTATTTGAAAGTACAACTCTTCAAGAGTATCCAGTAAAAATTGTAGGTCGATTGGAGCAAAACTACCGGAGATACAGTGCCTCGACTTATAGCGGTAGCGAACAACTCAATGCTCTATTAAAACTTTAAAACGCATTTTTCTCCCACTTAGAATGGTCAAAGTCGCTGGACACTGTAACTCAAAATCTACTTGACCGATCTTCTTCAAATTTGACACACTATTTAAGTACATAAAATATGAGGTAGTTAAGCCGAGATAATGTTTTTTTTTTTGCATTATAATTAGTTTTACTATGACAAAGAGGCTGATTTTTACCGCTTTTTTCTTTTAAAATTCGTTTTTTTAAATTTAAAATTAAGCCAAAAATTGGAAAATCGTCGAAAAAAAAAAATCTCAACGTCATTACCTCGAGAAGCTCATAAACTAACCAAATATATTTGATTTTTTGATGATGAGATAATCCAGTAATGAGTTCTGATGTCCACCCCTTTTTTTTTTTTAGAGGATCCAAAGATTTGCTCTCAATGGCTTATTTCTTAATAAATTAGGCAAAAATTTAATTGAATATTCTTGAAATGATACTTTATTATGTGTACAATTTACAATTAAATACACCTTACCTCCTCCCCCCTTAACCCTTTAACTGTTTATGTCGAGTATACTCGTCATGAACTAATCACGATTTTTCGAATAATATCCATTGTATTCGCCACAATGATAAAAAGATAGCATTTGTATTATCAATCAACGAAACGACAATAATTTTTATTTCTGAAAAAGGGCAAATAAAGAAATTTAAAAAAAATTTACATGTTAGAATGTTAGTTTGCGGGCAAAAAAAAAGTTCTTAAAAACAAAATTAAACAGTTAAAAGGTTAAAGTTATTTTTTGTTTATTTTAATATGAATTTGTTTTATTTATTTATAGAAATTAATGTAACTATGTATATTATTATTTCATAATTTCAGTAATATTAATACATAAAAACAAGCTTAAATTCATTCATCGGTGTTCGTTCGTTTTGTGCGTCGTCCGGTTAATACGACTAAGTGTCGCCGGTCCCTTGAGGGTCGTTATATCCGGATTCTACTGTATATATATATTAGGGTGCTTTTTTTTCGCGAATATTTTTTTGTTTGTTTTGTTTTTTTTCACTCCCACCTCGAAATATTGTGGGAAATACCTAAACAAAAATTCCCTGAAAATTGGAGCCCTTAATATTAATATTAAGTACTAGACCAAGGCGTATAAAGATTTCCCATATAAAATACACGTAAACTTTGATTATTTTTCTTCAAAACTCTACAGCTGAGAGGAATTTTATGGTATAATCTTGGTCAATGGTAGGATTTCTTCAGAATTGAATGCTCTACAAAAGTGTTCATTGCGGTGTAACCCTAACTCCCACCAGCGAGGTAGTACGGGTCACTAACCCCAATTTTTCCATGAAATTCTCACTTTTTGCCCCTATCTCGTAAACAATAAAAGGTATAGAAAAAGTGAATATGACAAACTTGTAGCAAATTCAATTTCCTACAAAAAAGTCCTGAACACCAAATTGCTAACATCGATATTTCTTGAGATATTAATATACAATGGGATCGTACAGGGCTCAAAACCCTACTTTCCAAGCTCGCTGGACCCTTCAGATCGCTATAAATCAAGTTGGGCCCATGAGCACATTTGATCAGCATCATTCAGAGAGCATAAATCCGAAGTTTGGAGAAAATCCACGGTACTTTTTTTTCCGAACATTTTGTGCGTGGTCCTTTGAAAACTTTTAAAAATTTTGAAAATTTAAAAAATTTTGAAAATTTAAAAATTTTTGAACTTTTAAAAATTTTTGGAAATTTGAATTTTCGTTACCGTCGGAAATTGTGAACGAATCTCCCGCACAACGTCCCAAAGGAAGCTAATATTATTTTCGTTACTTTTTTTCGTTACTTTTTTTCGTTACCGTCGGAAATTGTGAACGAATCTCCCGCACAACGTTCCAAAGGAAGCAAAGCTTCAAAAGCGAAACATAAAAACTCTACACATACAAGAATTGAAGCTCTAATACAAAAATTACAATAATATCATCAAAGCAATCTTTTTTCTCAGGCTATACAAATAAAACTTTGGCTATTTTTGCATCTTCCCAGAAGCTTAAAAAAGCGCGCGTTGTCTTAATTATCCCCAAACATAATACATTCATTGTTCTCTCCCATTAAAACTCGAAATGTCCCCCCTCTGTTAATGGTCAGCCACATTGAATGGCAAAAGTCCAAACTGAGGTTT
Organism: Dysmachus trigonus; assembly: GCA_949715965.1. Classification (NCBI taxonomy): domain Eukaryota; kingdom Metazoa; phylum Arthropoda; class Insecta; order Diptera; family Asilidae; genus Dysmachus; species Dysmachus trigonus. The sequence continues at coordinate 68,609,553 of OX454321.1, read as the reverse complement.
TTCTCAATGATCTAGACACGCGTTTTCCACCAAAACAAAATTCGATCTAATTTTAAAACGAGGAAGCAACCAACTGCGCGAACTTTGAGCTTGAGGAAAAAATTCATAAATAAAATTTCTCGCAGGACTAGGGTCATTGATATCGCGCACAGCTGTTCCGTAAACGCGGAATTATTAACTTAGTAAAGCCTCACACCACTCCATCGATGCGAGCGACCCGACCCCGCAATCTTAGGATTCCATTCCACGTGCCCCAATGTTTAGGTAAATATAAGACCTGCACGTGATTAGTCACGTTCCATGGAGTTGGCAAGTGTACTCCAATCCCAACTCTTACCCCTGGGGCTCCGACAATCCCCACATCCGGAGACTTATGTTATGCTTTCGCAGCGAAATGATCCATAGCGCCCTCTTCGAAGCGATTCCTTTCCTTTCCTTTCTTATTTTAGACAGACGGGTGTTATGTTAGTTTGTAAGCATAAAAATTCGATAAGCGGCAATCCGGTCGCATGACATAATCAATTTCCTTTTGCCAGCACGAAATCAATCGTGAAAAAATTTATTTATACTTAGCACTATGTCGCCCAATCGAGCAAAGCGGTACGACGTAAACCGGAGCAGCTCGTCTAATAAATTTCCAAAGGTTTTCCGCAAAAGGGGATTCTACTAGGATATTCACTTAACGCCTAGTAAACTGAGTGAGTTTTTTTACTCAAACAATAAATTTACCATATTGCGTTTACTTTGTTAAATGAATACCCATTTATCGTTCCGATTATTTATTATCTCTGACTTACACGGAAGCGAATTTTAATGAGAGTCTCAAATATTAAGGAGTATATTCTGCCTGGTTCTAGTAATCCCCAGCTTTTAAAAAGGCTAAACAAAAAATTATACTTAATACATATATGTGTAATAATAATTCATGATCTAAAATTACTTATCAATATAAAATGTCATGAAAACCATAACATCCTTTGTATGCAATTTTATAATATACGAGTATTAACAGAACAAAACAGAAGTAAATGTTAAATGATGCATAATTCCAAAAGCCAAATCCCAATTTAAGAAGGAACACTTCATCGAGAGCTCGCCAAAAGGATTCTATTTCATGAATTATGTTATTTACTAGACTCCAACAAATTAGGTTTCTTGATAATATAATAGCATATTGTGAATAGTTAAATAAATTTAATAAAGTGTGGACCATCTGTTGGTTTCTTTCTTAAATCATATGTTATTTTGACACACACAGATCTATCGCAGTCAAAAAATAGACACAAAGCCAGTATCATACCTCCGCGGTACGAAATTAATAGATTTACACTTGAACAACATTAGAAAATATTGGAAACTTATTTCCAATGTGAGTGCTGTATTACCGAAACCAAATTTTGAGGAGAAATATCGGTGCTATACTCAAGTCTGTGAAGAAAGTTCGCGAGATTGACCTGCTGAAAAGTTCGTGAAATTGATAGAACCTCAACTCGGCACAGATTTCTATTAGCCGCACTAGCCTGAGGAAAATTCTACATAAAGATTTTGGATTATTCCTGTGCAAGATCCAACGCACTCAGGAATTTAAGCAAAACGACCACCCGCTTCGTTGTTTGGGCCCTAGAGCAGCTTGAAATGTACGTCGATGAACATTAAAAGAATAATTTTTTCGGGTGAGGAATTTTTTCAATTTGTCGGCTATGTAAACAAGCCGTTTTTGGGGCTGAGAAAACCTGCATGTAGTCATAGAGAGACCAGTGCATCCTCAATGTGTAACTGTTTGTTGTGGTTTTTCGAGTGGCGGCATTATTAGCACATTTTTCTTAGAAGATGATGATGGCAAAGTTACGATCAACGAGAGCGTTAAAGAGGCATGATAACTTTTTTTTTTTTTGAGGAATTGGGCTTGGGCGAGTTCTGGTTTCAGTAGGATGGCGCTGCGTGCCACACAAGCCATGCAACAATCACTCGTTTACGCACTAATTTTAATTATCGTGTAATCAGCCATTTTGGAGAAGTCCACGAGTTGCACAGTTGCGATTTGACACCGTTGGAGTCTTGTATATTGTTTGTTATGCTGACAATCGAGAAACGGTTCAGACACTTAAGCACAGTATCGATCAAACTATTCGTGAAACAGAACCCCAAACCACCGAAAATGTGCTGCAACATTTAAATGAAATCATTAACTCAAAAGGTATTAATTAAAAAATGTAAAACCTAATAAAGTTATAAAAACATACTATCTAATCAAAGATCAGCGCAGCACATAGTATGCTTGGAACAGTTCGTCTAATTATTTCTCAGAGATTTTTCCACGCATGGGAATAATATGTTCGCTCTGATTTACATGGAAGTGAATTTTAATGACCGCGCACGCGATCTCGATTTCGACTTCTAATTTAATTCAAACTCCCAACCAGCTGATGAGAAAAACAAGAAACAATTTGATGACCCATCGCTGTTTCATAATGTGGCTGACTCGCCTCCACCCGCGCTTATCGTGGCTGGTTCACGCCAAGGACGTCGATAATCCGAAAAAAAAAGTGGCGAATTTATCTCCTGAGCGATAGATAAGACTCAGCTCGGGGTATCTTTTGGAGCACTGTTCCATTGTTCATTCTCAAGTTGGAGCATCGACCAAAGTTCGGGGTTTATCAGCCACAGTCTCAAAAACCTGAGCTTGCATATTTTACAGATTTTTAAATTTTGATGATCTTTGTGAACTTTCTTGAGAACATTGCGGTCGAGTCAGTCTGTCTTTGATGTGACTTAGCGTTGAGTTTTGAAATATTAGTATTCTCTTCGGCCTGATGAATTCATAGAATTATTTATAGCCGAACAGTAGAACTGGTTAGTTTGTAGAGACACTCTATGTTTAGATAGAGCAGGCAGATGGATTTATATAAAGTTACAGTTTTGTTTATAGCTAACGAGGGATTATTTGTCTTGTCGATATACAAAAAAGGTTTATCTAAAGGAATTTTCGATACACCAATTTCTCTTTAAATTTCAAAATAGTAAAAAAATAAAAGTTGAAAGAACTTAAACTATTAATTGAAATATATTGACCGTATGAATAATATGTTATAGAATGTTAAAGACAAAATATCATTGAAAAAAAAATTGATATTTAGTTAAGATTTCTTCAAGATGTTGAAAAACAAGTTTTTATTCGAAATTATATATAATTAAACAAAATAAGTGAGCTCAAATTTCAATCATGAAAATTATGAAATTTTCAATTTATTAAAATTAATTAAAGGTGATTGACATGTTTTTTAGTGTCGCGTACGATTAAGAAGAATGTCTGTGTGAAATCAGCAAACTTGAATAACTTGAAAAGTAGTGGAACAAATTGGATGAAATTTTGAATAGACGTAGTTGTGCAGATGTGTATTTTACAAAAATAGTATTAATTAGTTTAACCAGTTTATTCCTAATAATTGTATTGCTTTTTTTCCAAATATATACATAGCTCCATTGATAATAGAAAGTTTACGATCAGACTATTATGTAGTAATTATTTACTCTGTTGTAATTTATTAGTTTAATAGAACGTCTAAAAACAGTGTTATACATATTTGAACGCAAATTTAGTAATTCTTAATCTTCATCTAAGATTTTCCATTAACCAAATTTCAGAACGGAGGATGGTAACACATTGCGGACCGATGACGAGATATATCGCATTTCATATGGTGGTGGTGTCGCAGTTGCTAATTGATAGTCAAGGATGGATACAACCATAAAAAAATAAAGACAAGAAGTTTCATCTAGCACAACAGAGATGAAAAACATTTTTGAAAGCTTATTTCCTTGCGATGCCTCCAAACTTAAAATTTTTTTTGAAATTGCATATCATAGGGCAGACTAATTTAAAAATATTTGATGCAACAAAATACCTGACCACTGGGTATGGTTAACAATAAAATGTCTGGTCTGCAATGTGTTAATACTGAATCCATAAAACAATTTTATTTCAAAATATTAAAAATGTTTGTAGGGAATTTTGCTTTTCGCCTAATTGTGCGTTATATTTGTCCTCATATACCACCATGTCCTTTTGTCGAAGTAATTTATCGTAAGAAATGATTTTTGATCGTTTTGTTGGTATAAATCCAAGTTCAAGTATTTAGATACGACAATAAAGTCAACAAGATTTCATAAGTGATTTTTTAAATCTTTAATGTGAAAAAAAGCCTATTTTGGAAATTGGTTCTAAACTGTGCTGTTCGATTCACAATGAGGTAATCATTATAAGGAAAATCTCGAAAACTTTGTAAAAAAATTCAATCACAGATCACAATCATTATTCCTATTGCAATATCTAATTTCCCTATAGACCGTAGAAGTGGAGAAAAATTTCATAATTTGTAACAGCTGTAAAATGCAGCTGTATTACCTAAGTTTTCATAACAAACAGTTACATGAACATTACCTAACGGTAAGAGGTGCACTACAGTAAATTGTCTTGCCTAATAAGTCGTGTGTTTCTTATCATTTTTGTTGTGCAACGCGTTTGACAGAAGGAAACATTTTGTTATCTTCAAAACTATCTCGGAAATTTTGTAGTACATATTCTGAAATCTTACAATAAATTAAATAAAACAATAAAATAAGATCGATAAGCAAAAATTTTGGTGATTTCAATTAATTACCCCTTCCTGTTTGCGACTTACTCTAAGATTACTATTTTTATATTTCACATATTTTCCAAACTTTTGTAATAATATGAAATGAGAATGCAATTTTGCTACTATTCAATCAAAATTTTTCTTCTCGCATTATCATTTTGTTCGACTAATGCAATACAAAGCAGATTTGTAATAAGAATATGAAATCAAGTTTGATAGTGAGTCAACTAAAAAAATACGAGCGACATATTATGTCGTTAATCAGTCGGTTGATAAGTTAAATGATGATTCAGGTTAATTACCTTTTCCTCTTCCTTTTTGCGTCTTGTTTTCTGAAATAATTAACCATTCATTATATATTTTGATTACACAGATTATATTTGCAATTTGCAATCGTAAAAGGCATTTTTAAATAAATATACTCGTGTTAAATATGTAAACATTTTAAGCATTCAGTCGGAAAACTACTACTATTACGCATAACTGCGTACCTATAGTTTGATTCTTATAAATATTTATTATTATAATATTTATTGATTAAGAAGAAGTTTTTATATTAAATTCCATGTTAAGCTAATCTGTTATTTTTATCCAAAAAAAAAGATATACAAACAATAAATATGACGTGTTAAATTACCATCACAAAAATTAAATTTGAAACCCACCTTAACTTAAGTAAACAAAAATTAGTATTTGCTTTTAAAGACTGATAACATTTCTTGAATGAAAGTGAAGAGGTATTTACAATATATAGCATAAATATAAAGTTAAACAAAACTTTGAACGTAACGCTTATCCTTATCTTTTTATCCAAAGAATCGATTTTTATTGTAGACTAAAAAATTGGTAATTTTATTACCCAATTTTTTCTTATACATTATTTTATTCTACTATTATTAATTTTTTTTTTTATTCAGGTCCACTTCCTCAATTTTCCCAGGAGTTTACCTCCCACACCGTCTTGTTTACTATATTATGTTGCCTTCTAATATCTTCCTCTAGTCTTTGGCTAAAAATAACTTCGATTTTAATTTAAATATGATGCTATTGGATCTGTAAATGAATGCGGTGAGCAGGATTATTTGAAATAAAAAATTCAAGAATTGATCGTAAGAATTGATCTAATCGGTGGACGAAGAATTTTACAAAAAATTGAATTTTTATGTTAATTAAAAACAACAATTTTTCATCCAAATTAAAATCCCTTATTCACTGAGCAGTCCCTGATATGTAGAACAAGTATGTTAACCCATTAACGCCGAAGAATCGTGTTTTTTTTTCTCATTTTCAAGCTAGATTCTTATCATCGAAAAAAAATCATTTGCAAATAAAAAATATGTTCCCTTGTACTTTCGAGTGTCCCCTTTCCGAATCCGGAGTCAAAATTGAGTTTTGTCCATTAGGAAAAAAAATATGGCCGCTTTTAAACAAAAAAAACCGAAAAAATCGAAGACATTTTTTTTTCAATATTTTTTTTCTCATTGAAGACGCGCGAGGACCCCCCTTTTTCTTCAACCATGAGTGCACAAAATAGTTGTAGTTTAAGAATATATTTTTTTAATTTGTCGACATTGACATTTTCACCCCCAAAATGGCGCTTTTCTTCCCTTTTCACTCTCGGTGCCCGACAAAAAAAATATTCAAATCTTAACGAAAATTGGTATCCCAGGGTTTTCAAGGTCGCTGATTACGATTCCGCCCTCAAAATTCGAAAATTCAAAATGGCGGATCCAATATGGCGGACCCAAATTCAAAAACTTACTTGAATCGGATGAAATGTGGCACTCGGGGGTGGTTTTCGAGGTCCTTGATAACGAATCTGGCATCATCATTTCAAAATTCAAAATGGCGGATGCAATATGGCGGACACCTTCCCATTAACACCCAGTTATTATCTAACGTTTATTGAAGAATTGACAACTTTATATATTGACAAATTGACAAATTTATAGAAATTCATCACTCCGCATTACTCAACGGATAAACTTATAATTGCTTATTGTTGTCAATTCTTCAATAAACGTTAGATAATAACTGGATGTTAATGGGAAGGTGTCCGCCATATTGCATCCGCCATTTTGAATTTTGAAATGATGATGCCAGATTCGTTATCATGGACCTCGAAAACCCCCGAGTGCCACATTTCATCCGATTCAAGTAAGTTTTTGAATTTGGGTCCGCCATATTGGATCCGCCATTTTGAATTTTCGAATTTTGAGGGCGGAATCGTAATCAGCGACCTTGAAAACCCCGGGATACCAATTTTCGTTAAGATTTGAATATTTTTTTCGTCGGGCACCGAGAGTGAAAATTGTCTTCCTGCTGACGGGATGAAAAGCGCAATTTTGGGGGTGAAAATGTCAATGTCGACAAATTAAAAAAATATATTCTTAAACTACAACTATTTTGTGCACTCATGGTTGAAGAAAAAGGGGGGTCCTCGCGCGTCTTCAATGAGAAAAAAAATATTGAAAAAAAAATGTCTTCGATTTTTTCGGTTTTTTTTGTTTAAAAACGGCCATATTTTTTTTCCTAATGGACAAAACTCAATTTTGACTCCGGATTCGGAAAGGGGACACTCGAAAGTACAAGGGAACATATTTTTTATTTGCAAATGATTTTTTTTCGATGATAAGAATCTAGCTTGAAAATGAGAAAAAAAACACGATTCTTCGGCGTTAATGGGTTAAGTTTCGGTACAGCAGTTCTCGAGATACCGATTAACATTTTTTGAAAAATCATGATTTCGAGAAAAACCCGTTTAAAGTTTCTCATAGTACATGTAAATGAATATAACGCGTCTACCTATAAATCCTTTTAATTTCGTCAATTTTATTCAGATCAACATAGATTTTGAAACACATATTTTCGAAACACAAAAAAGCCGATTTTCCAAATTTCATGACTATGTGAAACCCCTTAATAAAGTTTGAAAAGAGTTTAATTTCGGTATTTATTTAATCAAGATAATTCTTTGCACTTCTTGTACTATTTTTTTGCGTATAGATTAGAGTACTTTTTAGGAGCCAGAATTCAAGTTTTAAACAGGAAAATATATGATATTATTAATAATTTAAAAATTGAATTTTAGATTTATATAGAAAAGGAAAAAATGGGACGCTTCCGAAGAAGCAATGCTAGATTATTTTTCTATACACTAGTAGGACTAGTTCATTGGGTTGTGTACCGAAAACGGTTCACAACTGAAAACTCCCTATCTCTCGTCAAAATACATTTTCATATGTAATTGTAAATATTTCGTAACCTTTTCGTAAGCTTCTTAATTGTACTATTTTGCGAGGTTGATATAAGATATTGATTATTATATTGTATTGAAGCCCATACAATGAAAAATAATACGGGTATTCAGTTAAAGCAGAAACTTCTATCTCCCAAATGACCTTTTACTATCTGATTTAGTTGAAGAATGACTTTCAAAAAAATAATCGTTATATAAAAGTGGACAATTGTCAGCTCTATAAAAAAGCGTGTAAATTAGAAGTTCTAATAGATGACGTCTTGGTTGATGTGAGAAAAATTTGAACTTAAAGAACAATTCTAATGTGATAAAAAGCGCAAAGTGATCATACTGAACTATCTTCACATCACGAAATAATGGACATACCCAGCAAATAATTTTACGAGGGTTTGAAATTTCAAATAAAAGCGAAGATTTTTACAAGGGATACCAACATAACCATGTAGAAAAAATATAGCTCGAAGAATTGTTCACCTTTTACGAAATATGGCGAACTCTACGAATATATGGATAATTTTCATCACTGACGATTTAGTTTTCCCAAACAAGGAGAATTTATTTCGTTTTGCCCGAGAGTTTTACGATCTAATAACTAATAAAGAATGGTTTAAAATGAATCACTAGTCAAAATAGTCCAATACCTGATTAATCGTTGATTATTTTTTGATCGTTAACGAACTATGTAGTATAATATATTCGCTTAAAATAATTTGTTTACGATTAATTTAGGAATTGGTTTGCTGGGTACATATCTGATATAAGTTAATGCGATACAGTTGTGTTTTAAATTAATACAATACTTACACACTTCTTTTATGAACTCCTTTTAATCACAGTGAAAAAAGTATTACACGGTAATGCCGCTAGTAAGGCAAGATTAGCTAAATTACTTAATTTTACCATAAGTATTAGCCGCATTTTTCCTCGATTCGGTGTAAATAATTAAGTTTACAAGAACAAACTAAACGTTGCATTCAAGGAATGACTGTATCTAATTCATTCATGGATTATATCTTTACGATCGTATATTTTCTTATCAACCATCACGTGTGAATGTTGCCTCAGGTGTTTCAAGTTTAAGACTTTCCGCATTTATTCATCAGAACTAAATACCTTCGATATGATATCTACATAATGACCTTGAATTTTTGAGGTATACAAAGTACAAACACAGTGTTTTACATTTATACTGTATATGTAAATATTAATTAATAATCTAGTTTATTGAAACAAAGAACCATCTAAAATTAATACTAATATTTCTCCGAAAAATCACTAAATTGATTTGATTCCTTTTGAATTTTTCTAATGATATATTTGCATTACCTTAGCTCATATGACGTATTTTCAAATATTTACAATGTCTGGAGTGGAATTATGAAGCTTCAGACACCATTCGTTATATCATCGAAATCTAAAATTTCGTAACACAATGAAATAAAGACGAATAAAGCTTTTGTAAAATAACGAAATAAAATTTTCTTTAATACGTCTGGTGTGCATTTCAAACTGATATTTCACCAAGTAGTGTTAACCACCGGTGACTCACGCCCGATAGAACGTTTTAAACTAAAAAAAGCAGTAAATGTGTTTAGTACGTATTCAGGTTAAAAACCTCAATATGGTAAAGTTAAAAATGTGAGCTCACCGCGAAGGAAATTTATACTTGTTATATTTTTTAAACGTACAAGTTATTTTCTTGAATACTTATTGTTAAATTAAATGTAATGACTGACTCTTGAGCAAGAAGAGGAAAGGAAATAGAATACAAGTAAACAATTGAGAAACATCTTAAAATATCAAAAAAGTGGCATTTTTCCACATCGATTTTCTGCATTTCATGCAATTGAACGTTAAACTACTATACCACAAATTAGAATTTTAGACTTAGTACGGTACGACTAAGACCGAATTTTAGGTGTGATGTCGTAGGGATAGCTGAATAAAATTTACAGAGTATGTAGAAAATGAAATAAGGAGGTCTTTAAAAAACGCTGGATGAAAAGAGTTATGCGACTTTTTTTTTTTTAAATCGTCTTCAATGAACTTTATGGAACTAGGGTTGATTCGGGTACTCGTAGAGGTGGTCTACTTCTGACTTCCGCTTGAAACTATTTCTTTAGAAACGCTGTGTTTGAATACAAAAATTTCAAATAAAGATACATACATATGTATCTGATGTCTATAATTCATACAAATTATTTGATAATCATTATTAAAATTTTGAGTAAAACATAAAAAAAATGCTTATGAGAATCATTAGTTCACCTAAGCTTCCTGTATAAGATTACCCTGATAATTTTAGGTAAGTAGTTTAAAATACCTCGGGAAGTGCAAGCGAATCTTAACCCTTTGCACTCCTTTGGCGCCGCTAATGCGCCATTCAGCTACTTATTACTTAAACGAAATCTTGGAGTGCAAAGGGTTAAAACATTTTTACATATTCTTCACTTTTGACCCTAAATGAACGTTCGTAGAATATTCCTTTAAAATTCGTGAAGAGTCTCAATTTGAACTGGAAACAACAAAGAAATTACATTTTATATAAATTAATTTAGATTTCAAACTTTCATTTGAGCATAAATTTTGAAAACTGATAATAGTTATGTTTTTCCAATTTTTAATCCTATTTTTCTTTCGTGATTTGATGGATATTCGTTTTCGGATCTTTAATCTACGGAAAAAATCGTATAAAAATGATATGTGTTGATAATGTTGACCTGTCTTAATTTTAGAGGTCCGTACCTCCAAAGGGAAAAAACGGAACCTTTATAAGATCACTCAGCAACCAAGTGACATAGAAACTTGGAATTTGGCGTAGTAATACACCTTATTAATCCACATATTTTGCACTAGTTAAGATTTTAAAATATTCATATAAGAATTAAAGAGGAGAACAAATAGGAGCTAGAAAATTTTTTTGGGAATTTTATGTATTATATAGCATATCATTTAAAAGGGTTTGATTTGTGGAATACAAATATATTTCCTTCATAATTTTAACTACTTGAAGTTTACAGGAAAATAATAGCGGAAGTCCTAGGTCCTATAAATTCTAGAAAATATGGTACAGAACCAGAGCTGAGCTGAAATCTCACTTTATAGGTTTTTACTTAAGGGGACTGTCCGATTTTTTTGCTTCAAAAAATCGATTTTTTTTTTTCGCTTAATCAATAGTTTATACTTTTAAAAATAACTTGTAAAAATTTGGAACCGATATCTTGAGCGGTTCAAAAGTTACAGGTCATTTAAGAGGCGTGCCTCCCGTCGCGCGGCCGTCTGAGTCGATGAGCCGGAGAGCAGGTGCGACCTATGAAACGCGTGTGAATAGCGTTCGGATTTGTGGCCTTGAATTGATGAATGAAATATAAGGAGGTAGGTATTTTTGATGTTTCTTTGTAAAAAAAATCCCGACTAAAGTCCACTTTCTTCGTGAGAAAATACACTTTTTTCTAGCCAAAATGCACTTTAAACTTTGACAGTGAATTTATCCGTTCGTCGGAATTGATGTCGGTTGCGCTAATTAAAAGAAAACGGCTCATGATTTTATCTTGAAACTTGGCACACTTATTGTTATAATATATACGCCCATTGTAATAGAATCACATTTTTTTTTTTATTTTTTTTTTCAAAGATATTGCCAAAAAACTAAAAAAAAAATGACGAAAAAACGACTTTTTTTTTCAAGTGTCCGCCATTTTGTATGTTTTTTCCCATTTTAAAAACTGTCCCTATTACAATGGGCTAAACAGTGTAAAGTTTTAATAAATTTATGAATTTTTCATTTTTGTTCACCTGAGGCAAAAAGATTCGCGCAACAAGCGGACGGAGCGGCAAACTTTGAAGAGCTGGAGGGGGGGGTTCCCGGTTCCGGAGTGACTCAACAAAATTCTCTAATGTATTCGAAGGATCAATAAAACGTTTAAAAAAAAATCGTTGTCATACCTTCAGTAGTTTTCTTGAAAAAAAATAATTAAAATGACCTATTTTTTGGCTTAAAAAATCGGACAGTCCCCTTAATTATTATGAATTAGGATCATACATTCTTCTTTAGTTAAAATGTTATTATTAGAGCATAATCTATAGTTTATTTTGGGGATGATGCGATTTCTGTGATCAGTCCATTTGAAAACTGTTTCCAAAATATTTTACAGGGGTAAAAAAAAAACAAATGAATAGAATAAAATATCTCGATTACTTTTTTTCCTTCAACAAACTGCCTATTTACTCAAGATTTTCGTTTTCCAAAATTTCTAATCAATTCCCAAATCGACCCACCAAGGAAATTGTAATCGTGCCTTTATTTTGAAAACTATTTCCAAATTCTTGCTTCAATTTAGATTAAATGTTAAACATAAGGAAATAAAGGCTTATTGATTTTTCCTGGTAGGTATTATCAAGTTTGTCAGTGTTCGGTGGTCATCTCGCACATTGCCACTTTATTAAATGAGGGGCATACCTCTTTCTATTCTACCCTTGGGGTTCTATTTAGAATTCAATGCCAGCACTTGTACTTGTGTGACGAAAATCGAAAATCTTTGATATATCTTTCGCTTTCAGAATTTTTCATCAGTAATAATTACATACATACTTTATGTAGGTCTGTATTCTGAGTGTGATTTAATTTAATAGAATTAGTTATGGTATATATAAATTGATCTGTTAGAAAAGTCAACTAGGCCTTAATATTGTCAGACTTTGGCAAGTTCTTCCTTGTAACCAGCTGATCTATGTTATTTCCTAGACGTAGCCTTCATTGCGCCAGTCAATTCCGAGGTTTCTGCATTATAAAGACCGCATAAATTTAATATGTAAACTTCTGTTCGATAACAGGCTTTGGCGTGGTTCACAGGTACAGGTCGCCTTAATTCCAAATTCGTCTAGACTTGATAAACCTGAACGACGAGACTCATTAAATTTTTCGAACATATGCTCATCAAATTTTTAAGATATTTAAGTAAATCAAATGGAATAAATTACTTCATTTTTACTGCAAGAAGATGAAATAACTTTTTTATGTGATAAGAGTGTCCCCTGAACCAATGAACAAATTTTATACGTGAAATCACGAGCGAATGCCGTGACATTGCAAACATTCTGAAAAGTGGAAACGAACAATGAAAATCAAACAATTAGCTCAGCTGGTGCCTGGTGAACATCCCAAAAATAATCGTTCCCTCACTGCGGATTTAATGTGGGCCGTGTCGCGACGGCAATAAAAACGTCATCATCGGAGCAGAGCAGAGAGCAAAAGTTGCAGAAACATGTCGCCGAAAGGCGCCGTAGTGGACAAAAATTGCAACAACGTGTGCAGTTTTGTGCGCCTCTCAGCGACGTCGTCATGCTTTCGTCATTGAACCTGGGGCCCACGCTGCGCCCCAAATTCGGTTCTTCGTAGTAAATCGATCCTTTGTCTGAAACGACATGCTCGCACTGAGGAGTGCGGATGAGGGGATTTTCAAGAAAAAATAAAAGACAAAATCAGCGACAATAATTGCAATCGATAGGCCAGAATAATTGATAGATGGGCTTTTCCCCCCCACAGCCTGGGCAAGTTTTGTGTTCTTGCTGACGTTCGGCTCATCGCGGCGACGGCCACCACCGCCACAAAGTTTTGTGCTGGCGATAATTTAATGATAACAGCCCGCCTGCTAATTACCCTCACTTGCCATTTAGCTTGTTTGCGCTTGTAAAATAACAACTGTTCGCTGACGATTCTCGAGAATCCGCGATGAATCAGCCGTCGAGCAGGTGACAGGGCAATTTTATTTTACCCGTCCGTCCGACCGTCCGTGGACGTTGTCGGGGGCTTTGTTTGTTTTGAATCTGAGTAAAATTTAAATATTTCACGAGATCATGGGGCCCCCGCACGCACGCAGCAGCATAGTGCCCAGATTTTGCAGAGCTGGCAGTTTCTGGGTATTGCTAGCACGTTTTTATATAATATATTTGTGATTTGGCATCACATTTATTTGCTTTTATACAATAGTACAACTGTGGTGCCCCAGTTGGCGCTCCGGCGACGGGGCGACACGGTGATGCACCACACACGCAAGCCACCAGCTTGGCACTTGCAACGCGCGCGGCCTTCGAGTAACCTTCTTAGCGGAATCTCAAAGAAAAACTGTCTTTCGGCCAGATAAAAGAAAAAAAGAAACTGGTCACTTACCTTTTCCTTTCCTGTTCTTTTTCGGCATTTTCGATGTTCTTGTCTCCAACGACGGCGTGTTCGTCGGATAGATTCTCAAACAAAAAAAATAAGTAAAATAAAATAAATAACTAAATAAAGGAAAATGCGAAACTGCGGGCGATCGGGGGGGATCTGATCTGATTGCTGAACACACACGCCCGATTTGCAGTGTCCTTTAGGCAATGCGATTTCCTTTCACTGGCTCACTATTTTGCACGTTTCAAAGCACAGAACTATTTCTCGGCAAGCTCGTAGAAAAAAATCGGACACAATTATAAACTAGAAATTTATTTAGGACTCCCTTGATTTCTTTTTTTCTTTTTAACTCGCACACAGATTCGCCCCTAATCAAGACGGGGGTATAAGTTTTATCGGATTTCTCACTTTTATGTTATTCTCACGATCGCAAATTAAGTTAAAAGTACATAAATCGTCTCTAGCACGAGGCACAACACATTCAAGGAGATTTTTAGCTGGCGAGATGCAATTATTTAAAACAAGTTGCATGATTATTCAATAGCACATCCAACCGAAAAATTGTGCTCACGTCAAACGAGCAGAAGCCTTCTGACGAATGACGACGACGGCGATTTGTGACGACTTCGGGACCTAACCGAACCAAATTCCAACCGATTATGTTGGAGGGGGGGCTGAAGCTGGATGACAGGAGGAAGCACTGCACTATCGATATCGGCACCACGCGCTAAACATGTGATTTAACCGATGTGAAGTTGTCTTCGATTAGACGCTGTTCAAAATGGTTTTGATTTCACAAAACGTTACCAGTAATTTTAATTTTATGGTGAGATTGACTAAAATATAGCTTAACAAAGTGTGTTTCCATTACCCACCCCTTCTATCGAAAAATAGTAAAATTAATGAAAAACACAACTACTAACTAAGAAGCAATCTATGGTTTACAACATTGTAAGATATTATAAAGAAAGTCGATTGTGTTTTCGTTATTTTTTTAAATGAAATAATTCTACACATGAATTACCTGAAAATAATTATTTCTTTGAATCTGACATCCTTTACAGGCTTAATTAACCCATTAATGCGCAAAACGGAAATTTTGTGCACGCCAGTTAAATTACACGATCCGAATAGAAAATTGCGGCCATTTTCTTCCAAAATCGTATATAAGTGATTTTTGGGGATGCTCTTTCAATCTGGCATTTGTTTGGGACATAAAAGCTTCAAAATTCTTATTTTTTTTTTTGAATGCTGTTTTTTTTCTTTTCTAAATCGATTATCTTGACGTTGCTGCTATTGAATGATCATATAACTACCAAAAATCGCGCTACGAATGTCTAAACTTTCTCAAATCATAGTTTTGAAAGTTTTTTCTGCTTTGTTTTTTGAAAAATGGCCATTGTGTACAGTAATGTAATATAAAATTTCGCGATTTTTTACATGAAAACGTGTGAATTTTTCAGAATTTTTTGGACTATTTTTGGTTTTTTGGATTTAGACAATTTTTGAAAATTTCCTCATAAAAAACTTGATGATACTTTTATTCAAAAAGGATTAATTTTATAGGACAATAGGCTTATAATCAGCCAAAGAATACGTGTGATTTTGTTCAGAATTTTTCGGGACATTTTTGAATTTTTCAAAAATTACCAAATCCAAAAAACCAAAAATAGTCCAAAAGAGTCCACACACGTATACTTTGGCTAACTTCAAGCTTTTTCTGTTCCATAATTTTTTTTTGTAAAGTTAATCCTTTTCGTGTACAAAATTCGAAAGTTTTTTATGTGTACAAAAAGGCCATTTTGCAAAAACCAAAGCAAAAAAAACTTTCAAAACCATGGTTTGGGAAAGTTTAGACATTCAGACCACGATTTCTGGTGGTTATATGATCATTCAATAGCTGTAACCTCAAGATATGACGACTTTGAAAAGAAAAAAGACCAAAAAAACTCAACAGTTCTTTTTTTAAAAACCCAAAAAGTTATAGGGTTTTTGAAACCCTGTATAACTGTATAAACAAAAGCCAGATTCCGAAAGAGCGTGCGATCCGAAGAGTTAGTGAAAAGTGTAATTGCTTGCGAATTCGAAAACGGCCTGAGTACCAATGCCCCAAAGTTAGCTTATAATCGACATCCTCTATGGTACAAGGCCAAGAATTTTAAAAATAATGAAATTTATCAACACAAATTTTGCTTAGTTTTTTTTTGTCCTCTAATTCTAAGCATTAGAATAAAATTCCTGTCTCTTACCACTTTCCAACTAACACGTAACTTATACGCTTTTGTTTATAAAAGCTGCGTTTTTTTCATCTGGATCTGGCTCTGGATCAGGATCAAATGAAAAAAACGATTCGGATTAATCATCGAGATCACGATTTTGGGTTTGAGGAGTTGGAATTCCTGTTTTTGCTAATCTAATAAGAATTGGGAATTAGACGACAGCTTTCGTCAAAGAAAACTCAAAAATGGCCTTCAAAGTTTTGTTTTGTATTAAATCCCATAATCAGAAAAACGATTTGATTTATTTTGCTATTATAAATTACTTTTTCTTTGTATGCTCAGAACCAATCGACTACAAATTTCATTGCTGCCATCATTTCAGACAAGAAAAACTACAGCAGCGACTCTGTTAGAAATTTCCGAACTATTCATCCGACACTAGCACTTCTCGTAGAATTTTTTGTAACCACTTCTTGCGGATCATTGATTCTAATCCAAATGAAAGTGTGGATCACGAGTTGTTGTTGTATGTCAATGTTAAGAGATTGATCGAGATCCTGATCCGATTGAAAAAAACGCAGCTAATACTATTGTTTTTCCTATCTACTTTTTCATTATGCGCATACTTTCCGACGGTAAAAGCAATGCGCAAGACAAAAAAGACATAATGAGAAAAGAGAAACAAGGAAAAATTCCGAGATTTCCTCCGCCGATTCAGTAGCGGCTGCAATGTGTTAATCTACATCAAAAAAGATTACACGCATTTTGCTTTTGCGGATAAACATGTTTAAGGAGTAAAAATCACTCCTGAAATTGATACCTCAAAAGCTAAATATATGAAACCTGAAAACCGCCTTTAATATGATTTATACTCCTTAAAAATGTTTATCCGCAAAAACAAAATACGTATCATTTTTTAAGTAGATTAACATATTGCAGCCGCTACTGAATCGGTGGGGGACACATCGGAATATTTTCTTTTAAGAAAAAAGTGGAGATAATAAAGCCGTAAGATTAAACCTATCTCCCAACTATAAATTAATTATGTCACGATATGTTTGAATTATTTTGTTGAACATAATCCTATTGAATTCATTTTTGCACTGATTTGTTTAACTAATTTTTATTTTTTATTCTCTGTCGAGGCTAAATTTGAACATTATTTTTTTTTAAATTTGTCTGCTTGTGCTTGCCTGCCATAAATGGATGGATGGAGACTGTGCTAGCATGGGACTTTCATCAGAAAATAATTTGAATGTTCTGGATCAACAAATTCCTTGATTCCAATGAAAATTCACTACTTAAATTCCCAGATTGTATATTTTTTCGCAACATAGGTGGCATATAAAAATTTTGTAAAATCATCAAAGCAAATATTTCAACTACGAGTGAAACGTGCATTTTGGTTCAGGATTTTTGAGTAGTAAGTCGTTCGGGGTCAATTTGGTTTTAATACGTTGACGCCGGCGCAGTTTTTTGTACTTCACTTCATCGGGCGACAGTACAAATTGTATTTTGCTTTATCTGGCGGCGCCTTGCACAAAATATTGTTTTGCAAAGCTTCAAAAGTGCAGTTTCCCTTTTACTATACGTTTATTAAGACATACTAGTTTTATTTATTATGTGTTACGAAAAGCTTATGTGACCTATCTGTACTACGCGCCGCCAGATGAACCATTCGCGTGAGCCACCGGTGGTACACGCCGCCAGATAAGTAATTCGTGTGTGAGCCACCGGTGGTACACGCCGGGTTGAACGTGTTAAACATAAAGTTTTTAAAGCCACTGCAATGGGAATAAAAATAAGGGCAAAACGGAAACTAAAACCCAAAAGAACTTGTTCGTATCGAATCTCTATTTTATTTGGCTCGTAAGAATATGTCTGAACAATACAGTTTCATATCACTATTTCAATATTCTATAAAAATACATCGTGAACAATTTTAACTTGAAATCGTATATTTTATGATACAGTAAAATGCCTTAAAAATAATGTAAAAAATAATAATAAATATTTTTTCGTAGGCTACATTAAAAAAAACAACAGCACTAATACAAAATTCCCAGATTGTTGCCTTTGCATTGCAACCAATGCTGTGGGACCGTTTTTTGTCACTGAGCCAATCCTTATTGATATTAACATTCTGCAGCTAACTGAGCTGTATACTTTTGTCAGTCCTACGATATTCAAAATAAAAATAGAAGACAAATCCAAACAAAATAATTATAAAAGTGGAGTTGTACAGATCTCTTCCTCGCAGTCTCCAGGACTGAACTGAAAATTGGGGGGTAATATCACATTCGCAGAAATTAATTCTTATCATTAGTAAAGTCTACACCTAGATTCTGTCCAGTAATTTTATTGTAATTACTTAAGTAATTTGAAATTATAAATGGAGTGGCCATAACTTATGATGACGGTAAATGAATGATCGATTCCTCTAGGTTTAGTTTTACTACTTTGTTTGACGCAACTGAGTCTATTTACAATCGACCTCCTCGCAGATCGTTTGTAATTTGTCTGTGACGGTCATTTCGTTTGTGACTATATTAATTGAACTAACTTTCGCCCTTTGGTAGGCGACCACTGTATTTTCGCTGAGTAATTTAATGCAGACATATCCGATTAGTACAGCTGTTCCAGCCGTTAAGATTCTTACGATTGGATCTACGTAGAGTTGGATTATTACCCATGCGCAGGCCCCTGTTATGCACATAAGTGTGATCAGGATGACTGTTTTCGCCCAGTGTTGAATTGTGAATCCTTTCTCCCAGTCCAACCTGTGAAAGTGAGAAAGATTAGTTAGCAATTTAGAAATCTAATTTTTGGCACAGTTAGCAGAAAAATAAAACTAAGTTATGAAAATGTTCTTTACCCTTTCGGATGATGAAAATGTTCTTTACCCTTTCGGATCCATTTGCACCCACAGGCGTTTACAAAATTCAATAATGCGTATAATTTTGTACTTATTTTTATCAACCTTAGTATTGCAATTTTAGCCTCTGATGAGACTTAACAAAGCTAAGGTGGCGTCAGCATTAGCTACGATAGCGTCAACCTGGTTTTCAAAGGACATGCGTGAGTTAAAAACAACTCCCAATTCTCTGGTCTTGTGAACTCGTGTTGGAGGATAACCGTCCAAGGAGTAAGTGAAGTTCAGGAAAACCGTTTTAAGAAATAAACGAATTAATCTGATCTCTTTCGATCAAATTTTTGTGTTCAATAAGAATGAAATTAATTTCGATCAGATTAGATCATGTTCTTCTTTAGACCAAGATTTTGTGAAACTTGTTTAAACCTGGATCACTGAAATGTTTAGATACGTCTTTTTGGTCATGTAGTTTGCTTAGATCGAAACTGAACTAAAGTGGACAAGATTCAATTCGTATAACAGATCTTATCTTATAAATACGGACATTCTTTGTGTAAGCACAGCTGTAATAATTGCCAATGTCTAAAATGACCCTTTTCAAAAAAAAAAAATAATAATAATTTTATGTGTGTCTATTCTCAAAATTGTAAAATAATACAGCGAACAAATACCAAAGACCAATTCCAGTGAAATATGAAAATGTTGGATGATACTTGGATCCGAAATAGCATTACGTCAGTCGAACTGAAAGAACAAAAAAGGTGAAAGATACTTGTTCTACTATACTTACTTTTTAGTTTTTTCAATTTCATATGGTGACCCGCATACTTTACATTGCAGCAGAGTATCGGACGTGCTGCAACTCTCGACGAGCCATCTCCTTAGGCATTCATGATGTACAGAGCTCACATCTCCGGTGCATTTACAAGGTTGAATGAGGGGTTCAGGTTTGTCCGAATCATAGCATATCCAACAATCTTTCTTTGTTAAAAATGATTGACCTTCTTCTGGTGAAAGATTTCGAGTTTCTTGCGATGTTGACGGTATGGATGGATCTATTTGCCTGCTGAGAAGCTTTCTTGGATTCAAAATCCACAATTGCTCAGGAGCCATTGAGTTCCATAAACAGCATGGGAACCAAAGGGCAACACCTATTTCTACAATACGAAATACAATGTCATGCCAGTTCCTTGAATAGACTGGGACCCTGAGAGATACATTAAAATTTGATAAAACCAGAATTTACAAAAAAAAAAAAACTTCTTACTTCTTCTTCCAGAAATCGCCCAGCGTCTCCGACGTTAAAAAACCCACAATCACAATCAACATTATCGCCTGGCTTAGAAGACCGAAGCGTGATTGATGCAACTGTGATGCATTAATGATGGCATCGCCTGGTCCAAGACTCTGTCCACTTTGATCATAAACGAAACCTCCTCGCAGTTTAAAAAATACTTCTACTCCGTAGATGAGGAAGAATATAACAACAATGAGCAATAGGGCGGCATAACATCCATTAAATATGTGAGCGTATGAATGTCGGTCCGTCAGCAGTAAGGAGGAGAATACTTCGGCACCAAATAAACTGTACAGGAAAAGATTGAACGCCAGAAATCCAAGAAAACTTTTCGATAAGAACTGCGATTTTTCCCAGCGTATGTCGCGCAAATGAAAGATCTGTAGTAAAAGAAGAAAAAAAAAATTAAATTCAACACCATACATCAAAAATATTATTAAATAACATACGTCTGACAATTTAATGTAATTGTTAAATAAACGTAAAAGTCCATATGGTTAACACTTGTGGCATTTTATTAACAACTGGAGCAGAATGAATCAGAATTACGTTTATTTAATAAACTTTTTGCAAAAAAAAACCTAAAACGTGATTTTAACAGCATTGCATTTACAAAACAAAAATATGTTAATTCAGGCTAGTGTTTAACATATTGCCGGAAATTATAGCTATTTA
Source organism: Dysmachus trigonus (assembly GCA_949715965.1). NCBI lineage: Eukaryota > Metazoa > Arthropoda > Insecta > Diptera > Asilidae > Dysmachus > Dysmachus trigonus. The sequence continues at coordinate 68,588,428 of OX454321.1, read as the reverse complement.
GCCGTATCATTACTTGTCGCACTGTGTTAAAAATCGAACTACCCGGTCTACGAAACTTTTTATTTTAGAGTAAACTTTTATCCTATGTTTTCAATTCGTCTATCTCACTGAATGAAAAATTAATCAGTGTTAACAAAGCAAGTGGGAATATATATCAGTGAATTTCTTAAATACTTGCTTTGTTGTACAGAACTGAAGTAATTCATCTTGTTTTTGTGACATGCTTTTATTCGCTACTTTCTAGTTTATATTAAATCTTTCTGATAACCTTTAGAACAGGGTTGTCTGCTAAATATGCTCATAGTGTGTAGTATAAAACGGTAATTATTTTTTTCATTTTCGAAAAAAAAAGCATTTATTATTTTGATTGATTGATTGTCTTCTTGATTATTACTTTCATTGATTTCTGATTAACGATCTAAGAGAATATTTATATCTTTAACCCGTTCGCTACCAACCGTCACACATATGTGACACAGCAGTTTTTTTCCCACAACTCGACGTCACATATATGTGACGGACGTTTTTGGTCAACTTACTAAGGCATGTTTAAACATGTTGTGTATTGGGCAATACTGTTAAGTTTTTATCTATAGCCCAGCGTCGCATATTTATGTCAGTTTGAGAGAATGTTTATTTTGTTTTTTTAGATTGTTCTAAATACACATACGTTAAATTTATTCCAATTGGTTTCATATAATCATGAAAAAAGTTTTGGGCTGTGGTTGCGGTTTTCTCTGGGAGAGCCTGGTAGCGAACGGGTTAAACAACTTATTGGAGTTTCCTTTTTTTTGACTCTAAAAAACTAAAATTTAAAATCTTTTTATAAGAAAACAAAACATAAAGATTAATCTTTAGATTATCAACGGGGTAATACGCCAAGACCAAAATAAATGAAATAATAAATTATTGAGTAAATAAGCTACTTAACCTGAATTGATAACTACAAGATGTATGTTAAGAAATGAAGAAAAATGAAATGTAAAATTAGACAACTGCATAATATGCGTCTTAAAAAATTTCCTCTATAGATTAAAGTAGCCAAGATCATAATTATTATTGAAAACAAAATACATAGACGCAATTGGCGCATTGTAACCGTGCGGTGATAAGGAACGCTGAAGAACTCAGGGTTTTTCAGGGAGTGAGAAAAAATAGATATGTTAACCTTTAAATGGTATCATGGGTGAAAATCCCTCAAACAAAACGAAGTTCTGAATTTTTTAAAAAAAACCTAATGACTTTTAACAGTGATTTTTTCTGTATACATATATGAGAGCACTATAAAAGTGACGTTATCATGACATTCAATGATGATAATAATATATTTAATTGCATTCAAATGTCTTTATTAAGCTAAAAAGACATATAAGCATATTCTGGGATGAAATTTTACCCATGATACCCTTTACGTGATCTATTTTGATGATACTTTTTGATGGTTAAATAACGAAACTAATATAGAAGAATCAAATAAAATAAACAATTCATGGCAAAGATAGTTTTTTGGGGCATTGGGTCTATGTTTCAAGATGCCAAGTTAAATAAGTTTAAGCCTATCTAAGTAAGGAGATAACAAAAGAGAATTGCTCCAAGGCAGTGAAATGCGAACAAATCTACGCTGAAAGGTTTCTATGTGATTAATATTAGTAATGTAAAAAGGTAACCAAACACAACAATCGTACTCTAAAATAGGCCACACGAACGTACATTATAATAAACGTGTTTTTTAAGGATCTTCAAACTCCCTACACCATCGTTTAACGAAACCTATATTAGAGTTAGCCTTATTAACTATTTCTATAATATGTCAAGACAACATATTAAATCGAATAAAAATAATGTTAAAGAATAAAAAAAGAAGAAAAGAAGAATAAAAAATATGTTAAAGATCTTTTTTAGGTCCGAAGATAAGATCTCCATAAACAAGTGAGTTGAATGATTTATTGGCTTTAAATAAACTTTTTATTGTTAGGTGTCCAATCAAAGTTTCGTAACTTTCCATACCGACCTATTTACTACCAAACCTACTTAGTACAGAGGTAAGTGTGGTGTAATCGCTGATGCGCAAGCTTGCATTAATAAAACAGCCAATTGCGCATTATCAAATTTCCCTTTTAATTTAAAAGTAAAACATTATTCATTTTTTCTATTTTCATGCAAGCCGTCGCGCAGTTTTCTTACTTATTGTTAGTCTGTCGCCAATCATTTCCTAAAATTAATATTCCTTTTGTTGACAATATAACAACACACAGTCAATAGTAATGCAATTATTTACTTTACACTTTAAACTGAAACTTTGTAAAAATGCGATTTGCGCAGACGAAACTATGAAGAAACTTAAATGGCTTGAAAATGTTACCTTGAATGTGCATTACGCGCAGAACACAAGAGGCATTATTATATTTATTTATCTTAATATTTATTTCAGTTGGTCAATTTCAAAACCGGCTAAATTAGAAAAAATTTAAAAAGTTTGATTTTAAATTAATCACATTTTAAAATAAAATAAAATATGTTAAATAACATTTTTTGAAAAGTATTTCGTATTTAAATTATGCATAATTATTTACAGGTTGCCACACCAAATCTATCTACAAAATTTTGAAAGTTGCAAGTAACAGATTTTGATGGCTGACTTCATTTTAATTAAAAAGTGGATTAATTACACCGGGTATTGTTTTCTAATCCTACTTAAGTTATTCTTCTTAAATATATTAAAGAAGTGCGACATGCTCACCGCTTATTAAAGATTGCATACAAAGTTGTATCGTAAGTATAGCCCGGAGAATTACAGAGGCGGATGGACGAAATATTAAATTAGAAACATTTTTATGGGTGAATTTTAATACACGGAATAATGAACTAATGTCTCGAAAAAATTGTTTGATCGGCTTTAATTCTTTAGGGTTAGGTGGATTATCAACTGTACCACCTTTTCCAATTACCATAGCTAAAGCTTTTTATGCATGGTACGATATTTTGAAACAATCTCAAAAAGTTGAAATTACTCATAGTGAAACAGTTTAATATTCTATTTCGAGTTTTCAATTTTTTTAAAAATTAAAACAAATCTGTACAACTTGGGTTTTTTTTTCTAAATCATTTTCAAATCGCTTCAAAGGCTTAAAGAATCCTTAACTAGTCTTACTTATTTTTGAGTTTAACTTACTAGGTATTTTTGAGTTTTATGCTAGATATGGTTGCCAATAGAAGCACTTATACCAAGATTTTTATAAAACACTTTCATTGCACTAATCTGATTTTAAGATTTTCACTTTTAATACAATTCTTCTTATATTTCACAATGAAAAATTCAAATTTTAATCACAAGCAAACCGATTATTCTCACTATACCAAAATTCAGTAGATTAATAAATTAGCATTACTGCTCTATACAAACTAATTAAGAATAAGATCTCTCAAGAAGCGATATTGTTTCTTTAACTTGTCAACTGCAAGTGACGATACTCTGAGACAACAGCTCGCACCGAGTTAAAACTTGGGTAAATGTTTTTCCACCTACTCCCATAAATTGATTTGTCGCGATACCGGCGATTATCGCGAATAAGCGACTCTCCGTCACGGATTATCGCGAAAGTATGTATATGTTCCGACTTACTGTTTAAACAAATGTTTGCAAACATTGACTGTCGGAGAAGTTGGTGGGCTGAGGTGGCCTGCCCCCTCGGGCTACTGGGGCCCCAGAAATTTTTTGGAGATTAATGCCACAATTGAGGTGAAGTACTATCACCTGGCATTGAGCGCGCGAATCTTAGGTTTAATTGCACGCATAACGACGATGTGGTGTTATAGTGACGCGAAGATGACGACGACGGCGGTTACTCTAGTTCGCTTTGGTAGCAAAACAATGAGCAACTTCATATCATTACATTATGCTTTTGGGCAAATCCGAATATAGGTTAATGGGCTTTGTGGCGCCGAATTCATGATCAAACCATCCCAAAGAGACACCGTTATAAGAGTGCATATCTCGCCTTGATGTAATATTCAAATAGCGAAATTGTCGTTTAGATTTATTGCGCCAAAACTGGTTTCTTTTTGTACAAAATCTGCTATTTGTGATTTCATTTTATTTTTGTATTTTTATCTAGACCTGGGAAAGAAAAACATGATAGAGAAGAAGCCTTGAACAATTGAATTCTTGGCACGACCCCTTGAATTGTTTCGCATTTACAGGGAAAATCAATTAAATTGCATGAAATGTGCTCAATTTGATGAGATAAAGGCATAATACGATGTGAGTTCTAAGTTACCTGAATCCGGCACTAGGTTAACCTGTCGTAATACGAAATTAGATTTTTAGTTCACATAACGTTTACATTATTTAACATTTCGATTGGGTTTTTCCCATTTAGGGGATTGTGGATGGCGCGAAGATGACAAAGTGAGGACAATTTCAAAGATGACCTTGTATCTGATATATTGGAATTTTTTAAATTTCTTTGAAATTTTATTAATCCATAAAATGAGAGATTATAATGCAACCGTTACCTTTTTCCATAAGGCAGCAAATAATAAAAGTTCTCTTGGAATTTGCCAAATTAAAAAAAATGTCCAAATAAATTGAAACACATTACCCAAAATAATGATTCAGTCATCTACAATTATAAGAAAATACATTCTCTAAGAAATGATTAGACTTCACACAATTAAATATTTCGATCAGGAATGTTTACAATAAACAAAACAGGGATATGTTTTGAATTTAAAATAGGCGATTAAGATTTGAGCTGATTTGCATAAAACAAAAAATTAAAAAAATTCGTTACTTTGCACCATATTAAATTTCATTGTTTTCATATCGTAAACCGAATCTGTAATTTGAGTAATTCATTCTTCGTATAATTTCTTACTCTGATAGTCGTGGACTTTTTTATTGACATTTTATGCGAACGTTATAAAAAAGTCTGTTTCTCATTTTAGTAAAAATTAGAACTGAATATTTTTGAGTGGGTAAATTGAAAAAACAGTACTATTAAAAGGTACTTGGCCGTTTCTTAACATTCTTTAAGAGGATAAACACATTGACGACAATGATTATAATGAAAGAACAAAACATAAATTGTTTACTACAAGTTATTAAATAATTCAAATAAATTTGGATGTGGCTTGACAGTACAGCCGCATCGTTAAACTTAAAATCTTTTGGTAGAACCAGACTTGTTTTGTATGCTTATTGGTAGATATTATATTCGTCGAATATATTCTGAATATTAGAAATTTTCCATATTACACAGGTCAACGACTTTTTTTTTTTGCCGCATAAGTAACATCATTTTTATACGATTTTTTCCGTAGATTAAGAATCCGAAAGCAAAATTCTTTCTTTCTTTCATTTCGACCAATTTGTGACCTATTAGATATATTTTCTTCTATGAAATTCGTTAGATGAGGACACAGCCTCATAAAGATTGAAAGAAAATTATTCCTTTTCCTTCAGTTATCCATCCTTATCGGTTTTTTGTTTGATCTTTAATAAATAATAATTTTTGATGCCTTTCTGAAATTAATTAATTAATGAAATTAATCACACCCATATTTTCATATTAACCCAGGGCCCTTTTCTAGTTTTTAAATTACTCCAATAAATTCCTTTTCTATAACAATATTTCGAATCATATGACCGCATCAATGTAAAATTATGTCTAGTATCCCCATACGATTTTTAACCTTCATTCAATCTATTTCGAAATCTAGCTAACAATATTGTAAGGAAGATCAAGGCCGAAGTTCCAGGACAATTTTAATAATATCTTTTAAAAACTCTAAACGCGATTTTCAAAACCACGTTTTTAGAGTTGGTGTACACAATTAAAAAACTATTGGACCGATCTGAAATTTTGATATGTTATTTGACACATGATTTTGCAGGGATTGAACCACGGACAAAAAAGATTTTCTGAAAATTTTCCAATTTTCATCAGATTTTCCGAGCCAAAGTGTGCTTTTTTTGAAAATTTTTCAATTAACATTTTTCCCTAAAGATTTACATACCAATTAAAATCCTTTTTTTTTATCAGACGTTCCAGTGACTCAAAATCTCGTACACCGTGATTTTTGGAATTTTGGAAGAAATTCCATCAGTCAAAAAACAGGTTGATATAATGTAAATGTAAATGTATTCTTTGAAGACTAAGAAATAAATATGCAAAGTTTCATTAATATATCTCTTTTTTCCCATCAATTTAAAATTTTCCATTCTGATCAGTCTTTATTCTGAAGTTCAAAATTTTACTTAAACCAAGAAAAATCAGTTAGTTTCTCAAAAACTTTCAAAAATGGCTTAAATATAGCTTATTTCACATTTTAGAGATATTTTTTTCAAAACGTCTATGTCGTGCAAAATATTAGTTTCCAGATTCGTATTTAACACCTTAAATAACATTAAGAGCATTTATTAAAACTCAAAAAAAACTTCTAATTACCCAAATTTGGCAGACTTTTAAGAGTTTTTTTTACGTAATATTTATTTTGTTTGTATGTATCGTAAGTTTAGGTCTCTATGAAAATAAATTTGCGACTTAACAACATTCGCTGTTTTTTAACCGTAATCTCTCTAATCAAGGTTATTTACGCAGCTATAATTTAAACCGGATAATACAATAATTCCTATCGGCATAAAAACAAATTATTCCTGAGATTTCTTTGCGCATAATAGAATTTAAGTGCGAGGTAGACAGAAATTGTTATATTTTTTTAGATTTGGTTTTAGTTATTAAGTTTCTGAAAAACATATGGGGGAAATGACCGCAGTTAAAGCTTTGAAGGTTGAAAAAAATAGTTTATTGAATCACCTATTACTCTTACTAATGTAAAAAAACTGTGAAACACATAAAAACGGATCAAAAACAGACAGATAGGCGCTCGGGAAACTGCACTTTCGTTTGTCAATCCGCGCACGTGTTAGCTTGCTCATAAAGTCACGCACCAATCACTTTTGTGTTTCGTCCCATCAGCTTCCCAAACAATGTAACTACCTAAAGTAGTAAATCGCTTTTTATAGTCCTGCAGTAATTGTATAAAATCCTTCTAAATTGATTAGATTCTATCCTTCGCGTAAGCATTTTTCACAGACTTTCAGATAAACCTAACTTGATTGTTTCGATTTAACCAAGTCCATAACCAGAAAAATAATTTGTAGCCGGTTTTTGGGTTCAAAAAATTAAATTTATTATAACGTTTTTAGTTTCGTTTTTAACTAATTTAAAATGGGCCTCAATAGCTCGGCTGGTAGCGCCACACTAGACGGCGAGCCAACAGGGCTCTAGAGGTTGTGGGTTCAATCCCTTGAAATCCTGATCTTAAAAGATGTAATTTTCATAGGTTAAATTTTGATATTTACCCGGATCTCTTTAAAGCTGTATGATTCACTTGAGCATTAATAAGATATATGGGGGGGCCTTAATAACTCGGTTGGTAACGCGACGCTGCCTGGTAACAGCAGGGCGCTAGAAGCTGTGGGTTCAATTCCCACCAGAAACCCTTGTCACAATGGGCTTATAATGGCCTAAGTGTGTCTTCGGACAGCCACATTAATCTACCTATCTCAATAAGCTACATACATAATATATAGTATGCATTCAATAGCAAATATGTTGTTCTTTCGATTATATGTACTTATTATCTTCTATAAACTCTTATCGACCATTAATATAGGGTATACTTAGCTGCCACAAATACACATTTAAGGCACGTTTACATCTCTATGCACAATGGTAGTGGAATTGCTAAACTGCACAGGATTCCTATAAAAATTGATATAAAAGGGTTTCAAAACCTGCTGATTTCAAACATGTTATTTCAAGATAGCAGATAACTAAACTAAACTAAACTTTACTAACATTCTTAATTTGACAGTTTTGATATCAGAATATAATAAAATGGCTGTACGGGTCCAATTTTTGTGAAAGACCATCCACCATATTGCTTTTGCAATGTTTAACTGCTCCATTTTAATATCAGAATCGATATACGATATACCGATTTCTTGTAGTGTCCTGAGAAAACTTTTCTTCTTGCCTCTCCCCCTCCCCTTAAAATGCCTTCTTCCCCCTCAAAATCGCCATTGAGGGTTTTTTTTTTAGAGGTTCGGTCACTTATAGGTCCTTGTGAGGACATCGAGCAAATATTCATTCAAAAAAGGAGGAAATCACCTTTCCTATGATACTCCACTTGTTAGGATATGTCCAAACATGTAAAATGCTGAGACCCTCAAAAGGGCCCAGAACAATTAAATATGCAAAAATAAAATAAAATATTGTTGTGCCCTAGAACATGCTGGGACCTAAGGGACCCGAATTAGTACGTTGTTCTTAATCCTCTCTGAATGTGCTACAATTCTAGCTAGGTTTTAAACTTTCTCCATCGTACACCATTTTCCATAAGAAACTGGGCATAGTCCTTGAAATTTTTATACAGACAGTAAACAATTTTTTTTGAATCATCTTTTTCATATCTCCTTTGGCGCTTAGTAAAGAGTTGATTCAGATTAAATTTTACCAAGGTTAATCGAGTTGGAACACTTACTTTTTTATTTCTAATGCTTTCTTCATCAATTACTTCCAGAAGTAATGATTTTCAATTCACCACTATTAACTTTTTACAACTGTATACAAATAAACATTATAGAAAAGCACTTCCACATAAAATGTTAATCCTTAATTGAAAAGTCTTTATTTAGTTATAGCCATTTATTTATATATCTATCAAAATTCACTTAATCGAAAATTGAACCTTTTTCATTAAATTTCTGAATTCACTTCTACGATTCTTTAAAAATTAGAACTATACCGTCGAAATAAGAGAGATCTACTGATTCATGAACATATAAGCAAACAATACGAAGTGATTACATAGAGTACATAAGCACTACAGGTTTAACAGTTCCTTATTCTTTACGACTGATTTATTATACAATAACGGGTGAAGCTAATTGTATTTCTATAAATTATTTAAAGATTAATATGGATAATGATAGCAATTAAATAATTATTGCTTTCTGCCCAAATAAATCACAGTAATTAAGCATCAGATCTGGATACTATTTTGCATATAGTTTCATGAAAGTCTCTGCATTATAAAATTAATTAATTCATTTATGCTTAGTGGGCAGTGCATGTTACACTTAAAGCAAATCAATTCAAAAATTGTAACTGCCACTGCGTTGTTTATGATTGTAAGAGCATATGCTATTCAAAACAAAAGAATTCATCGAAGTTGTCGTCACTTGCAAGATGTAAGTCTTCTTTGATCCTGTTCTCAAATGTTATGAAGTGTTCAAATAATTGCAGTGCCATCCAATTTATTCAAAATAATAAGTAAGAAATTAAAAAAAAAAAAATGCAAACTATAATTTATTTTATTGAAAGTGAGTATCATTAATTCTTTACAGGACAAAACTTACGAGTTTATCCAAAATATTAATGGATGCTCGACGAAAATAATTACCAGCGCCAAAACATGACAGAAAAAAGGGAAACAAAAGGACATAAGCGAAAACTTAGGGAACCTAACTTAAGAAAAATTACAAATGTAGTTTGGGATAGCCAATTTATCACTTTTACCAAAATAATATAAGAGCTTAACCTTCAATTTGACAGTTCAACAATTAGAAGACTGGTTGAAGCAAAACTTTTTAGCAAAAGACCCAACCATCTTTTAAACCCCGGCATTAATCTTCCACAAAAATATGTGAATTGGCCAGTAAGCAAATGGTGCAATATATTGTGGTCCGATAAGTCCAACATAGTGCTTTTTGGATCCAAAGGATGCAGGCAGGACGTGAGAAGGCCCCAAGTATGCTTCCACATGGTGGTGCCAAAATTAATATTGGGTGTTCTTTCTATAGTTGTACAGGTCCATTATATTGGATAAAAACCATAAGGGATGCGACCCAATATTGCATATTATGAGTACAACCATGTTGTCTAACGCGGAATGTAATATGACAATAAAATGGGTTTATCAGCAAGACAACGACCCAAAGCATACTTGTGCTTTAGCAAATAATTGGTTTTCTACCAATTGGATTGAGATCATGAAATGGAAGAGAATAGAACAAAGGGCATTCAACAAAACATTAATTTGTTTTTATATTTTGAATTAATTAATTTTGGTTTTTCCTGAAATTTCTTTAAATTTATTTTGATTTTTGAAATTGCAGGAAAAATGCTGCTTTTATTTTGCAAAAGTTAATTTTATTATTACTTTTTCTTTCAAATTTAACTATTGTTTTAAAACTGAACGTAAGACTTCTTATATTTTGTGATAGCATGAAGACTAAAACTGCAATAATAGAAATAAATATATTGTTTTCATTTCATGTTTTTCCGAAAATTCTTTGCACGTATTTGTTTAAAAAGGTTCTGCTTAATAAAGAACTATAGTGAAGAGCAAAGCATGCCTATAACTAAGAATGTATACAGTAGTGAGGCGACGAAAATGATTTCCCTTGTAAAAGAAATTTTGGTTGAACAATATCCGAGTTAAAAAATTTCTTAATATTGATCTCTTTGTCAGTAAATTCGAATATTCGTTTCGGAATGAGAATTAGGAAAATTATGAACAAATTTTAAAAACGAACTTAAAAATTGTGCATGTTATAAATAAAATAAAAGAAAAATAACTTGTAAGTTTGTATTTTGCCAATATATAACAAAAAAAATCTTAGATGTTCCAAGTATCTACCTGCCGCCGCGAGTCGAGCCAAATTAAAAAAAATATTAGAGGCTAGAAAACATTAGCAACATCATAAGTTGTCTATATTACTTTAACCAGTTAACCGTGGTGCCCTCATCGAGCCATGACGAGTATATTCGTCAATCACAGAATAAGTTCCGCTGGTAAGATAAGGCCATGCACAAAAACCTCTCCTCAGATCGTGATAATTCTATGAATTTTTGAATGAATCGTGGGATAGTCAGTATCGTTTGCTTATTTTTGGTAAACAAATTGATTGAATTCTTGGAACACTAAACCGAGGGAGACAATTTCCAAGAACATTTTGTGCCTCTCAGTTCATGTGCTTTGTATTTGGAATGGTTTTTTGTTGACATTCATGTTATTAGCCCCTTTCTCTGCCCGACAGCTTCCAATTCTTTTATAAAATCTAAGTTATTTTCAGACTGACAAGAGTTCGTGTAATTTCATATTTTTTGGTTAACATCTAGAAACCGTTATCATCGCACATAAATAAATTCATTATGCGAACTGGTAAACTTTTTCAACCAGTGCATACCGGGACGCATGAGATCATCTCAAACTGTTTATATTTTCTACTTGTTTGTTTTATTTCGGCATAGTCTCAAAATATTCTAAACATCTTTAAATCTGAGAATATGTTTTGTTTTTCTCAAAAATTGCAATTTAAATAGCCAATGGTCACTGACTTATACAGATGACGAGTATACTCGTCAATCACAGTTAACTGGTTAAACTAAAAAGTATTCCCCTTCGTTATGATTCTAATGATTATTAATAAAACAAATTATATAATTGAATATTCTTTGGTAATGCCAAACATACAATTTTATAGTTAAATTAATTTAAAATTCGAACTCTTAGAAAATAAGGCTTATCTAGTATATATAATATGTGCATACATGTTAATTTTAAATAAGTAAATAAAAAAAATAACTGCTGATAGTTAAAAATGAATTTTCAATAATTTCGATTTTTGACCAGATGAATTTAATAAACGTAATGAAAACCTTTTTTTTTGTGAATTTTTCTGTTTTATTTATTTATATAGAGTAGAATAAAGTCATCAGTTCTCAATCAGTTAACAAAATTAAATAACAAAAATATAATTCTACTCATCATATTTTCGACCAAACGTCTCTTGTATTTATTTGTTTATACATTATATCTAAAAACTAAAATATACTACCCTATTTGGTCGCAAACTGGCAATATTATTATATTTTTAGTGTCTATCAGACGCTTGGTAAATTAGATTTTGTGATTGTTTGCGTTTAGAATAAAAATTCTCAGCTTTTTTGAATTTATGACAATGGAGACATATTCTCCATATAATTAAAAGTTTGGTTCCCACAAGGCGTGCTCAGAAAAATATTTTTTTTTGCGGCAAAATTGCATATAAGAAAAAGATATTGAGTACCGCACTATGGTCTGTTATGGCTTTTAAACCAGATGGTAAAAAAAAAAATGAAAGATGACCTTTGCCAACCCACCTGAATGCAATAGCTTGAAAGTGATCAGCTCTGTGGTAACGCGCCCACTAATAATTCACTTTTTATCTTCGATTTCAGCGACAAAAAATCGTTTCTTTGATTCTATTGATACAGATATGAATATCAACACTGAACCTTGAAAAATCGCTATCTTTGCACTGTACTTTTCATGAATTAAACGTGATTCTGCTTATTTTAGTGTAATATTTTTAAAAAGTGGTTTTTATATTTACTTTTTATTTTTAACAAAAAAATATTGTGAAAGACGGAGAAAAGGCAATTTTTAAAAAGAACATTTGTAGGGATTTTTGATGGTGTACTTTTAAAATTTTAAATTATTATTATTATTATTACTTTGTCTACTGTACACAAACATATAACATAGGATTTCAAAGAGCTTTCCCTGTTGATTTTTAATTCTTTTTTAAAACAAATTGCATTGCACAGAATTGTCGTCATTTGAGTGATATGATGTAGCAAGATGCATACTTTGAAAATAAAAAAATAAAAATGAATTTGGTTGCAAACTTTCTGATTTATAAACTTCCCAAAACCAGCATACATTTTTGTCAGACCCTGTATTTGTTATTTACAGTTTTGCAACTTCGGTTAATGATAACAACTGAGACTCGTTATCATCTTACACACCACTGTACTAAATTTATCGCTTTTTAAAAAAGTTATCAACCAGACAGTGACATATTTTGTACTGTAAAATTATAGTTTATTTGTACATATTCTAAATTAGGGAATCTGCGACTTCTTTCTGATCAAAATAGATCCAGTTATTAAAATACCTCAGAAAGCAGTCACTTTCGGCAGCTGGGTGGATTATTTATTTACGAAAGTTTGCTTAAAATACATTCGCTTGTTCGTGTTGAACTTCTTAAAATATTAAAATTGTTATTTTTACAAAGAAAATAGAAGTCCTATTGTTGTCATAATCACATTATAACTTTGGCACGAGGAAGTAATAGGATGACTAATATTTTGTTTGTAAATACAATGCTTAACAGGGTATTGCAAACTAATCTAGCTTAAGATAAAAACAATCAATTGCTATAATATGGACTTACCTCGGCCCATAAGCATACAACTAAGGATGAGCAAGTCATTAGTAGAGGATAATAAGCCGACATAAGAGTTGCTGCCCAGCCAGGCTGTAATACTTCCTACAAAATTAAATCAATATGTTTAGAAAATGGAGTAATATTTATTATAAAAATAAATAAACTCACCGGTGTGGTAAAGTATGCTCCACGTAACATGGCTGCAATAAAGACCACAAAATAGAGCAATTTTTGTGTTGTTATCCGACAGGCTCTCAGCACAGATGGTTGCTTTAGCCTTTGATATTCGGCCACAATACATATTAGCAATTGTATGACTGATATCAAGGCGACGAAATAGAATACGGAAGATATACCAGCATGGTATGGTAGATTAAAACCGGAACACTCATCACCGCTGTATCGAATTTCACAAAGGCATGTACCATTCAAACAATCGCCCCGGCCTGAACATGCAGCGATGTCATCTGCAGGCGGGGCTTTTTCTAATACTCTCGAGGAGCACCTCATTAAAGTTTGGAGGCGCGATATCATTCTACCTCAGGTCGAAGGTCTGAAAAAGAAAAATGAATAAAATTTAAAATAAATTCTAATTAATACCATTATCTACATAAAGTGTTAGTTTGATTTAGAAAAAAGAAAAAAAAACAATTCTTTTAACGATACAAAATTGAAAGCGACAAACCAACCCATGCTTATCAACTGCTTTGCAGGCACCTAGTGTAAATTTAAATATTTCGCAGCTGACGAGTAAAAATAGCTTTCACAATAAACTATGTAAGACAAGATAGCGTCGTTTTTGTCTAGCTTCCTTCAGAGCGACGACGTTATGACGATAATCAGTGGAAAAATCACATTTTTAAATGAGAAAGATCATTCAAAAGACGATGCAAAGGCAAATGCACTGCACAATTCACTGGTTGAGTATATCGTTTCATTCGACCATATTGTTGCGCAGGATTAAATGATAAGAGGACTTGAATGCGCTCTTTCTTATCACTAATACTACTTTTACTTTGAGATAAATTACTTGTTTATGGAGACCTCTCTTTACTGCAGACAGAGGTGTGATCGATATTAATAATGCGGTCACAGACTACAGAGGCGTTGAATGATTGTGTAGCAAAAATTATCTAATTTTTGGAAGCCTAGATTTAGCAAACTTTGTTAAAATACAAAATGTTATCAGAGGTCATCCATGATGTGTGTAATTGCGTCTTATCAGTAACCGCGCAGAAAAATAAGTCACCGACCTTCCTGCTGATAAAGTAATTTAATTCCTTTAGCAGTTGTAAAATAAATTTATATGAGTTTGCACTCTATATTTCGATCAATTATTTTTGGGGTCAATTTAATAAATTTTTCGTTGGAGTTGCATCGCGTATTAGTTAACAAATTTAATCTTTTATGTAGAACAAGAGTTCCATATCTTTTGAAAATTTTTATCAAGTGTTTTGTTCATGTAATCGTTTTGAATTTTTTATTGTCCATCATGCTGATCATAAATTTTCGATTTAGTGTTATTTTTTTAAAACGAATTTTATACTCTCTAAATGTCAGAAAAACCAAAATTTACTGCCCAAATTTTGGTTCAGAGACACAAAACTATTTGTTAAACTGCTTCTAAGTTGATAGAATTAAATATATGATTTGAAATACTCAAATATTTTACCTTTGTATTTATGAAACATGATTAATCTTGGAACATTTCTCTTCGTCATATATTTAAAATATTCTTGTAAAGAGAATTAACTTAACAACTTTTTTTTTAATTTGAAAGATTAATAATATATAAAAAAAAATGTGAGCGATTTAGGTCAACCGGGCAATGTAGACTTTGGTGATATATAATTTTGTGATGAACCAAATATCCCAATTATTTAGTTTTAAACTCACAATAATATAAGTTAATTATAGTTACTTCCATATATTAAATTTTTTTTATTTTCAATTTTGTCTTTTCGCCTTAACCCTTTAAAGCACGTATTTTTGTAACCATCGAATTTTTATGAAAATTTGTATACAGGGATTTTTTAGGGTCGCTGATTACAAATTTACTATAAGATCTTTAAAATTCCAAATAACGAATCCGAACATTTTGAAACAATTTTAATTTCTTTGGGAAGCAGTATATATGGATTTTCGAGATCGCCTATTGCGAATGACACTGATTTTTGAAATTGAAAATTAAGCATTCAATATGGGGGCAAAAATGATTTTTTTTTTTGTTATTTTAATGAAAAGTACTATATTTAGCAAATTCAGAACTTAACATTTTTGTCCGCTATATTAGACCTGCTACTTTGAATTTTGAAAAGTGGACAGCGGAGTCGTAATTAGCAAACTCGAAAACCCCCATACTAATTTTTATGTAAATTGAAAATCTTTAAAAAATTTGTGCAATCTGACTGCATAAAGACATAAATACGGAATTAACCTCTTTACTACTCACCTACTTAGCGAATTAACTTGACTGTAACTTGTTAATAAATGGTTATCGAAAAAAAAAAGTATAAAGAAAATTTTAGCAATTTAATTCTTTAATTTTGAGGTCTACTCATTAATACGTATATAGGTAAAAGCGGAGGCATAAATATGTAAATGAATTGCGTTAAATCGCTGAGGTGAAACTGACTCCATACAGAGTCTAAACCTTGTCATGTGCTGTTTCAAGTTGGGTTTAATATTTATTAAACTCAAATAAGCTAAAGAAATGTGAAATGTGAATATTTTAAAAGTAACGTCATTATGTTCTATAAATGAAACATTTTTGGATATTTTTAAAATTTAAAAAAAATGAACTAAATTATTTTTCACTCAACTTTATGTTTACTTCCTACCCGGAACTTTCAGACTTATTTTAGTACATAGACTAATACATAGACATAATGATCATTATGTAAACATATTGAAGGTTATTTTAAATTTAAAGAGCTGTAACTTACAGAATAACAATTTTACATGTTGGAATTAGCACACAAACAGTATTGAAATACTATGCGATGAATGTTTGAATAAATAATTGTTTATTCTTTACTGAACACAGTTTACTAGCCCATTGATGACTGGCTTATATTTTTTTGTTTTGTAATTTCTTCTTTGCTTACTAACAAAGTTCTTGACCCAGAAACTAAACTGATTTTAGAATTCTTTTGATCTATTGAATCAGTAGTGATAAATAGATAAACGCAAAACGTTTGCACATAAGTTGCCACTTCAAAAGAACGCAATTAACTGAAAAGCTGACTTAGTTTTTGCCTCTAAAATAAAGCTATTGGCCTCTGATCTTACATAAACACAAACAGTTTTTTTAGGAATTAGAACTAGAGCTTTGTATACCATTGTGCATTAGCATACTAGAATAACATTCGTTTGCTGGGAGTAAATATGTAACTTATCGGATTACTTAAGGTTATCTAGGACTGGCTCACGTTTCGGCAATTCAAATTATAATTTTTTTAGAAAGAACAAATATTGTGAAATTGGCTTTACTAAGTCGTCCTTTGATTCTAAATCAATCGTTATTTCGTTTATGATATATTATATTATCAGCATTTAATTTTTGTAGAAAATATTTCTGTTGAACAGCGGTTATTTGTTGTTTAGATTGTAAATTAAATTATTATGATTGTTTTTGATTCGTTTTATTCTTAATAAATTCATTTCATGCAAACAGAAACTTTCAACTAGTAAACTTTCAAACCAGACTTCCTAATTTTTGATATTTAAAAAAACAATTATCTAATATTCTTCTAAAAACTTAAAGTGTTTGTAATTTTTGGTCTTGTATTATTGTGAAAGTATCAAATTTGTTTGCTATGATATAATACTACAAGAATTCTTTGATGCTAAACAATGATATGGTAATTAAAACTGATAAAAACATTTAAAACAGAAGAAATAATTCTTTATTTAAAATTAAAGATTAAATCAATACAATTACGTAAAAAAGATTATATGGTTTCAACAGTAAGCGGCTCCTATAAATGAGGTGTTTATCATATCGATAATACAAACAGATTTATAAGGACTATTTTGCGTCACATTTTCCGTTGGAGCTCTGCCATCGTATTCAGTTTAATATCGTAGACTATACTTTCCAAATAGAATCTGAAGAAGTAATTTAGAGGAATAAAATCGTATATCATCTTGGAAATTTTAGCGTAGTACTACGATTATTTTTGCTGCTGTGTGAGTAACGGCACCGTCTTGTTGAAACCAGGATTCATTGATGCTCATATCTTTCACCTGGTTCTACAAAAAGTTTGTTATTATTCTCCGATGCCTAATAGCATTGAAAGTAAGAGTTGTCTTCAGCATCTTCAGAAAATATCAATAACGCCTTAAAATATGAATTGTCACTTTTCGAAGTTGTCACTTTTCGAAGTTGCTTCACGCACTTTGTCAGTAAAAAGGACTTCTTTCTCAAAACCCTACTAATTTTTGACGCTTCCATCATTATGTCATTTCACAGGAGTCGCAATCTTTCATACATAATAGTACTGAATTGAGTATAATACTAAATAAAAAAAAAAATATAATTTTTGGAAGTCTTAATTGAATAACCCTTGAACAATTGACAATGTATTTTTCAAAACGAAAATGTTTAAATTCGCACCCATGTTCTGCATTTCACTTTTTGTCAATTTGAAAGATGAACATTCTATTATAATATTATATAATTCAACGTTTTTAAAATGTTAATGGGGTTATTTTAAAAATTACTAAAAAACAATTTGACAATTCGAGTGAAATTAAATATTGATTTCAATTTCATTTCGATAAGAAATGTAGAACATGAGCGACAATTCGCTATATGTGAGATAATTTTAGAGTGTATCAAGTTTCGTGGAATATTTCTGAAGTGGGTGACTACAGTAGACCGAAACGCAATTTCAAAAATTGCGGGATACTTTGTTAGATGCATGGAATTGATGTGATTGTCTCGAAAACATGGTAAATTCTACAAATTGCTAAGGATTATTTAGTAGACACTTCTCATTAAATTTAAATAAGGAACTTGAACTGTCATTTCGTTCCTTTTTGAATGCTTGCTTAGAATTAACAAGGATTAAAGAAAATATTTTTGTCTCTTAAATCGTCCGACTAAAATGAAAAGAATATGGGCCGCTGCGTAAGTTCATTATTAGCTTTATTAGCTGATTAAATTGTTTACTAAATTATCATTATTAACTGCTTCTTCAAATTCCAAGATCTCCTTGACCCCGTCAACTGTTTGATACATGATAAATTTTTATTTAAGAAATACTTCTCGCTAGTATCTAGCTATTCTCTACGGAGCGCGTGATCAAATAACGTACAACGATGCATGTCAATAAATCGCTCATAGCGATCAGACCTTCTATCAGCCCGAATTGGCAGCCATACATTTTTGGTGTAAGAAATAAATTTTATTATCAAGATTACAACGACCTTGTTATCAGTGTGATGATGTTACTTAATTAAAGGAATTTCAATTTGATTATCTTTTATCAGAAAATAATTATACATAAATTTTTTAATTGTACGCATCTTTGATTTCGCTGGAACATGACATAATAGATTTTTACTCAAATTTGGATTTGGAACAAAATCTAGGAAATCACAAAACGATTCTTTTGTTTTAGTAATTCAATTCTAACCTGGGCAGCTATTTAAGTAATTTTGGAGGACAATAAGACAATTCTTCGCCGTTATATAATGGTTGTAATTTTTATGCTATCGTTTTAACTTGCTTTACCATCAAATTTGTTTTCAATACTGGCAGTTGTAGCAATTTAGTAACTTTTAACGAGTTAACAAGTGAAAGGTCTATATTTTTTTCTACTAATTATAATATCAGTTTTCAAATCCAACGGATTTTATATGTTTTTCAAACGAATCATCAAAATACGAACTTTTTATGTATGACGAATATACTCGTCACAGATTTCTGCTCACTTTTTATTATGCGTGAGACTATAAAGCAACGTCTCCGTATTTTAGACCAGCCTAACTTTATTTACTTATATATCGCAACTTTTGTGATTTCAATGTGCGTACAATTCTTTAATCCGCTTAGCTTAAATTTACAATATGATTAAACTTAGATTCTGTATTTTCACTGCAAACATATTTTGTCGTGAATTAGCGCCATATTTATTATATTTGGCTTGTGTTTTACATAAATTATTTGCTTATTTGCATTCAGTCAAACATTTTCAAGGTTGCAAAAACTGCTGCCAAAAAAAATTTGAAAAATCCACAACTCTATCTACATCATCGTCTGTGTCGTGATTATTCCTTCATTTCTAAAACAAACATGTTTCGCAAATATTCAAATCGGGTGGTGGTGTTTTGGCAACTGCGTGAGTTTTGGTTACTATTCATAATTATCACCAAAGATAAATAACAACCTTGGCATTGCACTATCTGCGTGAAGGTTAAAAAAGTTAATAAGTTTATAACGGTTTCCATACGCATTTTTATTCACTTCTTGGATTTAAAGGGCCTTCAGTTTCTTCTATAGTAAAAATTGTTAATGAATTAAAGCTGAGATATGCAGACAGTATCACTTCAAGGTATTTGCGAATATCTGATAAATTCGATACCGGAAAGTGTATAAATTATGTATGATTCAAAAACCTGTTTTATATTAAAATTTTAAAACTTATCACGTCTATATTGCTGTTGCTTAGCAGATTATCTGGCAGCTTTTTGCTGTACCATCCACAGTTGGAAGTTTTTCAATTTAAATGTCTATTGTACTTGCACTTCATTTTATTTCATTCAGTTATTTTTTAACTTAAAGCTCATTGAGTTTGAATTGTTGGAATTTCCTTGATCGTTGCTTTATTGAAGATAATTATTGGTTAATGGTAAACAATACTTTTCAATGAACACATTTTTATTGTAATTTGCAAGCATTGTTTGTATGGATCCTTTGTTATAAAAAATTCACTTTATATATCAAAACCTATAATAAACTTTATTTTTCGGTTTTGCTTATTTCATTTTTAAATTTCCTTTCACTCTTATTTTTAGAAGCAATAAAAATCAAACCCGAAACCAATGATAAATGATTGGCAAATTAATTTTACATATAAACTTAATTTTGAACAAGAAGTAATAAAATTTACCAATATAAGTATTTACTAATTAATCAACTAATTTCATGCATTAATGTAAACATTCACCAAATTTCAACGGAACAAGAGACAAATTTGCAATAAAACTCCATGTTACCACTTAATACCTATTGCATTAAGCAAAAATGAGTATTTAGGAACGTTGAGAAATCTATGAACCACCAAACCTTTGCATTTTAATGAAATGCGAAGCGATCGTTTTTTTTTTTTTTTAATTAATAAAGAAAACTGCTAGTGAATCCAAAAGAAAATATCTAAACTAGATAACAATTTAAAACAGCATTCCTTTTGTAATCGAAATCGACTCACAATTAGATTTTCACCATTTTGGATCTACCTCCAACGGGAAAGATGTCTGTAAAGAGAAACTAGAATTAACTTGGAGCTCTATGTCACTGTGATACGCTGCAGAAGTCTGGCTTAAAGGTTTTGATGGGAAATTTCACTTTGTAGACGTTTATGAAATGTGAAAAGTTAAGCTCGTTGCGGTGAAACTTTCTTTACGTCGATCTGCTGTGTAATTATGAGGAATGGTTCATTTTTAATGCGAATATTGATTTTAAATTTGTATATGAAATTTGATGAAGTGACCGTGATTTTATTGAAGGGCAAGCGAAGAAAGCTACAAGTTGTTACTACGACTCACCTGAAATTGGGGAGCGCTTGAGAAAGGACAAACGATGGATTAATTATGAATTTGGTTTAAACAATTGATTGTAATGAACTTCATTCTTCGTTTACGACAAGTGCAGACGAACTCAGTGGAAGAGTATTTTAATTACATGTTGTGCAAATAATGTCCCTTATTTGACAAGTTAATTCTTTTCAAATAATGCATTTCTTACAGACAATTTGGACAAAACTTAATTGAATTTCGTTGAAATTTTTTTTTAAAAATATGTAACTTATAGGTAGCAAAGACATTCAATAACTAGATGTTTAAAATTTAAAATTTTAAACTGCTGAAAAAAACCTGATTATTGGGAAGTAAATTTTTAATATTTGGTGGCTGGCTAATTTTAAAATAACACAGACAAACTTGAACAGAGTAAACTCAAAATTCAATGATTTATTGTCGTACGTATTGTGGCGTCACAGCACTACGTCACCAGCACATAGGTATAAAAAACTTTGAAGTGGAAAATTCATAAATTAGTGTAGGCGAGTTGTCAATAAAAAAAGGTTTTTGTGTTTCTTTGAGAAAAATTTAAAAAGAAAAAAAAATGGTAGAAACTAAAAAAGTGTTTTCTCACACTCTGAACAAAATCACGAAACCTAAAGTCGATTTTTTACAAAACTTGTTTTTTAGCGTTGAAGCATATGAGTTTGTTCCATATATGTATACGTATATAGACAAAGATCATGAAGTTAGTCCTATGTAGGTATAGATATAAAAAAAATAACAATTTAAAAATAGCAATCGTGATGTAATTAACGCCTTAATTGTAACGAAATCAAAACTATTATAAACTCTGTGTGTTCTCCAAAGCAAAGGGAAATTATTTAGACAATTAAATTCTAGGCAATTCAAAAACATAAGTTCATTGCTCTTTCAACAATCTGTGAAAAGTGAAAGTGTTCACGAAAATTCAATTGAATGCATTTTTAGTTGGGTTCGTGCAATTGTATTACAAAGTAAACTTAACTTATTATAAATAACACGAATTTAAGCAGTCTATGAAATATGTTTAGGACTATTAATATGGGAAGAGGCTACCACTGCCCAGAAAATACAAGGGGATTTTAAGTATGGTCAAAATAATTCTGTTACTGAATTGTTTCAGGAAGTTTGTGCAAAACGCTTTCAAACAAGTAAAAATATAAGGAGCCACAAACAACAAAAGTCGGAATCTGCTACCAAGAAAAATGACAGTCTACATGGATCGAACGATTGTTCGCCTGTGCAAGCTTGATCCTTTTATAACTTCTTCCGAAACAAAAAAGGAGATTAAAGGCCGTAGCAGGATAAGAGTGGTTGGGCCGCCCTCGCTTGTATGTTGCTCATTTTAATGTGGTAAGTTGCTACTATAATGGGATTAATTTTTGTCAAATAAAAATTTCAAAAAAAATGTTCTTTACACTAGTTATAATGAATTTTTGGAAAACAGATTGGAAATGAAAATGAATTTTCTCGAAATTGGCTGAACTAATTTTGATAGCTAAAATATATGTTATACAAGGTAACAAAGCAGTCTTGAAAAAAAAAATTAATTTCGTTAATTAGAAGGGCGTAAAAGAAAATATTTAAAGTTTCTAAAAAAAAATTTTTAGTGTCTCCCTTTTTTTACCACCGCCAATTTTTTCCTAGACGCAAGGCTGAAACATATTTTTTTTTGAAAATTGTTGAAAGGGTACTTATAATAATTAAAAAAACAAGAAAACTTTGTTTTCCACTAAATTCAAGTTTTTGATTATGATTTTTGAACGTTTGTTCTGAATTTTTAAAGAAATTCAATACCTTTATTTGAATTTGAATAAAGATTTTTTCAAGACTGCTTTGATACCCTGTATAACATATATTTTAGCCATCAAAATCGGTTCAGCCAATTTAGAGAAAACTCATTTTTTCAATTTTCCAAAAATCCTCTACTAGTGTAAAGAACATTTGAAATTGATATTTGGTATAAATTAATCCCATTACAGTAGCAACTTACTATATTAAAATGAGCAACATACAAGCGGGGGCAGCCCCCACCCACTCTTATCCTATTACGGTCTTTAATGTCGAATTGTTGTCCGCAACTGTTCGTCGTCATCTTATGGAGTGAGAATTAAATGAACGCCCATCGCAAAGAGAAAGCCTGCAGTTTCGGAAAGGAATAGGCGAAAAATATTGCAATTCGCTAAAACTTATCTGATATCGTTCAGTCCAAGTTTACAGGATTGTATCCGATGAGAAAACATATGTCCACGGCCGCCAAACCAAGAATACAACCTTTTGTAATAATAAAAAACAGGGGTATTATGGCTTGGGCTTGGGGCGGTATGTCTTGGTGCCATATTACACCAAGAATTAAAATAGATGGTATATTGGATCAGTACAAGTACAAAGATATCCTGGAGCGTACAATGGAGCCTTATATTGATGACTACCTACCAATTACATGGAAGTTTATACACGACAACGATCCGAAGCATGCTTCACGGCTAGTGAAGCAATGGCTTACGGAAAACAAAATAATTGTTTTAGAATGGTCTCCTCAAAATCCTAATCTCAACCCTATTGAAAACCTCTGGAGCAATATAGCGAACAAGATTTGAGACGATAAACCATCAAATTTGAATCTTTTATGGGAAAGCGTAGAGGGCTTAGTTCAGCACTTCTGTTGAGCGATGCCAACGCCTAGTGGAAAGTATGCCATCTAGATGTAAATCGGTGTTAAAAAACAATGGTTATCCACCTAAATATTGAAGTTTGAAAGAGATTTCACTTTCTTGTTTACAATTTTTCTGAGATTTTATAGACATGGGCTGTTTCTTGGAACATTTATGGTATCCTATTAATAGAAAATTTAATTTTTTGTTATTTTGTTTTTCTTAAGCCTAATTATTTGAACATAAAAAGGATGTTATTAAACATGTAATATACATACGGGTATCTAAATCATGTAAAAGTTGTTGACTAGTTATAAATTTATATCTACCTGTTCTATTTCTTTGAACACCACTATAGTTACGATTTAAAATTTAAAAATTGCTATGGCTAGGGTTAATATAAAATTGGACATTTTTTTCAGTTCAAAAATATAGAAATTTCATTTTATTAATGTGATATTTTACCATCTGTTCCGGGTTCTTGAGCTTAATTCCGGTTTCCATTGGCAAACATTCAAACTCATAGCTTTTATTATTTAACACTTGCAGCCTAAAACAACATGATCGGTGGCACATTTAAGTCACATTCATATGGCAAGAAATAATTCAGCAGCAGAGAACCCCCACGCATAAAAAGTTGTTTTGATGGTAGCGGGAGCGGCTCCAATTTTCTTGATATCGAATATGCATTCATTAAGATTGCAAACAAAAAAAGATAGCCTCCTAAGTCAATGTCCAGTTTTTATATTAGAAGATTGTGACTTATGTATCTTTGTACTAAGCAATAATTATGCTAATGGAGGAGTAATGCTTATTGGGGCATAAAACAAACACATTAACTAAATGTTCTTGTTTTCTTACTCTCCAGGGATGTATTGCAAAATTTTAAAGCGAGGATTACAAAATGATCTTAAGTTAAAATAATGAGTTTCGGCATGTATAAGCCTGTTACTTATTGTTAGACTGGGCTCGGCTCTGCAGTTCTATTTAGAGAGCCGTGGAAAAGATATGAGTAAAGAGGAACCGGTTTTAGTTGGTTTTAACTTCATAATGAAGCTTTGTATCGGCTCTTGCATGGTTAAAATAAATGAATTTTGTTTTAAATGAATTAGTTTTTTTTTGCTAAGCGGATGCTTCAACTTTATACAATTTGAGGTCATTTCAAACTACCTGACAATGACGCAAAAGTCAGCTGAATCGCTTTGAATTAAAATGAAGTTTTAATTCCTGCATTGCAGACAATATTCACAAATTTCCGAATAGAGGCTATTGTTGTAGAAAAACAGAGAGAGAGAAAAAAAAAACCATTTATATTGGATGGGTTCCAAAAACACTCAAGAAAATCGAGCCCACAAGAAAAATTCAAAGTGATTTATATAACTTCAAATGATCAGAAATCGGCTGAAATATTTATTTACTCTGAGAGGAATTTTGGTCCTAATTGTTAAACCTGACTCACTGCGCTATGAATGTTTTTATTTTCCTCCAGGGCTTTATCATCAATTTTCTCATTGCTAATTAAAAACAATCATAATGTCGTGTAGAAAAAAACCGTCATAAATTAAAATAAATTTTATACTTCCTTTTCAGTTTCTATTATTAAGTGTTACAATTAACGGGCTCGCGACGGCACATGTTTTTCTTGTTTCGCAACAGGGAATATTTTCCACTCAATTCGCATCTACAAGAAGACAAAATAAATTGGCACCGACAAACTATTTAAAGGTGTTTTTATTTTCAGTAGCATTCGGAGCATACTTTCGAGTGTCTCTCTTAAGTCTGCCAAGACACCTTTGTTATGCACGTCATCCCCATTATTTGAAATATTTAAAATCTATTCATCTATTACAAAAACTGAGGTAAATATTCTTCACGAAGTACATATTTTTACAAATTTATTTAAGTTGCTGCATTGAATTGTCTGAAGCACATTAAGATTTTTTCTTTAAATGAATCATAAGTTGTGTTACAACTTGCAATTACTGCGGTTAAAATTAAGTGGCAGAAATTATAATTTGCAACAGCTTCAAAGACCAAACTCTCTAAAGATTGACCTTACCGATAAAGAAATCGCAGTGAATGGATTTTTAGTCCGAGTAAGTTGATTAATTTTATGAAAGGCTCAATATTATCCGGCCCAAAAATATGGTACAATACGCTGACTAGATTTTGGTTTAATTTTATTGTGGTATTAGTAACTTTAAAAAAAACTGTAGACTATACTTATTAACCCCGAAGCACGCTGTTTGCACTTTTTAAGAGGCTATTCTGTTCAGTGGTCTTCACGCATGTTAATTCATTTATAATTCAAATAAGATTTAATAGCTTTAGCACATTCAATACAATTTAAGAGGAAAAAAATTGCATGTTTTGGGTAATTGTTGTGTTGCTAAAATTGAACAACCGAATTTAAAGAATAGGTGTTATTGTTCATTTACTCTGTTTTCAAATTTTATTCATATATTTAAATTATTAAGGACTACATGGAAAATAATGAGTTCTTTATATAATGTACATTATTATAGGCTTTTTTTCTAAAGATCAACTTGTTG
Source organism: Dysmachus trigonus (assembly GCA_949715965.1). NCBI lineage: Eukaryota > Metazoa > Arthropoda > Insecta > Diptera > Asilidae > Dysmachus > Dysmachus trigonus. The sequence continues at coordinate 68,562,149 of OX454321.1, read as the reverse complement.
ATATATATTGGACTCAAGCCGTTTTTTCTAATGAGAAAAATACCTCTTTCTTGCCAGACTACTGGTGTTCCTCAAGGCTCAATTCTAGGCTCCATACTCTTTTGCATATTCCTCAATGACCTATTTGATTGTATTTCACATTGTGAAATGCATCTCTATGCGGACGACTCCAAAATTTTTTCCTCCCCGAACTCTGGGTCTTATTGAGAATAGAATCAGCAGTATCAATGAAAACTTAGCCCTTGTTTACAGCTGGTTAATTTCAAATAGATTAACTCTCTTAATCCGCAGAAGTCAACATGCCTCTTTATTAACAGATTCAGACTTGACACAGCTGGCTTTTCGCCGATTGTACTTAATGGCCACACCATCCTGCTTGTCGATTCTGCCCGCAACCTTGGAATTATATTTAATAATACATTGACTTGGGACAATCACATTGATGTCGTAGTCAGTTGGATTTATGGAGGGATTTGTCCCCTTTGGGATTCTAGTCACTCCTTGCTTGTTTCTCCCGTTTATTACTTATGAGTGTGAATTGTTTGGTAAGCTTGACCATTTGAACATTACGAAATTAATGGTTGCCTATAATTAACTATAAGGTATATCTATAATCTCTGTAGATATGACCCCATTTCGATTCAATCTAGTTCCCTATTGCCCTGTTTGCTGTCATATTTAGATTTTCGTGCGTTGTTCTTGTTGGTTAGATTATTAAGTATCGCTGTTCACCATACCTCTTCGAGATTCTTTTATTTGCCAGATCTGAGAGGACCCACAGCTAGTTTTGCCTAAATCTAACCTAGTTACTAAGCGCCTGTTTTTCAGTCACACTATTTGTCTATATAACGACATGCCAAATAATTCAAGGCATCCATCCAATCCCGCACATTTGCTGCAATGAAATATGACCTTTTCAGTTACATAGTAAATCAAGACAATATTTCTTGTATATTTGTTGGTACCAGCTCGCCGGCATGCAATTTACATATTAAGCTTATGAATTTATTATTACTACCTATGCTCATTATTTTCCCTTTTATAGATAGGTTAAGTTTATCTTTGGAATTTTTACTTTTTGCTTCCTCTTAGTTGAATTTATATTTTTTCCTTCCTTGATTTTCTAAAAAGATTTGTTAATATTAATTGTACAATTTCTCCACAATCAATAAAATGAAATTTGGAAAACAATGAATTGTTAGTCAAATATTAAGGGGAAATTTTGACCTTGAAATAAGCGTGGCTTATAGTCTTGGTGATTTAGTTTTCTTTTCTTATTAATTATATATCGACTTGATTTTGCGTTTTTAGATCATCTGATCTGATTTAATTAAAATTGACCTATTATAATCTTTGTTACAGCTACATATTTACTTTCATCCAAGTGGATACAAGAGAGTGTTTCAAAATTAGGTTTAAAAAAATCACTCATTGTACAAAAATACCCACTGAACATATTGGATCTTTCAGATGTATTTAAGTCATTGAGACAAGACCAAAGTTCAATTTCAGATATGAATTGGATCACCGCAAATGTTGTTCATTATACAAGCTTTAAACATACATACATATAAGTTTGACATTTTTAAAATTCTAAATGTCTGAAAAAACAGCTGCTTTTGCCAAAAAATGTGATATGTCCAATACACTTATTTTGAGTGTTGGAGCAATCTATGGTATGCTTTATTTCTTATAAATATGTCAATTAGATACTGCCTTATTTTTTAATATCTCTTATGACATCCAATTTTAAGTAAGAAACTAAGTTCACTGTTGCTTCGTACGCCCACTTGTAAGATTATGGCACTACGTCCACTTAAGGATTAACTGACAACCAACATAACAAGAAGTACAATCTTTAGTTTGTGTTTAACTTTGAGCGGATTTTATAGATTCGTTACACCCTTTCTTTGTTTTTTCCAAGCAACCTTTCATTATATTCAAACATAGCAAAAGTTCTACACAACGTACTTTGGAAAAATTCACTAAAGCGACATTTTTGTATCCACAAATATTCACTCGAGAATATTGAAATATACAGAAAAAATATATATATTAAAAAATCAAATAATTAAAACTTTGTGCGGAAACATAATAATATTTCACTTTGAAAGTTAAATTGAAACTAACACCGGAGCCATAGAAAAAAGAAAGAATTGCTATACCAAACTACAGAGGCACGTTGACTTGCACGTACTTAAAATTGTGCATACTCATGATGTATGGAGTCTCATCGTATAGACCAATGAATGGGGGATTTTGTTCTTTTTCTACTGTCATGGTTTCAATTATCCGATTTGCGTTCAATCACTTTATTCACTGGGGAGCCGGAGCAAACAGATATACAGCAAATAGTTTTGCATTCCCTACGTTGAGCAGTTGGACGAGTTGCGTTTGTCCATTCCATCAGTCCATGTCACCGTACCAATTGATTTGGTAGCGAAGCAAAAGAATTGCTACAATAATAGGCGCTCACTTTGTAGATAGGTATGTAGGTATGTTGAGCGGATTACGGGCCGCGATAAATAGGATGAAGTTCATGTCAGTTGTTATGCAATTTGCAAATTGTTTATGGATGTCATGCAGGAATTATGCCCACATTTCGACACATAATTTATACAGAATTTAGAGAGTATATATACCCAGAATTTGATGAGTATAGGTGTGCCAAAAGGTCAATTCAGCAGTTTTTATCGCTGTTATTGGGCCTTATTTCATGATTTATACCGTTCCATAGATATTTTTTTTTTTTTGGGTTTTGTAAACTTTTTTATCTCAATTGAATAAGATGACAATATTATTCAATCATACCATGTAGAATTGAGAAATGTGACTTTTTGCAACATCAATTATTTAAAAATAAATTTCAAAAATATTAAAACCTCTTATTTTTTCAGTACCACTATCAATATTATTGAAATTTTTATTTCTGAATTTTGATTTAAATAAAAATATTGGATACTTGAACGTTTTTGGGACTGGGATTAATTTTTGCCTTATTCAAGTAAGGCTGAAGGTTTTAAAGACATAAAAATCCACGAGACCCTTTTAGATTTACCATTAGACATATTTTCTAGATATTCTAGACTCAAAACAAAAAAGTTTAGGTCTGGAGTGGGGTACTGGGTTTTGTAAGCATGCATATTTTTAGCAGCATTATATTTAAAACAATGCCCGTAGGCTATAAACCCCGTGCCAAATATTTTCATTGATGGTTGACAGGAATACGATTACATAATATCTAAAAATCTGAACAGAGATTCTACAGCCATAGATTGACCTATAAGAATAAGAATTGAGTTACCCATATTTATACAAAAAAAGTTAAATTATTCAGTTCTAGTTTATTCGTGATGGCTGGCAGAAAATTGTGATTTTTCATTATACTATTATTATTATTCGGTCAAACAAAGACTTTCAGCTTATTGAAAAATTATATAAAATATTCAATTTTCCGCCTCCGGTAAAGGATGGAAAAAAAACTAAACATTTCTTTCTGCGTAAAAGTTCTATTTCCAATTTAGCCAATCCTTGCTCAGAAAATTGAAAGTTTTAAGTTTGTTGACCCAACAATGGTTTTTAATCGAATTTTTCTGATAAACTAGCTAAGTTTAAGTTTATGAACGTTTTGAAAGTACTCGAGATTTGAAGGTACTCGAAGTTTGGGAAACAATTTTAAAATTCGATAATCTCGAGGATTTTGATGAAGTTTGTATTAACATTAAGAAGTAGAAGTAAAAAATTATGGGAGGCATACATTCACTGATTTGGTAAAGAAATCTTTCCCATAAGATCACTTTACAATTACGCAAGAAGCCCAAGAATGTTCCAGAAATAACTTCTAAAACTACCGTGAATAAATTTTCAGATAATGATATTACTGAAATTACCTACCCATTACGAAAACGACGCCAGATTTAAAATTACAAAATTGATTGAGTAGTATTAAAATAATTCAACAATTCCACATATTGAGGTGGAAGCTTTGTTAAAATCGCAAGGTCACCTAATCAGTGAAAACACAAAATTTGAAATAACCGATAACAAAAAAATGTGAAAAGCTGTTTTAGTTCAGTTTAAGTACAGAAAAAGTACGGGCGCACTTGAAAGTTCTTTTGCACTCATAAATGCAATATAAAAGATTTATAAATAAGCAAAAGCTGTTAGACACATTTTAGCTTGGTGTCAATTAAAAATTAGAGGTTATAGATATGCAATTAACGACTGAGAATTATTAAATTATTTATTCATATACACTACTGCATATGACTCTGATAGTTTCATGCATTAATGACGACAATTCTCGTAATTTGAATTGAGGATAATCATATGTCCAAAGTTTATTAAGAAAACCTCAACGAAGGATAAAATTAAGGGGGTCAGTTGCAACAGCAATCAGAACAACACATATGAATAATCTATAATTACTAAAATTTTGCTTTACAATGTAGTATAACTACGGGAATTATTGAATCCATATTCATAAAACTTGTTGGGTATTTACATTACACCAGAACATATGTTGAATCGATAAAGCAATAAGTGTGAGCAGAGTATTAAATATTGTCGAAAAAATTGAATTCTAGATATCAACCATAATTGAGGGGCAATATCAGAGATAACCCATTAAATTGTTGTTGTTGAACAATAACAAGTATTTTTAATTCGTATTCATCAATACGGTGAAATCGAGAAACTCAGCTACTTAAAAATACACGAAACAAATCGATTCTGCATAAAAGTTAAGAGTTAATAATTTTGAAAGATTTAAAATGAAAAGCGTGGGGCGCACGAAATATAATATAATATATATACTATAGCATATTATTGCATTATCATTCTGTTCTGAGCTATGTTTAAAATTTCAATTGTCTAGCTCATTGGTAAGTTAGTTTAATATCGATTGGAAAATTTGAACGTTTTAAAAAACCATTGGGATCAGTTTGTATATAATTAATTTCAGAAGTAGCCGGTGATCATAGTCAAGTTGAAAACTGTGAACTGTCTTTATTTTGATATATCACAGACAACTGATAAACTTGTTTTTTGCGAATTAAGCGGTTTTATTTTAAGATTAAGAAGAGCTTCATAGAAATTGCTGTATGGGTCATTCTAAGTTAAGAGGTATTAAGTTGTTAGGAGAGGCGGCGCGACAAAAATAATAGAATTTTAATATGATTGCAGTATGTTTTTATCGAAACACTTATTATCTTCATATGCGAAAAGCAGCCAGTCAATTTATTTATTTTTTATTATTTTATAACTGACCAGGGGAGATACTAGATACAGGGGAGAGACAAGACGTACAGGGTAGAATACTTTATGAACAGGGGAGAGATATTTATGTTATTTTATGAAACAAATCACAGTAGTAGTTTAAGGATCAACTTTATTTTTATTGTTAATTAATAATAATCAGACGTTTTATTGTACAACAGCCATCAGTAATTAATTAATTAAAAGTAACTTAAAAACTTAAATTCTTATTTGAGTATGCAAAATACAAATGGGCCCATATAGCTGGAGGTGAGTGCGACAAATTTTTGGACAAAGTGCAGAAACATGTGCCTTTTATGTCTTTTCCAACTTCTTTGGTATAAACTATAACTGTGTGCATACTGATTTGTTGCCTTGAACCCCCGAAATGGAAGGACTGCACTTCTTCAGAATATTTGGTAAAATAGTTTTCGCTGAAGTCCATGCGTATGATAGCATCTTGTACTGACTGAATTATGAACAACAGTACATTCAAGTCTCCTATAACGAGATTGATTCGTACCGCGTTATACGGAAACCGCGCTATGAGAGACTTCAAATTAATTCAAATCAGGATATGCGTTCTATGGAACCGCGTTTTGAGAAACATAGAAATACGCTAAATCAGAATAATCTATACCGCGTTATATGGAAACCACTGCCGCGTTCTATGGAAACTGCGTTGTAAGAAACTCAGAATTAATACAAATTAAATGATTTGTACCGCGTTATATGGAATCTCAGAAATAAATAAATTCTATATAAATCAGACCTATATAAAAACTGCATTCTCAAAGTAACAAGTTGTGGCTGATACGGTTAATAAATGAAATTTTATAATAGAAATGACAATGAATATGTAGATTTTTACATATTTAAATTTTGGTTTAATGAATACTAGAATTGTTAAACAGGGGAATACACCACAAATGTTAACTATGTACATACAAAAATTTAACACATCGAATAAGTGTTTCCATAGATAAATTTTTCAAACCATTTGAGTTGTTGGAATGTTCTTGTATCAAAAACGCGTTATAAAGAGACCGCGTTATAGGAAAACTTATCGCATTTTTCACACCGCGTTGTATGGGAATCGCGCTATAAAAACACCGCGTTATAGGGGATTTGACTGTACACGTATTGGCTGTAAAAATACTCCAACACGACATATTTTTATCTCCCCTGGACAGTAAGTATCTCCCCTGGCACCTTAGAAGGCAGGGGAGAGAAGACAGGGGAGATACTTTTCTGTTAAAAAATTGGTATAAACGTCAAAGTTTTTGTAATACGTAATTAACAAAGAAGAATATGATTCTATGCATAATTTACAGTAATTATATAAAGAAAACAAGTTATTTAGGCTTATAATTGCGCTAAAAAACTTACCAGGGGAGAGAACGCATTCACGGATTCACAACTACTTCCAGTAAGTGGCGTCACTGAAATGGCGAGCAAAATGGCCGTACGCTTGTGTCGTGAAGGCTTGCTGCTAACTTCACGTGGAATGCTTTATATTTATAGTCGCAATTTACGCGATAAATTTAAACATTTGTGATTTTTAAACGAATACAAAACGCCAGGGGAAGAGACGCTAAATATGAAGGACAAATGTAGACATTATAGTTTTTATGAAAAAGAAAATGTTAGTAATTGTTTTTTCTTAGATTACATTAATTTAATTAGTCTAGTTTATAAGTTATATGAAATATAGTTTATAACATAATTTCAAGTTAGTCAAAACTACTGATTGACTAACATAATCTGTTGGGGGACAGACCAGGGGAGATACATTTTTCATGTTTTAGGCTCTTTTGTGACAAAATTAAATACACTTAATTCGTGAATTTAAGTGACCATAAAGAAGATGGTAACTTTTAAGATATAACAGGCTTATTTTAAATAATTTAAATATGTATATATGATTTTTTATCATTGCCGTTGAAAATACCTCATAACTTAGAATTACCCGTATATAATTATTGTTGAATAAATAAAGCATTTAAGCTCCTAACTTCGCCCACATACTAACTCTACATGCGTATAAAATTCTGGATTTTGAGTTTTTGTTGTAATTATGTTTGCAGTGAGATTTCAGATCTTTCTGGATTCCTTGCAAAAAAAGCACACAGATATTAAATTTTAAAGAAATTCTTGATAGCAGTTAAGAGGCTATGAACTTTTTAAGGACGAACTGTAACCGGTTTTTATGTCTTCACTGCATTGGAGAAATAAAGATACAGGGTGGGAGGAACAGCTTTTAAAAGGTCAATTAACCAGCATGCATGCGTGTCAGTTATGCATGATAGAATTTAATAATTTTTGTTAAAACCAATTAACTCAGCTAAAAGATCTCAAAAAAACATGAATCCAAATGAAATCTTTAATTTTTCTGAGGAAATATGAATCGTTTGTTAGACCGATATTCCTATTTCTTGAATGATTCACCACTTCCAAAAAACCGGCTGTGCATGGTATTTAAACATTTTGTCACTTTTACACAGCTGCACTGCTGGTGCATACCCCATGCAAACATTTTCTTGGAGTGCAGTGCAGTCACTCTGACTGGCAGAGTCTTAAAATAATGCTGTAATACGTTCATTCACCTTTGGCAACATATTTCGCTCAGACCGCAAAACCAGAAAACACATTTGAGATGTTTCTTCTATTTTTGCGCCAGAATCTCACCAAGAGTCCCATAAAGCCCAAGAAGATTCTTTAACCTCGGAACACTTACGCTTACCTTCTTGTCACCTCGAGAAGCTCATTAAGACACGTAGAATCGAACTGAGGACCACAGCAACAGAATAATTTAAAAAATTTCTTCTTTATTCATGTTTACCAAAGAATTGGCACAGTGAGTGCTAATTCAATTCATCGACCACCGGACTTGTGGAACGATTCCATGCAAAGGTTTCGACCTCGGGGGTTAAATATAAGGCGACTCGAATTTAGTTAAAAAAAAAAATAACACCAGTCACCACTTGAATGCGGAAAGACAAGGAGACGTTTTTAACGAGAAAACGTTTAGCTTCTTAGGGCCCAGTAAAAGTCCCCTGTCGTTGCGGACGCTCAAATTGAACTCATGTAATTCTTCCCCAGCCCAGAAAACAATGGCCCCATGTGTGGAGCACACTCATTATTCATTCTCACGTAAAAATAAGCGAACTACAAGCCTGAAGCAACTCACATCTTGGCACTTGGGCACTTGCTGGGGATTTCACTGGGAGCTTCGATTTTTTTACGTTTTTTTTGCGACTTGCACTCGGCTCGGTACATCTGCACCTAGCGACAGCGGTCACTGTAAACAAGAAGTGCGCGCACAGGGACAATGATTCAATTGAATTTTACGCAAATTCCTAAATCAGTGGGGGCTGGAATATTTGACCCACTTATTGGAGACGCGCGCCGTGAAACAGGGAAAAAGAACAGGAGAATGCTAACTTTCTTACCTCTCTCTGATCGGCACAATTATCCAAATTATTCCTTTTTGGCACCTGGATTCAAAGTCTTTCTCGATTTCTTTTCTTCTCGCGCAATCTTTTTGTCGTTTCGAGCGAATCATTCGGAATTTTACACGGAGAAAGCCATCACCAAAACAATACACTTCTCGCGATTGAATCACCTTCGCAATTGTCAGCCATGTTGTGAGCGAAGTGTCAACTATTGAACAAAACATTGAAGGAGTGTTACCGTGTTGTTACAAATTTTCTTATTAGATTGTTATTAGTGAAGTTGGTCCTAGTTGAAGATGTGTGGTTTTAACAGTTGTAAGTTTTAAATAATTTTCTCGCTTTTACCAAAGATCATATAAACTACAAGATGCACAATAAGCTCTCCTACTTCAAGAGCTCCTGGGTCGTGAACGTGATATTGGGACCCACGACATGTTGCCTTAAAATTTGTTTCGGAGAACATGTTGAAGATGAGCGAATCAACTTAGGGTAAGAACATAGCGAACAGGTCGCGGTCGGGGTTTAAGTGACTATTCAGCTGACTGAGAGAGCAAAGTAGGTATAATAACACATAGCGCTGCAGCTGACTAATCAGCTTGAGGTTTAGCTGACTATCGGGTTTAATTGATTTCAAATCATTTTGTTTTTTCAGTCAGCTAGTCAGGTACCTTCTGAATAGTCACCTAAACCGCGACCACGACCTCCTCGCATCGCATCTGTTCGCTCCGGTCGAGGTGAATGGGTGCGAGTTTCGAGGAATTTGGCATGGCAGCAGCACAGGACTACCAGGAAAAAACAGCTCTGCGATATTATAATTGTTTCCTGGAATAATTGCAAATTATTTTGATTGTTTTCTAATATTATTATTAACCCTTTTTCAATCTAATATCTGCTTTATAAATGGGTATTTACATAAATGGAATTATTCAATTATTTTATTCAAATATTTCCTCAAACATTTATAAATTAATAATCAATAATAAAAAGACATCAGTTTTTTAAACATTTTGAAGGCACCTTTGTGAGCATTAAACAAATTTCTTAGCAGTGCGCGCAGCGAATGCATCATATGCCACCCTCTTATTCTATCTCATATACCATTAAAGACCTTGCGTAGCCATGCAGGCGCCAGCAATCCACGGAAATTCAAATCCTTAAGCGCATACACAAATAAAATCGAGAGAAAGAACAAAGTGGCAAAAGTTGCTTCAGTTGCCGGACTATTAGGACTTTCGCTAGTAAGTCGTTCTAAACTATAAAACGAAATAAATTCACCTTATTTACTCGCAAAAACTAAATTGTAAATAAATTACTTATGGACGAAAATTTAACTGATTTAAGAGTTAATTTTTGCTATTATATGATTTCAAACATTTTCCATATACATATTCGTAAAGAGCTCGACATGTTTCGTGAAAAGTGAACATTCTTCGATCCCCATTTATTCTCCGTATATGTTGCTATCACTCTTTAAAAATGTTCGTTTTTCTATATTGTTGGACAACAGAGCGCAATCCTTAAGACAATCAATTATATAGAATCAGATCATCAGCAAACAACAACCATTTCATCGATTGAAAAGAAGCCACGTCATCAATAAACAGCAAGAAAAGCAACGGCCCACATTGTGACGCCTGGAGTGACCGTTATCTTAGTAGAAAGAAAATTATTTATTTTGACATATTGTGCGCGATTTCTCAAATAAATACTGAACCATCTAAGAATTACGGAAGAAAAACTTAGTTTACCTAATTTATCCCTTTGACTGCCGACTTTTATTCAGCCACTTATTCAGCTATTAACTGTCACCCGAAACTGGGTGATGCGGTAGTCAACGTGTTAAAAATTAAAACTGCTATATTAACCCTGTCGAAAGCTTTAGCAAAGTCAGTATAAATCACATCCACCTGGTGACCATCCTCCATTGTGCTCATCACGAAGTTTGAGAAGAGCGCTAAGCTAATTGAACAGGAACGCCCAGGGCTAAAACCATTGAGGGTAAATAACTTCCTTAACCAAGAAGCATAACTTAGAGTGAATAATGAATCCAGTAGCTTAGGAATAATGTTCATAATAGACACACCGCGGTAATTAGTCATGTGTGTTTAGATCCAAAAATAAGCCCGTATGGAGGCATTTATTGAAAATTTCTCTAGAGGGACAAGTAAGTCTTAGAACAATTTTTTAGCAACGTTCAACAGAATCCGGACTCGTACTGTTATCAATATTCCTTAATACAGACAACACCTCACTGTCCCACAAACATAAATTGCTTATATTCAAGAAATGCTCGTGATTTAAGTAAATAGTGGAGTAGAGAATTCGGTGTTTCCAATATCAGACGTTTACACAGGACTAAAGTATAAGCAGAAAATTGTATGTTTTTGTTTCATGTTCACGTCCACGTATGTACATTTTACATAATAAAAATATGAACTTTTCCAGTGCAGAAATTATTCCCCAAGCGGTGTTGAAGGTATTTTCACTGTTAAATTTTTTGAAAGTCTAACAAAATTTCTCACATGTATTCCGACCTTTTGGGATCCATTTATTTTGTAGCTATAAGCCGAACACTATTTAAATCAAAATCCAGAAGCTAAATATCAGATGAAGAGCGCATTGTGTTTTTAACAGACTTAAAAAAAAAATTAGGAGGACCTCAATTCGACTGTTTTTTGTTTTTCTGTACGTCTCGCGATATCTTCGCTGATTGCAAGTTTATAAACTCAAATTACTATAGGTTTATAAACTTGCCTTGGCTGGCACCGTCTCCAAAAAAATCTGATTTTTTTAAAAATTTACTTTTTGACAAAAACGAAGTGCCATTCCAATATTTTTGCCAATTTTCTTTTAACACATAAATGTAAGCTGAAAAAGGGGTGCATTATCCTACGTGATTTTATACAAAAGATTAAATTTTTAAGATTTCTAAGGTAGCCAGTGTTTCTAAAAGTTATCAATATTTAGTGAGCGGACCTCAGGAATAAACGATTTTTTGTGAAATGTTAACTTATGAATTTTTCAATTTTCATTTGAAGTGGGTACAACAAATAACTGTGAAACTTTGGATAATCGAAAATGTAAACACTATTTTCTAGAAATGTGATCTTAAAAATTGGTACCAGGAATACTTTCGACATTTTTCAACAGATTTGAAAGACTGTTTGCTTAAAAAAATATTGTTATTATTTATGATTCTTTTTGTATTGTATTTTACTGAAAAACAAAATCTGAAAATGTTTCCGCAATTTGTGTCGAATAAAATTTTAGAAGATATAACGTACCGCTGGCAAAGAGAACTTAATTTAAAAATTATTGTAAAAATGCATCAAAATCTCACCTTTTCAAAGTTACCTCGTAAATCAAATTTCCTCTCAGTGGAAGCTGAAGAAAAAACCGTCTTAAAGGCGAATTTTATCCCTATATAGTAAAAATGTATCTTGAATCTCCAAATCCTAGCCAATTGTTGTTAAATGGTGTTTCCCCAGAAATGATCAAAAATTAAAAGAACATTTATTTCAATGATGGCAAATCAGAGTTCTTGTTGATTTAGCAAATATTGCGGTCACATCTTAAGTTTTTTTAAGTAAATTATTATTCTCCATTAAGTTCTATAATTGTTTAAACCATTTTCATATAACTCTCTAGGAAAGAACAAGTTATTTAGACTGGTGCTTTCTCGACTAGTTTAAACCAATGACCGCATTCGCAGCGCTTCGGCTGGTCCTTCTGTAGCCACATCCACTGGACGTAGGTCTGGTCTTCTTCACCTGGATGATTTTAAATTGATAAAAATGGGGAAAAAAAAGAAAAACCAGCCTCAAACAGTGAAATACTCACAAATGCAGCCGACGATTCTGGCTTCGAACGCTGATGGAATCAAGTTGGGATTTTCTTTAGTGCCAGCACCTCGTTTGAATACTTTCATGTCGAAGGGGTTGTCGTTGCCGGCGGCTTTTGCTAATAGTTCTCGCTTTTCAATACCGGTGGCATGCTCTATGGGGTCGTTCATCACTGAAAAAAGAGGATGGAATTTGTGGTTACATAAAAAGATAAAAATTTCATTGTGAGGTTATGTCGGCAATTAGAAAAGTTACTGGGAAATGGGATTATACGTCTTTAAAGCGGACAGCATTGTCTACAATTCGAAAAGATCTTGCATTACGCAAAAAAGAAGCGTCTTTTCGGAAATCGATTGTAAACAAAAGTTTACTCCCATGAAATGGGGTGCCTTATCAAAAGCGATGCAGCTGAAAAGAGCCCCAGAGGCTCAATTAAACGAAGCATCCTTTGTGCATTTCCACACGAAGCGCTTTACTATAACAATTTCTTGCGAGAATCGCTCGGAAAAGACCAAGTTTAAACGAAAAACCAAGGAGTAAATTACGTAACCTAAGAGGGCAACTCATGTAAAAAGGTAGCTGTCACTTTTTTAAGGCTACTTACTTTTGCAAAATCGCACTGGAGTGTATGCAATATTTTGGCGACCGGCCCTAAGAATAATGCGACTGCACAACGATGCCATTTTTTACTCGCTTTTAGTGGTTTACACCCCGCTAGAAATCAAAAAAATTCTCGTCTCCACTACGAAAAAAATCTATCGGCCGACGAATGACATTTAATAGAATGAAGTTGGCAACTGGCAAGGACTGCTGTAAAAATGAACTGCCATATCGATGGCTTCAAAAGTTGTTCTTTTAAAATCTATTATTAAGTCGTAATTTCACTCTAAACTCTCATATAAAACAAATTTATATGAAGTACAGTATATTTTCCAAGCAATTTCCTTTAAAAAACGATTTTACTTTAATACACAATTGCCTCCACACCGACCACACAGAGGGCACTAACACCGACTAGAATGGTTTCCGGGGAAACAAATTAAACGTAAACAAGAAACCGACACTTTTCAGCATTTTAACAGTTTCCTTAGTTTATTCACGATGGTTTCCTCGAAAGGTGTGATAACTTTTGATATATCCAAAAATGAAATGTTTCAGTTGACGGAGAACTACAAAACGTTTCATCGTAAGGTTAAAATGGACTGGAAGGTGGAACAGTGAGTTAAATTGCTGCATTGTTGGGATAAATTGAAAACTTTCTCTGGTCTCCTTTCAGAAATGATATTGAATTAAAAAAAGATAAATTGCTTAATACAAATCTTTTTGTTATTCCTGGGCCACAGGAGAAATTTACTGAAGATGAGTTCAAGGTGCTAAAAGTAAGTTTTTATTATAATTGCCCGCTTGAGTGCAATATTGTATTTACCGCCCTTTTTGTATAAAATATAAATTAAATTGGGTAAGATTATAGGTATACAAAAATTGAGTAAAGTATTCGTGAACTTTTAGTAGGTATCAATTGCGGCGAAAGAAATTCTACAAAGTTCTAATGGGGAACTTGTATACATTTTTTGTAATTACATTTACCATATGCATTTTTTCTTATAAGGACTGGTTCAGAAAAAAAAACAACTACCTATGATGGATGAAAGCAACAAGACAAACGTATTTTTTAATCAAATTATATTGATTATTCTATTACTTAATCATCTACATTATTTACAACCGACATGCAATAATTACTACGTGCTGTAAAATTGGTGAACTTTTTGCTTCATTCATTCATTGAATTTTTTACAGAGAGTATCAAACGTATCGGACGCTCTTTTATACTTTTATACAAGTGTCTACAGTAGGTGTTTAAAAAATTAGACGCAGTCGGTTATTTTAAGAAATCCGGAAATTTTGTCAACTGTACCAGTTGGTAGGTAATGATTCCAAGATATTTTGGCAATTAGGGATTTACCAAATCTACCTGATTAAGACTGGAACCGTTTTAATATTAGTCCCTTTTGAGGGAAATGCTTGTTGACAAATACATAATTGGAAATTTTGTATGAAGACGGCTTTTGAAGAGTAGGGGAGAGTCGCCAGTCATGGGCCACCTAAGGTTAAATGCATTTAAAATTATTGTAAACGTTTCGTTTACATAATTAATAGCGCAATATTAAAATTTGGATGATAATTTACCTTTGTGGAAAGTTTAAGGCAAGTTTGACTTTCTTTTATAATAAAAAATAACGTTTGAAAAAAACGTGCAAGTGGCCCAATTTAGGTGACGAGTCGCCTAATGTGGGCCACCTATTGAATAGCACGTAAAATATCTGAAAAACGCGAAAATGGTTCGACATATTGTTTAAAACACCGTTACTTATTATATTTAATGAAACAATGAATTGACGTTAATTAATTCGTTGATCAGAAATATATTTGAAATTTAAATTCTCAATAAAGAGTTAATCATCATAAATTAAGTATTTACTCAATGACATGTAACATTTTATAATCTAAAATAATAACAATAGGCTTAATATACTAAATTTACTAAATATCTCATGTACACTTACCGTTTTAATGAAAAAAACATTTTTCCTTCAGATAGTGTTGCTTTGTTTACATCGCGTGAGTGACCCGTATTAGGCGCCCTTTCGAATTGCACAGTGGCCCAAATTAGGGGAAATGACATTTTTCCAGATTGTTTAAATTAATTAGTATTGTTATAGTTTTTAAATTGCAAATACACTATATACTATATAAACATATTATACACTTCGCATTAGAACAAATTTTAGATTCATTAGATGTATCAATTTGTTTTTATCGACGAGCAAAAATGTCAGATTTTTAAGTCGGCAGATACATTTTTACGAGATTGTTGTAACATTATTAATTTTGAATTAAAATTAGTATTTCTTTCATTATTTTGTTCTACATTCATTTTCAATCAAATTTGGACATTAATTAATTTTCAAAAACTCGGTAAAATTGAAAAAAATGGGTGGCCCGAAATAGGAGCCGGCCCAAATTAGGCAACTCTCCCCTACACTTGTGATTCATATTGACAGCAGTAAGCCTTTTTTGAATGTGCTTTTATAAACCGGAGTTTAGAAAAGTTTTTAAGTGTCTACAATTTATTTAAAAATGCGACGTAGTAAAGACATCGCCATTGAAAAGAGAAGTGTTATAGTACGTCTACTGAAGTCAAAAAACCTCTCCAACTGAGAAATCGCGCGTCTAGAAAATATTTCGGCATCCACAGTTGATAAGATAGCACGAACTCTGAATCTTTTCCTCTGCGTCAGAAAGTACACGGACAAATTGTAGAAGAAAAACGAAAATATCTACCAGGACCGACAGGAAAATTCTGCATGTGGTACTACAAGAATGTCGAGCACCCGTTAGGACCTTACATAGGCAACATAAAGAGCAAAGGGTGGATATTTCTCAGATGACTCTTCGTAAACGATTTCATGAGGCATTCTTAAAATGTAGACGTCCAGCAAAGAAGCCAAAGTTGACAGGAAAAATGAGATTAAAAAGATTACAATGGTCTATATTACACGAAGACTTTACACTTGATTATTGGGAAAATGTAAATATATTTAAATATATTTGGAAATTTTTATTTTATTGTAGTTTGTAAAATACACGAAATTACTCAAAATTTTTAAATTTAATATAAAGAACAGTTAAACACCCCCCCCCCAGCTATTATGATATGGAAATGCATTAGTGGAGAAGGCCCGGGCCGAATATATTTTGTGGATGGAATTTTGCGTTCCGACCAGTATAAGATCACGTTGAAAGACGTGCTTTTACCACATATCAATTCATTTATGTATGTGAGGTCGAATTAAATATTTATGCAAAGCGGAGCACCTTGTCATACATCGCAAGTAATTAAAGTTTTCTTAAATGATGAGAAAATTGAAGTTCTTCCTTGGCCCGGCAATTTTCCAGATCTAAATCCAATAGAGAATTGTTGGGAATATTTGAAATCGAAAGTGTATAGTCGTCCAAACCCAACAATATAATTAAAAAAATAAAAATATCGATGATATTGGGAATAACGACGAATGTCTTTAAAATATGATTAAAGCATGTATAGCAAGTATGCCTAGAAGAATTCAAAAAGTTGTGAAACAAAAAGATTATATTTAATATTTATAAATAGTCACTATCAATATGCTTAAATGTAAAATAAACTGTTTTTTTGGAAAAAATACTTCTATCAATTCAAAACTCTTACATTTGTATCATTTTCCCTCTTTTTTCCATGTGCGTTTAATTTTCTGAACACATACTGTACGTTAGAGGTGTGTTTCTTCGCTTTTTTTTAGTTTTCTTTTAATATTAGCCCAATATTTTTCAATTGGCCTTAGTTCTACTTCCGGTCTGAAAATTCCAATAATAAATAATAAAGTCCCCATTTAAGCCCAGCATGCACAAGGTATGACATAGAATGTGAATTAGCTTTAAAAGATTGCAATTCCGGAGTTTGAGATCTACTTCCGGTTTGAACAACTCCAAAGGTCATTTAGAGGGCGAAAAAGTTATTTTTTTTTAAAAATGTTTCGAACAAAAGTTATGCATTTTTGATTGTGAAATCCGAATTCGAGGTCAAAATATACCCATTCAATTTAAAAATTACACTTCCGGTCTAAATAATTTTCGCATTTTCGGTCGAGATCGGAAGCTGAAAATAGCGCCAATCGATAGAGCGTACTCAATTTACTTAAATGTAGCAATTGCCTTGGCGTAAAAAAAATTGTTGACCGATTTAGAAGGGGTGGACGGGTAGTTTTGGACAGCCTGTACATCCGTGTTAATTTTCTCTGTTGTCATTAAAGGTGATGATTTCTGACCACACGTACATATTTGCATACCAAACTAAATATTTAACGGACAATTTGGTGCATTGATGATTCTTAAACTTGGGATCTGTATCACCCCTCTTCTTTGTCATATAAAATTCCTGTCTTGGAAGTTGGTTGAAGTCCACTTTCACGTAAGTTTCATCATCCATAATGCAGCAGTCGAATTTCGTTAGAAAATTTTCATACAAAATCCGGCTCCTGGATTTTGCAACTTGGTTCTTTTCTGGTGTTCTGTCCGGTCTTTTCTGATTCGTTGGACCGTAGCAGATGATGTTCCAACCTTATCAGCCACATCTCTCAACAATAGTTTGGGATTCCGTTTAAAGTTGGCTACCACTTCTTTGGCCAATTTATGGTTTGCCGAACCAGATTTCTTTCCTGATCCGGAGTTTCTCTGGACACTAGAAGATTCCCGAAATTCATTTTGGATGGTCGTCTTTGGGATTTTAAACTTTTTAGCGAGGTCCCTTTTTGAAATATTTGGATTTTCCATATGTGTGGAAAGAATTAATTGGCGATGTACTTTTTGGCTGGCATCCATCTTTACTACACAAGATCTTTGCACTTAAAGACCTTGCATATATAAGTGTAAACCCTTTGATAGTTACAATACTACCTGCGTTCCAGAATTTTGTTTGCCTGGGGGTGAATAGTGGGGCGGACAGGTGGGCGGTTTTTTTTTTTCTGAATCAGTCTCAGTCAGTTAGTTCATAAATTTAAGAAAAATATTTAAGTAACCAGATTTACTAGCGACGATATTTATTAAGAAATAGACATGATAATGACTACTTTAAATGACCTTCAGGAGACCTTGTAGAATCAAGTAAATGCCTAATTTTGATTTGAATGAAGGGATTTTTTTCAAATTGAAACAATTTCGAAAGATTTAATGTCGCATGTGTTTGTTAGCTAGTGTTTAGTTATCCCAATTTTTAGCTATTGTTATATATTACAATTCGGAACAGATACAAAATAAAAGAGGAATTTTATTTAAAAATATTTTCGCCTTTGTTAACTAATTATATCCTTTTATTTAAATTCTAGGAATATGTCGAAGACGGTGGTAGAGTAATTGTTATGTTGGGCGAAGGTGGTGAAACTGAATTTAACACAAATATTAATTTTTTTCTCGAAGACTATGGCATGTACATAAACAGCGGTAAGTCTTGTTCATAATTACCTATATTACGTTACAAAATTATTAGAAAATAAACGAATTATTTTTAGATACTGTAGTTAGACCGAATTACTACAAAACCTTCCATCCAAAAGAGTGCATAATTGGTGGGGGAGTTGTGTGCGAATCGATGTGGCAATATCTTTTGAATCTTCAGATAGAACAAATTGATTTTCAGTTCACCGATGAAAAGTACAAAATCCTGTTTCAATACCCTTTTGGGGCTACTTTGAATGTCGGGGAGCCGGCAAGTATTATGCTGACGACAGGACCAGTAGTCTATCCGTTTAATCGGCCACTAGCTGGGTACTATTGTAACGAGAAAAATGGAAAAATTCTTGCTATTGGATCCGGGCACATGTTCCAGGATAAATTCGTCACGGATAAAACAAATGACGCTATTTTGGATTATCTGCTTAATTTGATGCTGAGTGATGAGATTAAGTATTCACACCTGGATTTTAATGATATTGAGGTAATTAATGAGTGTGGGAAATTTAAAATGCATTAGGGATCACAGATAATCATGAAATTGAATAAATAAGATTATTTATTTTTTATTTTTATCGACTACAATATATCGATAATGTGTGTTTAAAATTTGATGTAGATACAAGTAGTTTTTTTTAAAACTGAATTTCTCATGAATCAAATTCGTAACCACGATTATTTTACTATTGATCCGATTAATTTGAAACCTAGCATAATGATTTTTAGCAGAATTATACAGAGACTGAACGAAGGATTTTATTTTTTCCTTCATAGAGTGGAAAGTGAACTTTTTACTCAATTTTGTTAAAAATAAATTTTTCGTTAAACTCTTTAATAAGACTTTAGAAAAAACACACTGTTAAATAAATGACCGTAAAACTTTTGATTTCGGATAAGCCAATTTCGAACTACAGTGGTCATAACAAAGTAACTACAAAAATGACCTATTTGGATGGCGATTATTTCTAAAAATATTATTTTTGTAACAAAAGTCTGGAACAGACTTTGTACTTTCGACTATACAGCGTGATCCAAAAGTATGGAAACGGCTAAATAACTTTCGAGGAATGCATTTTGGAGAAAAAAGTTGTAGGCAAAAGTTTTAGGAATTTTCCCCAGCTATTCAATGGTGACCTTAGATTTGACCTTGACACTGGCCTTGAAGGTCATTTCAAGGTCAAGTTGACTTTTTTAAATTGGAACCCTTATTTTTGACCGCGGAAATGGAAAGAGCGGAAAATTTTACGTCTGACTATGATCTTAACCATGACCTCGAAGGTGATATCAAGGTCAATATGACTCTTTAAAAGAGAACTGCATTGTTACTGCGGATTTGTAAAGAGTGGACGTTTTACATTCGAATGTGACCTTGACAACAACCTTGACCTTGAACATGACCTTGGCAATGACCTTGAAGGTTATATCAAGGTCAAGGTGGTTTTTTGAAGGGGAAACCATGTTTTTGACCACGGGAATGGAAAGAGCGGAAAATTTAACGACCACGGAAATGAAAAGAGCGGAAAAGTTAACGACCGATCATGGTGAAGTCGATTAAGGCAAGGTCAAGTGTGTCATGGTCAAGGTCACATCCGGGCGCAAAACTTCTGCTCTTTCCAAATCCGCAGTAACAATGCAGGTTCCCCTTTAAAAAACCATCTTGACCTTGATATGACCTTCAAGGTCATGGTCAAGGTCATAGTCGAACGTTACCTTTTCCGCTCTTTCCATTTCCGTGGTCAAAAACATGGTTTCCCCTTCAAAAAACCACCGCTCTCTCCATTTCGTTGGTCAAAAACATGGTTTCCCCCTCAAAAAACCACCCTGACCTTGATATAACCTTCAAGGTCATTGCCAAGGTCATGTTCAAGGTCAAGGTTGTGGTCAAGGTCACATTTGGACGCAAAATTTCCACTCTTTGCAAATTCGCAGTAACAATGTAGGTTCCTCTTTAAAAACCCATTTTGACCTTGATATGACCTTCGAGGTCATGATAAAGACCATAGTTGGACGTAAAATTGTACGCTCTTTCCATTTCCGTGGTCAAAAATAAGGGTTCCAATTTAAAAAAGTCAACTTGACCTTTAAATGACCTTCAAGGCCATGGTCAAGGTCAAATCTAAGGTCACCATTGAATAGCTGGGGAAAATTCCTAAAACTTTTGTCTACAACTTTTTGCTCCAAAATGCATTCCTCGAAGGTTATTTAGCCGTTTCCATACTTTTGGATCACCCTGTATATATAAATAGTTGAAAATAAAAAGTTAATAGAAATAAAAAAGATATACATATTTTCCTTTGCAAAAATTCCTAAAAATCATGACTAGGTGTAACCCCTTAAACAATATTACGTATCGATGCATTTTATGTGTTTTTAACATATTTCCTTTTCTATTTGGATGGGTTTCTTAATTTAATTCTTGCAGATAAATGACAATAAGATTCTCACAGACATTGGTTTCATAGCAGAACAGCCAAAAATGTGTTTGGTTGAGTCAAGAGCTGGGGAAATACCAGCTGACTTTAAAAAAATGTTCGTCATGGAATTATACTCGCTTAGTAACGACATGCTAAGGGAAGTCATAGATGCATATCAACAATTAAACGTGAAGTACGAGCCACTAAAGATAATCAAGCCGCAGTTCGAAATACCTTTGCCATCTTTACAGCTTGCGGTAAGTTTTTGTTGTTAAATTTTTAAAGTTAAAATATGTCGCTTTGTTCTTGAAGACTTATTACATTGGCTTCAGATTTGTTTTATTTGTTTGACTATCATTTTATATGGTTTGGTTTTTGTCCTCAAAAGCTTGTAGCATCATCGGGTAAAAAAAAAAACTTATTAAATAATACTAATATGGTCACTTTCAAGTGTATTAAACACCTTCTGGGTAAACTCCCAAAGTGAAACCACTACTAAAGTTTGAAATAAACGATGTGGTATGCTCTCTTTCATGTAAACTAGTCCTTAATTATCGAATTTTGAAAAATTAAATAGATTTCCTAGATATAGATTTCTTTGCAAGCTAGTCTAGTCGATTATACACTGAGTCACATAACTATGGACACACAAATATTCATTTCTATTCTGATGTTTTCTATATCTACTCTATAAGTGAAAATCAACTTCTATTGTCTTGGCCATCTGCTGGTTTCTTTTTAAATTACACGTTATTTTGACATAGATAGCTCCTTCGTGATCAAAAAATTATGTAAAAAATAGTATCATATCTCCGTGGTACGTAATGAAAAGATTTACGCTCGAACAACGTTGGAAAATATTTAAAACTTATTTCCAAAATGAGTGCTGTAACATTGTAACATTGAACAGTGTTTATTTAATAGAACACTTGATGGTCTACTAGTGCTATATTAAAAGCTTGCCGTGAACAAATTAAATTATTCCATAATGATAAATTTCATGATGATAAAATACGAAAACAAACATTATTATTGGGAAATCAATCAATAAAATAAACAATATATAGTATATCAAAAAAGTAGAAAGGATGGTAGCCGTAAATCCTACAAAAATAGGAAATTATAGCTCAAACTTTTGTACTTTGACGGCTGAAAAAAAAATGATTTTTTGTGTAAATTTACATTTTATGTTAAAATTGAACAGGTGAGGCCGGCGTCGGTAGTTAAAACTTTAATCTGATTTTTATCAAGTATCTTGTTTTTACCTCATTAATACGATAACTTGGACACTTCGTAATTGATTGATTGAAAACATTTTTCATGAACATTTTTGTTATCGTGTGACAAATTTTTTACAGTGTGTAATTTCAGGCATTTTGAATATAGAAATTTAGAGGGAAACACGTACACTATTTTGTCAATAATTAAAAAACTAAAAGATAAAACTGAGCTAAAGTGGAGAATTCTTGATTTTAATTTTTAGTTTCTTTTCATTAATATTTTGGAAGACTAGTTTTTTCAAGGGACCTTCACTTCAGTAAAGTCTAGACTGCTAATAAAATTTAAACTATGATTAACCACCGCTGTTTAAAATAATGTGATTTCATTTATTACTTTTCTAATACAATTCCATCTAAATAGTTTCATAATTTTGTTAAATAAGCCTGTAGATTGAAGACTACTTTCAGGATTATGTCACCATGGTGAAATACAAACCCTACTGTTAATATTTTTATGTTATAACTAGTTAGTGAATCCTCAATATTTTAATAATGATTTGAGATTAAACTCAGTATAGTTTTTAACCCTTTCGCTGCCACAGTGGTCTCATGGGACCGGCGCACAGTGGGCTGAAAAACTTCGCTAGTGGACTTAGGGATTTGGAAAAAAAAAAATGTTAGATCTCCATAAATTATTACGATTTTTGAATTCTATCATCAAATACAACACAAAAATACTAATTGCAATTTTTTGATTTAACTCGTATTTTTCGAGTTATTTAATTTTAAAGTTTTTTTTGCATGGAAGAAAACCAAAATATGAGAATTTCTCGTAAATTTCAAACTATCTCAAGAAAAAGGTAAAAGTTTATGATAGTACATATTTTTTGACTATTAATGCACTATATCTCTAACTGCGCTTTTTTGCGCTAACGCGGAAAATAATTGTTTTTATATATTTTTTATCTTTTATTTCACACCACCCAGAGAGGTTAAAGACTAGGCGCTTTTTTTTCAGTGGTATCCCCAGTAGGCCTAGTCCACTTGCATAAAGCCATCTGACCAAAGTTATTATGTTATGTAGGTATGTATTGTAATTTCGTGACAAAACAACATTTCTGAAAATAAAAAAATAAAAAAAAAATATGTACACAAAAATATGTCACCAAATCACAAGCCATTTTTTACGTCAAACTTTACTGCTCCGAAAAAATAAAGGAGTAATATAAATACAGTGTGTAGCTAGTGCGTCTATCATAAAGTGTAACAACGTACTGGGCACTGTGTAATCAGGCTTGGTTAAGGGGTAACCCACTGTTGAGACCCAAAAAATGAAATTTTTTTTAAAAATTGATTAAAAAAAAATATCAGAGATATCTTTTTGATTTTTTCCACACTTCTTTACTGAGGACTAAAGTTTACATTTCTGTTATAAGAAGAAAATCTTTAACAAAATGGCGGCCGTCACGATGCAGCGCCCACGTAGTCAAAAAAAAACAAATACAAATTGCGCCTCGTAAAATCCTAGCCAAAGTATGCATCTGCAAACATGTACCAAAGAAAAATCCCTCAATATTTGTTATAAAGGATAGAAATAACCTATTGTTCCGGAAAAAAAAAAATCTGATGACTTAGTGCACTTTCGAACATTAATGTATCGATTTTCATTATTTTTTAACGCGGAAAAGTTGATCTTAAATCAAAAAAATTTGTTTTTTATTCTAGTAGTAGGTTATTTCTATAGTTAAATATTAAATAAAAGTGTATACAAAATTTGAAGTAAATCGGCCCAATAGTTTTTTCACAATTTTACGACGCGCACCGAAAAAGAGCTTTTTGAGAAAAAAGCATTTAAAGTTTTCTTAAAGAAATTTTGTGACATAAGTAAAAAAAGGGTTCCTAGCTATAAGCGTGTCCGCTTGGACCTAAGCAAGAAAATCCCATACCTATACCATACATGGATGTGTCGTTATGAGTTAAGTCTGGAGGTACCATATTTATTTCGTATATCAAAAAACAGGGGAACTAGAGGGCGAATACCTTTTGAACATTAGGTCCTCCTAGTGTCCAACAGAGATTGAGTTTGGATTTTAGATTGCTGTAGTTATATCATATACTAATGTACTTTGAAATGACAGTGAGAAAATATATATATGTAAATTGAAATGAGAAGTTTGGAAGCAGTGTGAATCTTCAAGGTCAGTAAGTAACAGCTTCCTTTGAGTGTCCAGAGCTGGAAATGAGATATATGATAAAGGGCGTCAAGATATACATGTATGCCAAAAATGATGAAAATCGAAGGAGTGGAAGGGTCTCATTTTTTTGAGCAATTATTCGTGTGAATCTTCAAGGTCAGTAAGTAACAGCTTCCTTTGAGTGTCCAGAGCTGGAAATGAGATATATGATAAAGGGCGTCAAGATATACATGTATGCCAGAAATTATGAAAATCGAAGGAGTGGAAGGGTCTCATTTTTTAGAGCAATTATTCGTATATTCATTATTCCATTGATTCACTTGGTTCGAGAGCTAAGGAATTCCAAATCAAAAGTTGAGGGATTGGTAAGACTCAATCGAAAAGTCTCATCATCAAAAATAATGGTCCCCGGTGGGAATTGAGCTTCCTGTTTCGTTTTCATCATTTCATATGATATTCAAGTGAAAATGAGCGATTGCTACCCATAAAGTGCAGTCAAAATGAATGAAGTGAGATTCAAGCTAATTGCTCTGCAATGAGTCACATACATGCTCTTAGACACAAGATGATTGTTGATTGACCCTCTATAATGTCATAATTAATCATAATGAGCAATTATATTCAGGTATATGGAAGATTTGGTTTACATAGGTCCAAAAGTCAATGCTTATAGCTAGGAACCCTTTCAACTAACCCTTAACCAGCGAATCTCCGGTGATAGTGGGTACCTTCTAATTATAATAGTATAAGGAACTATGTATTAGTGTATTATATAATATACATTTAGAAAGTATTATAATAGGTAATACACGCGGCAGCTGTTGGAGCGGCTATAAGGCCGTGCGCGCTCCGAAATCGTAGTTGAACGGAGCGGAACTGTGAGCGCTGTAGAAAGAACAATTATTTAGATATCGATCTGAAATTTTACACAGATATTCTTGAAGTGCTAATCTATCGAAATCTATAAAAAAAAATCCAAAATTTTTTTTTTTAACAGTGAGTTACCCCCTTAATGACAAAAATTCGTAACCGTAATTATATAACTACTGATTTAGACTAAATTCCAAGAAAGGATGAAATATCATGAAATGTCATGGGTGGTGTGGACATATTGAATACCGTTTCATTTTTGTTGTTTGGACTTATTAACAGTGGTGGGCTTTAAAAAATAACGGCTTTGTTTTTAGTTTACATGCGTTTCATAGAAATTTCAAACCATTTTATCTCGGTAAGTTAAAACTTAATCAAAAAAAGTCAAAGTATAAAAGGAATTTGTTTTCATTGGTAGAACTCAAAAATATGGTTTTTAGCCCCTAAGTCCACAATTTGATTTTTCAGCCCACTGTGCGCCGTTCTTCTTTTTCATTTGGGCCATGGTGGTCACTGGTATACAAATACCTATATACCGTATGAATTAAAAACTGTGCTATTATTTAAATTAAAAAACGTTCTGCTATTTATTCTTTGCTGTCATACAATTTTTAATATAAAATTTGTTTTGTGGGCTAGTGGTGCAAGTTAAAAAACTCAATTGGCAGCGAATTTTTGCAGTAGAACTTTAAAATTGTTTTGCAGCTTCTATATGCAAATTTGAATCTCGTATATGCTATATTTCTTAATTTTGAAAATACAATTGAAATATACATATGTATAGTATATATCTATCCAACGAAGTGTAGAAAATAGCAATAGTATAAATTGCAAAAATCCAAACAATAAAAAATAATCTAAAATAATTTTAGGTATTCCCGCCAGTTTTTAGTGAGCCCCCACCACCGCCTCTGGAGTTATTCGATTTGGATGAAGCTTTAAGTTCACCGCGATTGCAAATTGCGCAACTAACAAGCAAATACCTTGCAGCTATTGAGGACAAAGACCCTAAAAAGGTGGTCAACGACAAGGAGTTAGAGTACTTCATCCGAGAGTGTGGCAAGATTGTTGGCATTACACATGGGGACCAAAACGTGGAAGCTAGAGAAATTCTCTATACAATAGGAGTAAAAATTGCTCATTATAAGAAAATTGATAGGGAATAATAAATATTTAACGATGTGTTTTTTAATGATGTGGAATAAATTGCTTTTTTATAAATTGATGAGTAACCGATTTCAAAATTGCTACAGAAGCATGCGTATATAGTCCTTCAACAACCTTGAATATGATACTTTTTTATCGGGTAAGCAGAATATTTTCATGAGAATATGCAGAGTGTAACTTTTTCATTATTTCGGAAAAAAAATTCAAAAATGCTTAATCGTGGGAAAAGCGACGGTGTGCGGCGTCACGTTGCCTGGCATGTAGAGGAGTTTCCTTATTTTAAAATTGCTTACTATAAAAAATTATTTTTCAAAATCGCGTGCGGGACAACGAATTATTTTTGTTTTCTAAAAGAGAGGTAAACTGAAAGTATAAATAAAATGATGGCACTAAATTTAGTACTTATACCTACATACATACCATTTCTTTGCGGCGCTGCAGCATTATGAATTCTGTCGAAAGCTAGCTCGATGCAAGCGGAGTAATGAGCAGGAAGTGTTCCGTGGTGTCCTCTTACCAAAAAGAACGCTGACATAAATGTAATAGTTATCAACACGTTGCGTGAAGCAATTAGTCGCTCGTTGATGGTATTTTGACGAAGCATGAAAACAACGGAGAAACAAAGGTTTCTTACCGATTGGCTTGTATGCATCTGTAGCATTTTGATGAATTAATAGAAGGTTAAAAACAAGGCAGTTTTATAATTAATGGCTCTGGAGTAGATGTGCAAAAACCTGACCATATTTTGGGATTTTCTTCCCGAAAATATGTGTTTTTTTAAAAGATTTTTATTAAAATTAATCAACATTACATTTTTTTATAAGTTTTAACGTAAACCGTATTTTTAGAAAAGTCCTTTGTGGTTGTGGAATATTATTGATCACGGAAAGACTTTATTTTGATTGTACTTCTATATTTTCTCATAAATTCTCCTTACCTAAAATTCTTTAAATACTCTTTCGACATTTAGATCTTTCTTACAAATTCTTTGTTAAATATTTTTATATAATTTTTATTTAATATTTTATTTTAATAAAGTAATTTTCAGGCTTATTTTAATCACGTGAGAGGACAGACTACCTTTTAAATTAATTTTTTAAACAAGATCATCACTAATAGTTCCCAGTATATCGTTCTCGTGGAAAGTTGATTGCTAAAGTTTTCTTACCTTATGGAGTCGCTTATTTATGGCGCTGATTTTGGTGTTGGGGTGTTCATTTTTTGACATGCTAAACATGTCGCTCTACGGACATGTTGAAAAGTGATAATTTGAGTGATAAAGTTTTAATTTTCACAGGATTGTTTAATTAAATTATTTAAAAAATGGTGGTAAACTTGACCATCGAAAATCGTGAGGTGTTTGATGAAAAAAATAAAAACAAATTTAAAAAATGTGAACCGAATTGCATGTATGTATGAATGCATGAGTGTATGCATGAATGTATACATGAGTGTGTGTATGAGTGTATGCATGAGTGTGATTACGGTAATGATGACAGTAATGATTAAGGTAATGATAACGGTAATGATGACAGTAATGATGAAAGTAATGATTACTGTAATGATGACAGTAATGATTGCGGTAATGATGACAATAGTGATGACGGTAATGATGAAAGTAATGATAACATTAATGATGACAGTAATGAAGATAGAAATAATTCCACTAGCTGGTTTTGCATAATTTGTTTCTAAAACTTTTGCCAAAAAACATAATAATCACACACAAAACATTCAATGCTGGCAATTTGTTGCCAACAATCATTGTGACAAAATTACGCGTCAAATTGAATATTAATGAAACATTAAATCATATATATACTATACTATAAGAGCAATTCAATTAATAGCTTGAAGTAAATTTACAACTCTTTTAACTTAAAATTTGATTGTTAACCAGCTTTTTTTGTTAGTTAACGTACTATACGTTAGTTACAATCACATTTCTCATTATAAGATGACTATTTAAATGTAGATTGACATTTCCTTTAAATAAGGGGTTAGGGGCACTCAGAATGAAGATTTTTTCTGTTTTTTTTTAAATGCAGCATGTTGTTTGCTCATTGTTTCTATGAATATTTGAGAGTAACATTTCATGAACATTTGTGAAAATATCATTCAAAAATATTAATACTTCTTTTCAAAAACTGCTCAAGCGATCAACAGTTTATTATAAATATGAAAAACTATTGCTTAAGGAAAGGATCTAGAAAAAAATTTTTGGTTGCACAATGGCAGACTTCAAAAGCGAAAATCGTATATAAAAAAAGCAACCAAAGTCTAGCTTTGAAATGTGAACTGAATTGTTATTTAACTAAGAATTTCGTGACAATTGACCTCACAATTGTTGATGAACTTACTATTTTTATGTACGTTTTAACCATATTTTACTAAATGCGACAGCAGATTAAACAAAAGATTAGTTAGACAAAAATATGAGAAGTTAAAATCATAAACAACCGATTAAACATGTTTACGTTTTTTGGGCATTGTTTGCACAACAACTCACATAAATGCGGTAAATACGATGTGAGTCTGCTTATGAATAAAATTTCAAGTTAACTATTTTTAGTAGTTGGTATTGAACAAATAAAATGTTTAAAAACTTACAGAGTTTCAGACATATGGAAGGCGTGGTTTTTTAAAAATTTATTTTGTTTAAATTTATCAACTTTATTTTTCTGAGTCTAGCCAGTACCTAATGATTTTTAACCTCTAGATGGGAATAAATCTATACAAATAAATAGAATTGAAGTGATGTATCTGTCTGTTTCGAAATTAATACCAATATCAAATGGGATACGCTGTTATACGATATCTAAGCAATAAATATCTTTTTTTCAAAATTTTTGTCGGTCTGGATGTTTGTCCAGAACAGGTCACCGATCATAGTCGGTATTTATATTTACAAAATGCTCTTTGTTTGATCTCGATATCTTAAAGGGTTTCGTCTATATAATAAAAAGATGAAATCGAAAGTCCGTTTATTTGTTTGTTGCTCAATCATAGCTAAACGATTGCAACTTAGGCCGTTTTCGAATTCGCATGCACTTGCACTATTCCCTAATCATTTTTAGTGTACTTTGGAGAACACTACAAATTCGACAGACAAAGTAGTGCAATTGCAAAGCAAACTACGTTTATTTTCGATCGCCCTACGCATTATTCGGAGTTTTTAGAATAAGTTTTAATGAGAAAAATAGATTTAAGTGCAAGTGCATGTGAATTCGGAAACGGCCTTAATATATAGGCTACTTTTTATTTGGAAAAAATATATTGTTTCAAAATGGCACGAAAACTTTATACTTCAATTAATTGTCATGCAAATTGGTACCTACGGGTTTTTTGGGATGCTGATTTTGAACGGAATTTCGAAATGACCAAATCAGTATGGTGACTAACACTTTGCATATTCGACGGGTTTTGATACCAAAAAAATCTTGGCCCCACTGGTTTCGATTATATTATCAAAATTCGGAAATTCAACATGGCGGATCCAAAACCAAAATCCAAAAAACTTAGAAGTGCTTAATAATTAAATATTTCGCTACGCGCCGGGTGAAATAAATTGTTTGTATTTTGGTATTGGAAGGTAACCAGGAAAAATTGACCCTAATGCTCACAGAAAGCCAGGGAGGTCAGAGAATTTTTCTTTTTTTCATAAGCAGTAGACACCCTAATTGATTTCTACTGAGTTTTTGAGTTTTGTTGTGGAATTAAAGAAACTACTCTTGCTTTTATGTAGTTGCAAAATGTTTACGCACACCTTGTAGAATGTGAAAAGTTGCCAATTCACTGAATCCATATTGGTTTCATTTTTTCGATCAGCAAAGGAATTTTTTTTCCCAGTGGTATCGATGACCAGGACCCCCAGTGCGTCCAGCGCAGTGAACAACTCATAGGGCATCCCTTGCACCCTTCGGACGGCGAACGAGCCCCACACTGAACTCTCCCAGGACCTGTGATGGTTCGAACACACCCCGAAAAGTCCGACGTTGGCGGCAGACAGAACGCTTCCATTATCGTCCTTCAGTTCAGTGACTTCACCTCCAGCCATTGAACGGCGCAGCACCCGGAGGAGACGGTGTGAAACTGGGCGAAATGTCGCCAAATGCTACCCGCCCGGTTGCAATCACCCTAAAAGGGGAATTTTTCCTCTAACCAGTCCAGCGCTCTTTTTTTGTTCTGGAAAAAAATTCCTTCCACCGAATTCGATAAATTGCTCACTTGGCCAAACAAAAAACTACTCATGAGGACTTCCTCAGGGATTGGGTTACATCCAGCGCATCGCATCACAGTTGGCCTGTCGCATCCACTTTTGCGTCCGTGGGCCGCTGGCTGCTGCGCCGGCCAAGTTCCGATTATTGCGGAGGAGACATGTCGAGGAAACACTTCGAGGTAGGTAAAAAGAGCCGAGTTCACCGCTTTTGTCCACTTACTTATTTTATGCATTTTTACTTTTATTACACACTTTTCATTTTTGCTTATGAAGGCTTTTTTAACACTAGATTTACGGAACCCGCCAATTTGGCCGGTTTCAAATTACGAAATTTACAGATGTCATATTTATTAATTTTTGGTGAAATATGTTACATTTTAACGACGTAATATTACCTTTCGAGCACCTCATTTTGAGCGCAAATATATTCTTAACTTATTTTTTCGGCACCCCTAAAAACCATACCATAAAATAAATAGCTAAATTTCGTGTTATAAAAACATTGTTACAAAAAAATAAAAATCGACTTAAAAACTTCACCTGTATGTACAAACTTAAACTAAAAAATTAAAAATAACATTGTTTATTACTTTAAAGGAAAGAGCACTCAAGGACAATATACAAAATTATTGATACTTAAATATTTACAATATCTAATCAGCCATTTTTAGAATAGGTCCAGCCAACAATCGACAGTAATTTGAGCTTATATACTTGCTTTGGCTGGCACCGACTCCAAAAAACCACCCTCGAGATATAGCCTATTCAATAAAAAAGGAATCATTAACATCAGTTCACAATCAACGAAGATATTGGATTCTTTTTTTGACGCAAAACAGGCATAAGTCAATGCAATTTGATGTCCTTTTAGCAAAATTAAAATTCCAGATCCAAATTAGATCATTAATCCAGAACAACAAAACATTTTGCATTGAACGGAAGCTTACTAAAGCTACCCAGAATAAATCATTGATATTTTTGGAAAGATGCATGAAATTGCCATGATTTTTATTCATACCAAACATGTCGCTCTACGGACATGTTGAAAAGTGATAACTAAAGTTTTGATTGCCACAGGATTGTTTAATTAAATTATTTAAAAAATAGTGGTAAACTGGGCCACCGAAAATCGTGAAGCATTTGGGATCTCCACCGCTCTATGGACATGTTGAAAAGTGATAGAATCCTTGTTGCGTAAGACTGAAATGTGAATAAAAGTCTGAACTGATAATTCCGAATTTTCCTCTTTTATATATACAGGCAGGGTACAGCAGGATGCAGTTCTTTTCTGGTTATACGCAATACACATATTATTTTATTACATTGAAAATATCATTTTAGATTCTCAAGATAATTCTTTGACACGTCGGGATAATTTTACAATTAACGAGCTAAGTAAGTTATGGTTAGTAAATAATTTTCTTGTTCAAAGGCTTGTTAACTATTAAAGTAGGTACCTAATTTTTCTTAGCCGATTTAAAATCTGCTGTTGAAATTTAGCAACTAGAAAAAATAAATCAATATAATATAGAAAAACATATACTTGAATTTTCTATAAACATAAGCGCGTTGGATTTTACTTACGATCACTGATCTTGAAAGTTGTAATGGTGGATCCAATGAAAATATATCATAAAAGTAGTAAAATGATTAGTCTTTTCACTACCAGAAAAAAATAAGGACTTATTCAACTTTAGTCTTTTGTATGTTGACAGGAAAAGAAAAAAAAACAGCAAAATATTACTAACTTGATTTACTCGGATGTTGTTTGCTTAATTATTGCAAAAAAAGCACCTTATCCTTTAAACGGTAAGTGTAAGAGAAAATACTAGAAATAAAAGAAAATTGATAGTATAACAATAAGTACATACCTACATATATAAGATTTATAGTCAGGCTTTTTTAAAGAAAAATTTGAAATCAAACAATTTTGTGCTCAAATTCGCCAAGACTTCAAAATATTTCAAATTTATAAAATAAAATAAAATTCTGAAGCCATCACCTCTATTTGCATTTCTCATTTTTTTCGAGAAAATAGCAGCTGAAATCACTTGAATTCACCAGGATAAATCTCCAGCTGCAGCTCATTTAAAACTCCCACATTGAGCCGACATACTTACGACCAACCTTTCTGGTATTTTGCCTTCCAGAAAATGAAAAGCCCTTCGCTGTCCATAAACAGTCCTGTTAAAACAGTCTAATCCTTGAAACCTGGGCAACGAGCCGGATTCTGTGCAAATAGAGGGTCCAGTCCAAATTGACATCGCTCCATCGAGGAGGCGCAGTCCATTAAGTGCTGATTTGTTTGCTCAGCCAGGAAGTGATTGATCCACAAAAGGATGCCAGTTGACTTCTCTGTTTGTTTTATGGCGAATATTTCTGTACCTTCTCAAGCAAAATGGATTTAATTGCTCTTTTAAGGATTCAATAAAATAGGAATTTTCGAAATTTCAGAACTAATGGAATCGGGAGGTTTTGAGGATTCTGCTTTTTGTGGGAATGTGGCTAACTTTATTGACTGAATAAAATATCATGGAATGAAATCTCTTGATGGTATTACGAACGATTTGAAATCATAACTTTTAACCATCGAGTAGCAAACATTAAATTCCATGAATATACAATTAAGTTAAACTTTTGAGAGTTCTACTCCTAAACTTTGGAATTATGTTAACATATTGTAAGTATGAACATCAAAAACTACCAATTTTCATTGATATTCTAAAAAGTTTTAAAGCTCCCATTGCACCACCTATTGGAGCATTGGCTGGTTTTCGAATGAATTGGGAGTATACAATCTGTATGTACCTATGCCTACAATTAAATCTTTGAGAAAAGATGATCTCAGATTGTTGGTAAGTTCCATATCTGGTAATCATGGGCTAAGGTACCACCTACATAAGATACGTTTTTGAACTCGACTAAAGCTCGTTCCTCTTCTGGCAAAGACCTTTTGACGTTCTTTAGGATAGCAGATCGTCTTTTACTGTAAAGGGGTTTCGGCACAAAAGACTTTTCGGACGCAGTGCATACATAAGGGTTAACCATAACAAATAAATAATGGCGCCGTCATGTCAACTGGAAGGTATAAGATTTTCGATTTTATGTCTTTTTTATATCTACAATTTATTTAAGAAGTTAAATATGGTTATATACATGTGTGAAGTATTTGAAAAAACTGAGCAGGACACGGACAGGGCTCGAACCCGTGACTTAAAGGTGTCAGTTAAATATCGATCTGATGCTGACAATCCAGAAATGATTCAGGCACTTAAACACAATATTGATTAAGCTATTCGTGAAATAGGGCCTCAAACCATAGAAAATATGTTGCAAAAAGCTGGACGAGTCTATAATTTAAATGAAATCATATTCCATAATTAATCGGAAGGTTTACTCTTTGCAACAAATCAATAAACTTTGAAAAATATTGAACAGTGTTTATTTTATATCATTTTCAAAAAGAAACCAGCCAATATACAGGGTGTCCAGGAAATAGTGCGCCAAAATTAAGGGGATGTTAGCTTGGGTCATGACCTACCAGAATATCAAACTATGACCTTAGTGAAAACCTCACCGTTTTCGAGATATTTGGGTTTTTATGAAAAATTAAATTTCAGATTATTGACTAGTTGGTGCACATAAAAAGACATGTTCTCATTTTTTTTTTGCTAAAATATTCTAGATAAGTTGCCCTACCTGATAAGCATGTCATTTTTTATTACTAACACAAGACCGTCGAGAAAAAAATAATCAAATTTTTTTTTTTTTGCCGTTCAAAATTATTTGACTCTACTTTGACCTTAACTGGTGAAAAAAAATGTACTAGGCAGTGATGGGAAAGCAATTCAAAAAATTGCTTAATTAATGCGGATTTCAGAATCACCCATTTTATTCATGAATAACAAGATATTGCCATGTTCATTTTAAATCAAATTTAATTTTTCATAAAAACCCAAATATCTCGAAAACGGTGAGGTTTTCACTAAGGTCATATTTTGATATTCTGGTATGTCATGATCCAAGCTACCATCCCCTTAATTTTGGCGCACTACTTCCTGGACACCCTGTA
The DNA here is from genome assembly GCA_949715965.1 of Dysmachus trigonus. Classification (NCBI taxonomy): domain Eukaryota; kingdom Metazoa; phylum Arthropoda; class Insecta; order Diptera; family Asilidae; genus Dysmachus; species Dysmachus trigonus. The sequence goes on along the minus strand of OX454321.1, from coordinate 68,527,394 downwards.
TATGTATAATTATTATTATATTTTATATTTATCTTATTTATCAGCACTGTATGTTTTTTTTTATGATATTCGTTAGATGAGATGCTAGCCACAAGGTGCCTGGATTAGTAGTCTTTCATTGTCCAAGTAATTAAATATAATGTCCTTAATATTGTTTAATTAACATTTAAATTACCTAATAATATTTAATGGTAATGTACCGAAGACTAGACAACATTAGTTAGACATGTCTCATCCCATAAGCAGATAATATTCCCAGACGACTAATGGTTCACCCCGCCCCAATTCCGTCCGGCGCACGCCATCAAAATAAATCTTATTGTGAAAACAAACGATTCGAAGGAGCCCATACTAATTACGCGCTCATACCATAAATTATGAACAGTTAAAGGAAGTGAAACCTCAATTTCCACTGGGTAGACCTAGTGCAGGGACTTCGCGTACACAAACCGCAACTTCCAGACTTCCCTAAAAAACAAACGCTCCCCAAATCGTATAGCCGCCGAAGAAGTCCACAAAAAACGCTTGTGTCTCGTGGGCCCATCTGAAAAGTATCATATTTGGTCCCAGACATATTCCTGTCGCACGGGGAAACGAAGGCAACCGACAGCACACCGCGTAAAATAAGACGAACATTATAAAAGTCAATAAAAAACACTTCCAGGACTACAAATCTTCTGTGCAACGAAGGTGTCAATTTTTTCTTCAAGTTATTTTCGTTTTGAATCAGAGCCGAAAGACAGCAGCTCTCACTTTACTCCAGGGAATCGGTTAAGTCGCGCGGGAAAAAAAAATTATATGTGTGTATATAAACATATCTTCATATTTTCAGAAATTAGATACACGAATTTTACGAAATAAAGTCGCCTAGTCAATTATAATGTCTAATTGCTCAATAAAATGCGGATTACATTCCAGGTCCCATTAGATTCCGACACGTATCCCAAGACCTGGAGCTTCTCCTTTATGTAGTGATTCATCATTGGGGCCGTTCCATCACCGCTTAAATAAATGGGTGAGCCTCTCACAATTTGTATGATTCCGAAAATTATCATAAATTTATCTAAAAATTTTGTCGAGGAATTATAGAGAGCGTTTACGGTGATAAAATCATCATCGCACGCTTTAAATTGTCTTCTAGCCGAGTCGCGCATTGGGGCCCTGAGCCTCGGGGCTCCGAGCAATAATTTGTAGCGACAGTGTCGCCTGCAGGCCCGACTAGGGCCCCGGGCCGGTGGTGTAGTGAACTCCTGGCAGAGATAAAGATCGTGTTCAACATCGTGTTTTTCTTGCACCTCGTGGATATTTATTGATTCTGGATAATTTGTTGACTCCTTACCTTTCCCTGGACAATGTTGGCCAGTCACAGATATTTCTTGTTGTAGTTCGGCTGTTATCTTTGTGGCTCGAGGTACTCCCTTTCTCGATCACATCTTGGGGCTCATGGTTTTTCGCTTGTTGAATGCTTCCCCGCAAGCGCGCCGGGACAAATCGCTACGCGCGCTGAACCCTGTTCCCTGTTTAGCCGCTCGTGCGCCTTCTTTTCGTTTATTTGCGGAAATGTTGTTTTATCGCCGCGTCGCCGAGTTATGCGCGCCTTATGGTGGCCATGGGAATTAGTTGGCCTTAATGGTATAGGAATTTTATCTGAATCTAGGCTTAATTGAACGCTTGATCGGTTTTTAGGAACGTTCGAGGGGAGTACTGATCTTCTTAGGAATTTGTAGGTTGTCTACCGTTCTGCATATTCTCTTGACAACTATACAATAGGTATACAGTATTTCCCTTTTGCAAACCCATTGGAGAAATTTCATTAATGCAGGAGACCACTCACAAAAATGTCGTTTTCAAACAACCAATTTCACGATTCATGCACGATTCATGCACGATTCACTGGTCCATGTCAGTTTCAGTCTCTAGAAAAAATTTCCAAAATATATTTCTTCAACATATTAACTGATACCAATTAATGATTAATAAAAGAGACGTTTCAAGTTTCAACAGTCGTATTCTACTGCACAATTATTCGGAAACATGGTACTTTTCAAACAAACCAAAATATATGGACTCAAGGTATTCGGTTTGGTTCGGATTCTGATATATGATAGATAATTTATTTTATGAAGAACTCATAAACCTCAAAAATATTCTTCCAGATAACGACTTGTGCTTTAACACATTGACAACGGCGTGTACCACCGGTGGTACACAATCTGCATCAAAATGTATGTATAATAGTTAGCGCCATTGCGAACGTCTTCAACTTCACACTAAAAAATATTTACAACAATCATTGTGAGAAAATTACACGTCAAATTTAATATAAAAATTGCAAATGGAAAAAACCGTTTTAAAGAGCAATTCAATTAACTAACTGATCGATATAAGATTCAGATCAGATTCAAGATCGGTTCACAATCGGCAAAGAGATCGCATAACATGCATACAAGAAGAAGGATATTTAAATAGGACCACCCTCGAGATATAGCCTATTCAATAAATAAAGAATCATTAAAATCGGTTCACAATCGGCGGAGATATAATGTAACATACACACAAAAAAAAAAGAAAAAAATACAGTCGAATTGAGAACCTCCTCCTTTTTTTTTGAAGTCGGTTAAAAACTATTTGTGACTTCGTGCATTGTGAATGACAGCGTGAAATTATATAATCAATGTAATTTTGCATCTGAAAGAGTAAATTTTGAGTTTAAACTTTCAGATGTAAAATTTCAAAAGTAGTTAACGTTAACATTAACTATAAAATTCACATTGACTAAACGCGACTAATCTTTTTGAAGTCCACTGAAAATGTGATGAATAATGAAGAACAAGAACAGGCACAGCTCCCCTCATTTGTATGGAGTTTTTAAATTGATAAAGTGGACTATTTCTATTATATGAAGTTTCTACATATTACGTTATTCATTCGAAGAATTGCGTTTTTAAATTTCTCGGTATGTAATTTTAATCCCTATTTTGAATTTTAAATGTTCCTTGTATTATTAAAGCTATTTTGCTGTAATATTACCGGTAAAATCCGAAAATGAAAATACATATAATATACGTATAAAGGTTATATATACCTACTTTTTACTGATAAATTGTGCTATCAAAGTAGCGATCAGGAGAAGGGAAAGAATAGTGCTCTTTCAGATGTCGTGATAATGATGGGGTTTTATACAAAAATTAAATGCCGATTATAGCAATCTAAGTTTAAATGGTGATTAAAACCTAAAATCTCTCTTGCAAGATGTAAAATCAATCGCTTGTTAGCTATAAAGAAAATGCTCTAAGGAATTTTTTCATAGGTACTTGATCTTACAAAAAAAAAAAATATAGTGTCAAACACTTTCCACGAAATCTAGTTAAAGAGCCATTACGTGAGTGATTTGATTATAAAAAAAGTCTGCCAAGAAGACTGACTCCCTAATAAAAGTTTGCCTTTTTTGGGCAATTAAAATGCCACTCAGCTGGGACACCTCATAAAACACTAATCCCCGTTGAGTTCGACAGCAGCAAATTAACGATCTGCTTTATTGACCGCAATTACAATTGGCCTACAGGTTTGTTGGCCGTTCGAATTCGTATAAAATTTCTAGACCCACCGCACTCGGCCGTGTCTCATTGAGACGTGTCTGTTAATTAACATAATAAAATTTGTCACTCCATTACAAATCGTGCGAGCACCTATCCTCCGGGGCCCGTATGCTATCGGCGGCGGCCGGAGCGATATGCGGTCCTGGGATGGCGCTTAAATTATCGTAAATCAAGAGAGATTTGAATGGTCCCCAAAAAGAAGGGAAAACAACACACAAAAACCCGAAGAAAAGCTGTAAAACCAACAAGAAGTCATAAAATTATTTGTTTAAGGCATCGTCGGTGAATTATGTCCACTGCACGGTGGAAATGATAAAAGAGAATCGCTGAAGACCCCTGGGATGCTGCGGATGCTTCTTCTGTGTACCAGGATCAGGGTAAAACCGCGCGAGAGGAGAATGCTTCTTATCGTACAAGAATAGGGTTGCCAAACATACTCTTTAAAGAATATTTACATCATACTCTTACTTTTCCGAAATTAGGGTAATTTATATACTAATTTCGTTCAACCAGTACTCTATGTACTCATTCTTCTAACAATTTTAGAAATTTTTTAAACTTTTATTTGTTATACCATGAAAATGGTTTAGTTCTTTGAACCGTGTATTCCGATTTCATTTCACACTTTAGAACACGTATACAAATGTTTATCTTAAAATTTGTTAAAATGATGAAATTGTAACGTTCCAAAAAGGAGCAGAATTATAAAATTAAATATAATAACTATAGCACTAAAGGACTTAAAAAATACCGGGCCTTTTGGTACTAGTGTTGTAGGAAGATGCTATGATGACCATTGGTTGCTCTTAACTTAAACAGAAGTATTTTGTACAAATCTCAGATTTCTTTGGACCGGGGAAGTCAAAATAAATTATTATTATTTTTCCAAACTCTTTCCAAGCTCCTACAAGCCGAGTAGCATTTTTAGTTTTAGTTCTTATCCTTTAGTTTCCTATTGTATAATCGTTTTATGGAAAATAGTAATGGATAATGGCCAATGGGCAAAGTGGTCCAAGAAGCCCCACATTTGAGAAATAGATAAAACGAAAGAACCAGTTCAGAGAATGATTGTCACGTTTGCGTTTTAAATTCTATTCTGGTGTCGAAGTTATTATCATATACTATTTTAATCTAATAATGCTTTTTTAGAATGAGTTATAAGTATACAATAATTATGTTTTTATTTAAAAACAAACAATGTTCAATGAAAGATTATTTTTGTTTGCATGGAAAGGGGATTTTTGTTCGGGAATTCATAATCTACTGCAAAGTTGGTGTTGACCAGTGTAATTTTATTTTTTTTATTTTTTCAGTGTATTTTTCTCCTTAATTTGCTTACTGCTTCAAGTTTTTACAAGTTCTGGACCAATTTCATGGATTTTTTTTTCTTTGTTGACACAAATTTACATAAAGAGTGGCTGGTTTTTGTATTTTTTTTGTTTTGAAAATTAGATTTTTTTTGGTATATGAAAATTTAGTCATATGGCCGCTATTTCTGTTTAAATGAAAAATAAGAAACGCCTATAGTTTAATAAAATCTTTCGTTTTTAAGTTTAAAATTAATCAGGACTGAAATTTTTATTCCACCATTAGAACTGAGTTTTTAACAGGACCCGAGCAGAAATGAACGCTAACTGCACTTTGGCCGCACCACGACGGTATATAGTGTTTTTGAAAAATATGAAACGACCGCACTTTAAAGCACAACAGGTCACCCAGAGATCCAAAAACATCACGTTGGTTTTGTATTATTTATGAACAATATATTATCGATTTTGTAGCATTTTTTTAATTTTTTGTGTCCTAGGATCCTTATAATAATAAAATAATTATAATTTCTTATGAGATGTTGAAGTAATTATTGTTAATAGTAAATAAACATAAATTCTTTAATTCTTTAAGAATAAATTCATGACAAGACCAGAAATTAGGTGTATTTATCTAGAAACTTGTATGTAAAGGTTTTCGGGAGCGCTGCTAACGAATCCGCTGTCAGATTTTCAAAATTCAAAATGGCGGAAATTCTTCGTATTTTTGAACCATAATTGAATTTAAAAATAAGATCCCTTGTTGCATTTTTCGTCTATGATTTTAATTTTTGTGAAAATTAGCTTACTTTTTTTCTCTATAGCATAAGCATAAGATTAATGTTGATTTATATTTTGTAGTGTTTTTTCTTAAGAAACAATGAATTAGTAAATTTCTTGTTCTTTTTCATAAAGAATATAAATCTTATTATTTTATACTTTTATTAAGAACATAGTATCTTATGGTAACCCTATTTTTGTCGTCCAAGAATTCTCGCGATATTCTTTAATATTTGGTAACATCTTGGCCGTCTTGGACCAGCTATAAAAAGACCAAGGCGACAAATGCAGCAAAACGTGTAGCGGAGCAGCCAGGTGACAAATCTGAACATTTCCCCTGTCGTCTTTTATTAAATAAATTTTCCGGCGGTTAATTTTTTTTTCATTATTATTTTCTTTCTCTTTGGTTTTATTCGAATTTAAAATTTTTGTTTTTATCATTTCTCCTCGACTCATAGGTGGCATTCTCGTGAGGGCTGATGAGAACGCGAGATAACAAGGCCACTCCATACCCATCGCATCCTCCTCATTCACTTTCCATTCTTAGTTTTTTTTTCCCTTCACCTTTTTTTTTACAAAATCTTTGCTTTTTTATATCGGAGTGACAATAATTCCATCTTGGTATCCAAATTGTCGCAGTAATAAATGTGAGCTCATAGCGAGAGATAATGGCTTGGATATCGCCGAGCTGCCTGTTAATTGATTGTAGCAGTTTGGATAGGCCTTATTTATGCTTATGATCATCTAGCCAATGTTGCAGTGGAACTTTTAAGAGTTATAAAAGTTAGTTTTTTTCTTTATATTTTTTAGTTGATGATTTTAACGAGCTTATTACCGGATGAGCTAATTGTGCTGTTCCAATTAGTGGCCATACATATGAATTAACTAGGTCGATTCTATTGGAAATATTTAATATATACCTCTTGTCAAAGCCACTGATACACATTAGATATCTAAACGAAATCAACGTTAAACTACAATATAATCTTAGTAAAGAAAAATTTAACAATTATATTGTCTTGTAAAGGTAGATTTAAAATAGATACTTAAATTATACCAGTAAAACTGTTTTCGTATACTGCATAAATTCTTACTCCACAACCTCTGTGATGATCACATAAGACGGAAATAATTTATAAGACTTGAGAATTTGTTTTGTACTGTAAGTTTTTCTTTTAACTTAATTATCGCACCAGCTTTCATTGCTTCTATTTCTTAATTAATTATATTTATATTTAATTACTTCTATTAGACAACACAATAATATTGAAAATAATAAATCACATTTACATTGACAAAAATTACAAAGGATCATATTTTTATTAACAGTACAAAATTACCTTAATTCACTGGAATCTAAGTTAAGATCTGTTAATTTCTTAAATTATCTCATTCGTGGAACGAAAACAAAAATATTTTTATTTATGTTTTATTTAATAATTATTTTCATAATCAAATATTATTATTAATTATTAAAAATAAGAATAAAGTCATTTGATTTAGCATGATACCTGATACGAGGTCTCGCACAATCGAAATGGACATAATTCACCAATTATGACTTTCCAATTAGATGAGGTGCTAGACCCTTATGGAGTCGCCAATGCAAGTGTCTCGCAAAACTTGTTCGAAAGCCCTTAACCTGTTAAGGCCCAAACGGAAGCATTTTCATAAGTTTTTTTCAGCCGCCCTAAATTCTACTGAAACCTTAACATAAAAATTCTGAATTGGTCAATATTGACGTAAAATTTCATGAACTTTCAGAATATGATAATGACTTTTAATTAAAATTGGAACTACAGAGGTTATGTTCGCTATTTTTAAAAAAAATTGTGTGTTTTCAAAAAATTTTTTTAGAAAATCATAATTTATGGTTCGAAACCAATCAAAAATTTGGCGGAAAAGCAATAATATCGCGTCCATGGACCCTGTTCCTTAATTTGCAGATGCGTAAGCTTTGAAATTCAAAATGACGGTATCCAAAATGGCGTTTGAAAGTCGAAAATTCAATGACATATAATATTATGACTATGAAAAAAGAAGTTTTTAATGGATTTATTTAGAAACTTATACAGGGAGGTTTTCGAGTTCGCTGATTGCGAATCTGAGGTCAAATTTAAGAAATTCAAAATGGCGGGTTCAAGATGGCGGACAAAGACATTAACATTTTATAAATCTGAGCATAAAACAGCTCTAGGGAGTTTTCGGGGTTGCTGATTGCAAATCTGAGGTCAGATTTGAAAAAATAAAAATGGCGGATCCAAGATGGCGGACGAAAAAATTAAACTCACATGGATCTGACCAAAAATTTGCACCAAGGGGTTTTTGGGGTCGCTGATTACGAATCTGAGATCTGATTTAAAAAAATCAAAATGGCGGACCAAAGATGGTGGACAACTTTAAATGACATAAATTTGAACAAAAACTTGTACTGAGGAATTTATAGCGTCGCTAAAGTAGTAGAGGAGATAATATATTTTATTACCCTTACTTTGGGCTCAGGAGATAAAGATGGTGGATGAAAAAATTAAATCTTATGGATCTGACCAAAAATTTTCACTGAGGGGTTTTTGGATTCGCTGATTACAAATCTGAGATTGGATTTTTAAAAAATGTTAAAAAATTAGTGGAAAATAGTAAATTTAACGATATTCTATGATGTTTTTGAGATATCTTTACAAAGAGACAAAGACAGTTTTTTTTTAAATATTACAAAATTTTAAATTGTACCTTAAGATCTATATTACATATGTCTGATGGTGTTAATTTTTTTAAAGAATATTATAGGAAAGAAGCCTTCAAGGTATAAATTTCCTATGAGCCTATCTATAGAATATTTTGATCATATCACTGGAACTGCACATATGTAGACATATGCCAACATGCCAATATTTCTGAGATTTAAAAACGAATGGCAATTCGAAAGTCTGCTTCTGGTCACAGTGATTACACTGAAATACTCCGGTAAGATGATATTGGCTGCAATAGGAAAAAAGCGACCTAAAAGGCAAAAATAATAAAAATATAAAAAGAAACGAAGTCAGATATATATACATATGTAGAAGTCGAGGAGCATTGAGAGCAACAAAAATAATCTGGCACTGTCATAGTTTTATAACTTCTATAAATAAAGTAGGTAGAGAGAGGTACTATGGTTGTTTAGCGAGCCGCCCTGGAGATTTTTGTTTTAGTTTCAACTGCGTCTCACAGGTCTAGGATTACCGCGATAAAACCGCAAATTCAGCGAGCGTGTCAACTTGAAAATCTCGCAAAAGTAGATTTCTTTAGCCATTGCCAGTTTCAGCTTTGTGGGCACCATACCAATACCACCACCACCATCACCACTATCCCAACCAACCACCACCACTAGCTGTCGTCGCGCCATCCCCTGTGCATTTTGCTATGCCATTTTCATTTTCTATCGTCAGCAATAATTGTCACCGTGTCATCCGTACAATCTCGTCATATTCTGCGGTTTACTAATTGGTTTAAATGTGACGATGCACAGCGGCGGCGTATGAGGCGACTGACTAACTGCCGTGCTAGAGGCTATGGTCTGACAGTTTTGCTGGATAGTTTGAATTGGCTACTTTGCCCTGAACCCCATGATGCATGACTAGATTCCTGGTTCTAGAAAAGGTTTATAAAAATCTATTTCATAGAAAAAAACAAGGTGTTTTTTAAACTTAAAAATTTTTTATTTGTTAAACAAAAGTCGTTAGATAAAATATTGTCTAATTTAAAAATACCTCTTTCTTTAAATTACTATAATGTAAACTATGGGGGTTTACTTTTCAGAGAATTTAGATAGACGCGTTTGCTTATCTGATTATCTTAACCTATATTTTTGTTAATGTTATATCGAATAATGCAACAATTTTTGTTACTTGAATCAGTAGAATAATACAACTATTTTTTTTTTGTAACTTTTCTATTTACCTTTACTTACTAATAACAAAACTGTGAATATCTCTCTCCTCTTATCCACTATGGAAGCAAAGATATATTTTTTTCAATTTTTCACACGAATTTAAAGTTAAAATTTAAAAAATAAGATTTTTTTGCTTACAACATTTTTAAAAAAAAACAAAGTGACTGAATCAAAATTTGTAATTATGGGAAAGGCCATAGCAACTTTAATGGCAAGTAAAATATTGATAGAATAGAATTTATTGAAATATCTTAAAAATTAAACTCTTATCGTGGCGCCCATGAGAAAAAAACCTCGTTTCGAGAAAAACGCGTTTCAAGTTGTATTACATAACGAAAGATCACCCTACTTTACCGACCTGTAGCATCTAAACTATTGGGGATTTCGACTTGAAATTACTGAAATTTACACAACATTCTTGAAACTATATACAATGGAAATGTGAAATAAACAAAATCAATTTTTCTAAAAATGTTGAACCCTTAAATGAGTATTAACTTTATAATCCTTTTCAAATTTGGTATTCACCAAGTTATCTTCACTGTTTTTCGAAAATGATTTCGAATTCTCAGAAATCAGCTTAACTGTTGACAATTTTGTTTATTAAGCTTATGTATTATATAATAAATATGTGGCTGCTATAATAATTGTTTTAAGGACACTGTGCAAGGTAAAGTGTGAAATGGGTGAAAAAACAAGGAGCCGAAAATTAACAATCTCTGCAAGAGAAGAACAAAATATGGGATAAAATTATGATTGAGTTCAGCAATAGCGAATCGTGTAGCCTGAAACAAATAAAATCATTTTATAAAAACGCTAAGACCAAAATGAAGAAGGAAATTTCGGCAAATAAGACACAGCTGTACAAAAGAGGTGGAGGTCCCTCTAACTCAACCTTCAATGAAAATAGCTCACTAGTTGCAATAGTTACAAATGAAACCACCCCCATCAAAAATCCGTGTGATAGCAGCACTGATTATTATTCAGATGAAGTGGAGGAAATCAAGGACATAAGAACGTTTCTTTTTATTGTTTTAAACAATTTTTTCATCTAGAACATGAACAGAATCGTCTACGTCTTCCACCATCACAATGTCTCTTTCATTGGCAATAAACAATTAGGGTTTATTTGTTCGTCCCTTGAAATTTCACTTTCAAAGGAATCAATGCGAATAAGTCCAAATAATAATAAGTTACAGAAATATAACTTTTATTATTATATTGTGCAAAACATGTTATAATATATAGAAACAAGTTTTGGAAGAAATGCTTCTTGACATTTTGCAAACTATGTATGTATCTGACATTGACAGATCATATTTACTGTGTTTCCATGTAGGGTTTAACTCGAGTTGAACTCAAGTTAGTGTTCATGGAAACTCGGGTTGAGTTGAGTTTCGTTAAACCCAAGTTAACTCCACGAAACTAGTCGAGTTGAGTTGGGGTTAGCTTCAAATGTCATTCCAGTTTATTTTGTCAACTCAACTCCAAGTTGCTCATGGAAACAGTTCAGATTTAGCGGCTAATTTCTTAACTCGACGAAAACTCAACTCCAACTCAACCCTGTGCATGGAAATATGGCAATTGATGTTCGAAAGTTATTTTGAGACTGTTCTGCAAATTAATTATGACTGTCCTAAACCGCTTTCATAAATACAATTTAGCAGTCACAAATTTACGACGGCTTGGTGAATACGGCCCTTTATTTTGTTCAGGCTTCAGCTCAAGCATGAAGCAAACTTAACCCAGGCTTGAGCCAGTGCGATATATTTCTATGTTTTTACTGGCTGAAGCTTGAACGAACTTTTTTTATACACATACATAGAAGACTACTGGTCAAAGGATGAGCTATGTCCAAACCCCCGGGAACCTCTATTCACCTGAACTGCTAAACAATAACTTTTACGCGAAAATGTTGTTCTACTAACTATACCTATGGAGGAATACCTTTCTAGTGATCTGAAAAACGTTATAGTGACAAGAGCAAAATATTAGAGTTTTTTGCACTTAAAAACAACTCTAACCATTTCCTCGAAGGAAACAGCAACGGCAGGTCTACTTGACAGAACGATTTTCCGTGGTAATTTGTTCGACGGGCAGTAAGAGTAACTTTTGAACACAAATATTTATAATATTTTGTTCTGCCCTATAATGATTTTGGTACCATAAGAACGATATTCCTCCCTATTTACAATCAGTAGAACATCACTTTTTCGTAAAAGCGATAGTTTAGCATATTCGCCATGTGTAGCGGAATGAATGGGCTATACCATAAGAAACAATGCTATTTCGTGGTAATTATTGGACTACATCACTCTATACATGTGGTAGTGAGTAGGTCTATTTCATGGCTTGTTATATAGTTTCTTGGGGGTTTTGGCTATGTTAAAACCTTCCACAATAAAATCCGTGAAGTGCTCTGTGCGATAGGGCGAAGTAGTCTGATTTGTCAAATAAAATACATTGGGTGTTATAGTGAACAATGTAAAGATGGTATTCATATTCAGTGATATACTATAATCAGGCTAAATGCGAATTCCCGGGAGAACTTCACCGACCACATATAAAAAGCCAATTGACGGTTTGTAGTTGTATATGTACATATAGAAAACATGACTCTCATACAGAAGAAAGGCAAATACAATAAGATTCTGTAGGATAATCTCTCCTGAGCCTTTTTTATAAGCAACTGCAAGACTTTTAAGACTTTCTTGTAGGTACCCTTGTTGCTTAAAAATCGCTTAAAATAACAAAATCAGCAAATAATATTATTGACTAAATTTCTGGTTCCAGAAAATAAATAAATTTGGCAACTCTCGAATCGCCAGGTTTCGAAAAACCTATTTCGAATTTCGGATAGAGGTGGAAACTCAGCTAGGGAAAACTGAGCATGCTCCACAAACCAGGTCGAATAGGGGACGGCCAGCCAATGAGAAGCATCATTTAATAAGAAATTTTTCTTTTGGGGATACATAGAACCATCGCCCTCACTTTTTGTGGGGGATGATGTTGCAAAATGGCTGTGCAAACATGTAAATTCCTTCGAAGAATTGTTGGAATGTATGAGTGGCTCATTTCGAATGGAATGTTCAGGTATAAATTCGTTTCTTTTTTATTGGATTCTTAAACGCCCTCTGAAGAGGAAGATATACACCAATTCCTAGTCCATTTTCTAGATATAATAGTAAAACATTTAAATATTTAGTTTCCCTTTAAAATTTCATCATAAGACAAGACCTACCCATTCAAAAAAAAACAAAAAGGGAAAAGCATAGAAGAAGAAATAAGACAAAAAACGGACATGCACAGGTGCATTCTTTTGTAGACATACCTCGACCAGAACATAGTTTTACGGCCCCGAGGTTGACATTGTCGAGCTATTGTCGTTTATTTCTTATTTTTTCACTTGCTTCATACACTTGATGAATTTTCAACGCATAGTAGACAGAGCTGGCTGGAGACAGACATACAAAAAAAGGAGTTTCACAAAAGTCTGCACAAAAAAAAAAAAAAAAAAGTCAGAATGGTCTGAAACGACAGCGACCATGTTCAATATGAATCTCCCACTTTGCGCTAATACGAATCGACATCTGGTCAATCAGCTGAAAATTAATTGGTCAAGCTAAATTCAGCGAACAGACGACACACGGGGAGTTTAAACTCTGTGCTTTTTTGGGGCTGCTCCCGATGCTGAGGGTTTTTGCTGGGTTTAGTTTACACAAATTTTCCAAATTCGAGGAACAATGAAGCCAGTCTGATAGGGGTTAGCGTTGGTCATATTATTCACTTGAATGGGTCTCCGATATTAGTTAGTAGATGGAGAAGATTTAGCAGTCAATCAATTGAGAAATAACCATAAGATACGTATATTGAAATATGTCCTGAGACCTCCTAGTATGATGGAAAGAAAAGAAAAGCTGGTCAAGTGCAAGTTCGAGTCGTTCACAGAGGACGCCGTACCACATTTTCTAGAATTTCTAGAAATCTATAAGATCTAGGACTTTCGTTATAATTTTCTTGTAAATTAGAAGAAAGGCATTATATTCCCGGATTTTTTTTTTAATTTTAGGTCTGGTAGTTTCGGAAATAATGAGAAGGGAAAGCTCTATTATATATTATATATATAAATATATTTGTAGTCCACATATAAAGCCCTTTTAAATGATATCTCACATAATATATAAAATTCATAAAATATTTTTCGAGTACCAAATTTACCACCTCTTTAATTCTTATATGAATATTTTAAAATATTTTCTAGTGTAAAATATGTGGACTAATAAGATGCATAATTTCAAGTTTCTATGTAGCATGGTTTCTAAGAAAATCGGCTGTGACAGGCAGTTAGACAGACAGAGACGTGTGTAATCTTATAAGCGTTTTTTTTTCCTTTGGAGGTACGGAATCCCAAAAATGCTGTCAATATAAAACAAAACGACTTCTTTATTCAATACCATAAACATTTTGAAAACTTCATTTTTACCCTGGTGTCAACTGAGAAAATTGACTTTTATTGAATAACTAACCTCAAAATGAATGAAACCGAATAATAATAATATGATTTTGATTTTAAATGTTTCATAGTGAAAATATTTCAATTTAAGAAATTTCGAATTTTCGATTTAAGTTAAACAGTGTAAATGCTATCTAAATATAATATCAAATGTTAAGAACAAGTATTTAAAGGATATCCACAGAGATGCGAAAAATGTTGTTATACTTTATTCGTTATTTCCGTGAATAAAATTCATTAAGAAAATGAATCATTAAATTCAAAGTTTCAAATTTATATGACAGAAGCTTTTTCAATCCATCATATTAAGCGGATTTGTATGTTTCCTGTTACGAATAATGATGTCATTTTAAATGAAAAATTAAGAACACTTCATCAATTTTTGAGCAATGATTAAATATTTTGATGGAAAAGTGGTGATATTGACCGGCTTGTTATCGAGATAATGCAATTTAAGATTAACCAGTTTTGTATGTAATTCTTATATTTAAGTACATTCTAAAAAAGAAGTGAGGAATTTTATAACGTTAAACATTGGCAAAAAAGTCAACACTAAACAGTGCAATTTTACAACGTCATAATTATAAAGTTGCAGAAGAGTGTAAAATTGCTATTTGTGATTGCGAATCTTCAGAAAACTAATTTCCACTGATAGTAAATAAAATATACTACTTCATTGTTTAGTGTTAAAAAATTAGTGTAAAAGATATTCAGTTTTTATTGATACATTCTTCTGGCATATAATTTCACATGAAATTTAGTACGATACACTTTTACATGCACGATTTACACTCAATATTCACATCTTGCAAATTTGCAAATAAATTGTGAAATTACAATTTTTTGCAAATTTACTAATGTTTTCATTGTGTTCCTTAAAAAAATGTTGTGATTTTACTGAAAAATTAGCCCATAAAAATAAGTAAATAATGTTTTTTTAAATGTTGATAGTATTCCTCTTTTAAAGATGCCACGCATTCATAAAGGGTCGTAGAAGCAAGTAGAAAAAAGTGGAGGAGATAGAGATATCATGATATTTTGTCCGAAAAATGGTACAATGAAAAATCTAACAATACTGTAGAAGAAGAATTTTGAATTTTGCGGACTGCTATGGCGGATCAAAGATGGCGGCTGAAAATTTTAAACTTGAAGCTATTAGCATGAAAATTGGTACATACGGGTTTTGCGCAATGCTGATTTCAAATCCGCTGTCCAAATTTAGAAATTAAAGATGGCGGATCCAATATGACCACCCATATTTCTCGATTTCAACGGATTTTAATGAAAATTAGTACAATGATTATCTTGAGATCACTGATTTGGAATGTTATCAAAATTTACAAATCCAAGATGGCGGACCCAATACGGCGACCAAAATTTCTCGATTTCAATGGATTTTAATGAAAATTAGTACAATGATTATTCTGAGAGCACTAATTTTGAATGTTATTAAGATTTCCAAATCCAAGATGGCGGATCCAACATGGCGACCAGAATGTCGCGATTTCGATGGATTTTAATGAAAATTAGTACAATGATTATTCTGAGACCACTAATTCCGAATATTATAGAAATTTGTAAATCCAAGATGGTGAATCAAATATAGAGACCAAATGTCTCGATTTCACCGAATTTTAATGAAAATTAGTACAATGATTACTACTAATTTCCAATATTAGCAAAATTTGTAAATCCAAGATGGCGAATCCAATATGGAGACCAAATGTCTTGATTTCAACAAATTTTAATGAAAATTAGTACAATGATTATTCTGAGACCACTAGTTCCGAATTTTAGCAAAATTTCCAAATTCAAGATGGCGGATCCAAGAAGGAGACCAAGATTTTTCGATTTCAACAAATTTTAATGAAAATGAGTACAATGATTATTTCAAGGTCACTAATTCTGAATATTATTATGATTTGGATATTCAAGATGGCGGATCTATAAAGGGGTTTTCGAGTTAAAACAATTTCTAGGATATAACAAACTAGAACATTTGAGAAGTGTTTAATTAGTAAATATTTACCCAACGCCGGGTGAAACCGAGTAACCCAGCTAATATCAAATAAATGAACTTGCAGAAAGTGATGAAACTGAATAAAATAAATTCTAGTAATTTTTAATATCATATTATAAACCAAACAAATAAAAATTTTTTATGTAATCTTTTTTTTTTTTTTTATTAAAATAATTGTTTTTACTACTAATTTTCAATATTAATCTGGCAGAAATATATTCGTAACAAAATTACTGCATACAACCACTTTATTAAGCCCACGTTGTATTAGATTATTTATATATTTTTTTGATTTGACTTTCCTTATATTTATTTTATTATTAATATAAAGCAACAAAATTTAATTGGTAAACCTTTTAATATACCTTATGAACAATACAATTCAATTTGCCAGGTTTCAATATAGGGATTACTTTATCTTCTTTTTATTCTTCAATTTATTAACTCAGATTGTATAATTGTTTAGAGATTTATCAAATAGGTATGCCATAGCGACCTTTTTTTTAATAAAAGTTGCTATTATTTTGGGTTATACTTTGAAAATCTCTCAAATCTCTAACAGACGAAACCTTAAGGCGTGTACCCTTTCTCGTGTTGAATTATTCCACATGGTCCGCATAAACCTTCAGCAAAAGCCTATCAGACCATCGTCGTCGGTAGTCGTCTTGTTCGAATCGCATGATTAGAGATTGGGGCTCAACAAAAGTCTGAAGCCCGAGTCGCCGGGATTGCAGTGTAAGTGCAAAAAAATTGGCATACATCGGAGCCCCGAACCGACGAAGCCCATGAAGGTTTTCCGACCCACAGACGCGACACGACACGACACGACAAACCGAAGTCCCCTTCTTTGCGCGCCGCGTCGGTTCGTATCGTACTCCACCATTCATGCGGGGCTCCTCGTCGCGTCGAGCAGAGAGAGGTTCGCCAGAAGGAAGGAAAATTATTTTTTGTTCACATAACCCGCGGGTACTCCGCCGTCAGTCATTTTGTACGTCTCCGCGTCTATCTATTTTACATATATTTTTTATCTACCGAAGGTGTGCGATTGGCTAAGTTGAGAAGCGTTGGACGCAGTAGGGTGCGCTCGTCGCATACTTTTTACATAGTGCAACAACAGAGCCGTCGTCTTTTTCCGTCTTATGAAAATCTATTTCTTTTTGTTTGTTTGTTTGTTTGATGGTCGTGTCGGTTTTTTGTTCTTCTTTATTTTTCGTCTTTTTGTCGTCCGCCTCGCGTTCATAACGATCGTAATCAGTTAAATCGGACAAATTGGATAATTAACGTGTTTTGACACCGCTTCATGGACACCGACGCAAATTTTCGTGAGTGATGCTGGGCCCAATGATTTCTAACATATTAACAAGTGAAATTGTCGCGCTTAAGCTGGATTACTTAAGATTATCCTCGAATCAAGGATTGTGAATTTCGTGGTATTTGCGAAAATTTTATATTGCATAATGCCGTCGGGTCTTTTATTTTAGTGTTTCGCAAAATCTGTGCAATCAATTACTATGAGTGCAATCTTACAGTGATACATATATAAAATCATTTCGAGTGTTTATATATCCTGTTCTCCCACGAATCAAATCAATATCTATACTTTTATCCGTCGTCGCATTAAAAAAAAAAAGAGGTGAATACGAAATTTGTTTTCGATTCCCCCATATCAGAGTAATGTTGTACAACATATCCTCTTACAATAACTTTTCAACACTGGATTACTACAAGGTTTGTTTGCTTTATACTCATTTATTTATTTTGCCTGTTGTCTATTTGAATTGAATTGATTTTTTGTTTATGCAAAAAACAAATTGACTTGACTTCGCAGAAATTCGCGATATCAGGTTTTATCGATAATTTTTCTGATAGTGTGAAGGGGCAGTTAAAAAATTTGAAGAATTTTAATTACTGGTAAGTTTATATACATCTACATAAATCGACAACATTCGATTTGATTTGAATATAATATATAAAGTTTATAATAATACGTAATTTTATTTGTTTTTCTCAAATAAAAGAGAAGATCAAAGTAAAACATAAAGAAATTATGAAATTACTAAAACTATAAGGAAAATTCACTTGATTGTTAACAATCATCTTTTGAATTTCTTTTCAAAAATTTATCAAAAACCAACCTACAAAACTTGTGAAATAAAAACAAAAATGTAAAAACTCCAGTGCGGTTGCATTTAAAGATCTATAGAATGCCGACTGTATCTATGTCGAATAGTCGAACTGATTCAAAAGTATTAACATATTGCAGCTTGTTGAACATCAGAACGCGTCAAAGTGTTTTTGTGTGTATTTTTAGGACATCCAAGTCATAAGTGAATGTCAGATATTTTGATGAGCAAAAAAGACAAGTTTTCCGGGTGTTAAAGATCTTTGACAGTGGTGTGAGCCGCTTAGTGGATTGTTTTTTCATCTGGAATTGATTTTTAAATGTTTAAAATTGAAAGATTATTTCCTTGAAATATAGGTCAGTTTTAAAGATTTTTGAAGGATGATAGAATTTTGGGTTTTAAACTTGTTAACACAGAGTTAAAGATATTTGCAAATAAGATACAAGTTACAAAGAACTTTTTCTACAAATTTTGATGTGGTTTAGTTTATTGATCATAATTCTAAGTTTTTAAACATATGTATAACATCGGCAGAAAAAGTATAATTACTTCTATTGTTTTTCTTCGAGAGAATGTCTTACATAGCACTTTGTTATGCTATATTTTGTGTTCAGAGTATAGTCAAGAATAAAATTAATGCAAATAAATTCAAATATCTCTTGAACTTAAGAAAACTAATCCGACATTAGTATAATTTATCTGCAATTAAGAGATTTACATAGCTTTTGGATATAATCCTAACAATTCTATAGGTATCGTCTTATTTCATATTATATTATTAGTTGCTTTAATTAAGCTAAATGAATTAAAATTCATCATCCGAAATTGAGATTCTCATTACCTTTATAAAATCAAAATGTAGTAGATATTGATTGAGGTATTAAGGGGACCTTTACTTTCAAAATCGGAAAAAAATCAATATTTTTTTTTTTTCATAAAATTGCTTCTTAACATTACACAAACCTTCTCCTAAACCGGTTTTAAGAAATTCGTAAAAGAAAAAAAGTTATACCTAAATTTGTAACGCTACTTCTACGCATTTTATATGCAAAAATTATATAGCAAAAACTTTGAACGCGTTTTTCTCGAAATCACATTTTTGAAAATGGCCGCATCTGTATCTCAAAAACTATTCAACCGATTTTAACAAACCAAACGCCATTCGATTCGTTATCAAATATACTAGAAACTAAACCTTTAAAAATATTATTTTACCCCCCCACTTTTTTATGCGGAGGTTAGTTTACCCCTAACTTATAGTCATTTTGTAACGTTTTTAGAAAAATGTGTATAAAATGATATATTCATTAAAAATAAAAGGTTTTTTTAGGTTTAGGTACAAGTTTTGTGTCTTATGAAAACAATCCACTAAAAATTTTTAATCTATCTGTTACAGGAAGTCCTGGAGAAATGGGGCCGTTTTAAAAGTGCCTTTTGGTTGACGCCATCTGCAGGCATTAAAATAAACTAAAGTTGCATTTAAAAATTCTTTTTATATTATTGATAATCTTACCAATAATGTACAAAAGGTTTCAGGATCATAAATAATAGTCTTTTCAAAAAAAAACTTTTAAAAAGTGTGTTTTTTCCCGATTTTGAAAGTAAAGGTCCCCTTAAGGGGAGGTTCCTCTGATCGACTCTGAAAAGTTCTTCACTTTTATGAATTTTTTTGAGGTATAAAGAAATGTGATATGAACAAACGGTTTTTTGTACAATGTTTATTGATAAAAAGAGTCCCTAAATTTATTTTTTCCCCCCTCTTTCAATTCAAAATGGCGGCTCCAGCCATATCTCCGCGAGGCCTTGCGCGCCATATATGCGTCTGCGCGGGACGTTCCTGAGGGTCGTAGGGGTCACTGAAACATGAACATTTTTTAAGTTAGTTAAATAAACATATGTAGCGGCCCTTCAACCAAAAATTTCGAAATTTTGATAAAAAAAACAGAGAAAGTTATCCACTTGAAAATTAAGGTCGTGTTTTGGGGTGTGTTTTAGTTGTTTAAGACAGGCGTAAACATTGTTTATTATTAAAATATATTGTTAATAATGGTTCAAGGGCCCCCAGATTGAATTTTACACATGACTTTAAAATTTCAAGTGGATCCGATCAGTGGTTCTCGAGATACACTGTCCCGCGCACTGAAAATATCAACTTTCGGGAAAACGCGTTTGAAGTTTTAGAACCATTTCGTCTTGTTCGCTAGTTGTGCCGCGTTGACAGTTGCATGCTTCTCTTTGAAGCGCTGTAACTTTCTAAAAACTGCATAAAACGCAAAACGGTTTTAGGATCATGTTTTTAACATATTATAGATTGATAATATGTAAAAAAAAAAAAATCGATTTTTTCATCGCCGATCAAAGGAACCTCCCCTTAAGTCAGTGATGTAACAATAGGGTGGCAGGACTGGCAAAATGCCAGATAACTAATTGTGAGATACCTACTAATTGGTAGGCATTAAGGATTAAATTCTTTATTAATACTTGTTATTTTAAGCTTTATTCTGTTTTTCACGTTTTTGTTGTAGATAAAACCATCAACCATGTCCCAAAAATTAAACTACATTATCAAGTTTTTAAAAACACATTCGTAAGAAAGTTTGATCTCCAGTTAGAGTGCAAGGAGATTCCCTGTGCTTTCTGTTGCATATTATACGACAAAATGTATTAAACTCTAATACTTTGATATACAATATTATGTCCATTATTGTTTATGTAAAGAGTTGTTATTTTCACTCGTTTATTTTATTTTTCTATAGTCTATAAACCACAGACTACAAAACTTTTGAAATTACAAAATATGTCTATTAGAAAGTATCTGAAAAATTGAAAAAGAGCAAGAAACTGAATACTTTAAGAATAATGACTGTTTTATCGATAAAAAAAACAAACAAATAGTGTAACGAAAATGAAAATATTAATGTAGTCGAACGTAATGGCACCGAATACCGGCCATTTAAGGATTGACTACATTTATTTATTGTTATTGAATTAATAGGAACATTTATTTCAATTGTGTTAGTGGTTTCAATATGAGAAAACGATTCTGAACGATAATAAATTATTCCCGTTCGTTTATTTTGTCGTTGGTATATTTAAAATTAATTTTTAATAAAAAGCTTGCCATTGTTGGACTAGGACCCTAACTCCGGCCACTATCTCGTACTGATCCTAATACCGAGATTATTACATAACTAAGGAATATATGAATCTAGAATAATTATCAAAATCATAATTAATTATTGAGATGATACAAAAACATTTCTCATTTTTCAAGTATCGATTTTTAGGATTTCATCGATATATTGAAGCAAAATCTAACCTTCGACCACATTAATAATTTTTTTTCGCTTAACTATAAATAATTTTATTATTTTTTTTTTTAACTAATTACAAGTACAGTAATTAATTTATATATTTTACTAGTAAAAATGAATTTATATTTAGTTTTCGCATAGATATTTATTAAGGGTTCATGCCGAATTACACCCATGAAAAACAGACTATTTTTCAATAATTTTTTTAGTAGGTTCAGTTGTAAATATAAATATGGGAGGGGTTTTACTTCAATAAATATAGTGTCGAAGTATATGAAAACAATTTTTTTTGTTTATTTTTCCGATTTTTTGTTGTTGTAACAGACGGTTGAAAAAAAGTGAAAAAAAAAGAGGGCTTCGCCTTGTTGATGATATCTCCGAGACGGATGGTCTGAAACTACAAAATGAAAAAGTTTAAGATTCAGTATGATAAGGGCTATGGCATGAATAGACAGATTTTTGATTTTTTGAAAATTGACAAAATGGCGGACATTTTTCCAAAAAATTCCAAAAATCATCATTTTTTTCCCCGTTTTTGCCCTTAAAAAAATACTTAGAATCAAAATTTCAAAAAACTGTCTATTCATGCCATAGCTATAGTTATAGAGAACATGTGGTAAAAATTTGGTGAAGATCGGTTCAGTAGTCACCGAGATTTTATCAACAAGGTGCCGAAAAACGTTGTTTCGAGAAAAACGCGATCAAAGTTTTTTTTAATGAAAAATCGTAAAAAAATCTCACCTGCGCTTAATCAGCGATGCCTGCACCATACAGTATGCCTTCTGTATATTCATAATTAACGTTTTCATCCAAAACAGCGTTTCTGCGGATGATTCTGGCTTTCTTAGAGGCAATAGTGCTGATGCGCGTCAGCATCTCGTACGCGCTGTCGGTCACGGTCATCAGCAAATTGTATGGCGGGCGGGCCGATTTTGACGCCCATTAATATAGTTAGAGTGCCAAAAATATAGTTAGAGTGCTCCGATCTTTATAAAATTTTAATATGATATTTCTATATATATATAGTTTCCAAAAATGTAATAAAAAAAAAATCGATTTTTTGAAAATTACAATTCGGCATGAACCCTTAAATAACCAAGTGGCCGGATTTAGGTAGCCGGCCGGTATTCGGTGCCATTACGTTATCTAAAACAACGACGAGCTTAATTTGTTGAGGGTACCAGTTTCCAACATTCTGTTGTTACGCCTCTGCATTAAGTGGAAATTTAAAATAGTTATAAAGCTTGTTAATACGCAAGAAATTCAAATAAATTTCCTTTTTAAATCAGTTATAGACAGTTGGCAACGTGTTTAGAAAATAAGAAGCAATGTGGAAGGTTAAAGTAATAATAGTACGTAATGTTCCAATCATATTTTATAATATATCAAAAATGTATAGATTCAAAACTCAGTCTTTCAAGAGTGCTAGAAGGCTCAACTCTGCTTCATGGGATAAATATACATAGTAGAAATTAGTTTGTATATCTCTTCAAATACACTCATTGAGTCATAAAACTCTCAAAAGATTTTCTTTTTTACCCCTTATCCCACATGTTTTGATAATAAAATATTTTTTTTTCAACTATTAATGCTGACTGTTAGATACTTGGGAATCTTTTGTATTAATGAAATAATGTGATGCTAGTTTCAGATATCTCTAATAGAATAATTTTGGCAGCCGCAATGATAATGTCAGTCTAAAAATCAGACTTTTTTAATATATTAGGGTTTGTAGTGTTGAAAAAATGAAATGATGGTTAATTTGGTTCTTTGACAACAAAGATTTTTACCAAGTTTTATCAAAATAACAAATTTTTCGTATTCTGATTTTATTTATGTTTGATAGTTTCGTATGTCGATTTTTACTTCTTGTACACCTTACTTTAATTTGCTTTTTATCATCAACTATGATAATTAATAATATGTATCATTAGGAACATATTAACACTTTTTTAAGTGTTTTGACTTGATACAAATAACATATATTTTATAAGACTTTCCTGAAGCTTTCTGTCCGAGAATAAAATTATTGCTGTACTTCCTAATATAATAATATAGGCAACATCTTAATATCTTCACAACCGGGACACATATAAACGATTAAGCCAAATAGTTTGTTATTTGACATTTGGAGTGTATATCATTGGAAAAAATGGAAATTAATATTGTGATACTTATTTCACAGGATTTGAACATCTTCTTTTCCCAAGGTTATTTCTTTGTGTCTTCGGATTCTATTTTATTCGGCAAAATGCTCAAAACTAACAAGGGTTGATTACAATTACACCTGTTTTGTGAAGAAAATTACCTGCGATGTCCTTGACATTATTCATAATGCTTTCAGTAACTGCATCTCCCATCAAAGGCAAACAATTTTCATCTTAAAAATAATGTTAAGATTAATTTTAGGGCGAGAGCGGATCTCAGAACAAACTTTGATCAAGATACTCCATATAATCGATTGGTATATGTTATATATTATATCATTCAGGAACATCCTGTATAAAGTGATTATGAAAGGTTTTTTTTTTTAACCTAAAATTAAAAAAACTACTAAATTTATTATTATGGCCTACATAGTCATACTTAAATATATACATAGTATACACAGTAAAAAATAATTTGAATTTTACAACAATCAATTTTGTAAAAAATTACACACATTGCATGTGAAAGTAAAGAAAAGTGTAAAATCCGATCTTGCAAAGTGTAAAACTACAAAAACACTTAATTTCAAAGGAAAACGTTTAAAAACCCATGGAAAATTTACAAGTCAATGTTGAAGCATATACATTTAAAACGCAATTTATTTTAACATGGTCATGTTTGTATTTTTAAGCGTATATCGATAAAATTACATTTTGTTTTCAGAGTAAGTAGAACTTAGCCCTTAGAGCTTAGAGTAATTTTAAACATGGACAACTTTTTTCTTACAACCAACATTTAACTAAACTTTTGGAGTGTAATTTTACATGTCAAGTGCTGGCAATCTGTTTACAACATTAAATGTTGGCAACATATTTTACTGTGTAGGTATGTACAAATATAAGCATTTATTTAACAAATAAAATCTTAGACTAAAAAACTAGATTTTCAATTCAAAGTGAAAAATTTTGACTGGCTCTAGTTTAATAACATTTTTATTATTAAAGGAAACACATCATGCATTTAAATCAAAGAAAAAATATTTTGAAGTAAATACAAACAATAGTTGAATCAAAAGCTCTAGATGATGAGTTTTACTTCGAAATATACTGTTCCGGAATGTCAATACTTCCTATTAAAAAAACTAAATGGTTAATAAATAAAATAAATCATTTTGTTTTGAATACGTTTAAAGGCCTAAACAGATAAAAAGTTCCACAGCACTCGTCTCCACTCGCAAATGCCAAAAACATCAATTTTACACTAAAATGAAGGGGACTGCACAGATAAGCGAGTGGTTAACAACACTTATTCCTTGAAAAGTTCGCCAACTTTCTACTTTTAACGCCCGCAAATGTCAAAAGGGCAGTTTGATATTCTTGAATTTGTGATGGTGATGTGAAGTGCGATTACAAATTTCTGGTAAGGAACTATTTAGAGACATGAAATATGTTTTAAATAATATGTGTTCTTGTATTCTCAGGGATGTCAATTGAAGAAAAGTTAATAGAAGAAGTGCAGAAGCATAAAATTCTTTTTGACATGCATTCTAACGGATACAGGACCGTTTTGATAAATGGTTTTTTACCAATTCACACAGCATATCATACTGTTGAGGCGTCATCCTTGTATGTTTAAAAAATTGCTCTGGATCCTTGTTTTTCATTTTTAAATACGTAACGTTGAAGTATCCCAATGTATTTTGCTCAATGTTAATCGGGCGAATCCACCATCGCCTCTTAGGTTTTTTTTTTTTATAGCCATCATATTTAAATTAAGTATTAATATATAATAAGACCATAATAAAAAAAATACTGAAAAAGCAACTTCCTCCATAATTTGAGTGCATTCGACATCAAATGAACAAATTTTTGACATTTGTGAACGGCTTATCTGTTCGGTTACTTTTTGCGAGTGGAGACGAGTGCTGTGGAACTTTTTATCTGGTTAGGCCTTTACAATGTTTTTTCAAAATTATTTTTGTGAAATTAAGTCAAAAATTTAATGCGAAACGTACAAGCAAACAAACAGAAATATATTTTCCAACAACCAATTTCGTAGCTAATTTAACTATTTTTGCTTATGATTTTCATCTAACAAGATTGCTGCTAAGCATGACCAGAGAAATCTATTTAAAAATTATAAAATTGTCTTGTTATTTAAACCACATATTTAGTTGAAAAGATATGACGGAATTAGTACAGATAACGAGGTCCATTGTTAACACTAGAACGACCAACCAATTAAATAATTTAACATATAAAACCTGGTTTTTCTGATTTTGTGACATTATATGTATAGATTCTTATACCTGTACAATTAATTCTATACAATTAAGCTATTTTTTAAAAATTAATCTAGGGTCCAATATTCTAGGCCACTCTTGTTTTAGTGTTAAACTTACTTTAGAGCAAGCATCTTGTAGCAAAGACTATATACTTATTATACTAGTACAATTGCCATGCAATCAATTTAATTCAACTATTCTCTAGTAAAATTGACATTAAATTAGTTAGATGAACTAGATCTCAGTTGATTGAAAGAGAAAATTCATAGCGATGAATTAACAAGCCCTCATTATTGAATCAACTAGAAATATTTTTGTCAGTGTAGTTAAATTAATAATTTTCGCCATTGGCGCCAAATCATATTTGAAAATTAATGAAGTATTGTTGTTTCTATTGTTTTTATAATTTTCTTTCTCTCGGTGTATTTTATTTTATTAACGGCAAAAAATCCAATATTTATGTTAACAGTTTACTGTAGTCTTAATCGCAATTGATTGAATTTTTTTTTGTTTTACGTTCTTTCTTTTTAAAAGATCATAATCCGTTTTAAAGCTTATCACTGGGCTCAGTGAACATGCCCAAACAGAGCTAAATACTCCTGCAGGATGAAATCACTGTGAGGACATAATTTTCAAAATAGTTAACGATTTGGAAAAAAAATCTCCTGCAAAAGTGCAATCGAATGAGAAAAGGCAGAAAAAGCGAAACAACAGATCGAAGAAAAAAATTCTGTGGTTCGCTGAGTGCAGTGGAAGAAGGAAGTGAGGGATGAATACCGCCCTAAGAAGATTTGGTGCCTGAAAGTACTTAGAAGACAGCCAAATGCACTTTCCACCACCACCGCGCCTATTTAGCCAATGTTTGTGTTTATAATCCCGAGACCTTCGGCGCTTTCAGACAGAATAAAAAGATGAAAAAAAAATATATATGTATATACGAGTATCTGAAGGGAAAAAAGGAGCAGGAGGAAAAAAGTGCATCCGCTTAGGAGCGTCAAGCCGAGGATTTTGCAGGAAATCAGCAAAACATCTCATCTGAGGCACTTCTCGGCACTATGGGATTAGTGCTTATCGATTTTTGACATCATTTCGTGCTCCTGGGATGCTGGGTCCAACAGGATCGATCTACCGGCGACTGACCTAATTTTTGCTGATGCGATTCGAGGGCATCGAGGATTCATGGTATCGGGTGTCGCGATTTTATCTTGTTTGCCCCGGGCAGCGCCCCATTGTGCTCCTTCTCGTAAATAATTTCAAATGTACACGCTTCAAGTACTTTTCTAAATTGAGAGAAATACGCTGGCCTTTTTTTCCGAAAAAAAAAAAAAATGTAATCGTATTATATTACATGATATACCCACGCAAAGGGTACACCTGCAAATTATCTGCAATTGATCAACATCGTTTTATGTGATGGTTTAGGATCGTTTTAAAAATTTAAAACGAACTCATTTAGAATGCATTTGCTGCAGAGTGCAGATATCAATCACAGTGGCTTCAATAATGAAACAAATCCAAAAATACAGTCCCCAGTGTTCCATCTGATATAATTTATTTATTTATTTACAAGCCAACATACATTGAAATGAGTAATCTGTCCTAAGAAAGTTAACTACTTAATTTTATATATATCAAGATTAAAATGTATAACCTGGAAATATTTATTATAGCATCTACACATGTCAGTTAATGGTTAAAAAAATCCATATTTTGTTCGATGGCATTTAATATAAAGAAAGGTTTGCGAACGTGCGGATCTGTTATCAGCATAAAAGGAAATAGAAAATAAGAAGTCCGGCGAATCCACTAAACCAACCAAAAATTTACGCACAATTAGACATCCATAAACGCATTTCACGCCTTTTATAAAGTGGTCATGCCGAGCAAGTTCAACCGTTCAGCATAAAGAGGAAACACAAGTCGATCGCTCCTCGGAAGTCGCAAAGAAAAACGTAAAAAATTTTGTTGTACCAATTCTAACCTAAATCAATATGAACATTATAATAGGGATTCCAAATATGGCAACCATACTCTAGCACAGATCTTACAAGTGATCCACATATTGCTTTCAAGATATAAGGATCACGAAAACCCTTTTTCCAGCGTCTTACAAAACCAATCATAGATAGAACTTTATTGATTATATATAATCTAAATGTTTTGAAAATGTTAATTTAGTGTCCAAAATTACACCCAAGTTTTTAATCACATCAATAGAATCCAGATGGGTGCCATTTATGTAATATTGGAATATAAATGCGAAAAATGTACGGCTATAGACTACAGCATTACATTTACTAACATTGAAACATAAGTTATTATTCGAACACTACAAACTGAAAACATCAATATCACTCTCCACTTTTCATAATTGTTAAATTCGCCTAAAAATATAAATATCGTCAGCATAAATTAAAAGTTCAGAATATTTAATCACACATTCAAAATAGTTAATAAATAAAGTAAATAATAAGGGACTAAGATGATTACCCTGAGGAACGCCAGAATATGTATTAACTACATTTGAAAAGGCATTCCTAATGGCATTCTAAAATTCCTGTCTCTTAAATAGGATAAAATTAATTTAATTAACAATTAGGAAAAGCCACCAGTGGCACATTATGAATGCCATTTAAAATTTAAAATTTCATAATTAATGTGTATACAAAATCATAAAAATCGTTCATAGTCTGCACAAAATAAACAAAATTCTACGGCTGAGTTAGCAATTGCAATCGCTTCAGCTAGCAGATTTAGCAGCTTATACTCTGATCGCGCAAAGGATCACAATTGAAGACATGAGTGGATGAATTTGTTATGTAACAAAATTGAGATTTTGAGAAATTCACAATGAAAGTATTTTGGGTTGTAGAACGTGCTATGTAATAGAAATAATAATAGTTATTTGATTATACTCTTGGTTCTAAAATAATAATAATGTATGTTATTCATTTGACAGTATATCATTGTAGTATACACGTATATATATGTACATGAGTGGTTGAAGGTGTTATATCACAATTTTTTTTTCATTCTTCAGTGTGAATATAACACCTTCATCCTCTCTCTATTTCCTATTTAGTAATTTCAAAATTAGATTCGTTACATTCCAAAATATTGTATGCCAAAAAATATGCGTACAGGTATCCCTCGAGATACACGGTACTTGAGTTGCACGATTTCCGAGTTACACGGACAAAAATTGCGATGTTCCCTCAAGTTACACGCTATTTGAGTTACACGGTTTTATACCAATTTTCATAAAAAGGGCAAAATAATAAGGATTTATCATATATTCG
Organism: Dysmachus trigonus; assembly: GCA_949715965.1. Taxonomy (NCBI): domain Eukaryota; kingdom Metazoa; phylum Arthropoda; class Insecta; order Diptera; family Asilidae; genus Dysmachus; species Dysmachus trigonus. The sequence goes on along the minus strand of OX454321.1, from coordinate 68,498,076 downwards.
TCAATGTTAGCTATCTGCGGAATCCTTTCGCTTCCTGCTCTTGAAAAGTGGAATATACAGGTCACTAATAGTAGTACTAAATCTGAGTTTCCACTTACACGGTTTCGAGTTACACGGAACCAATTAATCGTGTAACTTGAGGGACACCTGTATTTATGTTTTTAAAAAACGAAACTCAAAAAATGTTACATAACACCTTCATCTACTCATATCTTCAATTGTGGACACAACTTCAACTGTACAACTTCAAAAGACGAAGACCAAATTTATATAAATGTTTATACTGTCACTTAGTTTAGAACCTTGCCCTCTTCTGCATTCATTTTTACTACTAACGTTGATTATTATGCGCACTTGGAACTTGTCAGCTAGTTTAACAAAGAATGACAAATAAATGTTAGTTTAAATCTGTTTATTTGGTACTTACCCGCATCCGAAATGATCTGGATTGAATTTCTGGACACAAATTAGATTATTTTGAGCACTTAAATCGTATAAGTGGCCACAAGTGGTGTGTTCAGATCAATCCGATCGTAATTGCGAACTCGGCTCTAGTAGTGCTAGAAACTTGAAATTTTTATAGGATTGCTATTTAGTGTTTTTTTTGTGTTGCTAAGTGTAATCCTAGACTTTTTGCATTAAGTTTAATATAAAATTTAGGGAGTTACAATGAAACTATTCAGTATCAAATACAATATAGGCTGTCCCAAGAAATGTTGTAAAGCGGGAATTTAGAGGTCGAATTTTAGACCGAATTTGAGGTATGATTCCATAAAGATAGCTTAATAAATTTACAGGGTAAATAGCCAATGAAATGAGGAGGTTTTTAAAATAAATTTGGATGAAAAAAGTTATTTTTTTTAAAAAAACCAACCAACCAAAAATGTCTCTTGGCGCAATGATATGGGCTATGGAATCAAATCTTTTTGTATTGCATAGGTCTAATATTCATCTAAATTGGAAGTCTCTGGTTCTTGCTGTTTCTATACGAGCAAATTTTGTTTTATTCATTAACTGAACCAAAACTTTTAAAATCCTTAACAAGACGAAAGACTACAGGTTTTCTTGGAATGTTATTTCTACCCATTAAATCACGTAACTTTCGCACTGTTATCGTAATAGATTACTTTTTTTGACTGTGTTATTTTAACTATTAAAGTGTTTTTTATCGATCGTGTATTATTCCATCATGAAGCTCTTAAAAGTTGTACAAATAAAAGGGGAAATCTGTTGTAAATCTCGATTAACCTTTACACATCAACTTTATGTTTTTATTTTTTAAGGATTTGTGATTTTGATACGCCTAATCAATAATAATAAGAAAAGTAAACAACCTTTACTATTGTTTAAAAATCTCTTTCGTTTTTGAGATATTGGCGAAGTAAAATGTACTGATGGCTCCAACATAGTGATGAGCAAAATTTCCATAGTCTTGGTATTGGTTTTGGTCTAATCGGATGTAGTCTTGGTCGCATCGGTCAAGTCTTGGTCTCATTTGTAAGACTTTTTCAGTCTTATTTATTTAAATATTTTGATAATAGAGGAAAATTATAAAGTTTTTTGTAGTGAACTAGTTATTGTAGTCAATTCCTTATTTCCTTGTTTTCTCGAAAATTGATCAGTGTGAAATTAATTGTGTCGAAATTATTTATCAGCTGTACCTGAAAAAATCCTAGACTTGACAACGAGATCCTGGCACCTTAGACCCGAAGTCCTGCACGCTAACCACAGCGCTATTTTAACACGTTCAACCCGGCGCGTACCACCGGTACCTCACACGCGAATGGTTCATCTGGCGGCGTGTACCAGCGATGGCTCACATAAGTTTTTCGTAACAGATAATAAATAAAACTATTATGTCTTAATAAACGTACAGTAAAACGAAACTGCACTTTTGAAGCTTTGCTAAGCAACATTTTGTGCAAGGCGCTGCCAGATAAAGCAAAATACAATTTTTACTGCCGTCTGATGAAATGAAGTACAAAAAACTGCGCCGGCGTCAACGTGTTAATAAAATTATTTATGAAAGAAACAATTCCAGAAAATACCTACCAGCAAAGTAGATCAAATTAAAAAAATTGGTTTAATGTACTCCCGGTGTACCAGAATCTAATTTTTCTATCTATCAAGGAGACGGCGCCACCGTGGGGTCGGGGATTTGCCTGAATTTTTTTGTGGTGAAAGAGGACCCGTAGCACCTCACATGGTTAAAGCAGTAGGACGCTCTACTCGGAAAATTCAGAGAAAAATCGATTCAAAATTTCCTAGGCGCCTTATAAGTTAAAAATGTGAAGCGTTTGTCAATCCGCTATCTAAACTAGACGGTTAAGGCTCGGTCTTATGTTCCGAAAGTCCCGCGTTCGGTTCCTCCTTCGGATCTTACTTTTTTTTTCTTTTTGTTATCCTAACAATTACTAAAAGCGTTTCTCATCCCTATATTGTTTTTTTAAATTAATTTTCCGAGTCGTACTGCTTTAACCATGTGAGGTGCTATGGGTCCTCTTTCACCACAAAAAAATCCGGGCAAATCCCCGATTCCACGGTGGCGCCGTCTCCTTGTAAGTTGATGTACATGCCATTCATGAGAAAGTAATTAATTAAACATTTAACATTAAAGAACAACAGAGTTTTTTTTATCAAGATTTTACACATAAGAGCTCGTTATATAATCTACTAGGGTCATTTCTCGTTACATATTACCAATGATCTCTTAGAAAGCAGTCTAGTACGAGCAGTATAAGTTCAATTAATACCGAACCAAAGGATATTTTTATAAATTTTCACTACACCACTTAAAAATAGAAAAAATGTTTTTCAGTCTGCAAAAATCTCCCAATTTGGACTTGTTTTTGTTCAAGTCTCGCAGACAGGTCTTGGTCTTGGTCTTGGTCGCGGTCTTGCAAATCGATTCCTGGCCTTGGTCTTGTTACCACAGGTATAGTATTCTGCTTATTATTACTCCAAAGGATAACACCCTTTATCTTCGGCTCTGATGTTTTAAATAAAACCAAACATTGACGAAACTTTGTGATATAACAATGATGTTATGATTTATGCAGTATTTAATTAATAACTTTCTAATTGTGCCATTATTATAGTTGGTGAGCGATATGTGTAATAATTGTGAGTTCAACAATAAATAGATTTAATTTTATAATTGCAGTATTCTTTGCCGCAATACATTTTTGCAAAACCCACCTGTGGGTAGCGGGGAAATTAATGTCAACCCGAAATTACACAAAATTCCACTCGTCGCAATGGTAATCTAACACGGGTGCACTTAGAAACCTCTCGCACGTAATTAATTAAAATTTCACACGACATTAAAAGGTACCCAATGTACTATGTACGAATACGCCACATGCCGGGAGTCGCTCGGCCACGAGGATTCGCTCCCTCCCGACAAATTGGACGGGAATTCCGGGGGGTAGAATTTTCCCTTCAGTCCTTCAGGAACCCGCAGCCGCAGCAGCGCCAACGGGGCTCATTACGAAAAGTCTGCGGAAAACAGCGAGCGCATTAGATAGGGTCGGATCATGTTTCAGGATCTCTAGGGGTGATCCATACAAACTCGGACTTCCCTCAATTTTGAGGGTGATTTTTCTGGCAGTTCGCGAATATACGAACTTCATAGGTATCCTTCTCGACGTCATGATACCGCCAGTTAAGCTATCCAGCTAGAGGGAATGTCGTGTGAAATTTGGGACGTCCCGCAATGGTAATAATTACAAGCAGCAAATGCACCATGCCACTCAATTTAAAATTCCTTTTTTAATTAAATCGTTTTGGCTGCTCCTTTTTTCGGTAGCATTCCAGGGCATAGGATCCCTGCTGAGGGCACAATTACACGCGCATAGTTGTCGATCACCCGACCACGAGTTCTTTGTGTGGTCAAGATGCGAGGTATATATTTTTTTGGTTGATCGACTCAATTATTTCACAGATAATCCTCGAGGAAAGTTAAGTGGTTTTCCGAGATTTTTTTTTCTGGAGTTCTTTTGGAGGCAGTGTACAATATAAGGATGAACAAAAATTTCATGCCTTTCACTGAATCTATCCATCCAAAAATGTGAAGATGAAGTGAGCAACTGTCGACAAGAAGCTTCCTTTTGTGTGGCCTGTTCATCAACTTCTGATTGAATAATCCTGCGGTTTTTTCTTCGGAGTCGAGGGATTAAGAAATTTTCTGTCGGACAAGGGATGATTGTTTTGGGACTATTTTCTGGAACATATGAGAATGTATTTCTGTTTAAATTTATATTTGTTTTTTATCATGCGTCCACTGAGCCATAATTACACAACTTCGAACGTTTTAATTATTTCGACCGAAATCATGTTCAAAATGATGACAATTTAAAATTTTTGGGAAATGTTTTGATTTTAATGAAACAATGAACGAATTCACACAAAAATCCAAGTACTTTACAATACACTTCAGGATCCATCTTCGGAATATTTACGAATTTGATACAACAAATAAGTCATCAAAAAATTTTAAATGTGAAACTAAATCAACTCAGCTCAGTTGGAACAGTTTTATGTAATTTCAAAATCATGACGTAATTTTGGCTCACTGGGAACATGGTAATATTCGGAAATATAAGATTTCTTGATTTTAAGAGGCACAAATTGTCCAAATTTAATAAAATAAACAGAAGTAAGTTCAGAGCATATTTGAAATCCGCAAATCTGAACTCTTACGGCCTGGACACATTTGTTTATTTGATAATTCAAAGTAGTTTCTTTAACAATCTGATTAAAAAAGCGGTCTTAAACCATTGATTTTGCCACTTACTCAACGAATAAAATTCACATTTATCATGTGCTTAAAAGTAACTAAAAAATACTATTTATTTCCCTTTATAATATAAAATAATTTCCCCATGTTATAAAATCTTCATTACAGATTCATACAGAATTCTCTACTATTCTAGGATTTTTCAATCTGTTATTATAATTATGTTGTTGAGAAAATGTTTTCACTTTATTTCGTCAAACGCTAACGTCTTGGGAAATACTGAATTGTATATTAGATATTTTATCAATTTTTGAATGTAAAATGAGGTAGAAACATCCAAGCTTTGATTAAAAGAGAAATTCATCAAAAAATATTCATTCTTTCTTAAGATATTGGACTTTACAAATAATCATTGGATCTGACGGTTTCAAGTTTTAATAAGTAGAATAATAAACAAATACTATTATATTCTACTCAACAAGCTCTAAAGTCTAAACTTACATTCTGTATTAACAATGATTATTACTCTCTTTAATAGCTTACAAAAGGTAAAAAATATAGGATCTAATGTTAATGCATTTAAATCAAAATATTTAACCAATACTCTAATTAAAGGAATAGAAATTATTTTATTTAAGTCAATATTGTTCAAAGGTTGTTCATTTATTGAAAATAATAAACCTTCTGATTATTTATGGAAAATGATTTTATTTAAATGAGTGCTTCGGTTTAAAAAATAATGCAATATATCAGTGGCTTTTAATACACATGAAATCTTTCAACCAGATTACAAAAATTATTAATAAAACATCTACCTTACAAATTCTTAATGTTAAAAAAAAATGACACTTCAAACAGACACGTCAAAAAGTGGATTAGGGGCTTGATTGATGCACAAAAGCCGACCAGTAAACCATATAAAATAACAAAAGATACATGGCTAACACAGAAAAATAGATTATATAGTCAGTGGCGTAGGTAGCCCTGCTGAGTGGGCTTTGTATCAAAATTTCTTAAGGAGCCTTTTTCGGAATATAAACAAAACCACTTGCATGAAAGAAATATTATTATTAATAAAAAAAAAAAATACGTATTAAAACACTTAACTACAAACAAACATTCTAGTGGCTAAATAGGTACTTTTCTTGACTTTTTGTGTTGCTCATGAGGAAAGGGCCGTAAATTGACCCATTGGAATGCACAACCCAATGTTTGTACCTTTGAAATTTGGAAATATTCAACTTATTCATATTTTATGAACTATTGTACTTAAAGAGCTGGTTCAAAGTTTATTATCTTCGTCCATTGATTCTATAAAACAATTTAACACGAAGCATATTTTCCGAGATGTTCGAGTGAAAAGGTTAAAAGATAGTACTTTTTTAAAATAAATATCAATTGCAACAAATAAAAATGTGGAGCTTTTACATATTTATGTATAAAAAATAACAAACATTGAATTCCGTCAATTGCTAAAGAATTGTAAACTAGGTTTCGAATTTTGAAGCCTATTGACTGTAGCCTATATATGACTTATTCGTTCATTAGGGCTGGGCTTTTATTAATATGACTAAAAGTATGAACAATTATTTGTTTATTTCAGTATTGATAAAGTAAACTTATAAATTTTAAAATGAAGTATTAATTTAATTGTACTCTTTAATTCTACTGATATGTTGATAACATTTTACGATTTTTGTTTATGCATATTGAGGTCTTTCTATAGTTCTGGCACCCTGTATCATTGTTACAACTCCTACAGCGGTAGCTACGCTCTTATTTAGTACACACAAACTTTGATTATTACTATTTCATGTTATTTCAAGTTCAAAACATTCATATAAACAATATAAAAATTAATTTTAGTGCTAGCAACTTCATTCATCTATAATTAAAATTAAAATAATGTAGTCTACCGAAAAATAAATTTATATAATTAATTTTATATTTTAGGAAAAATAATTTCTAAACCCCACTGAATTCACTAATACTAACCTATTTCTATTTATGCTAAATCTTAGCTAACTATCGACAAGTTATCTAATTAAACATTGTGTTTCTACAATTTACCTCAATAATCCATGAAACTTCCACACTACCTCAACTTCAAAGCCCAATATCTCAAGAAATATCGATGTTAGCGATTTGGTGTTCAGAACTGTTTTGTAGGAAATTGAATTTCCTACATGTTTGTCGTATTCACTTTTTCTGTACCTCTTGTTGTTTACGAGATAGGGGCAAAAAGCGAGAATTTCGTGGAAAAATTGGGGTTAGTGACCCGTACTACCTCGCTGGTGGGAGTTAGGGTTACACCGCAATGGACACTTTTGTAGAGCATTCAATTCTGAAGAAATCCTACCATTGACCAAGACTATACCATAAAATGTCTCTGAGCTGTAGAGTTTTGAAGAAAAATAATCAAAGTTTACGTGTATTTTATATGGGAAATCTTTATACGCCTTGGTCTAATACTTAATATTAATATTAAGGGCTCCAATTTTCAGGGAATTTTTGTTTAGGTATTTGCCACAAAATTTCGAGATGGGACTGAAAAAAAAAAATTGTCGGGAAAAAAAAAGCACGCTACCCTACACAGTGTTCCAAATCGTCAAAAAGCTGGCTAAAAATTCGAAATACCGTCGGATATGCTTGACATTAAGTATACAGGGGTTTTTAGTGTTGCTGATTTCAAATCTGTTCTCAAAATTCAGGAATTCAATATGGCAGACCAAAAATATAAAATTTGATTGAATTTACATAAAAATTGATATGTGAGGGTTTCTAGGGTCACTTATTTCAGCTTAATTCAATATGGCCGAATCGAAATAGCGGACTAGAAATTCGTAACTCAACAAATTTCAATAAAAGTTCGTACATTTGTGTTTTGGGCTCATTTATATCGATTCTGATATCAAAATGGAGAAGTTAAACATTTTGAAACCAATTGGTTTCTAATAATTCTAGAAGTCACTTTACTGAATTCTGATATAAAAATTTTAAAGCTAATAATTATATATGTTACAATTTCTATAATAATTTAGTAAAGTTTAGCAACTTCGGTCCGCCATATTTTACCTGCCATTTTTAATATGTATAAATGTATATAACATATTTGAAATGAAGTTCCTTTACAGATTTTTATAAGAATCCTGCGAATTTTTTTTCGGCATGCTATATTGGATCCGCCATTTTGAATTGCGAAACTAAAAGAATCCTTTAACTCCATGCAAACTGAACTTATATTTAAGTTGTTTGGAAGAAGCAATTTTGAAACTATTGAGCGTTGCGTGAATTCCTTTTGGGTAATTACTCACTTACTCAAATATAACAACATATATAAAAAACATTGAAATCGGAGGTGGACGATCTTGGCGGTCTCCTTGTAAGTGTAATAGAAAGAGCAACATTTTAACTATTGAATGTATCTTATCGATGTTCAGGTGAATCATACAGCTTTAAAGATATTCCGATAAAATATCAAAATTTAACCTATGGCAATTGTATCTACTTTAATGCTAAGAAAAACATAGTACAATGTATAGTGGCGGCGTCGCGCTGTAGCGCAAAACGGGTATGCGGTGGTTGAGCCATCAGAAAGAAATATATTACATATATAATAATAAACCTCCTATCCTGGAACGGAATCAGAGGCCCGGCACGTTGGCGCGTAAATGTAGGGGCAGCTTGTGTTGTTTAGGTCATACACAACAAAGGCCTGCCTGATCCATGTTCCAGGACGACGACCAGGATGACGGCGGCGGATTCAGGAATCAGGAGCAGCAGCAGCAGCAGCAGCATCACCGAGGACAACGACGACGCCGCTGATGATGATGATGATGATGAATCGCGCAGGGAGCGACCGAACCGCGCCGCACATTTTGTGGTTTCAAATTTCAAAACGGCAGCCCGTCGAGGCTCTTTGGCAGATCTTATTTGTTATGCCGTTAAGAATATTACGGGCTCCGTCTCTTTAACAATGAAATGGTCCCGGACGGTTGCGATGCTCTCTTTTTTATCCCACAGGGATCGAAGAGGAAAAATTCCGCGCATTGTTGATTCCTTCGAGGGAGGAAAATGTTCACGCTGGAAGGAGTTAATAGGAAGAGCATCGGAAAACCGGGTCAGGGGAGGAATTCTAATTAAACAGGATGAAGTGCTCCGTATACGGGAGAAATTTATTTTTATTGCTTGTGTGTGAAAAACTCTTTTAGCATCACAGGTAAGAAAAATATGGCGAAGAGCCGCATGGGTTTCCTAAAATCTACTTCAGATATGTATTTTATTTTTAGCTTTTTTTAGAAGAGTTTTTGTAAAGGCATGTTTACAATGCAATTTTGTATACCTATTTCTATTAGAGTTCTTCCTAAGGCGAATCCATACACAAAAAATAAAAACAACAGAAGCTGGCAATACCTTAAAAATAACACTGGTCGACAACATTTAATATTTAAGTTTGCACATATAATTTATCACTTCCAAAGGATTTTTTTCCATAGATTATGAATTTGCAACTACAAAATATCGTATTTCGGCCATTTTTAAAAATTCTTTCAAAAAAAACGGGACGTCATAAAAGCTCGTGATACTATTTAAAATAGAGCCTTAATCCTTAACCATATATTGTATAAGAAATATCACTAATCTATCGCGCTTAAGAAGCATCTGCGGCAATAAGATTTTCATGATCGTCCGCAAGTAGTGATCTTCACTCACTATCTATTGTATCAAGTAATCGGCTTATGGAAAAAAGTGAATTCCACGGAATATTTCGAAAAGTATTAAGGCCTCTCGTATTTAATATCATAAGTAAAGGTTTATACTTTTAACTACTTTACAAGCTTCTACAACAATTAGTTAATTTATAATTATTTAACAAAAATAGCCAAAATACGTTCTTTTTTACTTTTCAAACCTATTTTTTTAAAAAACGTGACGTAATAGGACCTTTTTGTAATCTGCGGAAAATTTCTATAGAAATAATATAACACTTATTCTATGGCAAAATTGGAGTCGACCAGTGTAATTCAAACGAAACTTTTCACCTTAAACTATAGTTACAACTATTATTAACCTATAGAGTGTATGTTGTTTCATGTATAATATACGAACGCGTCTGCAAACTCGAATTCTGTCAGGTCATGTGTTACAGAAAAATTTAATCAAATAAAAACATCTTATTATTTGAATTTCGAACAATTCTGAGCTGATAAAAAATTTTTGTGTTTATATAAGCTTTCATTTAAGGGGTTATACACAGACAGGAGGCCCAAAAAAGTCGATATTTCAAGAATTTTTCTTGAGTAGACCTTTTAATTTATTATTGTAAAAATTTTTACACATATTATGGCAACTCTTGAGTGTATTTTAATTTATTTTATTTGTAAAAATAATTATTTTAAAAGCTGCTACAGCTGATCTCCGGGAGAAACTCTAAAAAAAAGGCGTCTTGCACGATAACTCTGGACTGGATCATCTAAAATGAAAAAACTAAAAATATTTCGTTAAAATATTGTTTTATCTTGTAATTAATCGTAGGAATAATTAAAATAAGAATTTTTGAGAAAATTGCGACTTCTTTAAAAAAAAAATCAATTTTTAACAAAAATGTTGGCCTTAAATTGTTTATAAAATGGAGAATATTTATTGGTGAGAAAAAACCTTCGATTAATTACTTAAAAAAATACTTAGAAAGCTTGTGTTAAAATTTGAAACTGATCAGTTCAGCCGTTTTCGAGAAATTTTGCTCACCGACTTTAAAACACAGTTTTGAGAAAAATTTTCTGTGGGTGTACTTAAATATATGCACATTACGAAAAAAAAAAAAAATCAATTTTCCGAAAATCCTGACCGTACATAATCCTTTAAGTAACGATTTAAGGTTCTGAAATTTTTAAAAAGTTCAAAATACGGTTTTTATTTTTAACCCTATTTTCTTATGTAGTTTAGAGATTTGTTAACTACCGACAACATCTTAATTTTTTTACTCACACTGGTTTTCTTGAATAATTAAACAAATTTAATCTTCTGATATAAGATTGTGAACACGAAAATTTATGAACTTTCAATTTGAATGTTAACTAAAATTTTTGTTAGGTAACTTACTACAAAAACTTATAAACTTACAAAAAAATTTCTCGTTGTAATACGACACACGAAAGAGTCAAATGATCATATCCGAATGATACTTAAGTGTCAAATGCTACTTAGAAATCCGCGTGACACACGGAAAGTCGGCAAGTAGCGTATTTCGCGACGGCATTATTTGCTTTATAGTCTGTATGATTCATTATATAGCCTTTTCAGATTAAATGAAACTATTTTCAAATGAAATGAAACTACTTTCAAATTGTATGAGACCATTTTCAAATTGAATGAAATTATTTTCAAATGAAATGAAACTATTTTCAAATGAAATGAAACTATTTTCAAATAATAACCGCAAAATAACAAATTTGACTTAAATTATTTTATTCATATTTTTTATTCTTTAAATAATTCAAAGATAAAACAAAATATTCATGTAAAAATAACAGTTTGAAAGAACACATATTATCTTATTGCCGAATTATATTTCCATTAGTGTCATCAAAAGGACCGCTTTTATTTACCTTGCTAGGGATACTAATGTAGAGGTTGACGATCTGCAACATGTGAAATTTGGCTTTTTCAGTTAGATTTAATATCGGTGAGTAAGGCGGCAAACATTTTAAGCTACACCCATTAGTTTTTACAGTCTCATGAATTTCTTGCGTTTTGTAAACACAAGCAGTGTCCATAATTAAAATCGAATTGTGCAACTGTGTATCGTTATTAATTTTTTTAAAAGGCTTCCCTATGAATATTTGTTGGTGTAAAATAAATACCAACATTGTTTATTGCCCCCCTTTACGTCTCATTTCGTCCCCTCACAGTGGCTACAACAATTTGAGCTCTTTCACCTGATCTCACCATGGTTTTTTTGAATATGAAGGTTGAAGCCACACTCGTCCTCGCTGTTGAGCCCACTCCAGTGTTTTGGGGTCAATTATTTGATCTGAAGTTAATTTAAGGGTATCAGTTCACGTACATCGCATCGTTAAAAATCGTCGATAAGGAAAGAGATATATTTTCTTCTGTGAGTAACTTGTTTTTTATGTTTTTCATTGTAATTTCGGGATCTCTTTCTACCAATTGTTATTCATCTGAGATTACACTATATTTGAAAACAGTGTTATTTAGTTTGAAAATAGTTTCATTCAATTTGAAAATTTTGATTTTGATGAGAGATGGTATTTTGTACTTCATCGCAGTTCAATCGAAAGGGAAATAATATACCAAACTTGAAAATAATTAAGTTTGTATATACCAGAGTTGGGCGTTTAAGCATTATTATTAAGTTTTCATTATCATTAAAAACATCAATGACAATCAACTAGTTTTTCATTGGAATTGAATTTTCCAATGGTACAGATTTTTAAGAAAACTATATGCCACAAGGAAGCCTAGTTTTTTGTTGTTTTGGTTTTTCATAGTACTTTGTTTGCTCTTGAAATAACTTTTCAAAAAGCTTGTCCATCAAAAATATCTATTATCTTATTCGATGCGCATAGCCGCAGTGATTACAATTTTGGTAATATATTTTTGTATGTATAAAAAATGAAGATCACTTATATAGAGGATTTGATTCACGATAGAATATTGTACTGGTAATGGTTGCAGAGTAGAAAATAGAAATAAAGAATGTGGACATTTGCCCTAATTTTCTGAAAACTGATAAACAGAAAGTTTTCGACTGGCAGATTTAATCCAAAAGAGAATCCCTACCTCTGGTTTTCACTTGGATGTTTCTAACTGGGAAATTCTGTATAAAAATTAAAATTTTGAAACTTAGCAAATTGTATCTATTTCGGGTCCGCACAAAAGCTCTTCTTTGTGATGTGCACAAAGGGAAATATGATATATAGATAAAAATATTATATGTGTATATCGCAGCTGGAAAGGTACATATCACCGACCTGAATATGGCTTTCTACAGTTCTGAGAACTACTTTTCAGCTAAACGTCAAACATCGTAATTCCGTCACGTTGGAATTACGATGTTTCACGTTTTGTCATAAAATACATACACTGAGAGAAATATCGCTATCATATTGAAAAAATAATTTTTGCAAAAACCCAACAAGAGCTCTACTGTTAAACGGAAAATATATTATCTCCAAAATATAAAAATTGTCAAAGAAACAATTATTTCTATAGGAAATTAAACAAAAGCACACTCGACAAATGTCCTGTTGTTAAACTAACAATGTTTTATCAAATGAAAAAATATATTTTCAAATGTTTAATTACTTTTTCCACTAATGAAACCATTCAAAATATATATTTGTTGACACAGCAAAATTTCTTCGTTTATACAAATTTTCCCTGGAATTGTTTGATTTTGACATGTTATCTTATTGAAAATTATACATTTTTGAGTGGAAAAAATATTCGCATATTGAAAAAGTATTCTGTCAATTTGAAAATATTCATGTTATAAAATTTTGTCAGATTGAAAATTAATTTTCAGTTCGCTCAAATTATTCTCATATTAACAATAACTTGATGTCTTTATAGGAGTTCTGAATTCTTGTATTCTGTATTTATTTATTTTTTCCCTTTTTGTACAACTATTTAAAATGTAAGTAGGCTTCGTATCTCATAGTTTGGAAATAAACAAAATAAGAAAAAAGCTAAATGTGGCTATACATATGTATTATATATTTATAAACTACAAATACAGTACAAATGAAGTACAATTTTGTTTAAAGATACAAGCTGTGTTTTATATTTATATGACTCATATCTTCAATGAGATTTTATATTATAAATATTGGTTTATAAGACAATTACCAAAGTACCGGAACAAAAGATTTAGGGCATACTTGTGTTCTTTCATTAGGTTCAGAATCTGGAACCTAGTTGTGTATTCCCATGTTGAGTAGCTAATCTAGACCCTGAACATAATGAAAATACTCAGCCTTATTTTAAAGGTATCTATAAGTAGATACAGAAAGCCTTCGAATGAACATAACAAATGAAAAAGTAATTTTCAAAAGAACAAAATGGAATTTGTAACATCGACAAAATGTTCACTTCTATTTTCGATATATTATAATCGATATGTTGAACTTCGATATTATTTTCATATTGAAAATATTAAAATTTTGAAAACTACTATCATGGTGAAAAATAATTTTCGAAACGAAAATATTTAATGTACTTTGAGGTTTTGTGAAATTGACAAAAATATTGTGATAATAAAAGCCACTTCTTTTTGACCGTATATTGACAAGGGATTTTTCAATTCAATATGCATTTTTTTCATTATGATCGTTAAATTTCTCTCAGTGTATGTGCATATTCCTGAATAATCATATTTTGGGAAAAAAACCGAAAAAAACAAAGATTTTCTGTAACGCCCATCTTGGTGGTCTTTCTTAAAGGTATTTAATATCAAACCTCTGATTGATTAACCCTCTTGTTAGATGTACAATGGGACTCGTTGTTTGAACTAATTCCGTCATATCGTTTAAACTAGATGTAGTATGTTAGTTTAAATAACAAGAATGGTTTTATAATTTTTAAAAAGATTTCTCTGGTCATGATTACCAGGTGGATCAAAAACAAATATAGTTAAATGTATTATGAAATTAGTTGTTTGAATAAGATATTTTTTTCGGTGAACTAAAGTGCTAAAGCAATAAAAATAATTCGCAAATCCTCCGCATCTAATTATATTCAAAAACAGGGCAATTGAGCAAAAGTAACAAAGCCAATTAGATGATTTCACCGATAAAAATCTCTTTTATGGCCCCATCCAATCCACCCGTTTTTCCTTCTCTTGTTCTGCGCTGAATTTCTCGTTTGATTCGCTGTGACGCGATTACCGTCTCCAGACAGACATTAGACGATAAAAAGCCATCTCGGGCGTTAATTTGATCCCGAGGGACCATGTAATGCGGAATATCTTTGACATGTCGAGAGCGACCCGAAGGGGTGTGCTGAAGTGTTCCATCTGATAAAGGTTATGATATGATTGAATTTATTATCAAGCGAGCACGAGAGATGGAGGGCACTCAAGGGTACTCTATATCGAGGAGGAGTTGGCACTTTCGAATTGATTTGAATTTGCCTACGTTCTCCCCAGGGATTATAAACCCGAAATGATGAACAGCTTATGGCCGCGTATTATATACATATAGTAAAATGTTGGATTTAATTAACCAATAATTTCACAGGCCCATTTGGCAAATAATGGAACCAGTGACATGCCCTCCCCTGCAATTTATCGCCTTGATTTGATCCTTCCTGACTCACCTCTCGGGTTCATTTAATTAAAATAATGACACTGACACGTGCTTTGGGCGAAAAAGGGGTTTTCGCTGGGACTTTCCCTCTATACTACAATATAGGGCCAGGTTTCCGCCCCCATTTTTTCGCGCGCACGTCACAAATTAACAGAACGCGCGCTAACAGGGAAAACAGGAAAATTCCTTGACGGCTGTGGCCGAGAACAATGTGCTCGACGAAATGGAAGAGCGGCAAATTAAGTTGTTATAGCAACACCCCCTAGTGCTGGGTACCTTCACCTTTTCTCGGGATAAAATTGGATTTACTTGTTTTTTGTTTTTTATATATACCAAACGGCAATCGTTGCCGGGACTACCGGAACTCTTAAGGGAAAAGCACAAGCAGAATTTCTTTTGCTCGTTTACTCAATTATCCCTCCGGGAACTGGGCGGCGATCAAGTTTCATAATACGCTTCATTCCGGAATTTCGTTTTTGTTTTCTTGTTAAAGTTTCCTATTCATATTTTATCCGAAAAAAAAAAAAAAATTATTCACCAAGTATCAAGGGATGTATAGGCTAAAAATCGATCTATCATATTTGGAGTGCTTACTTATTTTATATACATTGGTAATTGCAAACTTTTATTGCAAAATGTCCCATTCGAAAATAATCTAAGCTGTTTTTTAAAATAATCTATATAGATCTCCCCCCCCATACAAAGTGTAGATCGAGCTTTTTATCCGGTTCTCTATCCAAATTAAGGGACATTTTAGAAATTTCCCATATCTCAGAATGTTGTGAATTCATAGCTTTCATTTAACCCTTTGCGGTCGTATTGTTTATAACATTATTACTTGAACAAACAATAATACGTAGTATTATACATATTATAAAAGAAAAACTAAATTTATCAATTGCACTGAACTTAAACACATTTTTTAAATATTATTTCGAATTCTATGCATCTTCGAAACTTGCCGACTTACAATTAGTATAATATTAAGTCAGTATGTTTCTTTGCTATGGTGGCTGAGAGCAGACATACGGATCTACATAGATCATTAAAAAAACGTAGCTCTAGAGACCTAAATCTTGCAATTATAGACCGGATCACAGAACTAACCTTAATTTGTCGAGTTTTGAAGAAATAAATAATAAGAGTTCCGAAATCCTGGGCCGATTGACAAACCCTACAGGGTGTTCAGAGGTGGGAGGCAAATATTGCAGGGGGTGAAAGGTCAGACCGAGACAACCAAAAAATCGTATGGGTGGGGGGGGGCATCTCGCACCGTTTGGCAGTTACAGGGTGATTCGTAAATCAGGATTTTGCCTTATATGGGAACCGCTCTTGTATTTTTATCTTTTTTTTACGCATCGCAGCGGCCCCAAACCGATCTCAAAAAATTACTATTTCGAAGCCCTTTCGAAAATGATCAACACCACACCCCTATCCCCAACCCCTTGGCCACAATCACCCCTGGAAGTTGAAAAAATTAACTTTTACTTCACGATTTTTCACTTTTCGCCCTACTTTTCTCCGAAATTCATGTTATTAACATACCTACTTTTTATTTTTTTTAAGTTGCCTATCTAATTACCTTTCCAAAAAGGTGCTGATTTACGAATCACCCTGTAACTGCCAAACGGTGCGAGATGCCCCCCCCCCCCCCCCCCCCCCACTCATACGATTTTTTGCTTGTATCGGTCTGACCTTTCACCCCCTGCAATATTTCCCTCCCACCTCTGAACACCCTGTATATGGGATATTTGCTTTTTCCCGAAGAATTAAAATGCCTTAAAATTGCTGCAGCTATAGCATCCACTTTAAAACAAATAAATATTTTTATTATTTCACAAATGAAAAATTGTTATGTTATTATATATAAAATTTTGGTTTGAAAAATTTTTATGTTACACTCTATAAAATTTTGTTTTGAAATTGAATACCTTTCATAATAATTATAAAATGAAATTTCTGTGTAAAAATACACTTTTCTTGTGGAAAAGTATTACACACACATATGCGAAAAATTACACATAAAAAATGTGAAGTTTGCATAATAAATGTGTACTGTTTACTTATTTAAAATAGGTAAATTTACACATAGCAATTGTGTGAATTTACACCAATTTGGTCTAAAATCACACAACATTTATAAAGCTTACAAATTTTGTAATTATACACTTTTTTGCTTAATTATACGACAAATGTGTACTTTTACGTTCGTGATAAATGTTTACACAGAAAAAAAAAATGTAAAATTGCTCTTAAGATCAGTTTGAATTTATATTCAGTGTTTATAGTGATCTGAAGCTTCGAAAGTAAATTTGAAAAATTTGAAAATTATCGAAATGAGGAACAATGCGGTTTCAATTCAAATTATGTAGAATATGTGCATCAATTTTATGATTTTATTGTGATTTATTATAATAGTATGTAACTATGTATAACAAAAATTATTGACCGTTGTAAGTTAACTATCTCAAGCAATTGATTGCTCAGAATTTGTATAAATCGAGCACAGTCGTCGAAAGGCAATGTTTTTTTCGTAAGAACATGTTTAACAGTGGTCTCAGAGCTCCCTTACAACTTAAGCAGCTCTTAATCCTGAGGACCTCTAGACCATTCCAAAGTCAACGATATACTTTCGGAAGAGTGCGCTCAAGAGGCATTTATCGGATCACGGCCGACAGTCTATGACAACACGGTAGGTGCTCCTAATCCCTGCCTTTTGCCTACCTTTATCCAGATTCCAGCTGCACTCGCCAGAAGGGAATCCAGATCCAGGGCTTGGTTGGCGCAGCAGCATAATGGAATATTAGCACGAAGTGGTGCGCCATACTTTTCTCAGGTACATTCATGGCTCTATGCGAGCTCCATTCATCCTTCGAATTATTATATACATATATATTTTTTATATCTTTTTGGGTGGAGAAAGACTTCCAACGATAGTCGACAATGTTTTCTTCCCTTTTTATCCCATTTCTGTGTGCCCGATGTGCCTCCTCCGTTCTCTGGGCATGGGCTCTTTCGGGCGTTTTTTCGTCGCCGCCGTGTTCTTTCCGCTGCTTGTCATGTCCTCAACAATGAAGGGAATATCAAACAGGTAAAAGGCACAGAGGTATGACAGTATAAAAGATTCACCTTGGCGTTTTTTATTGTGCGAGGAGGCCATTTAAATGTAAAATGTCACATCCGATGACATGTCTATTTTGTCGTTCGGAGAATAGAATTTTTTGACAAATTTCTTGGAGCCCAAGACTGTGGAAATTTATAGATATGTTGGTGCTCATCCCACCGATCATTTCATATATTGAGAACGCGCGGTATTGTATTTTAGGACTTTGAACAAATTTTCTTAATAGACTTCGCGAAAAAGGGTAAAAGGCTTGTTACATTCGAAAAAAATGGCCATAAAACTGGCTTTTATTTCTTATTAGAAAACTTGGCCTAAATCGAGTTAGAGTTTTCCTCACAGATTTTGATGCAACTTTGTAGTAACGTTCATTTGGGGTCAAAAGTGACAAATATGCATAAAACTCCTACAAAGTTTTTGCGGAAATTGTGAATAATCCTTAAATTGAAGATGTTTTCATCTTTCTTTTTTTCTATAAAGTAAACAAATAAGAAACACTTTCATATCTGCGATCTGCCATTTCACAAATAAATGCGTGGTTGCCACCATCAAGTCAAGTTAGTTATAGCGGTTTCCAAAATAAAATATTTTAATAATTTATGGAATTGTCCATGAGTACTGAATATGTTATTTTGATAATATACTTGCGTATTTGACATTTTTCTTATAACTTTTTTGAAAATAATATTAAATTAATACATTTAAAAAACGACGGAAAATTGTCAGTTTTTGAAATTTTAAAGTTCAATATCTTGAGACAACATTTTTTTTCAAAAATGAACATTTTTATAAAAGAAAGTTCGTGAAGAAACCTCAAACTCAATTTGTTCCAAAAACTCTAATTTTACGTCGATACTGAACATTTTTTTAATCAATAAATCAAAATTTAACACATTTGCTATTTTTTATCGCAAAATTCTTCTAGGTTTTTATGGGGCAAACAAGCAGTGGATTTCAATGGTTATCATTAGAAAATTAACACACAATTTTCACTAAACTTTTGTATAAGTTGCTTACGCGTGCGTATTTCTAAAATTTATATAATTGAAGATTAATATGCGCTAACCTGGTTTTTGCAGTATATATATAATTCAGTTGCACTTAAGCAGGTTTTTGCTTTAATTAAAGCCATTTAAAAATATTGTTAACCATCAATGTCTTATTATTCGTAACAAAAATTATTATCTTTAATCATAAGTTGTACCGATCATAAAATTATATTCGTATATTTCCATTCAACTGATTTATTTACACTATGAACATATGATACAATAGCAAACATAACAAAAAACAAAGATTTGCTATTCGGTTACTTAATTAGTTTCTCTTAAAAAATAATACCCATGGATGATATTAAAATATGACTTCGAATTTAAATAATGATAAAATAAATTGGTAGGTGGTAATAGATGTGGTTTTTTTTAACAATTCTCGTCACTGCTAGCAATGTTCTGTGAAATTAAAATTAATAAAACATATTTAAGGAATTTCACAGGGCAAGGGAGGTTGCAGAATTTAGCAATAGATAGAATGTTTCTTGGCCCATAATTAAGACTTGGATGATTTGATGGATCATAATTTGTTCTCTTGTATGATTCTAAAAATTAAATGAAAAATGAATAAAATTGTTATTTTAGCATTAAGTGTTATTCAACTAGTAATATTTATTTTTTATGTTGTGCTCCTGTTATTAAAAAACTAGACTTGATTACATTAAATGCTAGTTCAACGAACTGAAGTTCAACGAGTCACTATAGCTTTTTTTTCGTCTGTTCAGAATATAAGGACATTAGTATTAACCCCCAATATAAAAGTTTGCAATTGTTGCCAATTTATCTGTAATTAAAAGGTTTTAACAATTAATTTAAAAGAAAACGCCTATAGAATTTATTCAAAAGACTGCATTTTTTATTTCAAATAACGTAAGGTATTTAATCCAAAAGCCGTTTTTTAATAGAGAACACTTTAATTCTAAATTATAGGATCTTAATGAAAGTTATTGGCATTTTAGATTAATTTTGCACTAAATGAAAAATGTTGCAGGCAAATTATAAACGTTTCAAATAAATTCTTTAAATTAAATGAGCTTAATAAACTTTTTAAAACAAAACAATATCCTTTTTAAAATTTCCTTTATCTAAGAACTAAGAGTATCGAAGTATATTTCTTTCTAGCCCAGTTGAGTTAAATACAATAAAATTATAAGCAATAGTATTGTAATAAAGAAATTCATTTAAAAATAAAAAATAACACAAATGAATTCAGCACAAGTATTGCAGAAATATTATACAAAGAGGTTATAATATTAGATCACAGCTAGATCAGCTAGACTACATAACAGTGTTCTTCACTAATCAAACTACAATAAATTGAGTTTCCAAACGCGGTCAACTTCGTTACTTTTACAGATATACCTAGATAACATTTTTTTATAAAAATCGTCTTCAACAAAATTTCATTACTATAAGAGACCTTGTTGAAAAAGGACAGGGCAAATTACTAGAGAACTTCATGATGTAACTACAGAAACTGTCGTTGCGATATGGCTGTAATCATCTTTGTACATAATATATATAGTATATACAATACAAAAAATCCCGAAAAACAACTAATTTTACAGATTAACAACAAAAGATCTGAATTTCATTATTTGTTTAGTTGACTTTAGATTAAAAGACAGAACGTTTGACGTAAAAAGATTGCCTTTTACTTTAAAAGTATTCTTGTAACTTTACATGGGAAGTAAAAACCATTTAAGTAAAATATCTATTTTTCGCTCTGTGTACGCCACTGTGTTAAACACTATTTTATTACGATGTTAACTCTGCGGAATGATATGAAGTCATGGTATTGTGTTGGTATGATATTTAAGAAGAAGCTAAACGAACGTAAGAAACTGATCCCCTGAAGTTTACTTCAGTTATACTCAATTTTAAGTTTTGTTATAATTCGTGTTTGAAAATATTATTTCAATATTATAGCATGTCATTGCTTAAGCTAATAAATTATCTTGTCTTACTTTTTTAGACTTATATAGTCCATGATTTCTTCTCTGAAACCTGCATTGCTTTTCATTAAATTTTAATTAGATATATCCTTAATCCCTTCTAATAATTTTAATAGTATTATATATACGAGTATAATAAGTCTTTTATGCAAATATGAAAACTTATTACATAAACGTACGGTACAAAGGATATTATATTTAAAATATCGATAAAAAAAAGAAAAATCATAACAATCATTTGAAAATATTAAAAATCTCGGATTGTAGATTGGGATTTTGGAGTTTCTTTTAACCTCAGCGCACAAAGATTTCATTCATTTCTCATTAGCAGTGCTTTCAGTACCTTTTTAGCGCAAAATACATCGAAAGGGTTAACCGAGAAACGGTCAGGTCACATTTTTTTTGTTTTTTTCAACAATCATTTATCAAAAACTCTGAGAATTATTATATTTTCCTAAAAGTAAAAAAATTTCAAGAATAACTTCTTAATCATTCTATGAAATTTCTCACGGAATCAAGAGAAAAATATTTAGGTCAAATCGCGACCACAAAAAGTCCCGAAAGGGTTAAAACCATTCTAAAGTAGGGAAAAATTTATCGCAGTAATTGAAAATTCATTAAAAAAAAATCGAGTCCTTGCCACGGTTATGCCTGCTGACCGTGAAAAGGTCGCTGCAATTTGCCAACAGTAGCCCAATTTACCCTCGACCTCTAATTTTCCCGCTGGCTGCAACCGAAGGGATGCAAAAATATCAAATTACATCGAATCGAAGTGAAATGAGAGAAAAAAGAAAAACATAAAATTTCTGAAAATTTCCCCGAGATTTCATGGAAAATTACTCCGATCGCGACTATAGTTTGGTTTTCCTAAAGGTGGGAAAAGTGGCGAGGTCGAACATTAGCCGGGCGAGGATTTAGGGCTAGAGGCCGTCTGCCTGGTTGTTTGCGCTCCGACCCGCTGAGCGGAACGATCTTCCGTTCTCAATGAGGTCTTCTGACGAAATCCGATCTGATCGACATACGGTGAAACTGCTGCTGCTGGTGCAGTTAGGCAGATCGATTTCACATCGAGAATAATTCTGTTTCAGTTGCATGCTATCTAATGCTCCTCAGCTCCACTCAGGAGTCCTTGAGCGCCATCTGGTGCCCGTCACCTCATTCGACATAAAGCAACAATCTTCAAGGATTGCCTACCGGAGAATCGAGCCAAAGGGCATCTGATAAAACGCTTTTCGCTCGGATTGTCTCCAGTTGGATCAAGCGGGCAAAGCACCTCACAACAGCCCTCTAATGGCACTCAGAAGGGGGCTGCTACATGGCGATGTCTGTTTCGCTCCTTTTGCCAGGGTCCTGGGTCCCGGGGGAAGACAGACATAGCTCGAGCAGCGCCCTCTATCCCTATGTCAATAGCGAATGCGACAAAACTTCTACAGTGCTCTCAAATAGTAGTGGGCTTGGTCGACATGTGATCCGCCTCCTGCCAACCACGAGACGAGTCGAGATGGGGCTCCGGACGACGCCGACAGAACGCCGATAGACGCCGACGGACGCCCAGTGATGTGATAGCATTTCGGCGGCTTGTACGCTTGTGGTTTTTTAGCACTGAGCCACCGTTCGACCAGACAACGATGACTAAAGCAAACTAGCTCCGATGGTCAAATGGGGAGGGTTCTGTTTCCTAGTGGACGACGGTCTGGGAGATGAATCGATTATTCGGTATTTTTCAAATGCTCGGCGTTAGAGGGTTAATTCAAGCTGCGAAGTTTCTGAAGTGTTGTATTCCACTGATGACACGACTGGTGCGAAATTTTGTACAAGTTCGACAGGCAGCAGATGACATTTCAACGTTCCTAAAAGAGAAGTGGCTCTTTTGACTTTATATAAAACATAGGAAACGCGATTTAAGATGAAAAGGATATTAAAATTAGCATACCACCAGAGCCACATTTGCAGGCATCAGGCAGTGGGGGAAGTGGAGGTCTTTTAAATTAAAGAATATCTCTTAATAATTTTATTTTAACAATTAGGGGGCACCACTAGTGTGATCGCCTGAAAAAAAGGTGATTTTTGGGATTTTTTTTAAAGACAACGACTGCATGGAATGTTTTAATATTTTAAGGATATATTTGTGGATATATAGTAAATACATGATAACATTTTTGTACCAACAGATTTAAAATTCAGCAAGTTACTCGCAATTTCCCAAGGCTCCAAAAAAAAGTGCCCCTACTGCTGCAGTTATACCGACCTTCACAGTGCGTGAAATAAAAAAAAAACCAAAAACTAGAAGGCATTTCCTGTGGCATGAACCTTTATCGAAAAAAAATTTTTAAAGTAAAAAAATTGGCGCAATTTAAAAAAAAAATAAAAGCAAATTTCTTGCGAAAAGTTGATGATTTTTGGCCTGCCAAAATTACATTTTTTATTCGATCCGGAAAACTGGAGGTTTATGCCACGGAGAAACATGCATAAATGAATTTGCAATAAGAATCAAATCGATTGGATGATTTATCTTGAGTTACAACTGCAGCAAATTTGAAAAAAGTAGTTTCGAGAAAAAACGCATTTAAGGTTTAATTCATACATTTCTTAATACCTCGATACGATAAGCGGCTGCTCTTCTGATTGTTGTAACTCAAAAACTATTTGAGATATGTACTTGAAATTTTAGTACAGTGCTGTGCAAAACATTTGCAACTAAAACCCCAATTTACTATGTCTTACTACAACAAACCTTAAATTCTTAAAAACAAAAAAGCTAATACAGTATTTTATTCTTAATTATATCTAATTTAGGAATATTAAAAAACTAAAGGTAACTATTCAATAAAAAAGGAAAAATATTCGTTTTTTCATACTAAGATACAAAACTGACTGTGCAAAACATTTGCAACTCCTTGACATTAACAATGTTGGCGACTTTAAATATATATTATCATTAATATTTGGTTGAATAGCCTTTATTTGCAATAACTGCCGCACATCTTCTTGGCATAGAATTAAATAGCGACTCAATATGTAAAGAAGTTATATCATTCCAAGCCTTTTTTATACCATTAAGGAGTTCGTCACGGTTGTTGTAAAATTGACGCCTCATATTCTTCTTAACCAGTTGCCATAGCTTTTCTATGGGGTTGAGATCTGGAGACTGTGCGAGCCATTTCAAAACTTCAATGTTTTGCTTCGAAAACCAAGCCTGAAGAAGTCTAGAGGTGTGCTCGGGATCATTGTCCTGTTCGAAGCGCCAGCGCAGGGGCATTTCTTCCTCTGCGTAAGCGAGCATAACATTTTCCATAATGTTTTTGTAGTCCTCCGCTTTCATTATCCGTGGTATTTCATAAAGAGGTCCCACGCCCTGAGCTGATAAACACCCCCAGACCATTGTATTACCACTTCCATGCTTCATAGTTACCACAGTTTATCGCGGATTTAGTCGTTTGTTCGTCGGTCGCCCTACTTTTTGCCCTCCATTTAGCCCCACTAAGTTAAACTTAAAGTTAAATACTCATCCGAAAAAAGGACAGTTATCCAGTTATCCAGTTATCTTTACTCTTACTGTCGAAGGATCCACATCCAGGTTTTATTCGTTTTTTACCTAAGTACCTTGAACTGCGGAAAGACCGAGATTTACTTAAAATTTAAATTTTACGATCCTCAGCCTTTGTCGTTTTCCTTGGTCTACCACCCTTTATGAATATTTTCAATACTCCCAGTCTTTTTAAAACTGCTTATAATTCTGGATATGGTGGATTTAGCTATTTTATTCGGTTTTTTATTTCGTTGTAAAATTTATTACTCCCATTTTACGAACTTTTAGTTTAATTGCGTTTAAAGGAAAAAAAAATTTTAATAATACACTTCCGCGCATGGACCTGACCGATAGACTGGATTATATGCCCTGCAGTAGTTGGATCAGAATAGAAAATTATTATTATTATTTTTTATTAACTATATATGGAATAGAAAATAACAGTTAACTAACAAAGTACTGCAAATTCTCATTTATTCCGAGAAAAGTATTTGTTGATATATAAAGTTGCAAATGTTTTGCACAGGCAAAATTGCTACTTTGAATAAAAAACTGGATATTGCTCCCTTATTATGGGATATTACATTCTGCTGTTGTTATATCTGGAAACTAGACATAATAAAGAATAATGCACTGTAAAAATTTTTTTTGGTATCAGTGGTTTAGGAAATTTTATAATGATCTGTAATAAACTATGATTTTAGTTGCAAATGTTTTGCACACCACTGTATGTTGTTTCTAAAGGTATAGACTATAGACTATCGAAATATGCAAAAAGAAAATTTCAAAATGTCACACTAGTGGTGTGGTGCCCCTTAAAAAACAAAGGACAAGGGTAGATAAGGGCCTTTTTTCACCCATGTAGAGGGATTCTTAGCCCATAATACACGATAGACACGATCTGCAGGAAGACTTTAGCACCAAATTCTAAGTCATAGTTCTCAGATTTTTGTAAAATCGTAAAATGTGTTTATTATCACAAACACGAAAGTCACTTTTATTTTTGAGTGGCCATTGACAACAATTTACACTGAGTTCCAGGCATTATTTTTTTATAAATATGCCGTAAACAAATTAACCCTAGGACCTCACACAGGGGTTCCTCAAACCCCACAAAATTAATGAAAAATCTTAACAACAAAATTACTTACTTTGGTCAATCATATTTTTCACGGCGAAAAAATATACTAGGTTTTCCCAATGACTTATTCCACTTTTCAGATTTTGGACATGAAAATGTAAAATAAAAATGTCTCTACGACCAATAGTCAGCCCAGCGCATCAATTTAAAGTACTGGAGTGCGCGTAACCCCTGTGTTTGCTTCATACGGATAGTGTGGGGCCCTAGGGTTAAAAAATGATTCATCGCGATGCAAATATTTCTTTGCACAACAATACATACGACAATATGAGATTTTGAGCGCTGATATATTTAAACTCGCACGCAACGTCGACACCACTTTTATACACTGTAGCGTTTGATGAACCAATATAAATTTACTATTATTTAATAGCTTAAAACCTCGACTCTAATATAAGGTACATATATTTTTGGTTCATAGAGCGCATCTAACTAAAATATACATTAAAAGTTCGAAAAAACGTCAAAAATTATAGAAAAACTGCAACCATGCTTACTTTTAAATGTTATTATTACGACTTATTGTTGTTTTTCAAATCTAAAACGTACAGAAACATAAGGATCATATGTTAAACTATAAATAAATAACGTTTAGTAATTGCAAGGACAATTTTTTATTTTTAAGAAATTAGTGGGCGAAAATGTATAGCTTATTTACCCTTGTCATTTTAATTATTAAAAAACAGAAATTTTCAATACACATATATTATTTCAAATCTTCATGAGCTCTTTATAAAACTAATATATTAATAAAAATATTATATCTATTCATCAACAGACGGTCCGCTGTGAATTTTTAAAATAAGCTCGCTATCTATAAAGTCATCTTTCAAGCCTTTATGCTATATGGAGCTCCAATTTGATTTCAATGCCCTTGTACTCAAATAAAAAATTTCGACATTAATTATAAGATTTTTTATTGTATGAAATGTTATACGTTATCTTCCGAAATAAAATATAATAATAACAATAATATGAGTTCTTGATGGGCAATACTGAAAAGTTGAAGAGCTTATCATTAAGTGAAAGACGTTTTACGTGAATTAGTCGAGGCAAAATCTGAAATCCATTTCCCAAAGCAAATCAAAATTAACGTGTCCAAATGTCAATTCATTTTCATAACACGCAAAAAAAAGTCTAATATCTACGTTCTCATCACTTACATTACCAAAATTGAATGGAGAAACAATATCAAACGTAACTTTAACTTGCGCTAGACGGAAAATTTATACCACAACTGAAAGTATTAAAAAAAATGCGATAAATTGAACAAAATACTAATAAATAGAAAATCGTTGTTAAATCTCGAAAATCAATTAACAATATACAATATGATTTTTCAAATTATGATATGGAACTCCTCTGCTGTCTAGGTAATTGTGCAAAACTCCACATTAAATCTCTTCAAATAACACAAAACTAAATGTTAAAAATGATACTAAATCTAATTATATGTGAACTAGCGTAGTATTAAACTAGAACTAGACATACTGTTTTGGTTAAAACCAAAATATACCAAATGGACTAGTTATTTTATATAGTAAAGTTTTAAGTAAAATCTCTTACAAATAAAGGTTTTAATAATATTTTTCTTTAGTCTACTATATTACGTATTTTTATTATTATTTTGCAAAAAGTTTCATTGAAAATTGAAAATATTAAATATATTTGGAATTTCTATTTAAATAATCAATGAAAATCTTCATTTCTTCGATATGTAAATTCAATTGTATTTATAGTATTTATTCGTTTATATTGTCAACAAATTATTATCCCGAAAAGTCTACTACAAAATTTGTGGTTTATGCAATTGCAAAATAATGATATATAAAAAGAAAAGC
Organism: Dysmachus trigonus; assembly: GCA_949715965.1. Lineage (NCBI taxonomy): Eukaryota > Metazoa > Arthropoda > Insecta > Diptera > Asilidae > Dysmachus > Dysmachus trigonus. The sequence continues at coordinate 68,470,371 of OX454321.1, read as the reverse complement.
TCTTTGGAATTATTAAGGCCCAACTTTTGGATGGAAAATTATATTCAGTAAGAGATTAAACTAAGTTTAAACTACAATTTCAATTTTGCAACACTTTTAAAACACAGTTTTACAACATAAAAGTTAAACTTCGGCTAATATTTATTTGATTGATGGGGTATTTCAAAGCCAAGGAGCCAACAGTCTGAAATTCAAGAGGTTTTGACTTTAAGTTTTAATTTAACGTACAAAGAATTTTACGATTGCTACTAGCAAAAGCTGAATTATATGGAACTTTATCCACCTATCTGGCTCAGGATCTGAATCCGGATCAGGCAAATTTTGCATAAAATTGGAACTTAAAAGCTTCTACTTATATCTAGGATTTTAGATTTCCCAACAAATACATCAAATTGCCATGATTTTCACGTGTAAAACTGATAAAAGTTCAACCTGAACATTCTTGGTTCAAGTTTTGACTTTTTGCAAATATGAAGTGTTTGTATAAAATTTACGCAAATATAGAATGTAGTTTATTTTTTATTTTACTACAACATTTATACGAGTTTCAAACAAAAATATTAAACGATGGCATATAAATGGATTCATAATTAATTGTATCCAAATTATCTTTCATATTGTACAAATTATTTAATAGGAGTCAGCGCAAAAACCGGACAGATTCTGATTTAATACCTCGTAATTTATTGAAAAATTTGTTTAACTGATCTTGAATCGCATAGGAGAAATATAACATGAAATTTCCAATGTTTATATCGGAACCAGAAGATTCTTTTCACAGATAACCTAATTTAGGTTATGATTGGAACGACGGTTTAGTAATCTTGATTTAAACGAGTTTTAAATTTAAATCTACGAACTGGGCCTGAGATTTTTTAATAATGACGTTTCTTTTCTTAAGAATAAAATTGTTTGAAAATGTCTATACATGTATTAGGCAAACTAAATTTTTGCTTTTAGGCCTTGTATTTCTCATGTGTTTTCCTTCGGACTTTTGTCTAACCCTTTTATTAAATCACGTCAAAAAATCGTGATTTAAAACGCAAATACAAACGAAAAGCTCTTGTTACTGGAAAACTGTTGTGACTAATTTAAGACATCTTATGCGCAGTATGCTCATAAACAGAATGATTGTAAACAAAAGCATACCTACCAGCTATGCGAATCCATAACATATTTATTCGCGGAAATAATCAGACAGTTAATCATCGCCGCTTTCGTGATAACGTTTATTAAGACCGCGACGACAAGCGCCGAGATGGCAATTTTTTGCTGTTTTATAATAAAAAAATCCTCACAAACTGCGCGACCAACAAACTGACTCACTTGCCCTACAAACGTGCTGAAAAATTCGCTAAGCTGCCACAAATTGTGACAGGCAACGTGATCAGATCGCGCATGCCTTTTGTTGATTTTATCGTTGTTTTTAATTTTGTATTTTTTTTTTTCGTTTGTTTAATTTTATATTTCTCCTTTCGCTGGAAGACCTCAAAGTTAGATCGCGCAGGGCTGTAGCGTGCCACGATCGGTGATCGTCATGTTTTGCAGCCTTCGCACGGATTAAGACGAAGGGGCGTTCGGCGTATTATCGTCGTACGATAACCAGAGGTCTTATCGCTGCTGAATTATCGTTTTGACACTAATCAAACAAACATTTCGTCTTGGGTCCCTCTGAAGGCGCGCTGCAGCAGAAACATAAATAGCCGCATGCTCGTTAAAATGGCCATTAGCTGCCGCCCATTAAATTCGCGGCTTCGAAGGTCCATACCGCTTAGCTGGTTCTTGGAGCTTGTACGGGACGCAATCGGTGATTTTTGAGAATACCATATACATATATATTCGAAAAATACCATCTTCGGTGCGGCTGACTTAAATTTATGGCGATTCGCAGTTCAGTCAGCAAAATCGCGCCGTAACTATCACGAAACGTGCCAAACAGACTGGTCAGGATTAATGGAAGTGGTCTTCAACGACCGGTTCCAGTGGGGTCATAATAGATCCAAGAGAAGATCCAATGGGATGGAGGCTCAAACGTGTGCCGTCGTGCTTCCTAGACGTGTTTACTACGAGAATTCTATATTTGCTAACCTCTAACGCGGCTATTTGTTTGCTGAACTTTTGGCCTAAACTGTCGCTTCGCCGCCCCCGATGCCGCCATTGCGCGAAGATACGGCGAATGGACCAATTCAATTTCGCGTGCACTTTCTTTTCTTTCGCTCCTTAGATTTAGCCGCGGAGGCCCGAGTACGATACTTCCCGCAGCTTCCTGGTGCGCGCTGTTTTGTGCATATTCAGCGTCAGGCCACATCGCACCGAATCGCTCTGTACACCGTCCAAGTGAGCAAAAGGACACCAGCCGCGATAAGCCGTTAATTTGTTTTGTCTGAGCTGCCTGTTGGGGCCTCAATTTATTAATAATTTGCGCCCCCGGCAGCCACTGGTCATGGATCTCGATCCCGTGGAAAACTCAAATCACGACTTTGTATTTGTAGCATACCACAGCGCTGTATCAGCCATTTATGGCACTTTATATTCCTCCGATTTGTTTGGCGTGCTTTCTTCGCGGAAAAAAATTCTCTGCATCCCAGCAGCAGCAGCCGGTCTTTGATGGATCAAGAGATCTCTGAATCCATCTGGCACTCTGCAATTTCCGGCGGTTATTCAGAGAAAAGCCGCTGGACTGAGACAATAAATCCCTTTTAACATACCATTAAGATTAATCGGTTCGAAATATAAAAAGACATTGGCCCTATTTATGTGCAATATAGGCTGTGCACATAAACTCGACTTAAGGTAGGTAATTTAGCTAAAAAGTGTTTATTTAGCAAGCACATAAACCACACTCAAAATATCACACTACCTTTTCTCTCTATAAGTATGTCTTTTAAATGCATTGTTTTCTTGACTCTAAATGCACACATATTTAGATGTAGCACAGTTTTATAAAATGCAAATTCGTACTTCGTAAATTAACAGATTTTGAAAATATAAACACTTTCTTGCTACTAATGAAATTTTATAAAACTACAATTTTTTTGAGAATAATTTGATGCAACCTAGAATATGATGTTAAAAAGATTTTCCAACCCTCGTGTTATGTATTTTATCGAAAAATTCCGCGGTTCTATGGTCTACAGCCGGGCAACCTATACATAAATTTTTTGTCAATTCCATGAAAAATACGCCAACAAAATGATATTTTATTTCAACATGACATCACGTTTAAACACTTACATAAAAGAAAAAGAAACCCGTTTTACATCTAATATAATAAATTTAAAACTACAGTAGACTTCCCTATAATGTGAGTTCCTACAACACGCTAAAAATATTGGGACAACTTTTTTATATATTATAACAAACAAACAAATGCATATATAATTTTAAAATGTGTTAACTTTAAGAATAAACTAACATACACACATGGTCAAAATAATAGGTAAAAAGGAAAGACACCTTAAAAATTATATAAATTTCCATTATTTTTTCTAAATTTTGTCTTTTATTTTGGGTAACTAAGCACAATTAGCTTAATCCGTATATGATATAACATCAAAATTATTCTTTTCACTTCAGCTAATAAAATTGTAAAAACAAGGTGGTCAAAATAATAGGGAATTTCTAAGTAACAATTTAAAAATTAAAATTCAAGAAAAAAATACATGAATATGTTATATATTCATGTATTTTTTTCTTGAATTTTAAATATCTGTAAAATCAAATGTAATAATTATTTTTAAAAAACAATTAATATATGTAATGACCCCTGTTATAGCGAATAACGGCGCTAATTCGTTTCGGCATGGGGTCAACTAATTTTTGGCCCTATTCAATTGATATTGCATATTGCTTCAACTGCTTCCCACAATTGGTGTTTGTTGTGGAATTTCTGTTTTGCCAGAGTTTTCTTCAATTCACCCCATAAATTCTCAATCGGGTTGAGATCGGGGGTTTGAGGTGGCCATTTTATCATCGACACTTTATGATCCTTAAGCCATGCGCTCACTAATTTGGACGTATGCTTAGGATCATTATCTTGTTGAAAATGCCACTTCAGCAGCATGATTTCCTGTGCATACGACAACATAATTTCGTTCAGGATATTTTTGTATTGTTCCTTGGTCATAGTATCTTCGATTTTAAAAATTGTCCCTACTCCGAACCAAGAATAGCAACCCCATTTCATTATATTACCGCTGCCATGTTTGACCGTTTTCTTAGTAAAACGAACGTGAAATTCCTTTCCCCTTGAACGTCGAACATTGCGGTTGCTATCGGAACCAAATAAATTAATTTTGGTTTCATCACTCCATAAAATGTTTCTAAACATTTCTTTAGTGTAAATAAATGGGTACTTGTTCTCCATAAGTACTATGCAATTATCCATACTTGTTGACGTTTTTTTAGGTCTACTTTGGGTTGCTTTTACTGCTTCCGGTTTTAAAGCATTTGCAACAAAGTTTATTGACCGGTCCAACAAATTTGCAATCAACTTGTATGTTTTTCCATCCTTCCTTAATTTTTTAATGATTCGACGTTCCTCCGGAGAGCAATGAATATTTTGACCCATATAAAAACAGTAATTCACGATAAAACAACTTCACTTTGTTTAAAAATAATGTAATTTAACTCACTTTACAAAAATATCAATGAAATGTTCAAATTAACTACTAATATACTGTGCAGCAAACGCGTTTAAAGTGAATTACCTATTATTTTGACCACACGAAATGCGCTTATTTTGAAAAATTGGTAAACTAACGGTATCAAATGCGCAAAAGAGTCTGGGTTACCATATGGAAAAATGAACGTAATTAGACAAGTAATCGAATGAATCCAGTAATTTTTCCAGTTAAATTTTTTTTTTATATTTAAAATGTTTTAAACAAACCAATTATCATAAATTTTTGAAAAAGCAATCGATAGAATAAGTAAACTATTTTTATGCTAAATTAAAAAAATATGGGTAATTTTACATTTGAAGAGTTTGCCAAGATTATTTGACAGTTGGCACACGTGGACGAGTTATGGCTTGTTAGAAAGGTAATAAAATAATAAATTCAATTTAAAAAAAACTGAAATTTTGTTAATATTAAAGACGAAATTTGAAATTTGGTACCTAATATATTTTCAGTGATAGCAGGTAGATAAATTTTCTCTTTCGTTCTGGATAGAATAATTTGTTAGTGATGTTTTGGCGTTGGATTCATGTCTCTGTGATAATTAGAAAAAAAAAAATATTAACGAAAAGTGACAGTGACTTCCACCTAAAATTTTAATTTAATAATCACCCTGTTCATTGCATTGTAAGTCCAACTGACGGAACTGAGAAAAATCACTATAGAGTGACGCTAATGTTAAACTTCATTGAAAATAAGTATTTATATACTAAAATAGTACTCTATTCTATTTTTTAGCTGTATTGTCTACAATCTTGTCTTTTAAATATGCGATTGAGATATTTGTTTCACGCCTCCTTCGCAATCATATATCTTATCTATTTTTGTGGCTACATAAATTGTATTCACATTCTTCAAATATGCAATCTCAGAACTGGGTTGTATGGTAAGAAAATTAATTTTTTTTAAAAAATTCCAACGCCTTTTGGCACACATGTGCGCCCTTATTACATACCAAAAACATGCTCTCATTCGTTTGCGAGCATTTGATCGATGCGAATTTGTGCACATAATTTTTCGTCCTCACAAGGAGAAAGAAGCCCATGGTGCCGGAATGTTCGCGACAAATTTCGTTCGCGTGCTTTCCACCACTAGTTAATTGTCTGCAATTAGCCGTAATTTACGACACAAGTGCACGTTTTAATTATGCAACGAAATTACTTCATCACGTTTTTGCATCAACGCCTGCTGTGCACTTTTTCACTGTCCTGGCATGGCAGCATGTTAATAATAAATTTTTTCAAACTATAACGCACACTTAGCACGAAGCGAAACCTAATTGCGTCGGCGACTATGCGTGAAATTGGATCAGAGCGCATTTCTTTTGATGCGGGTGGATGCATGATGTATCGTATGATGGAACAATTACGCCACCACTGAATGGCGGTACATTATCAGCTGTATGAAAACGCAACTGGTGGTCTGGATTATGCCGGTGCCTTTTACAACATAAAAGAAGTAATCCTTGCAGTCCATGGCGCACACTTTAAATCTGTTTTGAGCTGATTTTTAAGGAGGTTTTTAAAATTACCTCTTTAGCAAATAATTTTCATTTTAATTTAATTTTTTTTTTAATTTGACAATTTATGTCAAAAGAAGATATTATTCGTTGACTGAAAGAATTTAAAATGTATTCAACTATACATATTATTTCATGTATAATGATAATATAATATATAGAAAACCATTTCATTAATATATTAATCGATGGACGATCATTAGTGGCTTACAATCTGATCCAAAGTCCGTAAATGCCGGTGTACCTCAAGGAACTGTGCTGGGACTGTTACTATTTCTTTTTTATATAAATGACATTGGTTCTGTGATTAAATTTCTTGAAATTGCTTTGTTGGCGGCCGATTGCGCGTTGTATATTAGTGGAAAAAACATAATAGAACTAAAGTACAAACTGAAGGATGATTTAAAGAATATTTCTAACTCGCTTTATACGCACAAATTAAATTTAAACGTGACAAAAACGAATAGTATGGTGCTTAAAGTCCACAGAAAATTTAAAGATCAATACCGAGAGCTTAATAGTAGTACCAAGGGTTAAATATCTTGGTGTTATTATAGAAAATAAACTGAAATTTGATGAGCACGTCAATAAAGTCTGTGCTAAAATTTCAAAAATAAATTGGGTTCTTGAGACAGATGGGACATAGTTGTACAACTCGTTAATACTTCATGATTTTAATTATTGTTCTACACTGAGCGTGAATGATTGCAAATATCGCAAAATAAAGGATTGAGAATTATCTTAAAGTGTAACGTGTATACTTCTGTTAACCATGGGTGCTAGAAATTCTGATTTTTGTATTTAAAATAAAATATAAATTGCTGCCGTCATATTTAGGGAATGGTCTTCAATCGTACGATTCGATAAATGCCTCTGATTTTAGGCTGAAGAGATTGAATCGGTCATAAACACAAAACTCACTGCTGTATAAGGTTTTATAATTATTCAGTCAGCTGCCTACTGATATGAAGACTGAATCGAATCTATCGAATTTCATCATATTAGTTTAGTGTTTTACGAAGTTAAATTGAGTTAATATAAATCACTACATAAGATTTTAACACTACTATAGAAGTTTTTTTTTAAATCTAAATGAAGTACTATACCCAGAGACATTTTTCTAGCCATTCGTAACTACTTTTTAAATAAATGTATTGTATAAAAACTCACGTGCGAATAGAAAATGGCTATGTAATCTGTAAAGATTGAATAAATGCATTTTGGAGCCTTCTGGAAAAGCCAATGAATAAAAATCGCATAAATCCGCTCCCCAAGTAATTAAAATTGGATGTCACCTGACCCCAGGTAACAATGCCCTGTAAGAGTAAATTTACGATCCATTCAAATGTCTCCGCTGGGGAACAGCTTATTCAGCGGGAAAGGCGAACCCCGAGGGGCTTCGAGCGTGCTCGACAAAAACAAAAGAAATCGCCCGTGGACAATGTCAAGGTTAACAGCTTAACACTTCGACTGCAGAGACATCTGTTTATGTTGCGCCGGTTTGTCGCGTTGTATGCGCGAACATAAACTCAAACGGCGCGACTTAATTTCCGCGCGTATAAAAATTAAATTAGCCCTAGGGAGGTCTGGTCGATCAATCCGATCATAAATCTCTGGGGTCCCGGGGCTCGCCTGGTCCACCGCGCGATGCTGGATGCTGAAGCGCGTGAGGCACTTACGTGCGGTCTTCGGGCATAAAAGGCGCTCAGCGGAGTCCAATGCGCTGGGGCTGCTTCAGTCTTGCGAGGTTGGACAAACGATCCTCGGCTCCAGCGACTTCTTCGACTGGTGGAACGCAGAATTTTAGAGCTGCGCGATCGGCCGATCCAGACTTTTGCAGATGGCACACAACATGACAATAAACAGGAAAGTAATCGCGATGCGACTGCGCTTGTGAAAACGTGAAATGAGTCTGTTTCGGACATCGACAATTTCTGGTGGATATATGCGACAAAGGCGGGCAAATTATCGTGTCGTGAGATGTCAGCGTTTATGTCTTTCAGCAATATTTTTGATAGCTACAATTTATTGATCGTACAATTCTCCTCATTTCGCGGCAGCTGCTTCTTCAAAGGTTCGATATGGAAATAGCAGTGATTACTTTTGTATGGTTATCAAATCAAATTTTTAATCACGCATCTATAGAATGACTAATTTTGTTGTAAATAATTCTATACAAACATGTAGATAAAGAAGATTGAAAATGGGAGAGTAGTATTAGAAACTGAACGTTTAATTTGGCTACTATCATTGGTTTATTGGTTTATTATAAAGGCTACAAACACCATATACAATTAGTTTTTATGAGGCCCTTACTCTTTGACTTTAAAATCCTATCCATTTCACTATTTTATTTTGCTTCACTATTATTGCGGATGTAATGGTCAATAAGAATCCTTATTTTAGTATACATACAAATAAATACTTTTAGAAAGAAATATAGGCTAAAATTTATCCGTAAACTTTTGAATCCTTAAGAAAAACTATTAGTTGTTTCAGTTTTTTGATATATTCATATTTAAGGGATACCATAAATATATTAAATTAATTTCTTTTATTATTATACATATTCCAGGAGTCAAATATATACTTAATTGTGGAATCTTGGTTTGAATATGTCAGTCATCAAACAGTGTGCTATTCTGAGTTTTGTAATTTTAATTGAATGAGATTAAGATTTTTCTATTCTTTTATTTGTTAGTTTCAGCTTATTTATCATTTATCACAATAATTACTTATATTTAATTTAATTTTTTCAAATCCTTCTATTTCTTTCTGTCTATCACGGGCGAAATTTAGTTCTTTGAATAAAATAAATGCTGTGAATAAAGTGAAGCTATTATAAAATATTGTTGCTATATAAATTAAATTATTTGTTCCCTGCAAAATAGTTATTCTATGAAATCTACTAAAACAACTTTAATTTGTCGGGATACCTCAGAGTACTCATCTGCGTCCTCTCTTATTCATCATATTCATTAATGATGTGTCAATGTTCTTGACAAATGCTAAGATTCTCTTTTATGCTGACGACGCCAAGATTTTTCGGGTTATATCTAGCGAGTAGGATTGTATTCTTTTAAGGGGTTATATGTATATACCTAGAATAATGATTTTCATCCCTATTATTGAAGGTTATTTAAACAATTTGTGTAGTACGTACAGACTGTACTTTTTCATTTTCTACAGTACAATGTGTAATTGGAAAAAAATACAATTTCTTTTAAAAAGTAGTCCCGTCCTATAACACTGGTCTGGAATTATGTTTGCAACGTATTTGGAGGGAAGATTTTCCGGTGCCCAGAAATTTTCGGAGTTTGTTTATCTGAAATGAAAAAATTGATGAAATTTGTAAAATATATAAGAAAAATCAGTCCTTAACGTAAAAGTTTTTGAAAATACTAATTTATAAGAAAGTAACAACTATTCTAAGTTGAAAATGCGAGTTTGAGGTAAAAATTTTCATATATTTTTATTAATAAAATATCGAAATTGCAACATAAAGAATAAATCCTACGTTAAAAACTAGATAATATTATCTGCAAGAACTATGTAAAATTTGAAACAAATCTGTTAACAATAAATTTGGAAATTTTTTGGCACCGATCGACCATACCATGTTTCGTAAAAAAACGCGTTTAAAATTTGAAAACTGGTTTCAAGTATATATAATATATATAATAAAAAAATAAATATTTGATACTTATATAGAGTCATCTATTCCGGAAATTCCTAAAAAAATTGGTAAGGTAATACAGAACCCTTAAAACTATAAAAATTAGACATTGAGAAATTTGTTTATTTTTTATTTAATATTCTAGGTATATATGTATAACCCCTTAAATTCTGACATTGATGCTTTTCATAATTTGTTTGATTTGAAATTGGCTTCATGTAATTTTAAAAATGGTTTCATTTTATCTGAAAATGGTTTCATTTAATCTGAAAATAATTTAATTTTATCTAAAAATGGTTTCATTTAATCCAAAAATGCTATAATCAAAGAGCTTGTTCAGCATTCGGGTTGTTTTAGTTAAAATTGGTTTGGATAAATAAACTCTAATTCGTCTATGTATTTTATTGTGAATGGAATTCAAAAGTGCCAGTAAAAATATGTATGCAGCTAAAATACACGCTTTTTCCAGTTTTTTTGTAATCCTTTATTTTAAACTGTGTAAAAGCGAAATCGTGCAGAAAAAGTACCGTGCAAATCGGGGGATAGGTGTATACTGTACACTCAGAGAAAAATCACTTAAAATTAATAGGTTTTCCCAATTAATTTTGGTCAAATGGATATACCCTATTAATAAGTATATTATCATATAAAATTTATGAACTCTCCACATTGACGACATATTATGTCATTAGTTTTTAATGTGAAATCTTTTAAGTTGAAATGATATATTAAGCCTAGGTCTATGATTTAGAGTCTGTGAATTGTTGGGAAAACGCACCATCAAAAGATAAAGAGACGAATGCTGTAAAGTAGTGTGATAATTTATAATTAATTTATAAATTCTGCATGTTCAATCGCCATGGGATCTATAAATTGTATTCATCAATTTTGGGACTAATTTCGGAACGACAAATAGTTGAAGATGGCAAAATCATTGTAATTGATGAATTTATGATTTATAAGCTCATGTCAAAATTGAACTTATATTTAAGTTGCTCGATGAAAACAATACTTTGAAACTATTAAACTATTGAGTGTTGCGTGAATTACTTTTAGCTGCATACTCACTTACTGAGGCAGTACAACATATATCAAATTCATTAAAATCGGAGGCGGACAATCCTGGCGGTCTCGTTATCAGTGTATACGTTGCTCGATTGTAAAATGCTCCATAACTTCAAAGCTAACTGATAACCTAGCATTCCATATTCCAACGAAAATGAATCCAAATTCAAAATGAAAGCTGGTATTGAGACTTTCTTTATAATGGAATTCAAAGTTACTTTATTTATTTATTTATTTATTTATTTATTTATTTATTTATTTACAATTCGCCAAAGGCTGACTACTACAAGTACGTACATCTAAATCAATTAAACCAACCTAGCCTTAACACAACTCTTGGTCAAATTAAAATCAATATGCTCAAAATGAGCGTTAATACAGCGAGACATTGATGTTACTGGCTCATGAAGACCATAATTAGTCCCGTGTTTAGGAATCCTAAGAAATCCCGGGTGTCTCAGGAAGCGAGCCGGAACCAGAATATCAAAAGACGATAGCAGAGCCGGAGAGTCAATAATTCCTTGCAGGCAATCGAATGCAAAAGCAGTCTTGGAGATATCACGTCTAAGCTGGAGTGAGTCTAATTTGATTAATTTAAGCCTATCAGCATAAGGAGGCAAAATGACTGGGTTGCTCCAATGAAGCCCCTGAAGAGCAAAACGTAAGAACCGACGTTGAACAGTTTCAATACGAATGATATTAAGGGAGTAAAATGGAGACCAGACACAGGAAGCATACTCCAAGATCGGACGAACAAAGGAACAATAAAGAAGCCGCGTAATGTACGGATCTTGAAATTCCTTAGCCCACCTCTTAATAAATCCTAAGGTCGAGTTAGCCCTGTTAACTATTGAGTCGATATGATCATCAAAACACAAACGGCTATCATACTCGACACCTAGGTCCTTAATTTTATCCAGTCTTGCCAAAACACAGCCATTAATAGTATAATCGAACACGATCGGAGTTTTTTTACGACAAATAGACATATAAGTACACTTATTAATGTTAAGTGGAAGAGAATTAATAGAACACCACTTGAAAAGGGCGTCTAAGTCAGTATTAAGAAGATCACAATCTTGACTAGAAGAGACAACTCGAAAAATCTTAGCATCGTCAGCATAGAACAGGATTCGTGAGTGAGATAAAAAAAGAGGTAAGTCATTGACATAAATATTAAAAAGAAGTGGGCCGAGGTGGCTGCCTTGAGGGACACCAGAAGAATTGTATATCACCTCAGAAAGAAATCCACGGAACAATACTCGCTGAGTACGAAGGGATAAATAAGACTCGACCCAGTTCACAAAGAGAGGGGGAAAGCCAAGGGCCTTCATTTTGTAAATTAGAACAGGGTGAATGATTTTATCAAATGCTTTGCTAAAATCGGTGTAAATGCAGTCGATCTGTTTACCATCTTCTATAGCATTAAGGCAGAAATGCGAAAATTCAAGAAGGTTAGTTGTTGTAGATCTACCCTACATGAAGCCATGTTGAGAGGGGCTAAGAAATGGCTTACAATGAAAATATAAGACTTGAGAAATCAGGGCTTCAAAAATCTTCGCTATAGATCCCAAATTAGCAACAGGTCTATAGTTGGATATATTGCACTTATCACCTTTTTTATGGTGGGGAAAAATTATGGAGGATTTCCAGTAAGATGGAAATATACCAAGCGAGATAGATAAATTAAATAAATAACACAAAATCGGCACAAGAGGACCAGAACAGTTCTTAAGAAGAGAAACAGGCACACCATCAGGACCACACGAATAACTATCTGCTAAACTATTAAGGTAAGTCAAGATTGTATCGTCAAAGAATAAAAGATCCTTCATTTCCAACGATGACGAAGGAAATGACGTCAAGTAAGTGAAATCACTAGGACTAATATCACAGTTGGTCTTAGTAAATGCAGTCGTAAAAAACTCCCCAAAGAGATTCGCCGTGATTAAGGGGTCACTACTCTCAACGTCATCTAGCCTCATTAAGGAAGGAAAACCATCCGTCTTTCGTTTAGAATTAATGAACTTCCAAAACTGCTTAGGCTCGTCACGTAAGACCGACTTCATCTTATATACATAACACTGATATGAAGCTTCAACAGCATTATTAAATTTATCGCGTAATTCAAAATATAAATCGTGATCAGCCTCGCTTCCTGAAACACAAAGCCGCTTCCAAGCCTTACTTTTCAAATTTTTAAGCTTTTTGAGCGAGTCATCAAACCAAGGAGGGCTAAAAGAGGAGTTTCTAGCTTTGCTAATAGGCACGCATTGAACCACGCACGCAAACAAAGTCTCATAAAATTTACCGACAGCAACATCAATATCTCGCTCAAGAACGACACAAGACCAATCACAATTAGAAAGCAAAAAGTTAAGCTTAGCAAAATCAGCCTTCTTAAAATTAAAGCTACAATTCGCGTGAGACAGCAGGAGGAGTAACATCATTGTCAAAGATCAGGGAAACATGAAGAGCTGGATGATGCGACGATTCAGGCAATAGTGGATCCAAACAACGCCTCACGACCATGCCGCCGGTGTCAGAGCCGAACACCAAATCCAAAAAACGTCCATTGTCGTTATAAATGCCCGAAAACTGCCTTCAGAAGAAGCAAGGTCGTCGATAAAGCGTATAAAATGTTGCGGAGCCGAAGAGTAGGATGGAATGAACTCATCAAGATCAGATGGCAGCCAATTAATAGTGGGCAAGTTAAAATCACCAAGCAGGTAAAGCTCGTCACATGCCTGCATAGAGTTATTCACATCCTCAACACGGGAGGCGAGCGCTTCATAAGTACCCGCTTTAGCACCAGGCGGGACGTACGCAGTAGCAACATAGATGTTCTTGTGAGGATATTTTAAAAGAACGACGAGCAGCTCCAAATCATCTTGGTCCGAAAGAGCGACAACAACGCTAGGTATACAACGTCGAACAGCGCATAGAACTCCTCCCCCAACTGGGGCATTTGATAGATCAGAATGTCTATCCCGTCGAAAAACTAGTATACACTCTAAAAATTTTTAATGTAATTTTACTCCCTTTTTGGAAGGGAATTGAATATCTTCAAAAAAAAAGTAGTAAAATTACAATTAAAAAAATTACGCAAATATCTGTGTAAAAATACATTTTTCTTGTGTAAAAGTATCACACACATATGCGGAAAATTACACACAAAAGATGTGAAGTTTGCGTAATAAATGTGTATTGTTTACTTCGTTAAAATAGGTTAATTTACACAGCAGATGTAAATTTTTGGAATTAAATACTTCTTCGAATATAGTATTTTTACAATACAAGGCGACAAGGACGTTTTCTCTGATGAATGGGTTGAAACGAAGGAAATAGTAGAAATAAGGTTATTTTAATAATAAATTCGCAATAGCTTATTGTTTTTTAAGTTTTTACCTTTACAAAGTGATTGAGCATTCATTTTGTTTGAATGAGAGAACTTAGGTCATAGATTTACGTCAGTTTGACATAATTTTACGTATTCATGTGAACGTTTACACGAATTTAATGTAAAAGTAAAACCATACAACATTTACAAAGTTGAGCTTTTAACTTGTGTAATTCCACAATTTTTTTCTTAATTGACCCAAAAATGTGTTCTTTTACGATCGTGATAAATTTATACATAAAAAAAATGTAAAATTGCTCTTAAGATCAGTATGAATTTACATTTAGTTTTTAGAGTGTACAGATGTATATTAGCACCGATTACCTAATAAGTATGAATTCTAAATTTAATTGTATTATGCTTATACCAACTAGCATTTTACGAAACCTATTTGATTTAGAACCTCTACAACGTTGCTTTGAACCCTATAACCCTTTTTCCATTAAAACTACTTCCTGAATCCAATAAGCGAAAAAATTTCCATAACAAAAAGCCGACAGTAGCCAAATTGCAACCATTCAGAGTCACTCAGGGCGGTGATTTAGCGGAGCATTGCTACCGCTTCTAGAGCGCGATTAAACCGTCACCGGAGTGTTAATAGCCCGTACAAGCCCCAACAAACCATAAATAATCCGCGCCAATCCAAATAAACAAATCTAATTTCAATAGGAAAACAAAAGCTGTGTCGTTTGGGGCGAGCGACGGATGACGCGACAGCGCGCATCCCGGCGATTTTTGCCCAGCGGGAGGAAGATAACCAGCGCAACATGACGCCACGCCGCACCACACTACAGCGACCTCTGTTGGTAGGGACGGGAGGCTCGACTGATCAATGAAAAGCGTCCCGGTGCTCGCCTTTTTTCTTTTTAAATACGAAAAAAACGCAAAAAGAATTATCTTTTACAGCCTCTTTCTCCCCGGCTTTAATTTTATAACGTGGAGTTGGAGTGGTGGAGGCAACTAAGCAAAACTCAGCTGGGCAACGACGACGACGACACGGCGACATTCGCTCCAATCAGCTCGCTGACGCGGTAATTTTACGGTCTTACCACCACCACAGTTCCCTCCATTGTCACGGGCCGGCGAAAGACAAACCCACCGTCGCAAAAGAGGCGGAAAACCCTAATATAACTGTCTCACCGCGGCGTTCCTTATCATTCCCTCGTGACACCCCCTCCCATGTGCACTACACCGCCCACCCGCACACATACGACACCCGCGTGAACAGCAGCAGCCTACACCTACAATTTATTCCGTTTTAGTACGCGGCTTCGCCGCCAGGTCAGTTGTTGTCGCTGCGACAGCTGCAGCAATTGACCGAAGCAGTCGCAACGGCTCAACTCTCAAGAAATCGCGTGGAAGCGGGAGCAATGAGGAAGAGAAGACACGGCGAAGACGGCCGGCGGCGAGGTGAGCCATACATGACTTCTTCGATTGGCCGCAATTTATCAAAAATTTACATAATTCAGGTGATGGAACATTGACAAGATGCGAGGCGGTACGGACAGGTGCTTAATACCGCCGCAAAGATAAGCCGCTCGTCACGAGAGGGATTGCTTTCCTACTTTGCATTTTTACGAGCTGCGAAGATAGATCGCTTAACTAATTAATTAATTCGTCAATCCGCACACCCTGGCTTCAGTAAAATAAATATAAAAAATTTTTTGATGTAAATTGGGTCAGTTTTAATGGGCGCTATTTCTCATTTACTGTCAAGGTTTGGATGTAAAATAAGAAATTCTTAATTTTTCTGCCATATGCGGAAATATATTTTTTTATTCAATTTCAACGGAAAAATTTGTTTTTTGCAAAAGGCCTATAATAAGTCATATACGATATACATGTTTTAGGGTCACATTGGCAATTTATCAGGCTAATTTTTCCAAGTTCGGCCAAAATCACGTGAAAACTTCGAATTTGTCTTGTATTAGGTTTATATCCGTTTTAAGCAATCAACATATGCAAATACTGAAAAGACGGTTTATCATGTTTTTGCAAACATTTTAGGTCATACAATAGTTTAAAAAATGAAAGACCACTGCAAAACTTGAAATGTCTGGTTAAGTTATCCAATAACTATTTTCTTGCCAGAAGTGATATATGTAATTTAAAACAAAAACGTTTCATTAACCCTGTAAGCTCAGACGTCCAAACCGCTATAACTTTAAAAATTAGAAGAAAATATGAAACGATATAGTTTGAGTTTGAATAATTCAAAACTAATGCAAAGTATCAAATTTTTCTATATCAAAGATATTGGAGGGAAAAAAACAATTTGTCTTCATTATTTGCTAATATTTTCTATTTATATTGGTTCATTTAATTCGTTTTTAGTCTGTGTCCATTCTGGGAGAATATATTTTGATAGAATCACGAAGCAAAATCTACTAAATATTTTATTTACTTTTGAAAACCAACTTGGAAGGTATAACATCATTATTTTGACCAAGATAATTACAAATGTTTGTCAATCTCTGGTTGAATCTAAATGGATGATGATGATGATAAATTGCAAAATTATGCTTATTTTTAAAGACGTTTAGTATAAATAATAAATCCTCAAAAAATGTATATTTCGAGGAATTAACAGGGCGAACTTTTTCACAAGCCACTCTCAATGTATTGGATTTCTAAAAGTTAGAGCTATGACTGCCTATGTATTTAATTTGTATTTTTAATATAATTTGTTTTATTTTGTTATATTAGTCGAATTTTGGATAGGTCATAGATGGAACAACTACATATAAGTATTTGTAATGTAGATAGTTATATTAGAAAAAAAAAGGTAAAATTAACCCTAGAAGCATAATCTATTTGGACGTACACAAAGCCTTAATATACGTCTCAGAGGCTATTTAGCTACTATTTAGCGGAAATTTAAATTTGGAATATAAACTGAAAATAAAACCCCAATCCCTATCCCATCGGCTACTGAGTTGGCGAAAGAGCACGACGCGCTAGCTTCAATCGTTAAAAAGAAACAAACGATATTCGATTGCGTGTACGTCTCGCAGACGTATGATTAGGCTTCTAGGGTTAAGGAGAAAGTACCCTTGATTGAAATTTTTTTAGATCTCTATTTTTGAGATGATTTATAGATCATTAAAGATAATGTACGAATTCCTCAACAAAAATCGGATAGAATATAAAGTAGAGGCAAAAACTAAATCAAGTAAAACTCAGCCAACAGCCAGTTAAATGAAATATACAGTTGGAAAACCATTAAATATATGTATGCAAAATATCAAGTCGACTTTGAAACAACGTCATACTGTCTTGTTTAAATAACTAATTTCGTGATCCATTTCACTATTATAGCTTTTAGTAAAGTATATTATTTGAAAATTATAAAACCATCTTCTTATTTGAACGACATATCTGGTTAAAACAATATGAAATTAGAATTAGTTAAATCAATGAAGCCCATCTAATAAGAGGGCTAGTCGATCAAGGTTTTGGTATTAAATACAATACACTAACCAAGATAAGATTGATATTCTAAATACAACTTTCCCTTTATGGAAAATGCACAACTTATGAAAACTAGCATTAACATTAATAAAAACTATTTATAACTATATACTGACAAATTACTGATTAATTAGTGTTTTCGTGAGTTAATTAGTGTTTTTATATGAAGATGTAACTTAATTTGTTCTTAAAATATTCTCAAACATATTACGTACTCATATTACATGTAATCCGAGTTCACCTGAAAATCATATTCTTATTATAAAAAGATTTTGCATTATTTCAACTCTGTTTTTTTCTCGGTGCAGTAGCAACTACTATACATGCTTACTAAAACAAACATTAACCATGTTTATGTTTAGTTATGAAGAATATCTGGTCAATTTAAATTGAATTAAAAGTTAAATTGACACGTTTTCTGTTTTATGTTTATGTTAACAAATCTATAGTAAAATTGGCATTAAAATAATTTAAGTTTAAGATATAGTTAATGGAAGCAGAAAATTCATATCGGATTTATTAATAAGGCCTCGTTGTCAAATCAACTAGAAATATTTTTTGCACCTTCAATGTGTCCGATATATAGTATGGTTGTGTAAAATTACATCATTCGTTATAATTGTATACAAAGTTCGTTGTAATTTGTGAAAATGCCAGTGTTATGTCAATATAATATAAATCTTTTATTAATTCAGTCGCAGTTCAGTAGTAATTGTAAGTTAACGTGTGATGCATCTCGCATCTAAAAAGTGGCTAGGGAAAGACAATATAAACGACAAAAATTAAAATTAATTTATCCAATAAACACGTATATTCTCATTGAGACCGACAAACTTTGTGGAAACATTGCAAGAAATTATATTCAAACTACGTCAGTTATCAGGTGCACTGGTTTCGAAATCATGAGACTAAAAGTTTAAGTGACAGTAAATTATCTTTTAATAACACCAAATACAGGAAAACAGTATTCATTGTGCTAATAATTCGAGTTTATAAAAATAAAACAGAAAAAAATTACTAAAATAAAAAAATGTTAATCTAAAACTGCCCCAAATGAATGACTTTAATAGGTATCTATAGGTCCTATTAACAATATTATTTTGTTTTATTAAATGATTTTTCTGGTTGTAGACAATAAGATCTAATTACACATTTAATATTAGACTAAGTTCTTCCCTGCCTCTTATTTACTAAGAAAATTTAAAAGATTACCCAATGGTCCAGTGCCATAATTTCAACAAACCTTCCTATAAAATTCATTCTAAAACTGAACTGGTGACTAAAAGGTGTATGTTATCGTAAAACATGCAATTTAGCGTATAAATAATTATTTATCAATTTTTTTTTTCAAAAATAATGCAATTCTCAAAATACTTTCTATATTCACTAGTTTTCAAGTTTTTATACCCTTAAAAAATTGTATACTACACCTTTTATTATTAAGGCTCTATGATTTCGAAAAAAATAATAGAAATAATCCATGACGTCACACTTTAGAGAAAAAAATATTGAAATTGTAAAAAATTTTAAACACAAATTTTCGCAGGAGTACCAAACGTTGCTTTAATGAAAGTTTAAATTCTATACTATAGTTATAAAATATTAGTTAATTAAAACTTTTGTTAGGGTTAGTTTGGGGAACAAATTTTTCATTAGAGTTCCCCTTCTATGTACATAACGCTCAGTAATTTCATTTACTCGTATGTGGGAGAAGAAAGACTCATGGAATCCTCGTTCATTCGTTAACTTATATTTTAAAGTAATAGTTTAGGATTCAAGCTTTGATATACATAACTTACATTTCGTGCTGTTACTGCATTCTGTAATAATTAAAAAAATTTCTGAAATTCGTGTATTTTCGTTTAACTCTATTGTTCTCGAAAATGTTTTAATTCTATTAATAATAACTCAGTTGGAACTTGCTCATAAATACATGTTTATTGAATTCCATACCTTGAAATGGAAAAACGGAAACCTTATAAGATCACTTTGTTGTTCGTTCATCAAGACTCGTTTTCTCAGGAGCGGCTAGAGGTATCGAGTTAAAATTTATACCAAATACCTACTAAAGTTTATAGTGTCATAGTCCTCTAACTCAATACAATAAAAGGCCTTTCAAAGTGTATTTTCGTAATAACAGACTAACCCACTGTCTGACACACTAAAACCTATACTCTCTATAGTGTACTTCCCGTTGACCTAGAATCTTGACATTTTGACACTAAGTAAGGTTTCATAGCACAAGTAAAGAAAAAAATCCGAAAATTATTAATTTTTAATTCTATGTTGTTCAATTTCCTAATCCGAGTAACACCACAAAATTCCTGGAGCTAATTTTTTAACACCCTATATAACGATACGCAACCGTCGCGTCAGTGCGTGAGTACTACCTGCACTTGCCCGTTATTTTTTAAATTAAGTATTTTGAAGTTCATGGGATATATTTTGTCTTAAAATATAGTTGTCACTTGGCTGAAAGCTTGAAATCTGCGCCAAAGAAAACCAATTTCGCGCAGTGCTCTACGCCACTGCCTCAGAACAACTCTTGGAACTAGTTCGTTGAGAAGTTGATGGTTCTGCTCGCCGCCGCCACCGTCGCGGCCTCAGCGAAAAGGGTGTGTGCTATCATGGAAATCGGCTCGAGGTAGGAAGGCTCCGGCCCGGGATGGAGGCCATCATACAGCGAAGGGACGGCCTCAAGCGGGTCAGAGGGAGCCAGCAGGCGGGCGCCTAGCGCTAGACAGAGCCGACTGTATGCCAGCCAATGACACAAAAACTTCGCCTTCCGCCCGG
The DNA here is from genome assembly GCA_949715965.1 of Dysmachus trigonus. Taxonomy (NCBI): domain Eukaryota; kingdom Metazoa; phylum Arthropoda; class Insecta; order Diptera; family Asilidae; genus Dysmachus; species Dysmachus trigonus. The sequence goes on along the minus strand of OX454321.1, from coordinate 68,449,768 downwards.
GACGAGGGAAATCAGTTGCTCGTTGACTTTGCCCGAAATTGGAGTGTATGTTGCCGTCGGGTGTCGGATTGCTCTGGTTCTGGTTCTGGTTCTCTTGATTGGGATTGATGTGAAGAAAGCGCCCTCTATCTCAAGACCTGAATGAGTGTATCTTTGCAAATTTTTTTCGTCTGTTTACTCGCTCGCTTCTGGAACTGCAGCCAAAACAAACAAATGAGCATAGTGCTGTGAGGTGTAATTATTATCAGTTGTAGCGAGAGCTTCAGGTATCTCGCGAATTTTACCGGCGCAGGAAAAGCGCGTGTGTGCCCCCGGTCCGGTTCGGCAGTTGTTGTTGTTGTGATTTATAAGTGACGATGGAGTCGTTGGAATTTTGATTTGGTCAGTGGTTTTCTGTGCGATTTGCGAATTTCTTGAATTTGATTTGATTTGTTTTTTTTTTTGGTTTCTTTTCGTAACAAAGTAAAGTCGTGTGGATTTAGTCGGCCGGATTTGATCCTCGGCCACAAATGGTTTTGCCCCATCAAGGTAGAAACTGAGTTTTTTTTAGTTTGTTTGTAGTTAAAGCTGTTTGCAATGGTTACACTAATGCCGTACACTTACTCCGCACCAAGATGTGGATTAATAGAAAAAATGATTGAACCAAAGGTATACCAATTTCCACAAATTTCAAATTCATTTTCATTTATCTTTTTCGTTTTATTATAATTTTTAAAATTTTTGATGGACTATACAATAAATGACACTGATATAAAAAATATAGGGCTCTATTTTGAGTATAGTTTTGCATTACTATAACACACTATTATTTTTAGCCTTAACAAAGTGTTTTCAATAGTCGTGTCGAATAAAAAACCACATTAAAAATAGATCCGCTAAATGAATTTTCTGTATGTCTTCTTCAACGATTAAATTCAAAAGTGGAGTTGTCGAAAAGTTTTCTGATTTTTGTAGTAATTTGAGATTTAATTACACTGAATTTTCATTTGCATGATGATTCTACTTTTTTGTTTAGCTATTAGAGTGATTTTTTACGAAATAAACATATTTAGTGGGGCGGGTATTAAATAATATATACAGGTTTATATTTACATTATAAAAACACACTTTTTCCGTCATAAAATCATATTACTCAAGTGGTTTTATTTACAAAGTTAGTCTGGAACAGGCATTTTCGTTTGTACCATAGTTTTCTATTTTATATCAGTAGCATAATCTTATTGAATAAAACAGTTTAGTGCTTGGTGTTTGGTTTATAACAAAAGAAAGAATCAAATGAGCAGTTAATGAAGAGAAAATGTTGTTATTCATTTATTTATTTAGTATAAAGAGTTACAACGATAGTAAACATTGAATCCTTTTTTATACTAGTTATCGAGTGTACTAGAAGAAAGAAAAGCAAATTACAGCAGACAACTTTCAATACCGTAGTATAAATAAATAAATATCAATTAAAGGCCATAGGGGGATAAGAAGGGGTAAAGTGCCCCCGCACCGATTATGGCCGTTATATTTTTTTATTATCAGGGCTAACACAAGTAACAATTTGGCCAAGTTTCATCCCCTAATAATTAACCCCCAAGGGGTGAGGATTAATTTTAAAAATTTCGAAAAAAATTAATATCTTTTTAACGGGTTGACCGATTTGGATGGGATTTTGACATGTTATAGATGTCTCTGAGGCGCATCAGACAAAAAGTGGAACTGAAAACTGGATATAACCTAAAAAAATTTATTTTTTATTTTTTCAAAAATTTTTTTCAGCCATTTTGAATTTTGGTACAATTACCAAAATTTTGTTATAGCTTCCTTACATAGCTTTTTATCATATATATTTTTTTCAGATTTTTTTTCCACCGGCGTTTTGTCTGATGCGCCTCAGTGACATCTATAACATGTCAAAATCCCATCCAAATCGGTCAACCCGTTAAAAAGATATTAATTTTTTTTCGAAATTTTTAAAATTAATTTTCACCCCTTGGGGGTTAATTATTAGGGGATGAAACTTGGCCAAATTGTTACTTGTGTTAGTCCTGATAATAAAAAAATATAACGGCCATAATCGGCGCGGGGGCACTTTACCACTTCTTATCCCCCTATGGCCTTTATAAAATTTAGAAATATTTAAGTTTTTACCCTCAAGGAAACGTAGAAAACGATGATGTTCATTAAAAATGTCAAAAACTCATTAACTTCTAAGATATTGAAGAAAGGAACTCTGAAAAATTAGAAAATCATTGCAATAAACGTCTTTTTTTTCGAAAATTCACTGTTTCGTTTTGAATAATGGAAAAACCATTTAATCGACGGGTTTCAAAAAGCAATCGCAGGTACTTTAAGAGAAAGAAATCGAGATTTCGATATCATAAAGTACATTTATTTTGATATACCATATAACTGAGTTAATTTTGAATGAAGAGCACATTATTACAGGTGACACTCAATGTACAATATTTGAAAATCAAAAAAAAATATGAATATTTCAACAATTATTACATTAAAACTTAAAAATAACGTATAATAATATCTGATAATAATATCTGATAGAACATTCACAACAGATTTTTGCTGTGTATTCTTTACATATCGGAGATTCATACTTCAAACATTTGTATGAAGTTTTCTGATCTGAAATGTATGGACAAAAACCGCACCGTTTATTTTTGGTTTTTTTATTTTCAGCTAATAAATCACAAAGGTTCTTTAATAAACAATAATACGCACTTATAAAGTTAATAAACTGCCAAATATTTTACCGATTCTCACTAGAAGACCATCTTACTCAGGAGCTTTGGGTATATAAGACTCTCATATTAAACTAAGGCGTTGTGACCTCTCTTACATTTAACCGAGAAAGGCCGGATTTTGTTGTGGAGGGTTCTAAGATTTTTCTACTCTAAAACTTAGCCCTCGACCTCTCGTAGTTTAGGAATATTACGCACTAGTTCTGAGATACAGGGTATACGGTACCCTGGGCTTCCCCTGAGGTTTAAGATTTTCGCAAATAAAGAGAACTGTCAAAGAAGAACTGTCATGAATCCTTAAATTTACTTATCTATTAGTTAAATTAGTTGTGCAAGATAGTAAATAAAATTATTCAAAGTTGATTTTTAAAGAGGATCTGAGTAGTATATAATTTTATTAACTATTTAAAAACAGAACAAGATTCCATTAACGAATAAGAGAGCATCATACAAAGTTGATAGCTTCAATAAATCAAGTCTTGCGATATACATATGCAATATACATACATATACATATATATATATAATGGATAATAATATCTGATTAGTCATCTTTTCTTCTAGCTCTACAGGTCAGCATTCTTTTGGCTCAATGTTTCCAATGACATTTGTGCATAATTTGAGCCTCAATTTCAGTGATATGCTCACTTATCTTGTCTTTAATTTGCTGGATCTAGGCGGCCAATTAACATCTGTTCCTCGTGAAATAATGCGATTACCATTTTTTTTCTTTCAAAATATCGAGTGGCGCATTGGCTGTATGACATGTAGCACCGTCTTGTTCAAACTATTTATTTATATATTTTCTATTACTATTTTCTACACTAATACCCTTCAGTTCTTTCAACAAAAAGTTATTAATCATCGTTCGATATCGGTCTCCATTTACAGTAACAACATTGCCAGTCAGTCGTATTTAAAAAAAAAAAAGTAAGGTCTAATAATCCCACCAGACGATATTTTGGATATTTTACCTTATTTTATTTTTAATTTGTTATTTTATAATAATATAGCTTAGATAAAACTTCCTGTTCGGATAACTTTCAATCCGAACTGTTATTCTGTTATTTATGTTCAGTAATCACGAAAAGACCCAAGCTTGAGGAACGCGTAAAAATTAACCAAAACTTTGAAAAACGGTCTTCGACTTTCAAGACTTATATACGATTTCGTGATTTTTATGGTGCACATAATCGTCGCTCATTTTTTCATTTGTTAATAAGCAAAAATGTCGTTTCTGGAGTGAGACCGATCCAAAACAGACTAGAGATCCCATTACATCGAGAAAAATGCACAGTTTGCTGCGTTTTAGATGCATTAGACATGGGCTCGTGTTACGGTCAATGGAAATTGTGGGACCATAATAAATAAATATTCCTTCGAATATGTGGATAATATTGATTTTGATGAGATGTGGTTCCCACAGGATGGCGCTACATGCCAGACAGCGACACAAGCAATCGATAAAATGATTTCGAGAAATGGCCCTGTATATTGGTCTCCGAGTACCTGTCGACTATTTCCTTTGGGCTTACGTGAATTCACTGGTTTATGCTGTTAAACTAGCCCCAATCGACAACTTGGATCCAATATTTTTCGTGTTATTCATGACATACGGTGAACAATGCTCGATTTGGTCCATTTGGACAGACAGAATGCGCTGAGTCAAATATTAATGTAATGAATAGATTTTTTGAATAAAATTATGGTTTTCATTTAAACTTAACTCTTTGTGTTATATTTTTAAATTTAAAGTTCTAACAGGGTTAAAAACACACCCTTTATAATTTTATAATTTTAAATAGTCTGATACCTTTACCCGAGAAATTTAATTATGACGGATATGCAGACAGACAAACGAGCAATTATATATATGGGACGTTCCACGTCAAACGGATCAAAGCTGTGCCCAAAATTCAGCTTGATTAATTAAAACGTATAATAGCTCAAAAGACTCGTTATTGAATCCTCTTTCCAATAATGTGTGGCTAAATGTGGAAATTCAAGATGGCGGACTTAATATGGCGGCTAAAACTTGGCCAAAAATCGGATGGTCGGACTAAAAGTGTTGCAAAAAAAAAATGGTTTGGTGGATATAATCGGATAAAGGCTTAAAATATTCCTTATATATGTAGCTTTAAAGTTGCCATAGTAGGATTAGCAAATCCAACATGGCGGATCCGAAATTACGACGAAACTAAGAAGTATCGTCGATGTACTCAAGAATCATTGATCGCACGCACGTTTTTAACATAAAAACATTATTACATGAACTTAAAATACTCCTCTTACATCAAGCATTTAAAACTGAAATATTAACGCTGCCAAATTCAAAATGGCGGTTCCAAAATTGCTTCAAAACTGAGAAAATTGTGTAGAAATTCATGAAATTTTGAGTTGATTAGTATTTCATAGTTATTATTGGATTTGGTGCATTTGAGTATCTGAACACTTTAAGCGTTTTATCATTGGACACTAGGAAAGCATGTCCTTTTGAAATATTTTTAACAGCTGGAGCTGCATTGAATCTTTTTGCAAGCGACCTGGCTACTCTTTGGTAATCTTGTTTTGAATAATGAAAAAATGTTATCGTGTCGAATTTATTTTTTGCCCAGTTATATAGTTGTCGAGAGTCTAAAATTGCCTCTTTATAGTTGGCTTGGAGACTTGCTCTTGTGGCTTCTCTTTTCAATATAGCTCCTACACCATCACATGAACCCTTTCCATGTGCAGTAGCATTGAAGTGCCACTCTGCCTTAAGGGGTTATATACAGTCAGGAGGCCCAAAAAAGTCGATTTTTCAAGAATTTTTCTTGAGATGATCTTTTAAGTTATTAATGTAAAATTCTGTACACATATAACGGTAACTCTTGAGTGTATTTTAATGTTTTTTATTTGTAAAAATAATTATTTTAAAAGCTGCTGCAGCTGATCTCCGGGAGCAACTCTAAAAAAAAGCGTTTTGCGGTGTGCACGATATCTCTAAACTGGATCATCCAAAATGGAAAAACCAAAAATATTTCGTTAGTATATTGTTTTATCTCGTAATTAATCGAAGGAATAAGCAAAATAAGAATTTTTGACAAAATGGCGGCTTCTTAAAAAAAAAAATCGATTTTTAACAGCAATTTTCGCTCTAAATTGTTTATAAAATGGAAAATATTTATCGGTGAGCAAAAAGCTTCGATTAATTACTAAAAAATATACTTAAGAAGCTTATGTTAAAATTTGAAACTGATCCGTTCAGCCGTTTCCGAGAAATCTTGCTCACCGACTATAAGAACACAGTTTTGAGAAAAACGCGTTTAAAGTTTCAAAAGCATTTTACATTTAGTACAAAAACTCGAACACGTCATTACAAATATGCGTGTAACTTCGAGAATATTCACCCGATTGACATGAAATTTTCTGTGGCTGTACTTTAATATATGTACATTACAAAAATAAAATAATAAAAAAATCGATTTTCTAAAAATCCTGACTGTATATAACCCCTTAATTCCAAAATCTATGTGATGATTAACTAAGTTTATTATTTGATACCGGTTTTTGTAGTGCTGCTTTGCTCCATCAGTGACGTATATGATTTTATTTATCTTTGGAAATTTTTTTTTTATTTCAGGGATGATCATTTGTTGTGAAGCATAAACTGATGTTGTATCATGAGTTGTGCATTCCGATAAGAGTACGAAGCTGCAATGTTTAATGTCTTTATCCAACTTATAATAAAGTATACCAACATGAATAGAGCACTGATCATTGTTGAAATGAAACATTTGAGCAGCATCTTGGACAACATAAGCATAATTTTCTGAATAATCCATCTCTAGAAGACATTCATTTTCTTTTAGAGTTTGTTTTCGATCTTTTATGTAATCAGATTGTTGTTTTGCTATAAAATGATGTGGTATTAGTTTATCCAGACTTGAAGAAAATTCGTAAACGAAATCATCTGCTTTGAGGCATAACTTTTTGAGAGTGCATCTATCCGTTGAGTCCCAAATGCTGAAAATTATTTCTTCAATGTCATTCTCCTCCAAAATAGATATAACATATTCACGAAATTTTAGTAAATTTGGACAGTTTTTGCAATATCCTAAATAACAAGCAGCTTTTGGATTTCTGCATAAAACATAATTAAAGCAGTCCGAATAACTTTTTAGTGGATCCTTCAATTTTTCAGTCAGAGTTATCAAAGAGGAATCTTCAAACATTGCCTTGAAATTTTGGTGTATTACACATACGCACACGCTATGAGTACCCCTTTCCCCTGCTAGAACACACCATTTTGGTCGCAATCCAGCAAATTTGCTAAAACTTAAAGGATATTCTTGATATTCATTTTTATAACTGCGATATAATATTTTAATATCACATAGAAGCATTCTTTTAGGAACAGATACTATATTACCGTTTTGTTTGACTTTAACTACATCTTTTTTATTTGGCATTACACGACTATATATATCAGATTCATAAGTTTTTATAACTTTTTCAACCGTATTTGCAGGAAGATTTTTTCCCTTTTTTGGATCTGGGGTCGCTAAAATACCGTGTTCTCGTTTCAAATCTCTCGATTTTTTTGCCATTCTATAAGAAACATTAAATTCTGAAGCAATATCACGTAATGTCCAACAATCAGGTGCCACTGTCAAAATTGATAATCTTAAGGGATCATTAGGAGGTAGAGCAGATAACTTATCTTTAAGTCCGTCCAACATTAGTTCTAATTGATTTTCTCTTGATAAACACATTTTTTTAATTTTAGGTGGTCCATCACAATCATCCGAAAATTCGTGGCTTAGCGAAATATTAGATGAAGAACGATTTCCAAGAGTAAATAATTTTCTACAATCTGAACAAATTTTAGAATTTTTAGGTAGATCCTGATATTCTAATAAAAGTTTACTTGAAACCCTGCGCAAATCATTTCCTCTATGTCCAGTTTTATTGAACGGATTGATACATCTATCACCATGTACTATATTGGATTGTGACATCTTAAATAATTAGGATGCACACAATAAGACGTTCAATAATGTACTGTACTGTTCGTTAGGCCGCTACTGGAGTATGCCTCTCAGGTTTGGTCACACTCCCAATCAACGCTCATCAACAGGATGTAGATGTAGATTGATGTGGCTGCCCGAAGACACACTTAGACTATTATAGGCCCATTGTGATACCACTTTTTGTGACCAGGGTTTCTCGTAGGAATCGAACCCACAACCTCTAGTGCCCTATTAGGTCGCAGTCACGGCGTCGCGTTACCAACCGAGGCCCCCCATCAACAGGATTGAATCTGTTCAGCGCAGAATCACCCGCTTTGCGCTACGTGACCTTCCTTGGGTAGACGACCTCAACCTTCCTCCCTACGAAAGTCGTTTAAAATTTATAAATCTCCAGCCTCTCACCCTCCATCATGATGTTGCTGATATTATTTCCGCCCATCAACTTCTAAATGGTTTAATTGACTGTCCTGAGTTCCTACATAGTATATCCTTCAATACCAACCCTCGTAACGTCAGATCTTTTCCTACCTTCCGCCTCGAAAGTCATCAGATTAATTTGATTATTTTGAACCCTTCACCAGAATGCTTCGAAAAGCAAGCAATACAGCTCCCTTCGACTTCCATTTTGATAAAGTTTTCCTCAAACGTGTATAATTTTCTAATTAGTAAAGCTACTAACCAAAATTAAATTGCGACATGGAATACAAGTAATTGAAGTTCATATAGAAATATTTCGGGTCAAAAATGTTAATAGGACAAATGATTTCTGCACTATTTGGTGATTTTCGCAGATTTTCCACCATTTTGGGTCCGCCATTTTGAATTTGGCAGCGTTAATATTTCAGTTTTAAATGCTTGATGTAAGAGGAGTATTTTAAGTTCATGTAATAATGTTTTTATGTTAAAAACGTGCGTGCGATCAATGATTCTTGAGTACATCGACGATACTTCTTAGTTTCGTCGTAATTTCGGATCCGCCATGTTGGATTTGCTAATCCTACTATGGCAACTTTAAAGCTACATATATAAGGAATATTTTAAGCCTATATCCGATTATATCCACCAAACCATTTTTTTTTTGCAACACTTTTAGTCCGACCATCCGATTTTTGGCCAACTTTTAGCCGCCATATTAAGTCCGCCATCTTGAATTTCCACATTTAGCCACACATTATTGGAAAGAGGATTCAATAACGAGTCTTTTGAGCTATTATACGTTTTAATTAATCAAGCTGAATTTTGGGCACAGCTTTGATCCGTTTGACGTGGAACGTCCCATATATATTATACTATAAAGGTTTCTTTTTTTCTTATAAGATAGGGTTCCATATAAATGAATAAAAAATAATTAAGTAAAAAATAAATTAATAAATACAAAAGAAATATGTAAGTGAATACAAAAATATAAACATCCATCTAATTAGAAAGCCAAAAAGAAATAACAATTAAATAGGGATGTCAATTTCTATAATATATTTCCTAATGAATGCTGTGCTGACAAAAAAAGGAACGAAGTTTAAATACTAAGGTGTGAAATTTGGGCGTAAATTTCTCTTAAGAATTCCTGGATATCATCAAAAGAAATTCCCAGTCCATAATTATTTAACCTCAGAGGGGCGCAAAACAAACACACTCCATTCCTGTGCCGTCCGGGTGATAATTATCTGATCCCATTTTCGCATTTAAACGTCCATTGGGACATCCTTAGTTGATATACTCAAAGGAATGTTATCCTCCATTGCTCGAATTAATTATTTATCGTCACGGTGAAACGTTGGGTCGAGGTGATAAAAATTAACTAAAGAGCACTGTAAAGACGCGCCCATTAACCATTGAAGCAGCATTTAATGTTTTCTTAAGCACCTACGTGACCACCAGAAAAGAGTTGAAGCAGTGTCTGGCGGCGTGGACGATCGAGCGCAATAAACCACGCTTAGATCGCGTTTACATATGGGTATCATAAAAAATTTAGCCCAGTCCCTTTCCTCATCCAGAGGGTCCCACAGGCAACGGCCGGAGGAGATGAGACCAACTGTTTTAACCGTGCGATAAAAGCTAAAGGTGGTGGCAATTGTATGGTCACGTTATCTTGTAACGAGCGACGATAAATGACGGCAAAACAACGACATCAGGAATGTAAAACAAAACAGCCCCACACCACACACATACACAACGGGCCGCCCGGAGCATGGCCGGGCCTGTTCAGGGCCCAGAGGGTCCCAGAGGAAGATAATGTCAAAACGACACGAAGAAATAATAAAATGCTGAAACCAAATTGAGAGAATCTCGATCTCTGGCCAGGTGTAATTTATGACGAGATCACCGCGGCTGCGATGATCTCCACGTGATAAGATCAGACCACAAGAAGTGAATTGGGTAAAACACGACAGACACTGAGGCACATATACGAAACGATCTAGGGGTGAATGTGTTCCTTACAAAATTTACGACACAATTTTCGTTGCATGACGATCGGTTGGATTATGAAAAACAACAGAAAACACTGGGGGGACAACACACAAAGGCCATGGGATCCCTGTTTTGAGTCCCAATGCATATTCCTCGGCCACGCACGGGAACATGTGATAGCCCGAAAATTGGACACCAAATTATTAGTATAGTCGTGTGGTGGCTTGATCGATTGACTAAGACTCTGGAATTCTGTTGGCATGAGCGAGATGTGGCTGCACGCTAGTCTGTAATAGATCTTGGTCTCATGCTACTGAAGATACCTCTTTTTTTTTTCTTCCAAAAAAAACCTTTTAAAATCAGTTATACTTTAAATGGTGTTTTTCGCATTAAATAACTATTGTTTTTATTTATTATTTATTTATTTATTTGTTTAATTGCGGACATCTGGATGTTTGTTACAAAGTTTATAAAATTGTTCAGAGTTTAGGGCCTATGACCCTTTACAGCTGTAAATTATTTTTATCGGTATGGACACAAGTGATTATTTATTCAAGAAAAGAAACAAGGGAAAAAGCTAAAAAAAAACCCAAGATTTGATAAAATAACTATTGTAATATTAAAATTTAATTTCTAAATGTAGTGCCTTTTGGATGAGATCAGTTTCGCTTTTTGGATTGAAATACTCATCAATCTTTTGATCTTTTTTACTTTGGTAGTAATGCCATCTTCAAAAAAGTATTTCCCTGTAGTTGAATATTAACAAGCGAAGTTTATATGATCTCTAAATTTAATTGTTCACATATACTTATGTGATAAAATAGTTTTTTCATAATTCATAACGTTACCCTTTATTACGTTAATTGTATACGTTATTGTAAAATTAACGAAAACTTTATGACATCAATTAAATCTTTTCTAAAACCGTAACCTATCGCTATTTTGTCTGATCCACAAATACGTCACTGTGACAAAGTTTTTTTATTTTTTGTAAGGTATGTATCAATAATAATATGTTAAACTGATCGTTTTTTGCAATAAAAATTATAGTTTTCTTTTATGAATTCGGAAAATAAATCCGAGTTGAGGAAAATTAAAAATTACGTATTTTTTAAGGATCTCAAATTGCAAAGCAAAATGATGTGGGACAATTATTAAATTAATATTAAAATTGTTCATATTTGTTCAGATAATTTTTAAGAGTACTTTGATATACTTCTATAGATGAAAAATTCTTACCTATGAAAATTATTTTGTACCCATGATACATACCTAAATATTAAAAAACCATTTTGAGCTCCTAACTGATATGAGTATGTTAAACGATTTATTCTTGGTTTTTTAATTCTTACTGTCATAATTTTTTAACACATTCTCAACAAAATTAAAAAAAAATTCATATTCTTGGGAAAGACTTAAATATGGTTGTTTAAACTTTTTAGGTTTTATTAGGTTTGTTTCCGCACTCGTAATTGGGAGGCCATGGGCGAATAAAGTTGCCCAAATCTGCTCAAAAATCGGTTCCGCACTTTTTTGGGAAACAAATCGCCAATTCAACACTTCTTCCAATTTTTTGCCAAATTAGCCTAGAAAATTTTGTTGGGTCGAAAGTGACAGTCACAACATTCATAAATGCCTGCGAGAGAGTCAAATTCAAGTGTCACAAACAGATGTTTTCCTAATTTTGCCCACAAAACATTTTTTATTTCTCGGGAATGGGCAGATTCTATCCTTATTTTATCAGTTTTCCCATAGAAAAAGTCGCAATAAAAGTAGGGAAACAAACCTATTTAATTCAATTTCCTTTGAATAATAAAACTTTTAAGTCATATCTTGAAACATTTTAAACTGTTTACATTTTCCTAATGGAAGAAACGTTTTTTATTCCCTTGCCTTTAATTCCGAGGTTATAACAAAAAATTTCAAATATTGTAAATTTATATTGCTAATGTAATAATCTATCGAAGCTATTGCCAGATAACGTAATGGCACCGAATACCGGCCGGCTACCTAAATCCGGCCACTTGGTTATTTAATAAATATCTATGCGAAAACTAAATATAAATTCATTTTTACTAGTAAAATATATAAATTAAGTACTGTACTTGTAATTAGTTAAAGAAAAAATAATAAAATTATTTATTGTTAAGCGAAAAAAAATTATTAATGTGGTCGAAGGTTAGATTTTGCTTCAATAGATCGATGAAATCCTAAAAATCCATACTTGAAAAATGAGAAATGTTTTTGTATCATCTCAATAATTAATTATGATTTTGATAATTATTCTAGACTCATATATTCTTTAGTTATGTACAAGTGGTCGGTATTAGGATCAGTACGAGATAGTGGCCGGAGTTAGGGTCCTAGTCCAACAATGGCAAGCTTTTTATTAAAAATTAATTTTAAATATACCAACGACAAAATAAACGAACGGGAATAATTTATTATCGTTCAGAATCGTTTTCTCATATTGAAACCACTAACACAATTGAAATAAATGTTCCTATTAATTCAATAACAATAAATAAATGTAGTCAATCCTTAAATGGCCGGTATTTGGTGCCATTACGTTAATTAATCTAAAAAATTCTCCCGGTTTTTCAAGCTAAATTTATCATCACTACATCACTACAGGTATCAAAATCTAGCAGGCTAACCTTATATTCTCTACATCGTGCTAAAACACTTCATATTAAATTTGTACAATTTTTGATTTATGGCCAATTCACAATTTGACGATTTTCAGAGGTTTATAAACGATTCAAAAGGCAGTATTCTAAATACTTGAAAGTCTTACTTGAAGTCCTTTACAGATTCAAATACACACATTGTAAAAAATTGATATAAATTGTATTTGAAACTTCAATAAGCATTATTTTTACATATTAGAGTTATATTATATATGTTATACATATATTTATCAGTCAATTGAGACGCACTTTCAATAATTTTGTGATATTTTATCTTGTATGAAATATATCTGCTCTTTAAATAACTTGAAACTACGTATAATCAGTGATATGCTACAGATTAATTCTGTTATTTTACAAAGCTTTGATTAAGCTGACGGTCTGTATAAAAAAAAAAAAACAAATAATAATATACGTAGTATGTGTATCTAATTTGTCTGCCGAAGAAGATAACAAACAGATAATAACAAGATAATAAAAGCCTTTCTTGTTGGGTTTTAATTATAGCAGGTATTGAAGGTATAGATATAAAATTGGTTGATAGTAATAGAAGCATTTTAAATTAAAAATTAATTAATAGTGTTTGGAGTTTCAGGGTTTTTGAAGGCAATTTTTTAAAAAAAAATTATAGTATTTAATATCATGTTTGTTTTTGACTTGCCATCTTGATTTCATATATGTGTTCAAACGAAAGGCGATGAAAAAAAAATCCAAGGATACTTTTTAGGTAATCCAGTTAAACTATTTTATAAATACATATTAGTGGCCAAGTGTTGGAGCTTTCTAAAATGTTTAGAACAGAGTAAATATTAAATTCCATTATTCCATTTTTATTTCACACCATAAACCCTCTCTGGACTATCAAATTCAGTGCAAATGTTTTTTTCAAATCCTTCAAAATAATGAAAATGAAAACATAAATTTAATTAAAAAATTCCAATAATGATAATGTAAGTTTGGAGAAAATCATTAATTATTTTACTTTTTTAATTACAATGGGTCGAAAAATATGAATTCTTAGTATCTACTTCAATCTTTATTTAATATTGTCTTCTATGATAGAACTTAATATCTGTTGAATATTTACAATTCAAATCGAAATATTTCAAAAGCTTCCGATGCAATGTTTTTTTTTGTATCACAGGTGATTTTTGGCATAATCGATTTAACGTAAAGTGGCCTAGTTCCGACCACCAAACTCCTTCCTTATCTATTTTCCCTAAACGAAGCGACTAATAAATTAAAATCAATCAAGAAGGGCAAATCCTGAAATTAAAGTAAGAATTAAAAAAAAAAAAAAGTTGTTATGGTACTTTCTATTTGCAAAATGTATTAAAATAACATTTCAAACTGGCATGAAGCAAAGAGGTCAGATGCGCCTATTTCCGACCACAAGAACTGTCATTTCCTAATACCGACCTCCGCTTAACCTAATTCTGACCGCAATCAAATATAGTTAAAACGTTGAAAATTTGGATACAAATTACGTGTAATTTATACACATAATATTTATTTATATAAAATAAGAAAAAATGTGGAGAAAAAAAACATAGAAAAAAAACTTATGGTAAAAAGGACCTAAACTTATAGTTCAGTATATACATAATATTTATATAGATATTCAATATATTACCTTGTAGTATGTAGTTCATTTTGCGGGGAACTAAATTAAATAAAAATTAATATAATTTATTTGATTTTAAGCCACATTATACGCTCCACGACTAGTCATCATTGCTGGAGCTTGAGCTTGAATTTTACAAATAATATCGCCTGATGAATAGTTTAAAATATCGTCTGGCCACTTCCAATAATGTCCACTTATTGTCATCGTTTTAATTTTTAGCGTTCCTTCGTTTTTTCAATGACAGTTCCGGTAAAATATTCTCTTTCGTAATTTATGATAACGAAATCAGCATTTCTGTACGTTGTTTAAAATACATTTTATTTTCGATTATTTTTTAATTCACCAATTCATTATTTGCACAACAAACTTCACTACTTTAAAATTAACCTGAGTAACTGAAAAGTTTAAAGCTTGGTCGTATTTGAACTGTTGGATTTCTTAAGGCTATCAGTAGTGTGCAATTTTGAAAAAATCAATTTTTTTGGCATATTTCGATAGTTTACCTTTTGAAAATAACATAATAAAATAAAAGTTTTTGAGTTACAGCCATCTGAAGAGCAGCCGCTCATCGTATCGAGGTATTGAGAAATGTATGAATTAAACTTTAAACGCGTTTTTCTTGAAATTCCTTTTTTTTAAAATTTGCCGCTTGTTCATAAAAACTAATGGGACTGATCTGTTGGCTTGTAATTATTTTTGTAAATATTTCCTGCATCAGTTGAAATACTATATATAAGTACTTGTAGCATTTTCAGAAAACGCGAATCTGTGTCATCATGAATTCCATATGCTTCAAAAAGCCTATACCTTGCAAATTTCTAAATTTAGAAATTCTAGACTCAATTATCTCTTTAGTATTAAAAGAAAAGATAGAAAATTCCAAAAGGCTAGTTTATAAACTTAATTTTGTTTCTTTATTAAAACTGTTGAAATAGAGACAAAACAAATTAAAAGGTTCGGTTTTTTTTTTCCCAGAGAAATCATATGAATTCGTTTGAATTAATTGTGATTCTGTGTGTGTGTGAAGATATAGAATTAATATGGAAAAAATTACTGATATGCGAAATATTTTTCTAGCAGATCATTAGCAGTTAGCAACACGCTTCAAATCCCTCAGGGAGGCAATTTTACACCCCATTTAAGTACGAATTTGCACAGATCCTGAGCATGTCTTAAGCTGCCCCGACGTAATTAAAATGTGCCTAATGCTTGGCAAGTGTGCCGCCAACCTTCTTGGTGGATTAAGAGTGCTCCAACAAAAAATTGAAACGACTAAATGATCGTAAAAATAATCTGACAAGTACACTAATCATATCTCCGGGCATTATATCGTACATGCTCTGCTCGTATTTTTAGCTTTAAATGGAAGTGGAGAAGTTTTGAATTTCAATTTGTGTGAGCTTTGATAAATGCACAGCTCCAGCCTGATTATGGTAATTAAGTGTGAGTGGTCGCGTTCCACTATTAATCGATCGGAAATATTCAATTATGGACCGACTATAGACTTAATAAACTGGCGAATGTTTTAAATCGGCCATAAAGTATAAGATTGCACATAAAAATGATTTTAAAATATATTTTATGGGCTCATAGGCTTACATCACATAACTTCGATATTTAAAACATTTAATAACAAAAAAAAAAGTTTATTGCAGCACTTCGTCATAAAGTTTAAACAAAAACAAAAGATTTTTGAGAGTATCTTAAAAATCTTTTAAGCGCCTATTACTAATCTGCGTTACCATTCCAAAAGAACGAAACACACCTACCCAAAGCCAGGCCCAAGATCGGACAGAACAATATGCTAATTTGTAGAAAAAAATTACATTCCAGCGCATAATTAATGATCAGTATTGGTCTATCTGATAGAGATATACCGGCTATGTTTCTGGTCACCTCGATATGCAAAGATGCATGTTTAACATTTGTCTTGAATTCCTAATCAGCTCTTTATATTCGGACATCAATCAGGTTTTTTCCTACTGATTTTTCGGAAATCGGTTTTCGATAGAAGCAACAAAACAAACATTTACTGTTGTGTAAATGTTGTGTAAATGATCGTGAATTTGAATGTGTTAAAGAGAACTTTTTTAATTGAATTTTTATGGGATCGTTTTGATTTTATGAGTGTAATAATTGGGCTCGTCCAATTTTAATAAAATTGGATATGAAGCTATGAAATTATATAAACAAACAGATTTTCGTGCTTTTATAAAGTTCATCAACACAATAAGTACTATCAGTTTCAGATACATGGTATTCTTGAATTTGTTAAAATTTTCTCGAAAAAAAATATAACAATACTAAAATATTTTTAAGATCTATTAAAAAATAATTTTCAACAAATTAAAAATTGTTTTGTTAAGTAAAATTTATTTATTTTTGACAACCCTCAAAGCTCTCAAACTCATCCTCACTTCTAGTATTTAAGTAGTGTATCCATGGCTTGTTTTTTCCAGCTTGTGGTGAGGCATATTCAGTATCAAAAAAGTAATTTGTCGTACCCCAGATGGGACTCGAACCCACAATCCCCGGCTTAGGAGGCCGATGCCTTATCCATTAGGCCACTGGGGCTGTAAGTCACACACTTATAAAGACAGGGAAATAGAATTATGTTAATACAAAACGTACCTATATATATATCAAGAATTTTCAAATATGATTTTGAACTGATCTGGGATATATTAACTTGAAGTATGTGATTATTAAATGAAGAATGAAATCAACTCGGTAAATTAAAATATACACAGCAGGAAATATTTGCGTAATTTTTGAGTAACCACTTATGCTACCATAAACATGTAAATATAGTTTAGGTAAATCTATAATCTATAAAAATTGGAGAAATATTAATTACATAAATAGATATGTACACATATAATCTAAATATATTTATTTATTCTTTTTGTTGTGTAAATAATTCCACAATATTTATGGGAATGTAGACAGGTATATTGTATATTTTGTAATATATAATATGTATATTTTGATATAATTGTATTATGTTATCTCTTCATGCCCTGCTTATTGTAGCAATATTTCAAATTTGAAATATTATTAATGGACTCTCTTTCGAATTAAATAACAAATTAAGACAATACCTGCAGCCATGGCAATCTTATAGAGTAACACGATTTACACAGAAATTCACAATACATATTACATGTTTACATTTGATGATAATTGTATAAATATATAAAAAAAAAAACATTGTAGTATGTATATAATACCAGGGCATCGTTCAAGGACTCATTAAAAAGAGCAGGACACTTTTCCAAGGATGTGTCCAAGGGATACAAAATGGCGAAATGACAAAAATGTCTCGATTTCGTCCGTTTTTAATGAAAATAAGTATAATGCTTTTTTTTAGGCTACAAAATTTCTCGATTTCAACAGATTTTGATGAAAATTAGTACAATGATTATTTTCAGAGCATTAATTTTGAATATTATCAAAATTTGGACATTCAAGATGGCGGATCGATAAAGCAGTTTTTAGGTTGAATTTCTAGGATATGTCAAATTAGAGCTTTCGAGAAGTGTTTAATTAATCAACATTTACGTAACGCCTGGTGAAACCGGGTAACCCAGGTAGTGTGATTATAAAGCCACATTTTGACTACTGCTCAAAGATCATGTACTTGTCTACGAAAGGTATGATCGAAAAGCTATAAAAGCTCCAAAATAAGGCGATGAGGGTAATTCTAAGGTGCCATAGACTAACACCGGTCAGGTTTATGGTGGCTACGATGAAATGGCTAAGCTTAAAGGAAAGCATGGAGATCAAGGTACTTTTGTTCATATACAGGGTGCCATTAGGAATGTGTGAAAACAAATGAGTCATTATTTTTTAACAAATGGAGGGGTCGGGAAAAGGTAAATATTTTTTAATTAAATAAAGTCGTCATTTCCTCTTCATGTCCATTTTATTGTGAAAAAAAAATTAAATATATTTAATACAAACATTTAATTTAAAAATATATGTACAGCCGTAATGGTAACGTCCGTTCAGCCCTTGAAGCCATGTCAATAAAAGATATCTACCTGTATTTCTTTGAATCCTCCGTCATCGGAGAGACATAAAACAGATTCCTCATGTGGAGAAGAGAGGTTAAATCTTTTTATTTTATGCAAGATGGAGCAGCACCTCATCGCACACAAGAAGTATTTGAATCCATCAGTAAAGTTTATGGCGGTACTCGCGCTTTGCTAGGGGAATAGGAGTAGAGTGGCGACCTTAGTCGCCAGATCTCACTCCATTTGATTTCTTTTTACGGAGCTACATTAAAGATCACTGCTATGAAAATAGCCCAAAAATAATTTAATTAAAGAAATCAGAAAATCATCAATGGCATTTCAAATCAGAAAATCGTCAATGGCATTTCAAACGAAACGTTAGAACATATTTCTAACAGTTTTATAAAGCGCTCCAATATTTGTGCAAATTTAGACGGTTCACATTTCGAAAATATGTATCATTAATAACCGACGTTCTTCACTATATTTTTAAATTAATGGTTTGTATTAAATAGATTTAATTTGTTTATAATAAAATTAATTAATTAAAAAATATTTACATTTTCCCGATCCTTCGATTTTTAAAAAAATAGTGACTCATTAGTTTTCACACATTTCTATTGGACATCCTGTATAAAATAAAGCATCAGAGGCTACCAAACTACCTGAGAGATTTTGTGCACCACGTGAGACATGTGCAACTATACCTTCAGAGGTATAATAATGATTTCAGACTACCAAAATATATTATTGCAGCCGAAAGTAATTCATGAGTGTATAAAGGTTTCTTACTTTTCAATAAGCTACCAAATAAAGGTGGAAATAACTGGAATGAGTATAAGAAAGGATGTATTAGATTTGTAAGAGAGCTGAGAGATTGGTAATGAGAAGTAATGATATGTGTTTATTTTAAAAAGAGTAAATTTTCAGTCGTTGAATTTTGTGTTTTTTAGGATTTTTTTACTTACACAATATGTAATTTGCGCCATACTAGGACATATAATATTTTATACATTCGACATGGGGGCCATTTCACCATACTTATCTCGCTAGACCCTTTAAGGTTTTCTTCTTAAATTTTAAATTTCTGCAATAATCACTCAGATAAATTAAACAAATGGCAGCCAATTATTGGCCATTCTTGGCAAATATAACTATAAGATATGTAGGGATATATTGTAAGAATCATTCACTTATTTACATGCGTCGAAATTAGAGAGTCGGAAATAGGCCACTTTACGTTAACATATTTGCCATCACATTTCCTTAAAAATTAAACGGATCAATGTCAGATTTTCAATATGTTAATACAAGTTTTCTATATATAAATTACTTCTAATAATAAATCTGTAAGAGAGAGTTGCAGCAACACTGACAAGGAAACGTTCTCAGGTGTGTCTCACCGATTTTGATGAAATTGAAATATGTTATAGAGTATCGAAAAAAAAAGCCCCGTATTTTTTTTTTATCTGCGGATACGCACCCCTCAAGTTTACCCGCAAAAACAGTTTTTCCTAAATATATCAAGTTCTAATGAAATTTTTTGAATGAAACAAAGTGGAAATGATGTCTCATAAATATACTAACATTTTGTAAGTAATCAGGTTAACGGGGGTGGCAACCCTTATTTTTTATTGTAGAAAAACGATTTTTTTTTATATTTTTGCGTCACAATAATAATAGTTTTAGTTAAAAATCATTGAAAAATATTTTTTTACATACTATTTTGAAAAATAAAGTTGACCGGTTTTTGCGTTTTCGTAAAGAAAGCTCCTCAAGGGGGTAAACAACCCCTAGCACTAATGCGTAAATGATGTACACCTAATTCTCTTTTTACACGATGTTTTTTTACACGAATTTGATTTAACACGAGTTCAAAAGAAAAAATTTTTCTCATTTTACACGAATTGTTTTGTTTTAACACGATTTTTAATATTCCAGGAATATTTTAGTCTTACGTAAACGTATGCGTTTATTGTCAGAAAGTGACAATGCATAAAATTTTGTTATGTCTTTATTATTTTAACTTCTTTTATAGTAATGAATTTCAGATATAATTCCCTTTTTCCAAAGTAGAAGTTATTTTTTATAAAATATTTAATGAATTAAAATGTGTAAGCACGAAATAAATTAAGTGAACTCTAACAAGAACTTTTTAATACTGTTTTTTACACCTAATTCTCTTTTTACACGAATTTTTTTTTACACGTATTTTTTGGGAACGTATCTATCGTGTAAAAAGAGAATTAGGTGTATATTCTTTCAGACACCAGTTTTTTCGTGAAAACCAGTATTAAGGGGTTTTTGGAGTCGTTGATTACGAATGTGATATTTAATTTAAAAATTTCAAAATGGCGGATCCAACATGGCGGACAAACTTTTGAAAAATACACCAATTTTTATTAAAAAAAAACAATAAATAAAAGTACCCCCTCAATGTGCGTATCCGCAGATAAACAAAATACGTGTCTCCTATTTTTCGATATTCTATAACATATTTCAATTTCATCAAAATCGGTGAGACACACCTGAGAACGTTTCCTTCTGAGTCAGGATGATTTTTATATATTTTCAATGAAGTATACATAGAGGTGTATTGAAAAAAATATATACTTATACATCTGAAAAAGAGTTTAATAAGAAGCGAAGCCTCGCTAGTTCTAAATAATCTCTTCCTTTGCTCTTGTCGCGGTCATATAATTAAAGACTTGTCTTGCAGTACAAAATATTTATTGGTGTTATAATTATAAGGCGAAGCTAGATTTTCGATACTACTGCCTCTGCACGCTGACCACGAACTGGACTCTTCATCGATCGGCTGCGGATCGGCCATGCTATGTAGTACGATTTTTCAGTATCTATTTTATTGCCAAACTTAGCACGGCCGATCGATGACGAGTCGTGTTTGATTAGCGCCATATCACTCCTCCTCAGAAATGTATATACAGGTATCCCTCCTATAATACGATTTTCTACAGCACTGTTTCGCTCCTAAACGATAAGAAAATTGTGGCAACACGATTTTTTTACAATACAATTAACAACGATCTTGTAAGGACTAGCAAACAGACTAAAAGATTTTTTTAAAGAGAAAGTAATATTATCACTTGACCAGAAAAACGCTCCCACCTCATTGCACTGAGCACTGATGGAACTGAAGAAATACATTAAAATGAGTTTGATTTAAATGGGAACCAAAAATTTTTGTTTACTTAAATGTTTTTTTTTATATATGTTTATATTTTTAATGAAAATTGTTGAATTTAAAAAAAAAAATTGTTTTTTGGTTTTAAAACGCATCTCCCCATTTTGTACTAGCTCCTAATCTCAAATAACACGGTTTCACACAACACCACATTTTTTAGGAACCTATCTACCGTGTTATAGGCGGTATACCTGTGTTACAATTCTTCTTAAATTATGTGTATTACAATTTCATTATTATTTTCTGGTATATATACAATTCTTCTTAAATTATATTAAAATTTCATGATTCATTATTATATGTTATATTATTATTATTATATTTACAATTTGTTATATGATACATTGTAATACATTTTTGCTATAATTTATCATTTATACCTTCAAATGATTGAACACTGTCAAATTCTTTGGAGCTCAAATTGTGTGCTATGGTATGAAACAATTTTTAAAAATTTTTTTTTTCAATTATAATAATTGTTTTTTCAAATAAAATATATATATATATTTTTTTTTTTTTTTTTTTTTTATGATATGAATATTAGGTTATTATTTTCTAGTATATTATACAATCCATCTTAAATTATATTACAATTTCATGATTCATTGTTATATGTTATATTATTATTACTTTATCATTTCGTATAATTGAAAAATTGTCTTGTGGCACAAACGATTTATTCGCGCTATAGTTATAATGCGAAGCTAGATATTAACTCTAAAATAGTAAATGTCTTTACGAACGAATAAAATTCCTTACTTTCGCTTAGTATCTTTGGAGTATATATAGTTTTGATACAATTTTTATTTAATATTTAAAAAGAAATTTAATCAAAAGTAGATTTTCTTGAATTCATGGGTGACCACACTCAAAAGTTTTCGCGAATTCTTTAAAATTCGTCAAAATTAGAAGAGCTTTATCTTTCTGTGGTTCTTTACAGCAAACCCAATGCTGAATAAAGGCTACAAAAAATAGCTTGTGACAGTCTAAATTAATTCTAGACAAAATTTTATTTTGCCATAAAACAGTTGCTTCATTTTCACTCATCCAAATTTTGTAATCACTATAAGCCCTTTTTATCGCCTCAATTCTAAGGATAATATCATCCGCTTCGTAGTCATATCGTAGGTCTTTATGCTGCGCTGCTTGAGAATCCAAAATTGTCTTAAGTTTCTTATTTTCATCATTATTTAAGAAAAATTTGTTCTCGTCTTTACTTAAAAAATTTAACCATTTTGTTAATTCTTGTCCCGAAAAATGAAAAACCATTGGTTTATTCCAGTGAATTGCAGCGTCGTTTAAAAATTGTAGCATCGATTTGCGCATATCATTTCTACTGGATCTGAATGCTTCCAGGGATTTGGGAATTCCATGTTTTTTTATGTTAATTAAATTTTGATCAAAATCGTCAGAAGTTATGAATAGATTTTCATATTCAGCCCGAATTTTTTCTGGTTCATAGTGCTCATCAACGTACTGAAGTATACGATCTACTTTGGAATTTTCTTTATATTCACTTTGTTTTCTTGTATCATAGAGGAAAGTTTCCTTAAACTTTCTGAATGATGCGTTATACCTATCTCTAAAATATTTACGCTTTTGATATTCTTTCTCATTAAAATATTTCGCAAATCCGCTGGAAATAATTATTGGTATAAAATGACTAAGTTCCTTATTAAACGGCGGAGGCATAAAATCATCAAGTTCATCATCAAACTGCAGCGGCATAAAGTGATCAATATGCTCAACAAACAGCAGCGGCATAAAACGATTAAGTTCCAGATCAAACAGCGGATCAATCCATCGATTATTATAATTATGGGCTACAATAAACGTTAAATAGTCGGCACACATTCTGCGGTCTAGACCGCCTAAATAAGACAGAAACGACACAACTCCCTCGCCAAGATTAATTACAAAATCTTCCTTAATTCTTAAGTTTGAGGACGTTGCTGATTTGATAAATTCACGAAAGTTAAATTCTTCATTATATATTATCTCCAAGTCCTTTTCAAAACACAATCTTTGAGGAGATTTGTTGTGATCTTCCGATAAATATTTTTGAACCACCATGACAGCGTTAGTGATGTTTTTAAGATTTTCATCGTCTAGTTGGCAGGCAGCAAGAATATCATAAATTTGTGAAATGTCGTACACGTCAGGTAGATCGAGGTTCACGAAAATTACCTTCTTATCAATATTTCTGATATTCAAAGAGAAAAACGTATGGCACTGCATCTCATAAAGAATTCCAATAGTCCGAGCCAAGTTAAAGTCATTCTGATTCCAATTTTCCGTAAACGCTGGTAAACCGCCACATAATTTAATGAATTTTTTTCTTTTCGGGATAAATTGTAAACTATCACGTTTTGATTCCATAAAATCCTTGACCTTTTTTAAACGTGGATCCAAAATTTGTTTGTTTTCAGCTATAAACTCTAGAACGATTTGAAATTCACATAATCCAAACATTGACGGTGGGATGTCCCCATTATTTTTGTCGAAATTTTCATTCTTAAATCTGCCACATGCAAAATTGAGGAAATCTTCAGATGGATCAGCGTTCAGGTTCATGCATCTTTCCACCAGATTTACGTAAGACTCGAAACACTTTCGCTCTTCAAAAGACATTTCTTTCTTTCTTCTGATATTCTGTAAAACACCGGACATGTTATTAAATATGTATTGCATTAAATAATTTAACTTCTTACTGATGTATCTTTGCAAGGTTACAAACAAAACACTTTTCGTAGTACATTGAATGAAGAAACAAGAGCAAATGACTAAGTTTCACCAAAAACACTTCACTTAAAATTTTTATCAATAAATTTTGATAGCAATATAATGAAAATTCCAAGTTGTCAAGATAATGGCGTGCATTATCGACACAGATATAGATTAATGTCCAGTGCGCAGCAAAACACTTAATCGTGTGCTGATTCGATTTCACCAAAATATTGCGAATGTTGTGAGATAAAATTGTTATCTTATCGCGAGAATTGGATTAAAATGCGACAGTGAATGAAAGTGAAAGTATAAAAGAGGTCACTTTCCTAACAAAATCGGTCTAGAAAATTGCGAAAAAATATAAGTTTACTTTGAAAGTAGATCATACCTCTGATCTATTTAATATTAATAAAACAAAATTGGTACAATTATTCCTTTTAGAAAATGGTACCCAAATGTAGTTAGTTTTGTAGTTTTCTAAAATAAAAACAAAAAAAGGCTTGAATCAATTGTGAATCAAAGGGTCAAGAATTTTTTTTGGTTAGCTGAGGGTTTTTTCCGAAACGGCCTTACGGAAAATCAATTCAGGAGTGGGATACGCGAATTGGAGAACCACTGGAAAAAGTGTAGAAATCTGAAGGAAGATTATACTAATGGATAAACTTATTTTTGATCATTAACTAATGTTGTTTCCTATGTAGCCTAGAAACTTTTCAAATCACCTAGTATAATAACTTTCCTGGTCAAAGTAATTTCCAACCTGGAACGTAATAACTCGTTTAAGAAATACAGAAAACTTATCGAGAGTAGGATTATAGTAGTAGCTGACACTTTGGCGACTTCTTACGGCCTCGGGTGGGCATTTAGGACTTTGGGCTCATTGGAACTTTTGACTGGCATGCTAAAACCTATCTTTATGCAAAATTTCAGAAAGATTTCCAAAAAGACCATTTTCCATTTATTTCATGAGGGGTTCTTTTCAAAAATTCAGTCGTTACCTTGAACTTTGAAGGTCCATTAGGCTCGCTTTGTTATTTACATCCCTCTAGTAATTACAGAATATACCTTCGCAGGTGTACTTACATTATTTATATATTTGTTATAAAAATAAGAATTTTTTTGAACTTTTGTCTTTTAACTTTTGAGCGACAATACGAGAAAATAGTTTTTTCGTTGTCCAAAAATTCGAATTATATTTTTTTTCCTTTTGGAAATCTCTTATAATTTATTAAAAGTCTAAAAAGCACGGCAGCATCTAAACTAAATACTCAAAATTCGTATTTGGACCACCTTGTGATTTGATTTGGTTTTTGGCGAGAAAGTTTTCATTTCATATGTATTTTTTTGAGAAAAGAGTACATACAGCGAAGAAATTATATTGCGGATTCTCTCAAATGAGTCGTGTCGAGTAATACTCTTTGGATTTGGATCGAAAATCTCTCTAGAGCATTAACATTAAAATATAAACAAATTGACTCTGTGATAGTTTTTGTATTTTTAACAAATTCCTATAATGAATCGTTCACTAACATTATCACATCAACACCTCATACATGTTATCACAATTTATATCCGCATAAAGAAACCAATTGATTTCATAAAAAAATTTTCTTTCTATTTCAGGTTAAACGTCCAAAAACAGAGACAACAGATTCAAATGATCGCATTAGGTACGTTAACTTCTTAATTTCTGTCAGTCGTTTCAGAATTGATTGCCATTTTGCGAAACAATTTATTTAAATCGTCGGCGTTCGGCTGGAATTTCAAGGTTATTCCTTTCTTAAAAAGATTTATCGCTATCACGATCATCATACACACGTAGGTGTATTTGGCTAATTTGCTTGCACGACCGGATAATAACATTCATAATTTTACTATGTATGGAATTATTTATTGAACTTGCTAAGATAATTGACAGAAGCTTTGCCAGGAAATTCATAAAAATATTTTCGAAGCTTTATGGCTTGTAAAGTTTTGTGATTTTGTCTTTTATCGAAGAATATCGATTTATAAGAAAACTCGTATACTCTTCGACGTTTCTCATAAAGAGGGCTTTACACTGAAATTAAGTGTATTTTGTCTTTTTATGTACGTAGGACAATAAATTGGTTATTGAAAATTTTTATTTTGTATGGTGTTTTTGAGATTTTAAAGAATAATTATTTATTGAAAATTTTCCCATTTGTTATGGAATATGAATATGATTTCATTTGCAAATTTTCGATGGTTGGGGGCCCTATGTAACGAATAGTTCTATCAATATTGTGCTTAAGGGGAGGTTCTCATCTAGAACGTCAAAAAGTAGGTAAAGTTCGTGATTTTTTTGAAGGCAAATAACAAGACATAGGGAAATGATATTTGGCATTATCTTTTATTGTACATTTATCTGTACGAAAAAATTTTTTCATTCGAAAAAAAAACAAAATGGCGCCCGTTATTCAACTTCTCCGGAGGCATGTTTTTCGAAAATTGCCCAGCTGCGTACAATTTAGGGGTCGCAGATTGGTCTGAAATCAAATAATGATGACATTATTATAAACTAGAATAAATTTGTCTCAGAAAGAGTGGACGACTTTCAAAAAAAATTTAAAATTGACGGAATGGCGCGATTTTGAAATTTTAAGGCCGTTTTCGGCCGTTTTTTTTCATAGTTTATCACTTACAAAAAGGAGATAATGTTACAATTTTCAAAATGTGCTCCACTCTTTCTATGAAGAAAATTGTTTACTTTAATATGCACGAAACTAGAAGTTGATCGGTTGAACCGTTTTTGAGTTATCTTGTACGCAAATTTGAAAAATCTTGAAAAACAAAGTTCCGAGATAATCGTGATTGAACGGCACGGCACAGGCTGAGCGCCCCGCTACGATCATGACACCGCCACAATCAATGGGCTGTAGAATCCGTTCTAGTGCTCGGATCAACTAAATATTTTAAAGCAACATTCTAGACATATTAAACTTTAATAATATGAAATAAAAAAAAAATCGAAAATTTCAAAATTCTAGATGAGAACCTCCCCTTAAGTGTCTGAATCGTTTCTGAATTGAATGACTCGCTCTTTAACGGCACCCCCCAAGAAAAAGTCCAACAGCGTCAAATTGCAGTTACGGGTGGCCATTGCACATCTCGACGGATATTTCTTTTCCAAATTCGCATTGTTTCGGCAACACAGTACTCAATTTGAAATAAGTTTTTTATTTATTTGCCAACGTTTTTCAAGCGTAAATCTATTTATTTCGTACCGCGGGGATATGATACTGTACCTGTTTAAATTTTTTGAGCGTGAAGGAACTGTCTATCTCAAAGTAGCATACAATTTAAAAAGAAGCCAACAGATGGCCAACCTTTTTTTTAATTATTGTGTTGTAAACTTTCTAATAATTGAAACAGTCTAAACATAATCATACACATGTTAATTGTGAATGTTAAAAATTCTCTTCCTTTCCGAGTTCTACGCAAATACTTTAAATAATCATTGCTAACAAAAACACACATTTATTCAGCAATTATTCAAAACAATTAGAATTAGAAAGGAATTTGCTAAAACACAAATAAAACCTACTTTTCTTTTTGGTGTGTCATAAGATTAAAACATTTCATAATTTTTCACAAATCCAGACATGCGAGCCAAAAAATTCATATTGCTATGTTGAAAAATCCCTGATGTTCAGAAAACAGGTCTCTTTCGCGATTAAAGCATTTATCTCAATTGAGCTCTGAGAAACCGTAAAACTAGTTAATGTCCCAAAAATATATATTTTCCCTGAAAACTCCCAGTACAGCAAATGCTACCATACGTAAAAGTGATTCTTAGCAATTCGAATTGGACAATTAACAACGCTACTTAATTTTATAGCATTGCTGGTCGGCAGGAACAAATACAATAAAATCAACAACGAAGTAAACAAAGTAAAATATCTCAAATTGGATTTCTTTTTGGAGGCATTGATCTACCACTAATAAACTAACAAAGAACGCTATTGTTTTCGACGAATCTATTTTTAGCAACGAATACCATGATCACTTGATGCATTATCCACAAAATAATAATTTGTTTGATCATGAAAAATTATTTCGAGACCAGAAATGTCCTCAGTTAGGGCAAAGAAGACATCATTTAAATTTAAAAAGACACACAATGCGGAATGAAAAAAAAAATTGAAAAGGTCACTTAAATCCGCCTCGTGCAGGTTATGGCAGAGGACTGTATTTTTAGGCCAATTCATATGTGGCCAGAGTGAAAAACACTTGTTGACTTTGAGGATCATCGAGGAGCACAAAAAACACATTCAACATGTGCCAAAAGTTTTATGTCATATGCACATACGTCGGACTTCGTAGATGAAATGAAGGCAGACTTTTTTGTGGTCTTCGAGCTCGAGTCGAGGGCATTTTTCTTTAAATTCTGAAAAAAACACGTGTTCAGCTCGAGGAGGAGCACACCCTTAATGATCACATCTTTGATGGATTTCCTAACACATTTCGAGAGGAGGTTAATCTACTTGGAGACTTCTCGGTTCTCGGGAAACACAAAGGGTGCAACCTCTTGAACTCAGTCACTTTGGAGTGTAATTAGAAATTTTTCGATGTTGAAAAATTCGTTTATGAGTTTTTTAGTGTTTGCTTTTTTTTAAGGAACATTTTTTATACATGGATAAGAGGAAATCTTATTTGCTAAAATGAAAATGCAAAGATTAATGTCTCTGCTTCCATGTAGGCTAAGTTTTTGAAGTACAGCTGCATAGTAAGTTAGTTCATTTCATAAGTACCTAATCATAAATCTCCTAAAAGATTAACAATGATAACCATCAATTCAGAATCCTATATGAATTAATATCTGTCATTGAGACATTTATTTACATAAGATCTTCGACGATGAATTGATGATAATATTAATTAAAGGCACATTTTCGGCACATTGTTAAGGTTTTTAGACTAAAGTGGGTCTAAGTATTAGGTCGTGTAATACGAAATGTCGCATTAGTCAAGGAAAACTAAAACTTAACTATAATTTAAAAAATAATTTCATTATCAGACTATGCACCATTCGATTGAATACGCTGTTATTAATGCGTTTCCAACAAATTAGTACGTCTTTGAAAAAAGGCGGAGTCTTTAGAGGGCAAAAAGTCTGTAAAAGACCTTTCCACATCAGTCCTATTACAAAAGGTTTAATTTCGTATGTTGTGTTCCAAACTGCGAAATAAATGGTAATCCGTTGGTGATAGATCAATGGAGGATACTGCAGGATCTCGTAGCCTAATGCGTTAAGATTTTGCACGGTTATTTGCGACATATGAGGTCTTGCGTTATCGTGGAGGAGGATGGTCCACGTTTGTTGATTAATGTAGGTTCTATTTGGACAAGTTTTGTATGGAATTTCCTCAATTTCACGGTAATATGACTCTGCAGTTATTGTTTGTCCTACCCTTAAAAATGAATAAAGTACTATGTAGAGATGGCTTCAATGTATGTCCTGAATGTTCACTACGGTTAATCTTTTGTCTCAATCGCTTTCTGTTGTCATAGGTAACCCATTTTTTCGTTACAGGTTACAATTTCTTTCAAAAAAAGTGTCCAATTGTTAAATACAGTGAATACAAATTTCAAATTTTTTCAGAATTTGCTGAATGCTCAATTCATGAGGAATACATTTATTGAACTCTTTAATCTCTCCCATGTCTTTACATAGTTGACGACTGTTTTACAATAAACTTGAAGTACTTTTGCGAGGGATAACAATGTTTGCGAGGGATCAGCTTCCACCAGCGTGCGAGGAACGTCATCAACGAACCTTATTTTTGAAGAAAGGAACTTTTTGAACCAACTCTATACGGTTTACTTGTTGACGGTACCATCGCAAAACGCAATGTTGGTATTGTTAGCAGTATGTGCCCAATTTTGACGTGTACAAAAAATAACCCTTAAGTCATTGGTACAAAATATCTGCAAAAATCAGCTATCAATTCACGAATAAAAAGAAATCCAGCATTTCATATTACATACCTTTAGAATAATTTCATTAGTTTATAAAACTCTGATAAAAGAAAATTTTAAGAATCTTAACATTAGTCTTATAGGCGTATCATTTGAATTTTGCAATAAAATTTATACTAAAATTATTTCAAAATAAAGGTAAGGCAAATCCTGTAATTTTCACAAAAACATCGTTTTGATAAGAAGAAAGGTAAAAATATTGTGATTGTGATTTTAATAACACAGCAATTAAGTCCTCCATTTACTAATCGCTTTGAGAAGCAGTGTCTTATTTAAACTGATATCTGAATTTTAAGTTAAATTAAAACTTACCTTATTTAATTTGAGGTAGGTACATAAGACATCTTTTTATTTCTTTTAATATTTTATTAAGATTTTCTTCTTTATTTGCAAAAACAATATTGTGCAAAACATTAGCACCGCTCGACGACTTTTCACTATACAATAATAACTTGTTATTGAAAACTACAAGTGGTAGAATGTTAGGTAATACGCGATTTTTTTCATCTGGCTTTACTCTCTAAATAACAAAAGAAAGAAACAGAACATTTCATTCGTTTATTTACAAGTTGTAAACACAATTCTTCCAAAAGTCCAAATAACAACCGTGCAAAACAATAGCTCCGTATTGTATTTCTTTAATAATGCGTGTGGTTCCTTTGTTTCTTTAGCACATCTCTGTGGCATAGAATCCACTAACTTAACGACTATATCCATTTGTACTCTTTCCTACTGCATTTTGATGGCTTCTATAAACAACTTTGTGTTGTGGAACTACTGACCACTTCATTTTTGCTTAATAAGGCTCCACAAGTTTTCGATTGGGTTGAAATCCAGTCACTGTGGTGGCCACTTTATGACATGAAGTCCCTTGTCTTTAATTTAATCATTCACCAACCTTGAAGTGTGTTTCGGATCATTATCACATCCAAGCAAGTAGCATGACATCCATTGCATATGGTAGCATAATCGTTTCTAATTTATCGCTATATTGTAAATCCATAATGCCTCACATTGTGAAGAGAACCTACTTAATTGGCCGAGAAATATTCCCAAACCACCGCCATGTTTCATAGTAGCCTCTCAGTACATATCGAATGCCATCGGGATTGAAAATATTAAATTTGCATTTATCATTCCATAGCACGATCCTGCAGGAACTCAAATTTGCTTTGGAACACAAAGATTGATCTGTTACTTAATCAAAAAAGAAAAATTATAAAAAGCATCAACTTATAATATTTGAGATATGATATTTTTAAATTTGAGGATTGATTCTTATGCTAAGGTAACGTTAAGGTTAAATTAGTAGCAACTGTGTTGCATTATTTAGTATAAAAAAAATTCTATTGAGCTTAGGAAAAAGTAACGTCGAAATGTAGATGCAGCAAGTATTTTAGGACAAACATAGGTGCAGCAAGTACTTTAATTTTTTTTTGTGTTATAATTTTATAGAGAATAAAAAGGTGTGTGCGTAATGCAAGTATGTACTGTTTTGTGGAATTTCGGTTTGCAGTAGGGCCGTTGATAGAGTGAAAAATGTGGAAAGTAGTATCTAATTGTGGTTTTCCCAATTTTACCAACATCGTTATGAAGGAATTAATTTAATGAAAAGTTTTTTCCTTTTTGATACCTTTTAAAATTATCTATGAATTTAATGTGCAATGCCGAATAATACTGATAGTTTCTAAAATAAAGAAAAACTCTCTTGAACCAATGCATTTTATGAAATGATTTTCATCTAATTGAACTGGCTCTTGATTCTACCCTTAATTCATTAATGATTCTTTCTTACAAACTCTTGTTTCAGGAGATATTTACTTTTTTCATGAGTTAGTGGGTTATTAAAACTAAGGAAATAACTGTAGAGAAAAAAAAACCGAATTTTTCCTAAAATTTAAAAATATGTGAAATACTTTCTTAAAAATAACGCAGTTTTCAATACACAAGAATTTTACTATTACGATGGTCGCTTGAAATGAAGAAATGATTTTAGAAATAACTGAAATTATCCTAAATCTGTCTGAATTTCAAAATAAATTTTCCTGTATTGAGTTGAAAACTGTTTGAAAGTAATGTTTATACAAATTCTTTATTTTTAAAGTTTTCTTTTAGAACTTGAAGTAATTTAAAAGTGTATTGACTTACTTAACTTAATGGTGTCATTTAATTCAACACAAATGTATTCCTCAGCAATGATCTTCGTGATTACGTGAGCCCTTAAGTCATGATCATACCATATGTTGTTATTTGGTTTTTACCAATTAAATAAACGCTTTCGTTACATTAGATTATATCTTCGATTTTAAACAGTATTTGATTTTAATGTAGTCTACACCCTATTTAAAATTCAGTTTGCTTATAAAAAATATGTTCAAAAAATCTTGCAAGAAACGAAGTTCGTGAAAACCTGTCCGCAACTTCACTGCGCAAAATATACCCACCTTAACTGCACAACATGATCCGAGTGATCGTTAAAGTGATATTTTTCTTTTCACTATATTGTCATTCTGGAGCGCAATCGAATTATTTCGTGATTGTACTGATAATTATTATTATTGTTTGGGGTGACCCTCATGGTGGGCACTGCGACCAGACGGTCTTTTGTGCCGAATGCCGTCATTGTACTGAGAAACTGATGCATTTCTTTTATATGAAGAAAAAGGTGGTTTGGTTTTAGTTTTTAATACATGTTATATTTTCCTCAATTTCTAACAATTCTTCGGTAAAGAGGAAAACAGATTTAAATAAATTAAGCGCACTTAGCGTCTTAAAATTAGAGAAAAATATGATCTTCATTTAAGTATTGTGTATATTAATTAAAATAATAAAATTTGCAATCATTCAAATGAAGCAAAGATGTATGTTTTTAATGAAACAATTGATTGAAATAAGGGACTATATAGTTCTTGCTTTAATATAAATTTTCATGATTCTATCACTACTATGGATCTTTAAACAGGAGAAATTCATTAAGATACTTCCTTCTTTTAAAAGAAAATTGTTTATTTAAGGAATATCAATTTTTCATACAAGTAAGAAACCACTATTCTTGATTTTAGAAAAAAAAAACACCATAAAGAAAAAGATCAGGTTTACGCTATTGCGCGCCACTTAAACGAATTCATGAATGAATTATCTTGTTGTATTAATTAAAAGGCAAATATTCTTTTATGAATGATAGAGCGATTTATCATTTAAAAAAAAAACGTATGTGTCGCAACTTCTAAATGAAACCCACAAATAGGAATTAAGAAGAATTAAAAAAGAACAAAATACACTGCCGATAAGCAGATCTGATCCATTACTTAATTCTGAGTGATCTAAGCGTTAAAGTAAACTTCTCTAGATACAATAACAAAAAATCGTCAAAAGTGAGTAAAAAAATTGCACACACATGTTCCCCAAATGCGTTCCTCTGTCCCAAAATCCATTAGATCGTCACTCATTCAAAGCCGAAAGGTCCCCTAATCTTCGAGATAGAAGAATAAAAAATAAATGTGCACAACGTTTTGCGTGTCCCCATAAAAACCAAAGAAATTTGAATGGACACAAAAAAATAAAGAAGAAGAATGGTTCCGACTTAAGTAACATTTTCGCTTTTTGTTTTTCGAATCGTTTCAGGTTATGTAACTCCTCGTCAGCCAGTGGTCAATGCAGCCCTCTGCCCATTTCCTCGAGCATCATCAACAGCAGCAGCAGCAACAACAGCGGAGGCGGCGGCGGCGGTGGCGGCAGCAGCATCCTGCTCCCAGCGTCTGTATCTTTTGCACAATCAAGCCTCGCGCATCTGAGCAATAATCAAATTGGACCGACGGGCATCCACACACCGAGCTCAACGATTGATCCAGGTGGTGGTGGCGGAGGAGGCGGAGGTGGACTAAATCTAACATCACATGGAACTAGCACAAATTCTGCGACAACGGTCACAGGTAGCAACTCGCTCGGTCTTGGTCTGAATTCAGGTGAAGTCTCAGCGAATGATACCCTACCGATAAATCCCGGCATCAGCCTGACCTCGTCCAGCAGTGGACGCCTAAATTCTGATCTGGGCATGTCACATTGGCTGACCGAGTCCAGCACGGTTAAATCGGAGAATCGAAGTCCAGGAATTGATTCGGCTGTGGTGCCTGGAACAACTGGCGGACAGACGGCAGGTCTCCTCGGCACAGGTGGGCATATTGATTCGACCCTATTTTGCGCAAATCCCAACACGAGCCTAGTGGACGGGAATACAGCCTCGACTGTGCAAAGCACGAATCTACCTAGTGGTTACGATCACAAGCAGGAGTACTACAGCTACTATAACAGCATGCAACAGTATACACCCTCGTTTTACCCATCTTATGGGTCACCCTATCCAACAAGGACCCCGGCGAAGATCCCTTCACCGAATTCCTACCTAAGCTCAAGCTACACTGCTGCAGCGGCGGCGTCGAACAACAATTCATCCCAATTATACTCCTCGTATGGCTATAACAACTTTGGACAGTTTGGGGCCACCCAGCAGGACTACACGGGATACTACAACGACCAGTACAGCAACTACTATAGCCCCGCGAGCTATTCGCCTTACGTGAGCTCGCAAGGATCAAGTGCAAGTCACGGCTTCCACGTGGCACCAGGACTCTCAGAAAGCCCCTCAGATGGGCACTCAACCACGCCCATTCTGCACAGCCACTCCCCCAATTCACCTCTTCCAATATCCCCAAATGCAGCCCTCACAGCGAAAACGACCCCGACGAACAAAAGTGGACGATCGCGAGGTCGTCGCCACGCCCATCCGAGCCCCACAAGAAGTACAACTTCGGATTCTGGAGCACCGGACAGTGCAAAAGCTCCCGATCGGGTCTTCGTTTGGGACCTCGACGAAACGATCATCATATTCCACACTCTTCTGTCGGGCTCGTTCGCGAACCGTTACACCAAAGACCCCAACCATTTGCTGCAGCTCGCCTTCCGCATGGAGGAATTGATCTTCAATATGGCGGACACCCATTTCTTTTTCAATGAAATCGAAGACTGTGATCAGGTTCACATCGATGACGTGTCATCCGATGATAATGGACAGGACTTAACCAACTATAATTTTGCCACTGACGGCTTCCATTCCGGCACCCCGCAGGGTGCTCCGCCTAGCCTCTGTCTGCCCACGGGTGTTAGGGGCGGGGTTGATTGGATGCGAAAGCTCGCCTTTCGGTACAGGAAGATCAAGGAAACCTACAATATGTATAGAAATAAGTATGTATTATTATCTTTTTTAGCCCAGTAAAATTATATTTTAACTAGAGAAAAAATTATTAACAAAAAAAAAGAGGTTCTAAAATTCGGGACGTATGTATTAATTTTTTTTAAATGTATATATACAGCGATTACTTCGAGATTTCGTGATCGGTTTGCGTGATTCTTTTTTAATTGAAAGGGTGTAATCGCGAATTATTTTATTTAAATTTAATAAAAATCGGTTCGTAGTTCTTAGTAAATCCACAATATTTTATATCATAAAATTCAAACATTACGATTATAAACTATTTACAAGTTAATAATAATCATTCTAGAATTTTCCATTTCCCAAATAATTAGTAATTGGCAAATACCGACAATTTATCCTCCAAAAATTGTGATTACTTAACCAATCGGTAATTCATCGGTCAGAAATTTGAAAACACGCATTGACATATGATATATGATATGTTACGAAGCACGTATCGCATTTTTCACGTGACATATGACATAATTATATGTTATATCTAAAAAAGGATACATAACAAGTTACATATAACATGCTTGCACAGATATGTGACGGCACACATAATATGTAATGCTTATGTAGGTAGCACATACACAGTTCTCATATGACATGTCACATACAGTGAATATAAGATTTGCAATGAAACATGTCACATACAGTGAATATAAGATTTGCAATGAAACGAAGCATATATTCACATGTTACATATGATATGATAATGATGTGATACTATGTATATATGATTTTTTTATATGTGACAAAACACATTCACAAGTCACATCCAGTGTGATATATGATGCTTGATGAAGAAGGTTTGGTTTTCGGCATGACATATCTCAATTAAATTTAAAAACTAGCTGAGTATTTTCAAATTTCTGGCCCATGAATTACCGATTGCTTAGGTATCTAATGGAAATTTATTTTTGCTTATTACCAAAAATTTATATAATTGGACATTTTTAATTATTTTGTTAAATATTTCTATAATCATAGATTATAGAAAACAATACATAATTTTTATGGTATTGGTTAAAATCACCGATCTCTGCTTAGCGCACATTTTATTTTTTTCTCCAACTAAATAGAGCATGCTATCTTGATAATTTTAATTATTTTCCACAACCCACCCTCTTACTCCGCCAAAACCTTTATACCATTTAAAAATTTTTTTTTTTAATTTCCTTACATTCTCATTATTAACGTTTTCCACAAACTTTCTTATAATAATTTCCCTTTCTGCAGATCCACTTTATCATTATCACTAATAGTTTGTCTTCAATACCCTCCCGTGTGTACCAAACTAGGCCCTGTTTTTTCCATTGTTTTTCAAAATTGCCTCGCTTAGTTTTCTTTTATTTTGCATATGTTGTACATCTATCATGCTGATAATAATAATGCAATATTGAATATACAAAATAATTGAATAGTCTAATTATTACAATCTAATAATAGCTACAAGCGTTTCAGAAAAATTATTTTTCACTTTGTAATAGTTTTCTCAATGGGTATTTGTTTGGTATTATTGTAAGTACATTTTTTTTTCTTTTTGTTAAAAAGTGTTTATTGTATTAAACGTAAGTAATCTTATATCAAAAGTGCCCGCAAACAATTTTATAGAGGATGAAAAGGGATGAAATTAAAATTTTCGCCTTTATCCCCGAATGTATCAAAATTCCTTTTTTCGTATAAGGCATGTAATAAATGCGTTTTCAATAAGGCATGTAATAAATTCTTAAATCTAGATCGTTAAAGTTACGGCAGTTACTTCTCATTCAACGTTTTTCTGATCATATACGAACTCCAAGATCTAGATTCGAAGAATTGACCGAAAGGTCGGTATAATTAAATTGACTAAAATATGTCAAGACCTCATGGAATTGCTCAATTTCCGTGGAATTAATTTAATATTTAGAACTGGTATTTGAAAAAAAATATCTAAATATCTAGGTCATATTTTTATGCATATTTATAATTCTTCTTGATCTAGAAAAGGATTTTTGGAAAAAATTAATCTATATCTTCCGAGATAAATGTGTGGCTTTCAAAATGTGTGCGGAGTTTCTATCGAAAACCATTTTTTTTACTTAAAACACAAAAATAGAGGCCTACACACAATAATTCAACGTGTTAATAATTGTTTTCTTATATTATATACCTCTTATTTTCTAATTTTATTGGGCTATTCAAAATAATTAATTTAAATAAAATGAACTTCTTATTACAATTTCTTGTTTTACAGTGTTGGAGGACTACTCGGGCCACAGAAGCGCGATCAGTGGCTGCAAGTTCGGTCCGAGATTGAGCTGGCGACAGACAATTGGGCTAGTCTAGCTACAAAATGCCTCAATATGATAGCACAACGAGAAAATTGTGTCAACGTGCTTGTCACGACGACACAGTTAGCACCTGCACTGGCCAAAGTTTTGCTTTTTGGCCTTGGACAAATATTTGCAATAGAAAACATTTATAGCGCACATAAAGTAGGTAAGTATCATATAACACAGAGGGCGGAATCATTGGCACTATTAAGTTTATTGAATGCTAGTGTAGACAATCCCTTATGATCCCTTTTTTGTAAAATAACAATAAAATAAAATTAAGAAAATTTCAATATTTAAACGTTCGTTATTATCTGAACTCAGGAAGAATTATAATAT
The DNA here is from genome assembly GCA_949715965.1 of Dysmachus trigonus. Lineage (NCBI taxonomy): Eukaryota > Metazoa > Arthropoda > Insecta > Diptera > Asilidae > Dysmachus > Dysmachus trigonus. The sequence goes on along the minus strand of OX454321.1, from coordinate 68,411,430 downwards.
AATAAATTAATTTAAATTTAATTTATATATTAAAAATTTAAAATTTAGTATAATCGTAAAGATGTTTATTAAATCTGAAAAATCGGTTGGCTTTTTTGAATTCGATGGTAAACTTTAAAAAAATGTTTGACCCAGAGGTTAAATGGTTGAACTCATTTTATTATTATACTTTGATTAAATCTTGATTAATTGATAGCCTCTATAAGGAAATTTTAAAAATTCGAACGTTGCACTTAAAATTAAATTGAGAAAAATCGAAAAGATATATATTTTTTTCCAAATAAATATTTCGAACTTAGGTATGATGAGAAAAAAAGAGTAGTTGGATTTTATAATTTGTAATTTAAATCTACCTCATTTTTTTCGGTTGGTTCGGTCAGAAATATGCATTTCTCAGTTTTTTTGTAAGCTATCAATTTAAATGCGAGTTAATAAATATTTTGAGGTCAGGATCTTAAGGCAAATCAATTTCATTGACGATTTTTACGATGTTTCACTTTCTGAAATTTCAGTGAAGGGTTTATAAATCATCAGTAATATTGTTTTTCTTATAAATTAAAACATAAAAATTCGCAATTAAATTTATAGTAACTTATGTATTTTGTTTTTAAGAGAATTGTTTGCCCTTTAAAAATGCACAAAAAAAATGTAATGCACAGTCTGAAATGGGCAATTATAAGTACAGTGAAAATAATGATAAAAGATGGGTGTATTAATAATTGAATTTGTGAAGAGTACCTAAAACGACTTAAAATCAGAATGTTGCCCTAGTAAAATGTCTATGACTGATTCGATTGCTACGAAGATAGAAAGAGTACCTAGATAACATTAACGAATTAAAATATAACCAAAATAAAAAATTCGTAACAAAATAAAAAATTGAATTAGACAAAAAAAATTTAAGTAGATAGAAAAAAGGGGTTTGAAAAGAATTTTGACAATTTTCAAATAAAAGTTTAAGCCTTAGCTTATTATATTAAAATGCGAGGGATTTTGGTACATTTTCGAAATATTCCGTGGAATTCACCTTAAAAACCATAAACCGATTACATCATATAATAGATAGTGAATGAAAATCTTATTTCCACAGATGCCTAGTACGTGCTATAGATAAGTGATATTTTATTTGTATATGAATAAGTATTCAGGCTTTCTTTTGAGTTGTATGCATATGGAATTTTTTTCGTGTTACGTTAATTTTTAATAAATTTTTAAAAATTGCCAAAAATACGAGATTTTGTACTTTTAACTCTATTTTGCTTAAAACGTGACGTGATCTATGGAAAAAATCTTGTAGAAATGATATACAATTAGCTCTGTGTAAAATTAAATGCTAAATTTTGTTGTTTTGCTATTCACAGCGCTTTATTTACAAAATCAAACGTACATATGTACATATTCCTTTTTTAGATAAAAATAATACTTATGGTCGTAGTCTTAGAATAGAGAGATTTTGTGGATACCGATATAAAACAACCCTATTAAAACATGAGTGGAAGAAGGTGGCAAGTCCAGAATTTTGAAAATTCAGTTTTTCAGCTCCTTCTACTGGTGTCTTCAATTCCAAGGGAAAATTACTAATCGTCGAAATACCGTTGTTAAAGTTAGTAATCTCTTTAAAATTCCTTATTAAGAAAATCATCAACATAATTAAATTTAGAGATAACACCTACGTTTTTTTCCGAATCTTAAGAAAATACAACACAAGGCCAACTACAATACCAATGCTGAAATAATTAAAAAGGCAAAACGGCCTTCATGTCCAAAGAACAAACTAACTTGCACTTATTGTCTTCCTTTGTTGGTTTTCTTTTAGTTAGCAATGCAAATGAAAACAAATGAGCTCTTTTCCTTTCACAGCACGCATTTCATGCGTGGAACAAGCACAACTACCTGCTTAATAATTCTCTTTGCCAAATACAATAACGAGGGAGGGAAATTCTTATGGCTTCAGTCGCTATCGATTAATTTCATATTTCCTCGCCGCGAAGAAAAGACGTACAGTGGGGTTGGGTATTTCCGGAATATTTAAATGTGCCGTAAAATCGAAATTAGAATTAGCAAATGCTTTTGTTTAGATTTCTATGGATTCATAAAAATATTTCTGGAATGAAAGCTGCGAATTCATTACGAAATGAAAATTAAATTTCAATAAATTGATGACTATTTTGGAGTGCAATAATTTTGAATAGGTATTTTATGTTGATGAGGTTACTTGGTGCTTTCTTATAATGGAAGATGATCAACAGCTTGAATACTGTCCTCGCGATTTACGCTGGTAACACATGGTTTGCTATTAAAAAAAAAAATTAAAATATAAAATATGAAAATATGCGAAAAATTTTAATTTTATCATTTTAAGATTCTTAGTAGATCTAGGTATAAAATATATAAAGGGTGGGCCATCTGTTGGTTTCTTTTTCAATTACGTGTTATTTTGACACAGACAGCTGTTTCCCCTTTAAAAAGTCGATAGAAACACAGTATCATATTTCCGCGATATAAATAAATAAATAAATTTACGCTTTAACAACATTGAGAAATATTGAAAATGTATTCCCAAAGTGAGTGCTATTGCTGTCGAAACAAACTTTGGAAATATTGAACAGTGTTTATTTTATAGGATTTTTAAAAAGAAACCAACCGATGGCCTACTCATCCTTTATAAAGTCCGAATTTGGAAAATTAATTTATACTTTCGGAGCGCCAGAATTTTCGAAGTTCTTTGATTTTATCAATTCATTTTCTTAAATACGTTAACAATTAAATTATAGTTGACATCTATCAGATCTGGAAACCTTACTTCCATATATCGGACAACATATCTGAAATCAGTGAATTTGGAATTTTTCCAACTTTTTTTTCGCACCTTAATTCCTTTAAATAACATTTATTTAAATTAATCATTATTTTGTTCTTCATCAAAGCTTAAAACATTCTTAAATAACTCTTCAACTTCTTTGTTATTCGCAGTGCTCGTAGAACGCCATTTGGCTTGTATTCGTAGTACCCGCAGATGGAATTTGCCTATTATTTTCCTTTCAGCCCTTTTAAATTCACTTCTAACCCCCTTCTTCAAGATCAGTTAATTTTTTGCTGGAATATGGTCCTCCTCCAGTATGTTCTTATTAAACTTGCTCCTTAGTTTGTATTATATAATAATAGTTGCCCACGTCTGTTTAACCCTAATGTTATATTTTCCCACAATTTAAAAGAATGGTCTTTGGCATTTAATTTAAAAATATTTTAAATATGAATATTTCTAGTTACATTTTTGAAATTGTTCCTCAAGACGATTAACCTCTTCGAACAGAAATTAATCGTAACGAATGTCAAATTTTGGTTTATTCGTCTTATATATATCGCAAAAGGTCGAAAATGTTTAGCCGTTTCGAATTACATGACTACTCCTCTGTATATTAAGTCAAACGCAATATGAAAATCGTTCCAGTAATTCCCTACAAGTCCATTAAAACTGTAGTATAAAATTCTTCAATTTTTTTCGGGATCTGTAACCATTACTTATTTGCTCCTGTAACATAATAAATAATAAACTCCTGTATATATTTCAGGTCAAGCGTCTTGTTTTGAGAGGATCGTGACGCGTTTCGGCCGAAAAAGTACATACGTTGTAATCGGTGATGGTCCAGACGAGGAAACAGCTGCAAAAAGTTTGGAATTTCCATTTTGGCGCATATCAAGCCACAGCGACATCAGAGCCCTCTACACAGCTCTCGACATGGGATTCTTATGAAATCTCTCATCGCTGCTACAACAAAATGATCCAATGATGATCGCCACGACGACAAAATTTATGTTGACAAATAACGAGGACGCACCAGCGCAGCAGCAACAAAAGACTTCCTCCATCTCACTAATTGTAATTTATACCTTGTACAAAACATTTGTAGTAATATAATAATTGCCAACATGAGTAAATCAAATTTATCGTTTTTTTAGAATAATTTACTGATTTTATACTACTGTACTTCGTTAGCTAGTTTGTTTCTAAGATTCTTCTAGTGATTAATTTGTATTAGATGGCCATCTGATTGTTTCTCCTTGTTTATCAGCGGAAGGAGTAGGCGATTGAGGTGGACAAAACCAGTGATGCAGAAAAAAAAAGTAAAAAAAAAAAAATTATTTCGTATTACTGAGAAAGAAATCATGCACTAAATATAAATTATGTAAATAAATGCAATCTTTGTCGTTTCATTTAGATATATGGTCACCGAACTTATGCCAAATTTTTAGATAGGCTAGATGTTAAGGAAATACATGCATCTGTTTGAAAGAGAGAGGAAATATTTTCTGCTTGACCTTTTGAAACTAACGAAGTCTAACATCGTTTGGAAACTTAAGGTGAAATGGATTCGATAAAGGAAACAATTTAGAAAGAGATATTCTTAAAGCTGTGGCACAATAATATAAGCATTGTAGTATCCATCAGTATTGGAAAAATCGATTATAAATTTCCATGATTAATTTAATAACTCTTTGGTGTTCCACTACAGGACCTTTTTACTAAGATCAACACCTTTATAGTTAGTGTTTCCACAATTTAGCTCAATAATCCATGAAAATTCCACAGTACCTCAACTTCAAAGCCCAATATCTCACAAAATATCGATGTTTAGCGATTTGGTGATCCGGGACTTTTTTGTAGAAAATTGAATTCCCTACTAGTTTGCCATTTACATTTTTTCTGTAGATCTTGTTATTTACGAGATAGGGGCAAGAAAACGAGAATTTCATGAAAAAATTGGGTTTAATGACTCGTACTACCTCGCTGGTGGGAGTTAGGGTTACGCCGCAATGGACATTTTTGTAGAGCATTCAATTCTGAAGAAACCCTATCATTGACCAAGATTACACCATAAAATACCTCTGAGCTGTAGAATTTTGAAGAAAAAAAATTCAAAGTTTACGTGTATTTTAAACGGGAAATCTTTGCACGCCTTGGTCGAGCACTTAATATTAATATTAAGGGCTCAAATTTTCAGGGAATTTTCTTTTAGGTATTTCCTACAAAATTTCGATGTGGGAGCGAAAAAAAGTACCCTAATTTACATACACCCATGGACAAATAACACTGATCAACACCAAATTTTTTCCGAACAAGTGGCAAATAATTTATATACGATTTTTTCCGTAGATTATGAATTCGTAAATGAAAATGTTCAATCACCTCCCGTTTTCAAGGAATAGGTGAGTGAAAAAGTCAAAAGACCTTATTTTGACCATATTTGAAAAATCATTAAAATATAACGGATTATTATAGAAGCTTGTAACGTGGCTAAAATCAAAGTTAGAACCTTGAGCTATTATCTCCAAATAGTAAAGGTCTTAAAAATATTCGAAATATGCCTTGAAATTCAAATTTTTGACCAAACCTATTATTTCATACAACAGATGCTGAATGAAGGCTATAATAAATACACGCTCATAGAAAACTTTTTCGTGACAATGTTTAGAAAAATTATAGAAATTATTAGTATTTGATATTTTTTAGAATAAGATTCAGGCTTTGATTTGAGCCATGTTACAAGTTCCAGTGACCATCTGTTATTTTTTGATGATTTTTCAAAAACGGCAAAAATACCATATTTTTAATTTTCCACTCTATTTTTCTTGAAAACGGGAGCTGATTGAGAATTTTCATTTAAGAATTCGTAATCTACGGAAAAAATCCTATAGAACTGATCTGGTACTCGTTCGGATAAAAAAAAAACATTGAATTTGTTGACTAGTGTAATTAGAAACAGTTTGATTAGCACTGCTTTGTGCACTCTCCTTCTTTCTCCTTGGTTTCAAATCTAACGGTATGATACCAGCGAAAACCTAGCGACCACGTGCTACTTAAAAACTGCACTTTTAGTAGTAGTTCGTGCCCACACAAACATCCTGTGGTGATATCATTTCGCGTGAATGCTATTTTACGTGGACAACTGATTAGAAACAGTATTCATTTTTCCATCTTATTAAACAAAAATTGATTTCTCTGAATAATTGCATTGGTAAATATTTAAGTTACATTAAATATTCATGTTAAGACATTATTTTTGTCAATACATTGTTTATAAACATGCGCAAGAAAAAAAATTGTAACGCTTCCATACATATGGAAGTAGTGCGTCTTTGGTAAGCAAAAATGTCTTATTGCCAAATTGCAAACAATTGATATGCTCTTTAAAACTTGTCTATGGAGCAGTAAAACATTCCCAAGTACACGGAACAATGGAAAATGTTCTAAGATCCCGGAAAATGTCTGAGCTAACAGATCGACAAATCATCAGAGAAACGAAAAAGGACACTAGCAAGAATTCTACTGACATCCACCGCAACATTTTCGGTGATAACGTAACGGCAGTTTCAGCGAGAACCGTTAGAAGGTGTTTGGCTGAGGCTGGGTTGCACGGCAGAGTTTCACGGAAGAATCCATTAGTGTCTGCAGGCAACCGAAAAAAAAGGATTGAATTTTGACAGCAAACCAATGAAAATATGTGTTAGGGAGCGACGAAACAAAATTTAATAGAACGGGTCCAGACGGTAAAAGGTCTGTTCGTCGAACTAAAGCCGCTGCATTTGATTCGAGGTATACTACTCTTGTTGTAAAGTATGGCGGATGATCGATCATCGTGTGGGGCTGCTTCTCCTAGTATGGCATTGGTCCCATTCATAGCATAGAAGGCATCCTGATGAAGGAAAAGTACGTCGACATACTTGAAAACATAATGTTGTCATGTGCTGAGGGAAATTTGCCTAAGATCTAGACATTTCAACAGGACAACGATCCTAAGCACACAGCAAAGCATACCAACAACTCTTTTCAAGCCAAATTTATTAGTGTGCTGGAGTGGCCTGCATGAAATGCGCACCTCAATCCTATTGAATACCTGTGGGGCGATGTACAGAAATCAGTTTCTTCAAAAAACTTTAAAAATTTTGACGAACTTTTTATTGCAATTAAATTAGCATGGGAAAATATACCTGTGAAGAGATGTAGCCGACTTATACTTTCAATAAAGAAGAGGTGCGAAGAAATAATATTACAAACAGGTTTTCCTACGAAATATTGGAAAAAAAATAATAGTTTAAAAAACTAAAAAACACGCTTTTAGCACGCACTAAAAATTACAAAATAATTCGGACATTTAGTTTGATGACTCAAGAGTTTTCCCTTTGCCAAATCTTCATTAGATCGCAGGTAAACATAAACAATTTCAGTTCATGATGAACGATAAATAATTACCTATGCGAAATGGTTATAAGTAGGTAATCATCTTTATTGAATATTTACTATGATTTATTATGAAAGAAAGCGTGGAGCGTTTTGGCCAAAAAGAGTAAAGATTACATAAACGCCCCACAACACACAAAAATTTACCAAAAAGTTATCATTAAAAGTACCGTTAGTTGAAATTTGCTCTTAATTAGGCGGAGCATAACTATAAACGCAGTGAGTATATTATCAGCTCTTTGCGTTATTGACCGTTGATATCAAACAAAAAGTGTGCCAAAAAATAAAATTAATTTTGCTTCTTAAATTGTTGTTACTTATTTTCTTAAATGTCACGCGGAACACTGCTTAGTGACATGGAAGCAGGCAAATTTCTTGCATTTTTTGAAGATGGCTTGAGAAAGCGTGCCATTGCTAAAAAGCTCGGTCGGTCTGACGCTGCTATTCGGAACGTGTTAGAAGCTCCTGAAAATTATGGAAAAAACCGAACAGGAGGTCCGAAAAGCAAGTGATCAGACAGAAACAGGCAATACGTTATTCAAAATGCAAGCAACACTTTGAAGACCGCTTCAGACATCGTTAAGGATTGTGGTCTGAACGTCTCCTAATGGACAATTCATAGAGTTTTAAGGAGTTCCAACCATATTTTGCGCCAGAATCGGCACTGCGACTTTTACCGCGTCACAAATCAGCAAGGCTGGAATTCGCGAAATATGCAGACCAACAACCAAGCATTTTACCTTGGTTTGGTTTGTTTTCGATAAATTTTTGGAATTTTTCTTTTTAAAGATAATTCTTTCTGATGAGAAAAAATTTAACTTGGATGTACCAGATGGTTTCAGTGAGTATTGGCGTGATTTGCGGAAGAATTCTGAGTTATTGTCAAAATGCGATTTCAGTGGAGGCAGTATTACGATCTGGGGAGCATTTTGTGCTGATGGAATGGTGGGATGGGTACTGGGATAAATTCTTTCGAGTATATCGATGTACTGCAAATGAATTTATTACCATTTATGCGGCGCCAAGGCACAGACTTCTGGATTTTCCAACAGGACAACGCCAGAATTCATGTGAGCCGTGCCACTAATTCGTGGTTTATGGACAATAACGTTCAAGTAATGGCATGGCCCGCTTGCTCCTCAGACCTAATACTCATTGAGAATATTTGGGGACTCCTAACAAAGCATATTTATAAGGACAACAAACAGTACAACACTGTCGTTGAGATAAAAACTGCGATCATTCAAGCATGGTACAATATTGAACATACAAATTTATTAAAAGTATGCCAAACAGACTCTTTGAAGTTATTAGCAATAAAGGTGGTCACACACATTATTGAAATAACATCTTTGTTTGTTTTTTATTCAATTTTTTTAAAATTATTTGCATGCGTTTATAGTTCAGAGCAAATTTCAACTAACGGTACTGTTAATGATTACTTTTTGGTAAATTTTTGTGTGCAGTACTCTTTCCCTCTAATCTTTCAAAATCAATAAATAATAGCGGGTTTTAACAAAACAAATAGCAAAAACAAGCATTTTTTGACTGCGTTTATAGTTATGCTCCGCAGTGTAGTTAGTTACAAGTGAAGCTAATAAAAGCGTGTTAAAAACAATTTTTATTCCATCCAAAACGAGTGTTTCTAATTAGTTGCCCGGCGAAATTTATGTATTGGAAATATTATGGCATTGTATTCAAAATGTTTAAAAAAACAATTGAAATTTAACTATAAGTTTTAATACATTGTAAGTCAGAGAATGTTAATTTAGCTCCTTTTTGTACATATGAAACAAGAACATTGAGAATTTTCAACTCAATTCAACATCATATATGTGTTTCTAATTAGTTGTCCATGGGTGTATATCAAGAAATGTGGCTGAAGCGCTTCGAATCTGCTTCAAATAGCTCCATGAGAAGCACTTTTTCGAAGCATATCATGATATGCGGATCAACCACTTCGAATTTCCCCACTAGGCTATTACAAAATGTCTGAATTTAAATCGGGCAGATATAGGTTGGCTATTGGCAGAGAAGCCAAGTGCCATACTAATGAGATCAGCGTGGCTTCTCGAAACACTAGGTCCTTTTGAGCTCATCTACTTTGGTTTACGAGATATATTACAAAATTACTACAATTCTAGGAAGTTTAGAATATTTAGGGCCGAAACACAATACGAGGTTTTACGCTGGCTAGAGTTTGAGGCCAGAAACACAATGTCTGCGTTTTTTTAATGATCTATATAGATCTCCCCATACAAAGTTGAAAAACCAACTAGATCTCTATCCAGATCATGGGAAATTTAGAAATTTCCCACTTTTCAAAATGTGGCAAACTTCACAACTTCAATTCGCAAATGCCCAAAATGTCACTGGTTTGTAAGTAAATATTCATTAAATAAATTTCGACTTTTTTACGTTTTTCCCTGTTTTTTTTTTTTAAGCTTGCGTCAATTTTTCGAGGTCTTTGAATAACTACCACGGTCGTTTTTGCATATTTATGAAAATCTTTTTTATTTATATAGAAATCACATTAAAAGATTCTGCGAAAATACACAATTTTATGAACATACAAAACCAAATTACACTTCCAAAAACCAATTTTAACTTAAATTATATCAAAATTTGGCTATATGATACACCAAAAATGGATCTTATAAATCCCGTTAAATTATTTTCAAATTTTCGCGCTCTTTGCATTGTGTGCCCCTTTTCAATATTAATGAAAATATCTGCCTGTACTGGACGCACAACTATAAGAGAGACAGCTACTAATATATCACGAAATTGCTTCAACGAAATCGACTTATGTCCCATGTTATTCTCTATAATCTAAGTGATGGATACGATTAATAAATAAAATGTTAGAATACAAGTGACAATGAATTGTATATGTTTACATTTTTGAATTTAGATTTATACAGACGTATATGTAGTCTGAACACATTTAAAAATAATCATATAGTAGATTAAATGAGAGAAATGCCTTATCGATTGTTTATTTTCAGTAAAATTCTCTGATAACTGAAATTGATAAACGTTATAGGAGGGCTGTCGCAATTTTCGTTCCCCGGTATAAGAACACCGCGTTATAAGCGCTAAAATGGGCAGAAGCGTGGAAATTGAATAAGTGCATTTGCAAAAATTTTAAGGTATTATCCGAATTCGTTTAATTGCTTTGCAATCTGATCTTCGTTTAATTGCTTGATTAATTACAGAAATCAAATAAAATACATTCAATAAAATCCAAAGAAACATAAATAAAACAAAAAACAGTGCAATAGAAACATCATATGAATTAGAAAAAGAAAATCCAAAGGTCATAGCGTTTGATCTCACTCCTATCCAAAATGAACTTAAGCGATTTATTTACATATACGAAAAACACTTAAACCAGCTGTTTTAGATCTAATGTAGAAACAAGTAAACCGGGTAGACCGCAAATGTTGTCGCAGATTTTCTAGAAATGCACCCAGTCTCAGCCTGCGACAATATTTGCAGTCTACCCGGGTAGACTGCAAATGTTGTCGCAGATTTTCTAGAAATGCACTCATCCTCAGCCTGCGACAACATTTGCAGTCTACCCGGGTAGACTCCAAATGTTGTCGCAGATTTTCTAGTAATGCACCCAGCCTCAGCCTGCGACAACATTTGCAGTCTACCCGGGTAGACTGCAAATGTTGTCGCAGATTTTCTAGAAATGTACCCAGCCTCAGCCTGCGACAACAATTGCAGTCTACCCGGGTAGACTGCAAACGTTGTCGCAGGCTGAGGCTGGGTGCATTACTAGAAAATCTGAGACAACATTTGCAGTCTACCCGGGTAGACTGCAAATGTTGTCGCAGGCTGAGGATGGGTGCATTTCTAGAAAATCTGCGACAACATTTGCAGTCTACCCGGGTAGACTGCAAATGTTGTCGCAGGCTGAGGCTGGGTGCATTTCTAGAAAATCTGCGACAACATTTGCAGTCTACCCGGGTAGACTGCAAATATTGTTGCAGCCTGAGGCTGGGTGCATGTCTAGAAAATCTGCGACAACATTTGCAGTCTACCCGGGTAGACTGCAAATGTTGTCGCAGCCTGAGGCTGGGTGAATTTCTAGAAAATCTGCCGTGTAGACTGCAAATGTTGTCGCAGGCTGAGGCTGGGTGCATTACTAGAAAATCTGCGACAACATTTGCAGTCTACCCGAGTAGACTGCAAATGTTGTCGCAGGCTGAGGATGGGTGCATTTCTAGAAAATCTGCGACAACATTTGCAGTCTACCCGGGTAGACTGCAAATGTTGTCGCAGCCTGAGGCTGGGTGCATTTCTAGAAAATCTGCCGTGTAGACTGCAAATGTTGTCGCAGGCTGAGGCTGGGTGCATTACTAGAAAATCTGCGACAACATTTGCAGTCTACCCGAGTAGACTGCAAATGTTGTCGCAGGCTGAGGATGGGTGCATTTCTAGAAAATCTGCGACAACATTTGCAGTCTACCCGGGTAGACTGCAAATGTTGTCGCAGCCTGAGGCTGGGTGCATTTCTAGAAAATCTGCCGTGTAGACTGCAAATGTTGTCGCAGCCTGAGGCTGGGTGCATTTCTAGAAAATCTGCGACAACATTTGCAGTCTACCTGGGTAGACTGCAAATGTTGTCGCAGGCTGAGGCTGGGTGCATTACTAGAAAATCTGCGACAACATTTGCAGTCTACCCGAGTAGACTGCAAATGTTGTCGCAGGCTGAGGATGGGTGCATTTCTAGAAAATCTGCGACAACATTTGCAGTCTACCCGGGTAGACTGCAAATGTTGTCGCAGATTTTCTAGAAATGCACCCATCCTCAGCCTGCGACAACATTTGCAGTCTACCCGGGTAGACTGCAAATGTTGTCGCAGATTTTCTAGAAATGTACCCAGCCTCAGCCTGCGACAACAATTGCAGTCTACCCGGGTAGACTGCAAATGTTGTCGCAGGCTGAGGCTGGGTGCATTACTAGAAAATCTGAGACAACATTTGCAGTCTACCCGGGTAGACTGCAAATGTTGTCGCAGGCTGAGGATGGGTGCATTTCTAGAAAATCTGCGACAACATTTGCAGTCTACCCGGGTAGACTGCAAATGTTGTCGCAGGCTGAGGCTGGGTGCATTTCTAGAAAATCTGCGACAACATTTGCAGTCTACCCGGGTAGACTGCAAATATTGTTGCAGCCTGAGGCTGGGTGCATGTCTAGAAAATCTGCGACAACATTTGCAGTCTACCCGGGTAGACTGCAAATGTTGTCGCAGCCTGAGGCTGGGTGCATTTCTAGAAAATCTGCCGTGTAGACTGCAAATGTTGTCGCAGCCTGAGGCTGGGTGCATTTCTAGAAAATCTGCGACAACATTTGCAGTCTACCCGGGTAGACTGCAAATGTTGTCGCAGGCTGAGGATGGGTGCATTTCTAGAAAATCTGCGACAACATTTGCAGTCTACCCGGGTAGACTGCAAATGTTGTCGCAGGCTGAGGCTGGGTGCATGTCTAGAAAATCTGAGACAACATTTGCAGTCTACCCGGGTAGACTGCAAATGTTGTCGCAGGCTGAGGATGGGTGCATTTCTAGAAAATCTGCGACAACATTTGCAGTCTACCCGGGTAGACTGCAAATGTTGTCGCAGGCTGAGGCTGGGTGCATGTCTAGAAAATCTGAGACAACATTTGCAGTCTACCCGGGTAGACTGCAAATGTTGTCACAGGCTGAGGATGGGTGCATTTCTAGAAAATCTGCGACAACATTTGCAGTCTACCCGGGTAGACTGCAAATGTTGTCACAGGCTGAGGATGGGTGCATTTCTAGAAAATCTGCGACAACATTTGCAGTCTACCCGGGTAGACTGCAAATGTTGTCTCAGATTTTCTGGAAATGCACCCATCCTCAGCCTGCGACAACATTTGCAGTCTACCCGGGTAGACTGCAAATGTTGTCTCAGATTTTCTAGACATGCACCCAGCCTCAGCCTGCGACAACATTTGCAGTCTACCCGGGTAGACTGCAAATGTTGTCGCAGATTTTCTAGAAATGCACCCATCCTCAGCCTGCGACAACATTTGCAGTCTACCCGGGTAGACTGCAAATGTTGTCGCAGATTTTCTAGTAATGCACCCAGCCTCTGCCTGCGACAACATTTGCAGTCTACCCGGGTAGACTGCAAATGTTGTCTCAGATTTTCTAGACATGCACCCAGCCTCAGCCTGCGACAACATTTGCAGTCTACCCGGGTAGACTGCAAATGTTGTCGCAGATTTTCTAGAAATGCACCCAGCCTCATTCTGCGACAACATTTGCAGTCTACCCGGGTAGACTGCAAATGTTGTCGCAGATTTTCTAGAAATGCACCCATCCTCAGCCTGCGACAACATTTGCAGTCTACCCGGGTAGACTGCAAATGTTGTCGCAGATTTTCTAGTAATGCACCCAGCCTCTGCCTGCGACAACATTTGCAGTCTACACGGCAGATATTCTAGAAATGCACCCAGCCTCAGGCTGCGACAACATTTGCAGTCTACCCGGGTAGACTGCAAATGTTGTCGCAGATTTTCTAGAAATGCACCCAGCCTCAGCCTGCGACAACATTTGCAGTCTACCCGGGTAGACTGCAAATGTTGTCGCAGATTTTCTAGAAATGCACCCATCCTCAGCCTGCGACAACATTTGCAGTCTACTCGGGTAGACTGCAAATGTTGTCGCAGATTTTCTAGTAATGCACCCAGCCTCAGCCTGCGACAACATTTGCAGTCTACACGGCAGATTTTCTAGAAATTCACCCAGCCTCAGGCTGCGAGAACATTTGCAGTCTACCCGGGTAGACTGCAAATGTTGTCGCAGATTTTCTAGACATGCACCCAGCCTCAGCCTGCGACAACATTTGCAGTCTACCCGGGTTCTCTGCAAATGTTGTCGCAGATTTTCTAGAAATCCACCCAGCCTCAGCCTGCGACTACATTTGCAGTCTACCCGGGTAGACCTATCGCACGCGTAGTTACTAGAAAAAACCAAAACAAGTGCACATACATATGAGTCAATATTTGATAATCGGTCGAAAACGACTACAAAAAAAAAATATATTTTTTGTCGTATTTTATACATAATTGATGTCTAAGTAATAGAGCCAAGTTAAATCTATATAATAACTATCAAATCGATACACTTTATTCGATTTTAGGGATTTTTGAGCAATATTTGCAAATATACGTGGCAGGATAATGAAATGGACCGACAGATTGATGACAGGACAGCAGGAAAATGATTGAAACATCAAGAAAATGAAAATAATCCATTATTAGTAATTATTATATTCATTATTAATCCAAGAATAATAATCAGTATAACAGAAAACAAAATTATATCACTCTTCGTTGGTATCTCATTTTCTCCAATTCTCGCTTTCTTTCTAACACTTCTTCTCGGGTTTTTTTCTTTGGAGCCATAATTATTGCACACTGAAACAAAATTACAATAAATTAATAACATTACTTACCTTGTGTTGTCATTTTCCTGCCACGGAGTCATTTTCCTGTCAAGAAAATAACAGGAAAATGACCACAGGAAAATGACAAAAATGCACATTATATTTCTCATACATTCTAATAACTAATATAACAGCAAAATCATCAGGTGATACGAATTATATCTTAATTCGTGAAAGTTTATTATAAAAAGCAGAATAATTTACTTACGATTCACCTCCTAATTGCCTCACAGGTAAATGACAAAGTGTATCAACTATACGCACGCACATGCCATAATCAGTTTGCAACGCCGAAGCAACGGCCGACACCGCGTCTCTCTTCTCACCAATCACAAACATGGACACCGCGTCCATTTAGAATGCGTTCATTCGTTGTCCGCGACATTATAAAACGCGGTAAATTCAAATTTAAATTTCGGCAGCCTAATGACGCCGTGACCATTCGCTTAGATTTTTTATGATTTTTTTTTAGTTTAATATCATATTATCTGAAATAAAATATTGAACAGTTTTAGATTAATGTGCATACAATGTAAATATAATCAAGCTTTTATAATTTATTTTTAATTCTCCATGTTATTATTAAAAAATGTCACCAAAAAGGAAAATTCCACCGACAGGAAATATGACATCTAGCACTTTTTGTTTATTTTTACTATATGAAAACCAAACATATACTCACCAAAGTGTTTGGATATGTAAACAAAGTATTGCACTACATTATGAAAATACTATTAAGTTTAAATATTACATTAAAATTACAAAATAGTTATGGGGACCTGTTTTGGCCAATTATCAAATATTGACCCATATATAGAACCACCTTCATTTGGCTATTGGAATGATTTTTTGTAAAGTTGTCTGCCTGCGGGACTTAATCAATAGCGAGAAAGCTAGAATTCGGTCAAAATTTGGTCTTACTTTCGAGGTGAGTTTTAGTACGGGATCAGCAATTCATTTTTTATATGTCAGTGGCTCTATTACACCTGCAGGCGCGAGTGAGTAACTCATCTTTCTATTCTTTTCTTCTCCTTTCCAATCCAAAGTCCCTCCATTCCATAGAGAAGAATATGGATAGATATGATTCGCACTCATGGGGCTTATGGAGCGACCTGAAATTTAGGCAGGTACAGTGCGCGCAATTTCTATATAGTCCAGGCTACCAAGGTTTTCACCTCCGAATTTTTTGAGCATGCATCGATTTTAACGAAATTTTGACAGCATGTAGGGAATACCTCAAAAAGCAAAATCTACCCTATCCCGATGTGTGCTTTTTCCCTGGGGGTGAGTTCCACCCCAACTAGGGGGTGAAAATTTTTTTGTGGTAAATAACCACGGAAATCGATAGAGGAACAAATTTTAAGCAAAAATTGTTCTTAGCATTTTTTTTGAAAACTCAATAGTTTTCGAGTTATACGCAATTGAAAATTGGCATTTTTCGTGAAAAAAAACACGTTTTTAATCGATTTTTTATGAATAACTCAAAAACTATTCATTTTATCAACAAAAGTGTAAGAACCAGAAATGAAGCTTATAAAAAAAACAAAGAGATTGGTGCCTTTTAATTGATTGTAGGCCTAATACAAACCGAGTAATGATTTATTGAATGTTGAATACATTATTTGAACGAAAATTTTTTAAAATTCAACGTCAAATAACGGAAAAATGGTCAATTTTTCGAGAAAATTGCATAGAACCTTTTTCAAAGTATTTTTAAAAGGCTTTAAACTGAGGGTTACTAGAACTGTCTAGCATGAAAACTAAGAGAGTTATGGCAGAAATAAAATTGATTTATATTTTTTTTGTAGAAAAAAAACTCAATTTCGCCCTTGGCAATAGTACCCAAATTGCAATAAAAAGATAATTCATGGTCAATTTACTTTATTTATGTACTCACAATGATTTGTGAGAGTTTGAACGATTTAGAATGCATAATTTCGAAAAAAATTATGATTAAAGTCGAAAAATTATTTTCGAAATTTTCAAAATTTTTTCTTTTTTTCAAAATTTCGGAAAAACTATAGGATATACGTAAAAATTAGTAGGGAACAAAAAGTTAGCTTTTTTTTAACAAATATTTTGCTTTTTTTAAATTTTTTTTAGCTTGTAAAATAACTGAGATATGACCTTCCAAAGCTTGCCCTAACGTATGACTGGTGCCATTTTAGAACCCTTTAAACGTTGCCATTTTAAAAATAAAGGGCTCAAAAAATGTAAAACTTTTATACGCTTATAGCTTATGAAATTCCCTTTAAAACTACGTTTTGAGCGACTAAATAGCTTGAAAATTAACCGAGATATGGCCAAAAAACAAAAAACAAATTTCTACAAAAAAAAAATATAAATCAATTTTATTTCGGCCATAACTCTCTTAGTTTTCATGCTAGAGAGTTCTAGTAACCCTCAGTTTAAAGCTTTTTAAAAATACTTTGAATAAGGTTCTATGCAATTTTCTCGAAAAATTGACCATTTTTCCGTTATTTGACGTTGAATTTTAAAAAATTTTCGTTCAAATAATGTATTCAACATTCAATAAATCATTACTCGGTTTGTATTAAGCCTACAATCAATTAAAAGGCACCAATCTCTTTCTTTTTTTATAAGCTTCATTTTTGGTTCTTACACTTTTGTTGATAAAATGAATAGTTTTTGAGTTATTCATAAAAAATCGATTAAAAACGTGGTTTTTTTCACGAAAAATGCCAATTTTCAATCGCGTATAACTCGAAAACTATTGAGTTTTCAAAAAAAATGCTAAGAACAATTTTTGCTTAAAATTTGTTCCTCTATCGATTTCCGTGGTTATTTTCCACAAAAAAATTTTCACCCCCTAGTTGGGGTGGAACTCACCCCCAGGGAAAAAGCACACATCGGGATAGGGTAGATTTTGCTTTTTGAGGTATTCCCTACATGCTGTCAAAATTCAACGTTAAATAACGGAAAAATGGTCAATTTTTCGAGAAAATTGCATAGAACCTTATTCAAAGTATTTTTAAAAAGCTTTAAACTGAGGGTTACTAGAACTCTCTAGCATGAAAACTAAGAGAGTTATGGCAGAAATAAAATTGATTTATATTTTTTTTGTAGAAAAAAAACTCAATTTCGCCCTTGGCAATAGTACCCAAATTGCAATAAAAAGATAATTCATGGTCAATTTACTTTATTTATGTACTCACAATGATTTGTGAGAGTTTGAACGATTTAGAATGCATAATTTCGAAAAAAATTATGATTAAAGTCGAAAAATTATTTTCGAAATTTTCAAAATGTTTTCTTTTTTTCAAAATTTCGGAAAAACTATAGGATATACGTAAAAATTAGTAAGGAACAAAAAGTTAGCTTTTTTTTAACAAATATTTTGCTTTTTTTAAATTTTTTTTAGCTTGTAAAATAACTGAGATATGACCTTCCAAAGCTTGCCCTAACATATGACTGGTGCCATTTTAGAACCCTTTAAACGTTGCCATTTTAAAAATAAAGGGCTCAAAAAATGTAAAACTTTTATATGCTTATAGCTTATGAAATTCCCTTTAAAACTACGTTTTGAGCGACTAAATAGCTTGAAAATTAACCGAGATATGGCCAAAAAACAAAAAACAAATTTCTACAAAAAAAAAATATAAATCAATTTTATTTCGGCCATAACTCTCTTAGTTTTCATGCTAGAGAGTTCTAGTAACCCTCAGTTTAAAGCTTTTTAAAAATACTTTGAATAAGGTTCTATGCAATTTTCTCGAAAAATTGACCATTTTTCCGTTATTTGACGTTGAATTTTAAAAAATTTTCGTTCAAATAATGTATTCAACATTCAATAAATCATTACTCGGTTTGTATTAGGCCTACAATCAATTAAAAGGCACCAATCTCTTTCTTTTTTTATAAGCTTCATTTTTGGTTCTTACACTTTTGTTGATAAAATGAATAGTTTTTGAGTTATTCATAAAAAATCGATTAAAAACGTGGTTTTTTTCACGAAAAATGCCAATTTTCAATCGCGTATAACTCGAAAACTATTGAGTTTTCAAAAAAAATGCTAAGAACAATTTTTGCTTAAAATTTGTTCCTCTATCGATTTCCGTGGTTATTTTCCACAAAAAAATTTTCACCCCCTAGTTGGGGTGGAACTCACCCCCAGGGAAAAAGCACACATCGGGATAGGGTAGATTTTGCTTTTTGAGGTATTCCCTACATGCTGTCAAAATTTCATTAAAATCGATGCATGCTCAAAAAATTCGGAGGTAATACCTCTTTTTTACCTTGGTAGCCTGGACTAATAAGCGCACGTCTGATTTTCAAGTGAAATGCACAATTCATTGAAATAAAGCGATATAGTAACAACATTTCTTTACAGGACAATTGTTAAAGTTTATAACTATTCATAAAAGCAATTAAACAATTCCAAATATCAGACAATGCGTGAATGCAATAGATCAATCTTTCACAATTGATCTTAGAGTGCGCAGTTTCTATAAACGCAGTTTCTTTTTGTAGTATTACTAGTTAAACGCAAAGTAATTTTGCAACTTTTTAGGAAACAATTCATGTGAGTTTCATTTTTATTTTCCAACTATGGCTTAATTCTGTATAATTGCTGTTATTTCTTAAGATTTATTGTAATGCCACGAGGAAAGGTCCTTGACAACGACGATCGCGTCAGAATCCGTGCGTTTAGGGAAACTGGCCTTGGTATAAAAGAAATTGCAAGGAGAATTGGACGTTCAAAATGTGTGGTGCGAAATTTTATTAAAAAGGGCAATCGTATTGGATTATGGGATCATCCAAGAAGGAGCACCAACGTTTCCACAAAAAATATTGGGAACATAAGAGAAGAAGTTATGAAAAAAAAGTTAAGTGTAGCTCAAATTATAGCGGAATTACAACTCCCAATTAAAAGAAGAGAAGTCCAACAAATTTTGAAGGACATTACTTATATTAAATATAAGAAACCGGCCAAATCTCTCCAACTGCAACAGCATCATAAATATGCGCGCCTAGATTTTGCTAGAAGCCACATGAACTGGGACGAAAAGTGACAAAACGTTATTTTTTCTTACGGAAAACAATTTAATTTAGATAGCCCAGATGGATTGAGTACTTACTTATTGGCATGATTTAAGGAAGCCCGATTCGCCTCGTCTAAGTAGTAATTTTGGTGTTGGTAGTTTAATGTTATGGGGTGCCTTTTCTTATCAAGGAAAGTTATTTTTACGCTTTGTTCCCACCCGAATGAACTCTGTCATATATGCAGACCTGCTGGAGGAATCTCTTATTCCATATTTAAAAGACAATATGGAAAAAGATTTGATTTTTCAACAGAATAACGCCGCTGTGCATTCTTCTGCCGAAACAAGACGATGCTTTAGTGAAAGAAATATTCCTGTAATGGAGTGGCCATCACGTAGTCCGGATTTAAATCCAATGGAAAACATTTGGGAAATCATGGCACGAAGAGTTTACGCAAATGGTGGACAATTTTCTTCGTTATTGTTGTGTATATTATGGCATTACTATATAGTTTAGTCTCGTCTTGTCTCACAGGGCAAGGCCCTTTTGAACTGGCTCAGCCACTTCCGCTGTATCTACCTTAGAGTTAAGACGTGCTAATAAATGTTGAGTTACGAACGTGCTATTCTTTAATATTCCTCCTCAACACTACAAAATTGGCGACGAGGATATAAGGAAAAGTTAAAAGACAGTCAAAAAAAAAAAAAACCTAAAGAAATAAAAGAGGGCGTGCACGTGGTTTGAGTAAATGTGTAGCACGTAGGAAAAAACAATAAATGAGTGAGGAGGAGAACGAAAACAAGGCTATTGAAAGTAAAAGTAGTGTAAAAACTGAAAAAACTATCATGTCAACGTTAATCGGAAGTATCGAGCCGTTCCTAGCTGGAGGTGATTTTGAGGAATACGAGATGAGGCTGGCGCAATATATCATAGTGAATGATATACCCGAAAATAAAAAAGTACCGCTTTTTATTACTTGCATTGGTGCAGATGCATATTCTATATTAAGACGGATGCTAGCCCCGGACGATCCATCCACGAAAACGTATGGTGATCTAGTTAAGGCTCTAAAAAGCTACTTTGATCCTTCAAAAAGTGAAATATCGGAAACATATAAATTTTACCAAATTGAACAAGGAGAATCATCGACGGTCGATTTCATCATGAAGCTAAAATCCCAGGCTCAAAAGTGTAATTTCGGCACTCATCTGCAGAGGGCACTTCGGGATAAGTTTGTGTGTGGCATTCGTGATGGACACTTGAGAGCAAAATTCCTCAAAGAACAATCACTTACCTTCGAAGCAGCATGTAAAACAGCTATTAGTTGGGAAATGGCTGAAAAGGAAAATACATCTTTAGATCAGAAATCGGAAACCAGCAATGCCTTCATGGTACGGCAAAGTAGAAGTCACAGCAGAAGCAAATCTAAGTCCAAAAGTCGAAACCCAAAAAACGAGTCGAGTACAAGTCGAAAAAAATCCTGTTATAGATGCGGAAAACAACACTCTGCAAAAACGTGCGCAGCTCGATTTTGGAAATGTTACCGATGTCAAAAGTTGGGGCACCTAGCGGCAGTATGTCTTTCAACCAAAGGAAGTAAGCAGGAAAGTCAAGCATCTAGCGACAACGAAACTGTAGCACAATTAGCAGTGGGAGCCAGTAACCTTAACAAAATTGATGCTGAAGACGAAATTTTGAACATCCACAAAATCAACAATACAGCAACTGTGAGTGTTATAGTGGAAAATCAGCACATCGAAATGGAAGTCGATACAGGTGCATGTACTTCAGTGATCACCGAAGATGAGTATAGCGCTAAGTTCTCTCATGTAAAGTTAATTCCAAACAAAACATTGTACTTTTCAGTTACCGGTAGTAGCATTCAATGTGTAGGAAAAATCATGGTTAAGGTGAATTATAAACATATTTTGGAGTTTATAGTCATCAAAAGTGACAAAAAATTTAAGCCCATTATTGGGAGAACATGGCTAGACATAATTTATCCAGACTGGCGTCAATCGTTTAAAAACATATGCAAGGTAAACGCTTTCTCATTTTTGGATCAAATTAAGCAAAAATTTCCACGAATATTCTCATCGGAACTCTGTATTGATAAATTTAAAGCAGAAATAGTATTAAAACCTGATAGCCCTCCTATTTTCCACAAGGCATACCCAGTGCCATATAGACTTCGAGATCAAGTTGAGGAGGAGCTGTTAAGGTTATGTAGAGAAGGTACATTAATCCCAGTTAAGTACAGTAGATATGCATCCCCTATCGTTATAGTATCAAAGCCTGGAAAAAAGATTCGAATATGTATAGATTGCAAAGTAACCATAAATCGTTTTATTGAAAAAGAACATTACCCGTTGCCAAGAACGGATGATATCTTTGCAAGCTTAGGAAATTGCAGTTATTATTGTGTACTTGATTTATCGGGAGCCTACCAGCAAATTGAACTGTCAGAGTCATCCCGTGAGTTTGTTACTATTAATACCTCAAAAGGTCTATTTCAATATACACGTTTACCATTTGGAGTTGCAAGTGCTCCATCTATATTTCAGTCGATCATGGATCAAATTTTGCTTGGTATCAGTAACGTGTCGTGCTACTTAGATGATATATTAATCGGTGGCAAAAATATAGATGACTGCAAACAAAATCTTCTTTTAGTACTAGAGAGGCTAAACAATTATAACGTAAAAATAAATTTGGAAAAATGCAAATTCTTTGAAAAAACCGTTCACTATTTAGGTCATACAATATCCGGTTCTGGTATCCGCCCCAGTGAGGAAAAAGTTAAAGCTATTGTAGAAGCCCCACCGCCAAAAAATCTTAATGAGTTACAATCTTATTTAGGTTTGTTGAACTACTATGGGAGCTTCATTCCAAATTTATCAGTACAGCTTAAAGATTTATATAAGTTTTTACAGAAGGATATTCCATTCAAATGGTCAGAGAAAGCCCAACGATGTTTTGAAAATTCCAAGAAGTTAATTTTGGAAAATAATATTTTGGAAATTTATGACCCAAAAAAACCCATAGTACTAGCGTGTGATGCGAGCCCCTATGGAGTAGGTGCTGTTCTATGCCATACCGTAAATGGAGTTGATAAGCCAGTACTGTTCGCTTCTAGCACTCTGTCTACTGCAGAAAAAAATTATTCCCAGATACATCGCGAAGCACTAGCCATTGTGTTTGGGGTAAAACGTTTTCATAAGTATATTTATGGGCATAAGTTTATACTCTGCAGTGATAATCAAGCTCTTAGGGAAATATTTAATCCCCAAAAGGGAACTTCTAACATTTCGGTGTCAAGATTGCAAAGATGGGCAGTCTTATTATCTACCTACGATTATGAATTCCAATATAGACCAGCGAAACAAATGGTTGCTGCTGATGCCTTATCTAGATTACCACTGGCAGAGAGCACGGGTGTTGAAAGTATTTGCGCATTGTCGGAAAATTGTAATCAATTAATTGAAAAAAATAAAATAAAGGATCACCTAATACGAGACAAATCATTAAGTCTAGTGTTAAACTACATAAATAACGGTTGGCCAAAAACAATCCAAGATAATTTAAAACAATTTTACAAAGTAAGAAATTCGTTATCAAGTGAAAATGAATTTTTATACTACCGTGATCGGTTAGTAATCCCACAAGCATTAGTGCCAGAAATATTAGAAGTCCTACACCGAAATCACGATGGGGTAGTACGAATGAAGATGGTAGGTCGTAGTTCTGTCTGGTGGATTGGGTTCGATAAGGACGTAGAAAACTTTGTTAGGAAGTGTAAGGTCTGCCAAATTACTCAAAATGTTAAAAAAGAAATCGTAACTAGCAAATGGCCTGCCTGTGACCATCCCTTCCAACGTATCCACATTGATTTTTTTAGTTTTGAAGGAAAAACCTTCCTCATTATAGTTGATGCATTTAGCAAGTTCATAGATGTAAAAATTTGCACTAAAACCGATGCTTATCATTTGGGAAATTATTTGAGGTCATTTTTTAAATATTTCGGAACACCTGATGAGATTGTGTCGGACAATGGACCGCCCTTCAATTCAAGAGAATTTTTGGAATTTGCTAAGCTCCGAAATATACATATTTCAAAATCACCTGTGTATCATCCACAAAGCAATGGTTTGGCTGAAAGAGGAGTACAGACAATAAAATCTAGTTTGCGAAAATATATCTGCGATGCAAAATTGAGAAACCTAGATATAGCCGCCAAATTGGATAATATTTTGATGACATATAACAATACTCCATCTACAGTTACTAAACAAACACCAGCAAGCATGATTTTTTCCTACACACCTAAAACACTTTTGAATTCTTTGAAAAAAAATGTTAAATTCGATTTAAAAAATAATCTGATATATAAATATCACAATTCAAAGCCAAAAATATCTTGTAAAGTAAACTTAAAAAAGGAAATTAAAGTAAAGAATGTAGAAAAAATTTTCAAAAAAGGGGAAAAAGTATTGTATAAACTACATTACAAGGACATAGCTAAGTGGAAACCGGCATGTATAGCTGAAGTTATAAGTCCATTAACGTATTTAATAAACGTAGACAATAATATTAAGTATGTTCATAAAAATCAATTACGTACTTCAAATTTAGAAGACAGTTACCATCCAAGTATTCTTCAAGATTATAATGTTGAAAGTAATCCAACCGAACCTGTTAACCTTAATTCAAATAATAATGAAGAACAAGAACCAAATAAAATTAATAATAATAATAAGCAGGACTCTCATAATTCTAATTATTCTACATCAAATTTAGAGCCTTGTGTATTAAGAAGATCCCATAGACCAAGACATCCCCCGAAAAGACTTGAATTTAAAAGGAAATAGTAACTATGTATATTCTCGGAATTATATTTTGAATTAAATAAATTTACTTTGTTGAATTGTACGGATTATAAACAAAAAAAAAAAATAAAAAAGGGGAAGATGTTGTGTATATTATGGCATTACTATATAGTTTAGTCTCGTCTTGTCTCACAGGGCAAGGCCCTTTTGAACTGGCTCAGCCACTTCCGCTGTATCTACCTTAGAGTTAAGACGTGCTAATAAATGTTGAGTTACGAACGTGCTATTCTTTAATATTCCTCCTCAACACTACAGTTATCTCAACTGAAAGCCGATATTTTGAAATGCTGGAATGATATTGATGAACATTTGTTTAAAAAGTTAATAAATTCGATGTCTAACAGGTTTTTTCAAGTTAAAACTAACAAAGGAGGTAAAACACAATATTTAGAAAATATACAAAAATTTACTTTTCACCAAGCTTTTGAAATAAAGATTATAATATAAAGTGAGTTTATAGAAATTGCGCAGACAAAAGAGACTTTTAATTATATTTATTTTTATTATAAAGTAATTACTTACTTTAATGAATGTTTTATATTATTTAATTAATATCTACCAATGGGGAATTTATACAATATAATCGGTTTTGAAAAATAAAAAGTAGTTTTCTTTAAACATGAATAAAACTGGCTGCGCTTATAGAAATTGCGCACACTGTATATGGCTCCGTTGAAGGGGAGCTCTGCTCTACGCTAATGTTGAAGAAAATGAAAAATTAGAACAAATCTTGAATCACCAAAAAGAAAAGAACCCCGATTTAAAAAATTACTTTTTAGCAAACGTTTTTTTTTCTAGTATCGATGCGATAGGTCGAGTATACACCGATCTGAATGAATGAAAATGATGCAACTGTTCAGTGGTAAAATGAAGTTCTAACAAGATTTAATTTGGACTGATTGGAAGATTTGGATTGGACTGAGATTTACGACCTGTTTTTTGTTAAATTTGTAATTTGCTGTGAAGAACCCATCAAAAATTTTGTACTTTTAACTTTGATGAATTTTGAAGAGTTTTCGAAGATTTTTTAATGTGATTTTTCATCACACATGAATCCAAGAAAGTCTATTTGTAGGTAAATTAATGTAGTGTTTATTAAAGATTTTAACGATCTTTAAAAAATACGTTCCTTTTTTTAACGATTTATGCTTTTATCAAAAAATCTCAGTAAAATTGGTCTTACCTTTCCTAATTTCTTTTAAATATGTACATGATCATCTCTTATCACGAAAATGATTAAAAACAATCTTATCATACAACATTCGCAATATTTTGGTAAAATGCACACTTGGAGATTAATTTATATGCGTATCGGTACTGCACGACGAGTTAGAATTATCAATATATCGCTTTCAAAAATACTGATAAAAAATTAAAGTGAAGTGTCTTCTGTGAAAATTCGGCATTTCTTATTGTTTCTTCATTCAGTAGACTTGGAAAAGTGTTTTCTTTTTTTTAATCATTGCAAAGATACATCGCGATCGGTTAGAAGTTAAATTATTTTATTTTATACATATTTTATAACATGTCTGGTGTGTTGCAGACCATCAGTTAAGGCCAAAAAATGTCTTTTGAAGAACGACAAAGTTTCGGGTCTTACGTAGATCTTCTGGAAAGATGCATGAACCTGGACGTTGATCCATCCGAAGATTTCCTAAATTTCGCATGTGGCAGATTTAGGAATGAAAATTTCAACAAAAAGAATGGGGACTTCCCACCGTCAATGTTTGGATTATGTGAATTTGAGAACATTCTCGACGTTATAGTTGAAAACGAAGAAATTTCGGATCCGAGCTTAGAAAAGGTCAAGGATTTTAGGAAATCAAGACGTCATGGTTTAAAACTTATCCCGAAAATCGAAAAATTCATTAAAATATGTGGCGGCTTACCAGCGTTTACGGAAAATTGGAATCAGAACGACTTTAGCTGGGCTCGGACTGTTGGAATTCTTTATAAAATACAGTGCTATACGTTTCTCTCTTTGCATGTGGAATATATTGATGATAAGAAGGAAATTTTCGTGAACATCGATCTACCTGCTGTGAAGGATATTTCAAACATTTATGATATTCTTGATGTCTTCCAACTAGACGATGAAAATCTTAAAAACATCACTAACGCTGTCATGGTGGTTCAAAAATATTTATCGGAAAATCACAACATATCTCCTCAAAGTGTGTGTTCTGAAGAGGACTTGCAGAGAAATTATATAGAGGTATTTGACTTTCGTGAATTTATGAAATCAGCGATGTATTTAAGTTTAGAAATTGAGAAGGATGATGTAATTAATCTTGGCGAGGGAGTTGTGTCGTTTCTGTCTTATTTAGGCAGTCTAGACCGTAGAATTTGTGCTGACTATTTAACGTTTCTTGTAGCCCGTAAATACTATCCAGGTCTTGATCAGGAACTTGATTATTTTATGCCAATAATGATTTCCAGCGGGTTTGCAAAATATTTTAATGAGAAAGAAGATCTAAAGCGCAAGTATTTCAGGGATAGGTTTGACACAGACAGAAAGTGTAAACAGAGGGACCTATATAATAAAAAAAAAGACGCTGACTATGAAGAAAATTCTAAAGTTGATTGTATACTTCAGTACGCTGATGAGCACTATGAACCGGAAAAAGTTTTCGCTGAATATGAAAATCTAAGAATAACTCATGACGATATCGATAAAAATTTACTTAATATAATAAACCATGGAATTCCCAAATCCCTGGAAGCATTCAGATCCATTGGAAATGATATGCGCAATTCAGTGCTAAAATTTTTATCCGATGGTGCAATTCACTGGAATAAACCAATGGTTTTTCATTTTTCGGGACAAGAATTAACAAAATGGATAACAGTTTTAAGCGAGGACAAGTGTGTCTTAAGTAGTGATAAAAATGAGAAACTTAAGGAAATTTTGCGTTCTCGAGTAGCGTTGCGCGATGCCTTACGATGTGACTACAACACGGATGATATTATCTTTAGAATTGAGGCGATAAAAAGGGCTTACAGGGATTACAAGATTTGGATGTGTGAAAATAAAGCAACTGTTTTCTGGCAAAATAAAATTTTGTCTAGAATTAAATTAGACTGCCGGAAGCTGTTTTTTGTAGCCTTTATTCAGCATTCAGGTTGCCGTAAAGAACCAGAGGGTGCTAAAGCTCTTCTAATTTTGAAAAATTTTGAGAAATTCGCGAAAACTTTTCAATGTGGTCCAGAGTCAGCCATGAACCCAAGAAAATTTATTTTTAATTAAAATCGTTTTTATTGGAGATTTGAAATATAATTTAAAAGTGTATCAAAACTATGAAGGAATTCCAAATATACTAAGCGAAAATAGGGAATTTCATTTCTTCTTAAAGACATTTACTATTTACTACTTTAGAGTTAATTACTAAAAAATTATAAAGTTAACAGTATAGAAAGAAATTATTAAGAATTTATTAGATCATTATTTTGTTGCTAGTTATACTAGTTATACTGTAATTTTAGAGCTAATTATTCTATACAAATATAAATTTTAGAGCAAATGAAGAGATTATTTAGAACTAGCGCGAAGTTTATGAAACTCTTGTAGAATACTTTAAATATATATAAATATTTTTTTTCCAATACTTCCCTATGTGAACTTCTTGAAATTGATCGTTAGATATAACATTTTAAGAGTAACAGACGTGCAAAAGAAAAATCTATAAATCATCACAATGACTCAGTGTCGTTGCAACTCAAAGGAAAACCACATCTTACCGATTTGTTATTTGAAGTTATTTATCTATAGAAAACTTGTATTAACATGTTGAAAATCTGAAATTGTTCCTTTTATTTTTTAAGTAAATGTGATTTTAAATACATGACGTCTGTAAGAATACATTTTTCTTATATTCTTAAATATATTCCTCCTTGAACAAATCTTGACAAATAAAAAAATATTTCAGGTTGCAAACTTTGTCTTTAGCATTTGAAACCATGACCCTAATTTCTCCACATCGTCCTTCATTGATCTTTTACATTAATTAATTATGTTAAGAGCGGAGTACTCACCTTTATGAAATCTTTTGCAGGAAAGATTAATAATAAGCTGGGCATGCAAATTAAAAGAATATGAAACTGCCACACAGTGTTTCAAATCGTCAAAAAGCTGTCCAAAACTCCAAATGTCGTTGGATATGCTTGAGTTTTTAGTGTTGCTATTTTCAATTCTGTTAACAAAATTCAGGAATTCAATATGGCGGATCCAATATGATGGACCAAGAGTACTAAATTTGATCGGATTTTCATAAATATTGGTATGTGGGGGTTCTTGGGGTCATTGTTTCAGCCATGATATCAAAATTTAAAAATTCAATATGGGTAAAATCAAATTAAGGCCACTAATAGCCCTATTCTGGCATTGTGACCGGTCACAAGTCAGAAGCTCTTGTGATGTTTGATTATGATAGTTGATGTGTGCGGTATTCTGAGTTAGGAAAATCACAATAAATTTACCTCAGTGTCCTGTGACTTCCAACTCAAAATACCAAAAAGTCACAAATACTGATTCACCACACCCTTGTGATTCTCTTGTGACTTATGACTGGTCACTGACGGTTGCTAGAATAGGACTGTAATTTTGAATGTTATCAAAATTTGCAATTCCAAAATGGAGACCAAGATTTCTCGATTTCAACGGGTTTTAGTGAAAAGTGGTACAATGATTATTTTGCGGCAACTGACTTTGAATAGTATCAAAATTTGCAGCGCCAAAATAGCGATTTCAATATGGCTATCAAGATATCAATCGATTTTGATAGAAATTAGTACAATGATTATTTTGAGGGCACTAATTTTGAATATTACCGAATTTTCTAAAACCAATATGGCGGATCCGATATGGCGGGATTTAAACGGATTTTAATTAAAATTGATGCAATGATTACACAGGTCAACATTTTATCTAGGAATCGAAGACGGTATCCTAGGGTTTTTGGGGTCGCTGATTACGATGAGCGGGTCGGTTAGGTTCCATCACGTCAAGTTCAGGGTCATTTGAAGGTCAAACGGTCTAAAAACCTTCCAAAAATCTGAAAAAATTCATGGACATGTTTTTTAGGAATTTTTTCAGATTTTTCGGATGATACTTAGCATTTTTCTCAAAACCCCTTCAAATGACCTTGAATGACCTCGAGGATGCATGCAAAGTAAAAATAAACACCGGATTCGGAACTCGGAACTTGACGTGATGGAGCCTAACCGACCCGCTCAACGTAATCAGTGACCCCAAAAACCCTAGGATACCATCTTCGATTCTCGTGCACAAGCCTAGATAAAATGTTGACCTGTGTTATTTTTAGGCCACTGATTTTGAATATTATCAAAATTTGCAATTCCAAGATGGCAGATCCCATATGGCGACCAAGATTTCTTGATTTCATTGGATTTTAATGAAAATTGGTAAATTGATTTTTTTGAGGCCGATAATTTTGAATATCATCAACATCGTGGAAGGTTATACATTGCATAATATTGAGTGTGTGAAAAAGTTCGTGGCGATTTTCCCGATAGATGGCGTCATTTGCAAATAACTCAGGAAACACGTTACTTTGAGTGTATAAACATCGAAATTGGTATTATAATTCTGAAAATACGGTTACTAATGCAAAATTATTGTTTATTATAATATATAAAAAAAAATACTGTTATTTCATAGTTTTAACTTTTCACTTCTGTCGGTAGTCCTCAATTACTGCCTATTTTATTTTTTTTCTTAGATAAGAATTGAAGATGTGGACATATGCAACTAATTCGTCCACATTGAAGTCATATGTTTTCAAGCGATACTTTTCAGAATTTAATTCTGCGTCTATTTATTTGGGTAAAGTGTAACGATTTTGTCGTATACGATAACCGATAATATCGATTAAGCTCTTCAGTAACTCCATTCACTGTACTCGACCTGACCGGCGATAAAGGAGTTAGTCATTGCACACCGAGTGAGTAGTTAATACAGATTTTGATAAATTTTCTCCGTGTAATTTCTATAAGCCCACACATGTATAATGGATTAGATTAGATTAGATATTGTATATTTAAAAATAGTTTTGGAATGTCAACGGTTTTTCAAATAAATAATAATAATAATGCATAATACAGTGGGAGACCCCAGCATAGTTTGGTTGTACGGAACGTGGACACAGAATCTACAAAAACTCTTATGAACTCACAATACACATAATTTAACCCAGCTGATAGGGAAGCAGTCAGAGGTGGAGCAAGCGGGGGAATAGTGCGGTTCGCGGGAGGCAGCGGCTGTTCATCATCGATAGAGTTATACATAGATAAGCATTTTGTAATAGATATATACTTTGTTAATTTCACTTCCTTTCATGGGCGGAGTTAGAGGTTATCTATTAGGGGTGGGGGGGGGGGGGGGGGGGGGGGGGGGGGGGGGGGCAGACTTTTATCAAGTATATGGAAAAAATGTTCAAAAATCAATCGCTCTGAAATCTTGGACGGCAATGTTTTCTTAGTTTTTCCTAACTTTTTAACGATTTGGAAAATTAGTCACCGCCCACTGGCATGTATAATCATGGATTGACATGGACCGCTCAATCTCCTGTCTCAGGCTTCTGCCAAATTGACAACCGAGGTGCCTTAGCGGGACGAGAGAAGACGTATGTAGCGCCGTCCTTTTTGTTCGCATTGCGTAGAAGGGCCAATTCCGCAGGTTTTGTTAATGCGGAATAGCTGAATATTATTTAAATTTAAATGTTTAGTTAGCAAAAAAAGTGAGAAATGTTTGGTTTAAATCGAATAAATATTAATAAATGTTTTTAAAAATACCTAACATATGTTCCAATTTTTATTCCTACTAGATTATCAATATTTATAAGAATTTTTAATTGATAAAATATATGTTATGAAATCATTGTATGATATATTATTATAATAATAATAGACATATAATAATAAAGATTTGTTTGTGTTTTTTTTTTTTTTTTTTTTTTTTGTGTGATTATTTGAAGATACAAATTATCATAAAATTTTTACTCAAATAACTCATAACCCAATAAGCCAATAATCCAACAACCTTAAAAAAATGTTCAGGGTTTCGAGGTGGCCACCTGATGGTGCAATTTGCAACTTCCGGTTTGGACCGGAAGTGGGTTTTTTTACCCTTTTCTAACCGATTTCATAGATGTAAGTAATTTCGTTGTTAACACTAGATTTACCAGACCAGTCAAAATGACTGGTCTTGCAGGTTCAATTTAAAATTCCTACTGCATGTAACATTTTCTTTCTGTAATGATATCATGACTTTTGTAGCTATAACGGAAGAATTAGTTTTATGAACTTTATATTATTTCATATATATTCGTAACAAATATATTTTTTGTTATTGACACTTATACCAGTCAGTACCAGTCAATATGACTGGTACAAGTTTCTATGTGATAAAATGACATTGGGGCAGCTACAACAATTATTAAGTACTGCAAAATTTTTTCGGCAAAAAATGTATGGTTCCGGGAAACACATGATTCTGAGAAATAAAATATCGCGGGTTTTATGGGGAACATAGTTTTCACAAAAATTTAATTTTGCGGCGTGCGTCGGCGGTAAGATTTTGTTGTGACACTGGTAAGAAACATTTATGTGGATGTTGAAGTATTCAAAAATAGATTCTTCAGTAAGAAGACTAAATACAGAGAGATATACTATCCTACTATTAGTTTCAACTTATTTTTATAGTTATCGTCAGGCCCTGAAAATGGCAAAACGAATGAAACCTTCTGCGTATTTGGAATGCTCGGATGTTGAAAATGATGAACTATATGCTGGCGAAAGTGAATTATTAGAGAACCAAAGTGATTGACACGGCAGTAGCGATAACAGTATTATTATCGAGAGTAGTGATATCGGAATTTCTGATAAGGACATTGGAGATGAGCCAAGCGACATTGATTATGAAAACATTCCAAATAAACGTAAATGAAGATGTATACGATTGCCTTCCACTTCTGAAGACGAAGGTGAACATGAAATAGAAGATTAGCAAACTGAAATTGCTTCAGACGGAACTATTTGGAAAAAAATTGAAGAAGGGGGTGTTGCTGGAAGATCGCCAGTTCAGAGTATTTTCAAGGATGAATCCGGGCCTACAGCATACACAAAAAGAAATATTATGAGTAGCGCATTTTTATTACTAATTGACCATCACATCTTAGAACATGTAAGAACTTGTACAGAGTAAGAAGCCTCTCGAGTTTTGGGGAAAAAATTGACACTTACGCAAGAAAAAATTGAAGGCATTGCAATGTTGTAAGCACGTGAGGCGTACGAAGGAAACAATTTGAAACTTGAATACTTGTGGAATAAGAAGTGCGGACCAACATTTTTTTCTTCAACTAAGAGAGTAGGCGTGATTTCAACGAGATGCTACGTTTCATTAACTTCGACAAAAAAAAAGAGAGAAGTCAACATTTGCAAAGGGACAAATTCGCTTTAGTTTCAACTGTTTGGGATAAATTTATTGAAAATAGCGGAAATTGCTTCAAACCAGGAGCTTATATTACGGTGGATGAGCATCTCTTTCCAACGAAGGCCAGATGCAGGTTCACACAATATATGTATACCAAAATAAACCTCAGAAATTTGGCATCAAATTTTGGCTGGCCTCTGATGTTAAAACTAAATATGTGGTAAGGGGCTTTCTTTTTAGGAAAAGATGAGGCTCGAGATTCATCAACTTTGTTGAATTTGTTGTAATGAAACTTGTAGAACCATATACCATGAAAGGTAGGACCATAGTAATGGACAATTTTTTTACTAGTGTTCCTCTGGCGTTACAATTACTGTCTAAAAAAACTTCTTTAGTTGGAACAATACGTGCAAACAAGAGGGAACTCCCAAAAAATTGCCAACAGAAAAAAGATGACATAGCACGTTTCTCAACGTTGCTGTACGTATCAAATAGATGTACACTTACAGTTTACAAGAGTAAACCAAATAAGAAAGTACTTGTACTAAGTACAAAACACAAAAACGTAAAAATAGATAATACTAACAAGAGACTACCCGAAACTGTGTCCTTTTATAACAACACTAAATTTGGAGTCGACATCACTGATCAAATGGCACGAAAGTATAGTGTCAAGTCAGGTTCCAGAAGGTGGTCACTTCAAGTATTTTTCAATAACTTGGAATTATGCGGAAAGTGTACACAGAGAAAAATCTACGTGTGTAAAAATTGTGAGTGATGTACAAGAAACGACTAAAACTTTGATTAATTGATAATGTCTATAAATCTATGTATTACAATGAATATTATTGAACTTATTTTGTTATTTTTGTAAAGTAAATAAAGACTGGAAACTTTACTAAATACTTTTCTTAAAGACCAGTCATTTTGACTGGTTTTCGTAGAAATATATTAGGTATATTTAAATAGCTGGTAAATCTAGTGTTAATAATATTTCTGTCTACATATCCAGAACTTTCTAACGCAAATTGAAACCGACCCCAACCAATTTTTAAAAACATATTGAATTTTGAGAATTTATACAGGTATTTTTTGTAGCTGACACGATTTAATAAATGTAATTAATTTGATTAAGTAGTTTACGAGAAAAAATCTAATAAATTTATATTATAAAATTATATTACACATTATCATATCTAAAAAAAAAATTACTATCCTGAATCATCAAGACGAAAGCAAGGGAAAGACGAATTTCCTTTGGAAAAAATTGTTTTTATTTTATTTAGCTACGGGATACCTTTATGAAAAAATTGCTGTTATCCTAAAAATACCAAAATATCGCGTTTGGAGGGTAATTTTATTTATATTATGTCAGTTTCATCGCCTCAACACCGGTTAAAATTAAATTGTTCAATCTCCCGCTCTCCTCACAAATTCTGTTCATGCCAAAAACTATTTGTTCTTCTGAATTGGTTGGCGGCGCTAGTTGTTGGTTTTAAAAGAATTGTTATTATGCATTACAAGTGATTACTTCAACTTAATTTACCTAATTGATTATCTCTACAGCACTACTTTGCATCTTAAAATAGTTTAACTCATTTCCTTGTTGTACTTTGCAAAAATGAAACATCAAAGAACTCTAGTACTCCGTTTTCTGGCACTTCCCTCTGACAGCCATCTTGCCTTTTTTACAGCAGTTCGCCAGTCAAGAGGTGAGTTCAGAAGTTCGAGTTTTCGTGGATTTGGTGTTACATAAAGTCGGAAAAATCCCCATTTACACTGTGAAAAGTATGTGTAAGCCACTTAACATCCTCAACAAATCTGTAGATTTTATTCTTGCGTTTTTTTGGGATGTTTTCATTCCTAAACGTCAAACTGGCTTCACTTTTCGTTTTACTCCTCTTGGGCGAGTTTTGAGCGAATTTATTTTGTTTATTTAGTCCCAAGTTGTTATATATTCTCTTTTGTGTAAAGCCAAAATTAGTCCGATTATCCAAAGGCCAATTTTCAGCCTGTTGTATTTGGGTGCGTGTTATGTAACCTACCCGGAGCCCCAACTTTTGACAGCTGGCACCCGCTCGGAAGTTGCTAATGATTTTTCCCAATTTCTACCCATAGAAGCTTCTGCATCCGACGAACAATAGAATAAAATCAATCTAGCGATGGCTCTTCGACTACTTGGATTTGCTGCGAAGCAAATTGCAGCCGCACCAAAAGTGCAAGTCGCAAACGTAGCGGCGATCCACACACTGGACAAAATCGGGAACCGAGAGATCGTCGGCCACGGCTGGAACGGCACCGCCTGCTACTATGACCGGGTGGACTACCCCATGCCAGCGATCCGATTCAAGGAGGACACTCCAGAAATCAAAAAGTTGCGTGAAAAGGAGAAGGGCGACTGGAAGAAGTTGACCCTCGACGAGAAGAAAGCCCTCTACAGAGCCTCCTTCTGCCAGACATTCGCTGAAATCCAAGCCCCCACTGGCGAGTGGAAGATGCACATCGGATACGGTTTAATGGCTGTCTCTGGCGCAATCATTGTTTCCATTCTCTACAACATTTTTGGTAAGCACTGAGGGGGATAGTTACGGGTGGCACGACATCCAAACTGTGTCACATTTTTAAGGGATTACACCTAGTTATGCGGCGATACAAAACAAGGAAATTTGATTCTCAGAAAGAAAAGGGCGTTTGGAAAAGAGGCATTGCAAAACTCGCCTTTTTTGGACGGCCTGCATAGCTTTTGGCGGAAATAACATAAATGAATGGAACAAGGCTCACAATAATCGTTATTGCAAGCTGTTTCCGGGTTTGTGTTTAATTCACCTCTTTTAAAATTTAAAAATCGAAAAACTAGCCTTGTAATGGGGTAGAAAGTACTCGACCGTGCAAAAATAGTTGTTAATTCTTTTCTTTTCTTTAAAATCTAATACCTATCACGTTCTTTGGCACAAGAGTATTTCTCACTACCTTATAGGGGTAGTTTTCGACTTTTAAAGCAATGCAAGGTGCAAAAAATGGGCTAATATTAAAGGTTTATTGCGTTACGTCATATTTTTATTTGATCTCCGATACAAAATCTGAATTTATTTCAATATTATTTTGTTTTACAAAAAAATTTAAGGGTAAAACCTGGTTTATTTCCGTTGTAGGAATTTAGTAGTTCGGTTTGTTTACTAAAATTAAACAACATATTTATTTTTTAACCAATTAAAGATGATTAATTCACCGTGTGTGTTATGCATTTCCGAGCCAAAAATACTCAGTGTTTTATGTAACTGAACTTGAATTATTAGTAACAAAGTAGTGAATATTGAAACGTGCGTATAATTTTGTATTTGTTTTAAGTTGGACCCTAAAATGAGTTGCCCGCAGCCAGGACTGTGTGGAATGCAAAATAATTAATATAAACAAACAAACTAGTTCGCTAAAAAAAAAAATTCTCGTTTTGAATGGATTTAAATAAAACGAGGACGTCCTCATTCAACTAGTGATGGAAACAATCGAATGAGATCTGTCGCACTTTTCGATAGTTAAGAAATGTTCATTCATTCTATAGTCTTTCTAAAATCGTAGAGTAGCTCTTGCAGATATACACCTTAACTTTAGTGTTAGGCTGTTCTATTTTGGTTTGTGTCTTGCATTTCACATTGTTCATTATCAGAAATAATTTTGTTTGCTTAAAAATTGATTTTTTTTTTTTTTTTTTTTGGTTTTGTTTTTCGGACCTTTTCGTATATTAATTGCTAACAGTTGATGATTATGATTCTTTTTTTAGACAAAGGAATAGGTATAGGGGTGAATTTATTTTCCATATCGTTTGAGAGCGGACATCTTTCAGTTACTAACTATGGATAATAGCAATGAACCGATTGTATCCATCACTATATTTAACAAGATTACAATTACAATAATCAATTACTTTAAAAAAACATTTTTTTACAAATGAACAAGTCTACCGCGATTAAAAAAATATCACTATTCAAAACTATCTGCCTGCCACATCTTTGGAAATGTATAGCGTAGGAAAGTTTTGTTTTAAATTAATTTATTTTGTCGTTTTAAATAACATATTAAGAATCGAGAGTGGGATCGCGCCTGCGTTGAAGTTTTAAAGGTAAACATTCTTAGCGAATATTTCGTTTTTCCGGCTCGGGAGTCAGTTAAGGTTGTGATAAACATGATGTGTAATTCAGTTTGCAACAAAATGGTTATATTTGTTACGTGCTCCCAACCGTTGAGTCATGAGAATATGGAATTTAAATTAAAACCAAATTATTTATTCATTGTATTTATTGAATAATAGGCGACGTAGTTATTCACCGCAACATTTCATAAAATAAAGCAAGGTTAAGGTCAAAACCGGGGAGGGTAAATAACGTATTTTTGAATTTGGGAAAAATGCATACTAATTTTTATTTTTAATTTCTAACTTTAATATATAGCGGTCCGAAAATACTTGCTATTTTTGCTGGAATTAAAAGAACGCCAATTTTTTAATAAAATAAAACTGTAAAAGTAAAATTAAAATCCTCTGTACAGTCTCTGTATAATCATATTAATAATTATGTAAAGTTTCAAGTGAATAGGATCTGCATTTTTAAAGTAATTGTGGTTACAGATTTAAAAAAACCATTTTTAAGAAGAATACGTATCAAGTTTCACGTAATACCTATGAATGCTTGTATTGCACCTACCTCGTAACTAAATAGTCGTTGCTTCTCTAAACATATTTCTTAGACATTGTAGTCTCCAAAAAAAACCATTTTTCGAATTTCATGACTAGGTGTAACCTCTTCACCAATTAGAATTCAGTTGGTCGGCGTGACACATTGGGGAGTTGTAATAATAATTATTTTCATAACACTAATAAAATGTTTTTATTTAGTTTACGACGAACTGCCAATTACGTTCGACGAGGAGCACCAGAAGGCACAACTTAAGCGTATGATTGACCTCGAAGTTAACCCCATCACTGGGCTCACGTCCAACTGGGATTACGAAAACAACAGGTGGAAGAAGTAAACTGGTCCTCTTTCCTGTGATTTGTATTCTTAAAGTGACCGGGGAGAATTATTGTATTTAACTGTTACTGGTGGACGTCATCATTGAGGTATTTCTTAAATAAATTCCAACCATCATGAAAACAACTCATGTTTTATTACCGCCTATTGACGTTTCTAGTGTTCCCTAATTTAAGTTGTTCCAACTATGAAAGACGAATCAAATTCGTACATGCAGTTCAGCTATTACAGACGTAGAAAGTGTAACACATTTTGTTTTTATTGACCGAAAGTAAATATTGAGCATATCCACACATAGTGTGTATAATTTCATTTTTTTTTTCATAGCAGTGTGCTGCTCTGAGCAAAAAAGTAAAAAATCCATTTCATAAATAAAAAAAATAAAAAATATACTCTTGTATTTTTTTTATTTAACAGATCGTCTCACATAATTGAATTTCAAGCTTTTTTAACAGGAAGAGTGGATGTTTCTCAACTTTCGTTTCTTATGAACTTTTTTATGTTTTGAAAAATTGTTTTTTTCCTTTTCGGACTACTGATTGACCCTATTAATAATAAAGTAGTAATTCCCATTATTCGC
Organism: Dysmachus trigonus; assembly: GCA_949715965.1. NCBI lineage: Eukaryota > Metazoa > Arthropoda > Insecta > Diptera > Asilidae > Dysmachus > Dysmachus trigonus. The sequence goes on along the minus strand of OX454321.1, from coordinate 68,372,759 downwards.
TATTTTAATGTAAAACACATAAAATTGTAAGTATCCATTATTATTATTATTGCATTATTTTGCTACTTCTGAAAGTAAAAAGTTTTCGGGAATTTATATTTTTATCGAAATTCATATAAATTACCAATGCTTGAAGATTATTTAGTACAATAAGAAGTAGTGGCGTTTATCTATTTATAATAATAAAAAGATTTTTTATAAAGTAACACAGTTGAATCGCGTAAAAGTCAATTTCGGGGAAAACTCGTGAATATTTTTTACACTAATTAGTAAAATTGTAGATGTCCATTAATTTGTGTGTAGAAACATTCCCATGTTAATTGTTTATAGAGAAAATATTAATAAATAGTATATATATCAGAATAAAACAACAAATTAATTTTGAATTAAATTGTAATTTATTGATCGTTTCTCGTGAATTTATCTACAAATAGAGGAAATCACAAATTTTTTTCTGTATGACTTGAGTCGCAAGCAATTAGAAAATTTCACTATAATCCTAATTAATTAGCTACAAGGGTAAAATCGAGCTAATTATGTAATATTTATATTATATAGTTAATTCGAGGAGAAAATCCGATTTATTATACATACATACTTCTCAGTGGAAACTGTACAATAATTTCTTAAACCTATTCAATTGCTTAAATATGTTACAATTTGTAATATAGGTGATTTGTTTATTTAACTACTTCAGAGAAATTGTGGCAGTCAAACAAAATTATTAATCTTCTCGTCTTCATATAAAGAGCGCACAGAAAATTTAATTTGAAGTAAAAGCGAAGTAAAATGTGTTTAGAACAATAAAAAGGTTGGATAAGCCAAAATGGGTGTTCTAGTTCTTAAAATTATTACAATTCTTTACACCTGAAATATTAATTCAAAACTATAAATTTATTTTTGCAGTATGTATGTAGTTTACTTATATTTTAGAATATAATATTAAATATTATCTCAACTGGATAAATATAAAGGGACTGATGTTGATGTGGCAAAAAACGAGAAGAATAGCTTTTGCTGCAATTATTAATTTTCTTTGATATATTTTCCCTTAGATTTCTTAGAACCCGATTTAGATCTTTTCATCAACTCTTATAGCTTTTAATACGTTGTTAAAAGAATAAAAAAAACTTGATTTTGGATTAAGATGCTCATTTAAATGTTTGTAATATTAACACAACTATTTCAAGAGAATACATATAAAAATTGTTTTAAGGTTCTGGTAATTGAAAATGTTTCACTTAGGGCATAGACAAACTAGATACAGATTTGAACACTAAAATTAAAGAAGTTTTTGAGTACTTAATCAAGCCTTGTACTATAGAACATTTTTGAATGCACAGTATATGCTTTAATTAATATCATACTTAAAATTAGATGTAAAAAAAGCTATAAGAGTTAAAGCGAGAAAAATACCATTTCCTGCCATTAGTACCTTTAGTTTTTCTTTTAAATTTTCTTTCATTCTACAACGGATGGTACAACAAAATCTCATTTTCACTTCAACGTTTAAATGACACAATTTCGTTTTATAAAATAGTTTATAGCGAAATTTTTGAACTTTGAACTTTCATATAGTAAGATTCTTATTTGCTTTTGTTCTGGTTCAAGTTCTTCTAACTTAGTTTCTTTACAATTGCTGAGCACTTTTGAGGTGTTGTTTTATTTATGGATTTTAAGTTCATTGGTAACTCAGAGTATTTTTATTGCTTGAGAGAGTCTCAGAAAGTTTTAGATGGTTTTATCGATTATTCTTAAGACTTATTCCTTAAATTGCCTCGAGTCTTTTAGTTCACAAAATTTAAAAGTTCGCAAGAAAGTTTGTGTTCTCTTTTTAATAAGTTCTAATTTTTTGTATCGTACTTATTTTTCAGAATTAGAAAAATGGTGTAGGTTTTTTTTATTTCTTTTTAAGTTCTTATAAATATTTACAAAGAATCTTGTATAATTTTAAGTAATTTCACATAAGGGATAGTGAATAAGAAATGTTAGAAAAATTGTTTAAAATGCGGGTATTGGTAAGTCGATATGACGATTTGGAAAAAAATTCAGAGACTAAATTTAAGTCATAAATCCCACAGGCCTTTAAAGCAGATTAATTTTCTCAGATGTTAAAAATGAGGTTAATTTTTTAATTATGGACATTTAGAGGAGACGTAACAACATGAAAATTCGAAAGGATAGAGCTCGTACATGTTTATATCTATATATATAAAAATGAACCCCTATTTCCGTTGGTCACGTAATAACTTGAGAACGACTTTACCGATTTCATTCATTTTTTTTAAAAGTTTTCTAATACTTTGTAGAAGGTTCTTACGGAAAGAAAAGTTAAGAAAATTGCGCAGAAAATTGGATAATTTCAGAAAACTTAACGATTATTTTAACTTCGCGAGTTTGACCGTTCGCGCGTTCTCGATTTCACCGGATTTTAATGGAAATTAGTACAATTATTGTTTTGAGGTCACTGACTTTGAATATTATCAAAATTTACAAATCCAAGATGGCGGGCCCAATATGGTGACCAAGATTTCTCGATTTCAACAGATTTAAATGAAAATGAGTACAATGATTGTTTTGAGGTCACTGATTTTGAATATTACCAAAATTTCCAAATCCAAAATGGCGGATCCAACATGGTGACTAAAATGTCTTGATTACAACGGATTTTAGTGAAAATTAATATATAACAATGATTATTCTTATTGAACTAATTTAGAACATTACCAAAATTTCCAAATCCAATCCGTACAACGGATTTTAATGAAAATTAGTACAATGATTATTCTGAGGCAACTGATTTAGAATATTATTAAAATTGGTAAATCCAAAATGGCGGATCCAATAGGGAGACCATAATGTCTCGATTTCAAAAGATTTTAACGAAAACCACTAATTTTTACCATTATCGAATTATCAAAATTTCTAGATCCAAGATGGACCCAATATATATAAAAATTTTCTCGATTTCAACGAGTTTTAATGAAATTTGGTACAATAATTGTGTTAATGCCACTAATTTTAAATATTATCAAGATTTGGATATTCAAGATGGCGGATCCATAAAGGGGTTTTCGGGTTGAATAAATTTCCAGGATATAACAAACTAGGACATTTGAGAATTCTTTAATTAATAATTACCCAACGTCGGATGAAACCGGGTAATTTTCCAATATTTGTGAAGTGTAAAACGATTTACTTAATAGTAAATAACGTGTAAGTTTGTTCAATAAATTAATTAGGGATATGAAACGGAAACACTGTTTTCTTATATTAATGGTATTATTTGTAGAAACATGCGAAAAGAAAGAACACGATTAAATATTGGTCGACGCACAGGGCATAATGAAAATGTCTGCTGGGCCAGCTAGTTGTATTATAATATTAAAAATAAATTTAAAAAGATAAACTCATCTTGGAAATTAAAAAACTCGAAGTAATTTATCCTGCTCTTTACGTGTAAAATACTCTAAGCAGCAACCATGGTTTTGGTGTTACTTCTCATAATCATCTCCTTTCGAAGAAAGCTTACATACTAAATATACATAACTATTTATATAGTTTCATTCGAATTGTTTTAAATGTAGGTACTTAGTGATATTACTATACAAGGTTTTTTTTTTTGTTTTTGTTTTAATAACTTCATTTATTTCATCCTATAGTCTTCCACAGATTTGATAAGCACAGCGGTAGTGACGATGAGTCGAATTGAACATTTATTGGACCCTCAATCTTTTTTTTTTTTTTATTATAGTTTTTTTAGAATTGGAAATTTTAAATTGTAACGAAAAAAAGTTTTTTTTGTTCTTTTCCACACTAATACGAGTATTCCAGGTGATTGTATTTTTCTTTACATTAAATTCCCTATTTATTTCACTTTTTATGTCTATCGAGCATTTTAATGCTAATTTTATTGCTTACTTAGTCAAATGCCTTTCATACTTGATTCTGAGACACAGGTGTATGATGATTAATGTAAATTACAATTTATTAAATATTTTAATAGTGAGATGTAGTTGGATAATTAATTAAAAATAAAAGGAAATGAGATGTTTGTATATTTTAGGCTAACAGATGTTACGTAGAAATCACAATAGTTAAATACAAGAAAATGAGACAGAATATTTTATTTCGGGGCTTTACAACATAAAAGAATTCAATTCATTATGTGACCTTTAGTGAGATTAAAAGGAATATTTTGCGTAAAGACATTCGTTTTAATTTATTTAAGTTTAAAGTAAATTTCGAATAAATGCCCTCTCATCTCTGGTTAATTCGTACTGGACATAAATAAAAATATCTTTTGTTGAAAATTAAATAACGTGAATATATAATAGACACGTACCATCTAACGAGGGGTTGGCAATCTTCATACATACAAATACCTTTTGTAGTCTAAACTTCTTCTATTCTAATTCAGATTTAATTTTTCTTCACTTCAGTGATTTTAACGATTGATTCAGTGCAATCACATAAAATATGGGTCAGATTTGATATATGGGTAATTCTTTTAAAAACCATACGGATTTTGATAAAAATTGACCGACACATCTCCGATTTGGCTGGAACTTTTTTTACGGATTCTATATCGAAAAATAAGAGATACGTGTCCGAGGATTTTTTTTTCCGCATATTTTCGATAATACAAGTGATCGAAAATGTGAGAATAGCGAGTTATTTGGCTTGGAGACTCATTTTCAAAAATTTATAACTTTGGTTTTATTTGAGACAAAAACTTTGTTTTTTTTTCATTTTACATCTAAAGGACTGAGTTTTGAGAAAAAATATTTTTAGTAAAAATTATTAACAAATTCATATTGTTATTAACAATTTAATTGTTTAAATCAATTTTTAACAATGGCGCCCACCTCGTAGCAAGTTTTTAGTATTTTTATAGTATTCTCCGTCAAATTTTACATAAAAAACATGTTTTCAAAATATGGTACCATTATTGTTACTATTTTTAAAACATTAATTTATATAGCGCGACACGTCAGAAAAAACTGTTTTTTGTTAAGGGGGTCCTCTAGTTTCTCGCGTCGAAAAAATCGATTTTTTTTTTTTTTTCATAAATCACATCTACAACATGTGTAGAAAATGTGTGCCAAAGGATTTTTCGATATTTGAAGTGGTTCACAAGTTGCGGCCCTGGAACGGAGCAGGTATACGAAGAGCGCGCTGGGCTGCGCGAACTTTCAAACGCGTTTTTCTCGAAACACCATTTTTCGAAACGGCGACCACGATATTTCAGAAACTACTGCACCGATCTTGTTCAAATTTATACAGCATCTTTAATATGTTATAAGCCAGCGATTGAACTAGGATTATCATGATTGCTTTGATAGTTTTTTTTCTACGAGTGAAAAACTTAAGAAAAAATGAGTAAAAAATAGAATGTAATTTTCAAAAGTGTATAAAAAAGTCAATTTTTGTAATTTAGAATTCATTCTAGTTCAATCGCTAGTCTTAAATATGAAGATTGCCGTTTGGTTTATTGATTTCAGATAAGTAGAACAGCCGCAATCTTGGTCGCCGTCAAGCACCAATTTTACTTGATGCCTTCTTGTCGGCCACTATAACTTTTAATCTATTATATATTTTGGCTTCAAAAAATTTGTAAAGCTTATATAAATGTTAATAAAGATTATGCAAAAACAATGAGATTGATTATTTCGATGGTTTGCCCGTAAAAAATTATTGAAAAAGCCGTAGAAAACCAGCCGAGAAACTAGAGGACCCCCTTAATAAAAAGAAAACTATAGCTGGGATTAAAAAGAGTTACATATAAAAGTTGTAGATAATAAAAAGATCTACAATTTTTATCTTTGCTACTTTTCGACATAACCTCAAAGTTTTCGAATAAAATGCCAAAAATGTTAAAAATCGTTATTCTCACATTTTCCATCACTTGTATTATCAAAAATATGCAAAAAAAAAATCCTCGGACACAAAACTTATTTTTCGATATAGAATCCGTAAAAATAGTTTCAGCAAAATCGGAGATGTGTCGGTCAAAAAGGTGTTCAGTTTGTAAAAGAATTGCCCATAAATAACAATAAAATAAAAATATAGAGCTGCACTTCTTTTGTACAGTAAAGATTGCTATTTAGCTGTGTACCGAAAACGGCCACAATTTTACCATATAAATCTTTAGCGGAAGCATTCTTAAAAAAAGAAATTGCATTATACATTTAGAATCATATTTGATTTGATTTTGAAAGTGTTCTTTGTCAACACTCAAAATTTAATGAAAGTTATTATAAACGATGAATTGGGATGCACGAATGTGGAAGACTAGAAATTGTGAAATCAATTTTTACACATACAAATATCAAGGTTTAAATTAATAATAAATATTATCGCTTCCGAAAAAAATTTAAAAAGCAGCTTATTTGTTTGAATGGATTTGTGCACATTTTACGCTTATTAGAACTTGAATCGTTTAAGCATTAATCTTAAGACATGTAAAATTCATTAGTCATTCTCATTCCAATTCTGTTCCTTGAAATTAAAACTTCTTCATTCTATTCTTTTTCGAATACTAATTAGAGATACATAACTACATAATGAATAATAATTGAATATCAAAGAAATTCGACTTTTCTTCTTGGGTTTGTCACAAAACTACATTGCTTACTTTCGTAAACAATGACAATTAGACAGAAAAGTACCTATCATATTTAAGTAGTGATAAAAAAAATTTGAGAATGAATGACTACAAATTAATTCATTATTTTCAAGTTAATTACTCTTTCCCCATCGACAGTACCCGAACTTTGGATTGAACATTTTTTAGAAAAATAATTACTTTACCTACTAATTGAAAAAGAATACAATAAAAAAAATTTAATTAAAGAAATGGTAATTTCCGAGTAATAGAGAATTTATTCCAGAATTTTATTAATTATGTTTTAATGCACTTCCAACAACTTATGGGCACAAATAAAAGTATAATTTATATTTTGTAAAGGAAGAATTTTTTTAAATTAGAATTTCTGTTGGGCATAAAGTATGTTAATTGTAATATTACTCTCTATTAATAATAGTGTAATTAATATATCGTTTACTTAATATCCGGCAATTCAAATCTATGTCTTCTTTTTTAACAACACATATATAACAATATTTATGAAATGTTAATTCATGTTTAAAACAACATATATATAGACTACATATAAATAAATAATAATAACATTCAAACCGAATTACTAAAGGCACAAAATCGGACACAATTTACAAAGGGTTATACTGAAAGACTTTAGATATTGCTTTTTTAACCCATCATTAGGCCCCCTCGACGCGATTTGAATTGTAATTTTAAATGGCTCTCCTTAATTATGCACATCAAAGAAAGTTAATTAATGTAATTAATTTTGAGAGTAAGCTTATTTGAAGAAGACCTTTAACGAATGACCTCCCAACTTTGGTGGCATTGTCTAGATTCGCGGACCGTACCCTTGAAAATTGAGTGGTACAATCTTGAAGACGATTCGGGTTTGAAGAGGCCTTTCGGAGTACTTAAATGAAATCCTATTGCAAATCTGTACGTGCCTTTTATTGCTTTGATTTTTTAGAAAAAAAAAAAAAAAACATGACGTACATACAAAGGTAATAGACCTTGAAGACCTCTCTGATCCTCTAAGCCGACCAAATGGAAACTCCTTGACATGATGGAAGATGGAACTAATTACGTCTGTCCTCGACAGTGAGGATAAAAGGGACAACAGCCAACAACGACTTAAATAGTGAAACAGGATTTGCTACAATATCTTTTCTATACTCACGAACATAAACGACAATCGGACGTGTGAGATACATTCAATTCAATAGCTTCTCCTATTTGCTTTAGTTTTTAATTTGCTTTTAATTTACGCTTAAATTTGGCACTTTAGTATCACCATTTCCAGGGAGCTACTTCTAGAGGGGAAGGGAGGATCGACTAATAGATAAAAGGGATGAGCTGGGTCTCGAGCCAAGGCGTTACGTCGACGATTCATTGACTTTGTATAGGTGTTTTATGGGTCTTAAGGACTCACAGTTTCGTTAGAATGAAAATTGTTCCTTTTCTTGCTTTTATAATACTATATCTACATGATCCTCAGTTTGAGTATTCTTTTTTTTAGAAGGTAAAGTTATTTTCTTTTTTTATACATATTTAATATTCACAACCATTTTTTTATGTTTCTACAGCCCAGAAGATGACTGCTGGACATCCACTCCTAAATGCTGGTCTTAGCTGCTTATTTGGTCCGCTGCTGTGCCGCCGTTACCAAGGCCTGCTTTCGATTCGGGGGGAACCTGAAGAGAGATAGTAAAAATAATTATATAGTAATTAATAACTTTATTGCATTTACTACATATTTGAAGGATCATAATAATGATTTTGTACAGGCTGATGTATGTGAGACCAAAGATTACACAGGCACACAAAAAAAAAAAATTTTCGATTCCACCGACCAGACCATATAGACTTTATGTTTTTGGGGTCGTTGAATCCGAGGTCGGTTTGGCTCTAGCACGTAAGGTTTTTTTTAAAGGTCATTTTAAGGTCTTTTGAGGAGCTTTGATTTTCAAGCAAAGAAATTATGAGCGATAGGTTCTATTCAGTCTCTCTATAAGTTTTCGAGGTCACCAAATTCGAATCTGAGGTCCTTTCGACGGTTGGGTAAGGCCCAAGGTCAAATAAGGTCACTTTAAGGTCAATTTAGAGTGACTTGGAGCAGAAATCGAGAAAATTTGAAGCAACAGGTTGCAACCAGTCTCTATATGGGTTTTTGTTGTCACCGAATTCGAATCTCCGGTCCTCTGGACGGTTGAGTAAGGCTTAAGGTCAAATAAGGTCAATTTAGAGTGACTTGGGGCAGAAATCGAGAAAATTTGAAGCAACAGGTTGCAACCAGTCTCTATATGGGTTTTTGATGTCACCGAATTCGAATCTCCGGTCCTCTGGACGGTTGAGAAAGGCTTAAGGTCAAATAAGGTCAATTTAGAATGACTTGGGGCAGAAATCGAAAATTCCGGAGTATGAGGTTTTTTTACGTCATACCCTTGATCGAAGAATATTTTATACTTCTATCTATTTCTTTCTACTGTAACGCATTCTTTTTTCGGCAAATGAACGGCGCAATGGTAGCCTTTTTCGTTAGCTCTCAAATTTAGTTCATCTTCTTATTGTAATTTAATATAATTTTGTCTTTTTTTTTTTTTTTTTTTTTTTGTAAATCGTCACTTTGCATAGTGACTGGCGCTAAACAAAATAAATACGTTATTCACTTTTCATGATTTCCTATATTTTTATTGTGTTAATAAAAATCCCGGTTACATCACATATAGATATACATTTCTTTTTTTTTTCAAAAGAAAAGAATAAGATTCGAATTTGATGACCTCGAAAACATATAGAGAGACTGAATGGAACCTACTACTCAAAATTTTCTCGATTTCTCCCCTAAGACACTTTAAATTGACCTTAAAGTGACCTTATTGACCTTGAGCCTCACTTAACCGTCAAAAGAACCTCAGATTCGAATTCAGTGACATCAAACACCCATACAGAGACTGGTTGCAGCCTGTTGTTGCGAATTTTCTCGATTTCTGCCCCAAGTCACTCTAAATTGACCTTAAAGTGACCTTATTTGACCTTGGGCCTTACCCAACCGTCGAAAGGACCTCAGATTCGAATTTGGTGACCTCGAAAACTTATAGAGAGACTGAATGGAACCTGTCGCTCATAAGTTCTTTGCTTGAAAATTAAAGCTCCTCAAAAGATCTTAAAATGACCTTTAAAAAAAAAAACCTTACGTGCTGGAGCCAAACTGACCTCGGATTCGGGCACAGCGACCTCAAAACATAAAGTCTATATGGTCTGGTCGGTGGAATCGAAATTTGTTTTTTTTGTGTGCCTGTATTATTTAAGTTTAAAAGGTTATTCTGGTTTACAGGTCGTAAATTTTGACGGGATTTTGGTTTTATTAAAACGAATTATAAAATAGTTACAAAGTAAATTGTATAATAGCTAAAAAATATATATGAGGCATTCTTTGTGAACGGACCACCCCCTGCTGTCCAAAAATGGTGAGCTCCATTTAAGGTCTACCAAGGCTCAAAAGAAAGGTTTTGGTTTCTACTTTCGAATGCACACTGGCTTTTGAAGAATCCGCCTAAACAGAGCCCAATATGGCGGCTAAAACCACGTGACCTCCATTACTTTTACTACTTATGAGGCTATAAAATCGGTCGCATCATTCCGATTGAGGTCTACAAGGGCCCAAATGAAACTTTTTGACTTCTGCTTTCAGAAGCTGTATTGCAAAAATCGCCTTCATTTAAGCCATTGTAGACCTCAATCGGAATGCTGTGAGCCATTTTGTACTCTTTGAAGTTGTAAAATTATAACGGTCACGTGGTTTGAGCGGCCATATTGGAATTTGAGCAATTCAAAAAAAATTTTGCGAAACAGCTTTTGAAAGCAGAAGTCAAAAGCTTTCATTTGGGCCCTTGTAGACCTCAATCGGAATGATGCGACCGATTTTATAGCCTCATAAATAGTAAAAGTAATGGAGGTCACTTGGTTTTAGCCGCGATATTGGGATCTGTATAGGCGGACTTTTCGAAAGCCAGTGTGCATTCGAAAGTAGAAACCGAAACCTTTCTTTTGAGCCTTGGTAGACCTTAAATGGAGCTCACCATTTTTGGACAGCAGGGGGTGGTCCGTTCACAAAGAATGCCTCATATAAGAATACATAATTTGAAAAATTTCAGTTTCCTTATCTAAAATTTTAAGCACGTTTTTCTCGAACTTTAAGAAAGAAAACTAACTAGTCGATCAGCATGAAATTTATACAAACTATTAGCTTCTTTCTGTACCTGCACTAGATTTTTATCCTGACGATTTTATATTTAAAAGAATTTCAAACCTATAAAAATAGTATAAATTTCGATACTTTCACACCTTTTTGTCAATGTTTTATAAACAAACATTTCTAGAGGTTCAGAGTAAAACGTTACTTTTCCTGATTAATAATCTTTTTCGTTTTTTAAATTCGGAGGCGTAGCAACTTTGGAAATCAAAATTTCGTGTTTTGTTTAAATTATTTTTCAATACAGTTTAAAATTATTAAAATATACAAATAGTACTTTAAATCCCTACTATCAATAATTTATAATTTATTTCCAACCGTAAACCAAAATCACCTTTTAAAATAATTTTTATTGAAGTTCAAGTATCTATATTTATTTCAAGAAGTTATGCTTAAGAGAACAATACTTGAACCATTTCTATATAAATGACAAATTCTGTATTTTTGATTCGTAATTCATATTTGGATTTTAATTATTTTACTTAAAAAAAGAGGCGCAGGTAAACCAAATTAAAATGTAAACTTTTTCGCCAGTTTACTAGTTTAGGAGGGCTGTCAGTAAACATTGATTAGGAGAGAATTATAAAATGACAAGGGTCCCGAAAAAGGCTTAAGCTTTATATTTATAATGCTTCTGTGTAACCTTTTTTAAATTGAAAATATCTATTCCGATAAATTATTTTTAGGAACCTTCAAAAGGTATGGGCATTTTACTGGAAAATGTTGACTAGACGTGATATTTATTAAGAAATAACTCTTTCTATTTCTAGATGAGACATTTTTAAATTTAACAATACAAAAATTCTCTCTTGAGAAGAACATTTATTTTTATGGGATCTCAAATTATTTTTTCTATTTTTAGAGTCTTATATTAAAAGTTGTCAGTATAACTGAAATATTTATAATGAAAGAGATTGAATAACATATAAAATAATAATAATTTTTTACAAGAACAACAGTTTTTAAAAATCGTTATGGTAAAAAAATAAAGCTAGGATTCTTAACTATACAATGACGCCAATTTAGTATTTTTATGTTAAGTAGTTTTGAAGAAATAAATTCATAACTGATTAAAATCACTGAATGTTGACCATTCGCATTGTTTTATTGGGACTTGGTCCTCCCTCTAAAACAAAATAAAAATTCAAACAGTTTCGTGAGTTTAATATAAACCGAACATAAATAAATGAAAGGAGAGTGGTAATTCGAAAAAGTGTGAAATTCTTAATTTTATAAAATTTTTATGAAAATTGGTTGTTGTGGTTTTTGGGAGACTATAATTTTATATATGTTGTCAAAATTCAATTAATCAAAATGCTGCACTTTTTGGATTTTTCATTAAAATTGGTAAATAATATATAATATAGTATATAAGGTCATATAAGGTAAAGAATTAAATAGTTGGGACTTCCAAGTAGTCAGTATTTATTATTATTACGGTACTATTTTTTAAGTATTGCAATGAGCACAATAAATAGTTAACAAAACTTTTAATTTGATCGAAACAACTTTATTTTGGTATCTATTAAAATTGAAATAAAGCAAAAACCTAAAATTTGTGAAGATTTTCATGTATAGTTCTTAATAAATTAGAGAATACCATTTGCGATTATTACTTGGAAAGTCAAATTTTCAACAAATTTAACCAAATGATTTCAGAAATATTACGTGGAATTTTTTGAATTTTATATGATATTTTATAAAATATAAGAAATTAAGCGATAATTTTATAATTCCAAGCTTTCAATTTTCACTTAACCTGTGAAACACTATGAAATAAATCGAGTTTAAGGTGTCTTCATGGATTTCCCGAGTGAGAAAATAAAACTTAAAACAGAGTGAAAAAATTACCAATTTTTTCTGTGTTAAATGGCAATTGGAAAATCAATTGAAATTAGACTGAATAATTTGTACCGAAATCAGGCGGAAAACAGACTGACAAGGAGACGGCGCCACCGTGGGGTCGGGGATTTGCCTGAATTTTTTTTGTGTTGAAAGAGGACCCGTAGCACCTCACGTGGTTAAAGCAGTAGGACGCACTACTCGGAAAATTCCGAAAAAAATCGATTCAAAATTTCTTAGGAGCCTTATGAGTTAAAAATGTGAAACGTTTGTTGAGCCGCTGTCTAGACTAGACGGTTAAAGTTCGGTCTTATGTGCCGGAGGTCCCGCGTTCGACTCCTCCTTCGGATCTTATTATTATTTTTTTTTTAAAGTTAAAAAATTTCGAAAAAGTATATTTTTGTGTTATTATTTTCTGCATAATCCCACAAAGTTTCGAAGTTGCAAATTACCTTAAGTTAAAAATGTTAAAACCTTTGTATTGTAAAAATTCCTTGATATTAACAAAATAATGGAAAATCTCTTCATATAAACTGATGTATTATTTTTTTAATGGACTGCAGAATATATTGCAAAAAAGAAAAAGGTAGAAACATTTTTAATGTAAAGATTTTTTCAAGTTTTCCAGCAATTATGCAGAAAATTGGTGCGGAAAAATCTGAGTTTTTCGAAATTTTAATGTTATAAATACCTAACGTTTGACCCCAAATGAAGGTTCCTACATCAAAATCCGAAAGGAGACCGTAAACTCAATTTAAAACTTTTAAAAGTTTGGAAGTGGGTTATTTCTTAAATAATGTATATATAATAAATCAGTATAACAAATGATTAGCTAACATTGTAATCGATAAGGAATTGGTTGCCAGAAGAAAGAAACTTGAAACATAAAAATTAAAATGTCTTGGACAATTTATCCGATTTAACAGGTAAATTACAAACCAATGGGACACCACATTTCGCTTGGCTTAAAACCACTTTTGGGACATACGCTAACATACAATAGTCAGCATAAAAGTTTGCTTTTCACCCTTTTATTTGAATGAAACATGAAAAGCCACAGTCAACCAACAACAACACAGTCAACACAGTCAAAATGAGTTTTTCAATTTTGGGCGGGTATATTTAGTTACAGCTCATGCAAAGCAGTGGCGAGTGGTCTTTTACACAAAATAGGGGACGGACTGACACAAAACTTCACACAGAGTACCTACGAAAAGGACAAACAAAGTGCTGCAGGACTTTCAAATTAAGTTCAAACCTCAGCCTCCTATCTCATAGGCTTCCTCGGAAAGGGTTAATAAAATCGATGCAAGGCCAATATCTGTCTCGCCGAGTTCTCACGTGGAGATCCCTTTTTCTTAAAATCAATGGAATGGAATTCTAGTAAAAGGTAAAAATAGAGTATGAAGTCTATGAAGATACTTACTAATTTTTTAAAGCAGTCTTCGAAAAATCCTGTCATGGAGCGATATAAATGCCGGCTCACTCCAGACAGACTGTGGCCCTCGTCAGGGTAAATTTGTTGCTTGAATAGGGCTCCCTTGGCGGCGAGGGCTCGGGCTAGTACCATCGATTGCTGATAATGCACGTTGTCATCTGCCGTTCCGTGGATTAGGAGGAACTGCTTATCTCTCAGGTTGTCCACATGCTTCGTAAGGTCAGCTTCCTCGTATCCCTTGTAGTTGTCGGTTACGTTCGGAAAGCTAAGATAACGCTCGGTGTAGGTTGAGTCTGGGGAGATTTTTAATTTGTTAATAAAAATGCTGAAATAAGAAATAAATCATTGTAATTTGATGCTATTTTAAATGTTTCTGTGTGTTTTATCATGATAAATTTCAATTCAAGGGATAATTTACTTTTGATCTAGATAGACGAAAAAAACGTAGCTACTAAATGTTGCACGGATTCAATAATTTGTAATTCATCACCTCCTTTATTTTTAGTAGTAGTAGTGTAGTGTAGTTTAAAAACCAATTTGTCGAAAAAGGTTCCGATGGACATTTGTTTATTTATTTATAATCTTAAATAGAGATCTATAAGAATTAAAACGTGATAATATGATGATAAGGAAAAGAATTTAATGTTGAAACAACGTTGTAATTGTAAAAATGCGGCGTTTATATATGATAGATGCTGAAATAATTACTGCTTCCCTTGCTTCTATAATGAATATCACCCCCACAAATGTAAATCATCATGAAAAATAATAAAAGTTTGAATTTAAATGTACAAAGTCTTTTGGTATGCGCTTTAATTACAATCCTTTGCTGAAAAGTCCGGAATCCCAATTTTTTTTCCTTATCTATGCCTTTTGCGTATAAATAAATAAAAAAAATAAAAAAATTATAACTTTGCTTAATTGCGGAACCGAATCTTATAAAAATTGGGAAAGATCCGAAAAAAAACGTCCGTACGCAGGAATTCGAACCCGTGACCACTAAATCACAAGCCCAAGTGTTAACCACTACACCATCCGCCACTTTGGGGAAGTGCTACAATGAATGGGATTTAGAGTCGCGTGAAAATTTTTGTATACTATTATTTTGTAAACGCTTGCTTTTTTGCGTATAAATAAATAAATAAAATAAATTATTTATCACTGAACTGAATATTATAAAAATTGGGAAAGATCCAAGAGAGAAAAAGGTCCCACACGCAGGGAGCCGAACATATGACCCCTGCATCAAAAGCCCGAGCACTTCCCACTATACCATCCGCAGCTTTGGAAAAGTACTAACATAAATGATATTTCAAAATTTTTTTACACTATCATTTTCTAAACGCTTGGCTATCTGGAGTTGCCACTTCGGGTACTTTCATTTCTAGCCAATCCCTACATGTGCTATAAATTTGAGCGAAATCGGTGATGACGAGTAGATGCCTTCTCCTTGTAAGTTACATCTCAAAATATTCGTTTGAGTAATTTTTGAATATTTACCTAAATCGTTTAACTATCTAATCTTCGTCATGTTTCTTCTTAACTTCTCAGAAACTCACTCGTTTAAGCGCATTTTGCGCATGAGTATGAATTTTCAAAATGAGTAGATTTTATATATATGTATTTAAGAAGAAATATTGGTTTTATTTCTTGCAAATCTACTTATGTGTACTCCACAGTATCTTAGAAACACATCCATTGAGTAGCGACAGGTTTCGATATTTATAATTCGTACATATTATGAACCATTAGTTAGTTTGAGTTTATTGCGCCCATCATGTAGAACGAAAACATTTTCAAGAAAAGAGTGATTAAAGTTGCAATATCGCCTTTCCTGATCCTTCTTAAAACGTTATAACTTTTAAATTTGGTTTTTTGAACCCGACAGTGTAACTTGGACAATTTTTTTCTTATCGTAAAGGTATGAATGAATTTTCCGAATACGAAATTCACTTTTGCACTTATTATATGGAATATAATACAGTAAAAGTCAGAAAACTTGATTTTTCTGAAATAAAAAAGGACTTCTTTACGGATTCATATATTTTAAGGCGTTAAAAGAAAAATCTGCTGGATTATTATTACTGGATTAAAGGGTTATATCTCCAGACGAGTTTTTATGCATTTATATAGATGTATTAGTTTATTAATTTACTCATTGTAATTGCTAAATTACCGTAAAGTTTAAAATTTGTAACAGGTGCAACGCTGATCCCACAGTGGAAAATAGACTGTGTGTTTGCTAGGGCTAGAGCAGCTGCATAACCGCCGTAACTCCATCCCCAAACACCCATTCTACGGCCGTCTATGAAATGCAGGTTGTCCCTGAGATACTCGGCGACTTCTAGTTGGTCGGAAACTTCAACTGTCCCCAAACGCTTGTAAACCTCGTGGAGGAGCTGGTATCCTTGACCACGACTGCCCCGGCCGTCAATCTGGATGACGATGTAGTCCTTTGTCCCGGCCAAGTACGAATTCCAGTCTACGTGCCACTTGTCTGTGACCAGTTGGGTCCCCGGCCCTGCGTAGCTGCGGAGAAAGTGAACTTTAATTATTGTTATAAAATATTTTTTAAAGACTACAGTTCGCAGTCGTGCGGCCGAGTTTCTCCGATAAACAGATCCTGTGGGGTTGGATAAAACATTCAAAATGCAGAACTCATGCGGCCGTATTGCGGGTTTCTTAAGGGGGGATATACATTTAGAATGACCAAAAAATTCAATTTTTTTTTTTGCATAAAAAGTTAGTAAATTTCCCGTAGAATACGCTCCTGAAACCCTTTTTTGGAAATTCGAACTCCAAGTGCTTTTTTTTTTCATCGTTCCCGGGATTGCTGATTAAAATGTAAGTACGATTTTTCGATAATTAAAACTTTCAACGCGTTTTTCTCAAAACAGCATTTTCGGAGTTTATGCCGGTAATAACTCGAAAACTAATTATCCGATTGAGCTGAAACTTATAGGATTTCTTTATTATAGTATTACCTTCTATATGAATTAAAAATTATTGTAATATTTTATTATTAAATATGGAAAAATGTGATAAAATGGCGGAGAAAATGTTGATTTTTTCGAAAAAGTTACGCCAAAAGTGCAAATTTGTTTTTTTTCACTTTTTTTTCAATTCATCTACTAACTGTGAATGTAATTAATGTAAATTTTTTTGATTTTTTGATTTCTGATCAAAATTGCGACCAGGAGAGCCGGCACAAGCAAAATACAACGACTTTTTCAACACCATCTAACGGCCGCCATTTTGTTGAAAAAAATTTAAAAAAAATATTTTTGTATACTACATGGATACACTTATAATTGTAAAAAAGTTTCGATTGATTTGAATAAAAACTTCCCCTTGAAAAAAATGTTCAAAAATGAGTTTTTTTCTTGTTCTAAATGTATATCCCCCCTTAACCCATTAACGACTAAGCGGATATTTCATAGTTGATTGGGGTTTCGTCTATAAAAAAGACTACGACCAACTTAATATTATTAGAGAAAAACATTTTCTAAAGTAAAAAGACCTGCTCTTTCCGAATCTGACGTCAGATTTGAAAAAAATGTTCACCAAAAATTAAATATGGCCGCCCAAAGATGCCTAAACTTGAAGCATCGACTGTCCAATTTTTTATAAATTTAGTATTAATTTATTCTTAGAAATGACGTTCTAAAGTTACTCATACTGTATCTTTGGAATTTATAACAATAACAGAGTACATAAAAATGTTAGTAACAAAAATTTTCAAGATGGCGGATCCAATATGGCCGCCAATACAAAAAACAATTTTCCTTTGCAAATTCAGAGCATGCAAGTAGTCATTACTTCTGTTTTTGAGGTCGCTGATTTCAAATTTCATATCAGATTTAATTTTTACAAAATGGCGGATCCAATATGGTCGCCATTACAATCAAAAATGTTTTCTTTGCAAATATAATGCATGCGGATCGTCATTATATGTACATGTTCTCGTGGTTGCTGATTTAAAAAATCGTATCAGTTTTTAATTTTATACATAGAAGAAAAACTAATCGACTGTGAAATGTCCGCTTAGTCGTTAATGGATTAAATATTTTAGATATTTTCACTCAGGTAGTTATGATGATAATGAGTCTTTGTTGACTAAAATGATTATTTATTTTTCTAAATTGGCTTAAGAATTTCATTCAGCTTAAAAAATGTTAGCTCTTACACATGGAGAATTGTTGGGTATCTAGTGATCTCTTCTTCTCGCAGAACTGGTGGCAGAAAGAGTTTCACCTGGGCATGGTAGCCCCCCGAGATCATCACGGGGAATGATTTTATTTGAGGTAGGGCCGTTTTGGCCACTCTATTCCTCAGCCTTGTGTTATTTTGCATGGTCGTCAGAAGTTCCAAGGGCTTGCCGAATTCCCTCATCGAGATGCTGAAAAGTGAGCTGGAAGGTATGTCGGGTCCTAAGCAGTTTATCAAAACATATCGAGCGCTGAGCGTGGGTGGGAAGGATGCTGTGTGGTACAGGCACGGTGATGGAGACGCCATCGCTTCCTGCTTCCGTTTTTTCTTCTTAGCAGTGGGTGGTGTGGGTGGTGGCAGCGTTTGAGCATCCTCCTCCCAGTCGTCGTCCCATGCTGTCACCAGTTTTGGAGGCGTTTTCGTTGTTGTTGTCCATTTACCAGAGGGCGGACCGGGTGGACATGTAAGGCACTGCGGCTGCCGCAGTGGGGCCCCATAACTGGGGGGAATCGCTGACACCCTGTACAAATGCTGCTGAGATGGCTTTCCGTCTGGCGTCCCTAAATAGTATCTGTGGATAAAAATAGAACATCAGGAGGGCCAATCAATTGACCAAAAGCCATCGACCGGGCAATCGAGACGTACATGAAGTTGTTCGTTTGGTCCCAATGGAGGATTTTATTCACTTCAAATCGACCGTGCGTCAGCGGGAGCACCCGCTTCTTGGCCACGTGCACGTGCACCAAGTGCCTGAAGTATCCTGCAGGAGATTTCGATATCGCTTTATATTAATAAGCCGAATGAACTGCTTATGGGTCGTGTTCCCCGAGATAACCACTCACAGGAGGTAACCCAAGAGCTCAGTGGCGTAACTATCAGTCGGGATAACTTGATTACGTTTAAGGCATTATATATGAGGTTCAGGGGCTTTTCATGGATTATTCACATATTTTTGTTAAATTTACTTTTTGTTAAACTTTAAACATTCATCAGTTAGTTTATTTAACGAAGTGAACGCTACTACTTATGGTATTTGGAGTGGACGGTCTGTGGTCAAATAATTGGTCTTTTCCATAATTGTGACGATAAATAAATATAAACAGATGAGTAAAACTAATTTTACAATTTTAGTCGGTGAGCGATCAAAACAGAAAATTAAAGAAAAGCACTCAATTGTCGCTGGAAATATAAATCTCGCCGGAGTAGGGTTCAAAAAAAAGGAAAGTGATCTTTCATCTAGGTTCAATTTTCGAACATTTGCGTCCAGGGTCCTATCTAGAGGCTCTGGGGCTTCGGGGCAGCAACTGATCGAGGGGGGATCTTTCGTTTAGAAAGTATCTTTAACATTGGAGACGTTTATAAGGATACTCTAGCGAATTCGGATGTAATCGTAATCTTTGAGCATTTCTAGTAGTATTGGAAACTTGACATTTTATAGGATTGGTATTTAGTGTTTAATATAAAATTTACGAAGTTACAATGTAGCTATTGTAAAATCAAGTGTAATATAGGGTGTCGCTATAAATAGTGTCAAGCGGAAGTCCAGAATAAGAGCACCACCAATTAATTATTCAAATAACTATGACAACAAATGTCGAACTGGTCTAAATTAAAAAGTGATTATTTATTATATTATATTATTATTTATGGCCAATGGAAATCGCGAAAACGGGATGATAACACAATCTAGAAAAATGTCCTTCACAATTATTGCACGTTCTTAATAAGTATAGCGTTCCATTATTCATCTTGTGAAAAAAGGTGTTGATTGAATTCTAAATTCTAAGGGTAGATGAGCTTTAGTTTGGATAATGCCTCGAATTTTTTGCCATATTTACGTTGCTCGCCATAAAACTCAGTGTATTTTATTTGTCAGATCAGACTAAATAATATCTATAAGAAGAAGTTTTTCGACACTTTGTACCATTTGCTAGGAATAGATAGTAAGAAAGTAGTCATTATTGAGAGGAAAACAAAAATTGTATTTAAAACTACACTTTTGTATTTAAGGACTCCTTACTTTTCTTAATCGAACTAAACACGCAACAGTGTTCGTCCCAGGTAGCTCTTAAAAATACATAATGAAAAAATGTAAATAATCTTATTCAAAGTTATGTTCTGTGCATGCTACCTGCCTCTTCCTCTTTTTTCGATCAGTCAGTACCTTACTTACTTAACATTGTAAGAGGAGGTAGAATTAAGAAGACAATACCAATGCAATCATTCCAGGTCGCCTTTATGCTATCTATGAGAAACTTTTGTTGACAGTTTCTCTCTCTAAATTCCTTATAAGAATTAACATTAACATTAACAGGTAGTAGTCCTGAGTTATCTAAAGGGAAATTTTGCTAGGTTTATTTTTGAGAACTTGTATATGGGTTTGAATTGTTAGAGCCTATTAAATTGTCCCTTCTTGCTATATATATACTTTATATCAAAGCACTTTGCTGTATCGCTGTGTGTATGTGTGCCGAACCACTTTACAGCTTGTAATTATAGAGGTTTCGGTCATGTGTGTCGTCCTTGTAAATAATTTAATTAAAACGCAAACATAAAGGTCGATTTTAATGCACGAAAATGCCCCATTCGTGTAGTTGTGATGTTGAAAATTTCGATAAGAGCCCGAAATATGCCTTTTTGGATTTCCCACGAGTGATAGTTACGTCGCTGTTTAAAAACTCGTACAAACCTGAGCCCCCGTCCCGCAGGGGAGATATAGCCACATACGATGAGGCATTAGCGGCAAAATGAGGCACCGACAAGACATCCACCCATCCCCTGCCATCCCCACTCACTCGATGTGTCTGCGGGGAAATTAATGGATTAGAGATTGCTTGCCTGTGAAATTCGGTCAGGCTAATCCTCGTTAAAGGGCTGAGCAGCCAAATTTCAGAGCACCCTCTTCTCCCTCAAATAAATAGTTGACTTAACACCCGTGGTGGGGAGGGGAAGAGGCTTCTTTCGGGTTGTGCTACTGACAAATATAAATGAACTTCGCCTAGAGTTCGGCGACCACTTACCTC
This sequence comes from Dysmachus trigonus, assembly GCA_949715965.1. NCBI lineage: Eukaryota > Metazoa > Arthropoda > Insecta > Diptera > Asilidae > Dysmachus > Dysmachus trigonus. The sequence continues at coordinate 68,351,388 of OX454321.1, read as the reverse complement.
GAAGCACTGGAACATGGGGCTTTTGCAAATCGTGACCACTGACAGATTTTGGGGCCGATTCAGCCACACCACACAGATCTCGGTCAGGCTGACCCACCGGGCGCTCGTGAAGTAGTGGTCTCTGGCGAGGGCATGAGCTGGGTCAGGGAACTATTTTTTTAACAACTGCCTTAAGGTAAAAACTTACTCATTGGCCAGAATTGGTGGAGGTTTCAGGTCTCTGATTCCGATGTTCTTTGGGTCAGCCAAATCGGCCACCCGTAGGGTCACTAGGGGGTTTGGGGTGCCCGGCTTAGGGTACCTGCAATAGTCAGTGCAGACAATAGAGAGAATATCTGATCAATATCTCATTTATTTCCCAGGGGAGCTTACCGTAAGGACCTTATCTCCGGGTAAAGGTATGCATTTCCGTTTTCGGGAGTTGTTGTCCCAAACCAGGCGAACTTCTGTTCCATTACCAGAGAATCATTGAAAGAGCCGTATAACATGAGGTGGCCATCATCAGACATCCAAATTGCTTGATTCGTTTTCACGATTTCCTCTGCAAATACAATTATCATTGGATATTCCCTGGGGACCATGGGGCTCTGGCTGCTTACTCACCTTCATACAGCCAGTCGGGTATTCCATTGTAGACAATTCCGGGTACAGCATCTTTAGTCACCTGGTAAACCTGCTCAGATCTTGGTCCCTGGGTGTAGTAGATGTCGTAGTTGTACACCATCACTATGGCGTTCCCCAGGGGTGTGAACTGAGCATAGTGCAGGAAGGGCCATGCATCCCCGTCGGTTTTCGTTGTCAATTTTATGCTTTCACTGAAAATCGAAACGAATATATACACTCGAATCACCCGAGGGAACAAACAACAGTGGCAGCGGAGCTGTCTGGGGCTCGGTCTCACCAACTTTTTGGCCAGTACTCACCTTGTTTGAATATCAAACACTGTATATTGAGCCAGGTATGAGAGCCGGAAAAGTTTTTGTACGTTATGGGCCAGCAGCAGGTATCTCTTGTCGGGCGATATTGAAAATTTGTAAGGCGACATCGTTTTCTGCAATTTAATTTTTTCCCTCTTTGAATATAGGCGGTTTCGATCATCTCCCAGTGATATTTAGGACTGCTAAAGCCATCGTGTTTTGACTAACCGTGCTTTGTGGCCTAATTTCGATCATAGAGCGCAATTTTTCTTGTTTTTCTGTGTGCGTGTTTTGATTTGAGCGATTTTTTCAAGTCGTAAACAGAGAATTATTTTCAGTTGTAGCTTTTCATGTATTAGGGTGTATTAGGTACTATTAGTCGATTTATGATATATAGAATCAGCTTTCTGTATTTCCAGCACAAAAATATATTGAATTTAAAGATTAGAATATGCTGAAATAGTGCTGAATTTCTGATTTGAATTTTGAATTTTTGATCCTGAAACGCTTGAGTCATTTATTTTAATTAGATATTGCGTAATTGTTTTCTATTTATTGTGTTAGTCTCTTTCCCCTTATAAAATTCTTCTACTAACGTAACAACATAAATTTTGAAACGTTGGTTATAGATATATAGGTTTATGGTTTATAGACTCTACAAAAGATATGTAAGGCTTTTTAATGTCATAACTATTTTATTGTATTCCAATTCCATATAAGGGTATTTCTTACCAAATTCCGAAATTAAAGTCCCGAGCTATTAGTGCTGAGTCACATGCACTTATTGTTGATGTAAAATTTTTATTCAAAGCAAGATAACTATATATTACTATTATTTCAAAAAACGAGACGTCATTCAATAAAAAAAAAGTTATGGTCAATTTAATGTCATGAAAATCATTCCCTCACGTTGTCCCTCAGTCCGAGTTAATTGATAAAAAAGCTGCCTTTCTCAAATAAAGCAATGTTCTTATTAATTAAATATTGCTAAAATATTCGAAAGATAGTGTTTATTGTATTTCAGATTATTTTTTTACGCTACGACAAATACACTAATCATAAAAGGATTTTAATTATCCGTCCTTTAAAATAAAATCATTTCCTCACTGTGTTACGAATATTCAGTTTTTGAAACCTAGGAACACTGTTAATAATGTCAATATGGCGAATTCTTGTTCAACTTCGCCGCGCGTTTGTGCAAGAATGCATTTGGTTGGGGAATGATTTATACAGTATTATAATAAACTACCTATATAGAAAAATGTATTTTTGGACTTTTTTATTATAGTTTCAACTGGTATTGTATGATTTTTAATTTTAAACGGATATCTCGAGCGATAAAAATGACACGACGAAAGAAGTTCCCTTATTTTGTATTTCTTTTAAACCCTTTTTTTATAATGTTATCAACAAAAATATAGAAGACCTCACATAGTAAAACTTTGGATTTGTGCTATAAAAAATGATTTTCTGAACACAAAAAATTTACATGTAACCCAAACTGAAATTTCGGAATTTGGTGAGAAATACCCATAAAAAAGAATTTTAATCCTAACTTATAATACTTAAGCGTTTTGTCTAACGTCTGTGTATTTGCTTATGTTTTTTTTTTCAGGAATACTACTGAGATGTTTATATAACTAGATAAGCGAGTTGTTGTAAAACACGAAACCTCTATTGGGGTTTTAAAGATTTCTCACTTTGGATCAGTAATTGGAAATTCAGATGCAATATGGCGACTGAATTCTATTTTAGACGATTTTAAATTAGCACGACCCAACCACGAAATGTGAAGGACATATTTTGATCTCTAAAGCGGGTTACTTGCGCTTCGACTTATGAGGGAAAAGTCTGCACCCACAAACATATGTACATACTTTAGCTGAGATTTTTTAAACTGGATCTGGAATTTTGTATTGAATTGAATTTTTACAATAGTGATAGATAGTAAAACCTTTTAATTTTGCTAAAAATATATTAAATTACATTGATTCCATTGCCCATTTTGCGTTAAAATATGAACCCAATATTTTTTTTAGTTAAATATATGAAGTTTGAAAAAATCATGGCAATTTGATATGTTTATTGCAAATTTTAGAAGTTTTGCTACAGGTAACAATGGTTAAAAAAAATTCAGTTCAATGCAAAATTCCAGATCTAGATCAGATCATTAAAAAAAACGCCGCTTTTGTTATAAAATTTCAATGTCAAAAAGTTATTTGGGATGATGGGCACATTAAATCCAAATATATATTCCAAGTTTAAAATTTCAACTCCTTCTAACCCACTGTACTGAGAAAAATATGGCATTGAAGGATTAAATATGCTCTTTTTTTATTATTACGTTTTGAAAATTGGTTGCGGATCATTTTAATATTTTATTTGAAACAACTATGGCACCTACAGGGTGGACCATCTAACGTTTGGAATTGGAACTATACGTTATTTTGGGGTTGGAAGGTTTGATGACATTTCCGATGTGACAGAGAGTTAGTTTTACGTTTGACAATTATGAGATGACCTGATAGATTCAAAATGACCTGATAGAGTTAAAACTAATGTATATACACACCGGTCGCAAGTGTGCATTAATGTATTGTAAGCCATGAGTTTAATGTATATGACCAGCTGTCTCGTCTGTAAGAAAATTATTACTATAGCATGTAGTAGGAAGCCAAACGTGTTAGCTTTCGAGTAATACCATTGTATTAAGTTCTTTAAGTCTGTATTGTAACATGCTCATTAAGTCGAATAAATGAAACTTCAGACTTCAAACTTCAGACATTTATGAAATGGGTCGCTTTTCGCTTGAACAAAGTTGGGAAATATTAAAAACTTATTTCCAAAGTGGTGAGTCTTCTTTTCAAACTGTAAGAAATTTACGGAAAAAATTTGACAAAAAGGATGTGCCAAAAACGCAGTTTGTGGATCAATTTGTGAAGCGAGTTCGTGAAACTGGATCGTTGTTGGATAAAACAACCCGTGCACGTACTCGTCCAGTGCGCGCAACCGAAAACATCGCTGCTGTTGCTCAGAGTGTGCGTAAACAACCATCAACATCAACTCGTCATCGTTCTCAAGAATTGAACATTTCACGCACTTCTTTGAGAAGAATTTTGCATAAAGATCTCGGTATGAATGCGTACAAAGTTCAATTAATGCAAGAGCTGAAGCCGCATGACCATCCGATGCGTTTTCGGTTTGCTCAATGGGCCGAAGACCGCTTGATCCAAGATCGGCAATTTTACCGAAAAATCATCTTTTCAGATGAAGCTCATTTCCGCCTCGGATGATACGTCAATAAACAAAATTGTCGTATCTGGGGCTCAGAAAATCCACACGTCATCGTGGAGAAACCAATCCACAACGAGTGATTGTCTGGTGCGGATTTTGGTCTGGCGGCATTATTGGGCAATTTTTCTTCGAAAATGAGTAAGGAAACGCCGTTACAGTGAATGGCGATCGCTACCGCGCCATGCTAAGCGATTTTTTGTTTCCCAAAATTGAAGAATATGACATAGACGACATTTGGTTTCAACAGGACGGCGCAACGTGCCACACAGCCAACATAACAATCGATCTTTTGCGCACTGTTTTCGGAAATCGCATAATCAGCCGAAATGCTGATGTCAATTGGCCACCTCGAAGCTGCGATTTGGCTCCGTTAGACTTTTTTTTTGTGGGGAGCCGTTAAGGACAAGTGTTACGCTAACCATCCAGAGACGATTGACGACTTGAAACGTGAAATCGAAGTTGCCATTGACGAAATAGAGGCCCAAACAATCGAAAATGTACTGAAAAATTGGACTGATCGAATGGGGTATTGTAAGGCTAGCCGTGGCAGTCATTTGAATGATGTTGTCTTCCATTCCTAAATGGAAAGGTTCAATCTTTCTAATAAACTCATAACTTTGAAAAAATATTCATTTGTTTTTTTTTATAGCCGATTCAAATTCCAAATCTTAAATGGCCCACCTTGTACAATATTATGTAAGTAATACATTCACAAAGTTAAATATTAATGCTACAACAAATGTAGGCAATAACCAGAATAAAATATTTTGTTTTGAGCTCGTTAAAATGTTGTTTTTTATTAAATTAAAAATGGATAATGTTAACTTCAAATTTAATATAAAACAGAATTAAGTTAATATGCCAAATCATATTTGAAAATTACTGAATTGATGTTGCTCCTAATAATTTATACAAGGTTTTTTTCTCTGCGTATGACAGTTTAGAGCATGGCAATCAAATAAAAAATGTATTTTTAAATTGGTGCCCTAATGACAGAAATCTGAAGTCGATATGATATGAAATGATCGCAGATTTCATTCCAGCCAGAGATCAGACTTTTTACGTTGATCAACTTGCGAACACACAGTCTACTTCAGTCAGTACATACTTTTGCTCAGATAAGTTGAAGTGTGTGTAGACTTTAACTTCCCCTAAAATGACACATTAACTGTGCCTTGAAACAATGACGATTTTATAATTTTTAGATAAGTATAAGTCTTATTTCCTTCTTTTAAATAATATTAAAAAAAAAGAAACAGGAAATATGGTAGATAAAATAAGTGGTAATTTTAGGTTAATTTCCCCTAAACAGAATACACATTAAAGAATATGTGAGTGATAATCAAAAGAACATAAAATCGTATTGTTTCATAGTTCTCAATTAAAATTTGATTCATTCTTAATGTGTTTGGTTAGTGTAACATTTCAGAATCTATAACTAAGGGTGAACAATCGAATTCGCTTGTATTTGATTAGATCATTAGGAAGAAAGCCACATATATTTCTAGTTTTTTTTTTAAATAGAAAAAAAGAGGGAGCTTAAATGTTATTGAATCTTTCTTAGAAATATGATATCAAATTTCAAGAAATTACTCCGGAGATACAAAAAATAATTAAATAAATCAAAGCCCACAAAGAGAGAGGACATCATCCGGTTAAGATGAAATAAATAGGCGAAAGCTATTCGGTCGTCGAATCGACTATCTTCAGAAGCAATTTACTTGTGGTTTCCCAGAGGTTTTGGGATATAGAGGGGAGGAGTCCGACGTTCCAAAAGAGCTCAAATGGCCAAACCGAAAATTAATGACTTGTGGCTTACAAGATTTCATTAAGGATCCTTCGATAACTGCGATTACTAAACGAACGTTGGGTATAATATATATTGATAAAATTTAATTTTGGCTGACTCCATTCAATCAAGAATACCACATTTAGGTCGTTTCATCTCAAACCCGCAAGACCGCAATCGATGATTTACACAAATTGGTCCAAACAAGATTATCAGGAATAGAGCCTCGTATTTTTTCGCATTATTTTTAGAAGCAGGGCCACAAAGCACGTGCAGTTAATTTACTACTTACGAATGTTGTATTTGACATTAAGACCCAATCTGATAAATTTCTGACGTTCAGCAAGCTTATGCCGCCCCATTGGTTTTGGTAGAGAAATTCCTCCGCTGAAATAGAGGCAAAAGGACGAGAAAAAGAAATGTTTAGGAAAATTATGAGGTTTTCCTTTTTTCATTCAGTATATACACTTCTCTGTAGCGAAGGGTGAAACAGGCTCAGGACGTTGAGGACATCGGGAAAAAATGTAGGGGCCACCGAGGCTCAGGAATGCGTGCAATTTATTAGCGATAATATCTTGGGCGACTTACCGCTTATCCATGTGCCATTAGACCTCATCGGCGAGAAATAACCGTCTACGACATCCTGGAGTTTCAAGCGTTGACCCTTAACCCGAGGTCCTTCATCTGGTGGCGTTAATAGTACCTATAAAGTATGGTTAAGTGTGATTATTGTATCTCATGCGGGAGAATGCCTTATCAAATTCCTTATCACATTTTTCTGGACAGTAAACCCAGATGTGAGAACATTTTCCAGATGGGCCTCGAGGAGAGAAGTTTGAAAATTGTTTTATATGAGACTTGTCTTTAAGATAAATATTTTAGTTCGGATGGGCAATTTTTCAATAGGTTACATTCCTCGCATATTTATTTATTTCGAGAATGTCCTTTTAGTATAAATGGTATTTAAATAATGTTTCAGACATTATTCATTGATAAATCTCATCAAAACCAACAATCAACCTTAATCGGTTAAAGACTTAAACCATCTTTGCACTTCTAGCACAAAAAGATATTGTTTTGATTATTTCGTATACAAATTTTATTTTACTATCATTAATAAATGGAAATATTTTATAATAATTTTATGTTATGTTGTAAATCGTGATAAGAAATTAAAATTTGTATACTTAATACTTGCGTCAAAAATTTTGTGTCACATTTCCCAAACGTCAGGGTATAGTAATCCTTTAAATAGGTCAACAAATAAACTGATTCAAGAGGGGTATGATTTTGTCTTTTTTATAAGATAATAAAATGGGATAATATCACTATCATCAGATTTATCATCATTCAAATAAGGTTAAATTATTCGAAGAATAATTAGTTAATATCGTAATTCTGTTTATTTTAGTCATACCGAATTTATTGTCAGTAAGACGTGGAATGTTGTCGGCAAAGGTGGTTTTGATTCATGACAATGCGCGGCCTCATGCATCAGCACGAACACAGCGAGAACTTCGTATTGAAAGCGGATTTTCAATTTTCAAAATTTGATGTTAAATTTGTGATTAGCGACTACCAAAACTCCTGTATACTGAATTTCATGAAAATCTGTGAGATTTTTAAAATTTGTTGTCCGCCATATTGAATTTGCCATTTTGAATTTTAAAAATTTGATTTTAATCTCATAATCAGTGAAGATAAAAACCCCTTGGTACAGAATTTCACGAAAATCTGTCCGATTTTCAGAGTTTCAGATTTTCAGAATCTGCACTATAGAAAATTCGCCATTTTGAAAAGGTTATGAGTGCTTGCGATCAGCAAAAAACTTTTTTCTGTAAGTTCACACATTCCGATTACCGTTGATCATAGTAAGAATTGCATTGCAAAACTCTACTGACTTGAAAAAACATTGCAAAAAACAAAAATTCAAATTTTTTGATACTTTCTTTCCAAAACGTCGTCATATTTAATTTCCTATTGGAAAAAATTCAAGTTTGACGACAGATTCTGAAAGAGCACACTCAAAACTAGTAAAATTCATGGTTTTTATTGGAAAATAAATGTCCTTTAATTGTAAAGAATGAGGTTTCAAACTGCACAAAAAACTTAGGTTCTTTGGGCGTTAATGGGTTAAGTGGGAAGTGTTTAGACATCCTCCTTAAAACCCTGACTTGGCACCAAGTAATTTTCGCTTATTCCCGAACCTAAAGGAATTTTTGTGTGGAAAACAGTTTGCAAACGATGAAGAGCTCAAACAAGAAGTGACATCCTGGCTCAAGTCTTTGGAGGTAGAAAAGTATAACATCGGAATTGAAAAATTGGTTCCACGTTACAATAAGTATCTTGACAGTTTGTAAGATTTTGTAAATAAAGTTTTGTGTTCATATCTTTCGTTTTTATTTAGCTATGCTAAATCGTTCTTTACTTTCTGGACGAGCCTCACATTAGTGCTAGTGAACTTGTAGTAACTTAAATAAACAATCAGAAACCTTCATCATATTGAAAACAAAATTTAATAATTTCCATCGTTATTTAAGTACAAGACATCGAAAATATTATAGTTTTGGTTAGTTTTATACCTTCTTTATATTACCTTAAATATCCAAAATGCATTGAAAGAAAAAAGCTACACCGATTTTCCTTTAAAGAGAAAAATTATTAAAATTCACAAATTATTGCCGGACTTTTGCGCACAGCTGCAAAATAGGAAGCCGGGCGTTTAAGTGTTAATATAAATTTTGCACTTCAACGACATGAATTTGACGTTGACCGTAGCTCACAAAATAAAGATTAAAACTTTGTTTGTTTAAACGTTCGTGCACGTTTTCATGTAAAACACCAGTGGTTTAAGAACTTGTTTGTGAGTTAAACTAAACTAAGTTTTAAACTTTGACGGAAAAAAACCGGCATAAAATATAAAATCGAATCTATTCTTGATCTAGTTCATTTGCTGACCCATGTTAACAAAAACTTTTTTGTTTGTTTCGATTAGAAGTTTTAGTGAGTAAAATATGCAAATACATTTTGTGACATTTACATGTATACCTATGTATATATAAATACACAGTATACCGTCGGTCCCATTAAGTGTGAATGAGTTGCTAGTGATAAATTTCCAAAACGAGTGCGGGTGCTCGTTAGGAAATTTATTTCCTGTTCTCTCTGAATAATTTATTACATTTTGGTCCAGCCCTCTCGTCACGAAGTTAATTATCGGAAACAAAAGGTTCGGTCCTACTTACCACTGAAGTGACAATCAAAGCGAGGACAATGAATATCACAAGAAGGGCTATAAGGATACCTCTCCAATTTCTTTGGTTCGGGTTGCGTGATACTAACTGCAATTAGACAGAGAATAAGTCGCTTTATTAGAGTGGGGATGCTTCTAAATCCCAGAATTTAATTAAATACTCAGTCAGAGAGAAAAAAAAAAAAACAGAAACCAACAAAAACGAAAACGTAAACAAAACATACGAAAGGAAGGAAACCCAGAGCATAGCCCTCAAAATGCCATTCGGGTAAATAGGGATCAGGAAGGACGACAGGCTATCCTGGGAATTTCTGAAAAGCCCTGGAAAAAGTCGTGACTGCTCACAAAGGCGATAATTCAGGGCAATTAATTTGGGAAATAAAAACTTAAATTAAGGAGGCCGCCTTTTGGGGCTTCAAAACGAAACAACCCTCTCAGTGAGTTGTTTTCGCCCAACTGCCTTTTCTAATTGTGCCAGTTTGAAACTCCTTTTGAAATCTTTAGATCGTTAAGCTTCCACCAGTAGGCGTCTGGGAGTTTGGAGGACAATTTGTATTCATTCGGCGACTTCCCGTGCTGATTTGGTTTAAAGGATAATTTTCGTAAGTTAAAAAGCCTTTTGGAAGTAAACACAGAAGCCTGATGGTCCTCCAGCTTTGTCATCCAGATTCTGTTCGCACCCGGTACCCGGTCTCGCGTCCTGGTTTTTTTTCCCGGTGCGACAGAACGTGCCGCGCTGTGCGATAATTTTGTAACTTTTTAGAATGCACGACGAATCGGCTGAGTGAAATTTATGCGTATTTTAGAATCACTTTTGAATTTATGATCGGTGGAGAAAAGTAAATCGAATTTAAAACATATATTTTTATAACTAATCAAAATCTAATTCTCTTAATTCTTTGATATAAATTTAAATTTACAAGCAGGTTTTGTTGAAGTCTGTGGCTACCTTTAGTTTGCTCTAAATATTTCAGATATAATTTATCTTGGAGGCAAAACTTATAGGTTGGTATACTTATATTATATAAAATTAACTCAAAATATTTAAAAACTGTTTACAACAACGCTTTTATAAATGTATTAAAAAAAAAAAAAAAGTTCAATTGATACTCATGTCAGGGGAGTTATGAAGAAAAAGGTAATCCGTTATTCGTTGGCGTCCGCCATATTGGATTATGAACAATATTAGATATACTATATTCCATTGTCTCCGGACTTATACCCGTGTGCAAAATTTCAAAGTTCTAGCTTCATCACAACTAGTCAAAATTTTGATTGCAAGATTTGTCCCGGACAGAGAAAATGATTTAATAAAAGCATTGTTGAAAGTTGAAAGGCCTCTACATTCAGGTTTACTACATGTGTCTGAAAAAAAAATCGGACATCACCAAAACGATTATTTCTTGTTAATAACTTGATTATTTAAAAATAATCCCTGGAATATCAAAGTCAGTCTCATAATTCACTTTACTGCTTTGAAGGGAGAACATAAATTAAAGTCTTTTTCAGAACAGGGAAAGTAATTAAGATACTTTTCGGTGTATCCAAACTCGTCAAAATATCAACACAATGAATAACAAAAGTTTAACCCGTTGTGTTGATATTTCTTCGACAAGACTTTATCAAGTTAATTAATTAAGTTAATGTGGTAATGCAGGCATTTACCAATTTAAATAAGTTTATCCCTAAGCGATGTCTTTTCACACAAAAGTTAGAAAATTAAATTTGTTTACTAAGCTATGGAAAAATATCGTTCTTAAAAGAAAATTTTGAATATTTTTGTGTTGGTTACAAATTTTCAATACATACATTTCCGATGTGTGTTTGGATTTCATGGTACACACTTTCTACATATACGTCTAGTTTACTTTAACAATGGACCAATTGCATCTAAATTGACTCCTAAATTATATTCTTTTTTCTAGCTCTTTTTTGTAGGGGTAGTGTATTTTTTTTTGCATTTTATTTTTATGTTTGTATTTGAAACTAAAACTCTTCAAGAGTATCCAGGTAAAATTTTAGGTCGATTGGAGAAAAACTACCGGAGATATAGTGCCTCGAATCTCCCGCCGTTAGAACAACTCAATGAGCTATTAAAACTTTAAACGCGTTTTTCTCCCACTTCGAATGGTCAAAGTCGGTTGTAACTCAAAATTTACTTGATCGATCTTAACTCCCACCAGCGAGGTAGTACGGGTTATTAACCCCAAGTTTTCCATGAAATTCTCGCTTTTTACCCCTATTTCGTAAACAACAGGAGGTACAGAAAAAGTGAATATGACAAACTTGTAAGAAATTCAATTTCCTACAAAAAAGTTGTGAACACCAAATCGCTAACATCGATATTTCTTGAGATATTGGGCTTTGAAGTTGAGGTAGAATGGAATTTTCATGGATTATTGAGCTGAATTGTAGAAACACTACCCCAACTTCAAAGCCCAATATCTCAAGAAATATCGATGTTAGCGATTTGGTGTGCACAACTTTTTTGTAGGAAATTGAATTTCCTACAAGTTTGTCATATTCACTTTTTCTGTACCTCTTGTTGTTTACGAAATAGGGGTAAAAAGCGAGAATTTCATGGAAAAATTGGGTTAGTGACCCGTACTACCTCGCTAGTGGGAGTTAGGGTTATACTGCAATGGACACTTTTGTAGAGCATTCAATTCTGAAGAAACCCTACCATTGACCAAGATTATACCATAAAATGCCTCCGAGCTGTAGAGTTTTGAAGAAAAATAATCAAAGTTTACGTGTATTTTATATGGGAAATCTTTATACGCCTTAGTCTAGTACTTAATATTAATATTAAGGACACCAATTTTCAGGGAATTTTTGTTTCGATATATGCCACAAAATTTCGAGGTGGGACTGAAAAAAAAATAATCGCGATAAAAAAGCACCCTAATATCACAGACAATAAGACAATTGTCTGTGCTAATATACACATATTAATAAATGCATTCATACATATCAAATGTTAACTACTTTGAATTAAGATGCATATGTGTATACCTTCAAAAAATTATCATATTGTAATTGTCAATGGAAAAACTTATATTATATATACATATATTTTATATTTTTAAGTTTGTAAAACATCGCTTTTAAATCACTGAGGTAAAAATTCAATTCAATAAATTCGATTTTAAAATCAAAGGTCCAAATGTTAGGGTTTCATGCTGTGATAGTATTCGAATCATTCCAATTAAAAAAAAAAAAACGGAGACTAGTTTGAATTGAAAAAATTGACCTATTTGAGTTAATATTATATACTCGTTTTTTTTTTTTTTTAATTTTCAAAACGATTTTATTGAATTAATATATTGAAAAATTACCTCTGTGTTTTGAAAATGGTCTTTTTAGAAAATAAAAGAGTATATTATTTTGGCGATCGTTTTAAACAGCCTTTTCAGTTCATTTTAAGGGGTAAGGCGTGAAAAAATTAGTGTTTTAAATAATTTGTAGTAGTAGTAGTTTAATTTATTTTATAAAACAAATAATACAAAGTTATTACGTGGTGTTTTAACTTTATTTTTAAAAAATTTTAAAAAGGAATATTTATTGTAGACTAAGTTATCACCATATTTGTTGCACCTCGTCCCACAAGTCAATCTCTGCGGTGAAAATCATACTGTTTTAATGGTTCATTTAAAATCAATTAAACAAACAAATATCATTAGTGATCGAAATTTGTTTTTTTTTTTAAATAAACCAAATGGTGGCCTTTGATAATTTTCAAGTTTTTCAAGCAAAAAGCACTAGTTTATTGTTTATAAAAACTATAAGTTAAATTAAAAAGGAAAATCCTTCGATCAGGCACTAGCTTTTTATGCCTTCAATAAGCTGTATAAATTTCATTCAAACCCTTTGAGTGGTTTTTAAATTACAGCTGTCACCGACTTTGAAAACATAGTTTCGAAAAAAAAACTCATTTAAAGTTTTACACTCGATTTACAGCCTCCCATCGAGGGACGGAGAGTCCTTCAGTAATTGTAGGATATCTCAAAAACTATTCCTTGGATTTACTTGAAATTTTCAGACAATATTTTCAAAACATTATACTTCAAGAAAAGGAAAAAACAATTTTTTAAAAATCCTGACTACCCTTCTTAAATTGAGAATATAACTTTTCAGCTACTACTATATGTATAGTATGTTACAGTATGTAACAAATTAGTTTTTAAGGGCATGATATTGCAACTATTGTAATAATGCCGTATTTTGGTTTCTTTTCTCATTTTTAAATCGATTCTTGCATGTATGGGAAAGTGTTATGATTAAATTCATATTCGAAACGAGAATACCTTGATACCTGGTAAATACGGGGCTTAGAAACATAAATATTTACGTTATATCTTTTATTGAACATTTATTTAACTTGTAACATTTCAGTTCTTTATCATTGGTATACAATGTTAAGTGTCCTTTGAAGTTTTTCTTCTTACGATTTAAAAAAACAGCCTTACTTGTCTTAAATTAATTAAAAATAATTAATATAAGTAAGTAACAGCAAAAAATATAAATTAATGAATATATTTTTTTTTCCTCATGTTGCCCTCTCTCTATTTTTCGTATAATATTATTACAAGCGGAATATTTTCCAGATGCAAGAGATAGTAGGAGACGGTGTGGAAAATCTTGCAAAAAAAAATTTCCATAAATTCCCTACGGAGGCCGTCTTCTATGCTTTCTCAGTTATTCATGAAGACCTTTTCTAGACGATGTAAAATAAAGTCTGAAAAGAAAATGTCAACACTGCAAAAATGTCTTCTTTTCTTGAAGTCGAATCATTTCTTCGTTTTTATTTATGAATAACTCTGGAGCGTGCCGTTTATTTATAAAGCAGTTACTTCTGATTTTACCGATATATAAATGTGTTTTTATGGCGATTCGGTCCTTTATTGTTTTTTTTGGAAAGGCTGGCAAAACAGGCCTTTGATTTGCACATGATTGCGGGTTAATTTATACAATCGACCCCCCCACCCTAAAAACACTTTCGGGTTTGAAAGAGCCCTACTATTTGGCTCTTGAATATTTTATCATACCCGCAGTTTAAGGTTGATTCTGTTTACTTGGGTACGAACGATTTGACATTTTTCCTAGGATCGGTTATATTATATTCCGAAAATTGGAAGAAGTTTTAATTTTATTGGAATATATCTTTAAAGCTGGAAATAAATTTTCATCCTTCGGTTATGATTGATTTCAACAAATTGAAGCATTGTGTGAGAAGGAAAATATTTTCTTTCCTAATAAGAGAATTTCGATAGAAAGAATTTATTTATTCAAAAAAAACCTGCAAGAATAATTTTTAAGCAAAATATCCAGTCTTAGAGTTTATTCCTTTTAAATATGTATTACCTCGGTAAAGAAAAATATTTTCAATACTCATAACTTCTGAAGTGAATTTGTTATATTTTTATTGGAAGATTATATTATGTTCAATCCGAACTTATTACAGTAAGGCAATGAATATTTAAAAATATAGGAATCAGGGCTGTCTCAAGCTATGCAGAGGCATATTGGGTCCCTTTTAGAAAGCTAAAAACCTTCAGCGTCTCACGAAAGTTTTGGGACTCGTCAACATTTAAAACACTTTCAAGTTTTTCATTTCATTTAATAAAAAAAGTGAATAGTTATTATTATAAATAAAAAATTAACAAATTTCCGTAGTATCTCTTAATTTCCTCCTCACAAAAGTACTGGGACTTTTGCAACTGAAAACATCAAATTACAAGAGAATTTGTTATACCTACCCAAATTCTCTTCGACTTTACTAGGTGAAGTTTATGCAGTTACACCAACACACGGTTTCGGATCCCGAGGTTTCTGATCTATATGCATCTTGAAATTATGAGGACGAAGAATCAATCAAATAATTAGTGGGATTCTGATCGATCATCCAGCCAGACCAGCGAGGGATGTGAGTGCATTTATTTAGTGCAATCGTTCACTAAATAAGTGAAGTGTAAAATACAGTATTTTATTTACTTTTATATTTTTTTAATTTTACGCAAACATTTTTAATTTCCATTAAAAATGTGATTTTATAATTAACAACTTAATGAAGCATCTTGATGCTGAATTGAGGTCCATCATACAGCAGAAATACACTTTTTGTAGTAAATTGTTGATTTGAACAAAATATTTGTTTATGATATGAATTTTAAAACTCATCTAGCAGTAATTATAGCAGATTTAAATTCATGCCTTATAGTGAGCTGTTGCCTCGCACAAAACGCGCTTTCGGTTCACACTTCGATCTTCAGCCACTAGATGTATTACAAGGAAACGTTCTCAGGTGTGTCTCACCGATTTTGATAAAATTGAAATATATTATAGAGTATAGAAAAATAAGAGACACGTATTTTTTTTTATCTGCGGATACGCACATTTAGGGGGTGAAAACCACCCTTAAAGTTTACCCCCATAAACAGTTTTCCCTAAATATTTCAAGTTCTAATGAATTTTTTCGAATGAAACAAAATGGAAATGATGTCGCTAAATATACTAACCTTATGTAAGTAATCCGGTTCCCGGTGGTGGCAACTCTTATTTTTTATTGCAGAAAAACGATTTCTTTTTTATAGTTTTGCGTCACAAATAACAGTTTTAGTTAAAAATCATTGAACAATTTTTTTTATATACGATTTTGAATAATAAAGTTGACGTGAAGCTCCTCAAGGAGGTAAACAACCCCTAGCACTGATACATAAATGATGTATATTCTTTCAGACATCAGTTTTTTCGTGAAAACCAGTATTTAGGGTTTTTTGGAGTCGCTGATTACGAATCCGATGTTAAATTTAAAAATTCAAAATGGCAGACAAACTTTTGAAAAATACACCAATTTTTATAAGAAAAAAAAAACCATAAATAAAAGTGCCCCTAAATGTGCGTATCCGCAGATAAAAAAAAAAAATACGTGTCTCTTATTTTTCGATACTCTATAACATATTTAAATTTAATCAAACTCGGTGAGACACACCTGAGATCGTTTCCTTGTTAGATAAATGAGTCAAATATTCTTGAGATCTCAATAAATTTATTACTACTATTATTAAGCCAAATATCAAAGTGCGAGGAGAAAGCTTGAATTGCTGATGATGTGAACTTTGTAACCCAGTTTTCAAATAAGGATAAGATGTGTGTAGTTTATTCCAAATCATCTGGTGCGTTTGCTCTTTAAGGGTTTAAAACAAAAGTTTAATAGACCTTTTTAAAAATAAAAAGCATTGTGTTTTGTCGACAAATTGATGGTGTTTAATATTTCTAATTAAGTTTCACAAATAAAATCAATAACCCAGTATCACAAAAATCGTTGGATTGTCTACTTAAACAAATACCACACATATATGCTAAGTAAACCACTTTTATACTTATTTTGTCATTTTAGGCTATCCGTCTAAATAGACTTTTGCTTTTGTGCAAATAATGATAAGTGAAGAGATATATGTATACTATATATCTATATATGCACTGCCGTATACGATAACCAATAATATCGATTAAGCAGTGAGGATCGGTTGCATATCAGGCAATATCTTTATCGTGCGGTATCATATACGGTTTTCCTCAATAGCAACGTTATTCTTTGTAAATATAATATCTTTATATATTTATTTATATATAAAAATCTCGTGTCACGATGTTTGTCCGGGATAAAATCCGAAACTACTAAACCGATTTTGATAAAATTTGGCTCATTATGTGTAGTTTGGTCCAACTTAAAAGATAGCATAGTTTTTATCTCGATTATTGACCTCAATATCTTTTTATTGCACATTAAATGTTTATTATACTACTTCTATACGTTTCTAACAGATGGCGGTGACAACACTTCATTATTTTTCGATATTTAGGGTGGGTAAGCATCCAGTATATGGCGTCGTGTTTCGATTTCTTGACATGGCGTCTTGTGTCGATTTCTTAAAAAAATTTGTTTATGTTTACAACATAAGCGTGCTTTTTCAATATTTTGTGTATCATTTTTATAATTTTTCTGTGTATTGTATAGTATAATCATTGTGCTGTATATTGTTTGTATATTATTATTTTCAACAATCAAATAATACAACAAATCTTTGTATATAATTTTTTTTTCGTTGATTTTCGTAACATTCAAGAAAACGTTACGATAAATTCTCAAACGTGTAAGTATTTTTGCTTGCTTTCCATTTTTTATTTGTATTTTATTCCAATTATTTAATCTGTTAATTGTTAATCAATTAATTAATTAAATAATTGATTGTTAGTTATTTTATTATGTGTTATTTAATTTAAATATAATAATTATTAAAAATAATTATAAATTAACGTTAGCTTTCTCATTCATAAAATTCAATTCCTATATGTAGTACTTAATGAATGAATCATTAATGCATACTATAGTCAAATATGAGATGTATAAAATAAAAATGTTAACTCTCTTAAATTCTTTACCGAACACTTTTAAATTTGGCGTAACGTTCCATTCTCAATCCCATAGGTTTTTTGATCAGCTAAAACGTTTTTATTTTTATCAGTGAATATTGATTTGACTGTATTAAAAAGATTAGGATAAAATTAATTCAACGTATTATAGCTACTTAGCCACAGCAACGCGTGGCGGGTCTGCTAGTGTTATATATGATTTATTAATAAATATTTTTAATAAAACAGATACCAGGAGCTTTTCAAGATGTAAGCTTTTTGACAGAAAAAAATTGTGGATCCTTAAAAATTTCCTTCAAAAGTCAAGAGTAAAGTGATAAATGGCTAAGTAAATAAATAATTTAATATAAAAAAGTCGGTAATAAAAAGTAAAAAAGTATATGGTAAATTCAGAATATTTTGCAGAATTATTATTTAAATTTATCGAATTGCAAACACCGATAAGACGAGTAGATACGTATTACATAACTTTTTTTTTCTAAAAGTATAAATTATATATTTCTTTGAAGAGTCCGAAATAACCGTAAATTATTTTAATTATTTATCAAAATTACAAATACAAATTATCATAGTTAATTAAGCTTACTAAATATTTTAATCGAAAGCTCGCTTTAAAAGCATATCAAAAGTAATTCGAATTATCCAATTGCTAAAGCTTTAATCTTCTTATGCATATTTGAATTCAAATGAAAGTAAGGGTTCAAAGGAATCGTGATATTTCACAGCGTAGGCAAATTAGGTTTATGGAGGGTAAAAGTAGGCAAGTTAATATTGTGTGGGAGAACAAATCGATTTGAGATTAATTCCCAAATGAGCAGTATGCATTGGCTTCATAATCTAAATTCATAGAAGAACGCAGCAGACTGAATATTATATTGATGATAACCCTAAAAAGATTAGAAATAATTTAAAATTCAAAAGGTTGAATATCAATCCCAAAAGCGTTTTCTATGAATGGATATTTATGTAGGAATATTTGTGGTTATAAGAGTAATTTTTAAGCATTTACCAATTGGCTATCCTTTTCTAGAAAATGCGTTTTTAACATTTAAGACCCTTTTATATAAATTGATTTTTTTTTTCAGCACAGACAAATTTAAATTGAGTTTTTCTTCATTTTTAGAAAAAGGGTTTGTAATATCCTTCTTTCCTCAATGCGGAATTGCTAATTTTAATTTGTCTGACTACATAAAAGGATAAGGTCCCAAAAAATGTGCGATACGTGCAGCAATGGATTTCCATATACATATTTACAATTCTATTGCTAAAACACATTAATGAAACAAATCGTGTTGTCTTCCGGAGTCATTTAGAAAGCCTGAGTCAGTTTGCAGACTCTGAAGATTAATGCGTAAAACTTCGTAGTCGACAGAGCAAATAAATCTAGAGAAAACTCGTTAATCACACTAAAATATGTGGACAGAGGGTTTGTTCAAATTAACATTATGTGACTAGCACAGTGCCTCATAAGTTTGGTAATAGTATAAATTAATCTTAATTTGCATTTAAACTCGTTTAACGGTATGTATTATGCAGGACGTTTCGTAACCATGTGTTCCAACATGTAGTACAACGAGAGTCCCAAAAAATAAATATTTTAGTATCCTAGAATGTGAAGAATAATTTGAAAAGATCTCCGAAATATAATTTTCAGATTTTTGTGTTGTGAAGTTTTTATTCGAAAATTAATTCACTTTTCTCCATTTCTGAAAGCAGGGGATTTTGTAAGAAAAACATGAAAATTTACCGGAAAAGTGATGATAAATATTTTTCTAAAGAATTTAAGCTATGGAATCCTTTGGGCGTGGGTTTTCTTGCATTTTGCAGTTTTTTGCTGAGGAAATATTAACTTCTTTTAATCTGCGCTACTATTTAAAGCGTATATGTTAATATTTAAAAAAGAGTTTCATATGTTTTTAGTTATATTTAGACCAGTTAGGTAAGTATATGTATCTACACATAAATACACATTTACAAATGTTAATTTTGGTATTATATAATTTTTCATTTCATTATTCCTGTCATTTTAGGATTTTTGTAAAAATTCATTGCCATCAAAGGTCTTAGGGCTATATTTTTGTATTATAAAAAAAATTTAAAAAGTCCAATGAGGATTGATGATCACTTCAAAAAATATAAGAGATTAAATGTAAAAAAATCAGTTTATCGCTAATATCTTCGCTCGTATTGGTCGGATGGTATAAATAGTTATTTATTTTTACACAAAATATAGGTCGTAAATTTTTGTATAAAACTGGTTTCTTGTATTTTTCTCAAATCTGAAGTGAGGATTCCGGGAGAATATAAGGATTTTCTTATTTTGACGAATTATAGGATGTCTCACTGACTACTTGCTCTGTTCTTGAAGCAATAGTTTTTTGATTTTTAACTGATTTAAAAAAAAATTGATCATTCAATTCGTTAGCTAATAATTTTGAAATACGTGAAGCGATTTCGATTATTATTTTGTTGTTGAATAGCGTACGTATTTTGAAGGGTACGTAATACCCCATAGTAGTACTATGCGGGAGTGTTAGGGTTGCTGATATTCCAAATATGTTGCGAGATTTTTCATTCATTCAAAATTCCACAAACTCGATTTATTATTGAAAGTACCTTTTACGTACGTGTTAATGGCAATCGTTAAAGGGAATGAGAAGAAGTGTAAATTAATAGCAGGAAGAGTAGTTTTGTATTTTTAAGATTTTATTTAATAACATTTTATTACATATTAAAGCCTAATTATACAAACAAAAAGAAATGGGAATTCCAAATTTTCTGATATTTATTATTGAGCATATTGTATGTACATGTTTTTGTTTTTTTGTTTGTTATGAAACATTACTACTTAATGGACATTATAGTTGATAGTTATCAAAAGTAGAAATTTGGCTAATTATAAACTTTTGATGATTTAATTTAGCCCAAAAATACTTCAATATGTTTCAACTGCGCAAAAATTTCTAGTTAACAAGATTTGTAAATAACGTGTAGAAAGTCAACGAGGATATCGTGCCGGCATTGCCAGATAATCGAAGTAAAAGGTCATGTAATATAGGTTTTTTTCAAAAATCTTGCTTTCTATAGCCCGAACATTGATTGAGGTTATTATCAAAATTGTAGATCTTTAAATTCCCTAAAAAACAGATTTAGTACAATGTCTTCGTACAACCAACCATTTTCGTCTTATGAAGCGGAGAAAGCATAGAGTGTACAGATATCCCTACTATAACACGGTTTCCTACAGCAGGGTTTTGTAATTGGTTTCAAAAGTTTTTTGGAACGCTTTCCTTTCTCACATAACACGGTTTTACACAACACGACAATTTCTTGGAGTCTTTCTACCGTGTTATAGGAGGGTTACCTGTATACAAATTTATTCTTTTCCACATCACCTTGTCGCATTTGTTTCACATGGTTTCCCCAGTAAGCGTAATCCATGGTATACAGATTGTAATAGTTGCATACTGTTAATATTATTTGATATTTTTAATTGAATACCCTATATAAATTCCCTACTATACCACATACATTACAAGAATTGGATTATTAAATTTGCGTATGCTATGTATATAGGATATTCGATGTTATGTTTTATCTCATTTATAGTAGCTACCTAAATTCATCCTTTCATTTTATAAAACTGTTACAGAGGGGAAAACAACAAACTCGATTTATAAACAGCTTCTGCAACTGACGTGAAACAATAAATCTCCAAGCTGGCATTTTATACGTAAATATTTTTCGCATTCAGTTAAGTTTGTCTGGTTGTAACAACATTTTTACACCAACTGTGTATTCTAAACAGTGGAAAACAAAATGATTTATTTACCAATTGTTTCCCGGCAACAGAATATTAAAACCAATTCTCTGCCCATTTACTTTAATGGGGGAGAAATGAATTGGTTTTAGTCTGGACGGCAGTTTGGGCACTTTGAAATTTGGGGCTCAAATTGGAAAGCTAATGTATTCTAAGGCCCCTCTTTTTTTCCCAGAGCTCTAGTTACTCAGTTAATTATGCTTGTAATTAACAAAAATTTTAATTTACTTTTCCTCGTGCTAAAATTAAGCAGAATGTTCATTCCGGCTGGGTTCGACAGAATTAAGCGGTCTGTATGCTGAAATTATTTAAAAGTACGGTCAGAGTGGTGCGGAGGGATGGTAAGAGGATGGTGTATAAGGACTTAAAAAGAACTTGCTGTGCAGCAAACAAATCTGCATGGAAATGGCGCAATAATGTAGTCGTACTAACCCCGGTGCAAAAAGGATTAAAGTCGACTAATTAAAAATCTTTTGGGGGAAAAAGAAAAGCCGCCGGCTGGTACCCCTTTTCACAAAAGCCCTAAGTCCGTTTGTCGGAGCCCCCGGTGCTCTGCAAATAAACGAGGCGCTCCCCGGGCACAAGTGCATTTAGTGAGTGGGCATGAATACGTAAATCCAAAACTATAAACCATGAACACCGGTAGCACCCCAAATCCACTCGTGCAGTGCTCGAAATATGCAACTGTTGTATACGCTCGAGCACTTACTGAATTTATGCCATCATGCCCAAAAAAAGCTTTAAGGTAAATTGCAGGTAACACACCTCCCTTATCCCGTAGCAGTCCTACAACTGTCGTTGTCGACATGGCCCCACTGTCGTGGGTAGATTGTCGACCGGTAGAAAACCGAAAGGAATAGGATTCCAGCTTCAGACTAACCCGAGATGATGTATGTACGAATGCTTGTCCTGCATCAAGACAAGATGTACTATGCCAAGCCGGGAAGTCAGCTTTGAGGCTTTATATGCCTGAAAAACGCTTTCTTCCCTTCTCCATGGCTGAGATAAAGGTTAACAAGTTGAGGCGGCATACATGACGAACCGACATCCCCGACCGCCCAACTCAACCCCCATAAAAATCCTCAGACCGAGTCGATGAATAAATTTGAAAATGTCTAAGACGTGTATGGGAAGCTTTCAACTGCCATAAATTGTTCCATGTGCGATATTATGGCGCACTCCTCTGGGGAAATATAACTTTTGGGTGGGCTCTGGCGTAAATATAGGGACAATTTAATTTAAAAATATTCCAATGCCAATAAAAAGCCCAGCTCACATACCCATTCCAGTGTCGGAATGCCGTAAGGTTCTCGAACAGGTCCCCAGCAGTTTACAGAACCATTAAAGGGTGGCATACACTGCGGCATGGAATTATGATCTACAGTATCCCTGCCAGACGGAAATTGCCTGCTGTAAAGTGAAATATTTCCGGAGAAGGGCAACATTAATGGTGGTAGTGGTGGTGGTGGTGGTGGTGGTGAAGAGTCCCTCAACTTGTTCTCCACCATTGCATGTGCGGCCTTGCGTTTCAGAAGGAAACCGGGGAGCCGCACTATAGAAAAACCCCATACATCAAAAAGTTCACAGAGCAACTTTCGATTAAACACGAGAAGTCCATAAAATGGGACTATGAATGGTAAAACAAGGGGAGAAAAGAAAAACATTGCTAATACAATTAGTACTTCAATTCTCAACAATTCTCCCCTCCACCCGCCGCTGGTATAAGCGCATAGGGTATAGAGAAAATATGTTGAACGTATGTACATATGTCAACAGTGCTGTAACTCAGGTCCTGTGGGATGAGATACTTTGATATGAATAAGGTAAACGTATTCTCTATGTCGCAAGTGACTGACAGTTATTCCCTTAAGCCGCCCTTTCCTCTCACCACTTTTGTCTTAATCAGAAATGCTAAGCAAGTCAGAGACAAATGTCTGCCAGAGAGAAGACTTCCGATGCTTTTATAATTTATATTCCCTACATACCACCCACAAAACTCATGTTCTGAGAATTTTTTCTTGAATTCTCTAGAAAATGCGATTTTTCAGTCAATGGAGCATTGAAAATTTTTTTTCTAGATCAATAAAGCTACGTGGACATGTTCCACTGACGGGATATTTCACCAATCTCTGGCAGATAAATGTATGTACATATTTTTTGTTATCTGTCCAATCTTCAAGTTAATAGAATAAAAATTGAAAATATTCAAAAGTCTTGAAGATAATGATTTCAAAATATATCGGATTTGGATATTTTTCAATGAATTTGAACCTTTCCCTAACGAGGTATTACTTCCATATTTCACGAGGGTTCAACTCAAACAAATCCGGGTGTGACCTAAATATACAAAGTGGTAATCATTTCCGGGCGGTTGGCCTTTAGATCTAAATGAGCTACTTATAAAGTGAAGAGGGGGACGGAGGGTTATAACACATAAACAAGGAGTAAAGAACTTCCGACAATTAGCAAATCGTTTACGGCTTTAGGAATTGGTTTTGCTTTTCCGCGATAATCTCTGCGCGCTCTGTTATGGGCTTATGTGCCGAAAATAACTGTGATTTTTTTTAATTATAATATACAGGCAGTCCTTGGACTTATATCCCATGTGAGGTTCCCAAAATATGCGCCGAATGACTCGGATCATGCATTTCCATACATTTCTATATAAAATAAAGAAATAAGGGCTTTAATTGTATGTATATAACTTCCTTTAAATATGAAATAATTAGTGAGTAATTTATACATACTACAATATTTGGCAATTATTTACACTATTAATAAAATAGCAAATATTATAAAAACTAAACTTTTCGATTAAAAAACATATCAATTTGAGTTTGTTTAGCTTCATTTTTATTTTCATAAATGTCTTGATAACATTTATAGGCAGAAAATGTTTTATTGTTAACTTCAATATATCCTTCAACAGTTGATAATACGGATAAAGCAAAGAACGAGAGATATAAATTAATATATATGTACAGTACATCTATCCCTCCATTTACACGGTTCCAAAAAAAATCGTGTTAATTGAAAGCGTATAAAACAAGATTTCACGTGCATATAAAAACATGAAGATGAGTTTCAATAAGCTTTAGACTATATAAATCGCATTAAAGAATATAAAGAAAGATTGTAAATATATTAATAATAGTGCAAAATGAGACAACGATTTTATAAAAAAATTAAGATTGGTTTTACTGAATACTAAGTCTAAAAGACTTCAAATTCATTTATTAAAATGAGAAACAAATAAACATGAATTAAACAAAATGATAAAATAAAAACTTAATTTTTTAAGAAAAAAAAAAAAAAAAAAATTTTTTTTAAGAGAGTTTTTTAAGATAGAAAACTCAATTTTTTTAATTTAAAATAGGTGGTTTTTCTCATAAATTCGTACACACACAACCACACATACACTATCATCCGCTTTGCTACAATTGTGCCCAAAGTGTAATAAGTCTTTAACATTTTCAAAAAACGGATCTTTCTTTTTTCTGATAATTCGAAAGCATAGTCTTTCAAGAATGGTAAGGATAGTGGCAGTATTTCAGGTTCTACAGCCTTATTAGCAGGTAGCGAACGGTCGGCCCGCTTCCATATTTAAAACTTTAAGCTCATTTATCTTTCATATTTTATTTCAAAAACTGTTTTTCTTACATTTAAAAATTGGTAAGAAAAAGGACTGTTTTCAGAGTTTCAACTTCAAAAGCGCTTCATTCTGTCAACTTTCAATTTTTTTTTTTCTAGTTCCGGCCTTAACCGCACTCATACTGATTTATACTTTTCTTACAAGGAAACGTTCTCAGGTGTGTCTCGTCGATTTTGATGAAAATGAAATATGTTATAGAGTATCGAAAAATAAGAGACATGTATTTTTTTTTATCTGCGGATACACTCATTTAGGGGGTCCTTTTATTTATTTATTTATTTTTTTTAATAAAAATTGAAGTATTTTTAAATAGTTTGTCCGCCATGTTGTATCCGCCATTTTGAATTTTTTTAATTTAACATCAGATTCGTAATCAGCGACTCCAAAAACCACTTAATACTGGTTTTCACGAAAAAATTGATGTCTGAAAGAATATACATAATTTATGTATTAGTGCCAGGGGTTGTTGTTACCTCTTTGAGAAGCTTTTTTTACGAAAACCCAAAAACAGATCAACTTTATTTTTCAAAATCGTATGTAAAAAAATATTTGTCAATGATTTTTAACTAAAACTGTTATTTTTGTGACGCAAAAATATACAAAAGAATCGTTTTTCTGCAATAAAAAATAAGGGTTGCCACCCCCGGGAACCGGACTACTTACAAAAGGTTAGTTTATTTATAAGACATCATTTTCATTTATTTTCATTCGAAAAAATTCATTAGAACTTGAAATATTTAGGAAAAACTGTTTTTGGGGGTAAACTTTAGGGGAGGTTTTCACTCCCTAAATGAGCGTAACCGCAGATTATGTTTATTTTTCGATGCTCTTGAACATATTTCAATTTCATCAAAATCGGTGAGACACACCTGAGAACGTTTCCTTGTTAGTTTTTATTTTTCAGATAAATAGAATGTATTTGTATGCAGCATAAGTACTATAATACACCTAAAAAGTTTCAATATCATTGTTCATTAGTTTAGTCTTAAAAAAATTCTAAAAATACCTCAAGTTTTCGGACGCTAGACCACCCCTTAATATGCCATAATAAATTGAATTTAGTCCGGAATTAGAAACTTTTCATCGTACAATGGTTACGAAAATCATAGTTGTAGTAATTCACTTAATTTATTTCTTTAGATGAAAATTTTAGATAATGGTCGAAAAACAGCGTATTCTTTTCTTAACTTTTGTTGTTTATTTATGAAATTAAAAGTTACATATAACTGATACTTCAAGACTATAGCTTAGGATTTACATTTAAGTTTTCGTTTGAGTACGGTTTTGAGCTATTTTTCACAAACATCTTAAAATATAGGTTTTTTTTTTTTTTGAGAATTGTGCAACTACTTTTTAGTGGATCTAGCGTCTAATTAAGGTCCACAGATGATATTGTAAACAGTATATATCTTGAAATTTTTAAAACTCGGCTACTTGTGTGGGATTTAAGAGTTTGAAAAACAATTTTTCAAATCTCACGCCCACCATTGCTTAGAGCGCTGAAATTAAGGTCAAACAGTATAAATATCACCTTTGGCTTTTCTTATGTAATGCTGTAACCTTCTTTCACTGTGCTGACCGGCTAAATAATTAATTTACACTTCATCATCTTTTCCTTTGCTAATTAATAAATTGCCAGTTTAGGTTATTAAATTATAAAATATTAAGATAATATCTTTGACAAATGACATCTAATAATGAGGTCTCACCACACTAAGAGATATCTCAAAATGATACCATTACACATTTTACCTACCTCGTTAATTTTGTGAGTTTGGCATTCTATCAGTAAATTTTACCCTGCATTCAAAATTTCTATTACAGAAAATTAATGTCAGGAGAAAAGGTTTTAAGTTATCCCAAAGGAAATAATTCAATGCTTTTGATACAGTTGACAACAAAAAATTTCAAATATTGGAAAACTGCCCAATAAATTGGGTTCCTGAGGTAATTTTGCCTAATTGTCTCATACCATAACGTGGTGACAGAGGCCTCATGATTGAACGATTTTAACTTGCTAACTTGAGTTAACTAATTGGGACCCGTTTATATTATGAAGTATAATGTTACTTCAAAACCTTTACCTACTATGTGTTATATTATTTAGATTATATTTATGAATGAAAGTAAATAAACTTTAACCACAAAATGTGGCAGTCATGTCAAAAATAAAATACCGGAATCCCTTTTTGGAGAGGCCAGCAAATATTTTCTTCTTGTAATCCTTAAGGTGATTATTCTCTGTGAAAGGATCATGCCGCAGCTTCTTAGTTAAGCCCAAAGTGTTAGAGGATTATTTCAGAATTTCTTACCATCTTGCAGCGGGAGGAAGGAGCCCCTTAAGGTCTTCGCGATTTTCGTAAGCCTACTTTACGTTTGAGAAACAGACGTAACTTTACTTTTTTCAATTTTATTTATTTTTTAAAATTATTTAAGTTTACCAGAGTATACATGCGCTATACATAGGTGCTAGTAGGCACCGTGGACCATTTTTTGTCTGTTGGGCCCATGAGGACTAACATTATTTATGGAAATTCCCGAAGGTCTGTAAATAATTTGCGGTGCTTTTACTGTGCAAAATTTAAAATGAGTTCTTTTACCAAGATGGATGTTCTCCGGAATTACTTAAGTTCGCCCACTTTTGGCTCCAAAAGAACTCTGTAAAGCAGCACGGAATGAAGCCTATTTAATATTTATGGGGTCGCGAATTTGGAACCGACAATTAATTGTGAAGAGCCGAGATAAAGGCTACACAGGACTTAATGCGTGCCTATTTTCACGGTTTATTATTTATTATTACCTGGATTTTATGGACTTATCGGAAGCTTTCCACACCTGGCACCAATTAATTTTGATTTATTGATAGTTAATTCAACTGTTACCAGCAATTTACGGGTGTATTGGGAAATAAAACTTCCTCTTGGTTTTGTAACCTTCCGATGGTAATAAAATAATAATTATTCATGTACCCAAAAGTTAAAACCACTGGCACCTCAGCAGATTTTCACATATTTATGCATGTATGTTAGGGTATCCTATCCCAGAACACAGCAGTGAATCCCTTTAATTCGAACCTACTCACGGTACACTTTAAATTATATGTAAATTTGCTAAAATTCCTCCAACTGTAGATGAATAATGCAAACTGCTTGTCTATGGTGTAACACTTTATGCACCATGCCACGGCACTCAAAACATTTATCACGAGCCAGAAATGCATCCACTCATCCGAGATTCTCTTTTGCATAGAGTGCAACATAATTTTGCTGCACATGTCTCGGCCATCCGCCCATGCTCAACACTTATGTTACACGGCACTAGCATCAAAGGATACCAGGCGCACATAGATGTCTTTAAATGTCGCATTCGCAATTGCACTTGACCTGATTTTCTTAATTATTGTAAAATGTGAAAATGTACCGCCGTTAATTTGTACCTGTGGGGGGAATTTTAGAAATTGTTTCATGAAAGGACATTATGGTTTTTTTGGAAGGCTAGGATTATTAAATTTGTAACAAAATGGCAACAGGGTGCATTAAAATATAATTTATTTAACAGATCTCTGTTTGAACCTTGTAGAGTAGGTGGTGGACTTTAGGTGTTTATGATTTATAGTATGTTGGTTGAAAATTGGGCATATAAAAACAACCAGACACAGGTGATGATCTGAGTATAACAAGAACTCTGGCAACAATGTTTAGGAAGAAATTATAGGGAGGACAATTTCGTATAATATATTTTAAATAAGGCTTAATTCAACACGATTTCGTATAATATTGTCTTAATAAAATATGATATGTACAGAAAAAGAAGGCACCTAGAGATAATGTTGCCTAATGTGTATTTTACGTAGCCCATTGAAAAGTGCAATTGCTATATAGTAGTTCAAAAATCCTCAAAATCCAAGTAGTTTAAATTCGATTTGTATACATTTTTATGCTTTCAGCGCCAGTAGCGGAAAAATGTCTAACTACTAATCTGAGAAATGCGGTTAATAAAATATTAATTATTTTTTTAAAATCCTTTTATTTCGATGTAATCAGGACGATGATCTCAGTTACTGAAACAATTTGTTTTGTATTTTAAATCAATCAACTTCATTTTTCTTCCGTTAACGGGTTGAAATGTCTAATTTTTTTTTTTTGATATACTCATAATTAAGAAAAATTAATATACCATCGTGTAAAGCATCAAAAAAAAACATAAGTATAGGAATTGTAAAATTTGTAATATCCATTATGCACTTAGTATTTACTTCAAGGTTAAAAAGAGAATTGTTACAAGAATTTGGTGATTAGCCTAGCTTAAATTTTAAAAATGGTGGGTGGGAATCATTTTAAATACTATTAAGAAGTTTTATGAATAATTTCAGATTTTTCCTGGCTTTCTTTTAATTTTTTTTCAGTTATTAATTAAATCACTTTGTGGAGAGTAGAGCGAAAAAATCTTATTTTTATGCTCGTGAGCAGGCAGATGAAGATATACTATTTTATAGAGAATTTGATACCCTACAAAAAAGGAATTATCCATTTTATAGTATCTATTAGGTGGTTGCATTAACTCCCGCTGTTCACATATAGATGTGGGTAGCAATTTTTACACTGAACTATAATTACTTTGACATGTACATTTTTGAAGTTTGAAGGTGTATTAATAAGATCCATTCATTAAGTGATATTTAATATACAGTGAAAAATTGATCGCGATAAGTTGTTTTTCCGATATGTACTTCTGCATTATTTCGATTTGAAAAAGAGTGCGGCTGAAGCTTAACTTATGGGGAATCTGCTCCATCCGAAACAGTATGCAGAGATTAGTTTAGAAGGATTAAAAGCGGTGATTGTGATGTTTATAACATAGAACGGACAGGTCAACCGAAAAAATTTGAAGATGAGGAATTAAAAGCGTTATTGGATGATAATCCCATCCAATCGCTTAGAGAATTAGCTCAACAACTTGGATTAGATAAATCAACTGTATCGCGACGTTTGCATGCCATTGGGAAGATACAAAAAGAAGGAAAATGGCTGACACATCGATTGACCGACAGTGCTATTGCGAATCGGCTAAACATCTACATTTCATTACTTGCAAAGCAAAGAAAGAAGAGTTTCTGATGGCGTATTGTGACCGGAGATGAAAATTGGATCTATTTTGAGAATCCAAAACGAAGAAAATGATGGTTTGATCCTGACCAACCGACAACATCGACTCCAAAGCGGGACATCTACGCTAATAAGACAATGCTCTATATTTGGTGGGATATGGAAGGAGTTGTCTATTACGAGTTATTAAAGCCGAATGAAACAATCACCGCTGAGCGTTATGAACAACAGTTGGAGAATTTGTTCAACAATTTGATGAAAACAGACCATTAATTGCATCGAATCGACGAAAAATGATTTTTCTTCATGATAACACTCGGCCTCATGTTGCTTTGAAGGTCAAACAAAAATTGATGCAGTTTGAATGGGAAACCCTCCCCCACCTAGCGTATTCTCCAGACCTGGCTCCATCAGACTATCATCTGTTTCGGTCGATGCAGCATGATTTAGAAGACAGGCATTTTAAAATTTATGAAGAAGTCCAAAAAAGGGATTGCTGATTGGATAGCCTCAAAGGATATAGCTTTCTTTCGCCGCGGAATTCATTTATTGCCAGAAAAGTGGGAGAAGGTTGCAGCTCCCGAAGGCGTATATTTTGATTAAAATCATTACAATTTTTATCATAGAAATAAACTTTCAAAAAACATAAAAAACAGTGCAATCACCTAATACAATTGTTTTTGCTACGTAACGGTATTAAACGGTAAAAAAAGCTACTTTCAGGTTTTTGAGTAGGATATATTTCATTTATCTGAAACTGATTTAATTGTGAAAAAGATATATCATAGATGTGGTACTGCTTTGTATACCAATATAAAAAAAAAATTGTTTCCCATTATGATTTTATCATTAGGGTGTTTTATTTATGACGGATCATTTTTTTTTATTGTGTTGATTGAAAATCATTATATATATTTAATTAATCAATTAGGGATACATTTTTAGATATCTTGTACGGTTTAAACTCGAGACCATCACGAAATATGATTTTCAATTCGGTACTGAAAACAGCTTTTTTTAGAAAATTCTAATCCCTGTAGACAATACAGACAGGATATTTGCATTGTCATTCATAAACATGAATTCGGAAAACCCAGATTTGTTCTGTACCAATTTAGTGCAAACAAAACAAAATTCCCTTACACAGTTATACTCAATAAATTGTTAATATCTTATTGTTTAGTTTATATATGTACCTATATTCTGAAAAATTCGTAGATTTAAATTTGTATAATTACAAAACAGATTTTGAAAACATTTAATCCATTCCCTAAAGAGAACGAATACAAAAATAAATGCAACAAGTTTCATGAAAATCGATTCATTTATTTCTGGAAAATTCATGAATATACATAACTTTCTTTTATGAAAGCGATTAAAAGTAAGATAAATTTGAATGTTTAAATTGTAATAATTATTTGGTACAGCAGTGATTCTCCAATTTCAAATTGTAATTCGAGTAATTATTGCTGAATTAATTAGTCGTCATTTCATTTCCTCTGATGTCATTTACATAAATAAGTTCGTTTCTTATGCAAATGATAGCCAAAAGGAGAAAAATGCAAAACGCTTTGACAATTGAATTAATAAAAATATATTTTCCCTGTAAAGGTTTAGTTCCAATTAAAAATTTAAATGAGCTTCATACAAAAGGAAATTGCTACCATGGTAACAAGTTCAGGGTTTTTTTTAATAATTTTTTCTTTTTACAAAGGACTTTCTCGAAAACAACAGGAGAAAGTACCAGCAGCCTGGCACAGCTGAAAATTAAGTGGAACAGTGCATGCATGAAGATATGTAGTGTCATACAATAAAAATGAGGGTAAAATTCTTTCACTGGATTTAAATGCTCTTTGTCATCATCAACCCTTTTGTGACACAACTATATGGTGCATGAAACAAAGGTTTTTTTTTTTTTGTAAATTATTTTTTCCCTCATAATATGAAGCAGACCCTGAGAGTAATTAAATGTGAATCTCTGTTAAAAAGTAACCTGAACTGTGGTTGGTATAAAGCCTTCATACAGAAATTTACCCTTAACTCGAATATGCAAATTTGCTTGCGGTGGAATTTAATGTTTTAATAAGACAAAAGCCCTCCAGAATACCCTCATTTGAATTAATTGCAAGAATTAAAGTGTAATTACAGAGGAGGGCCTTAAAAGGAATCTCGGCCCCTGATTGATTATGGGTACGTCACCGCCTTAATTACTATCAAACTGAGAAATCCAAGAAATTCCTTGACACCTCGAAATCGTTTCCCCGTCCACTTGACCCTAACGCTGATACTGTTGCTGCGCGGCAGTGTATCCTGATTTACAATTCAATTTTCTTTAGATTAAAACCGAATCATTTCCGCGTAATTAATCAGGAACTCCCAGAACCTCCAATGGTATCGCTAGTGGAGGAGTCCAGTGCTAGAAGACGACGGAGGAAAGGAGACGATTTAACGACCCGAAGCCCGATTACCACGGGAGACGTGTGCCAGTCAATTATGCAGGTTGGCGGGCATTAGTAGCGATTAAGTGTTTTCGGTAGAATCGCGCCACAGCTTATCCAATTAGCGATTAATGTTATTTCGAGATTATTGCGACCAAATAATTTCCAAGCTGATCTTAACAGAATGTCGTTGCCCACATGTATAACATGCACCTGGATTTTGGCTACTGGCTGCCAGATTATGTGGAGTATAACAAGAAGGTACCAATAAAGTTATGAAAATTCTGTTGTTTTAAATTTGGTCCATTCCTCTGCAGGTGATGCTGCAGAAGGTATACATGTTTTTTACGAGTGTCATAACTTTGAAGATGACTTTTTTATCTTAAAGAATACTAATTTAAAGAGTAACAATATATATACTACACATCATCTTTAAGGTATCGAAAAGACGGAGAATTCGATTTATTTAAACAAACAGCTCTTTTGCGCTCAAAATATTGACAGAAATATAGTATCATATTATATTTCCGCGGTATGAAATAAATAGATTTGTGCTTGAGCAACGGTGGGAAATATTGAAAACTTATTTAAACTAATTTTTATTATTTTGAAAAAAAATTTCGTTGAAATATTGGTACACTCTCCGCCTGCTGTACACAATTTTGTGAAGAGAACTTCTGAAATTGACATGCTAATTGATAACACTAGTTTCCACGTATTCGTCGTGTGCCCTCTGGTTTCAGCAGGATAGCGTTCCGTGCCACACAAGCCGACAACAACATTCGATTTTTTGCCCATCAATAATCGTGGTTATTAGCCGTTTTGGAGATGTTCCATGTCCACCACGCAGCTGCGATTTGACACCGTTGGACTTTTTTTTTTCGGGTGCTATTAAAGATAGATGTTTTGTTGACAATCCAGAAAAGATTCAGGCACTTAAACAGAATATTGATAGAGCTATTTGTGAAATAGGGCCCCAAACTATCGAAAATGTGTTGCAAAATTGGGTTGAGAGGATGGACCACTGCCAAGCCAGCCGAGGGAGCAAATGATATCATATTCCATAACTAATTGGAAGGTTTACTTTTTTTCAGTCAAAGATTTTCAAAGAATTTCTGAAACCATCAAATGAATAGTTGCACATTTCAAAGTTTCTTAAACCTCTCAATATTTTGACCTTTGCCAGTTAAGCTGATTTACTGAACGCAAGACCTTTTCGGGAAAAGGTTGGGAATTAGTCTCAAAATTTTTTTTGGAAGCTTTGTGACAATCTGGAGCAATATCGCTACAAGGTTCGCTCCAAAAAGGACAGCCGCCGCCACAATAATAAATATTTGTGAAACTACAACGATCTTTACATCCTTAAGATGCGAAGAGTTTTGTGAGAAAGATATAAAAAAAAATAATCCCACCCTACCAAAGGTGTGTTCACAAAGGTCCCTAGCTTAAAAATTGCTTTTATCTCTCCCAGGCCCTATAATTCTCCCCCGATAATCCTTAAATCCAATTTCCATTTGGAGCCGCTTTATTAACCAAAAAAGGTCTCTTTCAGTCCCGGCTGCTCCCCTAAGCGCTTACTAAATACGTAAAAGCACGAAATTAAATTTTTCGCATTCAAGCATACGCCTGCTTTACATGCTCGGCCCCTTCTCGCCTTCCACGGTACTCTGCAGCTCCTGGAATCGAGCTACCTAATGTTTTGGGGTGCACTTAAAAAATCACATTCCCGAGGGCTTTTCCTTTCAATTCAAGAGGAATGCTTCTGCTAGTCTTAAAGGAAACAAAGTCCATTTATCTGTGGATGCTTTTTTTTTCATTTTCCACTTTTTAAAACTTTCGAGGTAGTGCGGGGTCGATGATATTTTTTTTTTTGGTATTTTCGGGGGGAAGAACAGCGAATAGGAAAACAACCTTTATTAAGATACAACGAAACCGCTCCTAAGGGCATTGTCTGCCACTTTCTGGATGAATGTCCCCAGTTGTAGAGCTGGCACGTGCTGGAATTTTAATAAGGGCTGAATTACTCATTTTGTTTCGGATCCTAAAATATATCCTGATTAGGCCTTATTTTGCGTAGCCACAGCTGTCGAGAGAAATTCAAAAAACTCAAATAAAATTCGTCTTAAGCCATATGACTCAAATTTTATTGACCATATCAACCATATTGTACACACTAAAATATTTTTACTACACTATCAAAAATCTTGGACTAAACTTTATGTAGGTACTCTTAAAGAATATGAGTTTATCAATATACCTAAAATATAAAACAGAATATTTTCGATTTGGAATACGCGTTTTAAATCACTTTAAGACTAAAATTCATCAAATTGATTACAAGAAGTGGAGAATACCTCATAATATCTTTTTTAACATTTATAATTTTAAATTCTTAACAATAAAAAAGGAAAGTAATAAAAATAGTTCTTAATATATTAAGTATTGCAATGAAACCATATGATAGATTAGATATTAGATTGATGTGATTGTGTCGGAAACATACTTAGGCCATTATAGGTCCATTGTGATGCAACTTTTTGTAACCAGGGTTGCTGGTGGGAATTGAAGTGACAATCTCTTAAACGCTGGTGGCCCACAGCCAATGCGTTTCACTACCAATTGCAATACCAATCCGGCGCTCGATTCGAAAAATTCAAGATGTCGGTGTATATTGAATTAATGATAGTTTATTTAAAAAATCAAATCGCTGATTTTTCACTACAGGGCATCAACAAGTTTTTAAATTTTCCAAATGAGAAGCTGTCGATAACAAAGGTAGCTTTTAAATAAAACAAAAATTGTTTCAGTAATATCAATAATGTTATAATAATTGATTTTATTTCCTGTGCTCAATTAACTGGTGATTAGCCTTTTCCGAAATTGTATCAAAGTACTAATTCAATTCAGAAAAATAAATCTAGCCAATTTAAACAAAGTAAGTAGTAGTTGAAATCCAACGCTATACATATTATTTTCGTTGTTTGATACTAACATACCAAAAATATTAGGTGGTAAACTTAATTTTGATTTCTTTTACGCTAAAAAGCGAATTTACAGTGCAAAATTTATATATTCATTGTATGTATTCCAGTCAAAGTACTATCCATTATTAATTTCCCATTGGAGCTATAACACTGTCCTTGGCGGCGGTTTTTGCAACATGTTGCCAAGCGTTATCATGCAAAAAAAGGCACTTTGCGTCTCTTACTCGCTTTGTTGGTCTTTTTCGTAACAATTCGTCATTCAATTTGTTCAACTGATGTTTGCAGATATCAGCGGTATCAGTTTCATTCGGTTTTAGAAATTGCTAGTACCCCATTCTTTGCTGATTCCACAAAATGCACAGCAGTAATTTAAGACCGTGAATATTCAGTTTTGGTTGCAATGTTGATGCTTTTCTTCGATCTGTACATGATTTTTTGCTTTTGAGATTTTCATAATAAATTCACTTTTCATCACCAGCCACAATAAGCTACAGAAAACTCTTATTTTTGTGCCTTAAAAGCAAAGAAACAACGATTCGAAATCGCGATTGGAGAAAATTCGTATGGCAGCCATT
The DNA here is from genome assembly GCA_949715965.1 of Dysmachus trigonus. Taxonomy (NCBI): domain Eukaryota; kingdom Metazoa; phylum Arthropoda; class Insecta; order Diptera; family Asilidae; genus Dysmachus; species Dysmachus trigonus. Next base: position 68,315,125 of record OX454321.1, on the reverse strand, counting down.
TTTCTTTCCTTTTGGGGTTTTCCCATGGCCTGTAAACGTTTGGAAACTGCCATTTCAGTTACCTTCAGTTTATCTACAACACTTTTAGTGTTTGAGCTGAATTTTCCTCCATTAATGCTCTCAATTCATTGTCTTTGAGTTTTTTCGACTGGCCGGGGCGTTCTTTGCTATTAACATCAAAATCACCACCTTTAAATCGTTGATACCAAGTTCGGATAGTATGGAGCCTGATCATCATAAGCTCCCAGAAGAGTTTGATAAGCTTTAGCACCTAATTTCTTCAAATCCAACAGCAAATTAGGTGAATGTTTAAAATGCAATTTTGAGTGTTCCATTTTCAGCGTGTGTAAACAATGGAGGGAAAACTATCATATGCTGTAGAGTAATATCACAACTATCAATTATGGAAGTTTTCGGCAATAGTCATACTCATTAACTTATAATATTTACTACCAATATCAAAATTAAGTTTACCTCGTTATAGTTAATATCAAATTTTAGCAGGTATCGTATTATTTGTATTAGCGATTTTTACTGCTCATATTGCTGCCCAACCAATATTTTATTTAATCTGCTATCGAATTTAGAGAAACGTGGTAAAAATTTATTATTTTAATAGTTAATTAACAATTGTAAGATCAATGTTCACTAAATTCTCTTTCTAAGAACGATTCAGTTGTCATTTTAGAGTGAAACGTTCTAAAGGAAGACTGTTTTTGGTAGTGCCTTTTAAGTGATTTCATTGTATTTTTCCAACGCGTATTATTTTTATATACGAGGAATATATATTTCCAAACCTTCGATAAATCGCTAGTTGCTCGTATTTAGAAGATATTGACAAAATTATACGTTAATCGTTCATCGATAGTCAACTTGTAATGTAAAATGTTGTTGTCCCTTGCACAAAGTAAGTAAACTAAAAAAAGAAAATGTAAGTTAACATTAAAATTGCAAGTTAATCAAAAAATAGTTGGTAATCAATTTTCTTGCTCAAAAGTTTATATCAGAAGATTAGATATTTTTCAATCAATTTTATTGTTTGGAGCATTTTCATCTATTGATTTTGCCTATTTCAACCAATATTTTTCTTTTAGTGAATATTCTTCTTAAATTCCTTAAATTAATAAAATCTTGTTTTATTATAATACTTGTGTTTAAAGCTGATGATGAAATATCCAAAGCGACTATTCTGTCGACTCGTGCCGGACGATTATGCTCCCAAATAAAAAAGTGCAATTTCAGCGGATGATCAAGTTACAAACTTGCGTTGTATTTTAATTGTCTACCAGAAAGCAGTAAAGTAAATTTTTATGTCTTTTCCAAAAAAGCGTTGATTAAAATCGTGCTGGCAAGACAGAAAACACCATCTTCTTACATACTTAGCTCGCTACTACCATCCTTTTAAGACGTTGCGATGCAGTTCTATGAACATTTTAATGAGTTCGTTAATTTTGAGGAAATTCTTCTTCTCGTGTTGCTTCCAAGTTGCAGCAGATTTTGCAGTCTTATTAATGCTCGGGATGTTTCTTGGAGGAGACCGCCTGCTTTAATACCAGGATGCGGCTAGTAACTACATATTTCGTTTTGCAAATGGAAATTAGTTTTGGCAGCAAGGAGATTTGGGTGGCATTAAGAAGATATTATCTGCAAAACTACTTGGATGTTGCCATGGACAAAACTACTTGGATGTTGCCATGGAAAGGGGATTCTTAGGTAAGATGTGTGCATAATTTCGATAAATGCAGACAAGGGAAACATATGCAATTGCAGATCTTTGCTTTGTTTAACGTTTTAGTTTTCCCATTAATTAAATACGATACTAACAAAAATAACTTGACATAATTTAAAGTGGAATAAGTTTAGTATGTAAGTATCTTACATTTAGGACATTCTTTACCTAAAAATCCAAGTGGAATAAAATAGCTAATCTTCAAAAAAGATTTAGAAGTGACACAAAATTCATTTAATCTTTTGTCTGCACATTTTCGTGAAAAACATAATTAAATCTTAATTTTTCAATGCATGATATGGGTCTCCAAGGCCCGGCTAAAAGTTTCAAGTATATAATTTGTATTTCCAGGGAACAGATTTGTTCGACTTTACCTTTTTTATTTGGGGCTCTAGATGAGGGTAGGCATATGTTTTATTCATTGTGAACATGAATTTCATGTCAAGATTATCATACCCAAGTCTGACATTTATAATTTAGGTTTTTCTTTCAATTCTAAATAAAAATTAATTACAAATTCTAATGTGTCTTGGATATCGAATCAGTCTCTTCAAGTCTATGTTAATTTTTTTTTTTTCCAAAACTTTGCAAGTAAAATTTTTTGGGGATTTTAAGGGAATTTAAGGGATTTTATTACAATATTTTTTATTGCTACACTGGTTCTGCAATTTTCAATTTCGAAGATTTGGTAGCAGATTCAAAACTGGCTACCCTGAAAAGCAGTGGCAATTATTGAAAGAATTTATATCGAAATAATGGTGGATTTTGTATGATATATTTTAAAGTCAGGTCTTTAGCTTTCTGAAAGTAAATAAATATACACAGTCAGAAAAAATTTTTGAAAACTGTTTTGTCTTCAAATTATCCAAACAATGCTCTTGACCCTTGTAATTTAATTATTATGATAATTTTTTTTTCCTACTTCAGTTCAAGGGTCACCAACTGTTTTATAATTCTTTGTACAGGGTGGGCCATTTAAGATTTGGAATTTGAATCAGCTATAAAAAAAAACAAATGAATATTTTGTCTAAGTTATGAGTTTATTAGAAAGATTGAACCCTTCCATTTAGGAATGGAAGACAACATCATTCAAATGGCTGCCACGGCTAGCCTTACAATACCCCATTCGATCAGTCCAATTTTTCAGTACATTTTCGATTGTTTGGGCCTCTATTTCGTCAATGGCAACTTCGATTTCACGTTTCAAGTCGTCAATCGTCTCTGGATGGTTAGCGTAACACTTGTCCTTAACGGCTCCCCACAAAAAAAAGTCTAATGGAGTCAAATCGCAGCTTCGAAGTGGCCAATTGACATAAGCATTTCGGCTGATTATGCGATTTCCGAAAATAGTGCGCAAAAGATCGATTGTTACGTTGGCTGTGTGGCACGTTGCGCCGTCCTGTTGAAACCAAATTTCGTCTATGTCATACTCTTCAATTTTGGGAAACGAAAAATCGCTTAGCATGGCACGGTAGCGATCGCCATTCACTGTAACGGCGTTTCCTTGCTCATTTTCGAAGAAAAATGGCCCAATAATGCCGCCAGACCAAAATCCGCACCAGACAGTCACTCGTTGTGGATGCATTGGTTTCTCCACGATGACGTGTGGATTTTCTGAGCCCCAGATATGACAATTTTGTTTATTGACGCATCCTCCGAGGTGGAAATGAGCTTCATCTGAAAAGATGATTTTTCGGTAAAAATGCCCATCTTCGATCAAGCGGTCTTCGGCCCATTGAGCAACCGGAAAACGCATCGGATGGTCATGCGGCTTCAGCTCTTGCACTAATTGAACTTTGTACGCATTCAGACCGAGATCTTTATGCAAAATTCTTTTCAAAAAAGTGCGTGAAATGTTCAATTCTTGAGAACAATGACGAGTTGATATTGATGGTTGTTCACGTACACTCTGAGCAACAGCAGCGATGTTTACGCTTGAGCGCACTGGGCGAGTACGTACACGGGTTGTTTTATCCAACAACGATCCAGTTTCACGAATTCGCTTCACAAATTGATCCACAAACTGCGTTTTTGGCACATTCTTTTGGTCAAATTTTTTCCGTAAATTTCTTACAGTTTGAGTGGAAGATTCACCACTTTGGAAATAAGTTTTTAATATTTCCCAACTTTGTTCAAGCGAAAAGCGACCCATTTCATAAATGTCAAACATAAAACTAACTTTCGGAAATGTCATCAAACCTTCCAACCTCAAAATAACCTATAGTTCCAATTCCAAACGTTAGATGCCCCACCCTGTATTTAAATAAAAGATAGTTCGCTTATGGAACAATAATAAGTATATAGCAAGCAAGTAAAAAAAATTTTTATGAAAATTCCATTAAGGACCTTATCATATTGTGACCCCCATGCTGAATTAAACTTTGACATCGTATTTGAAGTTAGTGACTTCGTAGATTTCTAGTGAAACTTTATAAAAAAAAAAAAATCTAATGAAGGAGTTGACTTTAATTATATTTATTCCACTCTCATGAATTCAAAAATTTTGATTTAATTTTTGAAAAACAGCATTCGTGAAAATTCTTGGTGGGCATTCGGAGAAATTTATAACTAGTACTAACTATGACGAAATACAATGTTGTTTTAATATTTGCATTGAGGGGAATTAATTAATATTTTAATAATAAAGTACAACTCTTTAAGAAAAAAAGATTTTGTAATTGTGCATGTATTATCCGCACATATGGTACTCGTACATACAGTGTGCGCAATTTCTATAAGCGCAGCCAGTTTTATTCATGTTTAAAGAAAACTACTTTTTATTTTTCAAAACCGATTATATTGCATAAATTCCCCATTGGTAAATATTAATTAAATAATATAAAACATTCATTAAAGTAAGTAATTACTTTATAATAAAAATAAATATAATTAAAAGTCTCTTTTGTGTGCGCAATTTCTATAAACGCACTTTATATTATAGTCTTTATTTTAAAAGCTTAACGAAAAGAAATTTTTTTTATATTTTCTAAGTATTGTGTTTTACCTCCTTTGTTAGTTATAACTTGAAAAAACCTGTTAGACAGAATTTATTAACTTTTTAAACAAATGTTCATCAATATCATTCCAGCATTTCAAAATATCGGCTTTCAGTTGAGATAACGAAGAAAATTGTCCACCATTTGTGTAAACTCTTCGTGCCATGATTCCCCAAATGTTTTCCATTGGATTTAAATCCGGACTACGTGATGGCCACTCCATTACAGGAATATTTCTTTCACTAAACCATCGTCTTGTTTCGGCAGAAGAATGCACAACGGCGTTATTCTGTTGAAAAATCAAATCTTTTTCCATATTGTCTTTTAAATATGGAATAAGAGATTCCTCCAGCAGGTCTGTATATATGGCAGAGTTCATTCGGGTGGGAACAAAGCGTAAAAATAACTTTCCTTGATAAGAAAAGGCACCCCATAACATTAAACTACTAACACCAAAATTACTACTTAGACGAGGCGAATCGGGCTTCCTTAAATCATGCCAGTAATAACTCAGTCCATCTGGGCTATCTAAATTAAATTGTTTTCCGTAAGAAAAAATAACGTTTTGCCACTTTTCGTCCCAGTTCATGTGGCTTCTAGCAAAATCTAGGCGCGCATATTTATGATGCTGTTGCAGTTGGAGAGATTTGGCCGGTTTCTTATATTTAATATAAGTAATGTCCTTCAAAATTTGTTGGACTTCTCTTCTTTTAATTGGGAGTTGTAATTCCGCTATAATTTGAGCTACACTTAACTTTTTTTTCATAACTTCTTCTCTTATGTTCCCAATATTTTTTGTGGAAACGTTGGTGCTCCTTCTTGGATGATCCCATAATCCAATACGATTGCCCTTTTTAATAAAATTTCGCACCACACATTCTGAACGTCCAATTCTCCTTGCAATTTCTTTTATACCAAGGCCAGTTTCCCTAAACGCACGGATTCTGACGCGATCGTCGTTGTCAAGGACCTTTCCTCGTGGCATTACAATAAATCTTAAGAAATAACAGCAATTATACAGAATTAAGCTCAGTGGCGGATTTACACATTTGCCGCCAGTAGGCTATTTTGCCGCCCTTCCGTACTCTACATTTCGAGACCCTAGTTCACAATCATATTAATTAACGATTTAGATAAGATTGCGCAAGAAATAGGTTTTGGGTATATTTCTGAGCTAATACAACCTCAATTATGTACTACTAATAAGGCGGGGTAAGGTATGTCTTAATACTACTTACAAAACAATGTACAATCGGTAAAAGTAATTAAATAATTTGTATTGCGTTTACTTACAGTTTAAAAACAATATATTCCATTATCTGGTAACAATCCGGCTGATGATGAAGATGAAATCCAATTAATTAAAATATGAAAGTTTTACAATACCTTTTTGCGTGATTTTCTATTCTGTATACTATTTGCTTTGCTGCAAATTACATGACTTTCTTTGGGAATTGTGAGATGTGTTACAATTTTAATTTCAAATATTTTTCTATTTATTCTTTATACACTTCTTTATTCCTTTTGGTTTTCATTTTTTGTTGTTATTTAAAACAAAGTGTGCAGTCTACTCGTAATAGCCTTTCGATTTATTATCTCTTATATTTATATAAAATTTATATCTACTGGTAGGATGAGGGCGCTTGATTCTGAGAGTCTCGCCTACGGCGACAGCCGGCGAAACCAAGGACTACTATTTTCGGTATATAAATATGAATCTTTTTAATTTCTGTAAAATATAAAAAAAATTTTGGTCCCAAATTTTGCCGCCCCTAAAATCTGCCGCCCTAGGCTCCAGCCTACTCAGCCTGCTGGTAAATCCACCACTGATTAAGCTATAGTTGGAAAATAAAAATGAAACTCACATGAATTGTTTTCTAAAAAGTTGCAAAATTACTTTGCGTTTAACTAGTAATACTACAAAAAGAAACTGCGTTTATAGAAACTGCGCACTCTAAGATCAATTGTGAAAGATTGATCTATTGCATTCACGCATTGCCTGATATTTGGAATTGTTTAATTGCTTTTATGAATAGTTATAAACTTTAACAATTGTCCTGTAAAGAAATTTTGTTACTATATCGCTTTATTTCAATGAATTGTGCATTTCACTTGAAAATCAGACGTGCGCTTATAGAAATTGCGCGCACTGTATACTTTAGCTTCATATTTAGTTGAATGAATTGTGTTTCAGATTTAATTATGTGTAAACGACTAAGCGTCTTAACCATCTCTGGTGGAGGGATCAAGGCTCTAAATCATCACTATAATACCTTAACTTTAGCCGTAAAACTTTATTACCAAAGGGATTTAGATGGAAGAACAAAGATACTTAAACTTAAATCTAAATCTTTTACACTATCACACCTGATATTAGACTTCCGTCTAACAGAATTGCCACTATGTAAATTTGAACTATATCTTACGTAAGATACCGCAAGCACCCCATAAAACGTTCACTAAAGTAATATCCAAATGTTATGGAAATGATAAGTGGCCTACTTTTAGCGAATATACCCTTCGCTGTTGGTAAGCGGTCTAACCGTCGTTAGTACAACTTTATCAGTATACAAAGGTATAAGTATGTAAATCCAACTTGGTTGAGGGCTTTTGTCTTTGGAATGATATTTCACTCAAGTGTACCCAAAAGCCGACCTAATTAAAGCAGTTAAACGACGTAATTAAAGCGGGCAAACAAAGTTCATATATCTGGAGTTAAACAAAGAGTCCGTACACTTAGATAAAGAGTAGTTATCACTTGCCTCATTTAGCGTATTCCTCGTTTCAAATAAGGATATAATACAAATTGTACGAGAAGACGATTTGATATAAGAAAATAAACACAGATCCACTCTATATAGATTATCCGCAAGTTTGGCACACAGTTTTCTTTTCAATAAGATGACGATACTTCCACCTGTAGGAATAATTTATGAGTATCCAGGTAACCGCAGCCATTTGAACTGTAAGTCTGCTTCCTTATGAGCTCATATATAGGGTACGTGGAAGATCGAAAGTCAAATAAATAGTTGAACAGAGCATCTGGGGCTAAGACGTGATCCTACCGCAGGGAGAATCACATCGAAGATACACGTGTATTCTCTATTCGGAGAACATAACCAGATTTACATAGCTCGAGAAAAAGTTACAAGGGATTATCTTAGCTTTCTAGTTCTTTCGAAATTCCTGTGGGTTAATGAATTTTTTTCTTCTTTATGCCAGTGGTTCGAAAGATTTATTGAAGCTTCTACTGCTGTAGGGAACACTATTAAAGTAAAATTAGTCCTTCAATGAGATAATGATTCAGAACTACTTTCAATAAACTAGCCACAATTTTCCATCGTTCTGGAAATTGGTTATATGGAGGAAGGCTTTTCATTGGCCCTTATCTACCGGCGCCATAACATCAATTTAGTTCCAGTCAAGGCTGAAATGCCTTCCTAGTTATATAGTTTTTGGCAGACGTCTGCCCATAAAACCATTGGCGTTGACAGATATAAAGCCTGTGATAAGTTTTCTGTGTAATGAAACTCATCGTTAAGAACAGTCTTCGCCATTCAGACTATGTGCCCCTGCCTTTGTGTTGTCTTCTGAAACAAAGTCAGAGGGAATGGCATACATATATGAGAAATTCATTTCCCACAGCACAAAATCCAATTTAACTCATACATTATTAATCAGAGAAAAGTCGGTGGAGGATTATATCGCCACTTGTAGGACATTGGATCCTTTCCGGCTACATACGATAAAAATTCATCCCTATTCTAGTTCAGATTCCATCAAATGGATCCTTCAGAATAGTGAGAGTGATGTAGGCAGTTCGACTTTAAAGAACTTGGGTGAACCTCTACCAAACAAAAAAAGAGTTTTATAGTTAAGGATTCAGTTCATCTTGAAATATCTAAAAAGTTAGTCAGCCTTTAATTTTGTCTTCTTACAAACTACTTTAAAAATTTATAATTTTATTCGGAAAGTTGTTCTTTAAATAAAATACGAATGTCTTTTTTGTCTGCCTGGTGGCTTATTATAACTTTCCATAGATAAAAAGTTTAGCTATATTTTATTGTAACTAGCTTGTTCTGGATCAAACTTTAAATTTTCTTCACTTCACTTTTTCCTACTAAATTTTAAGTTTGCAATCAAAGAAGAGCAAGCTCTCGATAGAAGATGGCAAAGGTGCAAAGTTTTCGTTCTGTATAACCAAAAATGGCAACTTGTGTTTCTACACACGAAAGTTTGCGGTAAGGCTATATAAAAATTAGTAAATTAAAAAGTTGTACAACATGAAGTCATATTTTTGTAATGCGGGTGGAAATTAAGAAAAAATTCATTGCATTCAATTATTACGTATTACTTATTATTTACCCCACACAGATATCAGGCGAATCTATTGAACCAATTAAAACTTTGTTAGAAATACACATAAATGCATTTCGGACCTTTTTTAAAGCGAAGTCATGCCGAATAAGTTTAAACATTCGTGAGGAAGCTCAAGTTGTTAGTCTGTTATCAAAGTTCACAAAATCATTTTTTAAATCTATGTTATTTCGGATTTCTTTAGGAATATAAACCTGATAGTCCAATCAAAAGATACAAAAAAAGGGCCTTACCCGGCAAAATTTCTACAATCGGTTTTTCGACGGCTAAGAAAAAGTTAACTGACTTTTGGAAATGCAAAATTCGTAATTTAAAAATTATTTTTTATTTCTACAAATTTAGTTATATAAACCTTTTTTTTATACTTAATATAATACTTTTCAAGTTACATCACTAGAAGAGTGCACAACTATTTTTTCCCCCCATTTATTTAATTTTTGTTAAGTTTTATGAAAATATGTAAAAGTTGTGAAGCAAAAAATTCGCTATACTTTTCACTTACAATACTTTTCAGTATGAAAAAAAATTAACCCTGCAGAGCACCGCAACGTTGTAAAATCGGCGCAAGTTATGGTAATTATTAAATATATAATCCAGGAATTTAATATTTTGTCAGGAATATAGTAATGGAAGCTGATCGGTTAGTTGGCCGCCAATAGTAATTTCTCAGAGGTTCTCGTCCGCTCCTCTTGTACAAGGTGTTCAATAGGAAATTGCGAAAACTACTGGGTCACAATTTTTTAACAAATGGAGAGATCGGTAAAATTTAAATACTTTTTAATAAAGGAAAGTCGTCATTTTTATTTCATGTTCATTTTATTATAAAAAAATTAAATCTATTTAATACAAACCATTAATTTAAAAATAAAGTGAAAAACGTGAATTATTAATAATATATATTTTTGAAATGTGAACCATCTACATAAAAGGTATCTACCTGCATTTCTTTGAATCTTCTGTCGCCGGAGAGAAGTACAAAGGGATGTTAGGGACCAAATCCTTTCTCATGCGAGAAAGAGAGGACCGTTAAATCTTTTTTTTTTTTTATTCAAGACGGAGCAGCACCTCATCACACACAAGAAGTATCATCAATAAGTTTTATGGCGATCGAGTTATTAGCCTAGGGTACCCACGCTTTGCTAGGGGAAAAGGAATAGAATAGCCACATTACTTACTTGATTTCTTTTTATGGGGCTATATTAAAGATCTCTGCTATGAAAATAACCAAAAAACAGTTGAGGATTTTATTAAAGACATTGGGAAGATCGTCAATGGCATTTCAAATGAAACGTTAGAACATGTTTTTAATAGTTTTAGAAAGCATATGGATATTTGTGGCAAATTAGATGGTTAAAATATCGAAAATATATATCATTAGTAACTAACGTTTTTCACTACTTTTTTAAATTAATTGTTTTGTATTAAATAGATTTAATTTTTTTATAATAAAATGGACATGAAATAAAAATGACGACTTTCCTTTATTAAAAAGTATTTACGTTTTACCGATCTCTCCATTTGTTAAAAAGTTGTGACCCATTAGTTTTCGCAATTTCCTATTGGACACCCTGTATAATCCAGGAATATAATATTTTATCAGGAATATAATAATGGAAGCTGGTCGGTTAGTTGACCGCCAATAGTAACTTCTCAGAGGTTTCCGTCCGCTCTCCTTGTACTTTCAATGTAACAATGATATACTTTCACAACTGTAACTAATCTCATATGTATTTTACAAGTTTAAGGACTTTAATACTAGACTATTTAAGCTTTCTACAGAGTGTTCAACTAGTCCTCTATCTTTATTCATACGGATAGTCTCCAAATCTTGTCAATTTTAGGCTCTTCACATATATTTACCAAAAGTGATTTTTTGACTTCTTTCGAGATGATGTTAAAGCTATGGTGACTACAAAACTTAAAATTAAAATTAATTCCCAATATCGTCCTACATATCCCAGTTGAAAAAACGCGTTTAGAAATTTTCTAAGGTAAAAATATAATTACCCCCAATTCAGAAATTGTGATCAGTCTTAAGTCATAAATTTGTGTGATTGAATTTTGTGACTAGCGTTGTGATTGTGTTTGATATCAGCTGTTTGGTATTCTGGCATTATAGTGTTAAGAAAAATCACGAAAATCTCTGCATGTTTGCGGAGACCTATCCAAGGGTCATTCGCGTTTTGTCACTTGTCACTTGCAAGTGGTAAAACTTTAGCGTAAAATTATTTTTGCGACAAAATTAATATAGAAGTACGCTTAGAAAAGAAGAGGAAAATGGATTATCAAAGGACATCACAAGAGTTGTAGGCTTATCTTCAATTTGTTAATGATAATTAATTGGGAAATTAAAATAGGGAAAACTGACCCAAGAAACCCATATAGAGTTGAACAGTTGTGGGGCGAAACAAAGAATAAGTTGAATTCTTTGAAAGGTTCTGTTAAAATACCACACTCATCTAATAAATCTGGAATCCGTTTCCGGTAATTATGATATGTAATGTCGCTTTTGGTCCATAATCATCTGAGTTCATATAGGTCTCATAGGTTATAAATTATATTATAGATTAATTCAAAACAAAACATTCCTTTTTTGCGATCAAAAACATTAACAACAGTAACTACTCCTCCGATTTCAAAACTTGTGATCTATGATTTTGATCGTCACAATTTTGTGACTCATCTAGTAAACGTCAAACTTGTGACTTTTTTCCGAATAGCAAAAGTTATAAACATTGAAAAGTAATAACAATTTTCTTAATATGGAGTCTTGGGAGAGCTTGTGACCGTTTTCTTAATTGGACTATTTAAGTTTAGTTTAATATTATTATTTACCCTGTTTTATTTTGCTTTGAACATTATTATTTACACTCTGCATTGTGATTTTTCATTTGGATTTTATTAAACATAAAACATTTAAATCAGTTTTCAAAAGAATAGATAATTCCGTCATCGAGTTTCAACGCGTACTATGAAAGTAGAAAATAAAGGTTGAATTTAAAATAAATATCCCAAGACCAGAAAAGCCACAAATACCACTTGGTATCCTCCGGGATAGAATGACTCATATGCGGTTCGAATGTCCTGTGGTAGTGGTCTTGCGGAATTCCCACCAGACCATTAAATAAATGCATAAAGGATCTACGTGGAGTGCACGTGCAAAAATCTATGCAGAAACCCAATTTATCACTTCGACGGCGAAGCATGGTGTTGCCCTCAACGGCCAAGATCCGAAACCAAAGAGGGAGGAGGGAACGCCACGTGGTGATATTATTGTTGGTGCTCATGCACGTTATTGCTGTGACAATAAAGCCCCGGGGATATTACATCCCCAAACACACAATCCCTTGTAGGAACCCTCCCTTTACTGCTGCCTCTTATTTGGTGGTATGTCTTTCCAGACATTTCTTCCGGGATAAGTCCGGAAAAATCTCAATCGCAAACTTATTTATGTCAGCATCAGACCTTTAACCCTTTGGCGGCAATTTCATTGGACGGTCTTTTATTATTTTTATGTTACAACGCCCTTCGCGTTTATTGCACATAACATTGAGTAACGCTGTTCTTAACCCCTTTTCGAGAGGTTATAATGTCGCATTCAATTCTGTTTGAGTTAGAGTTTTTTTTCGATTTGAAATATGAAAGGAAATGCATTTTCAGAAATTGCAAAAGATATAATAACATCTGAGGACACAGAGCACTTCTGGAGGAAAAATCAAATTTGCGAATAAATAAAATTGTTGGAAATTGGGAAGTCGCAATTTTATCAACATACTCGTATGTACGTGTGGCTTTTTAATGTCAAAAAGATCGTAAAGGTACATTTTTGATTTATTAGGAGCTGTTTTGTGACTTATTTATGCAAATATTTCACTCGTATCCAGTTTTAAGATATTTCGATGACTTGAAATTATGTAAATTATTACAAATACGTTCGCTTTGGTTAATCTAACCAGTTTGAAAAACTCTATGCCAGATCAAATTATTTTCAAAATATTTTCAACATTTCAAAACGAGCACGTCGGATAGATCTCAAAGTTAAAAGTTCTGTAAAAAACTCTGATTAAACGTTACGCATCCGAAGTAATTAACATTTTAAAAAAACTTAGACTTTAACTATACTTTTTTTGATTTCGAAAAATCGTTGTCTGGTGTTGTTTAAAATTAAATAAACTAGAGATATTGTTTTCAGCGACGAAAATTCCTTCAGGATTGTTTTCAATAAATGTTCACATAAAAATTGCGAAACAAGATACAATCATTTATGCACTTTTTTCAAAAATCTAATCTTTATCTACATAAGTTGAGTTGTATGAATTCTAAATGAAATATTGCTATTATGATATAAAATAAATTCAACAAAAATTTAAGCAAACAATTTTATTTACTTTTAGAATTTGTATATTCTTTTATTATTTAGTTATTACATACCATTCATCGTTTCCAACTTTGGGATTTTGTTGGGGTCAAAAATTTTTTGGGAAATTGTGAGTGGCTTATATATTTCATTTATATATCACTCTTAGCAAAAAAGAACTGAACTGACTTAACCCATTAATGCGCAAAACGAGGATTTTGTGCACGCAAGTTCAATTGAATCGTACAAATTGGAGCGAATTGCCTCCGAATTCGTATATAAGGGGTTTTTGGGGGTGCTCTTTCAGAATCTGGCATTTGTTTTGCATAAAAACTTCAAAAACCCTATTATTTTTTGGGTTTTTTCAAAAAAGTGCCGATTTTCTTTTGGTAATTTTTCGTCTCAAAGTCGATTATATTGTCGATGCTGCTATTGAATGATCATATAACTACCAAAAAATTTACATGTTTTCCTTGGTTAATTATAAGCACTTTTTGTTATATAAAATTTATTCGTATAATTCCTCCTTTTTGAGTAAAAATATCACCAAGTTTTTTTATGATGAAATTTTGTGATATTTTTACTCAAAAAGGACGAATTATACGAATAAATTTTATATAACTTAAAGTGCTTATAATTAGCCAAAGAACATATGTGAATTTTTTCAGAATTTTTGGGGCATTTTTGGATTTTTCAAAAATTGGAAAAATCCAAAAAACCAAAAAAGGTCCACAAAATTCCGAAAAAATTGACATGTTTTCCTTGGCTAATTATAAGCACTTTTTGTCATATCAATTTTTTTGTAAAGTTGATGCTTTTCGTGTAAAAAAATCGCGACGTTTTTTATTACATTACTCTGCAAAGTGGCCATTTTGCAAAAACCAAAGCGAAAAATAAAATTCAAACCCATGGTTTGAGAAAGTGTAGACATTCGATCCCGATTTCTGGTAGTTATATGATCATACAATAGCAGCAACGACAATATAATCGACTTTGAGACGAAAAATGACAAAAAAAAAGCGGCACCTTTTTGAAAAAACCCAAAAAATAATAGGGTTTTTGAAATTTTTATGCAAAACAAATGCCAGATTTTGAAAGAGCTCCCCCAAAAACCCCTTATATACAAATTTGGAAGAAATTCGCCCCAATTTGCTATTCGAATCGTACAATTGAACTTGCGTGCACAAAATCCTCGTTTTGTGCATTAATGGGTTAAGTTGAAGTTAGTACGAATTTAAATTCTAGATGACACTTCATATTGATTTCTTTATTGGTACCGCAAGCAAGATGCCTCTTTTTGTTCTTAACTTTTATTTAACTCTATTATTTTTCAAACTCTTATCTGTGGTGAACTGCGGTGGTAGAAGTAAACAAAAACCAAGCACACTTGTATCTTTAGATTATACACTCTACTGTGCTTTAATACGAAGATTTTTTATATATTATAGTAAATAAGATATCAAATAAATGCTTGTAAATAGCAAGAACTATGCTAAAACAAAAGGAGTTGACTAAAAAATTAAAACGAAATACAAATAGACTGTGATGATTTGTTTCAAACTTTGAATACTTTGTGAATAAAATTTATTATAAAATAGGTTTTTTTTTATGTTTTTGATATTTTTAATATAATATGAAGACCTTTTTCTAAATATACGGACTTTTAGAACGATGTGAACATTTGATTTTGGGGTTTTTGGAGGTATTTAAATGAATGGTCCAAATAACTTCATTTGTAAGCAGCATTGAATAGTTTTCGAAATTGACTTGTGTGCCTATCTATAATATTGCATTGAAGGCATATAGCAGTACATGGAGAAAATATTAATTTTCAGTAAAATACATTTATATTATAAAAAAAATACAGATTAAAATTCAAGGGTTCCTTAACTTTAATAATTTCCATAAAGCCTTGCTGAGTTGCAAAACGAAAACTTGAGACATTTTTATATTTTGGCAGCAGTTTGCTCTGTTTTTACTGCAGTCTCAAAATTTAGTAGATAAAACTGGTTCGAATTAAATCATCATCATATAAATTGATGGAAGAAAGTTTAAATTTGATGATATAAAACTTCACAAGCTTCCATAAAGTTATTACATACATTTTTGCGTGATGTTGGTTGATTGGAGTCAGTATGGGATAATATAATAGTCCTTCTAATACCAGTTTATTAAATTAAAATATATGAGGATACAAAAATAATTACAGTCTGAGTGAGCAATTTTTATATGACATTATCATCTTGATTATTAGCACATTATTTTTATAATATCATAGAAAAGCCTTCAGCTTTCAGCTTTTCTCGAGCTATTGTCATCACCAGACATAAGGCAAAGAGCATTACGAGCCTAATTCCTAAATGCTATTTACGCAGTAGTCTTGGTTTTTATTTTCCTTAATATTCTTTTTCTTTTCTGGGAGATGCAGGAAAAGGACAATATTTGCGTTGGCAGGACTCTGTACATAATTGAAATAAAACGTTCAAGAAGAGAGTATCTTGAGGGTTGCTGGCAGTTCTGTGTTTTTTTTTTGTATACTCTTGTAATCTGTGAAAGGATATTTATTTAGATGGAGACGTATTGATTAGATGAAAGGCAATTACGAAAGGTGATTTAAAAGTAATGATAATGGTAACTATTATTAAATAACCTATTTGTTTTAAATATTTAATTTATTTTTCTACATAATCTCTTAACAAATCATTAGCCAGATCTGGAGAATAAGGTGGATGTGTTCAAGCAGTTCGAATCCTACTTCAAGAATGGCAACCATCGCTACTTCGGCATTGTGAGCGAATGCATTATCCTGATGGAAAAGGAATCTTTTGCATTTAAAGGAATGCACCTCCCACAAATGACTATATTTCAAAATTTTTTTATGATCAATCATCGAGGGTAGAAGAACCCAAAACAGTTTTGTTCTTTTCATCCTGTGCATTACAAATACCCGTTTATCATTACTTTTGGAACACCTCTTGTATGTGATAGAGATAAAATTCTATATTAACATTTTTCAAACCAGTTTTTGCATAAAATTTCGATGTTTTTGTAAATATAAAAAAAAAAACTGGTAGACATATTTGAAAATTTATCTGTAGTGATCTGAAATGTGAAATCATATTTTTTGGGTTTTTGTAGTCGATTACAAATCCATAAACGAAAATTTATGTAAGTTATTATTTTTTTTTTTGTACAAAACCTGCCATATTTAATTTTTTCGTCTAAATGTATCAATTTTGAAACCGGATTCTGTTTCAGCACACCCGAAAACATAAGTAAAAGAACCTTACCTTTTAGCCATTTATTACTTCGTTACATATACATAAAATTTAGGTTCAAAAACTAGAAAAACTGTAGTACATATTATCCTGCAGAAACTTCTGTATAATGCGTTATTTATTGTTCACCTTAAAGAAAACAGTTTCTACATTGAATTTATCTTTGGCTTTCAAATTACTTGAAATTTCGTTTTCTGGCTTTATTGTTGTACTTCATGGAAACATTTCAAGCTATTCACAGCATAAAATACCAATCAATTTGTAGTTGGGGTTAATATGCCTGATTAATCAAACAAGTGCAATGAATTGCCGAAAAAGGGTTCAGAAATTCCAACAGTATGCGTGTTTAGGGTTACTATTCATAAAACTCTTAAAGAAGAAGAAAACCATTACAAAACTCTTAAAATTCCAGCTACTTGGGAGCAACTACCATCTACATGGTCTATGTAACTCGACTAAAAGGAGTTCACTACTCTAATACGTTTCAAGCACTACAAAAATTGTTAAGACAAAAAAAACGCACACTACAAAATTACCTCGTCATCGTAATTATCCTGCTCAGGCATTTCTCTGAAAGTAAATTATTGTTGATTTGGCCCAAAAACGAATAACAACAATATTCGGTGGCACGTCCGCTATTGATAACGTGAAAAACTTTTGCTGGAAAGCGGGCAGACGCGAACTTTGAGTGCTACCATTAAATTTTTCGTGGCCTCCTTCTCAAGAAGTTGCTCGATGAATTATCGTTTTAGCTCTTTCGGTTAAGAACTCGCTAGCCGAGGAGGTGCGGGCCTAAATGAACTTCACGAACACGAACATGAACGTCTTAGCAAATCTGTGGCATTCTTCCTGAATTTCTTTGGTGTTGGTTCCCGCGCTTTTTAGGATTTACTGATGCTGAGGATTCGCTGATGATGGCATTCTTCTGCAAATTTCACTAAATAATACCTTTTTTATAATTATGTGGCATTTCGAATTATTTGTCGATAATTAATTTTATAGAAGAAGTTCAGATGTAGTTTAGCAGTGGAAATTCGAAAAAAAAGTGCAGGTTAATTAGGTTTAATAGAAGAAAAAATGTATGCATTTGTTTTAGATTGTTTTGTTTTAGCTCAATAATTTATTGCTTTTAGTATTGCTTGATCTATGATTTTTTTTCTTTCTAAATATCTATATCAATGTACTGATAATATAATATATGTATTCCTGGGGAATTAGTTACAAAATATGTGAAAATAGGTCTTAACACAAAGATATTTTGGGATTGGAATCGATAGATTTTAGGGTCAAAATTAAGGTTGAGTATGCAAATATTTTTTGTGCCTTTTGTCTCTAGTTAAAAAAACTCTAGATAGGCTTTTTTTAAAAATATCTATGAAAATAAGTTTTTGTTACGTTATATTTTTAAATGAAAGTAGACGTTGAAATCAACGTTTTGTCTTTTATAAGATTTGCTTGAGAAAATTTAATCAAAAAATTAAGTTAAATTTATCTGAAAATTGAAAAGCGATTTAGTTTTAAGTATATTTCGCTCAAAATGTTTTCTTATTAATTATTAGGTTGATAAAAAAGTTTTATCGCAAAATATTCTATAATGTTTTCTACTCTTCCGCGTGACAGGGTATAAAAAGGCGGGCATGCGTTCCAGTGGACAAAAATGTCTTCGATCACGCAGGAGCAACTTCGGGCGATCATGTTCTACGAGTGGCTGCGTGGTACGAACGCAAGCATAACTGTTAAAAATATACAGAATGCATTCAGCGTCATGAAGACAATTAACGTTCTGAACGATCCTCGACCATTCATGATGACGCATTACTAAGCTGCATCAAAGCGAATCCTGAGGCAAGTACGCACAAGTTAGCAAGAGAACTTGGCTGCACCCAACCATCAATAGTAAACCACTTAAACAACTTGGGATACGGGAAAATTCTAGCTCGATGGATACTACACCGTCTCACCGACGACAATAAGAATCGCCGCTTGACCATCTGCCAGTCTCTCCTACTTCGTCATCATCGCAAGGAGCTTTTATAGGATCTTGTGACGGGGATGAAAGCTGGATCTTTTATGATAACAGCAGGCGTCTAGCATATTGGCTTCCTATCAGAGAAAAGCGACTGTCCACCTTCTCCACGATAACGCGAGACCGCATGTCGCAAAAGAAAACCACAAAACAATCACTGAGCTTCACTGGAATACCGTTCCTCAGCCACCGTACTCTCCCGACATCGCGCCTTCTGACTATCATTTGTTCAGACATTTGAAGTCATATTTAACGCACAAATTTTTCGAAAACGTCGACGATCTCCGCAGTTTTAGGTAAAAGGAATTAACGACTTGCTTGCTAGATGGTCAAGTGTTATAGAATTAGATGGCGAATATATTGTTGATAAGAAATGTTTTGTATAAGATATATCAATAAATAAATTCTACTGAAATTATTGCGACAAAACTTTTTTATCAACCTAATAGCAATGCTGAAATACTTTCTGTTTTTTTCCCTTAAAATAATATATTATAATACAATATTTTATTTTTCATATATTTCTTTTATTTTTATAATAATTATTTCAACAATTATAAGAAAAAAAACTTTCTTTTAATATAGTATTATAACAACTCATTACTAGGATAGATTATTTGTTAGAACTTTCTCGTTTTGAGCTATTGAATAAACAAACTATTTACTATTTAAATAGCTAGAGAAATATCTAATTATATATAATATATAAAAACCGATAATATTTTCAATTATATTAAAAGGAATTACGGGTATATTAATACCAAAAGGAATGCATATTTTACAATTCTAGGAGTTCATTCTTAAGAAATCAAAAGTAGGTGTATACATATTTTCTTCTATTCAGTTTTTTAAAATCTAATTTGCCTATTCTAAAATATTGCAAATAATTGTTAATACTGTTTGCATACTAGATCTATAGAATGTGCTGTCTTTGTGCTCTAATATAATTCATCCTTTTTAAGATCTACCAGCTGAAATCGATTTATCTTTACGATATATAAATTTTCTTACAGAAAATATCAATTTTACACTCAATGGAACTGTTTTAGATTTTACACATTTCTTTTTAGCATACAGTGGTGGATAAAAGTATTAAAACAAAACCAAAATAAAATATTAATTTAATTTTCTTGGAAAATAATTATTCATGCTTAATCTATTAAATAAAATAAATATAACAATACCATATTCTGGAAAACAACAAAATATTTCAAATTGCATCTTTTTGCCTGGACAAAAGTTTTCACACACTCAGTTTTAAAAGATTTTCTGCACCTAGTAAGTTGTAACGGGGAAGTCGCACAAAGTATTTGACAAGGGGTAAAACGTATTTGAGTGCATGGTTTATTTGTAAAGTCCTTAAAGTAATGATCATGGCTCGTAAGCAAAAAGAAACTAATGAACGAGAACGTAAAATAATTTTGAAGCTTTTTAAACAAAACAAATCCTATGGAGAAATTGGTAGAAGTCGATTTACAATTTGCAGTATTGTAAAACGTTACAAAACCAGCGTAGAATTTAAAAGTTCTCCACGAAATGGACGTCCACGAAAACTAACTACAACCATTAATGAATTACAATTACAAAACACAGGTTATAAAAATGATTTAAAAAAAATCCAGGACAACATTATCAGAGTTTGCAGCTCAAGTTAGTCAATTTTAAAAAAGATGTTCACTCTAAAACCATATACAGAGTCCTCCATCGTAATGGATATAATGCACGGGTACCCAGACGAAAACCTCTAATTAGTAAAACTAATAAAAAAAAAGAGGTTGCAATTAGCAAAAGACTATATAAATAAGCCTGAAGGGTTCTGGAATAATATATTATTCCACGAAGAGAGTAAATATAATATATTTCGGTCTGACGGTAGAACCCTGGTCTGGAGAAAACCTAACACGGAGTTAAATGCAAACAACCTAACAAGCACAGTAAAACACGGTGGTGGATGAGTCATGGTTTGGGGCAGTATGGCTGCTTCAGGTGTTGGCGAGCTTGTTTTCATTTCGCAAATTATGGATCAAAAACTTTACCTAATTATTCTGAAGGAAAATTTGAAAAAGAGTGCCGAAAAGTTATTCTTAGGTGATCAGTTTTATTTCCAGCATGATAACGATCCAAAACGTACGGCTCATAATGTTAAAATGTGGATTGCCTACAATGTTGCTCATACTTTACCGACTCTCCCACAGTCATCGGACCTCAATCCTATTGACAATGTGTGGGAAAAAGTTGTGCTCCAATTAGAATGGCAAAAAATAATGGCAGTTTACAGAAAAAAAAGCTGGTGCAGTCGATGCCTTGGAGACAAAAAGAGGTAATCAAACAGCAAAGGATTTCCGATTAAATATTAAATTTAAAAAAATAATTATAATTACCGCAATATTATAAACTGTGTGACAACTTTTGTCCGGGCGAAAAGGTGCAATTTCGAAATATTTTGTTCTTTTCCAGAATAGGGTATTATTTTATTGATTTTATTTTTGTCTTATTTAATAGCTTAACCATGAATAATTATTTTCCCAAAAAAGTTCAATAAATATTTACTTTTTTTGTTTTAATATTTGTTTTATTCAACAAACGGTGATGTGTGAATATTTGTGTCCACCACTGTATATTTTGCAGTTAATGTAAGATTTATGCTTCTTTGCAACTCAGATGGGATTTAAAATCGATTTCGCCTCACATCTGCCTTGAAATTTTGTAGCTAATAAATCTATCGGTGGTTCGCAGGTCTCTAAATATTGTCTATAAATAAAATGTTCTATCGTTTCGCGGTGAGAAATGTGTGATTTGTAGTAAATCATAGTGCGGTCAGCACGGGTGCGGAAAATTGAAAGTAATGTTTGGCGGGATAAAAGATATGGCCTAGATAAATGATGAAGTCCAACTACTTTAACAATGCCAGTGCTCCAGCTACAGATTATATTTACAAAATCCGGTGTTAGTAGAGTGTAAGATGTACGATAAGTGGTGTGTAAACTATGGTGAAAATGGTTGAATATATGTGAACATTTTGCGCTATAAATCAATAATTCTGGCAAGTTTCATTCCGCATTATGAAGATTTATTTGACAGAGTATGTTCTAAAGTTAATTACTTTTCAAAACGTTCGCTCAAATTTCGCAGAGCTTCCAAATTGTTGCGTTTATCATTAATTCTGGAGAAAGTCGAATATATAAGTCATTTTTCATTGTCATGATGATTTCCTGCTTTTGTTTGAATAACCGCCGCATTAGCAGACATAGATAAATGGTAGTTGACAAAAGGAGCGTGCAAATGATATTTACTGAACCGCGAAGATTCTACTTCAATTCAAAACATCAGATATTCATTTTTTAATAAAACTTTAAACTACATCCCCATTCCAACATTTATCAAAAACATCCTTTTAGGCGGCAAGTGAAAAATATATTGTCTATATCGCGTTTCAGTTCTGGATGAAAAGTTTTTCAAATACATGCAACATTTTGCCCTCCAACATTATCGATTTTGTGAAATTGTTTTTATCTGGTCGTCAGATCCAGTCCCCAGTGCCAAATGCCCTTGTTAACCCCATGTCAGTAATGATTATATTTTTTGCTTACAAAAATATGTTTGAATTTAACACCCCTTATGTGTAATAATAGACAGTGCTTCGTTGCCGTCATGTCAAACTAAATACGTATATATTTAAACTCATCACAATGACGTAGAATTTTAGATATATTCCTCCCTATACGGCAGACGGTGTAAAATATTCACGTGCTACATATATTCAATGTCACAAGCCATCATGTACAATACAAAGAGAAGATATTGTTAGAAAGTTTGCAGACAAAAAATATTTTGTTTTAAGAAGATGTTTGTTGACACCACTTTACCCTGCTCAAATACAAAATACACATCCCAAAATTTCTCAACAAATTTCAACACTTCAGTGAGTTTGCCTGCCCTTTTAAGGTATTGTTGGCAGGTAGGCACAAATTATAATTACTTTGATTGCCTGAAATATAAGGATTTAAGAGATTTTCCTAATTCCAATTTCGCTAAGAGTTTTGGTACAATTCAGGGTAAGAGGTAGATGTAAGTAGAATAGAATGAAGTACATAACATCTATGAAAACTCTGTAATATATTCTAGAGATAACAGATAAGATCAGACAAGCTTTTAGTACATTTCAATTCAATGCAACCTTTTATTAGATGTTTGAAGCCGGTGATGCTTGGAAACCATAAAAAATCAGTTTGAACGGTGCCATCAAAAAATTAATTAAAACTTAAAAAACAAATTATTAGAAGCAACCAAGATTCCAAAGTTAAGATTATATCATAGTTTTTAGGGCTTCTGGACGGCGGTGTTTCGATCTTTAAAATTTTTGTATGAATTCAAGACGTAGTTAAGGGGTGAGTATGGTATTTAATTGTTGTTTTTTATTTTTTAAATTCAGTGTTTAGACTTTAAACGCGTTTTTCTCACACTTAGCATTTTTAACCCCCCGTTAATTCGCTTCATTTTAAGCATATTTTTAATAATTTTTTCTGAGCATATGGTAAATTGAATTTATTTAAAAATTGTACACATAATAAAGTATCATTTCAAGAATATTCTATTAAGGGGGCAGTACACTTCTTTTTTGCATTTTTTAAGTGTTTTTTTTTTTTTTTTTTATAGAAAAATTTATTGAATCATTTGAAAATTTTACACATTAAAATATATGTATCAAAAAAAAAATATTTTTTTCGAAATTTCTGGCGTTTGTACGGCAGTAATATGGCTGCCTAAAAAAAACCCCTTTTCAAACTGGTTGGTAAGAAATCTTAGCTCTGGAACGTCTGAAACAAAAAATTCAAAGCACATATTAAAATATAAGTCAGCTGCTATCATATGAACGACGATGAAGTATTTTGCCAAAAAAACAAAAAAAAAAATTGCGGAATTTTTAATTTTTTAACGTTAATTTTTAATTTTTTTTATTAAATATTTATGAAAAAAAGGGTTCAGTATTAACCTATATTAATAATAATGGTTCACACCATACACTGAGAAAACTAGAAAAGTAAAATTTACTGAACGCGTTCAGTATACGTATTTGCAGTAAAATTGACTGGGGGCGCACTGCCTCTTACTGGACGCCGTTCTTTAGGAATTACTGAACACGTCAGTAAGCGCCGTTCAGTAAACAACACTGCAATACAGTCGATACCACTGGGCTCTGTCGTGTCACGCCTCTCCCTCCACCGTGAGCACTGCACCACCACGCCCCCTCCCCCCCCCCCACCCCACCCCCCACCTATACCTTCCGTACCGGCCTCGCTTCGGCTTTCGGCTTCCGTGGCTTCGTTTCCGCGCCGAAAGCCGGAGCGACCCAGGGCGATGACTCATCTGGACACGTTGAGACAAGCACAGAGTACGGTGCGCGCCTAGCTGTTGGACGAAGAGTGCAGAGTGCTTTCGCGGAGTGCAGCGGTGCAGGCGTACCCGAAGTTTTGCGATTTGTGTGAAGTGTTTTGGAAAATTTTGGCACGGCGATGGATACCGTCGTCGCTCACAACCTAAAGAAGATGGGGCTGGAGAAATGCATCCCACTGTTCGCCGATACGTATTGTTCAATGACTACATAACCTCTAAACTGCGCACACGGGTCCCACTATCACTACCACACGGAGCAGTGCCGTTTGCTGAACGGGGGTCACTATCCCTACCACACGGAGCAGTGCCGTTTACTGAACGGGGACCTTTATCACTACTACACGGAGCAGTGCCGTTTGCTGAACGGATAAAGTAAAACCCACAATACTTTGCAATGGCGGTCACTAAACGGCCGTTCAGTAAATTCTCCTGTCAGTTCCAGCTGTCGAAAATTTACTGTACTGTCCAGTACAAATTACTGTCATGACAGGAAATTTTACTGACCGTTTTTCTCAGTGTAAGCAAACATATGTATATGGAACAAGTCCGCAAAATTTGAGACTAAAGGTAGTATCGAGAAAAACGTGTTTAAAGTTTTTTTTATTCAATTCGCACGCGTTTGGACACCATCTATTGCATCGGACATTGGACACCATCTATAAAATCGAATTTTTCAAAAAATAGAAGTATACTGCCCCTTAAATGTTTAGCCTAAAATATTAAGAAATAAGCCATTGAGAGCAAATCTTCGAATATTCTTAAAAAAAGGGCAGTTTGTGGTGGACATCAGAACTAATTACTGGATTATCTTAAATTAAAAAATCGAGAATATTTGGTTAGTTTATGAGTTCCTCCAGGTAATGACGTCGAGCTTTTGTTTTGACTATTTTCCGAATTTTTGCTTCATTTTGAAGTAATAAAAACGGATTTAAAAAGAAAAAACCAGTAAAAATCAGCCTATTTTTCATAGTTAAACTAATTATAATGCAAAAAGAAAAAATTATCTTCACATCACTACCTCATATTTTATGTACTTAAAGAGTGTGTCAAATTTGAAGAGGATCGATCGGTCAAGTAGATTTTGAGTTACAGTGTCCACCGACTTTGAACATGTTAAGTGGGGAAAAAAAACGCGTTTAAAGTCTAAACATTGATTTTAAAAGGCACAGGAATATCTCGAAGCCGGATCGGAGTGACGGAGACTTACAACTACATGTCTCGGTTAGTTTTACTCCAATCTTCAAATTTTAACACAATAATCTTGAGATGTTGTACATTTATATGAGAAAATTTAAAAAAAACGCAGAAAAAATACCCTACCCTTAATCAAATATTCATTCAAAATTCGGAAAAAACGCACAATTTGGTTCTTTTCCTTTAGCATTATGATACATCAATTTATGTCATTCTCAAGGACAAATTGAAAGGCTATATATGAATCTTTGTTAAGAAATATTCCATTAATGAAATAGTCCAATATTTATTTTTTTAATATTGCTACTTTTCTGATAATCTTTGAGAATTTTCTGAGATATTTGTAGTAAAATCGGAAAAATAGCACAATTTGAGAGGTACTGTTTAATTGAATTTCATCAATTTATGACCTAAAAATTTAGCAATGAATGAAGCAATAAATAGTGAAGATGTATGCTAGATAAAAAATTCTTGAAGGGCTAAGAATGAAGAAGAACAAATGAATAAAAGCACGAAAAATTAATTTCCATAGAGAGCAGAATTATGTTTTCAATTTTGAATTCACCACTCTTACATAACTCCTTTCTCATACCTTCCAAAAAATTGTTTTGTAAACTTGTTCACATCGTTTTGGAAATCTTTGAAACAACAACATGAATTTCAACGACTTCCCGTAGCAACAGTATTAGCTTCTTTAGCTTTAATGCTTATGTTCTTGTTCAATCGATATGTTTGCTTCCGAGCTCATCGCAGCTTCCAACGTTCTCTCTAAATCAAATAAATGAAAAAACACAAGACTTCTCCGAAATATCGTGGAGTTATAAATTCCCTTACCAGAAAAAATGTCGAAACTATTGATCGGTTTGCCCGGGTTCGCTTCCTTGCCCACGTAGTACCCAGCCAAATTGCTTTGAGTATAATAAAAAATCGGATAAACCTTGGTAAAGCGTTTGTAATTCCATCGGATTAAAATCCTCGAAATCTGTGGAAAAGAATTGAAGCGTTGTTGAAGTGGGCTCACCACCCACTTTGAGGTAAATAAATTTTTTATTTGATTAATGACCTTTAAGATTGCTAACACCTATGAAAGCCATGGTGTCTCAAACATTAAGTTGTTTATGCAAATTACGAACATTGTGTATGATAGATGGATTGGGTATAAAACCCGCCTATGTTACATAAATCACTTCCTAACAAAAATAGTAAGGGGTTATTCAAATACAGTAGGCAACGTCCTGTTTCTACTAGGGCTTTAAACTACGGAAATCACATAAATCCTAAGATTAGGAATGACTTGGAGCCGAAGAATTACTACAATACGGTTTATGACAATTTTTTCATAAAAATGATGCAATAAATATATTTTAGGAACAATGACGTATTTAATAAAAATAATAAGATAGTTTTTCGACTATATAATCCAACATTCCATATATTTTATAAATTTTCTTTTAAAAAACGAGAAGGTGCAGCTCTTTACATCTATGTAGATTCAGATTGATTTTAATGAAAATAAAATTTTCGATTTCAATAAAAGTAGATACATCTAGAATTTATGATGCTTTGAGTCACTGTAGTGAGATGCCTTCACTTAAACTGGAATTTCATTAAGAATCATCATCCATATCTTGGCACTTCAATCAGGATTTCCAAAAAGAGATCATCTGGATGAAGTGCCATGAGGTATGATGACTCATTTTTCGTAATATTTATATGAGCTGTTTTTGTGTTTATCTGACAATCCGATAGTTTATCTGTCAGTCATAGTTTTTTAATTTCTAAAACGTTTGACCTACAATAGAATGCTGAAAGATGTAGTTGTAGTAACATATAACCCAATTTTGGGCGTGAAATAATTAAATCACGATATATGTATATGATATGATATATGATTTTAATCAACTTATAGAGAGCCAAAGAGGGTACAGGAAAAAGTTCTTTGAATTCCAGCTACATAATATCTACTAATGATAATCATATATGGGATAATCCATGTCAAGTGGATCAGAGCTGTGGCCAAAATTGTAGGTGCCCAAAAAAATCAACCGAGGGCTCATTTTAAAGCTTATGACGTCTACTTTCGAATGCCGTGTGCGCCTTTGAAAAATCAAATATGGTGGTTTCAATATGGCGACCGGAAGTGGAATGAAAATTAAAAATTTTTGGAAAAAAGCTTATAGAAAAAAAAATTTGCAAGCGACAAGACCGTATTTCGACTCAAATTGTAGCAAATGAACAGCTCTTTAAGGCTGGTGCAGTTGGATAAGAAAATTCAAGATGGCGGATCCAATATGGCTGTGCAAAATCCCACTTTATGGCCAAATTTTTCAAATCCAATCATTTCGCACCAAATCTTGTATACGGGGGTTTTTTGGGTCGCTGACCACGAATATAAGATTATATTTGAAAAATTCAAAATGGCGGATCCAAAATGGCGGACGGTTGTTTTCGAAAATCAACCGATTTGCACCAAATTATGTAAACAAGGATTTTTGGGGTCGCTGACCACAAATATGAGATTATATTTGAAAAATTCAAAATGGCGGATCCGCCATCTTAGTTATTTTCGAAAATCAACCGATTCGCACCAAATCAGGTATACGGGGGTTTTTGGGGTCGCTGAACACGAATATAAAATCAGATTTGCGAAATTCAAAATAGCAGATCCAATATGGCGGACGGTTAATTCTAATCGAACGACTTTCAGAAAACCTTTTAGCCATATTATATTCTCATAATGTATTTTGCAAATCTGACTTTGTATTCGTGATCAGCGACCCCAAAAGCCCCCGTATACCTGATTTGGTGCGAATCGGTTGATTTTCGAAAAAAACTAAGATGGCGGATCCGCCATTTTGAATTTTTCAAATATAATCTCATATTTGTGGTCAGCGACCCCAAAAACCCTTGTTTACATAATTTGGTGCAAATCGGTTGATTTTCGAAAACAACCGTCCGCCATTTTGGATCCGCCATTTTGAATTTTTCAAATATAATCTTATATTCGTGGTCAGCGACCCAAAAAACCCCCGTATACAAGATTTGGTGCGAAATGATTGGATTTGAAAAATTTGGCCATAAAGTGGGATTTTGCACAGCCATATTGGATCCGCCATCTTGAATTTTCTTATCCAACTGCACCAGCCTTAAAGAGCTGTTCATTTGCTACAATTTGAGTCGAAATACGGTCTTGTCGCTTGCAAATTTTTTTTTCTATAAGCTTTTTTCCAAAAATTTTTAATTTTCATTCCACTTCCGGTCGCCATATTGAAACCACCATATTTGATTTTTCAAAGGCGCACACGGCATTCGAAAATAGACGTCATAAGCTTTAAAATGAGCCCTCGGTTGATTTTTTTGGGCACCTACAATTTTGGCCACAGCTCTGATCCACTTGACATGGATTATCCCATATATAAATACAATCTTTTGAGAAAACTTGGCTTAAGAAACAATTAATTTGAAAAATCTGAATGGCCATTGAAAAAAATATCCGCAGCCCTAACTAATAGCCCAAAACTGCTTCTTTGCATTGACTGATTAAGGGCATGTTATCACATGCGACCACAATCACTATAATTTATATTAGGAGTACAAATGGAAAACTGCCGTTTCTTTTCAAAATTTGAGACTGTGAAATGTGAAACTGTGTAAAATGGCTTGTTGAGTCACACCCAATGAATTTGCAAGTTCTTGTTGCGTTTGACATGAATCTTCATCCAGTAAAGCCTCCTATTCTTCTTCTTCAAACTTATTTGTCTTTGATGGTTAAAATATCGAAAGTATACTTATATCATTAGTATAACTCACGTTCTTCACTATATTTTGAAATTAATGGTTTGTATTAAATAGATTTAATTTTTTTTGTAATAAAATGTAATGATAATGTCGACCTTCATTTATTAAAAAGTTTTTACATTTTATCCATCTTTCCGTTTATTAAAAAATCGTGACTCATTAGTTATCACACATTCCACACCCTATACATAGAAGATTACTTCTCAAAGGACAGATTTCTTCGCTCGTGTGACAGCATGGCTCCCACAGGGAAGAAAGACAAATAACCGAATCTAGAAAAGAGCTTAATTAGGCGTGAACGAAGACTCGTGAAAAATGTGTGTTGTTATTAAAATCATAACATTTCAATTTTTATAAACTGGGATCAGAAAACCTGTATACCATATTCCAAATTGCGAATAAGTGAAATTGGGGATACTGAATCCACGAATAGTCGATTATGTTAAGTAGACTTATTGTTGTTATTATTTGGGCCTTTAATCTTTCTATCTGAGATTAAATACACAATGTACATCTCCTCTCGCCTAAAGGCTTATGACGTTTCACAATTTTTCATTTCTTTGGAGAATTATACTTTATTTATTTACTTACGGGAGCGGTTCATCTCACATAGTTTTGGAGATACAGGGTGATGAATGATGTTTTTATATATTTTGTTTATAACCCCTTCACTAACCACAAATCCACATTATAAAGTTTGTTGAGTCTATTCCCAGTTGTTCACCTCAGCTATCCCAATTTCTTGATTTTTTAACAGATTTTTTCAAAAGATAGCTGTTTTTGTTAAGAAAATACCCTAGTAAAATATCATTATGATTGCCTTTTTAAAGCCCACATTACACTATCATTATCATTTTTATTATTATTAATCAGCACAAATTTTTAATTTTTCATTCTTCAAAAAGGTTGTCTAATTGCCTTGTTTTTGTTTATTTTTGTAATTAAAAGAGTGTACCCTCACTAACTGATACAACTTCCTTAATTTTGAAAGCGAACGATATGACCTACAGATGAGCTAAGGAGCATTCCAGTCCTACGGGGATTGACTATAAAAATTCCATAATAACGATGTTTTAATAGGGAATTTCATTAAAACGCGCTACGCACACTGCAACTTATGAGGTAAAAGCCTGCATAAACATAAGTTGAAGGTAAAGTCTTCAAACTTCCCTAATAAATCTGTATATACTTTGATGCAGAATATAGAAAGTCTAAATGTTAAAGGTACATTTGGGCTGATTGGCGAACTGTAATTAATTATTGTAGTTGAATACAAATATTCAAAATTTTTAATTTCGACGAATTAAATAAAAATATAAAATGTGGTTTTAATTTGGTGTCCCAATAAGAGAAGTTTGAAGTCTGTGTGCACCTACAAACGCTCCGATATGATGTCAAAAATTCCTTTTTCATTCAAGTAAATCTTTAGACTTTTCAAATTCTCCAACTTCAGTATATATGTATATACTTTTGCTCAGACTTTTGTGCAGATAAGACGTAGCGCGCCATTGAATGATGTGCTATTGGAAACAGCTAAAAATTAAGTTTATAAGGTGCATATGAAAAATTATTCATCAATCTGTAAACTAAGGTAGATGGGCCACCACTCCCTTTCCTGCATATTTTGTTATTCTTGAGATCATCATTGAGGCATCACCTCCGTAAGTACGCACAGTAGTCAACTAAAGATCCTGTATATATCCATGCAAAATTAATATGTGATGCACAATATGAAACTAAACGGTCTGTTAGTTTCTTTTAAAATTACAGGTTATTTTGACACAGTTAGCACTTTCAAACTCAAACAATTTACGGAAAAACAGTATCATTTTTCCGCAGTGCAACATTAATAGATGTACGCTTGAACAACGTTGGGAAATAGTGAAAACATATTTCCAAAGTGAGTGCTGTGTTTCTGAAACAGTGCGAGTTTTGAGCAGAAATTTCGGTTGAAATAATACACCAACCACGCAAGTTTGTAAAGAAGGTTCGTGAGATTGGCATGATAATTGATAACACAAGTTATCCTAGTGTTTCTCCTGAGCGTTTAACCGAGAATTGTTCTTAGTGTAGTTTTTGGAGTGGTGGCATTTTTGGTCTATATTTCTTCGAAGATGAAGGAGAAGCTACGGTCAACGGAGAGATTTTTTTTCGGTCAAATTTTGAGGAATTTTACTTGGGCACAACGTGCCACACAAGCCATGTAACAATTGATCTTTGCGCACCAAATTCAATAATCAGCCGTTTTGGAGATGTTGCATGGCACCCGCGCAGCTGCGATTTGACGTTGTTGTGTTTGTTGATGTTATGCTGACAATCTGAAAAGATTCATGCTCTTAAACATAATCCTGAGCAAGCTATTTGTGAAATAGGTGCCCAAACCATCAGAAAATTGCTGCAAAATTGGGTTAAAAGGATAGGTTACTGCTAAGCCAGCCGAAGCAGCCAATTAAATGATATCATCATTATTTTATAGCATTTTTAAAAGAAACCACCCGATGGCCCACTCTTTATATACCTATACAGATGTTACTTTATTTCTTCACACATTTCCAAACAATACTTCTAAAAAAGTAAGTTTTAGCTGATAATTTATTTATTCTTGGGCGCAAGACTAATTCGATTTTATGTGATGAAATTGCTCCTAATGATATAAAGATTCTGAAAACAAATTCGATACTAGTAAATGTGCACACCTTTATGTCAAAATAACCGAAATTCTCAAAACCAATCCCAAAGCATGCTCGCATTGTGCATGTTCGGATTTATTTGATCATAGTATTGTAAATCTTGTATAATAATATTTCAATCTCCTCTTTGGCCTTGTCAGCAAAAATAAGGAAAACAAATATCCATACAAACTCTTGCGTAATTCTTGAATGTTAAGCGTCCTGCAGCCGAGGCCTTGGAGCTAAAAAAGGATCGTTAAATTGATATAGCGCAGGGATGTTTGGCGCTTTGTCTCTTGCACCTATAATTTTTCTTGGAGATTTGCAGTGGCGCATTAATCCTCCGGAAAAAGGTAAGATTTTGTATTCCAGGCTAACAAGTGCATTCGTTCAGCGAAGGCGGGCGGATGAATCCTATTCTTCGGAGATAAAAGGAACAGTTAAAGCGCTTTCCATAACTCGTCCCTATTTAACCTCTAGCGCTCTTTGCCCGCCTTCCAGCCCCAGAGTGCTTTGTTGTTAATAAAAACGCAGATAACTGAAAAGATAGACTGCTTCTCGCTGCTATTTGTACCCAGGCGCCCGCCGGGCGAAATAGCACAGCAATAGGGTGCAAATTCCCCTTTGTGCTATTTCTGACTATTGTTATTAAGGCGGGGGCGGGGAAATGAATGATAAATTTCTTTTCACAAGGTTCGCCTCATCCCATCCATCTCACGCCTGTGCTTCTTTCCAAGGATCAATTTGCGTTAGTTGAGTCTGGAATCGTCTAAATTATTATACCTACTTTAATGGACCTGTTACTTGATAGCCTCCAAGCTCTTAGCTTAAAATGGAGTAGTGTATGAAAATCCATTACCAGGGCAAAGTTCTGGAGGTCTCATGTTGGTAAATTGCCCTCTTACACCATAAAGCCTTGCTGAATATTTAACCGCAGAGTTATAGCATAAGATCTAAATATCAAATTCGTAAAGTTGCTTGTGAAAGATATGAGACCTACATAAGATAAAAGTGGAGAAGCTTATACAAAATATTTTTTTAAGATGCTTTTATGTCGGAGATTTCGCTGACTTGAAATTATAATCACTTGGAGTAACAATCGGGGGCTTCAACAAGATGTTTAATTTTAATTCTTTGAAAAAAAAATGGAATAAAAAAACAAATATATGTACGTAAACTATCCGATTAGTAATGAGATACAATATCTGTCAAATGTCCACCACATCTATTATTCTATTCCGCTATTCTTATAAATGGTCATTTGAGGGAATTTTCCATGAAAATTACGCACAATAGTGGCTCTACTTTAATCGTTCTTGGAGCATTGGTATAAACTTTTTCTTTATTTAGCTTCAAAGGAAACAGTCTAGGAGTGTTAAATCTCATTATAGGAATTGCAA
Organism: Dysmachus trigonus; assembly: GCA_949715965.1. Lineage (NCBI taxonomy): Eukaryota > Metazoa > Arthropoda > Insecta > Diptera > Asilidae > Dysmachus > Dysmachus trigonus. Next base: position 68,281,907 of record OX454321.1, on the reverse strand, counting down.
GTTGAAGTCCCTATTTCGAAAAATTACACGACAAGGACATTTTTAATTAGTTGAACACTTGTGTGGCATGTAGCGTCATCCTGTTGAAAGTAAAGGTCGTTCATATACTAAATATCTTTTTAAGCCTTTAGACTAAAATGTGTTCTCAAAGCGTGTTTCGCTATATCGTCTTTAACCGTACGGTTTTTACGCGTTATATGTCAAAGAGAGAACTACAGCAAGAACTTTTAAAGATGAAATATGGCGTGCAATTTAAAATAACACCGATTGTTGAAATACTTTTAATAGTCTGGAAGTACAACCTTACTAGTGATTTGTGTTTTCTAAGAACAAAATAGAAATAAATTCGAAGCTCAATATTTCAATATTTGTATAATGTACATATGTTTCGAACAAAACGATATTTTTATTACTATTTAAACCACAATTTTCTTCTAATCTAATGTAATATCTATTGATATTTATTTGATACTTTAAAACCATATCAGGAATCGAAATCTTCTCCTGCGCGCTATACTATATTTTTAAGAAAAAGCGAAAATGCTAAGTTCAAAATTTTATGCTTCAATTAACTTTCAAATTATTGCTGTATAAGTAGATACACGAAATTTAATACTTTTATTACTTAATGTTTTTTAAAACTTTAATGTGTCTATTCATTGATGTTTATTGGGTCATTTTCTAAAATAATATATTTTATATATTTTAGGATGGCAAGTTCAAATTCTCATAACACAGTTGTGTCCCCCGTTCGATTTTTGAGTTATTACAGTTATTTTCACAAATATGGTAATGTAAATTATAGTGAAAAAATTTGTTTAAGGGGAGGTTCCTTTGATCGGCGATGAAAAAATTGATTTTTTTTTTTTACATATTATCAATCTATAATATGTTAAAAACATGATCCTAAAACCGTTTTGCGTTTTATGCAGTTTTTAGAAAGTTACAGCGCTTCAAAGAGAAGCATGCAACTGTTAACGCGGCACAATTGGCGAACAAGATGAAATGGTTCTAAAACTTCAAACGCGTTTTCCCGAAAGTTGATATTTTCAGTGCGCGGGACAGTGTATCTCGAGAACCACTGATCGGATCCACTTGAAATTTTAAAGTCATGTGTAAAATTCAATTTCGGAGCCCTTGAACCATTATTAACAATATATTTTAATAATAAACAATGTTTACGCCTGTCTTAAACAACTAAAACACACCCCAAAACACGACCTTAATTTTCAAGTGGATAACTTTCTCTGTTTTTTTTATCAAAATTTCGAAATTTTTGGTTGAAGGGCCGCTACATATGTTAACTTAAAAAGTGTTCATTTTTCAGTGACCCCTACGACCCTCGGGAACGTCCCGCGCAGACGCATATATGGCGCGCAAGGCCTTGCGGAGATATGGCTGGAGCCGCCATTTTGAATTGAAAGAGGGGGGAAAAAATAAATTTAGGGACTCTTTTTATCAATAAACATTGTACAAAAAACCGTTTGTTCATATCACATTTCTTTATACCTCAAAAAAATTCATAAAAGTGAAGAACTTTTCAGAGTCGATCAGAGGAACCTCCCCTTAAGGGGGTAGTCCAGTGAAAAAAAAAAAAAATTTCGTTTTTTGTTTTTTTGCTTAAATCTACTCTACTACACCTAGAAAATACTCCCTTAAAATATCTAAGCAAAATATTGAATAGTTTTAAAGATACAGAGAGTTTTCGAGAGACGTGTAATCCGAGCGCTCGAAGGTCCCCTGGCGTGTTTCGGAGCAAGGAGGACTGTTGTATTTCTGTTTGCTTCGCCCATTTTTTTTCGGTTTATAACGGGCTAGGTCCTTCTGCTTTGTATTTAAGGTTAGTTATGTATGGAGGAGGCATCGCGTTATGTATGGAGCAGGCATCGCTGACTAAGGTAAAATTAATTTTTTTAGCTTTTTTCCGCATAAAAAACTTTAAACGCGTTTTTCTGAAAACAGCATGTTTTGACTCGGCGGACGTCAGATCTCAGAGTCTTTTGCTCCGATTGATCTAAAAATTTAGCTGTATATTTCTTGATTGTGTATCTATCGTCGGAACTAGAATTATTAAAATCCATTGTTTATTTACAAAGTTATAAACAAATTAAGCACCCGAAAAACACCTGAAAAATTCGAAATGCCGCCATTTTGTTATTTTTTATTGAAAATTAATAATTCTAGTTCCGACGATAGCCAATGTTCTACAGATTAAAACCTCATTTGAATTTTTTGTTTCAAATGAACCGTTGCAGAGATTCGACGTCCGCCAACAAAAAAATTTTTTTTTTGGAGCGGCCATTTTGTCGGGATGAATCATCGAAAACAAAAAAAAAAAATTTTTTTGTGTATTTTAATAGTTGTACTATCATATGTCAAAAAGTTTTTTAATAAAAATTTACTTCTAATATGAAAAAAAAATCGTTGAAAAAACAGTCGTTTTCACTGGACTACCCCCTTAAACCAAAATTTTGATATTGAACAATTTTTTTTTTGAAAATATGTTTTTGGATATGAAGTTGAAAAAAAAAACACAATTTTTTATTTGACACTTAGAATTATTCCTTCAAAAATAGACTACATTTAGATTTTGCAGGAAATTCCACATCGGATATGGAATTTTGAAGAAAGAAAATACACGTTTATCACAAAGAAAAAGATTTGCTAAAATCGACTGCTAAAACTACAAAAATGTTTTTTTTTTTTTTTTTTAATCTAGCTATAACCATAATTCGTATACTATACATTTATCTTAGTTTCCATAGTAGTTTACTTCAAAATATATGGTATTATATTACAGTTTTTTAAATCATCGCAGACAAGAGTTTCTTCTACTCAACATCAATGTACTTCGAAATTAACAAATATTCTTTTAAATTCGTCTTCTATTTTCATTCACTGACATTTGTAAAGATGGCTTTGTTTGAAAAAGAATGTCTTGGCCTTTTTTCTAGAATTGGTGTTTTAAAGTTTTTTTTTAGCTAAGAGATTTACTTTTCGGTAGATTCGTCGTTAGTTCGGGCGCCTCGAATATTCCTACTCATTCTGAGATATTTCAGATCTCAACAAATGTTTGGGGTCTAGATGACCTGTAGTTCCAAGGGTTAAGTATGTTATTTGTTTAGATCATCGTGTTTTTGAAGGCTATTTAACACTAAACGTACCAAGCGGGGTCAAATAACCCCTTTCAAAATTTACTTTAAAATCGTACATTAATTGTTATTTCTTGCGCTCATCTAAAAATAAAAATTATCGTTTCATTATTTTATTAGAAATCAGATGTTATGTTGCTAATTATTTCCTTTTATTTGATCCCTTGTGGTAAGAATAGGTAGTGTAAAGTACCGGTACGTGTAATGTTAAATTTAATTTAAACAATTTAGTGTGTAGATTTGCACTTCGAAGAACTAAAGACTGAATTAATTTATAAGAAAACATATTGAATTCATAAATCGGAATTTTTCGAAACTAGGACGTTATTGAGAATTTTCGTAAATTAGTCATTGTATACCTACTAATTATGGGCTTTCATGGTAAAAATGCAATTATTTTTTCAATTTTAACTAAAAGCCACTGTACGTAATTGCAAAATATTCTACAATTTTCAAAGGTCCCTCTATCAAAGAGAACGTATACAATATGGGAAGGCAAGGGGAGCTCCATAAAGCCACACCGAAAGCAATTAGTGGCTGTATGCTCTATAAAAGCCCGGGCACATCGCATCAACCCATTTAGTGGAAAACGTAAACACTTTTATGACAGGGGCTTTTAGACGGGCCGCCGGATATGGACCCGCAGAATGACACGAGAAAATATATCTCGACTTACATGTGCGCGGGCTGAACATCCGAGAAGCATTCAATCCCGGCTAATTTTCAAGTCGTATACAATTTCTATCAAAGCAGAAGAGATGACGACGGCATTTTGGCCGGATGTAACCCTCCCACAAATTGGCAAGTCACGAAAACTCGACGCCTTATTTACCAACTTATTTTCCGTCTATTTACCCTGGTCTTTCTAGGAATGATGTAGAATATACCTCCCCGGGGGAGTGACAGGACGCCTCTGTGAAAATATTTATTGTATTCTAGAAAATTGGAAAAACCGACAAATAGCTGGGTCTGCTGCGATGATGATGAATCTGAGGCTTGTATTTCATTTGAGGTATGAGTACGTTTCAAATAGAGGTCTTGTTTGCATGAAATTTTATTGAGCCATGGTATCCCTCAACTTTTCTTCCCTCTAGAATATTTTTATTGAAACCATATTGAGCCCTGTGATTTCTGGTTATGCTATTTTTGGAAATTTCATTTCCTGTTCCAAACTTTTGGTGCTTTATGAGTTTTGGCATATTTCTTTCCAGTCATGACACATTTCACAACAATACCATTATATCCCTACTCTATTTTTGCTGTCACAGTGACAGCATAGTCCCACAAAATGTTTCATACTCTTAAAAGGGAAAAATCCTAGAAAATTGTCCCTGAAGACTGAAATCATTTCGACAGAAAAATGTATAAAGAGTGTCGCTGGACTTATCAACCGGAAAAGCTGTTGAAAATTGTCGTCTTCTGTGCGAAGGGATGTTTATTTCGCTTCATGGACCCAATATAAACTGCCGATGCTAATGGAGGATACCCAGATAAAGGTCATAACCTTGTACTGGTTGTATAAATTTTTATGTGTGAAACGCGCCAGTTGTGTGGAGGCTTAATGGGTTAATATATGTAATTAAGGGGAAACCGAACTTACTATACTAAAAATAAGTGTTTTTTGGTAGTTTTTGAATTCGGCAAAAACGTTTAATCTTTTTGATTCTTTTGGAATTTTTTATATAATATTTAAATAAGGAGAACACATAGCTTTGCATTGAATAGCATTGCTTTTTGGTATGATGTAAATATAACATGTGCTTATATTTATATATAGTCTAAACTCTAAACTAAAGGACCTAATTTTAATCTGAAACAAAAAAGCCAATCAAATTTAATTTCTTATAATATTTTTTTTCGAAATAAACCATAGCAAGTTTTAAAAAGTACTATACATACTTATAAACTATTAAAATAAAATTCATGATTTTCACAAATCATTTAAAGTTCATGAAAAAAATAAAAATAATATTTACTACACTTTGATTTTTTACTAATTTTAAGAATTCATCGAAAAAAATATAGATTAATATTAATGTTAAGAAAATAAACTTACATATTAAAAACCAAGCTATTAAGATTACAGCAGGTATTTTACCACCAATGGATTAGCTTCCAATCTAATTGGTTTCGTTTTTAGACGTATGGATAAAATGTAATCCAAAAGGATTCATTTTATTACTATTCGAAGTTTTCGGTGCAAGATTTGTCGTTTGTACTTCAATAGAAAATTGATAAAACTAACATGGGTTGAAAAAAGAAAATTACATTGGAATCTTGGATCCAATTACATAATTCCATTTTAATAACAAACAAAATTAACTTAGTTTCTCTCAGTACTATCTATAACCTATAATTAAAAAAAAGAAAATGTGCTAAAGAAGACATCCCATATTTTATCAACCTTAATTGCTAAATTACAATGAAATATTAGAAGCTTTTAGTAATTCTGACCCCTCTTTAACAAGCAAAAGCAGGAGCTAATTGGGCCTATTAAGGGTCATTAAATAACACAAATAGCTTTCATCATGCACAGATTTTTATATCCTAATCTGCAGTTATTACATCACCTTTGTTTGCGCCCAGCACCCATTAAGAGCAAAATACAAAGAACGAAAACGTGACCAGAATTAGATAGGTAAGTAGCTCAGAGTAGCTACAAGTTTGTTGGATGTACAAAAGTTTACTATACATATAATAGACGCAACGTGTAGCCTTCTAAGATCTTTGATCAGTAATCAAATATTGACATAGCTTCATCCTTCCTAAATCCGACGAAATCTCAAGAATTTAAAAATAAAAGTAAAGAAAAGGGCCCTCTAAAGATATTCTGAGTGCTTTGAGAAAAAGGGGAGATTTTTTGGTATTGGGTGGTTGCATTAATTTCCGCTGTTTACATATAGATGTGGGTAGCAATTTTTACACTGAACTATAATTACTGTAACTTGTACATTTTTGAAGCTTGAAGGTGTGTTAATAAAATCCAGTTGACAGTTGACATTTTTATATTCACTAAGTGAAAAATTGATCGCGATAAGTTGTTTTTCCGATGCGTACTTCTACATTGTTTCGATTTGAAAAAAAGTGCGGCTGAAGCTCACCGATTACTCGGGGAAACTTATGGGGAATCTGCTCCATCCAAAACAATATGCAGAGATTGGTTTAGAAGGTTTAAACGCAGTGATTATGATGTTTATGACAAAGAATGGCCAGGCCAACCGAAAAAATTTGAAGATGAGGAATTAAAAGCGTTATTGGATGATTATCCCGCCCAATCGCTTAGAGAATTAGCTCAATAACTTGGAGTCGATAAATCAACTGTATCGAGACGTTTACATGCCATTGGGAAGATACAAAAAGAAGGAAAATGGCTGCCGCATCGATTGACTGACAGTGCTATTGCGAATCGGCTAAACATCTGTATTTCATTACTTGCAAAGCAAAAAAAGAAGAGTTTCTCTTGGCGTATTGTGACCGGAAATGAAAAATGGATCTATTTTGAGAATCCAAAACGAAGAAAACCATGGGTTGATCCTGCCCAACCGACAACATCGACTCCAAAGCGGGACATCCACGCTTATAAGACAATGCTCTATATTTGGTGGGATATAGAAGGAGTTGTCTATTACGAGTTGTTAAAGCCGAATGAAACAATCACTGCTGAGCGTTATGAACAACAGTTGGAGAATTTGTACAACAATTTGATGAAAAACAGACCATCAATTACATCGAATCGACGAAAAATGATTCTTCTTCATGATAACGCTTGGCCTCATGTTGCTTTGAAGTTCAAACAAAAACTGATGGAGTTTGAATGGGAAACCCTCCCCCACCCAGCGTATTCTCCAGACCTGGCTCCATCAGACTATCATCTGTTTCGGTCGATGCAGCATGATTTAGAAGACAGGCATTTCAAAAATTATGAAGAAGTCCAAAAATGGATTGCTGATTGGATAGTCTCAAAGGATAAAGCTTTCCTTCGCTGCGGAATTCAATTGTTGCCAGAAAAGTGGGAGAAGGTTGTAGCTGCCGAAGGCGCATATTTTGATTAAAATCATTACAATTTTTATCATAGAAATAAACGTTCAAAAAACAGCGACTTTTAATGCAACCACCCAATAAATAATTTTTTGCTTATTTAAATGCTTGCATGTTTTCATTTTAGTTTGTTTCATAAAAAGAATTTATTCGATACTGAATTATCAATTTTCTTAAAGTAAGAACAACAAATTTATACAAAATTTAAGGACGAATGTATAATTTTATACAGTCTAAGAGTTAGTTTGATTTTAGTTGCATTAATTCTAAAGTAAGAAAAAAGATATGTGAGTGGTATTAACGTACAGGTATCTATTTGAGTTTTTGGCTGTCACGATTTTAAGGGGAAGATTGTTTAAACTACACTCGTCCCTCGATTTGCACGGTACTCAATTTACACGCTTTCGCTTTTACACGGTTTTTAAATGAAAAAATAAAATTATCTTATTTTGATTGTTTTGCACTAAGGTAACAATTTACAATATGTTAACAATGAAAACAATTTAAATATCTTAATTTTTTCCTTAAAAAATTTAAATTTATGATGAGGTCGCAAAGTCCTAACATAACCCTTGTAGAAGATATTTTGTTCATTAGTGACGAGCATTGGTGCCTTTACCTGATGGCATTTAAAAATTAAAAGAGTATCATGTTATGAGCCAATCCCCATTTTATTCATTAATCCTTATCTCATTTTACACGGTTATAATTAACATATCTTCGATTTTTCCTTTATCTCCTTTAGATCGATTTACACGGTTTTCAGGTTAATTGAACATATCCTTCTATTTTGTATGAACGTTTTACATGGTTTCGTTTTGCATGATTGTTCCAAGAATGTATCTATCGTGTAAATTGAGGGATAAGTGTATTTAAAAAAAAATTTTTAGGGTTTTGGAAAATTACTTTACTTTTTTTACTTTTCACCGCTTACATTGCAAAACTAAGCTAAATATGGCAAAAATTCAACAGACCTTTTTTGTAGATAAAAATGTCTCCGCAGAATAGTCTACTAGGAGGACATATCCCTATATTTTTTTTTGATTATGATTTGCGAGCGTACGCTTGCGAGCCGAAAAATGTCTGTTTTGAGTATGCAGGTATATGCGGAGCAAAACTGTAACAGAATATGGTATGATTGAATAAAATGCTCATATATTTGAAAATCCTCTTTCTTATTGTTTTCATTTATTCGATTTATTACACTTCAAGAAACTAAATTAAGTTAACTTCATTGATATTTGAATTTAAAATTAAATTAATAGCGTAACAGCACACTTGAATGACAATTTTCATTTCCTAATCAATCATTGAATGCTTTACGGTGTAGTAAATTATTACCATATTGGATCAAATGAGAATCTAAAAATTAAAAACATAAGGGAAACAGTTAAATACTCAGTGATAAGCTGATTAAAAAGCGTCGAATAATTAAAAAAATTATAAATAAGCTTAGAATTAGTCACCAAACTGTCAAGAGAATTAAAGATTCTCATCCGGATTAACACCACGAATACTGTCAGATAGAGAAGCTCGTTCTATTGCTCGACTTCTTGCTTCGGGATCAGAAAATGTCCCAAAATAAGCTACTCAAACCATTTGATCGAATGCTTGTTCATCAACAATTCGACGAGCCTTAAAAGGATTTAGGATGAAGCCAGTGGAGAGGAATAAGAAGCCAATTATTCCGTTAAAATATCTATCAGTTCGTAAAGAATTTGCATGTAAAAAACACTGGATTAGTGCAGACTGGAAGCAGGTAAAATTACCAGACCTGATTAGATTTTCGGCTACTTCTATATTTATCGGTTTTCCTAGGTTTTTTTTTGTGAGACGAGACGAAAATTAACCGACTTGAATTTAATGGAAAGATCTGGTTTTGGACTAGAAATTCTGAAGAATATCACCCGAATAAAGTTAAAGAAACCATGAAGCATGACGGCGATAACATCTTGGTATGGAACTGTATAACAATGAGTGGAGTCGGACTGTTGGTAAAAATTGAGGGGATAATGAAAAACGAGCTGTATTTAGATATTTCCCAGAAGAACATCCTGGATGTTTTCCATCAAACAAAAATTAAGGGCAAAAATATAATTTTCCAACAAGACGAAGATCCAAAGCACACCGTAATTGTAATAAAAAAACTGTCTCAAAAATCAGGAAACTCACTATGTGCCAACTCAAAGCCCGGATACAAATTTTCTATCGGATTTCTTTGCTTATGGAGAGAATGAGCTATGGAAAAGGACTGAAGGATATATAGTATGGTATTAGCCCACAAATTATAGAGAATTCATATCACAAAGTTAGAAATTCCAAAGGATATTGGATTGATTACTACTTTATTAACCAATAAGAGCTGTTGTTTTTGAGAGTGGTATAAGTCCATTTTTTCATGAAGTGAAATATTTAAGGGTTTGCATTTGAATCAACTAAAAAATAATGGTAAAAATTAATCAGTTCGGGTAATGTCTTTAAGACTTTAAACGTGTTAAATTTTATTGTGCAAAAATAATTACTAAAATTGTTTAAGAAAACAAACGATTTTTCTACCTACTAATGGACTTATACCACTTTCTATAAGAACGAATTATGCAAAATTTTGAGTCGTTGTTTTTCAAAGTGGTATAAGTCCATTTATTTCTATATTGAGATATTTAAGAGTTTGCGTTTGAATCAACTTAAAAATAACGACAAAATTAATACAATTTGGATAACGTGTTTTAAACTATAGATTTGTAAAATTTTACTATTCAGTTCAACTTCTTTTGTTTACTTTGTGAAGATATTTTACACCACTGACTTTGTGACTATAAATATAAAAAGAGGATAACTATATCTGACTAAAACTATCATTAACTCATTTTTTCCAAAAATGGACTTATACCACTTTCAAAAACAAAAGCTCATTATTGTAGGTGCAAATATCTAATAATATGAAGTGCATTATTAGAGAATTATTCATTTTTTAAAATTCAAATATCACTAATTCAATGAAGTCAAGTTATTTTAGTTTCTTGAAGTGTAATAAAGCGAAATTAGTGAAATAATAAGAAACAAGTGTTTTTAATTTTTATAATAAATATATGAGCATTTTATTTAACCATACCATATTCTGTTACAGTTTCGATCCTCACTTTACTTCAAAAGGTCTGGATAAATTCAAGTCGATTCAAAATCACATGCTTTTTTATCGTTGAAATTATTCTCTTCTTTTTCGCATTTTGGCAACCAAAAAAGCAAATATTAACTTTTTAATTTTTTTTTTTTAAGTTTGATTTTTTCAGTTTGTATTATATTATATTAATTTGTTGGCTCTTATACTATAAAAGTTTTATTTGTGAAATAAACTGTTTTTAAATCCCCCATTGATACTCAGTTGATATGAGAACTTCGAAAAAGTGCCTGAATACACTCTTACCCTCAATTATCAATTATCACGCGTCAACGATTAGTCACCCGAATTATTTTACTCTGTCAAAATTTCAGCTTGAAGGAGTGCAAGCTTCTTACTTTGAACAAATTGTTTTCACCTTTAATATAGTATAATTTGTGCTTTGAATGGAAGAGTTTTTTGAATATGTGGTAATTTTGAACCTTAACCCTTTATAGCCCAAGATCATAAAACATTAAAATTATGTTAAAAATGGACAGGTTTAGGGAAATAAAAAATACGTATTTCTCAGAAATTAAAAAAATATGTATTATTAATTATTTATTTCACATTTAAGGGAGTGTAACATTACTGTAAAATTGAGTTAAACGTAAACAAAAAAAACTAATTTGGTATGGAAGAAACATATTCATTCACTTATCTATAGGTTTCCAAGAAAATAACACAATTTTACACACTTTTTGTATTTTTATTGTAAAATTTAAAATTTGCTCGAATTTCAACTTGTCACTTTCAATTACGGGCGAAATTCTAATCGATTAACTGTTAACAGTTTACGCTGTCTATGATGATTTCCGTGGATACTACATTGTTCAATAATATGTGACAGCAAAGTGGCGCCGATTTGAATGAACTAAATACATTTGGTGCGTATTCTGGCGGGATTTTTGAGGTTTGTTACAGAAATGTCACATGGGGCTATAAAGGGTTAAGTTTGGCCATAAATCTTAAGCTATAGCTTTGAAATATATAGTTAATTCAAGGGAAGAATTGACTACCCATCAATTTGACCGGTCTTGGTAGTTCTAGTGTTAAACTTATATATAATATATTTTATAGCATATCAAATTATTCCAATTTTATAAAGTAAAATAATAAAAAAATCGAGCTTCGGTTAATCCGCCACTGATCATAATATGATTGATTGAAAAGATTTGAAACATGGCAACATTTGTATCAAAAATTGTTGAACATAGAAAGTTAATGCAAAATAGAATTTTCTGATTTGTTCAACAGTTCTTTTGGTATGAATGATAAATAAATCGGAATATGAACTTAAACTCAACGTAAAATAGTAATTTTGACCGAAAGTTATCACGAAGGCAACCAGTTCAACTGTATTTATTTGAAAAGTTTAAGTTGAAATGATTTGGATCAAAGGTTCAAAAACTATTTTTTTGCTACTTTATTATGGAAAGTAAGTTACTTCTTCATAGGGTAAATGAGTTAAAAATTCAGATTTTGACATTAATGTATTTATTAATTGTGTTTTTTTCAGATTTTATTTTATTAATAATTTCCACAGAAATGGAGGATAAAAACTGAAAAAAGCAGGATTTTATTTTTGGTCCCCAATTTGAGCAATTTGCAGATGGGAATCGGAAAAGTATTCACTTTTTGTAACATAAAAATTATTTTACAAAGAATATATAAAACTCATTTACATTATATCGCAGTTCACGAATAAACTTGCAAAGTATTTGACCTATAAGTGGATGAATGTTTGACCTGTCGCTAATAAAAATGTAATGGGTAAGAAAATTATTTATTCAATTCCAAGGCAATCAATTTCGGTTATTCTGCAACTCACTCGACCGATTGTAAGGTTCGTGAATATTTACAAGTTATTTTGGTGTATATAACTACCTCTGAAAGGGTAGGTTTTTGCCAAAATCCTCTGGTGGTTCATGAAAAATAGCACTTTTATGCAAATATGGTTGTGTTTTATATCCCAGCCATAAAAGAGCGCTCAACTAAACATCAAAGGGCCCGAAACGGAAGCCATCAGACTGTTAATGAATGTAATCGGTATAATCTATACCACGCAAATGTATGTACAGCAAGGTAACAAGGTAGAAAGGTCTCGCCGGAAAAAAAAGGTACGTGTAACACGTGAGCTTCAACGTCGGCCATGCAATTAAAGGCTCAAAAAAAAAAAATAAATTTCGGAGTTGCGTGCCCGCGGTTTTCACGGCCAAATGGAAAATTATGAGTTCGCGACGCGGCCAATGAGGCTGTCACCCATTAAAAGTGGGTCATTTGGGGGGTCTTCGAACAAACCCAAAAGTTAATTTAGATGGAAGAACGACGATGGGAAATTATCAGGGAAAACAAAAGTAAAATCACGAAGCTTCATTATCCTCTAAGGAGGCATTTTTGGGGAAAGTCTTCTCACCCTCGACAGTTAGTTAGGCTGTTAAACAGGTAATTGAGCAGGGGATTTGCCCTCTTTTGGTGGCTTTCTTAAGTACCTACTTCTAGATTAAGGCAATTTACAATTACACCAAAAAGAAAAAAAAAACACTTCTATGGGACTTGCTCCCTTTGCACCATTTCTGCAGAATAACAATGATTAATTGTTTTTGCATGCAATCATAATGATTTTCTGATTACTTTCAGCCTCTAAACAGATTTTCAACTAAAATTTCCGTTTTCATATTGCGCTGCATTGAACAGGTTTCTACAATTAGTTCCTGATAATAATCCACCATATATATTTTCAATATTTCAGCGATTTTCATTTATGTGGAAAATTGGGTAATCTGTAAGACAGAGGGTTCGCTTTAAATTGTTTCTGAAACTTTTCACAAGTTAAATCCTACCCAAAATCTTCAAGACGGAAGGAAATCGTCTAAGGCTTTGACCCTTGTCTGGAACTGTCAAGATATCTTATCTAATCCAAATTAGAAATTTATGGCCTGATCACTGTATCGCACAATAAAAGTGTAAGGAAGTAAATAGCGCTAGGTTAAGTCTCTGCTTTTGTCTGAGAGAAGGAAGTTTTTCATTTTATTTCTTACAATGCGATGAAGAGGGTTTATGGTACTAGACAGAACATTTTCTTTAGGGTATAGAAAATACATGTACCCTACGCTTTAATATTCCCTTGGTTGGAGTTTTAAAAGATTGATTAGCTTAAAGTTTTGAAACTTCTGTTGTTTTTGTTCTTGAGGATTGATAAGATATAAAAACATTTTATATTATAATATTTATATAAACGAAGTAATATTTCAATTTCTTCTAGATAAAGTTCCTTTTTTATTTGTTAATCCTTGAGCACACATGCTTTATTTATTGTTTTTTTTTAATTAGAGTCCAAGCAAGGTACATATTGCCCATATTGTGCCATGCTTTGATACGGTTTTCTAGTTCCTTTTGTTTGGAAGTTTTTGTTTTTATTGTATGAAATTGGGATGTGAAGATAAAAATCATTTTTCAAGAAAAATGTTCACGGCTGTTCTCATACTTTGCCATAATTTTATTCAATTTTCAAAATTATTATCTAATGCGAATAGTGTGTCTCAGTCAATTGAAAATATATCTTGACTATCGAATGGCCTAAAAAACTACGTTCGCACTAGGCTGAATTATTTGCGAATTATAAGATTCTGCAATAGCAAATTTAAAAGGGAAAAACACTTGTTGGTAATGAACAAACCAATTTATACCAGAATTATGTTAGTACAATTAAATAGTCTAGTCTAGTCGCGCGCTGAGAGTGAATGTGTCTTCTTTTCTGTCACGTCGCAGGAATGAAACTTTTTTAGACAGAATAGTGATTGGTGACCTGAAATGGGTTCGTTGCCAAAATGCCAAGCACCGAAGACAGTGTGTAAGAAAAGGAAAAACATCGGTATCTCAGGTTAAAGAGGGTTTTCACTCACGTAAGATGTTATCTGTTTGTGATATATGAAAAATGTTTAAACCCAAACTAAATCTTAACAAAGGAGATCGACTGCGACCAGCTTGAGTGGCTTAAGTGAATGCTGGAAGAAAAGCAACCATTAGGATAACGCTTGACTATATACAGCCAGCGAGGATGGCAATACAAAGGCCGGACGAGTTTGAGTGGGAAACGATGCACCAAAAAGCATTTTTGTCGGACATTGCACCATCTGATTATCATTTATTCCACAGTCTTCAAATTGCTTGGACGGAACAAATATGAAGTATAAAAAAACAGCATTATTTATGGGATGATCCAATAATTTCAAATATTTGCGAATATTTTTACTGTACGATTTTCTTAACTATAAAGCTACATAAAGTGGTTCAAACTAATAATCCGGCAAAGGTGGTAAAAAAGTAAAACACATTCAAAGATAGTGAAATAATTGCACAATATTAGATTTTTTTAAATAAATTTCTACGTTTTTGAAATACATTCGGAAAATTGTATATTCCCAATACATATAAGAAAAATTGCTTACTTTTATACAACAAATAATACAATCTTTCAAGTTCACCAAATAATTGTACAAACATGAAAGATGTAAGAAATGATGAACTTTTAATATTTTAAATATTATATTAACAAGGAAACGTTCTCAGGTGTGTCTCACCGATTTTGATGAAATTGAAATATGTTATAGAGTATCGAAAAATAAGAGATACGTATTTTGTTTTATCTGCGGATACGCACATTTAGGGGGTGGAAACTACCCCTAAAGTTTACCCCCAAAAACAGTTTTTCCTAAATACTTCAAGTTCTAATAAAATTTTTCGATTGAAACAAAATGGAAATGATGTCTCATAAATAGACTAACCTTTTGTAAATAATCCGGTTCCCGGGGGTGACAACCCTTATTTTTTATTGCCGAAAAACGGTTTTTTTTTATATTTTTGCGTCACAAAAATAACATTTTTAATTAGAAATAATTGAAAAATATTTTTTTTTCCTACGATTTTGAAAAATAAAGTTGATATGTTTTTGGATTATCGTAAAAAAAGCTCCTCAAGGGAGTAAACAACCCCTAGCACTAATACGTAAATGATGTATATTCTTTCAGACATCAGTTTTTTTGTGAAAACCAGTATTAAGGGGTTTTTGGTGTCGCTGATTACGATTCTGGTGTTAAATTTAAAAAATTAAAATTGGCGGATCCCACATGGCGGACAAACACCAATTTTTGTAAAAAAAAACAATAAATAAAAGTCCCCCTTAAATGTGCGTATCCGCAGATAAAAAAAAATACGTGTATCTTATTTTTCGATACTCTATAACATATTTCAATTTCATCAAAATCGGTGAGACACACCTGAGAACGTTTCCTTGTAAGTTGTAAATCTCGTTAATTTGATTTGGCATTGATTTAACTAAATGTTCTATTTCCATTTTGTTCGATTATTTATATGACTTGACATATGGAGTTATTTATTGTTTTGTATATTTTCTTGTCTTATTTATCTTTTTGTCAAATTTACAATGTATAAAATGATAACAAAATATTGCTAATATTGTACAATTTTTCACCATATCTTCATGTTGTCTACTTTATTACTACCTTTAAGAGATTAATCGTTTGAGCCCCTGTATGCATGCATATCATGCTTTTTAGGAAAATACTATATTACGAAAATTGTAATTAATTTATTTTAATTGTTTATAATTTATATGTTAAATACAATGTTGTCAAAAGGTAGTTCCAAGTCATCGGCACAAAAGACCGTCTGGTCGCAGTGCCCACCATGAGGGTCACCCCTAACAATCTATATATATAAAAATGAACCCCTGCTTCCGTTGGTCACGTAATAACTTGAGAACGACTTTACCGATTTTATTCATTTTTTTTTTAAAAGTTGTCTAATACTTTGTAGAAGGTTCTTACGGAAAGAAAAGTTAAGAAAATTGCGTAGAAAATTGGATAATTTCAGGAAACTTAGCGACTATTTTAACTTCGCGAGTCTGACGCGCGTTCTCTATTTCAACGGATTTTAATGAAAATTAGTACAATTATTGTTTTGAGGTCACTGATTTTGAATATTAACAAAATTTACAAATCCAAGATGGCGGACCCAATATGGCGACCAAGATTTCTAGATTAAAATGAATTTTAATGAAAATAAGTAGAGTGATAATTTTGAGGGCACCAATTCTGAATATTATCAAAATTTACAAATTCAAGATGGCGAATCCAACATGGTGACAAAAATGTCTTGATTACAACGGATTTTAATGAAAATTAGTACAATGATTATTCTTACTGAACTAACCCCCTAATTCTACAGAAAAGTTAAGAACTCTTAACCTCTTAATTGTTTTGAAAAATCCCTTTAACTCAAGAGATGGAGCTTTTTTTGTAGAAGAATACACAAATTATAAGAAATCAGTGTATTTCTAATGTTTGTTCAATAATATGGTAGCATACTAATTCCTTTAAAAGGATTTTTGATAATAGTTAAGACGCTAAGCGCTCTTAATTTTGATCCAGAATCGGGGGGTAATTTAGAATATTACCGTAATTTCCAAATCCAAGATGGCGGATCCAACATGGCGATTAAAATGTCTCAATTACAACAGATTTTAATGAAAATTAGTACAATGGTTATTTTGAGGCAACTAATTTAGAATATTATCGAGATTTCCAAATCCAAGATGGTGACCAACAATTTCTCAATTTCAACGGATTTTAATGGAAATTAGTACTATAATTATTCTGAGGCCACTAATTTTTATGTTATCAACATTTCCAAATTCAAGATAGCGGATCCAACACGGCGAACAAAATGTCTCGATTTCAACAGATTTTAATGAAAATTAATACAATGATTATTCTGATTTAACTAATTTTAAATATTATCAAAATTTCCAAATCCAAGATGGCGGATCCAATATGGTGATGCAAATTTCTCGACTTCAACGGATTTTCATGAAAATTAGTACGATTTTTTGTGGTGCCACTAATTTTGATCATTATCGAATTATCAAAGTTTCTAGATCCAAGATGGCGGACCCAATATATAAAAAAAATTTCTCGATTTCAACGGGATTTAATTAAATTTGCTACAATAATTGTGTTAATGCCACTAATTTTTAATATTATCAAGATTTGGATATTCAAGATGGCGGATCCATAAAGGGGTTTTCGGGTTGAATCAATTTCTAGGATATAACAAACGAACATTTGAGAAGTCTTTAATTAGTAAGTATTTACCCAACGCCGGGTGAAACCGGGTAATTTTCCAATATTTGTGAAGTGTAAAACGGTTTACTTAATATTAAACAACGTGTAAGTTTGTTCAATAAATTAATTAGGGATATGAAACGGAAATACTGTTTTCTTATATTAATGGTATTATTTGTAGAAACAAGCGAAAAGAAAGAACACGATCAAATATTGGTCGACGCACATGGTATAATGAAAATGTAGCGGAAAGGGCAGTACAACGTCTGCCGGGCTAGCTAGTAATAATAATAAATAGTTCCAAGTCAACATTAACTTTTTTACATTATACCATTCATACAGATCCTAATAAAAAACAGACCTTATGAAGTTCCATTCATTTACCCTGATATTATTTTGTGTCCATGCACAATTTTAAATAAAGTAATATTTTCACCGAAGATCGTTTAGTTTAGTTGATCATCGTGAGGTCGTAAGGACTAAAGTTTTAATATTTGAAATTATTCAGAACGAAAGTCTTTTGCATAAATTGATGATGAATACCCTGTAAATTTGAGCAAAAACCTTTTTCATTACTTTGTCCACGACTCCGATAAGGTTGGTCGTAATATAATAAAAAAAGGTAAGAAGTTAAAACGTTATAATTATATACGAATATAAAATTGAATATTCAACACATTACGTAAGGATATGAAAACAATTAAAAAGGTAAGAGTCAAAGCGATATTACTCCATTCATGATTCTTACTCGATTTTAAATTTAAAAGGGAACTGTTTATTTTTCGATTTAATTAAAAACCCTTCGTTCAATACAGTGAAAATATTTTTCATTAAAAATATATAGGATAGCCTCTAGATAGTGTTGGCAATATTAATAATTCAATGATGAAATAAATTAATATCCAAGATAAATTTGTAAATTACAGTGACTGACCATCAGCTACATACCATAAAATTAAAGCTTCTGCATGATGTTGAAACACGACCATAAAAACCCTTAATGAAAATCCCTAAAGTTTCATTAATCTGTCTATGAAATTTGTATAATGTTTCGCAAAAATCGAATTTTATGAATGAGGGACGAGGGTGTTATAAAATGTTAATCACTCGATCCGGGGATATACACAAATGATTATTTTTAAAGCTGCCATGAGAATCGTCTACTTTAATTATTTGCAAGAACCTTCGTTTGAGCGTGTGAGAGCTGTTTTCATACACCTGCATGAATAAATCATGACGGAGTCCTGCGTGCACGTTCAGTATAGAGTGCATAATGAATGTTTTTGAAGGCTTTCAAAGGGTAACCGCTGTGCCCTTGTCCACTCCACGTCGAGATCTAATCTTGATCTGCAACGCGATTTGGTATTAATCCAAAGAGCGTGGTCTTCTGGCAATTAATTGACTTATGGCAATATTTATGGTATTACACAAAGTCAGAGTTGATTATGAGCTAACTTGATTTTCCGGAGGTAAGAGTCAACTGAATTTATCAACTAATATTCCTTATCAAATTATTGTTTATGGTTTGTGTTAATCAGTATTTTAAAAAGCACAAAGCACCTTTTCACCATCATAAGAAAAATAAATTGTGAAATTTCGAATCAGTAACCTTAAGTGTCAAGTTTGTCTTAGTTGTTAAAACATGTGGCAAACTCTGAAAATGCTCTACAAATATACAACTTCTCAATAAACATAGATTTAGCTTTGCTCCATGTATATGAATAAGCATAATTGAAATTTCCGTAAATCGGGGATTCACCTCATACAAGTAACAACAAATATAAAAGCTAGCTTAAACTTTACCAGGAAGTATAACTCTTCGTCTTTTGATGACTGGGAAAAGTAATATGGTCTGATGAAAATAAAATAAATCGTGATTGCTCAGACGATCACTCATGGGTTTGGATAAAGGAGGGTGAACGCTTAAGCCAAAGACATGTGAAACATACAGACAAGCATGAAGATGGTTCATGCATGTTTTGGGGATGTTTTACGGTTTTCAGTTTTGCGAATCTATTATATCGTGGAATTATGACAAAGGAAGTTTACCTCAATATATAAAAACGAAACTTCGAGATACTGTTGAAAATATGCCATTTCCGGAAAATATGGTAGTGTTTCACTAAGACCGAAATCTCAAACATATCGCAAAGGGTTTGCAATATTGGATATAAAGGCAACCAATTTCTCCGTTGGATTGGCCGACACGAAGGCTCGATTTGGATCCAATAAAGAACTTGCAGGCACACATGAAAGCACAATTTCATAATAACTATGGTTCACCACGTTCATCTTTGGACGAATGAAGGGGCAGGGCACAATAAGTGTCGGATAAAATTAGTGATGAGCAAAACAAGACTAAGGCTGGCCCATAAGAGCCCGTACAATGTCTCAAAAACTATAGAACTAAACACTTTCAAATTTGGAGTATCAGTTCAGTTAATAAAAGTTCACTAAACCGCGTGTTACAGATAGATAATTTTCTTAAAACTAGCGACTAAAGTAGAAGGAAATATTTTTCAATCAGCAAGTCTTGGTGAAGTCTCGCAAACATGGTCTTCGTCTTGCAAATCGAGTCTTGGTAATGCTACCACAGGTATATGTAGTATTGGACTTGGTCTTAGAATTTCTGCAAGACCAAGATCAAGACCGATTTTGGTCTTCACTATATTCAAGACCAAAACCAAGTGTGCATGACCAAGATTTGGTATTAATATTTGTATCGATTATCATAGTCTTGCTTTTGGTCTTGGTTTTGTTATGCTAATCGCTAGATAAAATTAACGTTTATGTCTGTTTCACTAAAATTTTCCTAATTTATGAGCTATCTAAGAAAGACGTCCTGTTTTTTTTTTTTTTTTTTTGGTTTTTTAAGGGTCTTGTCACTAGTGCAAAATTTTGAAAAGATCGATTTTTTGTTTGTATATTACGATATCCTATACCTTTAAAAATAACATACTAAAATTTCAAGTGCATACCTCAAATAGTTTTTGAGTTACAGCCATCTGAAGAGCAGCCGCTCATCGTATCAAGGTATTGAGAAATGTATGAATTCAACTTTAAATGCGTTTTACTCGAAACTACTTTTTTCAAATTTGCTGCAGTTGTAATTCGAAGACAAATCATCCGACCGATTTGATTCTTATTTATTATTTCTCTATGACATGAACCTCCAGTTTTCCGATCGAATAAAAAATGTAATTGTATCAAATTTTCGCACGAAATTTGATTTTTTTTTAAAAACTCCTTACATATTTTTTTTCAATCGAGGGTAATGGTACGGGCAATACCTTCTAGTTTAATAAACTTTTTTTTTTTTTTTATTTCACGCACTGTGAAGGCCACTATCACTGCAGCACTTGCGGGACTTTTTGTTTGGAGCCCTGGGAAATTGCGAATAACTCGCTGAATTTTAAATTTCTTGGTCCAAAAATTTTATCATTTATTAACTATATATCCACAAATATATCCTTAAAATATTAAAACATTCCACGCAGAAGTTGTTTTTAAAAAAAATTCCCAAAAATCACCTTTATTTCAGGCGGTCACACTAGTGGTGCCCCTTAAATAAAGCTTTGAATTATGAAGTAAATAATTTTCAAAAAAAATCTTCAAAAGTTTGGATAGATATTTCTATTTTTAAAAGTTTAATACAAAATTTGGATATTTTTCACTCCTTACCTTCTAATTCTTTTAGATTTATTCAAATATAGACTACAAATACATCAGTATAGAAAGAATTTCCCCCGATTCAATAGTATTTATATATCCATTCTTTAATTCGTCTAGTCTAACTTATTCTGATAACTTAAGGGGGGATATACATTTTGAATGACCAACAAAATCAATTTTTTTTTTTTGCATAAAAAGTTAGTAAATTTCTTGTAGAATACGCTCCTGAAACCCTTTTTTCGAAATTCGAACTCCAAGTGTTTTTTTTTCATCGTTCCCGGGATTGCTGATTAAAATGTGAGTACGATTTTTCGATAATTAAAACTTTCAACGCGTTTTTCTCAAAACATCATTTTCGGAGTTTATGGCGGTAATAACTCGAAAACTAATTATCCGATTGAGCTGAAACTTATAGGATTTCTTTATTATAGTATTACCTTCTATATGAATTAAAAATTATTGTAATATTTTATTACTAAATATGGAAAAATGTGATAAAATGGCGGAGAAATTGTTGATTTTTTCGAAAAAGTTACGCCAAAAGTGCAATTTTTTTTTTCACTTTTTTTGTAATTCATCTACTAACTGTGAATGTAATTAATGTAAATTTTTTTGATTTTTTGATTTCTCATCAAAATTGCGACCAGGAGAACCGTCACAAGCAAAATACAACGACTTTTTCAACACCATCTAACGGCCGCCATTTTGTTGAAAAAAATTAAAAAAAATTTTTTTTGTATACTACTGGATACACTTATAATTGCAAAAAAGTTTCGATTGATTTGCATAAAAACTTCCCCTTGAAAAAATGAGTTTTTTTTCTCGTTCAAAATGTATATCCCCCCTTAAAGAAATACCTTTTTTACTTATGGATTTTACCCAAAAAATGGCTCAAATTAGTCAAAACTTCATTTAAACGATGAAACAAAATGTGTGTCACGAGCAAACAAGTTTTAAATTCTATGTAGCTCAAAAATGTGAGAACCTTGCTCTTAATAGCTCAAAAATTGGGGAAGGATTTCTTTTTAATTAAGACAATACTGCATGAATTAGAACGTAGCACGTACAAGAATTTTAAGAAAATTTCTGTTTTTTATCGAAGACCACTCTAGTGGGTGAAATCCGTTCATCGATCTCTAACGTGAAGAAAAGTAATTTTATCAAATAGTAATATTCATATTTTAATGATAGAATGTGTTTCAAACAATCAAAAGCACACGCTTATCAAATCTCATTTTATAGACTCATTAAAAGCAATTTAATCTTCTTGAAAAAAGAGGTTCTGAAAATACTGTATTTTTATGAATATTTAAATGCTCTTATTTTTGTCGTTTCCATTTATAATTTGATTAAATCTTAATATAAGGCAGATAAAAAAATAACCAAATGTGGTAGATGTGTTTTTAAACGTTAATTTTTAACTTCGATTTGATAGAATTTTATCTTTTTATGCAGAGTAAATTCTGTTTGAACAAGTCAGAAATTGTTAAAGTGAATCCATCAATAGGAAGCATCTCTTACTACCTACTCGTCATCAGGCGCGGATCTAGAATTTTTTTCCGGGGGGGGGGCTCACGGGATAGAAAAAAATCAAAAATAACAAAAATAACAAGAATAACCAAATAAACAATGTAAGCCAAATTTCTTCAGTGAATAAAAAACAAAGCCTGAATAATCTTATGCAAAAACCCGTCTAATTTGTTTTACTTGAAAATTCATTACATTCATATATAAATTTATTGTTTATATAAAATTATAATTTTTTTATATAAAAAATGTACTCTTATAACTAAAAAATGTCTGAATGTTTTTATTTCGAATTTTCTTCTGAAACGTTACCTTGTGTGTTTTCAAATGACTTGGCGCCTTTTATGGCAGCGTGGCTAACTTCACAGTTTGCAATCAAAACATTGAAAATACAACAGTCCATTGTTGATTTCAGTGTCGTTGAAACCAGGATAGTTTTTAGTGCATTTCGCAATAAAAAAAGAAGGTAACAAAACGAAAACCAGAAAATAAACAACAAAAGTAAGAAGATAAAACAAGGATTCATTTGACGGATGCTTCAAGGTAAATTCATTTTCATAATATGTGAAATAACATTGGAAGGACCAAATGTATAACCATATTTGTCTAATTTTGAAATTTAAATTAAAGTGATGTTTTTCATAGAATCTTTTTAAACATTACATGGCTTTTATTTGTTTACAGTTTTTTCAACACTGCTTTGTAGTATGTAATCAAGTTTGTAATCAAGAATTGGCTGTTTTGGGGGGGGGGTCATGACCCCCGTGACCCCCCCCTTGGATCCGCGCCTGCTCGTCATTATGAAGCTCGCAATTAATTACAGCATTCTAACATCATTAATTAGTGGGATTAACAATAATTATCTTAAATAATTCCCCTGAGAGCCATCAGAAGTTACTGGGATGATTTAACATAATTAAAAATTCTATTGAAAGTTTAGCTGAAAGCCGTGCAAGTGCAATAAGTAGTATTTTCCTTTTCTATGCTATTTATAGTTTATGATAAACTATATTTTACACATAAACACTATATTAATGGTTGTGCATATGTTTTTAACAAAACCGTGTTTACAGTGACAACAAAAGACCATTACCAACTTAGTATTGTAATATATTCTTGCTTTTACCTCTACAACTTTACCAATTTTTATTTTTTATTATTATATATTATATTATAGTTTTTTGTTGAAACAAGTTCAAAGGAATTAATTGATGAAGCTAACACTATTAATTAGTTGTTTGCTTCTCATAAATGTTATACATATTTCCGGTAGTAGATCTTTTTAAGTTCAGGTATTATTTTTACAGTTAAAAGTTTAAATTTATGGTCATTGTTAATCATACATAAACAATTTTAAGACATTGTACACAGATATATTATTTTCAGACAAAGGACCCCGCGCAAACCTTATGGAAATCAGTCCCTGATGGATCTTGCTCAAATTTTGGAAATATACTCTCCAGAGCATCCTGATTTCTAAGTTCTAACTTTGGGACTTCGCAATCCTATGAAGCGTTTTCAAGAGGTATGAACTTGAATGTTACAATAATCGGTAAAATCGTGATCTCATACAGACCAGAACATTAAAAGTACTACTGTGATCAAAAAGTAAAGCCAATTTTTAATTTTAATTGTGCGGGTACATCGATTCGAGCAAATCTTCTTTTGTTTTAGGTTAGCAGCACTGTCGCTCATATCTGTGTAAAATTTCACGCCAGTACGTCATTTGTTTGATTAGTTTCGTTGTGTTTTCGGAGCAACTAAAAATGAATATTTCAATTTTTACAATGTGTTATTTTATTGAGCAAAGCAGTTGCTTTAAATATTGTTTGCGGAAAGGCGATCAGGTTTTGTCTGAAGGAAATGTTTACAAGTGGTATAAACAGTTCAAAGAAGGTAGAGAAAGCGTTGAAGACAAAGAGCGTCCCGGACGACCAACAACATTAATCAATGAACAATATGTCAATGAAATCAAAGATTTGGTGCTCAAAAATCGTCGGTTGACAATTAGAGACCTTGCTGATACTGTAAACATTTCATTTGGATCGGTCCAAACCATTTTGAAAGAAAATTTGTGCTTGAGAAGAGTCACATCTCGATTGGTTCCAAAATACTCAATTTCTTGAACTGCACTAAATTTGTTCTTCGAGAATTTTTCATCAAAAATTCGATGCATGTTCCACAAACATCGTATTCGTCCGATTTAGCTCTATGTGACTTCTGGCTATTCTCTAAGCTCAAAATACCGCTTCGCGGACACCGTTTTGAATCGACTGATGAGATAAAAGAAAAATTGAGTTTCAGAAGTATTTCGAGGATTTGAAAAATCGCTGTCAAGGTGTATTGTATAGGGCGGGGACTACTTTGAAGGGTATGATATAGATTGGAAAGAATAAATAAAAAATTTCAAAATTATAAACAAATTGGCTTTACTTTTTGATCACATTAGCATGTGCTTGTCTGCGCGTTATAAGCTAAGAAATAAGTGATTTAGCTTGTTGGTTTCATTGAGGGACAACATATTAATGATAAATTATGTGTGCATTTATAAATATATATAGAGTGAGCCATTTGAATCTATCACTTCAAAAATCTCATAACCCAATAACCCAACAACCTTAACAAAAAGTTCAGGGTTTCGAGGGGGCCACCTAATGGTTCAATTTTTAACTTCCGCTTTGCACCGGAATGTATGTGAATATGTGTAAATATACGTCAATATGTTTTATGGTTTTTAGGTTTCTGTACCTCAATATTAAAAAACGAAACCCTCTTGCGTCCGTTCGTCTGTCAGTTACAGACGGTTTTTTTAGTAAACGGCTTGATGTAGGAATTTGAAATTTGGCAAAATGTTAGGGTTTAGCGACCTTCATCGTTTTATTTTTTGTATTGTGTGGGTTATCGTTTGAAAAAACTACTTTACACTAATTTTGATATTATAAAACTGCTGTCAATCTCATAGTTGCTGGAAAAAACCCAGATTGCGCGAGCCCGAGTCGCACATGACTTGTTTTTTTATTTTTAATAATGGTGCTTTCTGAATTGTGATGATAATTTGAAATATTATGAGAAAGATGTGCTATGATGTTTAATAATGTTTTTCAAAAAATTTATCAACATTGTTTGATGAAAATGAATGTGTTTTGTTTGTTAAGTATATATACATATGTAAAATTTCTAAAAGCGAGGTCTATTCGAAAACAATAATAAAAAAATTATTGACCAAAAAGTTAAATATGGAATACTCAGAAAAGTCGGATAAGACTAATGAATTGAAGCCAAGTTTGTTGAATTTTTTGTCGAAAAATAATATAGAGCACTCAAGTTAGAAGTTCCCAAAACAGGACTGACTTCTATTTCGAATAAAATACTGTCGTGCTGTGCTACAATATTATTTAGATAAAATTTATCTAGATAATTGGCGTAATTGGTGTTATTTATAGTGTTGGACAATTCATTTTCACCTTTGGTGCTTGTTTTCGCGTCTGTCTTGCACTAGCTGAAATGATTGTTTCCATAAGCTGAGTGTGCCTAGCGTAGTGATGTGAAGGCGTGTTGAGTGATGCTTGGAGCGGAGGTGGAAATGCAAAATACAACAAAAAGATATAAAGCAGAAAACAGTGGAAACAGATTCAGATTCAGCTGAAAATAAAAAGTTATATCTTTTTGTTTTTTTAAAAATTTCTGTCTGACTCGCACACTCTTGGCCTTAAGTGGAATTTGAAAAGACAGTAGTGATCCTTGGCGGAGGATAAAAGTGAACAGTGGAGAAAAATACAATGTGAACACTTAAAGCTCTTATCGTAAAATAGGTAAAGGGAAAAAAAGAAAATGTGTAGGATGATACAAAGGGTAGCGGATACAAAAAGCTTGTTCGAGCGAAAAATTGAAAATTACCATCACTTTAGGGTATCACTACAATTCACAGAGCAACAGAGGAAGTGAGCTTCAGAGACACTCCGGGATAATTTTTTTTCGATCCTCTGATCCTTTAGACATTTATCTTTCACGTTCCCGGGAGGATACCAGGATAAAGACTTTTTCTCAGAGGAACCACGTCACTTTGTGGCATCACAGCCACCGACAGTGTGAGCACATCTTGCTGGAGGGAAAATCCTTTCTGGCACAAATCCTCACACACAACACAGACCGAATTATCGCGACGATTCAATTTAAAAAAAAATCACTTCCTATCAAAAAACACCACCAAAAAATAAGTGGTATCACTTGTGATGGAAATTAAATTAAAATTTTCAAACCCCCCACAGCACGCAACCCTTATTGGTCAAGGAGCTTAGAAAGGTTTTCACTCTAAAGATTTTGTGAGCACTTGAACAAAATCCGTTGAGGACGTGTATCGCCTGCCGCCGTAACCGAACTCTTTCGCGTTTCAAAGGAAACTGTGCTTTTCCGCAAAATTTTCCAAGATAAAATAGAAAAGATATTCTGTGAAAATCTCCCAGGAAAATTCAAGGGAATACATCTCACAATCTGGAAAAGCTCTTATATCAGAAAATTTTCTCTTCGGAATGAACTTTTCCCCAGATCCAACAAGTTAAATTGTACTTTCGGGTCACAGGAGATATATTCCCAAGTTTCCCGCTTTTGCCAATTTTTCCGGGATAAGAGAAACATTATTACCTCGTGGTTGATACTCTTTAAAGAGCTCCCAGCCACCAAAACATAGTCGAGAAAATGGGACTTTTAATGAAAATCTCGTGAGTAAACTTTTTCGATGTTTTTTTCATTCAAAAGAAAATTGTCGCAGTGAACGGTGGTGTCTGTTTTGGGGAAAAACGTTTGGCCGTCAGTGTAATCGAGAAATGATGGCCGAGAAAATTGCCACCACCGACCAGCATGCAGAACTTGCTGACTGCGAGAATCAGCCTTTTTTCCGGTTGACTGCTACTTTATGCCTCACAGGGTGGCTCAAAAGAGACGACGGCTTTTATGCTGATTTGTTTTCTTGTTTTTTCTTGTACCTTTTAACAGATTGGGTGGAAGGGGCGGATAGTTTTTTATTAGAAACTTTTATAGAAAATAGCTGCCTTTATGTGATAGTCAAATAGGCCTATCGCAAAATCATTGAATGGGCATAATTTAATACGAGCAACGTTTGAAACAGAATTGATGCGGTGGGTCTGCAGATGAATTTATATATCCGATTTGCATAAATCCAATCTGAGATCCCCTTTTTTATCCAGCTGTGGCCTACAAGAGAATGTATGTCAAGTCCTATGTTATGTATGCTTCTTTGTACTTTTTTGGGGCGTAAATAGGTTCAATTTTTATGAAATACTAGCTGAGTTATTCGGCATTGCCCGGGCGCAACCATTCTCCTGAATAAAGCAAAACTTAGTCAAAGTATCAGTTTTGAAAGTAGATATAAAAAGTGCAATAAAAAAAATAAATAACCGGGATGTCTTTTACCCTCGAAAACTCATATGAAAGAAAAGTCTTATCCTGAAAAATGCTTCAAACTAAGGCCCAAAATTCCAATCGAATTCCCCTACTTTACATTTAATATTAGGAGTCATGTATAACGTGGTTTTATACAAAAGAATTATACTTTTTATTCCAATAATATAATAATAGCTTTTTGTGTCACATTTCTCAGTTTCTTTTATGTCTTTTGTCATTTGATGTGCCATGTATCGTGTTATATCATATGTCATGTCATGTAACTTGTCATGTCCTGTGTTATGTCAAACTATATATATATCCCACGTTTCGAAAAGATTGTTAAATCTATATATATGTTGGTCACGCCATAACTTGAGAACGACTTAACCGATTTCTTTCATTTTTTTTTTTAAGTTTTCTAATATTTTGTAGAAGATTCTTACGGAAAAAAAAGTTAAGAAAATTTCGCAGAAAATTGGATAGTTTCAGAAAACTTAACAACTATTTAAACTTCGCGAGTTTAACAGTTCGCGCGTTCTCGATTTCAACCGGTTTTAATGAAAATTAGTACAATTATTGTTTTGAGGCCACTGATTTTGAATATTTTCAAAATTTACAAAAACAAAATGGCGGATCAAATATGGCGACCAAGATATCTCGATTTCAACTGATTTGCATGAAAATTAGTACAATGATTGTTTTGAGGTAGACTGATTTTGAATATTATCAAAATTTACAAATCCAAGATGGCGGATCCAACATGGTGACTAAAATGTTTCAATTACAATGGATTTTAATGAAAATTATATTAGTAAAATGGTTATTCTGAGACAACTAATTTAGAATATTATCGAGATTTCCAAATCCAAAGATGGTGAACAACAATTTCTCAATTTCAACGGATTTTAGTGGAATTTAGTACTATAATTATTCTGAGGCCACTAATTTTAATATTATCAAAATTTCCAAATTCAAGATGGCGGATCCAACACGGCGACCAAAATGTCTCGATTTGGACGGATTTTAATGAAAATTGGTATAATGATTATATTCTGAGGCCACTAATTTCGAATATTATTAAAATTTGTAAATCCAAGATGGCGGGTCCAATAGGGAGACCATAATGTCGCGATTTCAACAGATTTTAAGGAAAAGTAATAGGAGAGATTGGGGTAAGACGGGGTAGCGGGTAAGATAGGGCACCCAGCGAAATTCACAGTTTAAACTGACCAATCACGCTCGTTCATGCATCGTTCGATGCGCCGACATGACACCTGTCAGTTGTCCGACCATTATTTGTTCGCAAGTGTACGCGTGGCGAAATAATTTAAAAAAACTGTTTTACTGCAAAGTGCTTATCACATTTTCTTCCAGTTTGACATGTGACTGTGGTTTGTTAAATAATACTAGCTGGTGAGGTTTGACTGCTATTGACGCTTAAACTAACCTACAATAAGGCAAACATTGTGTTTCCTTGAGATTGCCGGCTGTTTCTTTTTTGTTTTAATTATTATTAGAAAATGGCACGGTAGGCAAGATGGGGTAATGACTACACGCCATGTCTGTATTGTATAGAAGTATATTCCGCTTCCTTCCTTCCGCTTGAAGGGTGGATATCATGCTCAAATTGTGGAAAATGGGCACATAATAGCTGTGCAGGAATCGACGATGATGATGACGAAGCCTTCCACGTCTGTGAGTTGTGCCAGTCGAAATAATCATCATTCTGTCTGATAATTCTCATTACCCCATCTTACCTCAGGGGGGTACCCCATCTTACCAGCACCATGGGGCAAGACGGGGCAAAACACCTTTATTTTTATTTTGATTTTTTTTTCTAAAATATATAATTAAAAGTTGCTAATTTCACCAAATATTAGAAGAGTAATAAATAGTTGTTAATTAAAGTATAAATATGAATGTCTCACTACGTAAAGTTTTCTTTTATTGATCTTCAAACCTTAAGTACCCCATCTTGCCACCCTCTCCCCTACAAAAATTATTCTGATACCACTAATTTTAAATATTATCAAAATTTCCAAATCCAAGATGGCGGATCCAATACGGTGATGAAAATTTCTCGACTTCAACGGATTTTCATGAAAATAAGTATGATTTTTTTGGGGCCACTAATTTTGATCATTATCGAATTATCAAAGTTTCTAGGTCCAAGATGGCGGACCATGGCGGATATATATAAAAAAATTCTCGATTTCAACGGATTTTAATGAAATTTGGTGCAATAATTAATTAGTTAATGCGACTAATTTTAAATATTATCAAGATTTGGATATTCAAGATGGCGGATCATTAAAGGTATTTTTGGATTGAATTGATGTACTTTTTAAAACGTTAACATGACTAAGAGCCAGAAATACACTTATTTCCTTTCATGATGTATATATATTTGTTAAAACAAATTAAAAAATATTAATAGAACTATGCACATCGTATTAATTTGCATTGTTAGGAGTTTGAGTGTCTGAGGCAACAAGAGTTTGCATTAATGGTATGGTAACTAATAAGAATAATTCAGGACATTCGATATCTCCGTTCAGTAATTGGTGTATAAAAATAAGTTAAGAAATCCTTCGGCAACATTCCAATTACTAAAGATTTAATAATTTGAGGGATTGACGTCAGGTCGTAGCCACAATGATGATATCGATTAGAAGATAATTTTGTGTATTTTTACATTTTTTAAGCATGCCCTTTTTGTTTAAATTATTTTTTTATTTATTCCAAATGAAAACATTGGCAAATCAAAAACAATAGAAACCGTATCATTTTGGATTTTGAATAACTCGGAAGAAATATCCCCTAAGATATTGAAAAAGGGTGGGTATCCGTCATCATTTAATTATTTTAGAACATCAGTTTTGTTTGATAGCGACTAGAAGAATGGAAAAGAGTATACTTAGACTTTGGACAAAAACTTTTTTCTGCGATTGTTTTTTATTTATTTATTTATTTAGATCACTTTTATCAACATGCTGATTATTACAGAATGAGGGTAAATAAAAATTAATTGTAACAAGGCCGAGGTTTAATTTGGTATTTAGATAAATTAAAATAAATATTGATAAAGGTTTTAAAAGTCTTTTCAGAAAATTTAAAAAATTAAAGTTTGTTGTTTACACTCAATGGAAACTACGATTTTGCGCCAATGCCGAAAATTAGTAATTCAAATAAATTTCTCATTAAATTTTGGACTTGCAATTTCCATTAAAAAAGTATTCAATATAGTCGTTATTAACTATATTTGTTTTTAAATCAAAAGTATTGGCACTTTGGAACAACAAATTTCGTAGTCAAATTAATCATCTACAGCTTTTGATTTCAACTATAGTTTGTACATATCATATTTATTCTACAACATTCCCCTTTGATTTGAATGCATGATATGTAAAATGCTTTGAAATTTGAAATAAAAATCAAGTTTTTACCAACTATAATACAATTTTCGATTATCTTTCATTACTTCTTGCAGTTTCCTTGTTAAAGATAATTCTAACCTACATTTTGTTTACCAATCTGAGGACTCTGTTTATGTTTATTTATAATTTTAAAGGCTCTTTGGGCTTTTTTTTTTTCTTCTTTATTTCTATTCTGCCTAAAGTCATTGCAAAATAAAAAAAAGTGCTATTTAAAATAAGCCTTCACTTTCAAATATTTACACAAGTTGGAAATATGTCTAGGTTGAATCTGAATATTATGGTTGAAATATTTAATATATTAGGTTGTAACATAATAATCTGATAATTTTTTCGGAAACGTGCTGGAAATTTTTTACAACTTCGAAAAAGTTCTGTGACTATGAGTATAAATACCCGTGAGCGCGCTCAGTTCATCAGTGCAATAACCGACAGCGCAGCGAATAGCATTATGCAAAAATTCGATTTTGAAAAATGAGACATCCGCGCCCTTCTAGTTTATGAGTTCCGTGTGAAGCATACAGCTAAGCAGGCGACACAAAATATATGTCAATGTATGGGAGAAAATGCGATCTCTTATCATACAGCATACGAAACCAATCGACGTTTCTCGAATGGCGACTACAACTTTGCAGATAAAACCCGAAGGACGGCCGGTTGAGGTTGATGTCGACCGACTAGCGCAGCTCATCAAAGAAGATCCAAGGAGGACTACTCGTCAACTTGAAGAAGAACTCGGATGCTCCCATACTACTATCGCTCGACATTTGAAAGTGATGGGTAAAGTGTACAGGCGCAGTCAATGGGTACCCCACGAATTGACGGATGGTCAACGGATGATGCGAGTGACGGTTTGTACGCAATTACTCACTTCACATCGTACTTTTGCTTGGCGTCGTAATTTGGTTACCGGGGATGAGAAGTGGATGCTTTATGTTAACCATAACAATAAGCGACAATGGCTTAGCGCGGGTCGAAGAGGAGTACTGACAGTTAAATGTAAAATTACTATACACAAGGTTATGTTGAGTGTTTGGTGGAATGTGCACGGCATTATCTACTGGAAACTATTACCACAAGGAACGACTATAAATAGTGAACACTACTGTGATATGCTGGATAAGGTAGCCGTGAATCTTAAAGGAGAACAAGGCAATGTATACCTCCTCCACGACAATGCCCGCCCTCACACCGCTTTGATGACATGTAAAAAAATTACGGAGTTAGGCTGGATTT
Organism: Dysmachus trigonus; assembly: GCA_949715965.1. NCBI lineage: Eukaryota > Metazoa > Arthropoda > Insecta > Diptera > Asilidae > Dysmachus > Dysmachus trigonus. The sequence goes on along the minus strand of OX454321.1, from coordinate 68,249,143 downwards.
TCTTAGTCCATCCTGCATACTCGCCGGATATGTCTCCTTCTGACTACCACTTGTTCCGAACGTTGCAGGCTCACATTAGCGGAAAATCTTTTGATGACCGAGATGCATTGGAACAGTGGTTGTCGGAATTTTTTAACTCTCGTGAGCCCAATTTTTACAAGAATGGAATAATGTCGCTTCCCCAACGTTGGCAGGAGATCATTGATAATGATGGACTATATGTTCAATAAAATGTTAAGCTAAATTGTACAAAAATATCAAAATAAAGTTTCTTAAAAAATTATCAGATTATTATGTTACAACCTAATATATATCGTTTGTCATGAAATAAATAAATATCTGATATGAAATCTTTGAGAAAAAAATTTATATGTAAAAAAGAAAATTAATAAAATTTGAAGCTATTACGAAAAGATTGATCTACACTTAAAATAAATTCGCTATTATCATTTTTTATTTCAGGAAAGAAATTTCATTTCAGAACAAAAATAAATGTGAGCTTATATTGACTTTATTGCATTGGGAAGCTAATGCATATAGAACAGTTTTAATAAGAAATTGATAAAGAAAAACATTCAGTTTTAAGACATAATACAATTAAACTTTATTTTTTGTATAACACTTTATGAGCCTGAAAACAGAGTGAAAAAGAGCCATCGTCTACGATGAAAACGTTAAACAACGTGCATGCACCAGATGACTTTCAATCATAGACATGGTACCTGATACTTGTTACGCCATCGTGAGAAGAAGTTTGCATAAGTAAAGTTTTACTGCAGAATAAAATGAGAAAAGATCCTCTTGGGAAAATAATGTTATCATAGAGTCTTCTGTAAACGTAGATTGACGTTGCAGAAACCTTGTTATTTCTTCAAAATATGCTAAATAAAAGGCTTCCTGCCTTAGCCTTTTGAGTAGCGTACAAACGTGCAATTTGTGCTATATTGTGCGTCTAATTTGATAAGACTTGCTATTATGCAGCTTGAAACGCAATTACATTATAAAGAGGGAACTTTTGCAGCCTTGTGTGCTAAAACTTTTAGTATACAATTTTGTTGCAAGTTATATATTTTCTTTTAAGAAATGTTCTGCAGGCAATTTAAAGAAAGAAAATGTTACCCGACTACACAAAAATTAGTGGTTATGTAGTTAGGCTAAATGTTTACTCGTGATTCAATTTGTTTTAATCACATGAGTGTTATAGGGCAAACATTTAAATGATTCAAAATGACAGATTTAAATTGAAAAAAAAGTATTCCGGAAAAATGTTTTTCTCAAATTTAACTAAAGAATATGAAAACAAGTCTAAAATATATGAAAACAAGTCTAAAATATATGAATTTAATATTGTTACTTTATTATCTTAATATCTCCCAAATAAGGCATATGAGAAAAGTGTTTATATCTTAGAACTCTTAAACGCGAATAAAGCAGAGACAATTAAGAAATTAGCTATGTTTATAAGAGCCTTGTTAAAAAAATTAGTTAATAATAGATCAATACTGTAACACTGTAACAGAATAGAAAAGAAAGGTCCTTGCGGAAAAGTATGTTAGAATATACAATTAAAATTTAAATAAAAAACCATATTATAATTTTATAATTGTTTGAAAGAAGAAAAAAAGAGAAAGATTTAAGAAAGGAGAAGAGAAGTATAAATAACTACTGCTTGTACCACTCTATTTGTATAATTTTTGTATTAAATTGAGCAAATAAACGTATCTATCTATTAAAACTTTATTTAATTGTTATACTTACAAACAATCAGAATTTACGCGTAATCAAAAGCTAGGAATTTTTTAACATTGGGTAGTTAACGTCTCCAACTATATGTCAATTCTGATTGATTGTGAATATAACAATTAAATAAAGCCGTGTGCCTTAAGGTACTAGTACCTATTAGGAGCTAAACAAAAGCACATTTTCAATATTTTTTGTTTACATTTTATTTATCAGATAAGGTAATCAAACTTTTTCTATAATATCAAGGAACTCTTGTAGTATACAACATTTTTTTTTCATTATCCCAATCATGCGCGCCTTATAAAGAGCGCCAAAATCGAGCCCTCAAAAAAAGCGTGCTCCATGGCGGACAGTTAATCTCTGGAACGGCAAGTCTAAAACAATAAAATAAAAATGGGTTTTAAAAAGGAAGCCGTCTTACACAAGAATCGACCAGAAATTTTGAAAAATTAAAAAAAAAAAAAATGGCCGACGTTCAAAAAAAAAGTTCAAAAATCGACCTTTTTTTCCGATAATTTTTGACGCTAAAATTTTTTTTTTCAGTTTTTTAATCAAATTGTGGTCGATGCTTCAAGATTTAGTTTATTTAGAACATATAACAGCCGAGAGCGCGCGCTCACTAAAGTTGATGTATCTCGTTTTCGGTTTCGAATTTTCATATAATATTTTAGGGAGTTATTTTTGAAGGTCTAAAGAATCAAAATCCGTGAAAAAAAAATCGATTTTCCAAAATTCTAATAGGCACTAGTACCTCAAGGGCTTGTTTTCATTTCTTTTATTTACTTTTGTGAAGTCGAATTTTTTTATTAACTAATTTTGTTTTAAACCTTTTTTTTGAGCGGCTAAGTAAATATACTCAGCAAATTAAAAAAATGGGACACTTTTTCAAAGCTGAAAATTCGCATTTTTTAAACAGGGAGTGTCTATTTAAAATGAATTCTAAAGAAAAAATCAAAAAGTTATTCCGAGATATAATCTCATAGTTTAATTTAATTAAATTTAAGGGCGCTGGAAATTCCTAGCCAAATCCCAAGGAGTTTGTCCAACTAAAGAAGGACTCTTTTCTAAATTGAGAAAATTGGAAGTGAATGAGCCATTTCTATTATTTTTTATTACCTAGGTATTAAAAAATAATGTTAATAAAAAAGCCATAATATAGCTATTTCTCGTAGTAAGAACACGCTTTTGTTCTGCATTCACGGGAAAATTAGATGAAGTTGCAGAATATGATGATATGATAGAGATCGAATTTAAATCGGGACAAGCCGCCAAACTTCTTCTTTTTCTGTTTAAAAAATTTCAGCTCTGAAAAAGTGTCCAGTTTTTAATTTGCCTACTGTATATTATTATTTTATTAATTAATTGTTCTAACTTTTTTTCGTTCCCATTGATTTTTTATTTATATTTATTTAGAATCCTCTCATCGAATCCCTCAATTTAACACCGCGCACCATAAGCTTCTATAATGTCAGTAATGACGTTTCTAGCCCCACTTCATTTGCTAACCCTATAATCTATATATATAAAAATGAACCCCTATTTCCGTTGGTCACGCAATAACTTGAGAACGACTTTACCGATTTCATTCATTTTTTTTTTTAAGTTTCCCAATACTTTGTAGAAGGCTCTTCCGGAAAGAAAAGTTAAGAAAATTGAGCAGAAACTTTGATAATTTCAGAAAACTTAACGATTATTTTAACTTCGCAAGTTTGACCTTTCGCGTGTTCTCGATTTCAACGGATTTTAATGAAAATTAGTACAATTATTGTATTGAGGTCACTGATTTTGAATATTATCAAAATTTACAAATCCAAGATGGCGAACCCAATATGGCGAACAAAATGTCTCGATATCAACAGATTTTAATGAAAATTAATCCAATGATTATTCTGGTACCACTAATTTTAAATATCATCATAGATATAATTGAAAGAAGAATTTTCGAGTACCTACCTAATTTGCTCCCTCTTTAATTCTTATATGAATATTTTAAAATGTTAATTAGTGCAAAATATGTAGGTTAGTAAGATATATTACTACGCCGAATTTCAAGTTTCTACATTGCATGATTTCTGAGAAAATCGGACAGACATACGAGTGATCTTAAAGGGTTCGGTTTTTTCACTTTGGAGATGCAGAATCCTAAAACTGAACCTAATTTTTAAATTGCGTTTATTTTCGTATTTCGCGTTTAAACGAATTTTTAAAATTCAATTTTGATTTCAAGTTGTTTCAATTTTATACTTAAAAGCACCTATTATTGAGGCCATCATTAATTTATATCTAGGCAATAATGGTTCACAGCTTTTAGATATATGACGTGATACATATTAGGTAGGTATTGCTTTTGACATGTTTCACAGAAAAGATAAACGACAAAGAGGCATATTGCCATTGCGATTATTCTAAGAAACTCTAATTTTCCACCCTGCGGTTTGGATCTAAAAATAATTAATCATCATCAAAAGCATCGTTTTTTGGCTGGATTGTTAACACGTGCGACTAATTTTCTGCTCGAACCAGCAGAGATCAACTGCCTCGAGCATTTAATAAAAATAAAAAAAATAAAAATCAATTTTGTTCTTGCACCTGTCGTCATAAGTTTGAAGAAGCTGTCGTTTCTTTCAATTAATTAGTATAATTCGCCGCAGTCTCTCAGAGAAGCTTTCATCATATTTTGTGTGTGCAAAATTAATGATTTTCTTAAGAGTCATTCGTTTGAAACGGCGAAATCATCATTTCTTTTCTTCAAGTTGGTTTGAAATGAAAATAAGAAGCGAAAAATCTCTTTGCGACATGAAACTCATTTCCAGGTTAAAAGCGTAGGAATATAAAAAGCTTGTATACTATGTATATGTATATTTTTAAGCGCTATTCAGAGGATCTCAACCTGAGTAGGTAAGACAAGATTGCCCGAAGGAAGGTCCAGAAGCTGGAGATGATTATGCTCAACAGTTCCTCTGAAAAAATTAGAAAGTCGTGTGCAATCGATATCAGCGGATATCCCTTAGAGAAACATTTCCTCCTGCTCATTTCTCCCATGCCCTACTAAGGACATGCTTATTCCATTAGGATATTCACTTTCACTTTTTTTTTGCGGGAACATCTCGCCCAAGGTGAACTTTATGATAAAAGCAAAAATGTCCCAAAGTGCTTCCGACCGGTGTTTTGTGTTGGGTGCTAAACAAATCGACCTAGCAAAGGGAAAGGGCAATACCTACTCAGCCAGACAGACAGACAGACGTCAGTGAAAGATGATGTATAAATGGAAAATGTCCTGGAGGAATTTTTTTTTGGCCTGAGGATGTACACCGAAAGTATTTTAATTTTTTCCTCCCTTAATTTTTGTCGGATATTTAATAAGTTGCCATATCACGTACTCAGTTATTTCAGTGCCGTCATTAAAAGTCAATTACCGGCGACAGTGGGCCTCTGGCGTTTTTATCGCTTTAAGACCGTCCTTGTGCTTCTTCCTTCTGGCGAAAGGAGTCTACATTGGGCTGGGAACGCTTAATGCCGTCAATTATTGAAGGATATTAGATACATGTGTGTAGCAAAAGAATTGTTGGCGGAAAGTATGCCAACATCAGAATCATGTTAAGTCCTTACCTAAAATATTTAATGTGATATACCATATGAAATTGAATATGTTCATTCCGAGTAAAAATATCTAAAATTTTGATGGAATGAAGAGAGGAGGAAACCCATGAAAGAATATTTTTGTTCATGAGCATTTTATTGGTTAAAAAATTCGCTTCGATTTATGAAAATTTAAGAAGTGCTGTAGTTATTTAATAATTGAAATTGTTCCTTCATCATGGCTTCTGGATCTTTGGATTAGACTTAACAAATTGTGAACACTAACTTTATATACATACATTACATATATACTCGTAGAATACTAATAATGCTGAATAAAGAATTTCTTGTTAAAGCAAACACTGACAACAAATGTTGAATTACATCAAATCTTTCCCAGGAGAAGACATAAAACGGCAAATAGGTGCATTTCAGTCACTCTGGAGGGCCAATAGCCAAAATCAGAGGAGTTTTTTGACTCCAAACGAGAAATTGATTCAAAGGGGACTATGTAAGTCCTCGTTATATTAATAAAAATGAAAATCTTCAACATGGGGATAGACCTCTTAAAGATTTCAACTAATCAAGTACTGCAACGAAGAGGAATCACACGAAAAGCTTCGTGATTCACTCTCTAAAGAAACTCGTCTTTGCCGCACAAATAAACTCCTCAAACACAGAAGATCTATTTCATATATTGTTGATTTCATCATATTATGTATAATAATCAAATAACCCAATGAGCTCGCACATCGGTGATTCGGAACACTGTAACTCGGACGCATGGCGGCTACATCAAGGCTACCACGGCCGCACCCTAGGCCGCACCACGGCTGAACCAATTTATAAATATATGTATAGCATATCCTTAAGTTCGTTTCTTATACGGCCGAACATGCGTTAACATTTTTCACAAATTATTTCTACTCCATGCGGCCGTTTCATACTTTTCAGAAACACTACGGACCGTGTGCAGGCACCGTCTAGAAATGGTGCGGTCGTGGTGCAGCAGACAATATTATGGAAGAACTTAGGAGGGCATTCTCTATATTAATAAACTAATAATTTTGTACTATTTGAAATCTCATAACACAACTGATACCGTAACTACCACAATAGCTGCATTTTTCATCCGGATCATGGTCTGAATAACTTTTTTAGCGTTTAGATCAAAGAACCAGAAGCAAAGTTTGAAAATATTTTAAAAGAGGTGTTGCTGTAGTACTCCATTTGTGACAGATTTAATGGTTGGAAAAAAAAAAAATGTAAATTAACAACAATAAAAATCTATTTTCTGCTTGAAAAATGTAATAAAAATGTTAACTTGAACTTCCGTTTTTAGATCTTCTCAGACGAAAGTTTTCTGTTGTTATTAGTTACATAGTGCTAGTTTTTCTCTTGGGCTTGGTATTTACTCTAAACTTTATACATATGATTAAAACTTTTTTTCATCACACGTGTTTTGCTCGTGCGTCTAACACTACCATCGTGGGCAATCAGCTAGTTACCGCCATTGTTGCTTAATATATTATTATTGTACTTGAAAGTGTCTGTTAATCTTACGGAGAACAAAAATTAAGCTCTTGACAGTATTTACCCTTATGTTACTCTATTTTAGGTGAAATAAGCAATTAATGTTTAGTTTACATAAAAACTAAACTAATGCCAACTACCATGTGAAATTTTTTACCAGATTTAAACCAGATTTACTAGACAGTAGACGTTGTAGAAGCTGGATGGAAAAATAAAAGATATATTTCTGATATGATATTACATATGACTGAAATACAATACTTAAAATATTAGGAATTATTACAATTTTCATTATATTTAAATTTAAAAAGACTGCTAAGATTAGAAATATGAAAAGTTAAATATGTAAGGTATGTATAGCTATACTCCTTGTACAAAATTTCATGAACTAATTTGAAAAAAAGATACATTTTAGTCTTGAAATGATTTAAAACGGGTTTAGTGAGTATTAAGTATTCTTTTTTATATTTTACTTCTTTTGAAAAACTCTTTATTCTTCCTGAGTATTAGTTTAAGAAAGGAAAAGCTTCTACATAAAGTAATATTTTTTCGTTTCATTTCTTTTTTGGATGGATTTTGTAGACACAGCGTTTTATTAACACTTTACCGACCGAAATCAGAAAATGCATTTGGCGCGAGAGAACTTCTCATATGCGAAATTGCGGTCGGTAAAGTGTTAACATCATATTTTTCGACTGTTTTTTTTTTTAATTAAGCAACGTATTTGCATTAATTTTGTATTAAACTTGTAATTAATGCTCCGAAAATGTTTGAAATGTTGCAGAAGTGTTTTGGCAACGTTTCTCTGGGGCGTTCAAAGGTTTTCAAGGGACATGAACGCTTCAAAATTGGTCGTGACTCCGTTGTCGATGACGATCGTTCTGGCAGACCATTGACGTCAACAACTGATAGCAACATCGGAGAAATTCAAAAAGTTAAAAAACCCACATCGGCCATCAGAGAGTTAGCAGCAAACGAACATCTCTTTTGGATCCATTCAAGGCATTTTGGTCATTCAATTAGGCTTGAGACGTGCAAGAGTGGTGCCAAATGAATTAAATTTTTTTGCAAAAAAGAGAGACTGTTGACATCGCAAAAGATATGCTTTCCGAGGCTGTTCCGACTAAATATTCATCAAACGTATCATTATCAGAAGTGGATTTATAAGTACTAGTATCTCCTGTGGTCGAAATTCGAAGAAAACTTGTTTTTCACATAATTAATTAGAAGTTAAATACAAATAAATGCTTAATTCTTAACTTGATAACTTGTTCACTTCGACTGCTGGCAGGGCAGTTCGATTCCTACGAGAAACCCTGGTCACAAAAAAAAAGTGGTATTACAATGGGCCTATAATGGCCTAAGTGTGTTTTCGGATAGCCAAAGCAATGTACATCTAATCTACTTCTAACTTATCAAGTTATAACTTCTAAGTTATCAAACCTTTTTTTTTTTTTTTGTAATAATGCCTCGTGCAGGGAAGGCAAAGAGATCTAAGCACATACAGCCATGAACGAAGGTCATTTCAAGGTCAAGTTGATTTTTTTAAATGGGAACACATATTTTTGACCACGGAAATAGAAAGAGAGGAACATTTTACGTCCGACTATGACCTTGACCATTACCTCAAAGGTCATATCAAGTCAATATGGTTCTTTAAAGGGGAACCTGCATTGTTGCTGCGGATTTGGAAAGAGCAGAAGTTTTGTGTCCAAATGTGACCTTGACCTTAACCATGACCTTGACTATAACCTCGAAGGTTATATCAAGGTCAAGGTGGTTTTTTGAAGATGAAACCATATTTTTGGCCACGGAAATGGAAAGACTATGACGTTGACCGTGACCTCGAAGGTTATGTCAGGGTCAAGACGGTTCTTTAAATGGGAACCTACATTGTTACTGAAGATTTGGAAAGAGCAGAATTTTTGCATCCGAATGTGACCTTGACAACCTTAACCCTTTAACCTACGATTTAATTTCCAACAGAGCAGGCCAAATTCAACCATGCAGTAGACAAATCGGACCCAAATTGGGCGCCCTATGATATGCAAAGACAAGTGTAACATACAAATGGTTTATAAGTAGACACCGGATTATATGGAAATGCATATTCTGTATTTACCTTTCGGGTCGAATCCGAATGTAAATCTGACCTGTTGGTTTTTTAAATATTTAATTTAATTATTTATAAATTATAGCTGCGTGCGCATAGGACTAATGACAACACATAAATTAGAAAAAAAAAACTTTTGCCCTTCTGTCCCACGAGCACTATGCGCCTAATTCTATGTTATATAATTTTTGCCCTAAACAACTCACCACGAGTGAGGCTCGATGTTATCGTTTTTGGCCCAATCGAGCGACCACGAGTGAGACTCGATGTTGTAGGGTAAGGGGTTAACCATCACCCCGAAGGTCATATCAAGGTCATAGTCGGACGTAAAATGTTCCGTTCTCTCCATTTCCGTGGCCAAAAATATGGTTCCCAGTTCAAAAGGCCACTTTGACCTTGAAATGACCTTCGAGATCATGGTCAAGGTCAAGGTCACAATCGGATACAAAGCTTCTGCTCTTTCCAAATCCGCAGCAACAATGCAGGTTCCCCTTTAAATAACCATCTTGACCTTGATATGACCTTCGAGGCAATGGTTAAGGTCATAGTCGGATGTAAAATGTTCCGCTATTTCCATTTCCGTGGTCAAAAATATGTGAGTCAACTTGACCTTGAAATGACCTTCAAGGCCAGGGTCAAGGTCAAATATAAGGCCACCATTGAATAGCCAGGGAAAATTTCTGAAACTTTTGTCTACAACTTTTTTCTCCAAACTGCATTCCTCGAAAGTTATTTAGCCGTTTCCATACTTTTGGATCACCCTATATAACATACGTTGCTAAAATCATAGCCATTTTTTGGCTTCGCCGTGGTCGAGTAAAAATAACAAGCCTCACTCCAATTTACGACACTGTGATGCATTAAGATTAAATAAAATAGGATAACAAATCAATTAAAATAGGAAAATTACAATAGAAGAATACTAACAATTTAAACAAAACAAAATTAAGCAAAAGCACTGAAATTAAGACAATATGTTTTTTTTTTAATAGCTGTTAAGCAATTGCTTCTCACTTTATATTCAAGGCACAGTCAAAGCAATAAACTTGTTGTTCTATTGGGAGTTGAACAACCCTATTGAATTGTGCTCGTTAAAAATTGAAAAGGTTTTGTCGCTCTGGATATTCCCAAATATCAATTTTTATTGTTTGTTAGGGTTCAACTCTTTAAAGGTTTCACCCCTTGGGATATCTCATTATAAACGAATTTTTTGCAACCTATTAATTTTCCGCTTTTCTCCCTCGTTTTTCGAATGTGTGACCTACATATCATAACTGATGAAAATTCCCAGAATCTAGTAGGACTATTTAGACACAATTGAGCTCCAATTTTCAAATAAAAAAATATCCTCGATTCTCTGAAAGCGTTCCGTTTGACTTTTTTTTAAAAATTCTTGTCGTCCCATTCAACGAGATGGGGGCTCTTCTATCGGTAATAATCAAAAATTGGCATCTCTTCGGATTTGAATGTGAATGAATTCAAATTCTAGGGCGGTGAACAAAAAAATGTTCTATGAATAATTCCATTCGGTCTGACCTTCATCTGGGTTGGATGTGGTAGAGAGAAGACCCGCCGACAGCGGCGGCAGCACCGAACATATGCCTGTGATTTATGGGCTGGATGCCAGACAAAACCGATTCCCGGGAATGGGCCCGACTAAAGAAAACTAATTTCAGGAATTGCACTAATGCATTAAGGGTGCTTTAAGCTGAGATAAATTCGTGCCACCCAGCAAACACTGGGGATTTTGTGCAATTGCAGATTGGAACGACGGGGGACATTTTAGCTGCTTAAAATTGCGCTGCATGAGACGATTATGGGTCCCGGGTCCAGACCCAGACTCGGCTGAATTGCCTCTGCGTCTGTATGACTTTTAAAGAGCCCCGGTACAATTGTCAGGCTTCTATCTTGTTTCCTGCAGGCGCTTTTAGTCCCACTGTGGCTGTATATTAAAATTTATTGATATTCGGTGCCACACAGTTTCTCTCGGGTGCTCTGATGGGTCCCGCCCGGCCGCCGGGACGCATTCCCTTCATCTCCGACGCCTTCTGATAAGTCCACTGCACGGAGCAAATGATGCGTGCGATGATTTCTCCTCTGCTATTGTTTTAGCAAACGAGGCCAGGACGAGGAGCTGTTTCAATATTAGAACAACCCCGCAATTTATAAAGGAACACGGGAGCTCGTGTACGTGTCTTCTGGAGCTTGTATCCCGGCGCCCGGCGGGATCGAGCACGGCACAACGAATGATTGTATTAAGCTGCACAATTCTGCAGCAGGCAACTTCAAGTTTGGAGTTGATGTTGGAGACTGACAACAAGTTATGACTGAAAACTGGAAAACTTTGCTTTGGATAAGATAAGCGCAAGGATGGGAGGGGAGAAAATTGAATATAAGATTCAGGAACGACGACGTCGTCGTCATCCAAGCAAAACTTCAGCATTATTGTTTTTTGTATCTATGAACTTTGTGCTATCTTCGAAGTCATGCCCTCTTCCGCTCCAGTTGTTCGTTTTGTTGGTGTCCAATTTCTCTATGACCTAAGCTTGAGATACTCAACTTGGGGTTTTTTTGACGATAGAGAGTGGTTTTTGCGATTACCACAAGCTGATTTTCTTCAGACAGTATCAGATCAAAGTATTATATTGAATACCTCCCGCTAAGAAAAGTAGATTAACACATGACTTTTCAAAGTGCTCTCCAAATAAATTAAGTGCAAAGAAACAAAAAATCCCTTGTGTATTTTGAATAATGTAGACGATTTCCTTCTTGAACATAAAAGGCATATGTTTGGCAACAACGTCAGCTTTGAAGTTTTGCCTCAATAGGCTACAAATAATAAAATTGTAACTGAGTCGTATTTGTACAAGAAATATTTTTATATATATATATATTTTTTGTGTGTATATATATTAGGGTGCTTTTTTTTTCGTGACTATTTTTTTTTTGTCCCACCTCGAAAGTTTGTGGCAAATACCTAAACAAAAATGCCCTGAAAATTGGAGCCCTTAATATTAATATTAAGTACTAGACCAAGGCGTATAAAATACATGTAAACTTTGATTATTTTTCTTCAAAACTCTACAGTTCAGAGGCGTTTTATGGTATAATCTTGGTCAATGGTAAGATTTCTTCAGAATTAAATGCTCTACAAAAGTGTCTATTGCGGTGTACCCCTAACTCCCACCAGCGAGGTAGTACGGGTCACTAACCCGAATTTTTCCATGAAATTCTCGATTTTTAGCCCTATCTCGGAAACAATAAGAGGTATAGAAAATGTGAATATGACAAACTTGTAGGAAATTCAATTTCCTACAAAAAAGTTCGGAACACCAAATTGATAATATCGATATTTCTTGAGGTATTCGGCTTTGAAGTTGAGGTAGTGTTTCTACAATTTAGCTCAATAATCCATGAAAATTCCACACTACATCAACTTCAAAGCCCAATATCTCAAGAAATATCGATGTTAGCGATTTGGTGTTCAAGAACTTTTTGGAGAAAATTTAATTTCCTACAAGTTTGTCATATTCACTTTTTCTGTACCTCTTGTTGTTTACTAGATAGGGGTAAAAAGCGGGAATTTCATGGAAAAATTGCGGTTAGTGACTCGTACTACCTCGCTGGTGGGAGTTAGGGTTACACCGCAATGGACACTTTTGTAGAGCATTCAGTTCTGAAGAAATCCTACCATTGACCAAGATTATACCATAAAATGCCTCTGAGCTGTAGAGTTTTGAAGAAAAATAATCAAAGTTTACGTGTATTTTATATGGGAAATTTTTACACGCCTTGGTCTAGTACTAAATATTAATATTAAGGGCTCTAATTTTCAGGGAATTTTTGTTTAGGTATTTGCCACAAAATTTCGAGGTGGGACAAAAAGAAAAAATAGTCACGAAAAAAAAGCACCCTAATATACAGGGTGTTCAGAGGTAAGAGGTCAATACTGCAGGGGGTGAAAGCTCAGACCGAGACAAGCAAAAAATCGTATGGGTGGGGGGGGGGGCATCTCGCACCGTTTGGCAGTTACAGGGTGATTCGTAAATCAGGATTTTGCCTTATATGGGAACCGCTCTTGTATTTTTATCTTTTTTTCTACGCATCGCAGCGGCCCCAAACTGATTTCAAAAAATCACTATTTGGAAGCCCTTTCAAGAAAAGTTTACACCACCCCCCTATCCCCAACCCCTTGGCCACAATCCCCCCCGGAAGTTGAAAAAATTAACTCATATTTCACGATTTTTCACCTTTCGCCCCACTTTTCTCCGAAATTCATGTTATTAACATACCTACTTTTTATTTTTTTTAAGTTGCCTATCTAATTACCTTTCCAAAAAGGTGCAACATGCCCAGGTAGAAAAGGGTTGCAAAAGTCCTGAAATTAAAACATCCTCACAGGTACCTAATTACTTTATTGCCCCATAATGGAAAAAGTCGTTAAGTAAACAATTTTTATGACAGCAAGTTCGGAAATGTTTGTTTAGGAAACAGAGGTAGTACATTTTTATTATTTCAGCAAAACAGTAATAAAATAATAAATGTAATCTCGTTAAATAGCGTTATTATTTTATTATATCCAGTATTGACTCTTAAGTATCCTGACGCTCCGTTTCTAATACCTCCTATGAATTATGGTATAAAAATGGGTAAGTTTGAAAGGACATTGACCACAGTTGAAGAAGCAATCGATAAAACCGGGTGTTTAATAGAAAAAATTAAGATAAAATGGCAGAATTCAGTGTTGACGAGTATGCCGATATAATTTACGTGCACGGTTTAGTAGAAGGAAATGATAGTGAGGCCGTACGAGAATACCAAAGGAGATTCCCGAATCGGCGGGTACTCAACAGAAGGGTATTTTCAAGGACTTTCAGAAGGTTAAAAGAAACCGGAAGTGTAACCACCCCCAGAGCAGAAACGCAAGCAGGAAAATCGGCCGATTCAGCGGACCCCGACCAACAAATCCTCAACATCGTCAGGAACAGCCCTGTAATAAGCATCAGGCAGGTCGCACGAAGGTCAGCATTGTCTTCAGGGAGAGTTTGGACCGTTGTGAACCGAGAGGGACTTCATCCATACCACCATATCCCGGTCCAAGCACTAGGGAAGGAGATTCCGAAGGACGATTGCAATTCGGCACTTGGCTGTTCGAGTCTGACATCGAAAACAGAAGGTTTCTATACCGAATTCTGTGGACGGATGAATCGCAATTCACCCGGGATGGCATCACAAACTTACACAACCTCCACACCTGGTCAGATGTGAACCCACATAGGACCAGGTGTCGGTCCTTCCAGCAAAGATTTAGTGTCAATGTCTGGGCTGGCATCATCGGCAACCAGTTGATAGAACCCTTCATCTTGCCCCAAGTGCCGAATAGTCAGCTATACTCGGACTTTTTTGACAATATCCTTCCGGATCTGTTGGAGGACATCCCCCTGGCCACCAGAAGCGCAATTTATTTACAGCTCGACGGAGCACCTGCGCATACTGGGAACATTGTTAGGGCAAGGTTAAATGAAAATTACCCAGAGCGCTGGATTGGACGAGGTGGACCGATTCCTTGGCCTGCTAGGTCACCGAACCTTACTCCACTGGACTTTTTCTTATGGGGAATGATGAAAGATGAAGTTTACTCAAGACTAATCAACACTAGAGAAGAATTAGTTACCAGGATTGGGACTGCAGCCACGAAAATATGGGAGAGACTGGCTACCATAGACCTGAAACGTGAAATAAGACCAAGGCTACTTGCATGCATCGAAACTGGCGGAGAACATTTTGAACAGCTTTTAAAGGACAAACGTTTTAATTGTAATTAGTTTTTAAGCGAACAATATGTATTTTTTAGTTAACTTAAGTATAATTTCCCAAAAATTCGAATTATCATGATATTCTGTAAAAGGATTTTTGTAAATAAATTTTCGTATCCTTTTCCTACCTGGGCATGTTGCACCTCTTTGGAAAGGTAATTAGATAGGCAACTTAAAAAAAATAAAAAGTAGGTATGTTAATAACATGAATTTGGGAGAAAAGTGGGGCGAAAGGTGAAAAATCGTGAAATAAAAGTTAATTTTTTCAACTTCCAGGGGGGATTGTGGCCAAGGGGTTGGGGATAGGGGGGTGGTGTAAACTTTTCTTGAAAGGGCTTCCAAATAGTGATTTTTTGAAATCAGTTTGGGGCCGCTGCGATGCGTAGCAAAAAAGATAAAAATACAAGAGCGGTTCCCATATAAGGCAAAATCCTGATTTACGAATCACCCTGTAACTGCCAAACGGTGCGAGATGCCCCCCCCCCCCCCCCCCCACCCATACGATTTTTTGCTTGTCTCGGTCTGACCTTTCACCCCCTTCAGTATTGACCTCCCACCTCTGAACACCCTGTATATACCGTCTTTTTCCGAAAATAAGACACTGTCTTACTTTCTTTTTTGGTCCAAAATACGCGCTAGGGCTTATTTTCGGGGGAGGGCAAAAATAAAAGTATATTTATATATTTTTATTTAATATTTATTTTACACAGAATACAGAAATTTAAATTTATTCAATTACAGTCATTTCATCTTCTTCTGGAACATCGTCATAAATAAAATTCTGAATTATATTCTGATTTATTTTTTAATTTGAAACGAACTGTAGAGGTAAAGAATTAATTTCTCGGAATATTTTGTTTCAAACATTTCTCTGAAATACGAGTATTAGGAAAAACAGCATTTTTTAACGAATTCTTTTTGTCACATTATTTTAACTAGGGCTTATTTTCGGGGATGTCTTATTTTACAAAAAGTTCCGAGAATCACGATAGGGCTTATTTTCGGAGGAAGTCTTATTTTCGGAAAAAGACGGTATATAAATAAATAAATAAGCTTTACTAATGATTCAAAAGCCATAAAAGCAGGGATTGAAAGAGTTATAAGATATATAAAAGTCTTAACACTTTTTATTTCAGTCAAAGATTTACATTTATTTGTGGACTATTTTTTTGATTAATCCTATTTTATGGGAGTTAAAATCCAATTTTATTTTATATATAAATTATAACACTAACACTGAGATTTTTATTTTTAAAGTTGGAAAGTTATTTATTTGCAGTTAGGTCGATAAGACGTATTGTGAAGTGAATTAAAGTTATTGAAAACTAAGTAATCAAATAATAGTCAATAAAATATTTTACTGGATAAAGTCTCCACAGGCATACGATAATGGAAAAAATACATACGTAATTTATTGAATAATAACATTTGATGTGAAGAAATAATCAGATTGATTATTATCGGTGAAATAATTAATTTTATATATAATCATCTATGGACTTTTATAAAAAATAATAAGTAATCCAGGGACTTAAAAGTGAAAGACATAAAGGGTTTTATATTATATTATTTGTGTGAATGTGATCAGTGAAATTTCCTTTAATACCCTTTACTTTTGTGCCTAGCCAGAGGAGTCCTTTTTTTAAAGACTTAAAATGAAAGTCCCTAAAAGATTTTTATTTTTACAAACTTTATTTAACTTCACATATTCGTTTGTTTAGGTCAAATCTTCCAAGTTGATTTTGACCCACTTCCGGTTATGCGATTGGGGTGAAATTTTGAATACACGTTTAGTTGTAATGACAATACACTTTAATGACTGTATAGCATATACTAAAAATTCAAAATGTCATCTTCAAAATGGTGGCCGAATTTTGACATTTATGTTGCGATCCAACTCAAGTCCATTTCTAAGATTTTCCAGGATTGCGGAGTTTAAACTTTCGACAATAGTTTGGGAATTCAAAATGGTGGCTTCAATATGGTGGACGAATTTTGTCATTTATAATCCGATACATTACATTGTGGATCTCTTCAATGGCAAACATGAAATGCGTCGTGTTTGGGCTTGTTTTGATGGGCTCCCAATGTTGATGACAAAAGGTTAATAACATTAGCTTGACCGTCTCATTCAGCGATACGGGCGTCGTTAGCTCCATATAGAAGGGAAAAAGCTAATAATACAACAAGGTGCGCTCTAGTACCCTGAGGTGGTACATTAACGTCATTTCATATTTATATACACCTTGATGCGAAAGAGGCGTTGTAACAATGATGCATTACTTGAAATGCATAGGTTGAGAAGTTTCTGTAAATTAGAACACTAGAAAGAAGTAAATAAATTAAACGTAAAAAAAACCTTTTTAAAACAAGCTTTTATTAAAATGCACTAAAATGAGGAAAATAACCATAGAAGCCAATTCTATTATTTGATATAATTAAGCCCCAAACAATCAAAAGGATTACCTGAGCGTTGACGAGTATAGAACATCAAAAGTAAGTTAAATAAACAAACCACATAAATTGAATCAGTATGTTAAAGTTTTAATAAGACTAAAAACTTGCTGCGAGATTTGTGATTTGTATGAATGACTGCATTTCTAATTAATTAAATTGGTGCGAAAATCTTGCAACAACTTTCAAAACACATAAAAGCCTTAACATAATGATAAGATGTTTTATTAGCAGCAGAATTTATTATTAGGTTCATTTTTAAATAACAATAATTTAAGTCTAGTTTTGTTTTTGCTGAATACAATAAGATTTTTAGGACAAAATAATCATTCATGTAATTTTTTTTTGGTAGTAGTGAAGAAAATGACTACGAATTAAATTTTGCTAAATTATCTCTTGAATTGAAATATTTCATGAGTAATACAGTCCAGATTTTTAAGTAACATCAAATTTCCAAGGCTTAGAACGAGTTTTGAGTCAAAAATTGTTCAATTCAAGATATACTGTTTTGCAAACGAAAATCATGGCAATTTGATGCACATTTCCACAAATATCACAAATTTTTTTGACGATATCAAACAGGCAATTTTCTCAATCAAAATTACAGAAAGAAGTTGCTGGTCATAAATAACTCACCTTTACATTTCTTAATAGTAGTCAAAATTTGTAAGTTTGGGGTAAGCGTTAAGAACTCGCATGTGAATAGTGTGTTATCTTTTATCTTTTAAATTAAGAAGCCAGGAAAGAAAATGCCTTTGTCTAATCCTCCAAACACACTAATCTGTCCTTGATGATTCGTCTTTTATATTGCAAGACATTTTATTTTCTTAATTTTTTCGATAGAGCTTTAATGTACAAGTTATTACTTGACACCTCCACACCTTCTTTTGTATAACGAAACGTTGATGTTTCCTTTAAGTAAGAAAACATGGCATTGCATGACTCATACAATATTCGGTTTCAAATCACAAAGGATGTTCTGTATGCGAATGAAAAATGAAGTCTCATTCATCCGTGAGGACACCAAGGCGAGGGATGTTCCATCACGGCATAGGCCTTTTATACACTGTTAGCAGTTAATGATTTTGAGGGCGTTGCAGAGATGACGTCTTATGTCTCTGTTAAGAAAACTGCAAAACTTCAGAGAGGGAAAATGAAGACTTGGAACAGATAAGTGGTCATATCGAGCAAGAAGTGCCACTTTACTTAAGTTGTGGGGAATATCTACGCTTTCTGGAACATTGCCGAGGTTTTAACGATTTTTCCCCCTTTGATTTCAAGTGACGTTGATGCGCAATTTCATAACTTTCCTCTCACTACAGAAACGCAACTACTTGAGATGGTGGGATTTTTTATTGCAGATATGTAAATTTTTATAAAGAGCTCCTTTTATTGGAGACAAGAAGCTTTTTTAGTCTCAAGGATATAAAATATATGATGAGCTTCGGATGTTTCGTCAGTATATAAATTATATGAATTCAGATGTATTTTGATCAATTTTTGTCGTTGAAAGTGAATGCAAATATCATTATCATTACAATGCAATAAGCCAATGAAAACTGTTCCCTCAAAGTATCATTTTTTCTTTTCGATATGATCATTTCTTCATGTAAATTTTAATTGCTAAACGAAGTAATTTTTATTCTAAAAATCACTTGTATTTAGAATTAATCAAATTAACCCTTTTGCGTGGACAAAGGCATACACTTTTCAAACAAAGTAACCGAACCATTGTTATTAGCTTAGAGTATAGACTGAGAAAAAAAAACTTGTAAAAGTAATGGGAACAACATTAAATCAATAATTTTCAAATATGATTTGGCGCAAATGCCGAAAATTAAAAATTTAGCTAACTCATCCTTAATTTGACAAAAAGCAATTTTAAATCAACATTTCATAACAAAATGCATTATTTTCCGTATTGCCTTTATTTGTTGTAATATTGAAATTTAACCTGGTCTTAATAGGTTATATAATTGTTTCCAATAAATTTAAAGTACATATATTCATTACAAATTAAGCTTTATATTAACAAAAATACTGATAGGCTCCTGAATTCAACACACAAAAAGTATTCGCTCACTTTCAATTTCTGAAGAAAAAAACAGGTATGTTTTAGCACTTTTGTTAAAAATACTAATAAAAAGCGTCTTACTTAATATTTTACAGATCTTCCTTTCTGTTTAATGACGCTTTCCTGTCTTTGCGGCTTTGATTAGACCAGATTTTCCATTATTTGAGAATTTATGGTATTCCATTCTTCTAATAGAGCAGTTTTTTTAATTGATAATTTTGTAATTTGTTGGAAATTAGGCAAGTTTTTATTTATTTCGCTAAATGTGATGTGATGATGTTCTATCGGATTTATATCTGGGGATTGCGGTGGAGTTTCAAGATATTGTAGAACATTGTAGAGCAGACAGAGCTTTGTATTAACAGTCGTGTGCTTGGGATCATTATTTTTTGGTGAATATATAATAAAGTTATCTTTTACACCGATTTCTCTGATTGTGTAAATGCTCTTTTAAAAATGTTTATAATACCATCAATTAAATGAAGTTCACCCAGCCCGCTTGCATTCACACAACCTCATACACAAATAGAACCTCTACTATGCTTTATAGATGGAACTAAATTTTCTTTATCCAGTTCTGAATTTATCTTTCTGCAAACAGAAAATACTACATTTACTTCCATTAGTAAATGTAACTCTTCTCCATAGATGATCATCTTTATTTCTACACTCTTTTGCAAAGCAAAACCATTTTTTTTACGGTTTTTTCCTTTATGAAAAATTGTCTGCGAGCTGTTCGACCTGCTCGATAAAGCACATTCCAAATAGTTCCAAGTGAAATTTAGCTGCATGTTAGGCCTATCCAAAACAAAAAGATTTACTTCCATAGCTCATACTATTGCACCAAAAAAAATTTTCAAATTCCATATAGTTAAAAAAAAAAAATTTTATCAAAATCTTTGAGGGTGATTTTAAAAAAAAAAGTCACAAAACCCAAATATATTTTAAAAACTTCCTCATCTAATTGGCTATTTACCCTATTTTTATTGAGCCATAGGGATAGCATCATACCTAAAATTTAATCTAACTTACTAAGCTAAAATTCTAATGTGAAAAGTGAAAAACTAAATAAAAATTGTTTTAATGTTTAATTGTTTAATATTTTCGAAATGACGATCTTTATATTCAATGGTCTCGATTTGAATTATTGTTGATACGCAATCCTGTTTTGTGTTACAATAACAAACCGTCTTTTAATATGGAGTTTGAGTGTAAATCGATCTGGGTGAATTTTGATAATAGAAAAAATAATATTATTTTTCTATTATGTATTGCTTAGATATCCCCAAGAAGAATAGTAAAATTATTCTAAAAAAATCTTTTAGGGTTTTTATAAAAAACGTGTCACCTACGGATGACACTTGAAAATTGAACACATATTTTGGAATTTGCTTTTCACACACTGATTATATTAGTATATTTATTAAAAAATGACATGCAGTAAGAAAAAATATAACACTCAGGCTTTTGACATTTTTTATTGCAATTTTTGCAGAGCAAGTCACTGTCACGCCAAAAAATTAGAAATATAATAATAATACCGTTAGAAATAATTTAATTTATTTGACAGTTGACATGACATCAGTGTGAAAAAAAACCCAAATATTACTATTCACTAATATTCTAATAGTAAAAAGTTTCTTGAGTTATGTTATCATTTAATAGGGAAAAAAAAAATTATAAACTGCTGTCACCTACATGTGACACACTGGGAACTGAGGGGTTAAACAGAGACCTTGGCGATATTTAGGCGCTATTACTGGAAACTAGTAGAATCAGTAATTATATCAAGGGAAGCATCTGGTTTAAGGGACTATTTCGGTCTAGAAATTTCAAAGAATCGATTTTTTTTTTTTTACATTTTCTGACTCTTTATAGTCTCAAAAATTATGTCCTGAAATATTTTAATGAAATTCGAATTCTAAACCGGTCTAGAGCGAGTTTTTCGAGAGCGATTTTTTACAAATTATTCATGTTTTTTCACAAAAAAAATCTTTAAACGCGTTTTTCTCAAAATCAACTTTTTTCACACGGCGGACAGTTAATCTCCGAAACTACTCAACCGATCATTACCAAATTTTGTGTACATCTTTATTTAAGTGTCGTACACAGTAATACAGCAGAAAATTTGAGAATTTTCTATATAAAAAAAAAATTTGCGAGAAAAAAGAACTAAAAACGAGGTCAATTTTCCAAGTTTTTTTTCAAAATGCCGCCATTTTTTTTTTTTCATCGATTTTCCGAATTTTCTGCTGTATTACTGTGTAAGAAGCCTTCTTTTAAAAGACCTATTTTGAATTTTTTGTTTCAGACTTCTCAATCATGAGATTAACTATCCGCCATAGAAGGAGAATTTTTTCAGGACCAGACTTTGACGCCCTCTACATTTCGGAAGAAGAGTGACAAAAAAAAGAAAAAATTTTTTTTGTGTAGTTTTTTTATGTAATAACGTGTTACAAAATATTTCATGTAAATATCTAATAAAGGAGCCCAGAAAAAAATTCCCAAAAAAAGACCATTTTTTTACGTTCTAGACCGAAATAGTCCCTTAAACCAAAAGGCTATGCGCTTTACTTGCATCTTTAAAGAAATCTAAACGGATTGTTACAAGATGCCCATTAAGATACTCGTAGAAACATGGTATTCCAATCACAACGATGGCTCATAGTGTCATTATGCATCTAATGTTCTTCAGAGAATTGTTGCTATTCTTCATATCTTTCTTTAATTATAAAAATTTAGAATTTTTACTTCAATAAACGATTTATTATTTTCTACCTTCTAATTCAAAGTCCTGAGGTACCACAAAACTTCGGCGCTTGGAGCCTAAAAATTCTCAATACGACACCTTTAGGCCGCTGCAATATCGCATATGGTTTTATAAATTATTTATTAAAATCTGTTCAGTCGTTTAGGCTCTATGTCTGGGAATAAAGAAACCAATAAATCTACACGAAAATGAAAAACAATAATCTTCTTTGCGTTCGCTGTCGGATAGAATGTGCATATGTTTTCATGCAAAACTTTTTAATTGTTTAAAAATCTGTAAAAGCTAAAATTTTCTCTAAATATAATGCTTGACACACAACAAATTTGTTTTTTCGGTAGAAAAATAAATATTGACCTATTTAGTCCGATTTTAATTTCAATATCGCTGTACATCGAAGTAAAAATATCAGAATTTAAGTACTTCAGTATATTTGCATAGCCACTTTATATTTATGTCTTGTATATTGTTTTATTTTGAAATTGTATAACTAAAGAACATTTACTGGCTTACGAAAACAAGTCATCCATAAAATGCTAAACCGCTGCTATCTGCACTAGGAGTTTTCTTTTTTTTTATTCGTTCAAGTGTTTAATATATATTTTTTGTCTTCGTTTATTTTAGAACAGCTTAATCAGATATTATTTTAAAGCCTTAAAACTAAAAAAATCGTAAAAAGGTTTAATAACTGAAATTGTCACCTTTAAAGATGAAACCAAACTAATTGGACACGTTGGATATTTCATTACATCACAAAAAGCACGTGTCTGTTAAAAGCAGGATTAACATAAAGGCAACACAACTCCATTCACATTTTGGTGGTTTCATCCATTCCATTCATTCCAGTAACAATCCGAATACACCAGCAAAGGGGGCACCTGATTCCATTGAAAAGCAAACCAACAGGGTGCGAAGAAGTTCATTGTTATCACCTTTTGTAGGGGGGCGCACAGTGTAGGCAATTTCCTTCGCTCCATCTCACACTTTACCACCTCTCGAGAGCACCTGCAAAATACCTCAGGGGAGCCCAAATTTAATGGGCACCCATACTGAAGTGTGAACATCTGACTTTTCTGCTTCACGATTGAAGTACGTCCCCAGACTCAACAGAAGACTCCATAAAATTGGACAATGAGCTAGAAAATCTGCGAGAATGTAAGGTTTAGGAATTTCGAGAACAGCGCTCCTGGGCTTATTTTTCCACCCCAGAAAATAGAATTCTGTGAATTTCATGGTTGCGCCTGGAAAAGCGAGGGTGGAACCCCAAACAGTGTCGAAAGTGCGAGTTCATTTGCCGTTCGGGTAATAAAATTATAGACGTATTGTCACATAAGATTGCCCCAGATAATGTGCTTTCTTTGAGGGATGATGACTTTGAGGATGATGTGTACGTATCAGCGCTTTTGTGCGGAAACGTCATTGTACCGTGTAATTTCTGTGTAGGCTTCAAGCAGGTTTTCTTTTCCCGCTTTGGCATTTACTAAGATACTCAGAATAGATTTTCGTAGAGCATCAGTAGTACGGGTAAGGTAAAAGCTCAAAATGTCATCATCATAATAATAATAGAGCTTAGGCCATCGGCTGCTTTCTTTTTATATAATGCTATAAAATAAAGACTGTTCAATATTTTTCAAAGTTTGTTAATTTATTGAAAAGAGTAAACCTTCCAATTAGTTATGGAATATGATTCCATTTAAATGGCTGCTTCGGCAGGCTTGGCAGTAACCCATTGTATCTACCTAATTTTCCAACATATTTTAGATCGTTTGGGACCTATTTCACTTTGATGAATATTGTGCTTAAGTGTCTGAATCGTTTCTGGATTATCAGCATAACATTTATCTTTTGCGACATCTTAAAAAAGAAGTCTAGCGGTGTCAAATTGTAGCTGTATGGTGGCCATGGGACAGCTCCCAAAGGGCTGTTTACATGATGACTGAACTTGGTACGCAAAAGATCGTTTGTTGCACGCCTTATATGGTATCGTAGCACCATCCTGCTGGAAACAAGACTCAATTCCTGAGTCAGTTGGATCTTGGAAGGCAATGCAAACAATTTTTTGGGCCTTGAATTTAGTGTTTTTTTATTCCGATACAATAAGAATTAATCGATTTATTTGGGCATAAATATGTATAATTAAATTGAAACCTATGTCGGATACTCTTAGATCTACAAATATGTGTTGCAGATGTAGATGGATGTTGCAATTATTGTTATCGATAGCAACAATTATGACCATGATAGCATAAAACTATATGAACAGCAACGCAGATATATGGTATACATATGACATCAAAATTTCAGTTATTTAAACTTTATTGAAATGATGAATTTAAATAATTTTGAAGTAAGACATTTCTCGAGAGGTTGGGAAATCCGAATTAAAACTGCATTCTGCAGAAAAATCTATTTTCAGAATTTAAAGAGTTCATTCTTCTTGTTCATACATTCAGTGGATGTGAAACGACAAGCGCAATACATGGAGAGGGAAAGAAGCAGATTATAATTTCGCTTAACACAAATAATGCGTTGGAAATGTGAATAAGTACATATAATAACAAACATTCAACAAAAGTAATTGAAAAAGCTGTATGTAGGTATATAGGCTCAAGAATACAATTTATCTCGACAAATATAAGTTCAATATGTTATAAAGTTTTTTTAAAGAAAATACTACAAATTATTATAAAATTAACTACCAACTTTCGCAGCTTATTTTAGTCATGTTCAAGCTGGTCATAAGTAGGTGAATTATATTTTATGATTATCTTTATAAATTCTAATGAAGCTTTTGAAATATAATTTGGAGATATAGTGTAAGAATTTTTTTTTAATTGTTTATAACTTAAAACTTAAAACCAAATTTATGAAATAAGAATCTTATTGCCGAATTTTTTTAAAATAAAACATCCTTTTTAAATGCCAATTTATGAGAAATTTCGAATCCTTGAAACTATAATTCTAAACCAAAAATGTATTACCATATCTATTACCTATTTTTATATGTTTCTTAAATTAGGGTATTTAGTCTGCACTTTTATACAATTTTTATTCATCTCTCAATTCTATTTTAATTCAACATTCTCGATCAATTCTGTCAACCGACAGAGAGGAAGTAAATTTTTAGTGATCTTTAAACATTTATTGCTGATTTGAAATTTCATAATATGCCGATATTATGAAATTACTCCTTTAAGCTTGCACTGATTAAAAAACAAAGTTTTTATTTGGGTATTTCTTACCAAATTTCGAAATTTATGTCCCGAGCTGTTAAAGCTGGATCACATGCATTTATTTTCGATGTAATAATTTTATTCAAAGCAAGATAACTTAATATTACTATTATTTCAAAAAACCAAAAGCATTCAATAAAAAAAAAAATAATTTTTTTTGCTCAATTTAATGTCATGAAAATCATTCCCTCAGGTTGTCCCTCAGCCCGAATTAATTGATAACAAAGCTGCCTTTCTCAAATAAAGCAATGTTCTTATTAATTAAATATTGTTAAAATATTCGAAAGATAGTGTTTATTGTATTTCAGATTTTTTTTTACGCTACGATAAATACATTAATCATAAAAGGATTTAAATATCCGTCCTTTAAAATAAAATCATTCCCTCACCGTGTTACGAATATTCAATTTACGATCGTACCGAACGACATTTGTGAACGCAACCTTCAGTTTTTGATACCTAGCAACACTGTTAATATGTCAATATGGCGATTACTTGTTCTACTTCGCCGCGCGTTTGTGCAAGAATGCATTTGGCTAAAATTATTTAAATATTACATTTGTCTGTATCATTACCTCACTGAACGTATATAAAAAATAAGGTTAGTATAAATAAATGTTTTCTTTTCAATAGGTTTTTTTGAGTAAAATGCATAGTTCAAAACGCTAAAACAAATTGAGTTTATATGTCTGTGTTTTCTTAGCTTTTGTCTGAATTCGTTGTTCCTCACTGTCATTCCCTCATTATTTAAAAAAGTGAGGGAATGACGATAAACTACCTATATAAAAAAAAGTGTTTTTGGACTTCTTTACTACTTAGTTTCAACTGGTATTGCATGACTTTTAATTTTAAACAGATATTTCGAACGATAAAAAATGGCACGACGAAAGAAGTTCCCTCATTTTGTATTTTTTTTTTAAACCCATTTTGTTATAATGTTATGAACAAAAATATGGAAGACCATTACTCTCAAAAAAACCTCACATAGTAAAACTTTGGATTTCTGTTATAAAAAATGATTTTCTAAACACAAAAAAACATGTAACCCAAACTTAAATTTCGGAATTTGGTGAGAAATACTCATTTAGATTTATTACTCATACACCAGACTGTTACAGATCAACATTTTGAAATAAAATCTAGCAAACGCGTTCGTGCGCGTTTTTTTTTTTTTTAAATTAGGTACTTTCATATTGGGACAGATAATGTTGTTATATTGGTGCCCCTGGAAACGTATTGTGCGAAAGAGACGAGAATAAGAAATTCGCCAATTTCTTTACTAGTAAATTTGACAGTACGAGCAGTCATTGTTTGGCATTAAGTCAAGAATACGATAACCTCTCCGATTTCAATGAAAATCTGTAACAATTTTGCCGTACTTTCCGGAAAATTCATCTTTAAATTTCCCTAAATGTCACTTTTTTGACAATAAATTTCTGCATTTTTCGCCCGATTTCTTGCAGAATTCCATTGAATTACCCCGTACTACCTGCACTAAACAACACTTTGACACTTGTTTACACTCTGCGCAGGTACTTTGTTGCTAGAAAACCCCTGCAAATATAAAAATTTTGCATTGTTTTTCTTATATTTATTATCTTTGCAATAACGATGACATCTTTGTCGTATTGACATTTCGCTTCCCCTCCAATCTCCATGGGCACTTTCAAAAATTAGAAAACAGTCTTAAAAAAAGAAACCTAATAATTTATTCAGTAAACGATTTAAAGGTGACGGTTGCTATAGGTCACGGTTTAATTCAATTCATTGCTATCAATGTCGGAATTCTACTAATCAGTGCTGGAAATTTCACATACTATCAACGTCTCATAAAGACGGCTCCAGGGCTCCGTTCTCCAAATCAATCATCAGAGTTGAAATTTGCAAATTCTGGTTTCATTTGGGAAACAATCTCAAATCAAAGGTAAATTTCAATTCTGGAAAATGTTTCGCCCGACATGTCTTCAATCAAATCAAAGTCCTTCCGCTCCGACGGGTTTTCTGTTTAGAATCTCTTGTTCTACGAGAAACAAGGAAACATTCCGACTACTTCGGAAACTTGGCCGGGAAGAGATTCTAATTTTAACGCATCAGCTTCCCCAAAAACGACGTAAAATGACATTTATTATTCAAAGCGATAAATTGATTTGAGCACTTGACGAGAACCGGAGAAACGTCGGTTCAATAGCTGCGAGCGGATCAACGAATTGAAGGTACATAAATCATGAATTGATTTCCGCCCCCACTCTCCCGTAAGAGGGGCAATTTAGCGTGTTCTGTTGCTCGATCAGCCTTCTTCCAGTTTTGGGCCGGGAAACGTGCAGCCCCATGTATCATGGAGTCACAGCATCTCCGGTTGGAGCCGTTCACCCGCACGCAGGGCCGTAGCCAGGATTTTTTTTCGGGGGGGGGGTTTTCAAAATAAAAAGTGGAAGAGGGGGAGGGGGGTTGGTAATTTACATATTTGAACTAAATTGAAATTGTTTTTAAATAACGTTAAAATATTAATTTAAAATAAAGTTTAATTTTTACATCTTCAATATATATTTAATTAAATATTTTTAAAAATATCTATACTATGTTACTCTTATTAACCCATTAAGTCCCAAATGTCAGCTTTTTCGCCGCTGCGTTCGGCCGCTATATTTTTAGTGAAAATAGTGTCTGAAAAATATGTGACACACTAATTCCGACGCAAAATTTAATGATCTTTCAGAATCTGACCTCAAAATTTGCAACAAATGTGTGGTTCAAAAGTTGTAAACTAATTTATGCAAAAAAACGTGATTTTGAAAAAAAAAATTTCTGGTTTTTCCAATTTTCCACAAGGAAATCATTTGAAATTTCATTGTTTTCGAAATAGGCAAATAAACTTTTTTTTTTTGGCTCGGTCATTAAAAATATGAATTATTCTTTATTTTGTATTATACATATAATAGATTTATAAACAATTTCCAATACTGAAATACTGAAAACATTGAAAATTGGTGAGATATGAGTCGCTCAGTGGGACCCTCTTTTTAAAATCCTTGCTGACGGTGTACATGAAAAAAAAAATGCTTCTTCAGAAGTATAATAGCTAAGGCGTGACGGAGGGAAAAAATTAAAAAAATTTTTTTTGGAGAAAAGACAGCTGTTCTAAAAAAACTCGAATTTCCATCAACATTTTGAGTTTAAAAATATATAACTTTTGAATACGGAGCTCAATCGAAAAATTCACATCACGCTTTAGGTAATATTATAAAAAATAAGTGGTGCAAATTCCAGTCAAATCGGTTCAGTAGATTTTGAAATATCGTGTACACCAATTTGAAAAAAGTAAATTCGAGAAAAACGTGAAAGAAAAAAAGTTCGAAGTTAACGCCTTAACAGTAATTTTTTTTTAATTACCTGAGTTACCTGAGTTACTGTTAGTTTAATCTTTCCAAAGGAATTATCTTATTGTTAAAGATAGATAGATACGTAACGGTCCGAACTCTACCTGAGTTTTGGGTCGGCTCCTTGACGCGCTCACTTCTAATTGCTATAACTTTGGTAATAATTTGAATTTTGGAATGTTTGAACGCTTAAAATATTCTTAAAAGTATAAGCAATTTATTTAGCAAAAAAAAAACTATTTTTTGAAGATTTCATGGTGGTGTAACCCCTTAAAAAAATTCAAAATAAAATTTCTAATTTTTTAAAACACTTAATTTTTCTAAAAAGACAGCTTAGAAACGTAAAAAAGAAGGATTTTACAAAAGAAAATCTAGTTTTCGACTTTTCGCAGCGAAAGAAAGAGTAAGAACTATTTAAAAAAATATATGAACTTCTTCAGTTATCAGTTACAACCTGAGTAATCAATAAGTGCTAAAGATGTTTTGATCGCATCTAAAATGTACTACTTTTATATTCCACTACTTTCAAATTGAGTAAAGGCACCAATATTTATTGCCTAGTGGAGAGGACCTATTATTTTGTTACCTTTATTAATGAATTTTGCGATACCTCTTTAGTATTCTATTTTTTCATTCCGGGGGTATTTTTTTCATATATAAATTTTTTTGATGGAAATAGCGTTTTTTTTAAAAGACCCTTGAAAAGGTAAATGCTACCTACCTTTGTGGTATGATAAAAACATCACTGATTATTTTTAAAAAGTTACATCGATATACAAATTATATATTACTAATTTTTATATTGTAAGTATAAAGAGAAGAAGTTTACAATTATTACCTTTTGTTTATATAAGAATATACTTTTATAGTATTAAATATTACAAAATTAAAAATGTAAATAAAACTCAACTCAACTCAACTCAATGTAACTGAATATGTCGAACAGTTGCACATATTTTCATTAAAATAAA
The DNA here is from genome assembly GCA_949715965.1 of Dysmachus trigonus. Taxonomy (NCBI): domain Eukaryota; kingdom Metazoa; phylum Arthropoda; class Insecta; order Diptera; family Asilidae; genus Dysmachus; species Dysmachus trigonus. Next base: position 68,219,483 of record OX454321.1, on the reverse strand, counting down.
ATTAATTAATTTTATTAAATTAAAAAATTGGAATAAAAAATGATTTGCCTAAGATACAAAACATGTCTTTAACATATTTTATCATTGTCAAAGAAAAAAGAAGAGCGGAAGTTTTAGTCATTTGACTGTTCAACCCTTGTTCTGTTCTTAAAAAATCATGTAAATTTATAGTTAATTTTCAAAATTTCGGGGGGGGTTCTAACCCCCTGACCCCCCCCCGCTGGCTACGGCCCTGCCCGCACGTAATCCTTCCCGGCGTTTGTTCCGGTGATGATTAGAATCTATCTCGATTTCTCCTCTGCCTCTTTCGGGGGGAATTGCAGCGGATTAAAATAAATGCTGATTGTCTGGTTCGTGCCATCATCTTAATGTATAGGGCCCACCGTCTCGGAGATATCTCAGCTCGCGCGGTGATAGTACTCCACTTGGGCTCTCCACAACAGCCAAAATGTGGTGCTAATTTTTCCTCTTATTACCAACATCAATCTGCTTCCCGGCGAAGCATCTAGACGAAGATACTGAGGCATGTCATCCCATTTATCTGCTCATGTTATCTGGGCACGGCTGGATGGTGCTCTTGACTTGCTCATTTTTTGGAGCTCTCATTTTTCCCTTCGAAACGATGCTCGCCGGTGAAAATTAGCCTGGAGCTGTTGCTGCAAAATTTGTACACCTTCTGACTTTTTACACATTGGCCAAAGAAGCACCCAGCGGCAGCAAAGAAGGAAGATGTTTACTTTCATTCCAAGAGAAATGTTCCTTTTCACTGCCAAGTTCAACGACCTCGAGGGAGAAGAAATGAACACCCATAAAGAAGAAAGTACTTTTGGAAATGAATGCTGTTATCGAAATTAAGAATTCTTTGATGTTAGAACTCGCCTGTAAGAACACTGACCATAAAAGCGGTTTTTGCGGTTAGGGAAGGAATATTAAAGTAAGCCATCTGTAAGAGCAAAGGTTCTGTAGAAAAGTAATTTTCGTAATAGGGTTTTGGCAAACGATGTACTTAAAATGTTATCTGCTCTTATTGCGTGCATAATTAATAACTGCGATATACTTAATAGTGGACCAGTTTTGTGTGAAGTGCAAATAATAAGATATCGATTACGCGAGTCGATGTTTTATGAACACAGTGGTTAATAAATTATCTTAAAATTTCGCTATAAAGGTCCAAGAATTTTCAAAAAATGCAAATTTTTTTTCTGCTTTAAAGATGCTTAGGGTTTTAAGAATGAGGCTGATAAGATTTAACGGGGGTGAATTTTCAATGACTTATTCCAGGAATTATACCTAAACTGGCCGGAAATATTACATCGCAATCGATTGACTTGAATTTTGGTTTAGGACCTTATAACAACATGAAATTGCTTATGACTCTATGATCTTGCATGGCAAATCCATTGTGTCCCCTTCCCAACACGCCTTCCTTAAGGACAGATCAACTACGTCTAACCTCACCGACTTTGTCTTTAAAATATTGTGCATACCTGAAAACGTTAAAGAGTTCGATGTTGTTACTGAAAATTATTTGAAAAAATTTCACACCAAATTATCCTTTTTAACGGGCTTAAAAAAAAAGAAGGAGCTTTCAATTCGACTGTATTTTAGTTTTTTTTTTGTGTGTGTATTAGGGTGCTTTTTTTCGCGACTATATTTTCTTTTAGCCCCACCTCGAAAGTTTGTGGGAAATACCTAAGCAAAAATTCCCTGAAAATGGGAGCCTTTAATATTAATATTAAGTGCTCGACCAAGGCGTATAAAGATTTCCCGTATAAAATACATGAAAACTGTGTTTTTTTTTCTTCAAAACTCTACAACTCAGAGGCATTTTATGGTATAATCTTGGTCAATGATAGGGTTTCTTCAGAATTGAATGCTCTACAAAAATATCCATTGCGGTGTAACCCTAACTCCCACCAGCGAGGTAGTATGAGTCACTAAACCCAATTTTTCCCTGAAATTCTCGCTTTCTGCTCCTATATCCTAAATAACAAGAGCTACAGAAAAAAATTCAATTTCCTCCAAAAAGTTCTTGAACACCAAATCCCTAACATCAATATTTGTTGAGATATTTGGCTTTGAAGTTGAGGTAGTGTGGAATTTTCATGGATTATTGAGCTAAATTGTAGAAAAAATAATAGATAATAATACACCTAATTCTCTTTTTACACGATAGATACGTTCCCAAAAAATACGTGTAAAAAAAAATTCGTGTAAAAAGAGAATTAGGTGTAAACAATATTAAAAAGTTCTTGTTAGAGTTCACTTAATTTATTTCGTGCTTACACATTTTAATTCATTAAATATTTTATAAAAAATAACTTCTACTTTGGAAAAAGGGATTTATATCTGAAATTCATTAATATAAATGAAGTTAAAATAATAAAGACATAAAAAAATTTTATGCATTGTCACTTTCTGACAATAAACGCATACGTTTACGTAAGACTAAAATATTCCTGGAATATTAAAAATCGTGTTAAAACAAAACAATTCGTGTAAAATGAGAAATTTTTTTTCTTTTGAATTCGTGTTAAATCAAATTCGTGTAAAAAAAAATCGTGTAAAAAGAGAATTAGGTGTATGTTACACGATATCTTCGCCAGTTGTGAACCGGTTTTAATTTTTTTTTTTTTTAAAGTAAAGAGCATTTAAGGACAATATATAACAATTTTGATTAGTTTAAGTTTGTAATTTTTAATTTTGATTAGTTTAAGTTTGTAAGTTCTTAATTCAGTTTTCATTTTTTTGTAATAGAACACCCCCCGAAATTTTGAAACTTAACTAAAAATTTACATGATTTTTTAAGAACAGAAGAAGGGTTGAACAGACAGATGAGTAAAACTTTCGCTCTTCTTTTTTCTTTGACAATGATGAAATATGTTAAAGACATGTTTGTAGTTTAGGCAAATCATTTATGATGATGATATTTTACAATAGGCATGATTTTTTAAAAACTAATAATCCAATTTTACTGAAATTTTCCACACTTCTTCTACATAGTATTGACTTGTACTTGAACGAAAGATTTTTAATTTCGTTCATTATAAGTCGTTTTACTAGTAGAACATCACCAAAATATAAAAAAATTTTCACAAAAAAAAACAATTTTTTGTTAAAAAACGTTTTAAGAAATTCAAATATCATTTTTTTTTCTCAAATCCTTCATCCAAGTACAAACCATGTGCATCTTCTAATAGAAAAAATTTTGTTTTTTGATTTCAGATAAGCCTATCTCGAGATATTCTGCTTGCGGTAAAAATTATCGATTTTCGTGAACCAGCTGCCAATGGGTCAATTTTCACTTTTTTTTTAATGAAATGATTTTTTTTTTAAAACTCGCTCAAGTGATGTACTTTTATATCGTAATAGTTGAAATAAATCACTTTTATAAATTACGTAAAAAAAAATTCGAAAAGTTGTGATTTTTTTTGGAGTTCAAAACCCACGTAACCCCTTAAAAAAAGCGCTATGTCCTACAAAAAAATTGATGTATGAAAAAAATGTCCTCGGAATTTAAAAATAGATACCTTATCGCGAAATTCATTAACAAAGCTAACAAAATTATAGGTCCTCACCACAAGGTATAAATAATGGAATATTATAAATAGTACGTTTTAGATGCCATCAACAAACACGTTTACCACTTATTGAATTGGCGAAACTTTTATTTTAAGTATCTAAAATTAAACATAATAATTAAATTAAAGATAATTAATAGACTTTTTTTTTAAATTTTCTTCTGGAGGCTCACTTTCGTTTTTAGTTGCAGTATTTCGTTATAAAATTGTGTAAATTCTGCTGGTATATATTGTTTCACTTTTGCAATATCTGCAATTTTCAGATGATTAATAGGAATTTGCCATTATAAGCTTCAGGCAACGCAATGCATGATTAATGATGCAATATGTTTATTGTTTTAACCCTTAAATAGTATCATGGGTGAAAATTCACCCCAGACAAATTGATCTTCTGAATTGTTTAGAAAAACCTAATGACTTTTAACAGTAATTTTTCCTTTGTACATTTATGAGGGCACTATAACGTTATCATGAAATATAACATACAGTGGTGATAATAATATATTTAATTGCATTTAAATATCTTTATTAAGCTTAAAAGACATATAAGCATATTCTGGGGTGAAATTTCAACCATGATACCCTTTTACGTGATTTATGGTGATGGCATCTATTAAGGATTAAATCACAAAAACAAAAGGGACAGAAGTATTACGGAGGTTAACGGTCTTATGTTTAAGCAATAAATTCGAAAAGGGTACATCTCATTAGATCTCATCACCTTTTCGAAATTATGTCTGTACACGCCATGACCTCGACAATAGAAGGAAATACCAGAGATGTTTCTTTTCGAATATAATAGGTACAGGGAAACATTGGTATGAAAAAACATATTTGTCAAAATATGCGAGATGTGTCCTTTTCGAAATTGTATATTCAACTGATAACTATATTGAAGATGTCAATTTAAACTTTATTTTAAATTAACATTTTAACGCTATTTAAAAAAATTGTCAATTTAGATCGAAAATGTAAATTAGCACCCCCCCCCCCCCCCCCCCCCCCCTTTCACTTTTTACTTTGAAAACCATCCCCAAAAAAAAATTCTGATTCTACGGCCCTGATGGAGATGCATTATCTTTTCAGATGTGATTTACAAAAGGAGCAGAAATTTCTAAACCGTCATCATAGCAGAGTAGGAGTGTCATGGTTTGGGGAGCCATTTCTTACAATGGAAAAATCAACCTAATTTTTATTAGTGGAAGACACACATCCAATGATTATAGAAAAGTGCTAAGGAGTGCCAAACTCGAAATAATAGAAAAGATGCAAGGACAACATTGGACTTTCCAACATGACAATGCAGCGGTCCATACAGCCAGAGTTGTGAAGCTGTGGATTAAAGATGAAAATGTTGCAGTTTAAGATTGGCCACCATTATCTCCAGATTTGAATATTATAGAAAATTCTGGGGATGGCGTACAAGAAAAATATATGGGTCTGAAAAACAATTCCAAAGCATAGAGGAACTGAAAGCTGTGATAACAACGTCTTGCAATGAGGTTCCCTTGAAAATAATAAGAAATCTGTACAATTCTACGCCAAATACAATTTTCGAAGTTATAAACCGAAATGGTGGTAACACGCATTATTAAGTAAATGAATAAATTATAAATTAGTTTTAGAAATTTACTTTCCTTTTAATCTAATAATTTTTTTTTTTTTTTCAAAAACAACTTGAATTTTTTCTGAAACAGTATTAAGCTCGAAGTGCCTACAATCAAGTGTCGCACGTTTTTATAGCAATTTTAGGTAAAAAATAATTAAAAAAAAGAACGCACCATGCATGGGAAAATACCAAAAAGTAATTAGCATTTTCTAGTTCTATGTGAAATGGGCTATACATTTTCTTAGAATTCATCATTACTTAAAATACCAGTGTATTTGCGGCTGCCTACAATCATGTGTCACGGATTGTATATATATAAACAGGAACATTAAATATTCACCTCAGTCCAAGGTCTTGGGTTTTATATGGTTATAAAAAGTTCAATCAGGCAAGTTTTGGTGTTACATAAACTCAAAATAAAAAGAAATCCCATCGCAACTAACTGCGGTTCACTGAATAGTAAAAAACATTCGCGCAATGGCTCAATTTCACATACAGTGAAAGTAAAACGATCCCTGGGAATCCTTCCAACAGCATAAAAATAGGGTCAAAGCAGCGAACTGGATACAAAAGGTTTTGTACCCAGAACCCAGTTAAATAACTCTTCCACAATTCTTCAATCTAGCAAGAGTTAAAAGGGAATAAAATTCAATTTACCCAGACAATGGGATCTCTCGCAAGTGCGGGCACGGGACCTAATCTTCCTTCCTCCATCGTCCATTGACAACTTCTAGGAGAATGTAATTCGCGGGCGGATGGACCATTAAGAGAGTGCGGTGGGGCTCAGTTAATTGGCCCCTTTCCCGTCCGCGGCCCTTCCCCGCATAGTGGAAATTTACGACTAAATTTTTCACTTAATTTCACATTTTAATTCGAATTGCTGCCGCGATCTCTGTGCAAATGATTTTAACGAGGAAAGTTTTTTAATCTAACCCTCTGCCTGTGGGTGCACCAGGATATACTATTATATATAGTAGTATATCCGAAGTAGTCCCGAGGCCCACTCTGTAGGGCTTCAATTAGGAAAAGGGCTGTGCAAATTGAGGCTGTTTGGACGCGAAATGGTGTGATGGCCACGGAATTGTAAGCGCGCTATACCCGGAGTAATTTCAAATTAAATACATCCGGAGATACTCGCGGAAGAACGATGATAATGCCACTGTAAAAGGATAGTAATGACGCTTTTATCCATTCTACTAGCTCTCGGCCCTCCTTCCCTGCTATGTATAGGGCTGAATCTCTGAAGGGTTGTAGAATGACCTATTTGTTAGGGCTAATTTGAAAATCGATAATATCTTCGTGGGCAATTGATGCGATGTCATAATAATCTGCGGAGGTCAGGCGACACGTCGTTCGTCGGAACAACATTGAAATAGGCCGCATCGTCCTGGAGGCGACAATATCATTTAGGGCTCGTCAACTGCATATCAATTAATTTAATTGGGGCTTTACTATTACCTATTAGCATAAATTAATCAATTTTGATTGTTTTATATATAATTGTAGAAAATCTTTAAATTTAAAAACTTTCCATCCTTACTTTGTAAAAAGCTAATTATATGAAAATTTTACATTACATCAATTTTACAACACATACCTAATTGCCATTGTGAATAATACTGCTGGTTGAAAAATAATTAATTTTTAGTTTCTCAAATGCTAACATACAAAACTAAAATGAACATAATTTAAATGAAAGCATATATTTAGGTTAGATAGGCAAGTAGGTCTAGTCTAGGTTTACGATAGGTTAGGTAGTAAGTTTAGTTAGGTAGGCTAATTCAGAATAGGCCAGGTTAAATTTTATAACAGAAAAAATAAAATAAATGTAAATTTATTTAAATTCTTCTAATTTTTTTTAATGTTCAAGATCAGCAAAAAATAGTATGTAAATAAGTTAGGCAACTATATAGGTTTTGAAAAATAAAAAGTTAAAAATAACAATAATATATATTTATATAGGATTTATAATCTAGCGATAACTTTAAGAAATATATGAAGTGTTATTGGTGGTATAAGTCCATTTTTTCTGAGATACTTAAGGATTTACGTTTGAATCGACATAAAAATAATGGTAAAAGTTATTTAGTTCCGGTAATATTTTAAAGACTATAAATTTATTAAATTTTATTATGCAAAATCCTTTATAAAGTTCTTAAAGAAAATATACACTTTTTTAGCTACCAGTCGACTTATACCACTTTCAATAATAACAAATTATGAAAAATATTGAGCTATTGTTTTTGAAAGTGGTATAAACGCATTTATTCATACGTTGAGATATTTAAAGGTCTGCGTTTTATTCAACTTAAAACTATTGGCTATTGGCTATTATTATACAATTAGCTGCGTTTTTTTCGTCAATCCACAAAGAATATGACATAATTATCCCTTGAATTGCAATATCCCATGAGTACTTAACACAGCCAAGATTTAAATTTCTTTTTTTTTTAATAACATCAAGTTGCCATGACTTACAACTAGTTTTGAGTTGAAAAATTACTATGAAATAATATCAGTTTAAGATTTAAAGTTTTACATGGATGAAAATATATATATACATATACATATACATATATATTAGAGTGCCTTTTTTTTTGCGACTATTTTTTTTTCTTTTTCAGTCTCACCTCGAAATTTTATGGCAAATACCTAAACAAAAATTCCCTGAAAATTGGAGCCCTTAATATTAATATTAAGTACTAGACCAAGCCGTATAAAAATTTCCCATATAAAATACACGTAAACTTTGATTATTTTCCTTCAATACTCTACAGCTCAGAGGCATTTTATGGTATAATCTTGGTCAATGATAGGGTTTCCTCAAAATTGAATGCTCTACAAAAGTGTTCATTGCGGTGTAATCTTAACTCCCACCAGCAAGGTAGTACGGGTCACTAACCCCAATTTTTCTATGAAATTCTGGTTTTTTTGACCCTATCTTGTAAATAACAAGAGCTACAGAAAAAATGTAAATGACAAACTTGTAGGAAATGGGGTATGTAACACAAGCATTACATCTTCTATCGTACTTAATAACTGAGAGTATTTATTGACTAAAATTTGAAAAAAACGTATATAAGAGTCAAATTTTTAACAATCATAGATTTCTAGGAAAATATATATTACATACCTATATAAAGGGATTTTTTTGTTCATTATTACAGAAATTTATTAAAACATTATCTTTATTATTAAAGAGTAAGTAAAATTTATTTTAAAAAGGATTAATAAACTAATAAATAAAATGTCCATGTAATAATTAAGAATCAATCTTTTGTGTGAGGATCCTCGGGACTAGATTAGATTTTATTTGAAGGATCAAACTTGAGAAAAAAGTAACTAGAAGTTAAGAAATTCTAATTAGCTCTTGCACCCTTCTAAAGTGGACGTATCTACCATCCTAGGGATCAAAATGTGGTTTAATTTGTAGAAGACGAAGATTTATTTTTATTTAATTTAATAAATCTCTCGTTTTCTAGTTTTTTATATCAAAGACAATGAAAAGTAAATTTTTAATTTTTATTTAATAAAAATTGTTCTTATTCAAAAGAAAGATTTGGTCGGAATGAATAATTTGGAAAACAATAAATCCTTTTTTTTTATGTTCTCTTGTCAAAGCCTCCTGAGTTCATTTAAAAATTTAATTTGTAATTAAAAAAAACTTTCGGCCTACTTGTTCCTGCCCGCCACACTACCCCGCCTCCAGTTAATTGGTAATTAAGGATAATGAGTATCGGTATCGGATAAAAGAGATAAATATTTTTAGAATCTAAGTTTTATCCGGTAGAGAAAATTCCAAAATAAAAACTGAAGAAGAGACGGAGGCTCTAAATAGGCAAAAACAAATACCAAAAAAAAAACTGAGATTCCAAGAAGGAAAACTTGAAGGAATCTTTCGTGGGCCATCTAGGAGGTTGAAAATTTGTCGTAGGTTTTCCAAGACCTCGTGGCCAGATTATAATTTTTTTTTTTTTTTTTTGGTTGGAGTTGTCAATGAAGTTGCATTGGGCATTATCGGTGACAGCGTTTCTTGAAATTGGTCAATCGTTTGTGTTTGAGACTTTGAGGACGTAGCTTGCAAGATTCCTGAAACTTGCTGTCGAGGCCGATAACTATGTTTAATGGTCCTTTGATGAAGATGTATTTGTGCCTTCCTAGTTTGTACCGGTTGTCGAATGTGCTGAAATTGATAGTTTTGGATTGGTTTCCGCACAATTTGGGTAAGTTGCTGTGGATGCAGAAATTGAAAATTGGATGGTGGTGGAGTAAAATGCGGAGTTCTCGGAGGAGTTGCTTGTTGTTGCAAATTAAGTATTTCCCAAGCCTTACTAGGAATTAGAAAAGTTGGTGAATCATATTCCTGATAGGAGGTGGTTGATGAATTTGCTGCTGCATGATCATGTTGCCTTGTTGCAGCTGAACTTATTATTTCCTGATGATGGGGACTAAATTGTCCATTTCTTTGTAGAAATTTTCCTCTTCCTGAGTAAATATATCCTGGATAATTTTGTTCCTTCAGCCAGGCTTACCGCTTGGAAGGCCTGGGATCTGTTTGTTTTTCTCTTTTTTATGTGTGTTTCTACCGGCTCCATTGCCGGTGTCGGGGTCACCAATGTAGAAGACGAAGATTTATTTTTATTTAATTTAATAAATCTCTCGTTTTCTAGTTTTTTATATCAAAGACAATGAAAAGTACATTTTTAATTTTTATTTAATAAAAATTGTTCTTATTCAAAAGAAAGATTTGGTCGGAATGAATACATAGTCGTGCCATAAGTTCTGTCCCAAAGGAAAAATCAAAAAAAGCTCATATAAGAAAAAAATAATTAAATTTTATTTATTATGTTTAGTAATATACTTATTCTAATTTACAGTAATGCAGACGATTATTCGAAATGCCCACCCTTTGCAGCTACACATTTTTTTAAACGTTTCGGCCATTCATCAATCGCAGTACGCAAGACATCTAGTGATATTTCCTTCGCTGCTTTCATCAAACTTGCTTTTAATGACTCAATGTTTCGATGTTGAATAGAGCAGGCCTTCTCCTCTAAAATATTCCATAAGCGGTAGTCCAAAGGATTTAGGTCTGGACTACCAGAAGGCCAATCTTCAGCAGAAATGAAGTCAGGAACATTCAATTTTAACCAGATTTGCGTTGTCTTGGCTTTATGAGCTGGTGCTGAGTCTTACTGAAACACCCAATGCTGACCATGGTATATCGTTGTGTTGAGCGGCTTCACCATCTTCTCCAGGATGTCACTTTGATAGTTCTTTGCCTTCGTTTTCACGCCTTGCTCACAAAAATGCAGCTCCGTAGCACCGTAATAGCCAACTCCCCACCAAACCATGACTGGGGCGGGATGATGGCCACGCTCTACCTTGGGTATCTTCTCAGCCGCTTCCTTAGAGCTATGCGCGTACACTCTGTCATTCTGTCGGTTAAACTTCTCTTCAATAGTAAAAAGTTTTTCGTCTGAAAAAAGTATTTGTTGGTATTTTTTCCCGCGTACTTCTTCAAGAGACTTTTAGATCGCATCTCTCGTATCGCACGAAGCTTGTCCGTAAGCCGCTGCCCTGTTGACCGTCGATAAGCACTAAGCTTAAGGTCTTCCTTGATAATACGAGACATCGTCCTTTTGGGTATTTTCATCTCCCGTGCTATCACCTTTTGTTTTCGGAGCGGATTTCTCAGTATGCGGTGACGCACCGCTTCTACTGCTGCTGGTGTACGAGACGTACGAGGCCTCCCGCTCCTGGACCTGTCATCGACAGAGGAAGTCTCACGGTATCGTTTGATAGTACGATGCACAAATTTTATTGTAATTTGTAGTGGCTGAAGAAGCTCAAATATCTCCTTTGCTGACTTGTTGCACTTAAATAGTGCAATAACGGCGATCCTGTTCTCTTTAATGCCCCACTCCATGTTGCTCGTTCGAAATCCAATGACAAAATGATATTTTTTTAACAAAGCGGGAAGTATTTAAGCTAATTCGCGACAGGTAATCGAGATGCGTCGTGACCCTTTTAGTGGAGGGGAGGGAGACAGAACTTATGGCACGACTATGTAATTTGGAAAACAATAAATCCTTTTTTTTTTTATTTTCTCTTGTCAAAGCCTCCTGAGTTCATTTAAAAACTTAATTTGTAATTAAAAAAAACTTTCGGCCTACTTGTTCCTGCCCGCCACAAATTTATATAGGATCTTTATAGAATTAATACGTATTTGCTCCTCCATGTATTTAGTGGAACCAGTGGGTTTTCAATATAGTTAAAATTTGGATTTGGGTTTTTCTGTGAACATTTGTGTGACATATATTCGATGCAGTGCAGCTAGAAATGCCACCACGGGTGACTATACCTTTTGTACAACCTTCCGAATTGGTACGGATGGATATGTACTTCAAAATTGAAAGAACATGTACGAGGAGATATATTTCTTATCTTTAAAATTCATTCAGTTACATAGCGCTCTCCAATAAAAAAAAAAATAAAAAAATAAGAAAAATTGTCAAAACCAAATGTGCATATATCACTTTAAGTATTTTACATATTTTTCTAAACCACTTTATCGCTCAATATAAATTAAAGCGCATTCAAGTGGTAAGCTCTTTTCTTTTACAACAGAGCACACTTTACGCAAAATTTTTATTACCGCATAAAAACGTGACCTGCCTTTAAAATCATAAACTCAAATTTATTCGAGCTCTTAAGTAAGCTTATCACACGACACAAAGGTAATTCAGGCTAACGTAGTAGAAATGAACCCTCCAAGTTTTTCCCCATAAAATCCATGACTTTTTGCATCATGACCGCGTTTTTTTTTTTTTTTTAGAATAAGTACGAAATGTAAAATCCCAGCTGCACGATGCTGCTTTATTATATTACAGGAATTACACCTCGACGTTCATTTTCATTTTCAGTGACAAATTGCAAAAGTTTTCAATTTTTTACAGAACTGGATTTAGTATACTGCTTTCCTGCCATGGCCATAATGGAGCTCAAGAGTTTTCCTTATTTTCTTTTTGTTGGTATTTTTTCCTCATGTATTTCACTTCTTCCCATAAAAGTTCATTTGACTTAAAAGTCTCCTGGGTAATAAAATAAATTTTCTGTAGACGAAAGATATAGTTCGTGTGGTATTTTCAATGAAATCAACAAATTCAAACTTTCACGTCCTGAAAGTCCTTTCTATTTACAGAAAGTGGCTACGAGCGATTAACTTCAGAAGTTATAAATAAGAAGCCAGTGAGTGGTATAATTCTTCCTCTAAGAAGCAGCAGTCTCAAAATATTGGGTAAATTCTTCCTGCTATTTTCCACACATATACAAATATCTAGGAAATTTTCAATTTTCCCCAGAGTTTTTGCTTTCAACATGTCCAGGCTGGTTTGCCTCTGGGGGGCGTAAAAACAACTTCAGAAGCACTCCTGATGCAGTTTATATCTTTCTCAAAGAATCTCAAAATAATCTGCTTCTCCTCAAATGGATAAATTTTATAGCAAAACGGTTTTTAAAAGTTAGAAAAGTTTGTATACAGCTCTGACCTACCATTAACTTCTCTACCTGAAACCGCTGAACGTAATTTGATTTTCGTTTGCTAATTTTCCTGAATTTTATGGACGAGCATAAAATAAAATCATATTTTTTCATAATTACCCTAATTTGAGCCAGTAAGGTGGGCCATTAACCCCCATCTAAAAAGATCACCGAAAGGCGAAAACCATCATCAGAGCTGCTGTGCATTCAAAATTTCATTTAGATGCCATAAAGCCGGTAATGACACTTCCAGGCGCCTATCTGGGCCTCGTTATCTTCCCCTCGTCCGGAATATCTTCTCAAGTTATAAAATTTAACTAGCCGTGGCTGTAGCAATCATTTGGCGCTTTTATTACTTTTTGAACAACTCCACCCGGAGTCTGGAATATATGTTTAAGGGATGCTCATTCCTCCCGGTCCTCCTTTCCTAGCACATGTGCTCTGAATTGCGCGCCCTCTTACCACCTCTACGACCTAAGGATCCCTTAACGTATCGACGGCCCTAATTTATGTATGTACTTCCTGTACTCAAAATGAGCAAATAAAAGGAGATAATTTAACGGTATTTAACTTGGTAGGGTTTTTAATTTGAGAGCTTCCTCGACGCTAATCTCCCTTGATCCTTAAATGAACTTATTTATTCATTGCATGGACGAGCAGCTTCCAATTGACTGAGAAGTTTATGCGATAGTCCGACTATCGGGAACAATGTTCGTTGTAAAATCAGGTGCTCATTGCCAATGCACGGAGTATTAGGACCAGTACCCTCGACAGGTGTGCGCAGTAAAAAAGTTATAAATTCAATGCCATTAGTTCTGATTTTACGTGATCCTTTCAAGCTATTTTAGTCGTAGTTATGTAAATTTTACAGCAGAAATGTTTTTAGGCCAAACATTTTATCTTAAGGGCTTCAAAAGATATGTAACTTAATAAATGGTTGATTAAATAATTAAGTGTTTAAAGACACGTTTTAGACGAATTTCAAGACCGATGATTTTAAAGTGCCAAATTATAACATGTAACTCTTATTTGCCCCCTTATTTGCTTGCAATTTGAGAATTGCTGGTCATATTTTTATTTAGTCAATCGGGTAATGCAAAGAGGGCGAAAAATCGATCACAAGGTTTAATTATTAGTTAGATAGGTATGAACTTAAACACAACCTTTTAAAAATCAGTCATACGCAAGCAAAAATTTCTAAAAATTTTAAGCAGGCTGCAACATGGCCGTACGAAGTCTGACAATTTGAATTTTTTATTCGGCTTTAGCTCCATCACTTAAAGACTACCACGGTCCTACCATCGGCTGAACGAATTTATGCATATATATCGATATAAATTGGTTCGGCCGTGGTGGAGCTAAAGTGCGGCCACTATCGCTTATATTTTAGTTCTCATGTGGCCTCTCTCTCCCCTCGGTCCTCATACGATCGAGTGTGCGGCCGTTAAAAATGATGATTGATTATTTTTACACTGTGCCGCCGTCGTACGGCTCTTAAAATTGGCACAAATTATTTCCACTCCGTGTGACAATCCATGTGGCCTTTTCAAATTTTTCAAAATACTACGAACCACGCGGAGCCACCATACCGTCATCTAGTAACCATGAGGCCGTGGTGCTGCAGAGGTGTAGCCACAGTTAATTTTTCCTTGAATACACATAGTAAATTTTACTAAATACACAAAATCGGTAAAGATCTGAAAACTGAATGTAACTTCACACTGATCTTATGATCAATTTTACATTTTTTTTCCGGGTAAAAATTTATCATGGTCGTAAAAGTACACATTTTTTTTATTTTATTTTGTTTGAAGGGTGTAATTTCCATTAAAAGTTTCCGCATATGTGTGTAATACTTTTGCACAAGAAAAGTGTATTTTTACACACATAGTTGCGCAATTTTTAATTGTAATTTGACTAAAATTATAGAAGGTATTTCATTTCAAAAAAAAAAAAAAAAGGGAGTAAAATTAAACCAAAATTTCTTACAAGGAAATGTTCTCAGGTGTGTCTCACCGATTTTGATGAAATTGAAATATGTTAAAGAGCATCGAAAAATAAAAGATACGTATTTTTTTTTTATCTGCGGATACGCACATTTAAGAACACACCAAAAGCGAAGCGAGCGAAGCGAACAATTTAAAAAATTTGGGTGCCGTACAAATCAATTGAAGTGTCCGAATAGAACGCGACATGAGCGAAGCGTCTACTGCGACAGAATGTTCCCAAATTTTAAATTGTTCGCTTCGCTTTTGGTGTATCCGTACCTTTAGGGAATGAAAACCACCCCTAAAATTCACCCCCAAACACAGTTTTTCCTAAATATTTCAAGTTCTAATGAATTTTTTCGAATGAAACAAAATGGAAATGATGTCTAATAAATATACTAACTTTTTGTAAGGAATGCGGTTCCCGGGGTTGACAACCCTTATTTTTTATTGCAGAAAAATTATTTTTGCGTCACAAATATAACAGTTTTAGTTAAAAATCATTGAAAAATATTTTTTTTACATATTTTTATATATGACTTATTTTTGCGTTTTCATACAAGAAGCTCCTCGAGGTGGTAAGCAACCCACTAATACGTAAATTACGTATATTCTTTCAGACATTAGTTTTTTTCGTGAAAACCAGTATTAAGGGGTTCTTGGAGTCGCTGATTACGAATCTGATGTTAAATTTAAAAAATTCAACATGGCGGACAAACTTTTGAAAAATACATCAATATTTATTTAAAAAAAAAAATAAATCAAAGTACCTCCTAAATGCGCGTATAGGCTAATAAAAAAAAAATACGTGTAACTTATTTTTCGATACTCTATAACATATTTCAATTTCATCAAAATCGGTGAGATACACCTGAGAACGTTTCCTTGTTAGAGTGTAGTTAAACTTACCTAGACTTCAAAACAATTTTATAAAATCATAGAATTTCAGGCCTTCCACATTAAAAGAGTTATAATTTTCATTTTCTACTCGGCGAAAGTAAAAAAGGTGGTTTTTTTATGGGTATGAAAGCCTGCCGAAATAATTATTACTTAATATTTAAATCAAATTATAGGTACTACGAATTGAGAAACAAAAATGACCGATAATACCACGGTTTAAAAAGAAGAAGAATTAAAATGTTAAAAACTCTTTCTTTTATAAAAAGCGATCTAAAATAGCATCCCGTATCTGTCGTGACTCAAGTGAAAACCAGAACTCTACAATGCAGCGAAAAGTACCTCTGCTTATCCATAACTACGTGTGTATACTTGATCTTTTTTAATTTTAAAGGTCGGACATTTTTTAGTACTAACTATATTATATTTCTATTTATAAGTTTTACATTTAAAACATCGAAATTGCTTAATCGGCTTTTAAAACAACGTGATCTCAAATGGTTAAACGGAGTTTTGACCTTGTTAGGCGGAAAAAATTACATAATTTCAGAAAATTATAAATTAAAAAACTAAAAAAAACAGCCAAAATTTTAAACATATAATGCATACTTCTTTAACATAAAAGAAAGCCGAATTTGTATGCCTATTATGAAGTCTAGGAGATTCAGCTGAATCCGGGATATTTTTCAATGTGGTGCGGGATATTTAACCAAAAATTTTTAAACAAAAACTTTAAAACCTAAAATCTATTTTCAATTATTCTTCCAGTTCTTCCACAAAAGATACTTTTTTAGAAACAATGATCTAGCTGCGTACTGCGAAAAGAATATTACACAAAATATCTTACATTATCATCATTCATACTTAATTTATTTGAAAAAATGAGATTCTGTATTCGACGCCATTGTATAATGTACAATTTTTTAGGAATCATTGGGTTGATTTTGATTTAACTTAAATTTTCCTTTGAACTGAATGTATGAAGATTTAACGAATTGTCATGATTTTTACCAATATAAATTTCAAATTTTGAACTGAGAAAGTTATTGGAGGTTGACGCATAACGGGCAATGCAGTTTGATGTTCATTTAGCAAATTTAAAAAGTTTAACTATGCTAAATTTGTTATCAAATCTGATACCGATGAGATTATGAAAAGCACACACCTAATGCCAAGTCTTAAACTTTATAGAACTTGAATAAATGTAAATACAATGGAGTTTAAAAGGTTGCAAATCCACACCTTTTTGGAAAGCAAGGCAGCGAGTTCAAAATTTTAGGTTGCCAAAGGTGATTACAAAGAACATATAGTACGCCGATTGTTATAAAATATATTGCCTGTTATTCTAATCCTTTATTTAATAAAATAGTGCAAGTATTTTACTCTGACGCTGATTAATTTAGTCTATCCGAAACCAAATCAAATTAAATCACAAAAGCATCCTAATTGCTTTTAGTTATTTGGTTTTGTAGAACCACTAAATACGTCCAATTAATAAAATACTATAATCTAAAGCTCTAGAAACAATAATAATTAATTCTGCCTTAATTCTGGTTATTTTCACGTCGCATAATGTTATATAAAGCAAATCAAAGCACAGTGCATAATTTATATTGATTTATTTAAATGCACTGCGCGTTGAGTTTAAAACGAACCCATAAATGGAAAAGGGCCAATATCATAGAAAGGCTGGCAGCAGCCGATAATTCACTCCTTTTTTGCTATTTCATTTTTCATTCCATTCATCGCGATGATGGGATGGAAATTAATTCACCTGAAAGTCAGGTCAGCGCGAGCTATAAATTTCCGCTGCTGGTCCGCAAAAATTTCATCAGCCACTTTTTTCTGTCTATTTTCGCCGACATGCAGCGAGACAGAAATTAAAATACTTGAATTATAGTTGAGCTGCTCTACCACTGCATAAGAGATAAAATCTGCCGGTGGAATAAAGTCCCTAACACACAAGAATTGCAGATTTGCATGATCCAGGTGCAAATCTGCAATTCTTGTGTGTCAGGGACTTTATTATATCGAAAAAAAAAAGTTTCATTGTAAATTTAGCTCATTTGCATTCGCTAACTGTAGCATCCCGCTGCTGCACATTCAAACTAGACCGATGAACTCGTCTGGTCGCCAAGTGACAGTGCGAAGCTTAAGGAAAAATCATAGCACTTCCTAAGTCCAGAAAGTGCTTTTGTGCCGAACTTCCTCGAAAACTTTTCAAATATCACAGGACTGAGCAGTGAGCACGCTCGCAACTTTTCATAAAATTAAAATAGTTTCAAGTGAACAGAGTAGACGGGGGAGAGTTGGTGGAAAGGGTAACACGTAAAATGTCCCCATGCCGCAATTTCTGTTGTAGAAATTTTCAATTTCATTTTTTTCCCCCGCCCTGCATCTACAATAAACCCTCCAAAAAGGACGGAAGGAAGGGCTGATTACAGTCAAACTTCTACATGACTTTAAATGGAGTAGAAGAACTATTGCCATAGAAAGGGACGAGATAAAACCATTGCACATTGCATTCTATGTTACTGGGCTCCAGTGAGCAATCGCATCATTTATGCTTGTAATTCGGGCAATGTATCACGCGGATTTTGCGAATTGGCGGGAAAATGTTACGACGTAAGCATATCGCGTGCAGGCGTCAGCTCGCGATGACAGGGATATGGAAGGCTCAGCATTCAGAACTGGCGTGATTAATAATGGCGCCCGACAATCGTTCTGGAGTGATGCTAAAGCTCCCGTAAATTGGCCTTTATTGTTTATTGGTTCATTCGCCGTAATTGGATCTTTGCAGTAGTCTGCCCGTTGATTGACCATGAGTTATTTCGATGATGAGGACATTACACGCCAATTGTCAACATAAGCGTAACGAGCAGAGTGGATTACACTTTCTTTTAGGTTCGTATTTTCGGAAACAAATTATGGCCAGAAAGACGCAGGTTAATATATTTAGTTCCTCTCCTAAAAATATAGGTGAAATCGCGATTGCAGGAGCAGGTACCGAAAATTATGGCCAAAAATATGGTATATAATATACTATAAAGTATGATAGTTATTGTAATAATTATTGCTTCTAAAACAAGCCCACATGTGTAGCACTCAGTGCCATATTAGAAATTGTAGTAATGAAAGCAATATTTTTAGTGTTTGGTAGGTAATGTTTGCTATTTGAAATAAGGACTTTATAGAAAACTTTTTATGATTCCGCTCATGAATAATGTCATTTAGTCTCAAAATACACAGCTTAAAAGGATCGAGAAGAGAAGAATTGAATGTTTTTAAATTTCTAGTATGTTTTATAAATGTTTTCATGTATATATGTATGCACAAGGTGTGTTAAAAAAAAGGTGATTTTTTAAATTTCGCGGACTACGTACATTCGATTGTCGTTTTTTGGTTTTGTTTGTTTGTTATGTTGGTACAGATATCCCCAACATATATTGAAGTTTTCAGCCATTTTGCATTTTTAGTTTGTTTTTGACAGATATAAAGGTTAGACGTGTTTTGGTGTGTTCGGGCATTTCTTGCTATCTCTTCTCAAAATACATATCTTAAAAGGAGAGAGAAGAGAAGAATTCAATTGAATGTTTTTAAACTTCGAGTATGTTTTATAAATGTTTTAATACACAAGCTGTGTTAAAAAAACAGGTGACTTTTTAACTTTCGCGGACTACGTACATTCGATTGTCGTTTTTTGTTTTTGTTTATTTGTTATCTGAATTTAAAAACAAAATGCTGTGTTCATTATTAATATATGTTTTCCAATAATATAAACTAATCTGCGTTCAAAAAAATTTTAAAATTGAATAATTTATGTCTGTTTAAAAAAAACGCATTCATTTTCATTCTTTTTTTAGCTTTATGCACACAAACAAATACTTTAAACAATGATATCATTATAAATTATATTCTTAGTAATTCAAAAAGGTAAACGTAAAATAATTTGCTAATTAGTTTTTGAGTAATCATACATTAAAATTGAAAAAATACACAGGCACACAAAAAAAAAATTTTTCGATTCCATCGACCAGACCATATAGACTTTATGTTTTTGGGGTCGCTGAGCCCGAATCCGAGGTCAGTTTGGCTGCAGCACGTAAGGTTTTTTTTTTTTTTTTAAGGTCATTTTAAGGTCTTTTGAGGAGCTTTGATTTTCAAGCAAAGAAATTATGAGCGACAGGTTCCATTCAGTCTCTCTATAAGTTTTCGAGGTCCCCAAATTCGAATCTGAGGTCCTTTCGACGGTTGGGTAAGGCCCAAGGTCAAATAAGGTCAATTTAGAGTGACTTGGGGCAGAAATCGAGAAAATTCGCAACAATAGGTTGCAACCAGTCTCTATATAGGTGTTTGATGTCACTGAATTCGAATCTCCGGTCCTCTGGACGGTTGAGTAAGGCTTAAGGTCAAATAAGGTCACTTTAAGGTCAATTTAGAGTGACTTGGGGCAGAAATCGAGAAATTCCGGAGTAGGAGGTTTTTTTACGTCATCAAGGGTATGAAGAATATTTTATACTTCTATCTATTTCTTTCTACTGTAACGCATTCTTTTTCGGCAAATGAACGGCGTAATAGTAGCCTTTTTCGTTTTTTTTTCCCGTAGGCTTACAGTCTCTCTTCAATGTCCAGCAGCCATCATACTAACGTCCCATCTACCTTGATATCGCTCCTCCATATCCTTGATGTCTTTAAGAAACCGTTCTCCCTGTTCTTCACTGCAATCTCCACCGTTTTCAGGAAAGTCATCTAAGTGATTGTGTAGGAAATGTAATTTATAGCTCATTAGGCAACCCATTTTGCCGAAGTTCTTCACCATTTTAGCTACTATTTTTTTATAATGAGTACTTCTATTATTACCCAAGAATTTCTTAACAACGTCTTTGAAGCTGAGCCATGCATCTTTCTCTATTTTGGACATTGTATTGATGAAATTGTCGTCATCTATCAGTTTCCGAATTTCTGGCCCATTGAAAATTTCTTCGTTCAATTTTACATCTGATTTTCCGGGAAATTGTCTTTCCAAGTATTTTAAGCATCTACCATCATCATTCAGAGCCTTAACGAATTGCTTCATTACACCAAGTTTAATGTGTAAAGGTGGAATAAGAACTTTCTTCGGGTCAACTAGTGCAGTTTCTATAATATTATTTTTTATTTTAATTTTGTCTTTTTTGTTTTTTTGTTTTTTGTAAATCGTCACTTTGCATAGTGACTGGCGCTCAACAAAATAAATACGTTATTCACTTTTCATGATTTCCTATATTTTTATTGTGTTAATAAAAATCCCGGTTACATCACATATAGATATACATTTCTTTTTTTTCAAAAGAAAAGAATAAGATTCGAATTTGATGACCTCGAAAACATATAGAGAGACTGAATGGAACCTACTACTCAAAATTTTCTCGATTTCTCCCCTAAGACACTTAAATTGACCTTAAAGTGACCTTATTGACCTTGGGCCTCACTTAACCGTCAAAAGAAACCCAGATTCGAATTCAGTGACATCAAACACCCATACAGAGACTATTTGCAGCCTGTTGTTGTGAATTTTCGCGATTTCTGCCCCAAGTCACTCTAAATTGACCTTAAAGTGACCTTATTTGACCTTGGGCCTTACCCAACCGTCGAAAGGACCTCAGATTCGAATTTGGTGACCTCGAAAACTTATAGAGAGACTGAATGGAACCTGTCGCTCATAATTTCTTTGCTTGAAAATCACAGCTCTTCAAAAGACCTTAAAATGACCTTAAAAAAAAAACCTTACATGCTGGAGCCAAACCGACCTCGGATTCGGGCTCAGCGACCCCAAAAACATGAAGTCTTTATGGTCTGGTCGGTGGAATCGAAAAAAAATTTTTTTTTGTGTGTTTTAAAAAAAATGCATTTAAAGTTTCAAATACGTGATCAGGGAATAGCGACTGGCTTCGGAAAGAATACGAATTTCATTCTAAAGCTTTCAGAACATATTCTTCAGTTGTTTTGTTGATGATTTATGTTAAAATTCATAACTGAAAGGCATTATTCATTTTCAAGGTTCATTGTTGGGAAGCAACTTCTCTTGTGTTGAAACTTTTTAACTGACTTCAAAAAAAGGAGAAGGTTCTCAATTCGACTGTTTTTTTTTTTTTGTATGTTCCGCGAAAATATCCCTCCTCTTGTGTGTATGTTATGCGATGTTTTCGCCGATTGTGAACCGATTTTAATGATTCTTCTTTTATTGAATAGGCTATATCTCGAGAGTAGGTCCATTTCAATTTGAAGAAAACATCATATCTCTAAGGGTGGAAATTTAGGGGATGAATCACTGTTTATTGAATTTCAACCACTTCCCGTTAACTAAAAATTTAAAAATAAAAAAAATTTTACAACAAATAAAAACCGACTTGAAAACTTTGCTTGTATGTACAAACGTAAACTGAAAAGTTAAAAGTAATATTTTTTCATTAATTTAAAGAAAAGGGCATTTAGGGCCAACATACAAAATTATTGATACTTAAATAATTACAATTTCTTAGCAGTTATTTTTGGAGTAAGTTTATAAACTTGCCTTGGCTGCACCGATTCCAAAAATGGCTGATTAGATATTGTAAACATTTAAGTATCAATAATTTTGTATATTGGCCTTGAATTTTCTTTCTTTTAAATTAATAAAAATTATTATTTTTACCTTTTTAGTTTAAGTTTGTACATATAGGCAAAGTTTGGCAGTCGGTTTTTATTTTTGTGTAAACATTTTTTATGAAATATCACGAAAACTCGGATAACATTTATAACAAAAACCAGGACATCATAAAAGAAAAGCATATATGTGACGTTATAAAAGGTTTTGAACTTACCACTCTGTTAGGTTTGCTATTAAGCAAATGATTTTTTTTTTTATTCAAAATAGCATTTTCAGCTTTACAAGCACAACTACTGAAGTTACAGAATCAGAATCACTACTAACGAAGTGCGCAGCGTGTATAGTGGTGTTTGCAAACATGTTGAAGCAACCACTGTCTATGTACATCGTGCGCATACGAAGTCAAAAAGGTACCAGTGGTCCATTATTGGGCTCCTGGTATACAGTTAGGCGAAATGACGCTAGCAAATTCAAGTAAAAACTACGCGTATTGTGATGATAACTTTTCTCTTGGTTTTATTTTTAGATATACGCAAGAAACATACAATTTTCATCTTTACCCATTTGCCACTAGGAAAATTATTTACACTTTACCCTTAATTACATTTCGTGCCCGAAGGCCAGGTCCTAACACAACTTTTCAAAGGGAAATCCACACATCCCACGTCCCATCCTCGGGCATCCAATCCGAAATTACCTCAAATCTTGCATGAATAATTACGAGAGTAATTCCTGTTGCCTGAAGTGTCCAAAACAAATAGAGCCACCCCAAACCTTCTTCTCCCTTTCCAGAGACACAATGGCGGGATTGGGGAAGTTTAAGCAACAATAATGGGAGTCCTGCTACTTTTTAATAACTAAAGGTGACTCTGTTCTTTTGCCTTTCAAAGGAACACATCAGGAGAAGGGGCGTCCCTCGGTTGCTCCCCAGACAATTAGGGCGCTGACAGTCTTTACAATTGCAAGGAAAATCTCTTTATTCCCAGAGGGGGCCGCCACTGTGCTGGATGAATTGTTCCCATCCATTACTGTACGATATTGCGCTGACACTGGACTTATAAGTCCGTACATAATGAACGTACTTATGTACGGAACTGGGACCTTATGTTATGTGCGATAAATACGGGAATGGTTTGGGGTTAAATTTATGGACTCACTCTGATTTATTGCAGGAGAATGGTCCTGATATATAGACAATTGTGGGTGCCACCTAGTAATGTGCTGCTTATTTGGTTTAATAGAAAAAATTGGCACCCTTAGAACTTGGAGCCTGCGACGAAAGGGATTCTTTTGTGAGGATGAGATATTGAATCCTAACGACTTAAGATAAATTCCAGAATCGATTTTAAAGTGGTTTATAACAGATAAAAATAAGTCAAGGGTTTTTCAGATTAAGATACATTGTACTTTTGAATAATTGTAGAATTTTGCTAATATTCCTTGTAGATGAAGATGTATCGATTGTTATTTATCTATTAATTTCTTTGTCCCATTAATAACTTAAATTTTGTATAAAAACATGATAGTGGAATCTCATATCTAGACTGCAGAAAACAAATTTTAGAAACATCTTCGAGCAATACAGCGTACCTTCAAAGTATTTTTATATCAAACGTGTATTCACTTTTTTAGATTCCCAATGTAATTAAAAAGGAAACAGCTTGAAAATCTCAAATGTCTTTCTTGGATAAGTCGTCAATTTAGTAGTAGTGTATTTGTTTATATTATTTACAATGTCTACATATACAAGAATCAGTCGAGTTACTAGAAACTATAATATTACCATTTATCATAACAAATTTTATGATTATCGAAGTAACACAAAAAGAATAGACATATATTTTCCATTACTTATAATAATGAAGAATACAAAACTAAATTCAACTATAGTCAGTGAATTAAACAGAACTTTTGTCTTTAAAATTCGTATTGGTATTAGTGAAATATTTTTGATTATACCCAAATAATTGGATACATTTGTAATCTATATAACATAGTAGTTTTAAGTATCCAACTATTCAGTAATGAGTCAGTAAAAAACTTTTGATTACCTAAAATATTATAGATATTTATATTCGGTAAAATTTGTCCATTACCTATAGTTTATATGGATATAAAAAAATTAGCTTTTATTGTGAAATTACGACTACACTTAAAGCAATTTTACAAAAGATACATGCGTGGTTATGTACTATTGTTACTATTTTAGATAAATATTGTAATACGATTCCAATGTTTGACATCTATCTACCCATTTATCTACCTTATACCTACACAATCAAGAATATTTGTTTGGATCAATTTCCGCTTTCTAATATTTAGAAATTAGATACTCAATCATAACATTATTTGGGTGATTAAAATATTTTATATATTACTTAAGCGTAATTTGTTGAGCCATAAAGAATTCTAGGATTTTATTATTATTATTTTGCAAAATGCTAATAAAAGTAAAATAAGCATTTGAGATTTTTCACTATTGGAAAATTAGAGAAACAATTTCTTTTTCGATTTCCCAAGTCTGGAGTCTGGGTAATTTTCTCTTGGCTTTAAATAAATGGTATCAGATTTAAACATGTGTCGTCCAGTTCTGAATTCGTTTCGGTGAATAAAGATTTATAAATATAAGCAGTATATATTAGGGTGCTTTTTTTTCGCGACTATTTTTTTTTTCAGTCCTACATCGAAATTTTGTGGCAAATACCTAAACAAAAATTCCCTGAAAATTGGAGCCCTTAATATTAATTTTAAGTACTAGACCAAGGCGTATAAAGATTTCCCATATAAAATACAAGTAAACTTTGATTATTTTTCTTCATAACTCTACAGCTCAGAGTCATTTTATGGTATAATCTTGGTCAATGGTAGGGTTTCTTCAGAATTGAATGCTCTACAAAAGTGTCCTTTGCGGTGTAACCCTAACTCCCACCAGCGAGGTAGTAGGGATCACTAACCCCGATTTTTCCATGAAATTCTCGCTTTTTGCCCCTATCTCGTAAACAACAAGAGGTACAGAAAAAGTGAATATGACAAACTTGTAGGAAATTCAATTTCCTCCAAAAAGTTCTTGAACACCAAATAGCTAACATCGATATTTCTTGAGATATTGGGCTTTGAAGTTGAGGTATTGTGGAATTTTCATGGATTATTGAGCTAAATTGTAGAAACAATTCAAGGCCCAATATCTCAAGAAATATCGATGTTAGCGATTTGGTGTTCACAAGTTTTTTATAGAAAATTAAATTTCCTACAAGTTTGTCATATTCACTTTTTCTCTACCTCTTGTTGTTTACGAGATAGGGGCAAAAAGCGCGAATTTCATGGACAAATTGGGTTTAGTGACCCTTACTACCTCGCTGGTGGGAGTTAGGGTTACACCTCAATGGACACTTTTGTAGAGCATTCAATTCTGAAGAAACCCTACCATTGACCAAGATTATACCATAAAATGCCTCTGAGCTGTAGAGTTTTGAAGAAAAATAATCAAAATTTACATGTATTTTATATGGGAAATCTTTATACGCCTTGGTCTAGTACTTAATATTTATATTAAGGGCTCCAATTTTCAGGGAATTTTTGTTTAGGTATTTGCCACAAAATTTTGAGGTGCGACTGAAAAAAAAAAAAAAAATAGTCACGAAAAAAAAGCACCCTAATATACAGGGTGTTCAGAGGTGGGTGGTCAATACTGAAGGGGGTGAAAGGTCAGACCGAGACAAGCAAAAAATCGTATGGGTGGGGGGGGGCATCTCGCACCGTTTGGCAGTTACAGGGTGATTCGTAAATCAGGATTTTGCCTTATATGGGAACCGCTCTTGTATTTTTATGTTTTTTTCTACGCATCGCAGCGGCCCCAAACTGATTTCAAAAAATCACTATTTGGAAGCCCTTTCCAAAAAAGTTTACACCACCCCCCTATCCCCAACCCCTTGGCCACAATCCCCCCTGGAAGTTGAAAAAATTAACTTTTATTTCACGATTTTTCACCTTTCGCCCCACTTTTCTCTGAAATTCATGTTATTAACATACCTACCTTTTATTTTTTTTAAGTTGCCTATCTAATTACCTTTCCAAAAAGGTGCAACATGCCCAGGTAGGAAAAGGATACGAAAATTTATTTACAAAAATCCTTTTACAGAATATCATGATAATTCGAATTTTTAAGAAATTGTACTTAAGTTTACTAAAAAATACATTTTGATTGCTTAAAAACTAATTACAATTAAAACGTTTGTCCTTTAAAAGCTGTTCAAAATGTTCTCCGCCAGTTTCGATGCATGCAAGTAGCCTTGGTCTTATTTCACGTTTGAGGTCTATGGTAACCAGTCTCTCCCGTATTTTCGTGGCTGCAGTCCCAATCCTCGTAACTAATTCTTCTCTAGTGTTGATTAGTCTTGAGTAAACTTCATCTTTCATCATTCTCCATAAGAAAAAGGCCAGTGGAGTAAGGTCTGGTGACCTAGCAGGCCAAGGAATCGGTCCACCTCGTCCAATCCAGCGCTCTGGGTAATGTTCATTTAACCTTGCCCTAACAATGTTCCCAGTATGCGCAGGTGCTCCGTCGTGCTGTAAATAAATTGCGCTTCTGGTGGCCAGGGGGATGTCCTCCAACAGATCCAGAAAGGTATTCTCCAAAAAGTCCGAATATAGCTGACTATTCAGCACTTGGGGCAAGATGAAGGGTTCTATCAACTGGTTGCCGATGATGCCAGCCCAGACATTGACACTAAATCTTTGCTGGAAGGACCGATACCTTGTCCTATGTGGGTTCACATCTGACCAGGTGTGGAAGTTGTGCAAGTTTGTGATGCCATCCCGGGTGAATTGCGATTCATCCGTCCACAGAATTCGGTCTAGAAACCTTCTGTTTTCGATGTCAGACTCGAACAGCCAAGTGCAAATTGCAATCGTCTTTCGGAATCTCCTTCCTGTAGTGCTTGGACCAGGATATGGTGGTATGGATGTAGTCCCTCTCGGTTCACAACAGTCCAAACTCTCCCTGAAGACAATCCTGACCTTCGTGCGACCTGCCTGATGCTTATTACAGGGCTGTTCCTGACGATGTTGAGGATTTGTTGGTCGGGGTCCGCTGAATCGGCCGATTTTCCTGCTCGCGTTTCTGCTCTGGGGGCGGTTACACTTCCGGTTTCTTTTAACCTTCTGAAAGTCCTTGAAAATACCCTTCTGTTGGGTACCCGCCGAATCGGGAATCTCCTTTGGTATTCTCGTACGGCCTCATTATCATTTCCTTCTACTAAACCGTACACGTAAATTATATCGGCATACTCGTCAACACTGAATTCTGCCATTTTATCTTAATTTTTTCTATTAAACACCCGTTCTTATCGCTTGCTTCTTCAACTGTGGTCAATGTCCTTTCAAACTTACCCATTTTTACACCATAATTCATAGGAGGTGTTAGAAACGGAGCTTCAGGATACTTAAGAGTCAATACTGGATATAATAAACTAATAACGCTATTTAACGAGATTACATTTATTATTTTATTACTGTTTTGCTGAATTAATAAAAATGTACTACCTCTGTTTCCTAAACAAACATTTCCGAACTTGCTGTCATAAAAATTGTTTACTTAACGACTTTTTCCATTATGGTGCAATAAAGTAATTAGTTACCTGTGAGGATGTTTTAATTTCAGGACTTTTGCAACCCTTTTCTACCTGGGCATGTTGCACCTTTTTGGAAAGGTAATTCGATAGGCAACTTAAAAAAAATAAAAAGTAGGTATGTTAATAACATGAATTTCGGAGAAAAGTGGGGCGAAAGGTGAAAAATCGTGAAATAAAAGTTAATTTTTTCAACTTCCAGGGGGGATTGTGGCCAAGGGGTTGGGGATAGGGGGGTGGTGTAAACTTTTTTGGAAAGGGCTTCCAAATAGTGATTTTTTGAAATCAGTTTGGGGCCGCTGCGATGCGTAGAAAAAAAGATAAAAATACAAGAGCGGTTCCCATATAAGGCAAAATCCTGATTTACGAATCACCCTGTAACTGCCAAACGGTGCGAGATGCCCCCCCCCCCCACCCATACGATTTTTTGCTTGTCTCGGTCTGACCTTTCACCCCCTTCAGTATTGACCTCCCACCTCTGAACACCCTGTATATATAACAAGTATTATATTAGGACAAACAAATCGTATCTGAGATAATAACAGATTCTACTACCTTCAAAATATGAAGAAAACTTTTTTTCCACATGTCGTCTGTATATACATATTTTTCTATTTGTATGTAGAATTTTTGGTTTGTTTGTTGTGCACCAGTTTTACTTCCCTTTTTTCTTATAAATATTCATTTCAATAAGAATTTCAGACGTGTATTGATTACAGTATTATACATGAAGATTTTCAGAGCCGTTGATTTCATTAAAATTAATTCAAAAAGGCGGTCTATCAAATTGCAAATATTAAAAAATGTTCGTGAAAATCGAAACATTAAGTGTTGCCGCTGTCGCTTGTTTCAAATTTGCTGTAAAAATGTACAAATTCAAGATAATCGAGTGTGAAAGTACTGCCATACTAAACTTTATTTCATTATGAAACATGAAAATTATATGTATATGGTTCTAAATTAAGAAATTTTAAATATGTTCAGATTTTCCCCGGTAACAAGGCGCTTCCCCGGTTTAGTAAGTAATAAGTAATATGCAGAGATGCTTAAATCTTGTTCTGCCATTTTCATAATTTCAAGTGTCTGGTAATTAAAAATCAAACAAATGGGTACTCTGCAGTCAACGAGGTGTTAATTTGTCGCAAACGCTGCAGTTCACTGAAAATTGCCCTTTAGCTCTTAAGCCTGCTTTATTGCTTAAGAATCTTATCATTAAAGTCAACCAGGTGAAACAGAAATATTCCACGTGAATAACATCAAAATGCAGGTTTTTAATGGCAGCATTTAAAATATTAATAGGCTTTCATGCACTTCAAAGTCGAGTGAAGAAATGGAATGGTAATAGACTAGAATTAGTGAGAAGTTATGGCCTATGGCTTTCTGGTTATTAAATCAGAGAGGGGAAATTACGTTTAATGATGTACCTAAACATAAAATTGAATTTTGTAGAGTTTCCCTAGAATACCTGTCACCGCATGTAGAATATTTTAACAAATATTTTTCTTGTGATCCCACGAAATCCGCTATTTATTTTCAGTAATTTCAAATTAAGGTAGCAAAAAGGAAACTCTGTAAATCCCTCCAATCAGCGTGTCACCGCTGTCACACCACTGAATAATGATATGTAAATATCACCACCAAAATTCAAAACATTGCTGATAAGCCAGACAGAATTTATAAATTAGCTGCTAAGGCCAAAATTGTATATCACATCGTTATTGCACGGGACATTTCGTAGGGAAAGGACACGTCAAGGATGGGCGAAAACCTCAATTCGGAAACCAAAGTGCCATTCGCACAAAAGTGAATGACGACGGCCAGCGACCAATTTGAAATTCAAATTAGAAAGCCCTACAGGAGAACGTGGGGGCCAAACAATTGAATTAGAGAATTTACCCGACACCATCTCAGGAAGCTGCAAATCCATGCCGCACGTCCTTCCCGCCAAAAAGGGCTATTTTAAGGACGAACCTCTTTTTGTCTTCCGTCACGATAGGCTGCTTCCGTCAATCTCTCTATTTTGGCTTGCCCCACCGAATTAAGAAAAGACAGTCATACAATTGCCCTAGTCGAAGAGGACTTCAAACGAGAATGAAGTCCTTAGAATATGCAAATTCACTAGAGTTACTTCGACTCTGATTAAATTGGTACAGCCCCACCATTGAGGAGCCACAAAGACTCGCTTTGCAATGAAATAGAGGTTGATGCCATAGAGTAGATTTACGGGGTTTGAGAAGGATTCGAGTGAGAATCAGTTTTTTTTCTATCCAAATGCTATGTGTACTTACGCTCAAAAAATTGTCTGAATTCCTAAGCGACGTACTCGACTCGAATTCGCGCGAACAGAATTGTTTTAATGGTGGGAGGTTACTCCCATTGGGGTTGACGGAGATAAAGTGATTTTCATAGCAAGCGTATTTTTTAGATTGAGGTGGAGTTTTTACGGAAGTCAACTCCTTGAAAAATTTAGTAGTTCACAAGGAAAAGTGGGAAAAAAATGATGAATCCCTGATCAACTTAAGGTGAATCCCTTTCTCCCTTTTTAGATATTATAAACGACATTCAAAGGATTTGCGGTGTAACTGATTGCTGGTTGATGAATTATATACTTGCGCCAATCTATGTTAATATTTAAAAGTGTCTTAAAACCGGCTTTCACTTTATTTTATTAATAAAAGAAATATTTCATTTCAGCTGTGAAAATGTGTTTATTTCAACATAGAATTTCAATGGGGACGTTATATGTGGAACACAATATTCAACAAATGCCTAGAGAATAGACTATCTTGGCAAACGCTCCCTCTTTCAAAGAAATTTCCATAAAATGTTGGCATAATTGCGCCGAATTTTATCAATAACACGTCGAATTTATTTGCACATACTTTTCCTTTAAAAATCCATAGAAAAAATTTTGAACAATAGCACGAGCGCAGCTAAAATATTTTGCTAAGGTAGTGAACTAAAGTTTTCTTTAAGCAATATAGCTTTTTACAAGTATTCATACAAAAACTTTAGGGAAGAGAAGAACACCTGTTAATTTTTTTTATTCATTGCAAAAAAAAAAAAAGGCAGTCGTAATTAATTAAAGTTGAAAAATTAATTAGGCTCTTAGAGGCTTTTACAAAACATACAATTCTTAAAACATTAAAATGAATCACGTGTGTAACAAAACATACTCAATCTTATTTGAAATTCATTGCGTAGGTATTCTCTGACTTTTTGTTCATTCTTATAAGAGATTTGAAGAAAAAAAATTCCTTAATAAATTCATTTCATACGCCACTTCTTGGTTACTAACGCTCTTCAAGAATTCTTAAGCAATATTTCTTTGAAGTTATTATTATTATTATTATATAAAGCAAAAAAATCTTAACAATTCTCACCATTTCGATAGTAAATTTTCACAATATGCAACTGAAAAATGCTCCATGATTTAACCTCAAAGCTTACTCAAAGCAATGAAATGCTAGCGTTCTAAATTTGATTTGAGAACGAAAGTGATTCCAAATACAAAATGAAATTAAGTTTTGAGATACCCTTTCTAGATTAAATTATCTGAACAATGCTGCTTTAAAGATTTTCTAAAGTGAATTACCCAAAAATTATAATTTATTGTATACATTCCCATAATATACAAATACAACAATACCTTTTGTCGTTTAACTCTACAAAACAATTGCTATTTTTAGTTTTGATAATTTCTTCCCATTGTGGTCCGTAAAAATAATTCAAATAGGATTTTATGAATTCAAAACAATCTGAATTTTTTAAACCGTGACCTATAACAAAGATTTTAAAATTGTCAATAAAGGCGTCGAATTCTGATAATTTTTAACCACCAAACTTCAAATCTTTAATTGAACAAATAATTGGATTAATTTTTTTGATACAAAATGTAAATGCAATTTTATATTATTTTAGCAAAATTAAAAAATTTACTACAAGTAATTATTCCACAAATTCAATTAAATTCAAAATTCAAGATCCAAATTAGATCATTTATAAAGGCAGCTTAGTAAATTTTTTAAAAGTAATTAATATCAGAAAGTACATAAAAGGAAGTATTTTTTTGTAGTAACCTTTTTACATTTTTTTAGAACATAAAAGCTACATTGTTTTTAATAAAATGTATATTTTAAGAGACTTTAAAGTAAAGAAAATTAAGAAGTTTACTAATTCCCTCTAGTTCAAAAAAAATCGAAAGTTTGTAAATTCAATAAAAAAATATATATCTTTCTTACGAATAAAAAAGTGTAAAATGTATTATAAAATTAACTAGTACAATTTTCCCTAGTTTAAGAAAATATATTCAGCATGCCAGGACCAAATATTAAATATTAATCCTTATATTGTATTTTATTCACAATACAACACATATCTGGGCAAAACTAAACTATTATATCTATTCAAAAAAAGATTTCCGAAACAACTTCAAAATTTTTTATATACAGGGTGTTCAGAGGTGGGAGGTCAATACTGCAGGGGGTGAAAGGCCAGACCGAGACAACCAAAAAAATCGTATGGGTGGGGGGGGGGGGGGGGGGGGGGGGCATCTCGCACCGTTTGGACAGTTACAGGGTGATTCGTAAATCAGGATTTTGCCTTATATGGGAACCGCTCTTGTATTTTTATCTTTTTTTCTACGCATCGCAGCGGCCCCAAACTGATATCAAAAAATCACTATTTGGAAGCCCTTTCCAAAAAAGTTTACACCACCCCCCTATCCCCAACTCCTTGGCCGCAATCCCCCCTGGAAGTTGAAAAAATTAACTTTTATTTCACGATTTTTCACCTTTCGCCCCACTTTTCTCCGAAATTCATGTTATTAACATACCTACTTTTTATTTTTTTAAGTTGCCTATCCAATTACCTTTCCAAAAAGGTGCAACATGCCCAGGTAGAAAAGGTTGCAAATAGTCCTGAAATTAAAACATCCTCACAGGCACCTAATTACTTTATTGCACCATAATGGAAAAAGTCGTTAAGTAAACAATTTTTATGACAGCTAGTTCGGAAATGTTTGTTTAGGAAACAGAGATAGTACATTTTTATTATTTCAGCAAAACAGTAATAAAATAATAAATGTAATCTCGTTAAATAGCGTTATTAGTTTATTATATCCAGTATTGACTCTTAAGTATCCTGACGCTCCGTTTCTAATACCTCCTATGAATTATGGTATAAAAATGGGTAAGTTTGAAAGGACATTGACCACAGTTGAAGAAGCAAGCGATAAAACCGGGTGTTTAATAGAAAAAATTAAGATAAAATGGCAGAATTCAGTGTTGAAGAGTCTGCCGTTATAATTTACGTGTACGGTTTAGTAGAAGGAAGTGATAGTGAGGCCGTACGACAATACCAAAGGAGATTCCCGAATCGACGTGTACCCAACAGAAGGGTATTTTCAAGGACTTTCAGAAGGTTAAAAGAAACCGGAAGTGTAACCGCCCCCAGAGCAGAAACGCGAGCAGGAAAATCGGCCGATTCAGCGGACCCCGACCAATAAATCCTCAACATCGTCAGGAACAGCCCTGTAATAAGCATCAGGCAGGTCGCACGAAGGTCAGGATTGTCTTCAGGGAGAGTTTGGACCGTTGTGAACCGAGAGGGACTACATCCATACCACCATATCCCGGTCCAAGCACTACAGGAAGGAGATTCCGAAAGACGATTGCAATTTGTACTTGGCTGTTCGAGTCTGACATCGAAAACAGAAGGTTTCTAGACCGAATTCTGTGGACGGATGAATCGCAATTCACCCGGGATGGCATCACAAACTTCCACAACCTCCACACCTGGTCAGATGTGAACCCACATAGGACCAGGTGTCGGTCCTTCCAGCAAAGATTTAGTGTCAATGTCTGGGCTGGCATCATCGGCAACCAGTTGATAGGACCCTTCATCTTGCCCCAAGTGCTGAATAGTCAGCTATACTCGGACTTTTTGGAGAATATCCTTCCGGATCTGTTGGACGACATTCCCCTAGCGACCAGAAGCGCAATTTATTTACAGCTCGACGGAGCACCTGCGCATACTGGGAACATTGTTAGGGCAAGGTTGAATGAACATTACCCAGAGCGCTGGATTGGACGAGGTGGACCGATTCCTTGGCCTGCTAGGTCACCGGACCTTACTCCACTGGCCTTTTTTTTATGGGGAATGATGAAAGATGAAGTTTACTCAAGACCAATCAACACCAGAGAAGAATTAGTTACCAGGATTGGGACTGCAGCCACGAAAATACGGGAGAGACTGGCTACCATAGACCTCAAACGCGAAATAAGACGAAGGCTACTTGCATGCATCGAAACTGGCGGAGAACATTTTGAACAGCTTTTAAAGGACAAACGTTTTAATTGTAATTAGTTTTTAAGCGAACAAAATGTATTTTTTAGTAAACTTAAGTATAATTTCCTAAAAATTCGAATTATCATGATATTCTGTAAAAGGATTTTTGTAAATAAATTTTCGTATCCTTTTCCTATCTGGGCATGTTGCACCTTTTTGGCAAGGTAATTAGATAGGCAACTTAAACAAAATAAAAAGTAGGTATGTTAATAACATGAATTTCAGAGAAAAGTGGGGCGAAAGGTGAAAAATCGTGAAATAAAAGTTAATTTTTTCAATTTCCAGGGGGGATTGTGGGCAAGGGGTTGGGGATAGGGGGGTGGTGTAAAATTTTTTGGAAAGGGCTTCCAAATAGTGATTTTTTGAAATCAGTTTGGGGCCGCTGCGATGCGTAGAAAAAAAGATAAAAATACAAGAGCGGTTCCCATATAAGGCAAAATCCTGATTTACGAATCACCCTGTAGCTGCCAAACGGTGCAAGATGCCCACCCCTCACCCGTACGATTTTTTGCTTGTCTCGGTCTGACCTTACACTCCCTGCAATATTTCCCTCCCACCTCTGAACAGCCTGTATATACAGGGTGTTCAGAGGTGGGAGGTCAATACGGCAGGGGGTGAAAGGTCAGACCGAGACAAGCAAAAAATCGTATGGGTGGGGGGGGGGGGGGGGGCATCTCGCACCGTTTGGCAGTTACAGGGTGATTCGTAAATCAGGATTTTGCCTTATATGGGAACCGCTCTTGTATTTTTATCTTTTTTTCTACGCATCGCAGCGGCCCCAAGCCGATCTCAAAAAATTACTATTTCGAAGCCATTTCAAAAACGGTCCACACCACCCCCCTATCCCCAACTCCTTGGTCACAATCCTCCCTGGAAGTTGAAAAAATTAACTTTTATTTCACGATTTTTCACCTATTGCCCCACTTTT
The DNA here is from genome assembly GCA_949715965.1 of Dysmachus trigonus. Classification (NCBI taxonomy): domain Eukaryota; kingdom Metazoa; phylum Arthropoda; class Insecta; order Diptera; family Asilidae; genus Dysmachus; species Dysmachus trigonus. The sequence continues at coordinate 68,184,335 of OX454321.1, read as the reverse complement.
CTCCGAAATTCATGTTATTAACATACCTACTTTTTATTTTTTTTAAGCTGCCTATCTAATTACCTTTCCAAAAAGGTGCAACATGCCCAGGTAGGAAAAGGATACGGAAATTTATTTACAAAAATCCTTTTACAGAATATCATGACAATTCGAATTTTAAAGAAATTATACTTAAGTTAACTAAAAAATACATTTTGTTCGCTTAAAAACTAATTACAATTACAACGTATGTCCTAAAAAAGCTGATCAAAATGTTCTCCGCCAGTTTTGATGCATGCAAGTAGCCTTCGTCTTATTTCGCGTTTGACGTCTATGGTAGCCAGTCTCTCCCGTATTTTCGTGGCTGCAGTCCTAATCCTGGTAACTAATTCTTTTCTGGTGTTAATTGGTCTTGAGTAAACTTCATCTTTCATCATTCCCCATAAGAAAAAGTCCAGTGGAGTAAGGTCCGGTGACCTAGCAGGCCAAGGAATCGGTCCACCTCGTCCAATCCAGCGCTCTGGGTAATGCTCATTCAACCTTGCCCTAACAATGTTCCCAGTATGCGCAGGTGCTCCGTCGTGCTGTAAATACATTGCGCTTCTGGTGGCCAGGGGGATGTCCTCCAACAGATGCGGAAGGGTATTCTCCAGGAAGTTCGAATAAACTATACTATTCAGCACTTGGGGTAAGATGAAGGGTCCTATCAACTGGTTGCTGATGATGCCAGCCCAGACTTTGACACTAAATCTTTGCTGGAAGGACCGACACCTTGTCCTATGTGGGTTCACATCTGACCAGGTGTGGAGATTGTGGAAGTTTGTGATGCCATCCCGGGTGAATTGCGATTCATCCGTCCACAGAATTCGGTCTAGAAACCTTCTGTTTTCGATGTCAGAGTCGAGCAGCCAAGTGCAGAATTGCAATCGTCTTTCGGAATCTCCTTCCTGTAGTGCTTGGACCGGGATATGGTGGTATGGATGTAGTCCCTCTCGGTTCACAACGGTCCAAACTCTCCCTGAAGACAATCCTGACCTTCGTGCGACCTGCCTGATGCTTATTACAGGGCTGTTCCTGACGATGTTGAGGATTTATTGGTCGGGGTCCGCTGAATCGGCCGATTTTCCTGCTCGCGTTTCTGCTCTGGGGGCGGTTACACTTCCGGTTTCTTTTAACCTCCTGAAAGTCCTTGAAAATACCCTTCTGTTGGGTACCCGCCGATTCGGGAATCTCCTTTGGTATTCTCGTACGGCCTCACTATCATTTCCTTCTACTAAACCGTACACGTAAATTATATCGGCAGACTCTTCAACACTGCATTCTGCCATTTTATCTTAATTTTTTCTATTAAACACCCGGTTTTATCGCTTGCTTCTTCAACTGTGGTCAATGTCCTTTCAAACCTACCCATTTTTATACCATAATTCATAGGAGGTATTAGAAACGGAGCGTCAGGATACTTAAGAGTCAATACTGGATATAATAAACTAATAACGCTATTTAACGAGATTACATTTATTATTTTATTACTGTTTTGTTGAAATAATAAAAACGTATTACCTGTGTTTCATAAACAATCATTACCGAACTTGCTGTCATAAAAATTGTTTACTTAACGACTTTTTCCATTATGGTGCATTAAAGTAATTAGATACCTGTGAGGATGTTTTAATTTCAGGACTTTTGCAACCCCTTTCTACCTGGGCATGTTGAACCTTTTTGGAAAGGTAATTAGATAGGCAACTTAAAAAAAAATAAAAAGTAGGTATGTTAATAACGTGAATTTCGGAGAAAAGTGGGGCGAAAGGTGAAAAATCGTGAAATAAAAGTTAATTTCTTCAACTTCCAGGGGGGATTGTGGCTAAGAGGTTGGGGATAGGGGGGTGGTGTGGACCGTTTTTGAAAGGGCTTCGAAATAGTAATTTTTTGAGATCGGTTTGGGCCGCTGCCATGCGTAGAAAAAAAGATAAAAATACAAGAGCGGTTCCCATATAAGGCAAAATCCTGATTTACGAATCACCCTGTAACTGCCAAACGGTGCAAGACGCCCCCCGCCCCCCACCCATACGATTTTTTGCTTGTCTCGGTCTGACCTTTCACCTCCTACAATATTTCCTTCCCACCTCTGAACACCCTGTATATTAGGGTGCTCTTTTTTCACGTCTTTTTTTTTTTTCAGTCCCACCTCGAAATTTTGTGGAAAATACCTAAACAAAAATTCCCTGAAAATTGGAGCCCTTAATTTTAATTTGAAAAACTTGTAGGAAATTCAATTTCCTACAAAATAGAGCTGAACACCAAATCGCTAACATCGCTATTTCTTGAGATATTGGGCTTTGAAGTTGAGGTAGTGTGGAATTTTCATGGATTATTGAGCTAAATTTTTTAAAATTATTTGATTTTTTATGGAAATTATAATGATTTTTCTAATATCACGAAGGTAAATTTTATAATTCCCGCTATTAAAATTATTTTCAAACTTCGTTTTATCTGTTCTACGCAAAATACATAGCAGTTAATTATTTACTGCATATTTATAAAAATATATATATTTATGTACTAGATATTCTTCAAAGCTGAAACCTTGACTTTATGTTTTGACCCAATACTATTTTCAAAAAGACTGTAATCATGAAATCGACTGACTCATTAAGACTTTATTCAAATACAATTTGCTCAATCACCCTCCATAAAAAAGATAAATTTGATTATTCCTCCTACCAAGTCCGCCTCTATTCAAATTTCGCGCAATTGCTTTTGACCCTTAAACGACGAAAAAAACAAATTCGAATCACTCAACAGAAGCAGCAATTTAGTGATAGATTCAATCGTTACAGTCTGATTGGGCATGTACCTGTTGAATTTTATCTCCAGTCGAAAATCTCTTGCTTTTTCTAGTTATGGTAATTTCGACAATAAATTTGTGTCCAAATTCCGTTTCACTTTAGCTTCGACAATTCTTTTTACTCTTCCCCAAGATGTTTCGAGAGCGAAATTTTATTACAATTTCCACATTTCCCGTGAGCTTGTCCGAGTCAGGGCTGTGATTTATAACCACCCCCGCCCGGAGGGAATTAAATAATGAGGCGGAAGAAAAATTAGGGATTTCCTCTGCGCCTCATAAAATTGTTGGAATACTTAAGAGCCTTAAAGAGGAATTTAAAGTTATTTCTTGTGTTATTTGATAGAAATTCAGAGCGATTTCTTTATGAACTGTAAGCGGAACGCAAAATTAACTCTGTTACATTACAGCCTTGGGGCATTCCAAACATTGAGATAAGTTGTACTCTGAAATCTTAGCTGTTTTTGACATTTCTCCCACTTAAAGTATAATCTTTGAAGGGCATTCCGTGTTAATGTAAAGGTCCATAACTTAGCATCGGAATTGATCCAAATATTTCATCCAATCCAATTTAAATGGGAATAATTTTCGACTTTATCTCTATATCTTATTTTCGAACTTAATGGAACAAATAATTAGCAGAGATCGAACTGATACAAATACTCCAATTAGATTAACTGGGCTCCAACCCTATTTTGTCTCAATCTCCCATATACCCTACTTTAGAAACTGTCGACTTGGGATGGCACCCACACAAATTTGGTGAGGCATGTGGCAGTCCGACGAAATGTTTTGTACCAAATGGAGTGGAAATTGAGGAGAAAACCAACATGGTTTTGCATTGTGAAGATATTTGTACATCATGATACGTCGTAAGGATGCCAGTGTCCCGTGAATTAGTGATATTTTTCGTTTTATTCCTCTGGCTATCGCTGAATCGGATCTTTCTTTTGGAAGTAAGGTGTGAAACTCAAAAGACAAAATATGAATGAGAAATCTGAAATAAAATAGATATGTAATTAAAAAATGTATGTGGATCTTCGTCTGGTACTAAAATTATTAAAATAAATCTTAATTTTTGGGAAAATTATCGCTTTCAGATTTATGTTTTATATCAACTAAAAAAAAAAAAATATATATACATATATATATAGGGTGAACCATCGGCTGGTTTCTTTTATAAAAAAGCTATAAAAAAAACACTGGTCAGTATTTTTAAAAGTTTGTTAATTTATTGATAAGAGTAAGCCTTCCGATTATGGAATAAATTTTTTTTTTCCATTTATTTTTTATTCTTGTATTTGAAAGTACAACTCTTCAAGAGTATCCAGTTAAAATTGTATTTTTTGCATTATAATTAGTTTTACTATGACAAATAGGCTGATTTTTACCGGTTTTTTCTTTTAAAAGTCAGTTTTTTTCACTTTAAAATTATGACAAAAATTGAAAAGTTGTCAAAAAAAGTAAATCTTGAAGTCATTACCTCGAGAAACTCATAAACTAACGAAATATATTCGATTTTTTGATTTGAGATAATCCTGTAATGAGTTCGAATGTCCACCGCAAAATGTTTTTTTGTTTTAAAGAGTATCCAAAGATTTGCTCTCGATGGCTTACTTCTTAATATTTTAGGCTAAAAATTTAACTGCATATTTTTGAAATGATACTTTATTATGTGTACAATTTACAAATAAATACACTTTACCATATGCTCAAAACAAATTATAAAAGATATGCTTAAAATGAAGCGAATTTTTTTTTTACTATTGTATATTATTTTAATAGCACTCTCTCAAGCTAATAAAACCCATATATCTAGCCTTTCTATATATCTCCTTAAATGGCTTAACCCCTATGAGATTATAACAGACACATACAGAGCGAAGACCGATCTTCATTATAAAAGTTTCCGATTTAACATTCCAATGCATAGAAGCCAAAAATTAATATTTAAAATGTTTTGAGATAATTTAACTCCTTAAATCGCTTATGGGCTTTTAAAGATATCCTGCCTTGTCTCCTTAAACGTTCATCTTTTGAAGTGAGTCTTTTGTGTAAATGAGTAGTGTATTATTATTATTATTTTAGTTATACACTGCAGCATTTTATTTTCCAGATATTCCAGCTATTTAGTTAAGAAAGTGTATCTGGAATGGTGGTTCTTATCATCCCTATCAAGACCATTATCAAACAGTGAAAATCCCATAAAATCCCGAAGACAACAAAGTATCTTCAGCCACAAAAACAACTTTAATGTTACTCTTGTTGGACATTTTCTGAATTTCATATTGAGTTCATTTGCTCTAGAAATCTCATAAAAAGGGGGAAAAGGAGCATTTGCAAGCCCTAAACTTGACCGATTCCATCACCCGCACCCTGTATCACCGACTGTAGAGATCTTATGAGAAGCTTATCCTTAGTGAGGTTTTGCCAGCAATAAATTAGTGGGTTGCCCCTAACAGCTACCATATTGCAGGCAAGAGTAATAGTCCTTGACGTTTATATGGTCTGATGGTAATTGCTCCGTTTTTCATTTCTATTCCAATGGAGGAAGGAAATTGTTTCCAAAGTGCCTGGCATTTATCATAACCTTCTCTTTCCGCTTCCCTGACTTAAGTGAATTTTTTAAGGGTTTTGTCGCAGACATGAAAGCATATCATGCCAGTCATGAAGGCATGGCAAATGATTCCGAAAAGTTTTTATTTTCCTTTTGTCGAGAGAATATCGGATTTATTGATGATTTTAACTGTAGAGTGGGTTTATAACCACAACTACTCAATTCGAGAAGAGGTCTCATAGCATTTTGTGAAACCAATTACTGACAATATATTTCATCATTGACATATTATCCAATTTACCAATTTAAGAACCATCTAAAAATAATAAAAACTAAAGGGCAAAATTGATTTTCCGGTACGAAGGCTACTGAGTCATAAAAGGTTATAGCATGTGTATTGCCATCTAAAAATCATATGAACTGCAAAATTGACCCGCATTACTACGATTTAAAAGAACAGAAACTCTATCATTGGAAGTATAAATCAACTATTACAAAACAATCTTATATACATACATTATATGCTGCAATGATGTCAAGACACATTTGTTTTTACATGGATTATAATCAGTGCCGGATTAGCCATGTAGCAGGAGGCAGCAAATGCTACGGGCCCCGCGCTTTGGGGGGCCCCGCGCCCTCGGCCAAAAAAACTACAAATCAAAAAAATGTAAGCCACCCACTAAGTCACACACATAGTCGCAATTCTCAGTGAGCGCTGGCAAAACCCGGGGTTTCAGCGTGAAAAAAACACTTATTTTTCCGATTTTTTTTAGAAATATGGATTGAGCAAAGTTATTGAAACCTTTTTTGTACATTATTAAGTATAATGTCGATAATACTCAGTAATTTTTGTATGCGAAAATATCGACAAACAAGCCGGTGACGAAGCTTTTCCAAGAACGTCTTTGGAAATAGACGATTTGCGGTGTACACTGTATCTCAGCTGGAAATTATCCGAAATTAAAAACCTTTAAAATTTAGTCAGAGTATCATTCAATCCTCCCTCCAAACGTTCTCTGATTATTATTTTTTTCATTTTTAAATTTTTGGTGGTAATTTAAAGTAAAAACTGCTATTTTTTACGACAAATTTCACCATTTTGTAAGTGGAAAACCCTCTTAATGTAAAAAAAAATTTAAAACTCAACGTTGGTGGGAGGTATTTTATAAATATAAAGTGTGTACCAAGTTTGAAATGAATCAGTAATTGTTACAGCGATTCTGTAGCACGATATTTTTTTGTGAGTGTTCGGATAAGGAAAGGTGTTGGGTCAAAATCCTACGGCTTGAAACACGCTGATTTAAGTAAATATATATTTTATTAATTCTTTTCCTTATATTATACAAATTCAGTCTTTTTCTTTAAAAAATGCAAAATAAACAATATATAAACAAAATTAACAATTCGTACAAAATGAACAATATCGAAATAAATTCTTCTTAAAATTACCAAATCTTTGTAAATAAAAGAAACGAAATTGGTTCAATTAATTCAATCAAAATTACTCGGTGTTCGCGACGTATTATATCCAATAATATTGTCGGCATATACCTAACAATATTATCGAAGAGGCTATTTATTTTAACTAACAAGCACTCACGGCATATACCTATGATCGCTTGTTCGTTTTCGATGTGATTCTATTTGGCGAAGTATATTCAGTAATATCATCGGCGTATACCTAACAATATTATGAATTTTTTGGTGATTTTATTCGAAGAAGTATATTCAGCAATATCATCGGCGTATACCTAACAATATTACTGAATTTTTGGCGATTATATTCGACGAAGTATATTCAGTAATATCATCGGCGTATACCTAACAACATTACTGAATTTTTGCTTTTAAGAGAACTACGGCATAAACCTATAATTGCCAACTTGTTTTGTCCTTTAGTCTTATTTTGCGGCATATACCTGCAATTTGGTCTTCCTCGGCATATACCTGAGTTGAGACTGAGACTATCTCGGCATAAACCTGAGTATAGACTGACTTTTCTATGCACCCCAGCCTGCTTATATAGCAAAATAGAGCAGTACTGGGATGCGTGTGGTGCACAGGGATTGTACGAATCCTTTTGTACACTGAACCGTAATTCTTTATATTTCTTCATGTAAACGCAGATAGCGTTCGAAATAGTTTGGTGGTCCTAAATATCAGGATGCTTTATAGTTTGGTGGTCCTAAATATCAGGACAGCTGATTGTAAATGTCACCAAGTCAAAATGACATTTTCACTGTATGGGGTAAATTTGTTTCCCATTTCTTTTCTAATTAATGCATTATCTTTTCAGCATGTCGAAGCTGCGACAGTAATGTAGTTTTTAAATAGCAGTGTACACGGACTTTTAAAAAGTGGTTTTGAAAAAGCTCAGTCACCGGGTTTTCTGTCGATATTTTCGCATAAAAAAATTACTGAGTATTGCTGAAATCATACTTAATAATATACAAAAGATTTCAATAAATTTGCTCAAACCATATTTCTAAAAAAAATCGCAAAAAAAGGTTTTTTTTCATGCTGACCCTTACCTTCCCCCCCCCCCCCCCCCCCCCCCCCCCCCTGACTGACTGTAATTTGGGAGGAATACCGTTCTTATGGTACCAAAATCATTATAGGGGTAAGAACAAAATATTAAAGATATTTGCGCTCAAAAGTTACTCTTACTGCCCATCGAACAAATTACCACGGCAAGTCGTGCTGTCAAGTCGACCTGCCGGGCGCTCAAATTTTCTTCTCAAAAAAACACTGCTGCGTGGCGGACAGTTAATCTTTGGAACGGTAAGTCTGAAACATAAAATTCAAAAAGAGTTACAAAAAGGATACGTGATAGTTTACCAGAAAAATTGAAAAATCATTAAAAATAAAAAAATGGCGGACATTTGAAATTTTTTTTCAAAAATCGCCTTTTTTTCGACCTTTTTTCAGACTCAAAAATTTTATATATTTTTTTTGTGGTCAAATTGTGGTAAACTATCCCAAAGGATATAAAAACGAACAAAATGCTTCAAAGTTTATTAAAATCGGCCCAGTAGATCCGGAGATTAACTGTCCGCCAGTTAAAAAAACCTAAACTCGAGAAAAACGCGTGTAAAGCTGCGTGAACACCTGCGGCGAGCCGAGAGCGCGCTTCAATTGAGTCGTTATATCTCGGCACTGATTTCGATTTAATATTTTAGACAGTTATTATTGAAGGTATAAAGAATCTAAAAATGTAAAAAAAAAAAAATTAATTTTTTGAAAATTCTAGACGGTAATAGTACCTTAAGGAACACAATGGGACAAGAACGTTTGAATGACCTCACTATAATGAGTATAGAAAATGACCTTCGAAATATTGATTTGACGGGTGTTATTTCTAAATTCGCTTGCGTTAAATCACGAAAAGCCTTTTCCTAAATGTTTTGGTTTATTTACATCATAAATTTTAATAGGTAATGCAACTTAAGGGCCCCGCCCGTCACATTTGCTACGGGCCCCGCGCTGGCTTGATCCGGCACTGATTATAATTATATTATTCTGAAAACTCCTATGCTATATAGTATGTACAGCAGTGGCGTGGGGTCCATATAACACGATTCCTACCGGCTTCCCTTTTGGGAACTCATCCTATTCCCGTAAATTTAAAACTTGTTCTATGCCTGTAAAATTCCTGGAAAGCGCTCCCAAAATTCATTTCGGCAAAACAAGTGTTACAACCAAAAACAACCATAATCTGTTGTTGCACTACGATGGAACCTTCCCTCGCACCGTAGCAGGTTCTATCAAGGGGTTGCATCGGGTATGAAGTGCTCGCTCGCTGCTTCTGTAAGCCGGTCATTTTACGGCTTACTCAAGCCCACACTTTTCTCCACGAGTAACAAAGAAATCGTGTGTGATATCCTTTGCTCACTAAAAGCAAATCCTATAAGCAAATAACACGATAGAAACCGGCTTCTCGGTTGTTTTCATTTTGCATAAGTTGAAACTCGGGTCACTTCGGCGGGTGGTTGTTTATTTCTTAGAATGTCAGCTGATTCGTGTCTTCTCTATGAACGGGTGTGAGTGTAGTGGTGCTCTCTTTTTATCCCTATAACACGGTAGAAAGCGGCTTCTCGGGTGAGTGGGGTTGGTTGGGGTGGGTTTGGTTATTAATTTTTTTTTCATAAACAATATTCAGCTGACTGTAAATTTCTTTGATACTGAAGGGGCTGTGAATTGTAGGAGTGAATGCTCCCTTATTTCACAAGAACACGGCAGAAGTCGTCTTCTCGGAAGGGAGGGGTGTTGTGGTTTTGTTTATTATATTTTAATAAAAAAATTGTTAACTTGTGTCTCTTTTTGCCTTGGTGCTCAACGGATTGTGACTTATGAGTGTGGTGTGGTGCTACTTTATTACCTCTCGATAACACGATAGAATCCGGCTTCTCGGGTTTTTTCGTTAGGTTCGGCTATTCGGATGACGATTATTTATTTGTTTCAATTTGTCAGTTGAAGGATTTGTCGTGCATGTTTGATTTAAAGTGAAGTGTAATTGTACTTTAATATATAGAATTTAATTGTGAAAAGCTGGTGAGAATTTTGTAAGGTCTAGGTGGTCTGTTATAGGACATTTTAGTAGCTTTTTATTTATATCTTGTTCTCAGTCTTTAATTTTTGTTGGAAATGGCGTTACTTAGTGTTGAATGCTGCTTAACGGATTTTTTATTAGAACAGGCAAATGAATTTAATAGATTATCTTTTCAGCAAAAAAGCAGAGTTATTGAATTAGGCCGCGCTAAACCGTCGATGAAAATAGATTACAAGCGTAAGGACGGGTTTTTCAAACATTTTAATAAGTCGATTTATGAAAAATATTAGTGGCTGACCGGAAGTTGCAAATTAAATAAAATGTTTTGTTTCCGATGTCTTCTTTTTTCGAATTCTTCGAGTGTTTGGAGTCGCACAGGTTTTACGGACATTAATAGTTTAGTAAGCTCTTCAAGTAAGCATATTTGGTAAGTTTTTTTTCGCTATTAAGTTTCTGATTTTTGCACCGGCTTACCTTCTCAAAAATTTCACCCCACGCCACTGATGTACAGTCAGGATTTTCAGAAAATCGAATTATATTTTATTTTATTTTCGTAATGTACATATATTTATATACACCCACAGAAAATTTCATGGCAATCCGGTGAAAATTCTGGAGGGTACACGCATATTTGTAATGGCGTGTCCGCGTTTTTTTACTATATGTAAGATGCTTCTGAAACTTTAAACGCGTTTTTCTCAAAACTGTGTTTTGAAAGTCAGTGAGCAAGATTTCTTGGAAACGGCTGAACCGATCGGTTTCAAATTTAAACACAAGCTTTTGAAGTATATTTTTTAGTAATTAATCGAAGGTTTTTTCTCACCGATAAATATTTTCCATTTTATAAACAATTTAAGGCCCAAATTGTTTTTAAAAATCAATTTTTTTTTTAAGAAGCCGCCATTTTGTCAAAAATTTTTATTTTGCTTATTCCTTTGATTAATTACAAGATAAAATAATATATTAAGGAAATATATTTGGTTTTTTAATTTTGGATGATCCACTCGAGAGATATCGTGCACACCGCAAGACGCCTTTTTTTAGAATTGCTCCCGGAGATCAGCTGTAGCAGCTTTTAAAATATTTATTTTTACAAATAAAAAACATTAAAATACACTCAAAAGTTATCGTAATATGCGTACAAATTTTTACATTAATAACTTAAAAGGTTCATCTCAAGAAAAATTCTTGAAAAATCGACTTTTTTGAGCCTCCTGACTGTATATAAACTCTTAAGTCAATAAATGGAAATAACCACAAATTTGTTTGAATTGATTTAAAATACAGAAAAATTTAATTTAAGGATTGGGTTTCCAACGAAAAGTAAAGACCAGCCAAAGAACAAACAAACTCTAGAAGTATCTGTTCCGGAGAATCAATCCTTCGAAATTAATTAGCAATCTTAAAACCAACTTACTATACAAATTTGCTTTTCGAAAGTTAAGTTGGCACGCCTCCCTGAATACTAATTCGACATTCTAAAGAAGAAGGCGATAACTAAGCGCATCATAATAATATAATAATAATGATTGAGTAGAAATCGAAAGCGTAACAATCATTTCTATAAACAAAATTTTGGGGTGTGTTTGTCTTTGAGTTTTATGGAACTAAACCGATGACTCGAATAAAAAGCTGCGAATTCTAAAAAGAGAACGCATAGGTATTTATTTATTTATCTTAGTATGTTAGCAAAGTAGTCACACATTTATTTATTTATTAAGTAATTAAGAAAAAAAGAGTTTTTGGAAATCTATTTAACCTGAGATAAAATTCGCCATATTTAAATATATGTGTTTGCTTTGGATAGATCCCTGACTGGCCTCAAATACTTATCCACTGATAACAACTATCTAAATTATTTTTAAATGACAAAAGTGTCAGCCTACATAATCTGCGTTCCCTTAGACAACCTCCCGTCCCTGTCCACTGCCCACCGAAAAGGTCAGCGAAAAGTTCACAAGTTTTGATGTCATTAGCTAGAGCTTACGCCTAAAATCAAGATAACTTTAGACGATAATGTAAGCGAAAATTCTACCGAACAGAACAGCGCCCAAAAAAAGATAGGGTCCTTCCCTGTCAGATTTGTCCTCCAACTTCCCCAGTTTTCGTACACACAGGAGATAATAAATATAAATATAAAATTTGAAAGCTTTTCGGGTCGTGCGATGTGGGGAAGGTATCAATCATCCCGACACTTGTATGAGGCGCGGGCATTAAGTGGTTTCATCTTTGTTTAAATTGTCTGATGGGAAAATTTGAATGATTTATGACGTCTTCGAGTGGATGATATTAAGTTGATTGATTGGAAATTTTCACTTTGGCCCGCTCCCCCAATTTTTGTGGGTTTGAGGAATTTCTCCTCGTCTTTTGTGATGCTGTGAAAAGACATTTATTAAGTGGAAGAAAACGTTTCCCATAAGGGAATTGAGAAAATTCTGTTGCGGGATGACTTTGTGTTATATGACTTTAAAGGCTCTTATAACTTTTTAGAGGAGAGCGTGTAAACTCAATCAATAGTCCTGTACGAAGAGTATTCGAATTAATTTTACTTTGTACATTAGAAACCAAAACGTTTGTTGTATCATCGAACAATACGCGACAATCACAGAACGGATTTTGATGGAATTTTCATTGCTAGAAAGCTTTATGACTAGAAAAAAATCTAGGCTACTTTTTATTGCTAAAAAATATATTTTTATCAAACAGGATAGTGCCTTTCGCCACGGCTGGATCGATAATTTTTAATTTCAAGGGATTATTTGACCGATTGGTGCTAATCTAACTATCGAAAATTGTAAATTTAATAGTACATTAGATCCAAAAATCTCTTTGAAAATTAGTAGGTATCTACTTATCTCGAATCTATTATCAAAATTTAAACATTTAAGATGACGAATACAAACTTTTACTTCTAGGGGCTCCTATGGAAATGGAACTGTAGTGTTCACTGATGTTGAATCTGTTATCTAAATATAAAAAAAAATTAACAAAAATTTCAACCAACAAAAAATAATTTAAAAAGCGAAAAATAAAATAAACCTTTTTAGTCTTAATTATTAAGCTTCTAAACTAATGTAAGTAACTAATTTTGAGTCAGCGCCAAACAAATCGCGGAATTTTATGGTTTATCACTGGAGATTTCACGTTGCATTTTTATGTTATTTTGATTATTTCTTTAAAGTAATTTTTAGATCTTCGTTGATATAATCATCGTTATAGAATTTTTCATTGACCAAATAATCAGTAATTGGTCAGGTAAATATTTATGAATACTCAAATACCAACGATTTGTCCTCCATAAATTGTTATTACTCAAGCAAGCCATCAGGAATTTGAAAATACTCAACTAATTGGTAATTTTCTCTGAAAAATAGTAGTTCTAAAATCAAAGTAAATCCTTCTTTGCCCTCAAAGTGCTCCAAATTTTATTGACCTGAAAATATATCCTAATAGTTGAAATAAATCACTTTTACACATTTCGTAAAAAAAAAATTCGAAAAATTGTGATTTTTTTTAAAATTTAAAACCCATATAACCCCTTAAAGATGGCGAATCCAATATGGCGGACAAAATTTTCGAAACCAACCAATCTATGCCAAATTTGGTATGTGGGGGTTTTTGGGTTCATTGACCATGAATCTGATAGTTATTTATGGTGGCAACGCCTACTAGAGGAAAAAGGGTAGAAAGACATATTTCCTCAAATGAACGACCTTAAAGTAGACTTTGTGACCACCAATCAATATCATATTCGTGATCTGCGACCTCTACAACCCTCACATACCAAATTTGGCGTAGATCAGTCGTTTGTTGAAAATCTCGTCCGCCATGTTGGACTTTAATTGGTCTTTAATTTCGCAAATCCCGCGATCCCAAAAACCCCCACATACAAAATTTGGCGTAGATCGGTTGATTTTCGAAAATCTCGTCCGCTATATTGGGTCCGCCATCTTGAATTTTGCAACCCTGACTTCAGATTCGTGATCAGCGACCCCTAAAACCCCCACACACCGAATTTAGCGTAAATCGGTTAAATTTTGGAAATCGATATTTCTGACCCGGTTTTTTGAGGTTAGGAAAAATACATGACGTGCCACCTCAACTCTAACGGTGGATTTGGATTCACGGGGTTATTTTACATAAAAATATACACCTGGATATGAAAAAAAATCCCTGTATTTTTCCTTGTACATTTATCCGGATTTTTGCTATTTTTTACCTGTTTTTTGAGGTTAGGAAATAACTGTGATGTGATGGCTCAATTCTGACTCCAGATTCGTGCTCAGCGCGCAAAAATACATCGAAAACCATATACATATCGCATTTAAAGTACACACCACTTTTTTTTTCATGTGGCTGTGTAATCAATGCAAGTTGTTATAAGTTTTATATACTTACATACCAATGCATTTGGTGAACTCTAATATGTTTGCAAATAACTTTGGCTAAGGCATTATGAAGCATCATGCATAGCAGGGCATAAGGACGAATCTAATTTAAATCATTCTCCGAACCCTTCTTTATGCTATCATTTTCAGGACAAATGTAATTTGACATTGTAAAGGTCATGTGGCAATAACATTTCCATTTAATGCAACTGCATATTGTAACCTTTCCCTTCCATTGCATAGAGTGCCTTTTCCAGGATTAACACTTCGATGAAGACCAAATGACTTTTGCCCTTTTCATTACAATTTTACAATATGAACGAAATCCGTAAATCCCCTTCTGCTGAATCAATAAAATAATAAAACCAATATTCCGCGCCACCAGTAAAATGCAGGCACTTCTAATTAAGATGATTTGTTCGCCTGTGGAGTGCCATCAAGAGGCGCAGCCTGGAAAGGACTAGAGGAGCTCTAAACCCTAATACGCGGATTAGAGTTGAATATCAAACAGATGCAGGGCTTAAAGAATCACTACTGCAGGCAGCTACACACACTCTCCTGTGCCTGCTCTTTGCGTTTTGCTTTCCCAGCATTGCTATGATATTTCTGGGCTAATGCCAGCGATTTATATGTAGCACATAGTCGGCATCTGCACGAAAACGCAGCATAGAAGCATATAGAGCATACATGGAGTCAGAGTAGGTATTTGCTGTTTTATGCAAATCGTACTAACTGATTTTGCGGCATGTGAGGTCGGTTGTTTGACAGTCAAAACACGACTAGAAATTCCAGAATTGGTTAATTTGAGCGTCATTTTACCTCCTTCAGGGCGTTTAAAATTTATTTCAATTTTGTCGTAGTTTATGCTTTTCCTGAAAAATATAAGCCATCCTACCCGTCTATAAAGTAGAAAATTATCACGATTATGCAGCCCTTTTTGAGCCCTTTTCGTAGGAAATATCTACTAATCCTGTGTAATCTTATTAAAAACTCCCGGGCATGTAACTTAGGCTTTAAGTCTTCAAATGTAATGATTTTCTCTGCACGACATCGCAGAGTTGAGGAAGTCAAGGCTTCATCCATTCCATTCGGGCTAAATTGATCCTGCTAGAGAAGGAGCAAATGGAGCAAAGTGCCCGCTAGTATTCCATCGTTTGAAGTCCGCCAAGCCCAAGGCAAACAGGCCCAGCATGGTGCATGTATGGGTTATGTTGCGATGCATGTTTTGCGGAATATTCTCAATATTGGCGACATGTTTTCAAGCCATTGAGCATGAGAGCTGGTAGGTGCATTTCAAATTCGATAAAAATAAACTTTCTCAGGGAGAATTGAAAAAGTTTAATGGAAAGTCTCTTATGTTTGTTACCAATTCAATTATGAAATTAAAAACCCTTTCAGAGGATGAATATCAGCACCCACATTCTTTGTGTGTAACTGAGTTATATTAATCTGATAAAAGTTAGCGATATCTCAGAATGAAATTGGAAAAGTTTGAGGCGCATTGCAAGATTGATCTCTAAAAAGGGGCGAATAAATCAAAATAAAAATTATTCATTTACACAGCCATTCGACTTGAAAATAGAATGAAATATTGAACGTTTCACATATTTTCAATAGTCGCATCAAATAATTTGAAAAATGTCGATTAACTTGAAAAGTTCGAAATAAATCGTTAAACTATAATAAGTTGAGTAATTCTTAATAGATTTTAAACTTCATTCGCTAGTTTTTAAATATTCAAAAAATTCGAAAAATCAGAACTCAGATTTTTCGATCTTTTATTTATTTTCCACTATTCTGTTAAGGGACAATTCTCTGTAAACTCGCAATGGCCCATACAGAAGCTGTCCTGGCATATTAGTTTAGCATTTCCGTAAAAATATAATACTATTGCTTAGAAAAGTAACTATGACTATTGTTTTATAAGAGAGCCAATTGAATTTATTGGAATTTTTCAAGTCATTTGTGATTTTGTAATAAATCATGACAGGGGACTGTTAGATGAAACAGGGAACTGTTTTATATAGAAGTAAGTCATATTATTAGGTTGTAACATAATAATCTGATAATTTTTTCGGAAACGTTCTGGACATTTTTTACAACTTCGAGAAAGTTCTGTGACTATGAGTATAAATACCCGTGAGCACGCTCAGTTCATCAGGGTAATAATCGACAGCGCAGCGAGTAGCATTATGGAAAAATTCAATTTGAAAAGACGAGACATCCGCATTCTTCGACTTTATGAGTTCCGTTTGAAGCATACAGCTAAGCAGGCGACACAAAATATATGTCAATGTATGGGAGAAAATGCGGTCTCTTATCATACAGCAGTAGATTGGTTTCGACGTTTCTCGAATGGCGACTACAATTTTGAAGATAAACCTCACGAAGGGCGGCCGGTTGAGGTTGATGTCGACCGACTAGCGCTCGACATTTGAAAGTGATGAGTACCCCACGAATTGACGGATGGTCAACGGATGATGCGAATGACGGTTTGTACGCAATTACTCACTTCACATCGTACTTTTGCTTGGCTTCGTAATTTGGTTACCGGGGATGAGAAGTGGATGCTTTATGTTAACCATAACAATAAGCGACCATGGCTTAGTGCGGGTGAAAGAGGAGTACCGACAGTTAAATGTAAAATTACTATACACAAGGTTATGTTGAGTGTTTGGTGGAATGTGCACGGCATTATCTACTGGGAACTATTACTACAAGGAACGACTATAAATAGTGAACGCTACTGTGATATGCTGGATAAGGTAGCCGTGAAACTTAAAGGAGAACAAGGCAATGTATACCTTCTCCACGACAATACCCGCCCTCACACCACTTCGATGACATGTAAAAAAATTATGGAGCTAGGTTGGATTTCCTTAGCCCATCCTGCATACTCGCCGGATGTGTCTCCTTCTGATTACCACTTGTTCCAATCGTTGCAAGCTCACATTAGTGGAAAATCTTATGATGACCGAGATGCTTTGGAACAGTGGTTGTCGGAATTTTTTAACTGTCGTGAGCCCAAGTTTTACGAGAATGGAATAATATCGCTTCCCGAACGTTGGCAGGAGATCAGAGATAATGATGGACTATATGTTCAATAAATAAATAAAATAAAGCTAAATTGTACAAAAATATCAAAATAAAGTTTCTTAAAAAATTATCAGATTATATGTTACAACCTAATAAAATGTTTTTTAGGTTTAATGACTAGCATTTAGTACCTATTATGACTAGAATCCCATTGGAATTTTTACTCTATGTGTTACTGGAAGCCTTAGAGAAATACGGGCATTTTAAAAGTGACTTTTTGAAGACGCCCTCTGCAGCCATATTAAGAATGCTACAAATTTTATATTCTCCATATATTATACTATAATATTTAAAAGGAATTTATAAAATTGTAAAAAATGTTTCTGTGTAATAATAAATGTGTTAATCTATGAGTTTGATATTTATTTCACATCACTGCTACAAACGACGTGGACTGGGAACCTATTCACATCAATCCCCTCGATTATGAATCCCGACACAGCCATTCCCATTTTTTTTAGATCATCCTAACGCATGTACACCCTGCTTATCACGTGTATATTCAGAATGTGACCAAAAGTGAGCAGAGGCAATTAAGAAATTATTAGGGATGTCGTTACATCAGCTAAATCTGCTTTTGAAGAGCTCATTAAGAATCGAAAAAGGACAAGGATGTTAGTAGAAAAACAATGCTCATATAATTGCCACCGGCAGAATCACCACGCTATTAATTTCTTTGTTTCAGCCGCTTATCATCGACAACAGCAACGACATGAGCAATTTTCTGGGTCGCTTGAGCGGCAGCTTCCCATTATCCTTCCATTACAGGGCGAAATACACAGAGCAATTGAGAGATAATCCGCTAAAGAACTCTCATGTCACAGGGGTTTTCCTATTTCCCTGTAATTAATTCGAAATGTTTTTCCATCTTATTCATGCCGAGGGCAAATCCTGTGGCTACGTACTCGAGGAGCGCTGCTACTTTAAGGATTATTGTTGCTTCTCCCGAACAGCATAATGATTTATGGATGCAGTGGCAGCAGTATGATAGCCGCGGTGAATTTCCGCCGGAAATGAATGATGGTTCCTCCTGAGGAATTTCATATCAGAAGAGAATTTCATATATAAGAAAAGTTGATGGATGCAGCTCAATTATGGCATCAATAGTGCTTAAAGAACCCACGTAAAAACAAGCACAAAGCGAATTTATAATAATAACAAACTATGAATTTACTCAGCGGTGTTCCAATTCCAGAAACAGGAAATTTCCCTTATATCGGTCTTGGCTAAATATTGTAATCTTATCGGTCTTATTTAAGCTCTAAACCAAAAGCTTTGCACTTTTCTAAATTTAGCAACAGCGTTTCCTGACAACTTATTCAGCACACAAGAGCTTTCTGTAATAATGGTGTATATGAAACATAACGATGGCTGAATATGTATAAAAGTAATATTTGCTGCTGTTTTCTGATAGATGGAACCTGAGCTTCGTAAGGAATTAATTTAAATTCAAATTCGAATTGAATCTTTCCCCCGATTCTACATAAAAGTTAAGATCTCTTAACCTTTTACATTGTTGTCAAAAATAAATTAACAAAAATTCGTATTCTACTTTAGCATTTAAGAGAAGTCAGTAATCAGCTGATCTCTTATTATTTGTGGAGACTTTGGTTAACAGATATACTTATTCTGAAAAAAAGTGTAATAGACTTTTTTAGCCTAGGAGAGCTCTTAAGTTAAGAGGACCTCGTCAGGGAGCTGTTATAATATACTGACATTTAAAATAAAATGATAGAATGAATGCTGTTACTGATAATTTTGAACAAGTTACGCGATAATCAGGAAAGAAATGAAAGGTATTTGTTCGTGATTGAAATGTTCTCAAGACACTTGTTCAAGATAATCAATCAGCGATAGTAGGTAGGAAGTTCTCAAGACCAGTGGCGGATTTACACATTTGCCGCCAGTAGGCTATTCAAATTTTGCCGTCCTTACGGAACTCCACAATTCGATACTCTAGTTCACAATCATATTAATTTTATGATTAGTGCACTATCGTCCTAATTACACTACCTTTTTCCCGTAATTGTATTATTATAAGCTAGGAGATCGATGTGTCAGTTCCTAAATTATTTTTATTAACCCAATGATTTAGTTAAGATTGCACAAGAAATAGTTTTTGAGTATATTTCTGAGATAATAAAAGCTCAATTATGTACTATACTAATAACGCGGGGTAAGGTATGTCTTAATTCTACTTACACAATAATGTACATTCGGTAAACGTAATTAAATATTTATTACGCTTATTCACAGTTTAAGGGAATATTTACTTTCTAAATCGAAAAAAATCGATTTTTGTTTGTTCATAAATGTGTTCTAAAACATCACAGAAAATCGTTTTGAGAAATTCAATATATAAAAAAAGTTGCACATTTGAAGCAGGACCTTACGCTTATCGTACCTTAAGATTATCGAATAAAAACTTTAATCGCGTTTTTCTCGAAACTACGTTTTCTGAACTCGTGCGACAGATTTCTCAGGCTCTAATTATCCGATTTGAAAAAACTAAAAAGCATTTGATTTGTTATACAAAATGTTAGGGGATATACCTCTAAAAACTTATATATATATCAGTGGCGTGGGGTGAAATTTTTGAGAAGGTAAGCCGGTGCAAAAATCAGAAACTTAATAGCGAAAAAAAACTTACCAAATGAAGTCAGATATTACAAAATGTGTTCAACAGTGACTGCGTGTATTCTTGTCAAATTTAGTCGGCCACTTCTATCATACTTAAAGTCATTGGAAGTTAAGTGCTATATGAATATTATGAATAAATATGCACATACAATGAACTTCAAGAATAATATAAGTGGCTTTGAAAAAAACCGTTATAGTCGCGTGTATCGTACAATCAAACTAAAGCGGTTAACAAAAACTGTGAACAGTTGATATGAAATATAATTAATCTTACTTATACTCCAAAACTAATCTACGATTTTTTTTTATAAATTCGGCCAAAACATCATTGTAAAAATTAGACTGATTTCTAATTTGTAAAAGAAGGTGTTTTTCTATACAAAATTCAAACCTTACAAAATTCTCACTAGCTTTTCACAATTAAATTCTATATATTAAAGTACAATTACACTTCACTTTAAATCAAACATGCACGACAAATCCTTCAACTGACAAATTGAAACAAATAAATAATCGTCATCCGAATAGCCGAACCTAACGAAAAAACCCGAGAAGCCGGATTCTATCGTGTTATCGAGAGGTAATAAAGTAGCACCACACCACACTCATAAGTCACAATCCGTTGAGCACCAAGGCAAAAAGAGACACAAGTTAACAATTTTTTTATTAAAATATAATAAACAAAACCACAACACCCCTCCCTTCCGAGAAGACGACTTCTGCCGTGTTCTTGTGAAATAAGGGAGCATTCACTCCTACAATTCACAGCCCCTTCAGTATCAAAGAAATTTACAGTCAGCTGAATATTGTTTATGAAAAAAAAATTAATAACCAAACCCACCCCAACCAACCCCACTCACCCGAGAAGCCGCTTTCTACCGTGTTATAGGGATAAAAAGAGAGAACCACTACACTCACACCCGTTCATAGACACGAATCAGCTGACATTCTAAGAAATAAACAACCACCCGCCGAAGTAACCCGAGTTTCAACTTATGCAAAATGAAAACAACCGAGAAGCCGGTTTCTATCGTGTTATTTGCTTATAGGATTTGCTTTTAGTGAGCAAAGGATATCACACACGATTTCTTTGTTACTCGTGGAGAAAAGTGTGGGCTTGAGTAAGCCGTAAAATGACCGGCTTACAGAAGCAGCGAGCGAGCGCTTCATACCTAACGTGACCATTTATTTTTTGGCTCAAAACGGGACATTGGTTTATTTAGGTTAATTAACAGGTAGTCAATGAAAAAAAAACACGTTTTAAAGTTATTTATTCAGAAAACGCCAGTTAGTTTAAAAGTTATAAATTAAAAAATATATATACATTAGGGTGCTTTTTTTTCGTGACTACATTTTTTTTTCAGTCCCACCTCGAAATTTTGTGGGAAATACCTAAACAAAAATTCCCTGAAAATTAGAGCCCTTAATATTAAAATGCAAAGATTTCCCGTTTAAAATACACGTAAACTTTGATTGTTTTTCTTCAAAACTCTACAGCTCAGAGGCATTTTATGGTATAATCTTGGTCAATGGTAGGGTTTCTTCAGAATTAAATGCTCTACAAAAGTGTCCATTGCGGTGTAACCCTAACTCCCACCAGCGAGGTAGTACGGGTCACTAACCCCAATTTTCCCATGAAATTCTCGCTTTTTGCCCCTATCTCGTAAACAAAAAGAGGTACAGAAAAAGTGAATATGACAAACTTATAGGAAATTCAATTTCCTACAAAAAAGTTGCAAACACGAAATCGCTAACATCGATATTTCTTGAGATATTGGGCTTTGAAGTTGAGGTAGTGTTTCTACAATTTAGCTCAATAATCCATGAAAATTCCACACTCGCTCTCGCTCCCGCACACCGCTCGCGTCCGGCCGCCGTTCGACTACTCAAATTTTCGCGCGGTTTCAGAAAACGGGACAATTTGGCGTCCCAGAGTTCATTTCGGGGACACCGGGACTCGTAACTATAAAAAGGGACAGTCCCGTTCAAAACGGGACGTCTGGTCACGTTATTCATACCCGATGCAACCCCTTGATAGAACCTGCTACGGTGCGAGGGAAGGTTCCATCGTAGTGCAACAACAGATTATGGTTGTTTTTGGTTGTAACACTTGTTTTGCCATGTTTTCTTTACGAGATGAATTTTGGGAGCGCTTTCCAGGAATTTTACAGGCATAGAACAAGTTTTAAATTTACGGGAATAGGATGAGTTCCCAAAAGGGAAGCCGGTAGGAATCGTGTTATATGGACCCCACGCCACTGATATATATACAAATCTACCCTTTTAACAGAGGTATTTCATCACAAGAAAAGGTCGATTTTTCAAAATTTCTTGGAAATCTTGAATAAAGTGCCGAAAAGAAATTTTTGTTAAATATTTTTTAGGTATATCCCCTGGGGAAATGTCTAAGGAACATAACCTATTTTGAATTTTCAAAAAGTATCGCACTATTTAAAATGTGACTTTTCGAATACCGCCGCTATGAAGAATAAAAAGTCATAAAAAACATTTTTTTTGTTTGTTCTTCAATAATTATGTTATAATACTCAAAAGAAAGTTTTAAATAACCATTATAGATTTTCCTTTAAAATTTTTTTAAAAACCGGCTTTTTCCGATTTAGAAAGTAAATGTCCCCTTAAAAACAATATTCAATTATCAATACAATTATCCGGTAACAATCCGGCTGATGACGACAATGAAATTCAATTAATTAAGTTATGGAAGTTTTACAATACCTTTTTACTTCTACTTTATTTATTCTTTATACACTTCTTTATTCCTTTTGGTTTTAATTTTTTGTTGTAATTTAAAACAAATTGTGCAGTTAAATAGTCTCTCGATTTCTTATCTCTTATATTTATATATAATTTATATCTACTAGTAGAATAAGGGCGCTTGTGCCCGATAGTCCCGCCGCCCGGCAGGTACGAGTATACAAATATGAATCTTTTTAATTTCCGTAAGATATACAAAAAATATTTTGGCCCGAAATTTGCCACCCCTAAAATCTGCCGCCCTAGGCTCCAGCCTACTCAGCCTGCTGGTAAATCCACCACTGCTCAAGACACTTTGTTCAAGAGAACTGACACGAGAAATAAAATCAACGTTCACTCTATGATTGCTTTATTCTCAAAGAGCCATGATTCTTAACAATTCCCGATTTATATACCTAATTAACAATCAATACTTAATACTAATATTTAATTGTATTGACATAATTTCATTTATGTATAACGCTGGTGCATCAATTCTTGTTCATTGCCGTACGTAGAAAAGGTGCTGATCGACAATTTACGCTCAGCTGAAAGAATTTACGCGCATTTTTGCTGACACACATTTATGCTTGAGGTGAATGAAATTATGTCAATATGTTGTGAAATATAAGAACATAAGAATATGAATTGTGATAATTATTCTAAAATTTATATGTACTCCGTACAGTATTGAACATGCATATAACTTTATATTTTACAGCAATTAAAAGAATATTTTCCAGCCATTCTCAAAGAATCGTGTGAATGAATCTCCGAGATATCACTCATCCGTTTTGTGTGTCCAGTACAACCTTCATACGAAATTTTGGAATGCCTCAACGAATTGCTTTTAAACTTATATATAATTTTCTTAAACCTTTTGATAACCAGGCATATTCGAGAATTCCCTTTCATTTAAAATTATTAGCCCCATTAAATTTTTTCGCAACTGGGTCTTACCAAAATCCTGTTGGCCATAATAGTTCATTAAATTTAAGTCAATCCTCTATTTCAAGGTAATTTACTTATGTTTTGCAACTAATAATAGAACATTTAAATTTTTATGTTAAGTTCCCTTCAACTAATTCAGAAATAAATGCGGTAAAAAATAATTTTCGTACTAAATTCGGGATAGAAAATACAGTAGGGTGTATAAACTGGACCCACATAGCTATAATAGCCCCCACCGTTTCAAACAAAATGCACCCGCTACGAGCATATCGAAACAGGAAAAGGCTTTAGAGCATTAATGTGGAAGCGGTATGAATTCGGATTTTTAAATTTTATACATATATGTAATATACATTTTAAATTTCAGGTTTGCAACTCAAATTTAATATTATTATTATTAATAGGGATGACTTCCACCGTTCGTCATATTCAGGAGATAAAACCCCAGGGTGAATCTTGGCTTCTCGGAGATTCGGGATGTCCGTTGGAGCCATGGTTGCTCACCCCCTCTATGCAGGGCCACCACCTGTGCCGTTGAACGATAAAATTATCTATCTTTTCTTGTTTTTCAGCTTACATTCCCTGCTTTTCAAATTCGATGGAATATTAAATGCACTTTTTTCAAATCACTTTCACCCAAAACACTGCATACTTTGTTACCCAAAATCATAGCATACTGTTTGAATTTCATAGCGTTCCGATTCTCCAAAACCTCTTTATCTCTAAAACTTAAAATTTCTCCAAAAACTTTAATGTAGAATATCAATTATTTTAGTATCTCTTATTTGCGAAATTTAAGAGATTAAGAGATATATGTATTAAAAATCTTTTATGTAGAATCGGGGGGTTTGCCAGGAATTTTGCCTTTTGGAGGTGTTAAGGCCACTTCAGCGACATAACTGAAAAAAGATGCCAGAACAAAACCTAGTCAGTTAAAAAATTGTGTATTTCAATTATCTTAAAGCTAACAATAAAATTAACAAGAAAATCAAATAAAAGCGTACAAAAAGTAATTTTATTTCAAATAAAAATATAAATACAAATTAAATTATTCGCTCGCAATTCATCTGCAAATAAAGGAAGATAGTTAATTCTGATATCGTTTTTCCAGTTTAAGAGGCACCACTATTGTGAAATTTTGAAAATTATAATATACCTTTAAAAATAATATACTAAAATTTCAAGTGCATATCTCAAATAGTTTATCTGAAGAGCAGCCGCTCGCTCGTATCGAGGTATTGAGAAATGTATGAATTAAACTTTAAACGTATTTTTCTCGAAACTACATATTTAAAATTTGCTACAGTTACAACTCGAAGACAAATCATCCGAGCTGTAATTTTGGCAGGCCAAAAATCATTAAATTTTCGCGCGAAAGGAGGAGGGTCAATAAGGCCGGTTTTCGGCCTAAATTTTTTGGCAGGAATAACTTGAAATTTCTTTGAAATTCTTTTTGGGTTTTTATCTTTAATCAATATAGATATATAGTCAATTTCAACCAATACGAAACTTCCAAATACCCTCCCCTCTCTGCCATCACCCGAAACTTATAAAAAAGTAGCTATAAATAGTACTATTTTAATGCTTTAACGTTTCTAGAAATTGTCTCAGCTAAATCTTTTATTTTACAATACAGATAATGCATCTAGAC
The DNA here is from genome assembly GCA_949715965.1 of Dysmachus trigonus. Taxonomy (NCBI): domain Eukaryota; kingdom Metazoa; phylum Arthropoda; class Insecta; order Diptera; family Asilidae; genus Dysmachus; species Dysmachus trigonus. The sequence goes on along the minus strand of OX454321.1, from coordinate 68,158,925 downwards.
AACCAATCAAAAATAAATACCCTCCTCCCCCACGGTATCCCGTCCTCTGTAATTAATTAAAAATAGAATATTGGCAATTGATATAGATAATGCATCTAGACAACCAATCAAATATAAATACCGTGCGGGAGGGGGTATAGTGCGGGGGAGGAGGATATTTGTGTTTGATTGGTTGTTTAGATGATTATCTGTATTGTAAAATAAAAGATTTAGCTGAGACAATTTCTATAAGCGTTAAAGCATTAAAATAGTACTATTTATAGCTGCTTTTTCATAACTTTGGGGGGATGGCAGAGAGGTGGAGGCTATTTGGAAGTTTCGTATTGGTTGAAATTGACTATATATTGATTATAGATAAAAACCCAAAAAGAATTTCAAAGAAATTTCAAGTCATTCCTGCCAAAAAATTTAGGCCGATTGATTTTTTTTTTTAAAACTCCGACATTTTTTAAATTTCAATTTTTTTCAATCGGGGTTTATGGCACGGGAAATATAAAATATAAATAAAAGAAAAGGTAAAAAAAAACTTTTACGTTAAACGATTTTATTTTAAATCATCAGCTGTACCAAAAACTAGAAAATAATTAGGACACAGGTCTTCTCGTGTCGGATGCCAGGAGCACTTTGTGTTGCTACGTGAGCGCGATAAATAATAATCTGGGACCTGAAGGAGGTGTCCTGAATTAAAATGTCAAAAAACTCGATTTTTTTTTTATTGCTTAAATCGATAGATAAACTATTTAAGAATATGTTTACAAAGTGACAGAGGCCAATTCTAAACATTTCCAAGAATATAAAGCCGAAAGCAGACGAGCGTCGAGCAGGTGTGCGAGCGCTCGCCACCCGGACTTTCTATTCAGAATTCCACACCTGAAAAAGGTTGAAGGGTCGTTCAATACAATAGTAATAATCCATGGATGTATACAGTTGAGTCTTACAAGGAGGCACGACCTTGGGGAAACAGATTTTGATAATATTTCGCGTAGTGTTAGTACTCCATGTGGGTATGCTATCTATGAAATACTAAGACCCACTACTTAGAAATAGCTGAGAAAAATGCTCCCAAAGTTCACCCAGCTCTTTACATACCTTGAAGGTCAAGGTCAGATCCAAGGTCACCACTGGATAGCCAGAAAACAACCCCACGACTTTTGTTTGAAAACTTTTTCCCAAAATGCATTTTCCGAAAGTTATTTTACCGTCTCCATACTTATGTGACACCCGGTAGTAGTTTGTAGCATCAACGGTTAGTTTTGTTAAGATTCTTGCAAAATGTGTGCTGATATCGCAACAGATCGAGAGACAGAACAAGCGCCAGGCATTTAGCAGTAAGGAAGTTCGTACAGCTCGTAGACTCGATCAAATGCATCTAAATGAGGCTTATCAAGAAGTAGAAGGACTTTTATATGAACCAGGAATAGCTGATTAGCAGATTATAAGCGTGAGTAACTAAAATTTGATTTTTTTTCCTATTGAAAACTTTGAGACGCGTTTTCTCTAGTTTTTATTTTCAGAGTTTTTCTAAATTGGCGGGCGTGATAGCTAAAAAACTAAACGACTTATATAATTAAACCAAAGTTTTTTTTTTTTCAGTATTAAATTCTCTTCTAAGTGAACTAGAAAAGTTCGTTAAAAAGTTTATTTAAATAATTTTTATAGCACCTTATAGTTAATTTTTATTTTCTAATAAACGTATTTTTTTTAATACCGGCCAAAATTTTTATTTCACATTTTTTTCTGCCATTTTTTTAGTTCATCCAGAAGAAAAATATATAATAATTTAATATTTTTTTTTGTTCTACTCAAGAATTACGAAGTGGATCTTTCCCGCCGATTGAAGACTGCAGCGATACGACGACCTTGAAATTGGCTCAGAAATCATTTATAATAATTTTTTCTTACTTTAAAAATTTTTTTGTTGTAGTCATTAAATATGTATAAAACCATACCTCAAGATTCAATAACTTCATTTATTTTTTTCCCTTCTAAAAAAAATCACAAAAAACCCCTGTTTTAGAACATTCTAATTCAGGACACCCCCTTTAATAGACTAAAATTAAAACGTTGGTTGAATTTGAAATATTTCTTTTGGTGGGCTTAGAAACACATTTTCCTGGACAAGTCGTTCTTATTTAATTATACAATCGCCCCACGTTTGTATTTAAGGTTATTAAAGTCCCAGATTATTACTTATCCCGCTGACGTAGCAACACATTGTGACCCTGGCATACGACACGAGAAGACCTGTGTTCTAATTATTTTCTAGTTTTTAATACAGCTGATGATTTAAAATAAAACCGTTGAACTTTAAAGTTTTTTTTACCTTTTTTTTTTTATTTTCTAGTTTTTAGTTTGATTTTTATGTTTTTCCCCTCTAACCCGTGAGACGACCATTTTGAAGTCCGCCATTTTGTTTTGTTTTTATAATATTGCATTTTCATCGGGATTTTATCTTTTACCTATGTATCAAATTTCAGCTTGGCGGCCATTTTTAAATTCGCCATCTTGGTTTTTTATTTTATGATATTGCATTGTTATCGAGACAGTACGTTTTATGTATGTAGCAAATTGCAGCTTGATCAGATTTTTCTCGTCTACAGTGTGCGCAATTTCTATAAGCGCAGCCAGTTTTATTCATATTTAAAGAAAACTACTTTTTATTTTTCAAAACCGATTATATTGCATAAATTCCCCATTGGTAAGTATTAATTAAATAATATAAAACATTCATTAAAGTAAGTAATTACTTTATAATAAAAATAAATATAATAAAAAGTCTCTTTTGTCTGCGCAATTTCTATAAACTCACTTTATATTTTAGTCTTTATTTTAAAAGCTTAATGAAAAGTAAATTTTTTTATATTTTCTAAGTATTGTGTTTTACCTCCTTTGTTAGTTATAACTTGAAAAAACCTGTTAGACATCGAATTTATTAACTTTTTAAACAAATGTTCATCAGTATCATTCCAGCATTTCAAAATATCGGCTTTCAGTTGGGATAACGAAGAAAATTGTCCACCATTTGCGTAAACTCTTCGTGCCATGATTCCCCAAATGTTTTCCATTGGATTTAAATCCGAACTACGTGATGGCCACTCCATTACAGGAATATTTCTTTCACTAAACCATCGTCTTGTATCGGCAGAAGAATGTACAGCGGCGTTATTCTGTTGAAAAATCAAATCTTTTTCCATATTGTCTTTTAAATATGGAATAAGAGATTCCTCCAGCAGGTCTGCATATATGGCAGAGTTCATTCGGGTGGGAACAAAGCGTAAAAATAACTTTCCTTGATAAGAAAAGGGACCCTATAACATTAAACTACCAACACCAAAATTACTACTAAGACGAGGTGAATCGGGCTTCCTTAAATCATGCCAATAATCACTCAGTTCATCTGGGCTATCTAAATTAAATTGTTTTCCATAAGAAAAAATAACGTTTTGCCACTTTTCGTCCCAGTTCATGTGGCTTCTAGCAAAATCTAGGCGCGCATATTTATGATGCTGTTGCAGTGCTAGAGATTTGGCCGGTTTCTTATATTTAATATAAGTAATGTCCTTCAAAATTTGTTGGACTTCTCTTCCTTTAATTGGGAGTTGTAATTCGGCTATAACTTGAGCTGCACTTAACTTTTTTTTCATAACTTCTTCTCTTATGTTCCCAATATTTTTTTTGGAAACTTTGGTGCTCCTTCTTGGATGATCCCATAATCCATTACGATTGCCCTTTTTAATAAAATTTCGCACCACACATTCTGAACGTCCAATTCTCCTTGCAATTTCTTTTATACCAAGGCCAGTTTCCCTAAACGCACGGATTCTGACGCGATCGTCGTTGTCAAGGACCTTTCCTCGGGGCATTACAATAAATCTTAAGAAATAACAGCAATTATACAGAATTAAGCTAGAGTTGGAAAATAAAAATGAAACACACATGAATTGTTTCCTAAAAAGTTGCAAATTACTTTGCGTTTAACTAGTAATACTACAAAAAGAAACTGCGTTTATAGAAACTGCGCACTCTAAGATCAATTGTGATAGATTGATCTACTGCATTCACGCATTGCCTGATATTTGGAATTGTTTAATTGCTTTTATGATTAGTTATAACTTTAACAATTGTGCCTGTAAAGAGCTTTTGTTACTATATCGCTTTATTTCAATGAATTGTGCATTTCACTTGAAAATCAGACGTGCGCTTATAGAAATTGCGCGCACTGTAGTATATATGGCGTCCATTTTGATATCCGCCATTTTTTTTTTTTTATAATATTGCATTTTCATACATACATATAAAATGTCAGCTTGGTCGGAATTTATTTTCTAATTTGTATGGCGGCCATTTTTTTTTTTTTTTGTGTCATTTTCATGTATTGTCACAGGAAACAAATGTGGGTGGGAAGTTTCATAAGAACCTATTTAGTAGTCGCAAGATTTGAAACAAATATACCGAATCAAGTTAAATGAATGCTGAACGTAATTGAAAATATTCGTATTGGACTTGACAAAAATCACATAACTCTACTTGACTTGTCTAAAAAATGCAAATGCATTCGATTCTGTCGATAATTTTAAGATTTTTACTAAACTGTATCATCAATTTGGATTTAATAAAACGTCAACTTCATTGATTTTTAATTATTTGACAGGACCATATATTCCGACAATAAATTTTCAAATTTTTCTGATGTAACCAGCTGCGTACCTCAGGACTCTTTGTTGGGCCCGTTGTTGTTTGTGTTATTTGTGAATGATTTGATTGAATCTATCAATTATTGTAAATATCCTGGTATACTTATCCTGTCCTAAAAAGCAAATTTTTATAAAAAAAAAATTAAAACTTTCTTCAAAACTTTGTAAAAACTTAAACTAAAAAGTTAAAAATAATATTTTTTTTATTATTTTAACGAAAAGGGCATTAAAGGACAATATACAAAATTATTAATACTTAAATATTTACAATATCCAAACCAGCTATTTTTGGAGTCGGTGTCAAATAAGGCAAGGTTATAAACTCAAATTATTGTAGGTTTATAAACTTCCTTGGCCTGTTTCACCCTTAGAGGTGGTTTATTTTCAAATTTAAATGGGACCACCCTCGAGATATAGCCTATTCAAAGAAAAATGAATCATTAAAATCGGTTCACAATCGGCGAAGACATCGTGAAACATACACACACAAAAAGATATATAGTCGAATTGAAAACCTCCTCCTTTTTTGAAGTCGGTTAAAAATAATGTCTACGAACGTGTTACAAGGATAAACGATGACTTGCGATCAATTTCTGAGTGGGCTTTGACAAATAATGTGATTCTCAATCCGAATAAGTTTCAATCCATAATTATATATAAGAAAGTCTTGGATAAAAAAGCTCGTTTCCAAAAATATTTTTGAATAGAGAACCTATCCCTAATGTGAGTCAAGTTAGTCAAGAGTTAAGAACTTGGGCGTCATTTTTAACGAGGTTTTTTCATGGAATGGCCATATAAGCCAAATACTTTATATGTAGTGCTCACCGTGACACTATGGCTATTTTACATCAATTAATATTCGCATAAGACTAGCGAAAGTTCTTCTTCTGCCGTATATCACATCTTATATTCCTGTTTTTGTTTCGGTGTATGCGCAGAAGTTTTTGGGCTTTTGATTTAAATCTTATTGAGACTTTCATACCCTAATCTACTTACATAAGATTGTCTGGGGTAAGTCTCCGAACTACTTGCAGTCGTGCATTGGCTTCCTGTCAACTAGTCGTACCTTTCAACTTTTATTTCCAAGTTCAAATTGTCTTAGCAATGAGCGGATATTTTTTATTCATGCCATAAAGTTGTGAAATGCTTTACCGGATACTGTCAAGGGAATGCGAAACCCCCACACTTTTAGGAGCCAACTAACAGAGCACCTCACTGATTAAATAAGATAAATAATCAAATTCATAGAGTATGTCTACTATCACTTCTTTTCGACCTTTTGTAATTTGTATTTGTTGCATTTTCTCTTCTTAATATACGAACTTTACAAATTCATTATTATTTTTATTTTTAATTCTGTTAATATGAATAATGTTTTTTTCTCTCTTTCATTTCCCTTAAAGTTTGATATTAATACATTAAGATGTACACTAAAGAATAATTTTGTATGTGCTATGCAAAATTACCAAATAAATAAATAAATAAATATGTAAATAAATATAAATTTTGTAAAACAGTCCTTTACTTATCTGTGGTAATATTGATATTGTTTACGACCGCTGGTCGTCACAAGCAATTTTTAACGTAATGGCAATACCTCCGCTCTACAAAGAAGTTCAAAACTCTTAAAAATTTGTTCGTTCCATTAAAATAGGTTTTCAACATTTTTCAGAACTAAAACATGTACTATAATTGCTTACAGAGGCTACAATACTTTTCCTTCTAGCTACTGCAATTTTAAACGTTTTACGAATTGAGAAGTGTTGATTCAAAAGAGACTACATCATAATCAAACTTTAGGAAAAGAGTAAAACAAATTTTCAAAGTTTCTTTATAGACCAAATCTAGTCCCTTCTGAACAGAATTACCAACGCTTACGTTAAAATCATTACGGATATAGCCCTTTTAGCCTGTTCTTATTTAGAGAAATCATAAAATGTTGTTGAATATAAAAAAGGATACGACCAAACAATTATTTTCTTTTACTATGACAAATATGCCTTTTTGAGCAGACACTCCTCAATTGTAATAAATTCTTTCGCATGCATATTTTCCATAGCGTTAATTGTTTATTTGTAGAAAATGCCAAACAAAACATTCGAATTTTCAAATCGTTAGACTAAAATACTCCTTTAAGTATTTATATATCTATCTATCGTAAATAAATATATAAATAACCGGGCATTCCTTGTGCTACCCTCTAGTTGCGCCAGTGAACTGAAAATACCGCGGAAAGTGAAGGTTTTTAGACTTTCGTACATCAAAAGATTAAAGCGAACCCTTTTTGAGAGACAAAGGGGTCTGCCTGGACTCTGGATGTCTTTCACTGCCGATTATCCCTCGAGCGGTTTAAGGCGGTTCTTAACCTTTTCTTTACGGCGGACCACATCAATTTTATAACTTCGAAGGCTGCCGACCCTCACACAGCATCAGCGGTATATTCATGGAAGGCGGATTAGGACAAAATATAGGGCCTCTACACTTGACCTGATATTGAATGGGGTGGTAGAGTATAATAAAATTATATAATTCTAAAATCGTTTTTTGTTTTTACATTTACAACATTTTACATCTTAAATTTGTCTATCCTAAAATATTTGTGCATCTATGTTGATCCGGCCGAGACTAAGAAAATACATATGCATATCTATGTTTGCAGATAGTACGTTCCGAAGATATATTTGAGATAGAATCTAGTATGTGAAATATAAAAGCGTGGGGGACGCGCACATGAGGGTTCCGTAGTCATTTTAAAATAAATACAGTGACGTCACACGAAAAAGTTTCACCAATTGAAAATTTTCTTTTTATTTATATTACTTTATACATGAAGCAACAAGGTGTATAGTAGGGTGCTTTTTTTTCGCGACTATTTTTTCTTCAGTCCCATCTCGAAATTTTGTGGCAAATACCTAAACAAAAATTCCCTGAAAATTGGAGCCCTAAATATTAATATTAAGTACTAGACCAAGGCGTATAAAGATTTCCCATATAAAATACACGTAAACTTTGATTATTTTTCTTCAAAACTCTACAGCTCAGAGGCACTTTATGGTATAATCTAGGTCAATGATAGGGTTTCTTCAGAATTTAATGCTCTACAAAAGTGTCAATTGCAGTGTCACCCTAACTCCCACCAGCGAGGTAGTACGGGTCACTAACCACAATTTTTCCTTGAAATTCGCGCTTTTTACCCCTATCTCGTAAACAACAAGAGGTACAGAAAAAGTGAATATGACAAACTTGTAGGAAATTCAGTTTCCTACAAAAAACTTCTGGAACACGAAATCGTTACCATCGATATTTCTTGAGATATTGGGCTTTGAAGTTGAGGTAGAATGGAATTTTCATGGATTATTGAGCTAAATTGTAGAAACACTGGATGGAATAGTCTGGCAGTTTCTGATTAATATTTAATTAATTAATCTAATAATAAAATTAATTCGAATCGATTGACACCTCATTCATCAAAAGCTCAGTAATTTAGGCACTACGGTGAAATATACGTAAATTCAAACATACATATGTACATTGTACACAGACTGCTAAAATCATAACCCTTCCTTTTGGCTTTGTCGTAGTCCGGTAAAAAGCGTTGCACTTCTCACATAGTGGGCTGAAATCACGAAAACGCGGAATTAAATACAGGTATCCCTCGAGATACACGCTACTTGAGTTGCACGATTTTCGAGTTACACGGAAAAAAATTGCGACGTTCCCTCAAGTTACACGCTATTTGAGTTATACAGTTTTATACCAATTTTCATAAAAAGGGAAAAATAATAAGGATTTATCATATGTATATTCGTCAATGTTAGCTATCTGCGGAATCCTGCTCTTGGAAAGTGGAATATACAGGTCACTAACAGTAGTACTAAATCTGAGTTTCCACTTACACGGTTTTGAGTTACACGGAACCAATTAATCGTGTAACTTGAGGGACACCTGTAATTGCCGCACTTCAATTGCGCAGTGATAAAACAAACAAACAAAAAACAGAAAAAATTTTTAAGTTTTTGAGGATGTCGCTTCCATTTTTGGGATTATCTTTTATTTATACGTTGAAGATAAAAATAACAAGATGCAAATCGTTTTATCCGTTTTTGAGAATGTAAACTTTATTTCTGAGGTTATTTTTTTTTATTGGGGTTGAAAGGCGGTAGTTTTTTTCTAAACTATAGCTAGTAAGAAGACGCATATTTAGTATATTTTAATACAGAGTGTTTCATAGCTAAGTATTCCAATACATATCGATCGATTCTATGAAATGTCCTGATGAACATTTGTGAGACAACTCCTTCTTATATCAACCTATCCCCAAAACCGCGATTGAAAATTTTAATTTCTTGAAAGTAAAAATTATCATAACTTTTTTCAAGGATACTGTGGGATAATAAGGAAGAGTGCGTTAGGCAAGTAGGCATTTTTCGCTTCCCAATAACACCTTACATACGATGATCCGTAAAAATACGGATATAATGGTATTTGCATGAAAATTAATGAAAATTGTGGGTAAGAATTTTACAAAAACAAAAAAAAAAAGTGTGATGTTGAAAGTGACCCCCATTTTGACAAATGCAAGCTCTCGCTTTTCGCCTTAAGGACCTGAGGATTGAATTCCCCAAATTAGCAAAAATTCAATCATTTGAGGAGAATTTTTTAAGCATAACAGGATAAATGTAAAATTCTTACCCAGAATTTTCATTAATTTCAAGTGTAAGCACCACTATCTACGTCAATTATCAACAGATCATCGTACATTGGGAAGTGAAAAATGCATAATTTGTAACACGTTATTCTTTATTATTTTGCAATATTCTTGAAAAAAAGTAATAACGATTTATGTGAGTGCACCTTCATTCCAAAACATAAAATTCTCAATTGCAATTCTTGGAATGAAGAGTTGATCTAAGTTGATCATAAATGTTCATCAGAATAGTTCATAGATCGATCGCATCTTCCACTGAGATCTAACATGTTATTTATATTTATTGGAAGTTTTCATATCTATTTTTCGATGAGCTTGTAGGCATAGATACTCAGAGAAGAGTTTATCTTGAATTTATTTGTCTCACAATCCCACCCATGTCCGAAAAAAAAGAAAAATAATAATAAGTGTTTCGTTGGCCCCCCTGGCACACCAAAGATCCAAATTTCCGTTAGATAATGAATATTTCCTAGCGTAATCAATAAAGCCTATCACAATTGATAGTAAGACCGTTTGCCTTCTTCCCTGCCGTTTTTCTAAGAAGAAAATTCGCAAAAATTCTAGCTCCTTGGGGACAACAAAAGGAGACGCAGGCACAGGCATAAGATGCTGGCGCACATATTAACAACATGGGAGCGTCTTAAAGGTCGCCACATCCATAAAAATATCTTTTTTCCCTGGCAAAAATTACCTATCCAAGCGCTCTTATACCCAGTGTCTAATTTCATGCCGGAGGACTAATATGTTTTTGCTGGGCGCTCCTCTGTTCTGGCTGTATCTAGCGGCCCCCCGTTCCCCCCCTCCTACCGTCCCTCCTTCAACCGTTGCGTCCCTGAGCAACCCCTGCACTCTTGGTTATACAGGACACAGAGGGAGGGCCGAATCGCTCCCTTTTTTTTTCCCATCTTTCATTTCCACATATACCCGAAAAACTCTCACCGCAAAGGGCTGTCAACCTTCCTCAGGCATTTGACGTTTCTTTCCTTTTACCCGACTCATCTCGGCACCGACACTGTGACTACCCCCACCCTCTTAGGTTTCCTTCTCATACCCTTCCGACCTCCACAGGAAAGTCCGTTCATTCATTTCCAAAAACCCACACAGTCCATTGGTCTCGTCGAAGGAATATAGGGTGGTGTTGAGGTTGTGGAGCGGGCTTGGGGGGAGAGGGAGAAAAAAAACGTTGAAACTTGTTCGTACCGGGAGGGGTGGCTTTATCTGGAAAAGTCGGGACCGGTCCATACGGTAGGTGTAGGTCTTCGTTATGTGGGGCTTACATTAAGCCTCCACCCCCGCGGCGCAATGGTGGGTCTCTCTGTGGATCTTCTCTGGCATCGCCCGACCCGTTCCCGCCTTTCCTCCCTCCCCCCTACAATCAAACGGGTGCAACCACTCAACTGATTCCACAGGGCCAAAGAATGAGGAAAGCAAGTTTTAGGGGTCTGCAGCATGCCCTAATCTTGTCCTTGCTCCTCTGGCTCGCTCCCTAGAATCCGGGCGCTTTTCCCAAACACTCCTGGTTTTCATGGCTGCCTCGAGAAGCTGGAGAGATATCCCTACGTACATAATTTTTTCGTGTATTTATAGCATGGGCTGTGTATAGCGCTCCGCAAGGCTTTAGGACGCTAGATTTAAGAGATGGAACACCCACAGGGATGTATACCCTTCGTACATACCTATAAATTCGGTGAGGCCGGATCCCAAGTACAAGGAGGCAAAAATTTTCCTTGCCTTCGTATCTTTTTTTTTCATCTTCTTCTTCTTCTTCTGCTTTATTTTATTTTTTTGTTGTTTTCGTCTAGTGGAACTTCGCATCCTGGGCACAGGGAAAAAAAAAAAAAAAGTAAAAAATAAAAGAAAATTTCTTGGACTCCCGTCTAACCCTCGGGAGAATGGTCGTCATTTGGCTCCAAAAACTTCAAGGTACTGAATGGAATTATAGAAAAGGGGGTCCGGGGCTTCGGACTAAGAAATGGGTCACTGACTACGACGCCACGGCACAGCAGCGGTGGTGCAGCGCACCGGTCCTGCAAATTAATAATAAACCGAGAGGGCTGCTATCATTCACCCGGCTACCACCGCCTCGCCGGGGGCAGACATGTGTCTCCGGGCAGAGGGTTTGTTTTTTAATTATCCCCAGAGCCGTCACCCCAATCCATGCGGCCACCCCGAACTTCGGACTCCGGAGGAGGGTTTTGGTTCGAAAAATATAAAAAAAAAAAAAAAAAAAAAAAAAAAACGGGCCAGCATTTTCTTCTTCTCCCTCGGGTGGGTACTTACGCGCGTTTTTTTCGGGGACGCCCTTCGGGCGCTTTGGGCTTGGTATAAGGTACAAAAGTACAGTGGGTGGCCATTGCCACAGGCAGAGGAGTTTCAAATTTTTTGGTCGGGGGCGCAAAATATCGACTTCGTGCGTCTTTTTTTCTTTAAGAACACAAAAAAAAAAAAAAAAACGAAAAACTCCGCAGAAGGAAACACCTCTGCTCGGGTCGCAGCCACGCGCCATTTTTCTCCGAAATACTCTAAAGGTGAAAGCTTCAAGTAACGCTCTCGGCCTCTAAAGAGATCAAATTTCAATTAACTATGACTATGTCAGTTCGAAAACAGTAAGTAGATATTAAGCACATTTTCTAAACAATTCTTTCGTGAACTGTAAGTATCAAAAATATCATAGAAATTATCTAGCAGAGACGTTGACTCACTTCATTTGATGAAACATTCCCTTCAGATTTTGAAAATTATAGACAATTTCATTTATTTATTAATCTGGGGATTTTCTAATTTCAGTTTCTTACTTTAAGGAAAAAAGTAATTCTTGATAAATAATAGAAAATAATATAATACTAAATAACAGAAAATAATAAAATGCTACGTATACATGAGGGATCGAATCTAGATTGAGTTTCAAACTGGATCGAGTGGATCTCACTTTCTAGCCAGCTAATTGAGATCCACTCGAGTCGAAATGACAGATGACAAATCTCGAGTCGAAATGACAAATTTCGAGTCGAAATGACAGCTGCAAATGCGGATCAAATAGTCGATTTGACAATTTAGAGATTTTTGACGAATAAATATTTCATCTTCATCAGTCTATTTGTTCTTAATTCCGTCCGAGCTATTAATTGTCTTTGAAATAAATAAATAAAACTTCCACAAGCATTTCCTATTTATTTTACTTGATGTCTCCCCAATTTTTTGTATTATATTTCACCATTTCTGATGTCACTTCAGTCCGCATTTGGATTCACTTTTCGATTCGCTCTTTCAATCCCAAGTAGTCATATACGCGGATCGAAAACTAATCCAATCTCTATTCGATCTATCATCATGCGTAGTGAATTATTAAAGTTAATAATATTATATTTATATTTATATGTAGTTATATTTTTGCTTATCTATGGCTGCGGTTAAAAAGTCATTTTTAAGCAAATCTTCCTATTTTGTGTCCAAATATTCAGTTTTACTCAAAAACAGATCAGCAAAACAGTTTGGCGTTTAAAAATTCGGTTTTCTAAACCAGTTCCTTACAGCGTTTGCAGTTAGTAAAAAAGGATCTACGAACTACTGCCATTTTTGATTGGCTGTCAAAGTTGAAAAAGTTTAAAACTGAATTTATGTCGTTTGATTTCGATGAGTATGTTTCTTAGTAAATTTCCAATTGTTTTCAGGCTAATTATAAATAAGTTCAGACTTTTTTTTTATATTTAGCAACAATTAAAAAAAGGCAATCTCACATTACAAATAACAGGTTGACAGAATTATAAAAAACAAAATTTTCAATTTGAAAAATTTTGAAGTTTATCATTGTAATTTCTTTTGCAGTAATATTGTATAGCATTAAATTTTATGAAATTGCTAAAATTCGGTAAAAATGTGACTCTAGGGGTTTTCGGGTTCGCTGATTATGAATACGGGATCAGATTTGATAAATTTACATATCCCTACACCCCATTCTCTTTTATCTCGGGGAGGGGGTAGTAGGTGGTAGGGTGAATGCATCTATCAAATCTGATACCAGATTCGTGATCAGCAACCCTAAAAACGCCCTGGATCTTGTTTATGACAATAAATTATTGATTTTCCTCCAAAGTCGATATATCGGTTTTCCGGTCCTCTGAAGGTTAAAATTCATTGTGTAGGTAATCCTCTTAGTTTTGGTTTTGACAATTCTTAGAAGTGATTTGAAGAACTCTTCAGGAAATTTTCTAACGCCTTAACAGATTCATTTCATACGCCACTTTTTGGCTAGTAATGGTCTTTAGGAATTCTTAAGACGTTATTTTTTGAAAGTATTATCTTAGTTGAGGGCCTTTTTAGTTCTTATATATCTCTTTTAGGGCTTTATAAGAAAAATATTGTTTGTTGGGGTGCCTTTTTATGTCTAGATAAAGTAGTTATATCAAAAAGTTTAACTCTATTTTCATAGGGAGGGAGGCAAATCGTCGTTGCGCGTGCAATACCGCGAAAGAGCAGTTTGTAAATACCGCGTATCTGCGTTTTCACGATTTTACAGGAGGAAGAAAAAACTTAATATTTTAGCCATTTAACTATATTTTATGGACTGAACTCTAAGGCTACTTCTTTGCGACCTATTTTATAGGAAAATAACGTTAGCTTACTAATTACTTGCTTAGATTCCATATAAAATCACTTTAATAACTTGCTTAGATTCTGTTTAAAGTCACTTACGCGGTTTTGTTACAACAAATTACAGAAAAAGTAGTTTAGAATTAGCAGATATGCGGGTTTGAAATGAATTTTAATATAGAATTGAATTTTTTTATGTCAAAAATGAGGTTTTTTATAGGCTAATTTAAATTCTGTGAAATCTATAAGGAGCGAAACTATGTTAAGAATGCGTAGGCGCAATATTTCAATTTTGCGCCTTTTGCTGTTACGCGGTATTTACAAACTGCTCTTTCGCGGTATTGCACGCGCAACGACGAAATGCTATCACTCTAAGGTGGGTGGGTCTTTAAGAATTCTTAAGACGTTATTTTTTGAAAGTATTATCTTAGTTGAGGGCCTTTTTAGTTCTTATATATCTCTTTTAGGGCTTTATAAGAAAAATATTGTTTGTTGGGGTGCCTTTTTAGGTCTAGATAATCTGGATCTTGTTTATGACAATAAATTATTGATTTTCCTCCAAAGTCGATATATCGGTTTTCCGGTCCTCTAAAGGTTAAAGTTCATTGTGTAGGTAATCCTCTTAGTTTTGGTTTTGACAATTCTTAGAAGTGATTTGAAGAACTCTTCAGGAAATTTTCTAACGCCTTAACAGATTCATTTCATACGCCACTTTTTGGCTAGTAATGGTCTTTAGGAATTCTTAAGACGTTATTTTTTGAAAGATAATACTTAGTTGAGGGCCTTTTTAGTTCTTATATATCTCTTTTACGGCTTTATAAGAAAAATATTGTTTGTTGGGGTGCCTTTTTATGTCTAGATAAAGTGGTTATATCAAAAAGTTTAACCCTATTTTCATAGGGAGGGAGGCAAATGCTATCACTCTAAGGTGGGTGGGACAAAGACAGTCGTAAAAACCATTTCTGAATAGCTTCTGTACGTGAAATATGAAACTAGTGGTGTGGTGACCAAACACAGACGCATATTCGAGTATAAGACGAACCAAAGCACAAAAGAAGGTTTTTAAAACATTCAGGTCGTGGAGCTCCCTAAGCTATCGCCTGACACAGAATTAAAAAAGATTCACTTTTACAGAAACTTTTACAATGCTAGTAAATGTAAATCTTGGTATGGAAAACGGACTTGAAAAGGGTGAAAAAGACGTGGAACCTTTTGCAAAAGCTGTAGCACTAAAATGAAAAAAAAACACCTTTCGGATTTGAATTTCGATCCAATTAAGGTGTCATCATGGTATACTTTTACTGCTAACATAAAAAAATGTACTTTATATATTGCATATAGATCTTTTATAATACGACTTCTCAAAAATGTAATTGGTAAACTGTAGCACTTTTGTCCTCCTCTTTTATCAAATGATTATTTTGGAACATTTTCAAGTAAATTAAATTCCGTTCGTAATTATCGTTAAGCATTAAGTTTAACACTAAAACTACAGACAAGTAAGCTTCTAAATTTGATAATTGTTGGCACCTTTAAAGTGATATGCTTTCACATTTAAATTAGTAATTATTAATAGAAAATGGTTTTAGATATATTGTAATTTTTGGTATAAATCTTAAAAGATATCTTCGAAATTGGTATTAATTCAAGGAAGGAATTGTGTACCAGTCAATTTGACTTGTCTTAATAGTTCTAGTGTTAAAATATTTAAAAGCATATTTTCCATCTTAAGGCAAAGGTTTTGGGTAGTTAATAACTCCTAGATTTTATCCCGTCAATCATTTTAAATGCCGACAGTGCCTTATTTTTTTTATGGACTGGGACTAAAATGTCTCCAAATTTCCTGTAGCTTGTTCTCCATTCGCTTGCAATCGCTCTGTAAAGTCTGCGTGATATCTGAATTCTTGACCGTACCACATTTAGGCTATCTTCTTATTAATCTTATTCTTATATTGTTAAGATCATGCACTATGCAGTAATTTTATCGAATTAGTATCAGGCAAGGTCAATATGTAATCGTTTCAAAAATCGTGACCCTTTTCATAAATACATGATTGTGTTAAATTAACTATCATCAAGATGATGTATGTACATAGCATTATGATCAATAATATAAGATTAAGATTTATTTGCATTTTGTAGAAGTCAGTGCTTTTTTACCTCAGTGCCAATTTTTTGAAATGACATGTTCAAATGCCAATATAAATGTCTAAAGGCATAAATGCATGCACAGTCTCATGCCAAATTGTTTTTTGTAATAGAAATACGTACGAAGTGTAATTGAAATGGAAAGCTATATTGAACAAAAATTGGGAACAGCTTTCTAGAAAATATAAATTTGCCCATTTTCCTTTAAAAAAAAACCCTTACATTTTAACAATTTTAACCTACCTAGGACAAAATGGAGGGGATTTGACCCAACATCATTCAATCTGCCATAATTTTAAAGGACGTAGGATATTTCAGGTAATAAGGTCGTCTTATTATAACTCAAATCCTTGTCTAAGAGCCCCAAAAAGGAACTTCGTATCTTGCTCATTTTATTTTAAGTAGGCGATAGAAGAGCACGTGGAGTCATATTGACCCCTGTCGTTGCTACTAATTTCCTACTTTTTGTTTCAAGTAAAAAATGTCTGCAAGTATAAAACACTGTTAAGAATTTTTGCGACGATTCTTATTAGACTAAAAATCTTCTAAATTCACATTATGAAGCAAATAATTTGATTTTAAGTGATAAGAACTGTGACAGATTTACAATAATTTGTGTAAAATAATTCATTTATTAGGGTTCCGTACATCCAAAGGGGGGAAAAAAAACTCGCGTGTCAGTCCCATTTTCTCAGAGTTCATGCGACGTAGAAATTTGAAATTTGGAGTAGTAATATTATACATTTACATATCCACATATTTTACATAACTTAACACTTTAAAATGTTCATGTAAGAATTAAAGAGGGGGCAAATTAGATACACGAACATTTTTTTTAAATTTTGTGTATCATCCGGGGTATCATTTAAAAAGGCTTGTTCTGTGGAATGCGAATATATTTGTTTAAATAGTACATTTTAAAAAATATTCTGGAAAATATGGAAAATGGAGCATTCCACCCTTATTTTCAAAAGTACTGGAACTAACATTTTAAACAAGTCAGGGACTATAACGTCTTACTTGAAGTTTACAGGAAAATTACAAGTCCTAGGTCTTATGGTCGTGTTAAAAGTATCTCCTGTTATTCTGAAAAGAAAATTTACCTAGGGAAGAAGAAATCGTAGTTAGTTAGAAAACTTGTTATAAGAAATGTTAAAAGCAATCAAATTACAGTATAGGATTAAGACTAAAGAAACATTTTTGTAAAAACCCGATTTCAACATAAATATCAGCCAGATAGTTAAATTATACTTTATATGCATAGATTATATCTCAAGCTTGCTTCATTCTAGCATCGTCTTGACATTTTGCAAAGCTCTTTTATTTTCTAATAAATCTTTAAAAACGGTCAATAATTTTTTTTTTCACTTTTTAATAAAATTTTCACGAGAAAGTGATGTGATGATTTTCGTTTTCGGATTCTTAATCTACCGAAAAAATTGCATAAAAATGATATGTCACATTACCCACATTTTTCACTTCTTTGCTTTACAAAATTGATTGACAGAAAAAAAGCTGAAAGACTTTTACTGACTTGTGAAATCTTGCTCAAAAAACTAAAAAGGAAGTCATTTTTAGACCGAATGGCAAGCAATGAAAAATGAATCTATTTTGACAATTTTAAACGCAAACAAGAAAAAGTGGCGAACCATTCCCATCAACGTCAACAACGACACCAAAACGAAACATTCATACTACAAAAGTTATTCTGTATATTTGGTGCGATCAGAGGGGCATATTTATATATTTTATGAGCTGATAAAATCTCGTGAAGCTATTACAATCAATCGTTTTAAATAACATTTAATCCCATTAAACCCAGCATTAAGTTAAACCGTCCTTATAACACCAAAAAATACGAAAAGGTGTTTTTTTGCACGACAACGCTCGACCACATGGTGCGAAATCGGTGTAGGAAACAATTACATTGGAAGGGCTTGGCAGAACTCACCAGGCATTGCTCCTTAAGTGGTAAGCTTGCTAAACACTCGCTCAACAAATTGTTTCTTTACAGCAACTCTTGCAATTAAAATAAGCAAACTCGTATATTTATACAATTTGATGGATACAAAAATCGGTATTAGGTCATTACTAGACCACTTATTTTTTCTTTAATTTTATCTTTTTATCCGACTACGACAAAACCAAAAGTAAGGGCTATGAATCTCACAGGCAATACATGTATGTATGTGAGATAGTTTGTTACCTTTTACAGCATAAACTACTGTACCAATTTCAACAAGTGAGGAATCGTTGGATTTGTCTTGATTCAGAATTTGTCCTAGACTATATGATGTCGCAGCAAATTCAATATGGCGAAGGTTAGACGTCTTAATCTGAAAATGTGGGTCCAAAAACGTCATATAAAGACAGCAAAGTGGTAAAAGCAGAAATAAAATAACCATAACCAATACCAATTTGTTGAAATATCCCACAAGCAATAACAAACACGATGAAAAATATTTAGAACTACTTACCAATCTTCAGCTACGAGCTGAAATTTGTAAAATTCGCAGCAGTAATGAAAGATCTTTTTAAATTTCTAATTTTGTTTATTGACCTCTTTTGATTATAATTTAATTTCACTTTACCCTTAGAACTAGCCTAGGTCTAGCTACCTCGAACTAATTTAAAATCTCATAAAATGTGCCCTGAATTCTTATATTGTTGTCTCTTTTCATGTACAAATTCAAATATATATATAAACAAAACGTAGAATATTCAAAAGAATGTAACAAAAATAAATGTAAAAATAAAAAATAAAATCTATAAATGTGCTTCTTTTTTTTTATTTTTAGTAACAATCATCGCCTCGAATCACACCATTATCGGTTTTTTTTTTTAAAAAAAAATTCATCGAACCGTCGAACATTACGCGCTATACACATTAGGAAGTTACAATATAAAGACTCTTTGGCTTTTTATTCTTCAGTTGTTTTGACGGGGGCGGGGTAGTTCCGCACCCTATCATTGTTCTTATGACTAGCCTACTAGCGGTACTCTCCAAAGTTAGTATCTCGTTCAGAAGGAATTAACTAACCCTATACAAGTTTTTTTTAACGTTAAATTTTGTTTGAATTTATCACCCTGTGTTGTAGTTTTTCTTAACGTATGTAACGAATAAATAAGTTCTCTCTCTGCCTAAGTAATAATTTACTAAATTATGCGAAGTATCTCTGCTCAAGCTGATTGCACATGCAGCGCCGTGCATGGCGTTTAATAATAATAAAAAAATAATAATAATGTATAAAATAAAATAATAAGATTTAGGAACACCCTGTGTAGCTTGAAATGAGCGACATCTACTGCTGCTGCAGCAGAAGCTGCTCAACCTGGTCGGCAGTCCTCAGGAGGAAGGCGGCGCTCTCTCGGTACGCGGTGATTACTTGCCTGGCTGCGGTTATCTCATTAGCGCTCAATTTATGTGTCACAATTGGTGGCCGCGATGTGGGACTAGATCCGGCCGCGGGGAGCCCCTGTGACGGCTGTTGGGAATGCTGTTTCATGGAGAGATCGGTTGGAGTTGCTGCAGAATGAGAAAATTTTCGGGATTTATAATATGAAGCAGCTAACTCTAGGGATAAGGATAAGCGTTGAAGTTTTCTTCGGCGGGGGGGTGTAGATAGGGTTGTAGGGATTATAAGAGAAAAGAAAAGTTCACTCACCGAGACTTGTTGAAGTGTTCGGGAAGAATGGGGGGTATGTCTGAGGCCGCGAGGTGTACGGCGAAGTTGTCGACGAGGGGGACGCAAAGTCGGCGGGCCGGTAAAGGGGGCTTGACACTTGACTGTTTGTTGTTATATTCGATGCAACAGACAATTGTGGCTTCACTTCACCCCCGGCGGCCGCCCCGCTCGTACTCAGGCCCAAAGGTGAGCTCCTTGCCGTGCTGACAGTCTGTGCCGTCGTCGAGGGGGTGGTTGTATCTGACTCGGCGGTACTGTTGCCGGTCGTGTTCGGTGTCGTACGGAAGTTCGGATACGGTGCAGATGGCGCTATAGTCTCGATCGGGTTCGCTGCCCCTGATGAGATTGGCATCGCCTGACTAATCGGGTCCAGTCCGACACGCATCCGTTTCGCGTTCATGCTCTCGTTCTCGCAGGCGATCGCCAAGATTTGCTCGGCCTGCACGGAAGTTAAGTGTGCCGGTGTCGGCCGGGACTGTAAATCAAGTCAGATGCAAATTGCCGTTAAGCGGGATTGCTAAAGGGGTCGTTTACAAAAAAAAAAAAAAAAAAAAAAAAAAAAAAGGGGAAAATATACTTACGGTGTTATCCCATCCCTCCCTGGCTTTCTTGTTCCGTCGACAGGATTTCAAGTACGTCCGGATGCGCTTACGCGACCTTTCGCAAAACTCTGGGAATTGCCGGGCACACGAGTCGATTATCGCCTGGATTTTCTCCTTTGGCTGCTTTGAAATGGGAATCATCCTGTCCAGGTTCTCGTCAACGAACAGTCTCACGAACATCTGAGGAATGCGAAATTTTTTTTTTATTCTCTCTGGTTAGATAAGGAAACTGAGGGAGGCTTAAGGTTTTTGGATTGGACGAGAGAAAACCTCAGAAATTTCTAAAAAGAGCCTTACATTGAACGCCTTAAGCCTTTCTGGGTCTTGAGCGTTTTGATCCAGCTTATCGTCCGAGTCGTCCTCGGATCCGTCGTCTTCGTCCTTTTGCCCGGAAGAATTTGTCTCATCCTGATTTTCAATGGGTGACGATTGTTCAGGCCGATGGACGGGCGAAGTTTGCTTTGTGTTTAGGGCAAGCGCGTTTTGATATTGCGCCCAGAGGCCACCCACAACCCCTAGATCTGGAGCATCCGTTCCGTTTCTTACTGCATTTGAATTTTGATAGTTCCAAGCGAGCAGCATTAATTTGAGCTTGTCGGCGTCCTTCATTAGACCTGCGTACGAATCATCCCCGGCTTGGTCGGGTATTGCCTCTGATCCTGTTGTCGGAAGAGTTTCCTGGAAGCAAAATAAAAAAATAAATTAAATTTTCAATACGCTTCTATTTAAATTTTTAATGCAACCTTATTGTTAAATGTTTTATTTAAAAAATCTAGCCAAGTCTCGCAACTATTTAACTCTTAAAAAGTTATGATATATCATGTAGAGTCAATTCTAATCCTTCTACGAACTCTAACACTTTCATTGTAAGATCACTCCAAGTATCTACCATACACCTAAATTTTTCACGATCTTATGTTATGTGAAGTCCACTATATCAATATACACAATATTCACAACTTATATAGATAATAGTACCAATCTGTTCATATATTACGCAATAGATAGTTCTATAATAAATATGAACATCGAAATGTAAACGATAGCATAGTGCATTATAGTGCCGCGTAATGTTCAAGTCATAACATTTTTTTAACTAAGCTGCAAAGACTTGGAGTGATCTAAAAATGAAAGTGTTAGAATACGTAAAAGGATTAGACTTGACTACATGAGATATCATAACCTTTTAAGAGTGTAAGAGTTGCGAGACTTGGTTACAATTATTAAATTAAATTTTTTAATGGGGTTTACAGTTTTTTTGTAGGATAAAATGGAGTTATTTTATTGTTTTCTTCCAATAAAAAAAGTCATCCCTATAAAATCTATATAAAAAAATATATATACCCCCTATGGTGAGGATAATAAGTAATAAAGGATATGTATTTGAATAGATTCTTCCCATTGTTGCTTATACACAATACACTATATACACTACTTTCTATTCGATTCTATTCATTCTAGAACTATACGAGACCTTTTATACTTTTTATACCTTTTTATAGCATCTGCACCCCGCACTGTGATGTGTTGGGAGGGGAAAAATCACAGATTTTTTTGTTTTCTCGTTAGTTGTATGCTAAACCAAAATTCAGCTTTCTAGGACTACGGAAAGTACTCTGTAGGTTTTTATTGTCCTCAGTCAGTGAGTGACGAGACGATAAAAAAGAATTTTGCATATTAATAAAATCTAGAGCAGGAGGGCTATAAAAATAAAATTTGGTACATTCCATAAGCTTGGTGACTGTATTCTATTCTGAAAATTCTATATCCTGAGATCTAAAGTAGTATTCAGACCGAAGTTATGAGGGTTCAAAAATCAAATCGCTTCGAGAAAACTTTCGGTCGCACCTTTTTTGGAGCTTGACTTGACGGCGACTTTTAAACTTCTCTATCTTAAAGA
Source organism: Dysmachus trigonus (assembly GCA_949715965.1). NCBI lineage: Eukaryota > Metazoa > Arthropoda > Insecta > Diptera > Asilidae > Dysmachus > Dysmachus trigonus. The sequence continues at coordinate 68,136,597 of OX454321.1, read as the reverse complement.
AAAAGATCTTAATCCTGATTAAGAGCATTTATAAACATTAAACTGATAAATATTCAGAAAAACCTCTGGTAGACCAATATCCTAAAGCAATCATTTAAAGCATAAATGTGCGCTTGTTTGCTTGTTACATTTCTGGCTAGAATGTGTTTGGTAGTTTTTTTGAGTTGTTTTTTCAATTTTTTTGTTTCTTATAATTATTTTTATACTTTTTTACTTTTCATACTTTAAGAAATTAGTTAAATGTATTTTAGGGATATTCCGAATACAATTTCCTGTTACTTTAGGTAATTTAAATAAGTTATAGAACATTCTAAATATAAAAATTCGATTTTAATCACAGCTTTCGGCTAGTTTAAGTTATTATGTTTTCTCAATTTGTTTATGATGCAAGTTCAATAGAGGAAATAAAAGTAAAAGAATTAAGTACAGTAAAAGATAACGCAAAAAATGTAACGAAAAATGCGACAAAAGTAACTATAATTGAAATGAAACCACTGTATAAATTAGAAGTTATAAAATATACTGTAACAAAAAAAAAATAAATAAATAAAGAAATAATAAAAAAAATTAATTCTTATGTGTGTATTACGATTAACAAATTTCATATTTCAACACGATTTTTCAAATTTCTTAAGCTTCTCTTAGAATTAAACTTCGAAATTTATTCAAAAAAGTTATAAACACATCGGTTTTCTTTTAGTTTGGAATAAATTATTGAAAAAATTAACACTAGAACTACCAAGAGCCGTCAAATTGACGGGTATTCAATTCCTTGCATGAATTACTTATATTTTTCAAAGTCATCTTTAAAGATTTATGCAAAAGCTTATTATGGTTCAAAATTAGAACATATTTAAAAAATATTACCTTTCATAATTACTAATTCAAAATTGAAGACAAATTACATAAATAATAGAAAATTGCTAAAATTATAAGCTTGCACTCCGGTAGTTCTAGTGTTAAGGGATATGTTGTGAATATTTTGACAACATTTCGTGCCAATTGATTCAAAAGTTATCTTTTCATCTTGTCATGCAGTATCAAAAGAACTTTCGAGAAAAACGCGTTTAACGATTCGATTTCCCGTTTAAATCTTCAAATCAAATCTTGTGGGTCAAGTGCAATTTCGAAATTTTTTTTAGACATAATATGATTGAGTAACAAAAAATATCAATTTTTCGGCCAAAAGAACCGGGTCTAGTGACTCGAATTAATTAAGGCCATTTTTAAATTCTACCACACTAGCATTCCGCACTATTTTCTTTCCGAAACAGTCCGAACAGTGCGTAGATATTTCGAAATCAAATTTATGAAATGTTAAAAAATTAAGTGTTGTGTTGATTAGTAACACTGATTTTTTAGAAAGACTTGACTAAACTTTATAGCAGCAATCACACCACCAAATTAACAATCATGATATTGCCACGACAAAACTTTCCGAACAAAGTGAAATGCGAATCAATTCGAACGGACTAAAAGCATGGAAAAAAGTGAGATATTTGTAAATGTATACCACTTTTTGAAAAGATGTTATATTAAAACTTTCTTTCACATTACAGATTTTACTAAAGAAGTCTTACTACTCTCAATGGCTCAATATTTCGAGCAAATGTAGTTCGAAGAGTTAGTAAAAAAAATTCGAAAGCGGTCTAAGTATTCGCTTTCTAATATTACCAGTGCAATCTATTCTGCTGCTATCAATACTGCTTGTTTAATTTCAGCCAAGCAACTGTTTCAAAATAATTAAGCGTGTGCGCATATTTATTTTCTTAAGTTGATAAGGGTAAAGGTTAGGATTAAAGACAATTCAAAAAACAATTCAACTACCAAAAACCCTCTCGGCCCGTTCCAAAAACGCAAAAATCCCAACTCCTCGAATTGAAACCTTTTTCAAAATATTGTTTATCCAAATATCCTCCGCGCCCAAACACGCGGGGATCTACTAGGAAAACTAATAAGGGCAATAAGACAAAGGCGCAAAAAGTCGATAGCCCTCATACCGTGTCCGGACACGTTCTGATTAATTCCCCGCACCGCGACACCAACGCGGTTTGGGGGCTCGGTCTGTGGGGCTGGGCCGTTCGCTCGTTCGCTCGTTCGTTCTGTTGGAGCGCCAGTGGCCCTCGTACCCATTACTCAAGAGTATTTATTTCTTCATTCATGAGCACACATCCCTTAAAGTCGCCCTGTCAAATGACTTACCCATATCAAACACAGCTCAAGACAACCTTGTGACGGTGGTGCTGCTGCTTCTTCTGCTATTTATTTTATTTTATTTTACTTTTTTTTATTTTATCCTATGCCGCTTCTTCTTCTGCTCCTTTTCGCCAGAAAATGGTTCTTAGACCGGCATTGGCCTCGAGCTTCTCAGACTTTTCATGCCAGCGAGCAAGGAGCACAAAACTTTTGCAAGACGATGCCGACGACGACGACGACGACGACGACATCGAAGTCGAAGTTGAAGTCGACATAGACGACGACGGTGAAGAAGAAGACGAAGACGTTGAAGGCGACGAGGACGACGTATCGTCCCCAATGTAGCTGGAGCCATACACATGCATCACATAGCCCCAGTGTGCTGCCTTTTTATCATCTTCTGGCCCTCTTAAGAGAAGGACTTAAGCCCTAACTCCCACCCGGCAAAATCCCTGTCCCTCCCCTCCCCCACCCAATCCGGGACAAGCCCGGCGAAGATAGGTATGGAAGGTACGGGACGGGCAGGATTCGCCACTGGATGGAGCTAAATGATAGTCGGAGATCTATATGTAGGTAAGGCAGTCTCGGGGTAGGTCTAAACCGAACACCCCCCCAAAGTTGGGCAACACCAAAGAGAAGGAGACCTTTGTCAATTGATTTACACACACTGCCAAGACATTTGAGGTTAGAATTGAGTTCTTGAAGGCAGGGGGCCAGGGCTAACAAGTTTGTACATAAGACCATATCCTGGGCTGGGGTCACTGTGGGCGCTGCTGCTGCTGCTGTTGCTGCTTGGTGCACACACGCGCTCAAAATCCAAACAGATGATGGGGCCCCATAAACCCGGGCTTATCGCACCAGGGCTATACAATGCCCGCCGGGTCCCGTATCTGAAATTTAAAGAGCGATATGGTAAGGGTGGGTGGTGATGGTAAGGGGCTGGGCATAGGGATTATCTTGCGGTTTAAAGTGCAGCCCCCGGTGTCTGATTTATTATCATCGGCGGGCCCAGGCAGCCTATCATCATTGACATCTCCCTAGAAATCAATTGCCATCAACAAATTGTTAAACGGGTGGCTTTTCAGGTCGGACACGACTGCCGGCTCCGGGATTGGGACAAATAAATAAAAATTACCAACCACTCCCGAATCCCGTGTCGTGCCGGGCCCTCATTATATCCGCCCGCGAGGCCCGGATATTTACGGCCTACTTATATTAATTATGCGCGGTCGCTAGGTGTGTGGGAGCTTTCCACCCTCCCTATTCCAGCAATGACGAAGGTGTCCACTGGACTTCTCCCGGTGCTGTTTTTTTGTAATTTCGTATTTTTTCATGGGGTTTTATTTTGTTCTTTTAAAGTTCGTGCACTCATAAAGAGCGGGTTGGTGGCAGCAGTGGGGTGTAACGACACAACCATGGCCGATGTGCACTTGTCCTATATTACGATGGGGGGGCCAGGACCCTCTACGCCCACTCAAAACGACAAAAAGTGTTCAACATGCATCCGTTGGCATGGTACGCTAGCATAATGCACCCTATACACATACCGACACACACACACATATATATCATGCCCATCTAGATCAGTGTTCAAGGGATACTGAGGTCACCACCGCCACCGAAGGGAGCACATGAATTTCAACGAAATTTCGGTCATCAAAAATTACGAAATGAAATATCTCGCAACGTTCACACAAATATAAAAGGATCATAAACTGGCGGCCGTGTGGGTGGTTGGAGGGAGCCACATGAGGCTCCGCGGGGGCCACATGAGGCGCACGGAATGGTTCTGGTTCTGTGGTGGCTGTTGCTGTTCCTGCTGGAACTGTGTCCTGGACTGTAGCCGGGCAGTCCCGGCAATCCGGCAGCAGCTCTGCACCCTAGCTCTTTTGTATTTGGGGCGACATTTTATTGTTTTAACTTTAATTTCTGGACAGCATTAAGCCATCATTTGCGAGATTTGCTCAAATTTTGATTGAATTTAACGAAGGTGGGATAACGTGTGAAATATAAGTTATGACATAGAACTAATTCATGTCAGTAAGTTCTGAATTTATTATAATTACAAAAATATGGTACAATTTAATGACGAAGCAATTTTAAAGATATTTAAATTGTTTAACTTTTTTTTCACATGTTCAAAATTCCTAATAAGTATATTCATTATTTTTCATCAACGTAATAACTTAGGAAAAATATCATGCAAGAATAAAAACTCCACATTTTTTGTACAAAACTTATACACAAATAAATTTTACAAAGTATTTATTTAAGGTAAATAACATTTTTATTTTCCAATTTTCTTTAAAATACAAAAAAAGATGCTGCAGATGCTCTCTACTTTTAAATTTTTATGATCTTTTATTGATACAATTTTTAAAATTCTTCACAGTTCGACGAAAATATGTTAGTTCATCTGATTTTTATTTATTTATTTGTTATTTTAGGGTTCCGTACCTCAAAGGGAAATAAAAAGCCATTTTTCTCAGATACTGATGTAGAAAGTTGAAATCCAGTAAAAAATGCATCCCATTTCGAAGAATTTTAGAAACCTCTATCGTTTCTTTAATTCATTATTCCTCAAATTTAAATTTTTTTTTATTTCCATCGGAAAGGTCTATTCATGTTTAAATTATTTAAAAAAAGACATATTTTATCGGAAAAATCTCTCAAACTGCTATAAAATACCAACACCCATTGAAAATCTTTATCGATCAACTAAGACAGTGCTTCGAATTTTGGCCTAAATATTTTTTTCGACAAAAACGAGTATTCGTCATTAGTTTTTCTAAACTATCGACTGTTGTAAAACTTCGCGATTTACGCTAACATTGTTCTACTCTGATTTGCTTGACGCAGCACAGGTATTCTTAGTTTCAATTTTTCCTTAATTTTACCCAAACAGGGAAAAACAATTTGAACTTTTAAATGAACTTTGTTCCAAATTGATATTTTATATTGTACACTAAGTTTGGATAAAATTCAATCATTTTCCTGTCAAAAATCCATGTCTCAAAATTATAAGAAAAAGCAAGTGCTAGTCGATAATCATTCTTCCAATGTTCCGTGCAAGTACTATCTTCAAACTAAAATTAAAATATATTCAATTATACAATAGTGGAAGGAAAACGGTCAACTCCTATCCACTAAAAATAAGGAAATATACTATTATATATGTATGTCATATAAATAATTTAATAATGTAAGCACTTCAATTCTTATTTACTGGATCAACTCGAAAATATGAGAGAGTTGAGATACCACGATTACGATATTATGATTTAAGGCCTTATGAGTCACACTGTAACACATCAATGCGCATCCTAAACATTGATTAAACATTATTCACAGGCAGATATTCAAAGCTTTTACAGTAGGTGGCCAGCTCATTATAACCACGTGCAAAATTTCGTTGAAAGCCATGTAGTGGCATTTTGAAATTGCCACTTCTAAAGAAGTTATGTACCGTTAGGTAGATATAAGTATAGGCTATTTAAGGACGTAGCCTGCCGTGTAGTATCACTTGATTTTCAGTCCCTAAAGTGATTAGAGCGTTGGGTATGTCAAAATTTCAGTCATCATTATTATTCATAATACCAAAAACTTTTTGCAGAAATTAGCGTCATGTTTAGGAGATGCATACACGAGAGAGGGCCAGGACCCCTCTATAAAGTAGATGGTACGATGCTGCAGGACCAAAATATAAATGTCCTAAAGAATACCCAATTGCCTTTAATCACTACAACAGGATTCAGGCGAGAAGGCTGGACCTTCCAGCAGGATAGTGCATCGTGTCATACAGCTAAATCTGTTAAAAATTTTATGTTGGAAAATAAAATCCCTATCCTTCCTTGGCCTGGCAATTCCCCTGACCTAAATCCCATAGAAATCGTTTGGTACATTTTGAAATCCCTAGTTTGTAAAAGATCTAATCCCTCCATAGAAATCCTAGTCCAAAATATCCTTGAAACATGGCATGGTGCAGAAAAAATCAATATGTACATCGATAATTACATTCAAAGCATCTCCGACAGAATTGCTGCCTTCATAAAAAATAACGGCGAGCACACCAAATTTTAAACATTTAAAATGTTAAGCAATAAAGTACTAAAGTAGACATTTTGGGCTTTTCAGTGATATATATATGTCCTATATTGAACCTATTTAACCAATAAAAAAGTTATCCCCAATTCATGAAATGTTGAAATAGTTAGGTGGTTATAATGAGCTGGCCACCTACTGTAAGTGAATATTTAATGATGCCATTAAGCAATCTTTATTCTGAAATTATAAGCATTCTCACAAATCGGATTGTACGTTCAACATGAGTATAAATTTTGATGGTGACCTTTTACTTTAAATAACCGCAAGAATAATAAAGAATACAAAGATCCCGAAAAAAGGTTTGAAATGTAATTTGTTTTTAAAAAAAAATGTGTTTAAAGATTGTATATACATATTTTAGGATAGTAGTCATATTCTTTCATGTGCAATTATTTAAAAAAACAAATTAAAGGGAAAGTTGTTTTATCACATAATTAAAATCATCATCATTAATTCTGAATGGAGAAAGTTCGATAAAATACGTGAAAACTATGAAATTACCTAAATATATAAAGTATAAAAAATCATTTTTGTTAGATTTTATGAAATGAAGTAAATGAATTAATTTTGTATAACTTCAAAAGTAAACTGTCATGGTAAGCCCAGTCACAAATTTTATTTCAAATATACTTCATTTAGTTTTTTAAATGACAGCGGTTCGTTTAAGTCTCCTTCAAGATCTTACGACGGTCAACTTTTTTCTGACCATATCCCTTAGGAAGACCGCTTCTGGATTTATCTTTGATAGTATGAGTACCTTCGCTTATAAATTTGTTTATTGCTCAACCGTAGTTGCAAAATAGTATATTTTTTTAGCTTACAAATTCTGCAAGAAATATAAATTTCACCATGTGTCTCTTCACTGCTTTTAATTGCGACCAACTAAATTATTAAAATATAGTAAATTGCGCTTCATTTCTCTGTTTCTAAGTATTTATGCAATTGACTTTGTACCTTTAATGCAAATCTGACGAAAGTGTTTTTGGTTTTATTTCGTATCAGATAAAGCATTACCAAAGTTGTTCAACTACATAAAAATTGTTTCTATTTTCTTTTAAAATTGAGGCAGATTTTCTTACGTGAAAAAGAAATGAGGGGAATTTTTCATATCGGATTACTATCAGAACAGCGATCCCAAGTAACTTTAGGGGAAAAAAAACTGGGTGCTATAATTACTATGACCGCAAAGTGCCCGACCACGGGCGCGCACCGTATATCATTTGTGTTCCAAAAAAGCTGACAGTATTGATCCACCCAGAAGGCGGAGTGGTCGTGCGTCTTTTTACAGGATGACGCCGAGGGGGGAGCGGAGTGGCGGAGTTCGGGCCAGGGTAGGGACATATTTTAAAACACACTCGCACCGCTCCCAGGAATAACTTTAATGTCGGGGCTGGGATAATACCGAAAATCCTGGGAAATGTGTCGAAACTCAGCGCCCCAGGCAGAAGGGCGGCGGAAGAGTGGGTGTGGACGGGATGGGAAGGGACGCCCATTCGACCTCAGTCCTATAGTATAGTCCCCAAACCCATCAGCTGCACACCCCGGCCCACTATTATTAATTGTATTGGAGGCGAAGCGCTATTGAGCTATTTCCAGGAGGCGTGCAGCAGTTTAAGGCGCATTAAAGCCATTCGATTATCTCTCCTTGCTCCTCACAGGTGCGTATTTGCATTAAACTGTGGGTCATAATATCCTTGGGTTTCACCAGCGTCAATAGCAGAGCAAGTATATCCACCCCATGCCCTTATTATGCGTTTAATGTATAGAATATTCGCATGACAGAATTCAGCCCTGGCTCCCTGGTCCCCCATTTTCCCAGTCCCATTCTGTGGGTCCCGGTCGCCTCCTTCTGCCCTGCCCGGACCACCATTCCGACCGAAATATATATTTATTTTTTTTTTCCTTTTCCGACAGGCGGCATATACCTGTATGTATGCGTGTGTGCCACAGGGTGCAGCCTGACTGTGCCACTGAAGCGTACGCACATCCAACATACCGCACTTGTACATGATAGCCTAGCCTCATAGGCAAACTTCAGAGTTAACCAAAAGCGGGGCAGCGCACCCCGCAGCGGGCGGGCGAAGTCTCATTGGGGGGAGTGAAAAAGGGGTGCGTGCCCGTGCCCGTGCTCGTGCACACGACCCCGCTGTTCTGCCCGCCACCACCACTGCTGCCGCCGCCGCCACTGTCGGTCGCCCGGGTAGGGGCATTTCGGTCTCATGGCTTCCCATTGTTTGCATGGGTAAAAGGGGGTATGGAACTGTGATGACGCACCCTGATTTTCGCTATTTTTCTTTCCCATTTTTATTTATATATATATATATATATTTTTTTTTTGTCAGTGCATTATTCCTCCTCATGATAAATACAAAACCAAAGAGGGTGCAGCGCTCCGGCAGGACCAGCGCAATCCACCGCGCGCCTGTGGGAACGAGCCCCAGAGCTCTGCTCTGCGAAAATATACAAAACTGGTGCACACGGCACGCTGCGGCAAAGACGGGCCGGGAAAAAGTTAGCGGCCATGGTGGACGACGACGGTCGGGCCAAAACCGAAGCGAGTTCCCTCCACCACCCTCCTATCCCTGATTCCGAACTAATTACACATCATTCGGACATCTATCCGGGACATAAAATATCCCCGTGCGTAGTTTTGTGGGTCGTTCTGCGGCTTCGGGACGGGACTTCACAGTAAAGGGCGACTGGCGCTGCTGCTGCTGCTGCCGCGCTCTGTTACCGGGGGATAGTCCCGGAGGAATATCAGAACCGCCATCGGGGATCCCCCGTCCGGATATGATTGATTAATTAATGGCTGAAGAAAAATCAAAGATGTGTCCGGCCACCCCCGGGATTAATATCGCATGAATTGGGCCATCTTACGCAGATGCGGTGCCGCTAAAACCGTCGAGTGGCATCAACGGCGGCCGTTTTAAGAACCCTCCCTTGGCCCTGTTAAATAATCGGCCAACAATAGACAGACCGTTGACCCGGGGGAGCTGCTCAAAAGTAGCTTTTCACTGCTTGCCCTATATCACTGGCGTCCTACCACCCTCTCTCCCTCCCTCCTTCCGTCCCCGCCCACTCCATCCACCTTCTGCATTTATGTATGAGGCGGCCGTGCCGTGAACGCACCCTGTGTCCTGAAGGAATGGGGAATGAGCAGATAGAGCTCCCGCTTTTGTATATGCAGAGCCCGCATACTATACAGAGTGGGATTGAGGCGTCCCGGGTGGACATGGACGCGGGCTGTGGAGTGGACGGGAGTGGGAGGGGGCAGCCCAGAAGCTCCACAGGACTGTTTTGTATGGTTCCGCTTAATCCTTGGGGGACTGCGGAGAACCACTGACCTGTTCACATATTATTGCCGGTGATGACGCCTTAAAATTGCGTGCAGCTTCCTTATTTAAATGGCGCTCGGTGCAAAATTGCTCAAATTAATTGGGCTATTAGGAGACCTCCACTTATACGGAGGGGGCCGCACTCTCATTATAAATTTACAGCGGCCAGGCGCCCCCTGGAGTAAAGTTGGGAATAGCGCGAAGCTGGCGGACGGCACGGCGAGATCTCTGGGCGCGCGCGGAATTGCTATCTTAGGAAATAACAATTACCGACCCTGCGACAGCAACGGCCAAATGTGTGGGGGGGGATGGAATGGAAGAAGGACATTCGGTGGTGAATTCAAGTAATTGATGCAGCCGGCATGGCACCCCGAACCTCTAGGGTTCAGATTCGTAGTCGACGGTATCATCATTATCGGGGTACCAGGAACAGAAAGAACCCCCTGCCGATGTTGGTCGTTCGTTCGGTTGACTGGCTCTTGCTCCTGCTCCTGTTCCTAGTCATGGGATGCTGTGTGCGAGAAAAAAAAAATATATAATGCGTGCGAACTTGCATCTTTTATGAGCCAGTCTAACTCCTGAGGAGCTTTCAATAGACAAAGAATGGGCCGTAAAGAATAGGGGGAGCTGGCTGCCTGTATTGTTTCGCATAAAAAGTTTTATGTAAAATTGTCTACAAGCGAAACTTGCGTCTGGAGTCACGATTACTGCGTGCGTAATAAATATCTTAATAGGGACGATCTTATGGGGGATGGGTAAGTAACGATGACGCTTTGCGGCTTTTACTGAAAGATTGGGAAGGGGTTGGAGGGGAGGGAAAAGGGCGAGGCGATGAACGACACAACGGGCTCAAAACTCTTTTAGTTTTATGAGGAATCCAATTTTTATCGAAAAGAATCAATTTGTTCCGAGTAGAGTGCACATTTACGTGCGCTATGTCAGAGTGCGTTTAAGTCCTTTTAATCGGAATTGGACTGGCTTTTGTGTCGTAAATTGCTACAGAAGTGGATTGCGTCTCTTTGACTAAAATAAATATATGCGTATATGAGTATAGTACAGGGTGTAAATGGCTAATACAGTACTTATGTATATGACCCTAGAACGCAATAATTACAAGTGTTATGAAGAAATATACGTTCAGTCTTATTACGCATCGTCTACAAGCTTTAAAAGTATTTTTAAATTTAATTTAACCGCGATAGAAGATTTGGTATCCTTTCACGTGCCAGAAGTAAAGTAGAAAGTAAAGAGTGACCGCAAAAATCGCTTAAAATTAGCCTGTTTTTGCACAGTTCATAGCAATCTCAAGAAACGAGTTAAAAAAAATCTAAAAATAGGTACATACTCGTCGTGAAAAATGCAGATGAGCATATTTTTTTGATTTTCAAAATTATTTAAAAAACTACCCCTTTCAGGGGGTGTAAATATCAAAAAATGGTAAAAATAACTACCTACCTGTCCAGTATTTTTAAAATCTGTTGAAAAAAAAAAACATATTGGAGGAGAAGCATCTCAGAGGCAATATCTTTGATATTACTGCAGAAAAAAACCCTGTATGGGGGTGAAACAACCCCTAATTTTCAAAATAACGACATGGATTATTCAAAGGTAGTTATTTTTACCATTTTTTGATATTTACACCCCCTGAAAGGGGTAGTTTTTTAAATAATTTTGAAAATCGAAAAAATATGCTCATCTGCATTTTTCACGACGATTATGTACCTATTTTTAGATTTTTTTTAACTCGTTTCTTGAGATTGCTATGAACTGTGCAAAAACAGGCTAATTTTGCGGTCACTCTTTAAAAAGATTATAATGGAAAGAAATGGAAATCGTAATTATTTATAGAATGGTATTAAAAAAATTTGTTAAACTAACAATGATACCAAAATTCAGACCGATTTTCCACTCTTTTTTGAATTCCGAAAACGTCCAGGTATCTTTATATTTTAGATAACTTTTCTTAGAAATCAGTGCCCAAAAAACTCTCGCAAGCCAATTTGTCCATACATTTCAAAATTTTACTAATTTTGTCTAAATATGCTCTTCATGTTTACGTGCCTATAGGAGCATAACAACTATTATTGACAAAGTCATAAACAGTTTATTAATTTTTGTATTAAGACGATATTTTATTCTATACTTTATGAAAATAAAAAAATTACAGTTCACGAACATTTAAGGAACTATTTTAACATGTGATAGTTAAATTTTATATTCTAGTAACCAAACAAATTTTAATATTATTTAGTGTAGTTAAAAATGACTTATGTATATCTTTAGATGTAAGTTCAAAAATATGTTGTTAATACAAATAAACGATTCTGCTGACATTCAGTAGATAAGCTGGTTTTTGTGGTAAAAGTGGTCGGAAAATATCATTTTTTGAAATATATTATACTTTAAAAATAGATTATAATATAACTGTTTCCGTAAGGAATAAATTCTACAATTGCCTACATTAGAATTAATCCCGAAATATACTTTCAGAGAAGCAGATGTGAAAAAGAGTTTCTGGAAAATGTCTTTTAAAGAGAAGTCAAACAGTCGTCTTAAATTGACAGTCGGAAAATTTTTTGCTGGGGCTGAAACGCCCCCTTCGCTCATAACAGCCTCTGAGTCATCGTGGGTGACTCTTACTTTTTTTTTTCTTGCAATAATGTGACCTAAGAATCTTTTCCCGTTTCTTTACTCTTTTCAAATACATTCTGGGAAAATCATGAAAAACATATAATGAGCCTGCCTGGGCGAGTAATGAATAACACAGAAAAATTACTTTGCCCTTATAAGTGCCCCGGTTCGGTGGATTCTTTAACCTCCTCATCAATACAAAATTTCTCTTTTATATCTTTTGGGTACGTTCCAAGGAATGCTCCTACCTAATTAGTTCCGCGCACTTATTTTTGCGTAAAACGTCGGGCGGACTAGTATAAAAGTATACACTTCACACCCCCGATAAAATTTAGGTTGATCGACTTTGGTACTTACTGAGTCGTATGTAGGTTTTTGCTCATCTGTTCCTACCCGAAAAATCTAAAAAGTTTCTATGAGGTCTCTTTAACATCTTGTTGCAGAAAGGGCGGTTTCTTTTCTTTTTTATGCTAATGCGATTATCCCGTCTCAAACTTCAGACCTATGTACACGTTCAGCTTCCGCAAAATTGAAGCCTTTTAAATATTTTCACTTTTGCTCAATTTTTGTTAGAGTTATCTTTAAAGGCATTTTAAGTTAGACAACTAAAACTTATTATTTTTTTATCCAATTTAATTTATGACGTACCAATTTCAACTTTTTGAAGATTTACTAACGTAATTTGAAATGAAAAAATTCTTTAAGGCAAAACCATATTTTAGAAGTTTGATAGCGTTAATCGTAGTTATATTATGATAATTACACAACCTTATATCATGATTTAACATAAATAACTATTTAAAGGTTAAATACCAAACATACAGTAAATGGTCTCTGTTCAGTCCTCTTTTTAAAAATTTTAAAATTTTGAGTCTAAAGCTCTACTAGCATATTATTGTATATACTGTTAAAGGGTGATCCAACCCTTGAAATTTCTAATATATATTTAATTTTTATTTTGCGTCTGACACTGTCTATGATTCTAGACGAAAATTCTAGACTAGAGGATTATAAAAACTCCATATGAAAAGGAAAGTTTTTTGTGAAAATTATGTTTACAAAGTGCAAAACATCTCAAGTATTTAATTTAATGAAATTCATAAAAGTTTTCGTGTATATGTATGTTTAATTTCGATATGTACATACTTTAAAAAGAGAGTTTTACCATTTTCTTTTGCTTCGCAATACTATACTTCGTAAATATTGTGTATGTCCCATTATTTGCTAATATTCAGTTTTCTAATACATAGTTATTCTTCAACGCGATTCTAAGAATACGAATCCGTAGTACGTTGCAGTGTACGTTAATTCTAGGAAACTTATTCAAATGTTATATATAACATTTCAAATCAATTGAATTATTCTTTGAATCGCTTCCAGTTTTGTCAGATAAATTTCTGTGATAGCATGCTTGTTTACAAATTTTATCAGTTTTCGTAGTAAAACACCGCCTTATTCAATAGTTTAACTTATATTGTTGAAATTGAGGAAAATTATAATATTGAAAACTATAAAAGATAACTTTACGCAATTTGAAATTAGAATCAAATAATATTTTAAGTATTCGGAATGTTTCATCTCAACGATATCTAAAAGGACCATTTTTATAATGAAGCTCATCAGATTTAAAGTAGTTAAACTAATCTTCAGTCAGGACGATCGAAAATAACTATGTTACAGTACAAATACGGAAAATTTACAATAGTTCTATTTATGATTTTTGTGTTACATGTTTTTATTCAGTGAGCATGAAAATGGAAAAAATTATTAAGATATATAAATTCTGAAATACTGAGTTTGAAAAATTGTTAAAGAAAAGGTGAATTGAGAATTTAACCATGACTTTTATTTTATTTGAATAACTAAAAAGTTAAAAGGGTATGGGTATAGTTTTTATATTGAACTCCTTTATTCAAAAAAAACTAATTCGCCTTTTGGTAAAAAATGTTTCACTTTCCAAAATTTGCTGCATTTGCCAAAAAGTTGGTCAATGTAAACTATTTTTACCAATGTTTTTCTTGCAGTGTAGGCATTTTGTGTGAAGCAGTGAACCGATGTATAATGTTTTGCATAATATTACATATTTCTAATGCATTTATTATTATTCATAGATTGTGGGGCATACTATATTTTCGCATCCGGCAGATTTGAGATTCCTTCCGCTCATAAGATTCACGTTCAATTCTTCACCATTGAATAAGCCGGAAGACTATATTCCCGACAAAGGGTTTCGAAGTTTCGAAACTCATCCTTCAGTTGTCAAAGGATTGTGAGTTGAATTAAAACATCCAAAATGAATAGTACCGTTCTCTTAATCTATAAATCGATGAAACTGATGAAAGTTATATAGGTTGACAAATGGAAAGTTGCCTAAACTAATCATTCATAATTTTAAAATAAGTGCAGGTGAAAAAAAATAAAAATACGTATAAATTCAATAAAGATGTAATTTTTATGTGAAATTAGTTCCAGTTGAATCAGACATTCTTGACAGATACCTACTTATTGAGATTTAAAAAAATCGACAAAATTCGGCCAGGGGATAACTATTTACATAAATGCTTGAAATTATTAATAAATGCGGTTATACGATGAAATCAAATAATTTTTTTTAATTCTTACTTTCTGAGTGTGTTTTGGCATTTTTACTTCCAAACTTGGTATCAAGACCTCTACATAAATCAGTACAGGTTTTAACTCTAAAATAAAAGCACTCGATTTTTCTTCGTTTGTAAGATTACTCATTTTAAAGTACACGTATTTCTGTTTAATGACGTCTCAACAGAAACTGTCAACATTCTAGTGTATAACTACGGGGGCCCAATCTTCTACGACTTATTAGAGGGGAAAAGACATAGGTATACTTTAGGTAACTTTCCATTTGTCACCCTGTATATAACTATTCAAAGAAGAATATTAGAAACAGATCCTTCTGTATTTTTAATTTGTCTCATATAGGGTAAGTAGAATTCAATGCATAGAATTTTCAAAATTTGGCGGCTGACAAAAATTACCTATAAAGTTCATGTTTGGATCTCTTGTACTTGTAATTAAAATTTAATAACAGAGCTTTTTTAGTTTTAAGACAAATTCAATTCAAATCAGTGTCCGGATTTTCTTTCATTCGGTTTACCAACCGACTAAATTGTTCCCGGCTGGTGGTTTTCTTCCTAGATACGAATGTAAAAATTAAAGAAATTATTTAATACCTCTAAATTTATTTGAAAAATTTGTTATTATTCGTTGCTTTATTATATTTACTTCGTCTGCTTCTGTCCGGTTCCGCAATGCAACTAAATATTTTATGTCGGATTAACAGCTGTCAAATTTCTATGAAGGATTTACATTCGTACGAATTCGGTAAAGACGTGAATTATTCACTTACACGTTGAACGTTTCCGAGATTACAAAAATAATGATTCCGCATTCGCATTTCTGCTGGCGGATTCGAGAATAGAGCCCAGTGTTATAGTCTTTAAGTAACAGTTTTGTCGATTTTAAGACCATGATGATCTATTAATGACCATTCATTCAAAGATGGTCTTTTGACCATCTATATAAACCAACAAAAAAAATGTTTGCTGAAATCGCAAGTCACTTTTTTTCCAGGGCAGTCCTATCAAGGCGCTCTAGCAAAGAGACTTGAACCCTCCATTGTTGTAGGGAGCCTCATAGCCTGTCGCCACCTTCCGTGGTTGTCATCGTCGGTCGTCTGACAGTGCATACTTTCGTTATCTGCCCTGTCCTAACTGGTGCCAGTGAGCTCCTCCGGCCCAATTAGAATGATTAAACTAATTAAGCTAAAAACCGGCACTGAAGGTTTCACGGCGCGCGGGGTATAACGCGGCACAACTGTATAGGGAGGTTAACTACCTAAAAAAGAAATTCCCTTTTTATTCGAGCGGAGCCCCCTCTGTTCTTCTAAAAAAAAAAAAAAAAAAAAAAACATCACACTACCAATAACAGCAGGCAGCAACAACGACGTCGACGAGGACGACGATGGTGCGGGTCGGCACAGGAGCCCTAGTCCCACCACCACATCAATTTAAGAAACCATGGCCGAAATTATAGCAGTAACGAAAGGAACGAAAGAGCAGAAAAAAAAATTGGACAGACCACTCAGCTATATAGAGCGGGAAAAATTTGGGGGGTGGGTGGGTGGGTAGTAGGTTAGGGGCACCGGGGCGACCAGTGGACTTCGAAGGAAACCCTCGCACAGTTGGACAACGGATGATCCCTCAAAGGGACGAGCCCTGGTACCAACGGCAACAACAACACAACAAAAACAAGAGCCGGGCAAACCTCTTGGAGCGCCCATATAAAAAGGAAACAACAATGGCAGGGGGGTCGAGTCGAGTGGGAAGGAAAAGAAATTAAGGCGCCTTCGCCCATCCCGGGGCGGCGTTGGCGCGGCCCAGATCTCTTCCTATCCTCTCGCCACCCCCGTACCCTATACCTTTTTCATCCCGGCTGAACGACTATACTATACGACGACGACGACGACGACGATGAAGGGAATCCGGAGCCCCAGCGCCAATTTTCTGGGTTTTCGGCGCTGCTGTGCGGTTCCAAAGACTGTTAAGCCCAGAGAAGGTGGCGCTGGCATTAGGTTATCCTTCAGCTCCATCATCCCGACCCTAGTCCCATTCTACCATCCCCAAAACCTCCATTTCTTCTTTCCGCCCACTCCAGTAAGTCGAAGGGAATGAACGGGCCATACAGAAAGGCGGGCGGTCGGGATGGCAAAAAAAAAAAAAAAAAAAAAAAAACTGAAGAAGAAAAAAAGAAAGTTGGGCGAACGAAGAAGGCTCACAAAACAACAACAGCAACGGCACCCGCAGGAGCAGGAGGAATTTCCTTTTTGGGCAAAGTGATCCTTCTTCGAGACTTTCGTCTTGTTATCCTCCCGGAGTTCTTTTTTTTCTATATATATATATATTTTTTTTTCTTCCCTTTTTTTTTTTTTTTGCCTGCCATTTCTCCCCTGTGGGCAGACATCACCGCTGAGCTCTGTTGTGTACCAAATCGACGGCCTTGTCTGCTCCCTTTCCCACGTGCGCTCTCCCTTCGGGGATGAATGCCCAAAAGAAATGAATTTCATTCCACGACGGTTGGCCTGTCCTAGTTTATCAAACTCCAGCACCTCCATTACTGCTGGCCCATCGGACCAAATGATATGTGGTGGGCACCAAAAAGGATTTTTTCCCATTTTCGACAGGGAGGGGGGTCCTGCTGAATCTTGTGCACCCTCCCTCCCCCTATTCTGCTCTGATCCCATCCATCCGCCCCCTTCCTTTCATTCCGGATCCCTGCTGATGCAAGGGCTCGGTCTTTTTGGTGCCTCCTGGTGCCTTAGCTGCCTTCGTCGTCGCCTCCTTTACCTTCTACCCGATGCCTTTCTATTCGTCGTTGTTCCCTCATCCTCATCCGTTGCCTTCGTTGCCTTCGTTCCCTTCGTTTTACTGTTCTTCATCAACTTAGACAGGGATTAAGGAACGGGATGACGAGGTCGGACAATAAAGGAGAGGTTCTCGCTCAAATTGATGTAGGCACCGTAAGTTATTTGCCGGCCCAAGGAATCTATTAAATATGCGGAGCGGAGGCAACCCGGCACGTTCCCGGGACCGCGCGCTAGTGGCTTTTCATCACGGGATCCGAATTAGCCCATCGTCGTCGTTGTCGGCGGCGGTGGCGGTGGCGACGTCAACTATGACACCGGGGTGCGATTGGGCGGGAGATTTGTCGCCAAGCTGATTTCTTCCATAAGATATTTTCCACCAAAAAGAAAAAAAATAGATCCACCCACAAATTCTCCAGGAAAACTCCTAGTTTTATTTTTTTCCCAGAAAATTGCGATTTACCGAAAGTTTTCATAGCAATAATTCATGGCATCGCCGTATCTTTCGTCACCTGGCGAACAGTCATTCTTTCTGAGCTACCCCCAAAAACCTCAGAGAGAGTGAGCGACGAAACGCAATACATCTATAGCGGGGGGGTATTTATTTCTGCGATTTTCGGCTTTTTCAGATGTGTGCCTAAAACCTAGCTTTTTGTGGGGGAGGGATGTGGGCCAAAGGAGAAGGCAATTTTCGTATTTTTTCGCATTTTCGCATTTTTTTTTCCTTCATTCTCCTCCTTGTTGTTGTTTTTTTTCTTGCTTCCTCGGGGGCCCACTACGTAAATGACTTCACTTTTAATTCACTTGTTGCTGCGTGGGACTTTTAAGCGTTTTACAGGGACAGCAAATCACTCATTCACTCCATGTCCGCAATTTTAGGGTGATTCGTTTGCTTCCGACGGTCTACGACGACCGGGATGCTGCTCTTCTGCCCTCTGGACCAATGAAGATGTCGTCGGCAATTTATTGTTTTTTTTTTTTTTTTGCAGAAACGGGCTTTCGCTTTTTGAGGCAACTTGCATTTTTCAGTTTTTTTTCTTTTTTGTTTTCATTCGTTTTCTGAGTTTTTGGGAACATTACTGATTTGAAATGCAATTTTTCATATTCAACAGAGACAGCTTTTCAGATTTTATTGGAAAGGTAAAGGAGGAGCTGAAGGGTATCATGAAAGGTAGTCTCTAAACTTTTCAAACGTAATATGGTAATACAATTTAGCTAATAACTTTAGTTATGCCAATCGCATTCATGCTGTTAAAACATTTAAAAAACACTCGGTTAAGATAACTTCATATTGTTGTTCTTTTTAGTTGAAAAGAGATTCAGGTAAATACGAAAATGCGGATACCCGAATACAAATTATTGTCGACCGTTCAATGGTCGAATAAGAGACGCCCAGCTTTTCTAAAGGGTTACAAAGGCTGTTCAAGGTCCAGAAAACCTTACAGTCTGTACACATGGGCCTACAAGTGCCGAACTCGAGTGAAAAACCCAAACGGTCGTACACATCGCCGTACACAGGGGCGTACGACGATTGAAAGGAGTTTAAAAAATTATATACTGAACTGACGATAGGAATAAACACAAACTTTCGGGTGTTTTAGAATACTTGAACTTGGCTTGTTCTTCTGGTTCTAAATATTAGTCATTGAGGGTACTCTCCAATTAACATTTTTAAAAAAATTGATATTTTTCTGATTTTCATTCTATATTATTTCAAGAATGTTGTCTACAAATTTCAAGTCGAAAACCCTAATAGTTCGGACCCAATAAAGTAAAGTAGGTTGAAAAAATTATTTATTCATCATAAAATAGTTTTTCTTCAAATGATTTTTTTCATATGGACGCTAGCGCCACGATAAAAAATTAAATTTTTAAGATAATTTAATAAATCTTCCTTTTGCTATCTGTCATTAAATCCGCTATAGCCTTATCTATAATTATAAATTTGGGTTCAGTGATTTATTTTTTATAAACAATGTAATGGGCAAAAAATACCATTTTAATTGTAAATTCGTGTGTAAAATTGAAACAATTTCTTTTTGTTTCAATAGTGTATAAGGCAAGCGTTATATTCTTATATTATAAGAATTTATTTAATTTTTTTATTTTGGGTAATCCTGCCAAGAGTTTTAATGGCGCCTATCTAACACCATTTTTAAAAAGAACTTATGAAGATTGATGCATTCTTTCATTTAATAATAATAATTTTAGAATTGTCTAATACTCTTTGTATACTAGAAAGATGTATAAATAAAGCTCAAAAAGTGTTTTTCGATATATCGTATATAAAACAAATTCAAACAAATAATGGTTTACTTATGCTTGTGCTTTCATGTCCTATTATAAAAAGAAAATTTGGTGGGCATTAATTCAATTAATAAATATTTTTTGAGTTTTGTTTTATACTTAAATCTATGTGCTTTTTTTTTTTGCCTTGCATTTTTTATAATAAATAATTCGAATAACAATATTGAGAATATATAATTTAATTTGTCGAAAATTGTTTATGATCTCAAGCATAGAGTTATATAAAATTTATTTTAAAGTCTAAATTTAATTAAAAATTATTGCTAACATGTTTGAAACCAAAATTTTAATTATTCAAAACTTTTAAGGTTGGATTAAAAGTTTATTCTAGTATCTATCTAGAAAATTCAGATTAAAGTTGAAACTTTTCTAAGGGAATTGAATGCTCCATTAAATAAGTGATGTTACGAATATTATTAAATATGAATAGAAGTTCTCTTTATTAAACCGTTATGCATTAAATATTGCAAAGAAAAAAAAAATCCAGGCAGTTCAGTAATCATAGAAAAATGTTCATAAAAATTTGTGCAGATATTCAATCAGTGATCACTTTTTATCAAAAAAATTTTTTTTACAATTACATAAATTTAATGATTGAAAAATTGAAACTAATTGATAATCAAGAAATAATACCAAATTCAGGAATGACTTTAGAGATTTAATATGGTAAATCTGTTTAACAATTGAAGTAGGTACAAAGCAAATAAAAATAATGTCAACTAATAAAGAAAATAGTTCAAAGATATGCCAAGTAAAAATTAAGGTTGGTGGCTGCGTCTCGGCAGCACCACCGCGAGCACGATTTTTAGACGGCGGCAGGCGGCTGCACGTGGTCTGTGGTGTTTTTGAAAAATATGAAACGGCCGCAACGATTACAAATAATTTGTGAAAATGTTTAACGACCGCACGGTCGGTAGTATGAGATCCTAACTTGAGTACAAACAACAACGGCCGAACCATTTTATATAGACATATATTTATAAATTGGTTCAACTGATGGTGCGGCCGTGGTAGCCTTTAAGTAGCGGCCTTGATATGGCATTCTTAAAAATTTTAAATATTTTTACTCGGGATACTGTTATAAAAAACTCTCCTAAAGCCGAATCTAAATTTCGAAATTTGAGCGTAAAGTCGATTATTTACTATATTTTTGGGATCAAGTTTTTGATATGTCTGAAAACGTTTTAGTTTTGGCTCGTATGATTAAGTTTTCATTTTCCTAAATCTAGGTGTAACGAGACACATTTATTGATAACTTTAGCCTTCGTTTATACTTCGTACCTTCGTACTTCTATCTATCATAAAATTAGATAAAATGTTAATCCAAAATATGTTTTAAATCATTGTCATTTCTTTCTTCGTTTTTCAGTTTTTTTATTGTAATTTCAGCTGCAGGAACTTGGGTTTACTTTATCTAGAGAATTATCTTTTATCAGTTTATAAGATAAAACATCCGATTTGCGCCATACAAATAATATGTTGATATTTTATTAGGTAATTTCTTTACCTTAATTCTTAGCGTTCTAAACAGGAAATATATATAAAATAATCTCATACTTTGGTATATTACGTGCAAATACTTATAGGCATCAGGATAAGTAGGTTTTTATTTATTTTACATTCCATTGCGTTTATATGTTTCTAATACTTAATTAATAAATAAATTTGAAACCTGGTTGTAAATAATGAGGGGTGCAAAAAAAAAAAAAAAAAAAATGTAAAAAAGTAATATTTAATTGTTAAAAAATCTGAAGGTATTCTAATTTTTGAGTCATTTTGTATTTTCTGCACTTGTTGCTGTTGATGTTTGAAATTTCATTTGGGACTAGCGCCTGGACTATATTTTTTTTTTTTTTTTTTTTTAGAAAATGCAAAACAATTTTAAATAAAAATATAAGTATAAGACAATGTTGCTCTTACAACTTTTTCGAAACAATTTTTAAGGAATAGTTCCTTTTTAATTGAAATCATAGATTAGGTCAGATTTCTGGCAGTCTTTCTTATTGGTCCGGGTTTTTTTTTAAAATAAATTTTACGCCTCACGAACTCTAAGTTAATAACAATAAAGAAAAGTAATTAATAAACGTTTGTGAAGTAACACTTTTAAGATACCAAATTGGTACGACTGGGAAAAAATTGGCAACATCATGTTATTTTCAAATAATTTGACAATAAATTTGGCAAAAATATTTTTTTCAATGTAATGATTATTAAGGAAATTGGAAAATATCAAGTATTTCACAAAACAACATAACTATTAGCTAAACTTACTAAACATAAAGCATAAAATGGTCCAACAAAATTTAATTAATGCTATGATTAAAAAAAACTAGACCGTTTTTTTTTAAAAAAAAAAAAAAAAAAGTAAGATCATACATTAGAGCTATGAATCAATTTTTTTAGGACAAACAAATTTGATATTTTTTATAATTGTCCCTGGAAATGGTATGTTTAAGAAAAATAAAAGTTTTAAGTATCCAAAATGGCGGATCAATAGAATATCGTATAGTTCAATAGAATATCGTATAGTTTGAATGGGAATTTTTGCAAATATTTGAACATTTAAAACTTCTAGACTTATATTTTTAAATACCCAATTATATACACTTGTTAACGCA
Source organism: Dysmachus trigonus (assembly GCA_949715965.1). NCBI lineage: Eukaryota > Metazoa > Arthropoda > Insecta > Diptera > Asilidae > Dysmachus > Dysmachus trigonus. The sequence goes on along the minus strand of OX454321.1, from coordinate 68,114,008 downwards.
TTCCAACCCTTTCTTTTACGTAACCAAAAATAATTAAAAAATTTCAGTTATAGGTAATGAAGCTTAAAAATTGTTCGCAACCAGAGTGCTTATTTAAAATACGTAACAATTAATAACCAATAATTTATTTAAATTCAAAAAACAATTATCCTCAAAAAAAAAATTATATAAAATTAATTTTTTCCGGAATAAATAAGAAATATTATTAAGTATTACAAAATATAAGAGAAAACATTAAATATAAATTAAAAAAAAAAACACATATTTCACCACATTCACAAAATCCAAAGGAGAACCACACACTTGCAAAGAAATCATGAAACCATTATTCAAATTAGCTAAATGGCTCAATTGGCTCTCAATCGGGTGAACGGAGTTGTTTACTTGTTATTAATGTCATAATTATACTAATATGATTTGTGCGTAATTTTATTTGATTTTGCCCATATCCGATTTGAAACTTTTCCTGTTTTCATTCAATTAGGTCAGAAAACGTGCAAAATATTTTGTCAGTTTTGTTTTGAAAATAAAAATAAAAAAAATCTATTTTTACACATCATATGCTGTTTGATGATGCATTTTTTTAACCTATTTAAATTTTTAAATTTAACTATGATAGATTAATTTGATAGTATACCTACTAGGTATACTTGATATCATAAATGTTTAGTTAATTAATTATTATTTTTTTAAATAGTATTTCAGAATTTTCCAAAATTTGTTAGCACATTTAATTTATTTGAACTGATATCACAAATATTTGATAAAAATTGAACTTTTGTTTTATGCAGATAATAATAATTTTTTGGAAAACTTTGAAATTTGGTTAGAAGATAATAGTAAGAAATTAGGGGTACCTTGTGCAGCAGTACCGATGCCTTCCGCTTAGCAGCCATTTTCAGTATTATTTTCTTAATTTTAGTGGTTAAATAGTCCACAGAGTGCAAATGTCCAAAATACTACTGAAACTGACAAGTGTCCAGTTAGTTAACACTATCCTTTATAGAAAAATCGGTTTAACCGCCAAAAATGTTTAGCACTACACACACGACACACTGCATCTACCCTAAGCACTGTTCACACTGTGTTACGATGCGGCGGCTGCCCTCAAAGGATCCCTAAGGTGCGGCGTTGGTGCCTTTTACAGCTGTCTCATCAAAAGAGGGCTCCTAATTAATCTTAAGAAGTGTCCTTTTTGTCCCTGTTTCCTTATGGCTGAGTCCTTCTCAGTCGCTCGGTTGCTGCTCGGGACGATGCTGCTGGCACGAGAATCAACTTTTGACTGACCAAAACAGAAACGTGTCCCGCTGTATTTAATCAAACGACTCGAATCCTGTAACGCATACATACACAAAACCGGAGCCCCCGTCCCGTCAGATGGTTTGTATGTGCGATATTTCTGGCTTACAGGGGTGGCTTTTCCCGGTGTATTGTGTCAGTAGTGGTGGTGGTAGTCGTCGTGTGTCTGTCTGTCTGTCGCCGGAGCGAGTATGCTTTCTCATGGGGGAGCAAATCGGATATGACACACTCACACAGAGGTTCCCTCTGCCGCCGGGTCGGCAATCGGGATCCGGGAGAATGCTGAGAGGATACGGTACCCTCTTTCGGAAAGAAGGACGAAAAAGGTACACACAAGACAGGACCCAAAGGGGGTTGTTGATATCTTTGGATCACTCGAAAGAAGGGACCCGTTACATGCTTGGATGAAGCGAAGGGTGGATGGTTGGTTGCTTAGGAGCGTTCCAAAAAGAAAAAAAATTAAATAAAATAAAATAAGGGAAAAAAATCGAAAAGGGACGAGGAAGGATAAAAAAAAAAAATATAAGAGAAAAAAAAAATCGAGGGAAAATTCGTGTGACACTTTTCGTAGTTTGATGGGAACCGATGAAAGGAACTTGTCTCGCTTCGGGCATTTGGGGTGAGCGGGCCATGTGTGTGCGGTGTCGGGAAAAATAGAAGAAAAAAAAAAAGAAATCGAACGACCGGGACTAGGATTCGGGACCCCCGACCCTGCCGTCCACGACAACTGTGCTGGCGAGAAATATAGGAAGTCGGATTGTCCTGGTGCCACCGCTGGGGTGAATGGTCAAGAGCTCCTTATTAGTCGCTTGTTATTTTCTAGCCCAGGTCCCGGCGAGATTTACGGCCTCAGTCCTCTGGGACTCTCAGCAACGGGTGCTGGTCCTCGTCTAGGTGGATTCGAAGTGTGGACGGAAACTCAGCAAATCACTTGTCTTATTAAAGCAAAGATGGTCCCACGACATCTTTATACATACATTCCTTCCTTATAGGCCTTCGGCCTCGGAAAGAAATTGCGTGTAAACACTGCGGATAGGGACCAGTGTAACAAACGGGTCTTCTCGAATTTCATATCTCATATAACATAAAATCTATTCTAGGGCCAGAAAATTAAAATCTTTCTTAGTAGATCCTGACCCCATCTGATATTTTACTTGGTTTCCTCAAATCTTAAGCTCCGCTTATTCAAGAAAATCCAAGAAAGCCTTCTTATAGTACTCTTTAAAAGCATTTTTATATGCTTTCTTCTCAAAAGTATTCACCCACTATTAAATACAAAAAATAGTTCACAATTCTTAGGATGAAATTATATAATCACACATCATCTGTAGGCCATCTGCTGGTTTCTTTTTAACACTAGATTTACCGGCGCGAAAACCTGTAATTTTTATAATTTTCGGTACCTTTAAAGTGTTATGTTTTTACATTCAAATTAGTAACTATAAATGGAAAAAAAGTCTTTGATATGTCATAATTTTGAACCATAATAAGCTTTGGCATAACTCTTAGGAGATAACTTTACAAAATTTAATCAATTCAGAGAATAAATTGAGTATCAGTCAATTTGACTGGGCTTGGTAAATCTAGTATTAAATTACATGTTATTTTGATATAGATAGCTCTATTGCGTTCAAAAATTGACGGAAACACAGTTTCATATCCCCGCGGTACGAAAAGAATAGATTTTAGTTGTTGAAGCAACGTTGAAAAATATTGAATACTTATTTACAAAGAGGGTGTTTTGCCGAAATATTTTGAAAATAAATTTTGGTCGAAATAATGCACCAACCGCGTCTGATGTACGATTTTTTTTGTGACATCGATTTTGTGAAATAAAAGTCATCTTTTCGGATGAGGCTGTATTTGGGGGCTTGTTAAACTCACACGTAGTCACATTGGTGACATTAAAGCAGCATTTTTCTTTGAAGATGAAGGCAACAAGCTTATGGTCACCGGAGAGCGCTAAAGAGGCATGGTAACCGATTTGTTTTTGGCCAAAAATTGAAATTTCCACAATTCCACTTGGGCGAACCCTGGTTCCACCAGGATGGCACTATGTGCGACACAAGTCGTGTAACGATCGAATTTCAATAAACGTGTTTTCAACCATTTTGAAGATATACAACGGCCACCGCGCACCCCGATATGACCCCGTTGAACTTTATTTTATGAATCCAGAAACGATTCAAAGACTTAAGCACAATATCGATCGAGCTATTCGTTACATAGAGCCACAAACCATCGAAAATTTGGTGCAAAATTGACTTGACAGGATAGGCTACTGCCAAGCTAGTCATATTTCATAACTAGTCGGAAGGTTTATTCTTTTCAATAAATCAAGAAATTTTGAAAATATTGAACGGTGATTAATATATAGCATTTGTTAAAAGAAGCCAGCCGATGGCTGGGCCACTATACTATAATTTAAGAAATATGTAAATGCTTTTGACCTATTAATTCCTCCTTTGATTAATCTACTAGTGATTTTAAGCAGATGGGATTAATTGGAATAATTAGTTCAACAAAGTTTAGGACATGTAATTTTTAAGCGAAACTCTAATGGAAGGTGGTTTATTCCGACCGCTTATTAAGTTATATCAAAAAGTTATTTGGAAATTGGATTAGTTTCAACAATACTCAGGTATTGAAGAAATATTTGAGAGTGGTGAGGTCATTTAGGTGGAGAAGAAAACACAAGCCAAAATATATTTATCATATTCGAGGATTATAAACTTTAATATCATGGTTTTTTAAATTTTTATATGATGAATTCATTTTGAAACACATTTAGTTAAAATCGCGCAAAGTTGAATATGAAATTATGCTTTTTTTAAAGCAAGAATTAAGAATATATATAATTAAATTAAAAAAAAATTCTTTGTATTTCGACTTTTGACATGAAGATCAAAGATCAAGTATACTCAAAATTAAGTTAACAAATACGCATGAACTACATAATATCAGAAAATAAAAGTGATTTCCTTTGATTTTAATACTTGTAAAAATAGTTATAAAAGTAATGAAAATTAAAATGTTTCTCTAACTAATGTGAAAACGCTAACTGCGCTAAGACAACAAGTTATAGCTTATTACTAAGAATCCGATAAACTTATTCTAAAAATGACTAATGTTTCAAAATGTTAATAGACTTTTGTTTTTTTAGTTATCCATAATCAAATTTCTGGTTTAATCTTTCACTCAATTATATTTATATACCTGAAATGAAAATGACTGTTTTCTTTAGAATGTAAAAGCTAAACTGGTATTTTATTTCTTAGCATTTAATAAGGGCGGTTAAGCAATTCTCAATCTACAAATTTCTTCTATATATTAAAGATATCAAATTGAGGAGTTTAAGAGTTGTGGGCGCAGGTACTTTTTCAATTTCTTTAAAGTACGACTAATTTAGGTTTAGTAGGACTTTTTGTGGCAAACACATTTTCTTTTCTGGTTTTATAAAGAAATGTATATATGTATATAAAAGGAGTTCCGAAAATTACCTCGTTAAAAGCAAGAAAAACATGAAGAGCAGGTTAGGTAGGTAGGTTTTGTAGCTGGTTCTATTACGGGGAATATTATATAGGCGCATCAACAGTTATATTTGGCTCTTTGAAGGCGTCGCACTTATATACTGATGAAAATACCGAAAGAAATAGTCATTCTCATCTAAAGAAAATCATTAATCTGCAGCCTACTAAAATTTTTAGTTGATTTATTTAAATCAATTTGGACAATTATTCTTTTGAAGAAATAGCTGAAGTATCTACTATTTTAAGACATTTCAACAAAAGTATTTATATATCACTTCACTACAAAGTAGAAGAATAAACTAAATTAAGCACAGTTATGGTACCTAATGTGGGTAAATCGAATTGAAAAAAATTGTCTAAAAACTTTCTATTTAGACTATTAAAATTAGTTGAAGCAATAACATTTGATAAAGAAGGCTTTACGATCATTTAATTTAAATTAGATGACACATTAAATTACGGTTTGGAAAACGTTTTAATGTACGTATAATATAATATAAAGTAGATTTTTAACCAATTTTTCTAAAAGTTAAACATCTATTTGTGTTTAGATAAAATCATAATTTTAGTTTTTTTTTAAGTTTTACCTGCAGTGGCTGCAGTGAGGTTCCGATCACTCGTAGAAACAACCGGACCATTCCTGCAGATCGGCGGGGATAGTTCCTCAAAAAGAGAATCGCCTGAAGGAACAGCAGCACCACCCTGCACGCTAATTAAGTAATGGGCAGAAATTTTCAAAGGCAATTCCACGCCAGTTGTCGGGACATTAGCATGCGGTGGCGGCGGGAAGCGCTCGCTGCCTTCTATCCAAATATTACAAAAGTGTCAGCCGGAGCTTGAGAGGAGCTAGTGGCTGGGGCTGGGACTGTGACTGGGTCTGGAGTTGCGGCACCAGCAGGAGCATACAGTGCTCAGTCGCGGTCAGGGAGTCCCGAAGAGGACCCGGCAGCCAGTGATTGTAATAAAAGCATAAATAAGTCCCCCATGAAGTCAGGACGCTCCTAACCCACGGGTTTCTTTGTCCCGGCAACTCGTACGTCAATGTTCACATATATCCTCCCCTCCCTCCCCCAAACCTATATCTTCCGCCCTCAGAAGTACTAGGGACTTGTCCCACGGCCCCAGGCCAATTCGTCCTCCCATACTCCCATCCTTTTAGAAGGGAGTTGGTGTCAGCGGTGGGATACGGCAACGATGGTGGCGCTGCTGATGGTGGTGGTGGTGGTGGTGGTGGTGGTGGTGGTAGATGGAGTTAGAGGTGGTGAATAGGAGGTGGAATGGCTCCCTATGAAATGGTCCCCGGAACAAAGCGGACGAGTTGTTTCTCAGCCAAGTAGTTTTCCTCCCGAAAAACGGACGGACAAAGGCACACAGCGGCAGCAGTAGCACAGGATAGAGCACACAGAATGCGTTCCAAACTCTTCCCGTTCTTTATTTTTTGGGAGCCGGGCATAGATAACAGATATAAAGGAGAAGCCCACATATACCCCAAACCTTCACAGACACAATCTCGAGGACATGTGCTCGAAGGACCTTTTTTGTTGCTGGCACCGCTGGGTGCTTTTCCTTTTTCGGCTGCTGTGTGGTATGGGGTATAAGAGCCTTACGTAGCGCTGAAGGATACGGAACGGCTTTTTGGATACGTCTTCCCTCCGAAACGGTATCATGCTATACTACGTCCATATAGCACTGGTGTCTCCGCACATACTTGGTCCCCTGCCACTCCGTTTAGACGCATCAGTAAGCGCCGGGGCGCGCTGGTGGGAGGTCGGGCAAATTGTGGGTCCTGGGATGTGGGTGGTGGGCTACATACAGTCGGGGAGCCCCGAGACGTATATATATGCCGGGCTGCGGCTATAGCTACTGTGCTTAAGTAAAGTGTCCTATCTGTGGCTCGACATACGAGCACATATCACGACGTGAACTATTAAGCACTTCCTCGTGCGCTCCAAGGATGTGTGCTGGCTGTTTTGATGGTGAACGCCGTCGAGTCCTTGCTCATCGTCTTTAGGCCATATCATCCCGAAAATCCCCCGCCCCAAAACCCTCAAGCCCGCTGTGAGGCAAGGGAGCAAATAATTTTTTTTCACTTGTTCCTGTCAACTTTAAATTTGAGTTACGTCGTCGTACTGAACCGTGCACCAAAAACGTGTACTGTACGATCCGCGTCACAGCAGGAATGAAATGTAGTAACGAAAATCAAAATTATGATCAAATTATATAAATATGATACTACTATATGCAATATTTTAAATCTCAAAATCTGAAATCATTCAATGCGCACAATTTTTGCATTAGTTTCACTTTGTACTTTAGACAATAGAAGTGTTAAGAAACTTCTCTGTTATTTTTAGGATAAGTGGTTTTGAGATAAATAACCAAATACATATATACGTATTACTGATTTTCCAGCACATTCACTTTTACTGAGAATTTGAAATAATACTTTTTTTTTTATTTTCTACATATATTATATAAACAATCAAATAATTATTATAAACAAACTTGTATTACTTTTAAATTAAAAAATTATCAATTGACTGACAACAGGAATTTTATAACGTAACGGATATTACAAATGTTAGAAAATAAGGCACCGAATTTAAAAAATATTGATTTTTTGTAGATGTCACAATGAGGTTAGATTGATTATACTTATAGAGTAGGTATACACTGAATATGTCTACCTATATTTATCCATACACACGCCTCGTCTACTCGAAATCCACTTTAAACTTTTAAAATATTCACAGAAGTAGCACCAGCCTTTATAGCTTTCAAGGCTAATTATTTCATAAATAAAACTAACTAATGTGGGAACATTCTGAAAAAACTATTAAAAACTAATATACATATACCACGTTTATAAGCTACGTGCTGTTTTATGAAATTTTTAAAAGACGAGCGTTGCCAGTCTACACATAATCCAATCTAATGCGTTTAAAATTTTGAAAACAATTAATAATAGAGCTTTTAACCCAAAATTTCATTCCATTATTCATTTTAAAACAATTTCCAGAAATAATGAAGAAGAAGCAGACAATATTTAAACACATTTGTGGCATCAGGAACCGGCCATCGTAGCTCAGTTGGTTAGAGCATCTGGGTGCAAATCCAAAGGTTTCAGGTTCAAGCCCCGATTGTTCCCGGCCCGATCTTTTTGAGTAATCTTACATGTATGTATATAGTTCGTTAAAAATTGCAAGTTATCCTTTCAAGTTTATTTATCAAAATTGTTTTTATATTATATAAATAGCTTTCTTACCATAAATCCAAAATAAATTATCGAACAGATAAATTAAATATAGTGCAGCTAATAGTGATTTATTTTATAATACATAGTATGAGTTAAAACTATAAAAACACTTCTCTTGAAACTAAGAACGAAATTCTATTGAAGATTGCAATACCATACCAGTACCCTACACAAAATTATATAATAATTTTGCAGTATGTCTTAAATGATATTATGTATTCCTTAAATAAGTAGAATGTTACGTATTCATTTCTTTGCTTCGAAATTTGAAAAAAAAAAAAATTTCTTACAATTAGAGATATATAATCAAAAATTATATCAGAGCTCTAGTGTAAACCGTTCGGAGAAGGTTTCAACGTGATTTACATCATCATATTTCATTCATATGCAATGGTAAGAAGGGTGAATTAAATTAAATTTTTCAAGTTTAAAATCGTTCTCCACTTAAAATGATGGATTGATAAAAGTATCATCATCTATCGTATCGTATCCTATCGTTATATTGTATTAATAATTCACGACGTACCAGAAAAATGTGGTAAAGTTTTCAGGTTTGTTGAATTGAATCTAAGGGCTAGAGCATAGATTCTTTTAATATGGTTTTCTTCATAAAACTCTAAGAGATCCGTAGTTTCCTTTTGTTTGGGGGATATTCAGTTCTAAGGGGAAATCACCTCCCAAATATAATATATGTATATATATAAATAATCTTGGTGGCGAATAATCAGATATCGAAGAAAAATAAAAGGAGTGTATTTTGTTGAATGCGTTCGCTAATATTCTTCTTAAATGAATTTTTCATTATTCAACATGTAGGTTATTTATATGTAAGTTGTACACATTCCACTCCTTATAAATCAACATTTCACCCCTTAGAAATCAACAATTTTTCATTATTCAACATGTAGGTTATTTATATGTAAGTTGAACACATTCCACTCCATTCCATCCATTCAACATTTCACCCCTTAGAAATCAACAAAAAAGAAAAAGTTAATTTTTCTTAGATTTCGTTACGGAATAAAATATTATAGCTCAAACCTGAATTTATATAATCGGCGTTTCTTCATATAAAATTATTTAATATTGATTTCAATTGGCAATCCACTGAATTGCCATATTTGGTATCAATAATTGTACTTCTTTGCATCTTGGAAGGGAACTATAAATGTTTTTTCTATCGATAAAACTAGTTTAATTTAATCTAGTCATAACATTTATTTTTCCACCCAAAAACAGTAGAATTAAGATCTAGTCAAAGTACAAAATATGGACGAATGTGAGTAAGGCTCGTGTCCTGAGGATTCCTCACCATTATATAGGTTTTTAAAAAAATAAGCTCTAAGAATTTTGTGGAGTTACTCGGTATAATTAAAAAAAAAAAGTGAAAAAAGAAGAAATTTTGGTTTGGCACATAAATAATGAGCGATTATGAAAAAATGAAAAAGACCCTATATTTATAACTTATGTTATTTATTTGTCAATAACATAATTACCGTCGGAATCAACAACACGTCTCCACCTAGCTAGCAAAGAATGAATAGCATCTGTGTAGAACTGTTTTGGTTTTGACTTAAAGAATTTGTCTATGAATTGTCGTAGGTGGACCTCACATCATCGAATTTTTTTCAGAAAGTGCATTACTCAGGGACCTGAATAAACAATAATCTGTCGGTACCAAGTCTGGCGAGTACGGTGGATGTACAATTATCTTCCAAGCAAACTCGAATAATTTTTGTTGTACTGTTTTGCGATATGTAGTCGAGCGTTGTCATGTAAAAAGAAAGTTTTATCGTGTTGTGGACGTTTAAGTTCGATGTCAGTTTTCAACTTGTCAAGATGGTTACAGTAGACTGTGATGATAGTATTACTAGGAAGGAGGTCCCAATATATGATTCCATAAATATCCCACCAGACGCACAAAATAACTTATTTATGGTGAAGGTCTTCTTTCAGGGTTGGTTTGGACCGGGTTCATTTGGACCTAACCATTGGCGCTTGCCAGTATGGTTAATATACAGAACCCACTTTTCATCCCCAGTAATAAGGTGATCCAACCAGTTGAATGTGCGGCGAAAAGACAGAAGTTGTGTACAGACGTCTATGCGATATTTAAGTTCACACGGACTTAACTGATGCGGTATCTAAACATCATATATGTACCTTTTTCCCAATTCGTGCAAATGTCCTTCTATTGTGGTGTGAGAACATTTGAGAAGTATAGCCAAAGTACGCGATGAAAGCCTGGGATCTTCTCAATTAACGACTTTAATCTATCGATGTCCATTTCCACTGGTCGGCCAGACCTGAGTTGATCACTCAGCGTGTAGTCGCCACTACGAAATCGCTGGAACCATATTTTTGCTGTAGCCTCTGATACGGCATGGGGAGCTACACGTTGGCATATGTTTCGCACAGATTTAGCCGCTGAATGGCCAGAGAAAGCAATGTCTAACGTGAGTTTTGATATCGTCCATTTTTATGTTATGTTTACACTTCGATGCCAAAATTATGACTGAGAAAAACAAGCGCCGCTCGCTGTTTATATACCCTCGACCGTAGGTGCTCTAGACGTTTCTTGAAAAAACTAGAAAACTTTTTACTAAACGCTCATTATTTATGTGCCAACCCAATAATTCCACACAGAATTAGAAATGATTTTCGATTTTCGATTTTTTTTTTTTTACTTATGACATCCCTTCGTACCAAATTTCAAAATTCTAGGTAAACAGGTCAGTATGAAAACACATTTTGAAAGGCCGTATCTTTATATTAGATTGAGTTGGTTGTGTTAATATCAAGCAAAAACGCAGTAATTAAAGAAATATTTACTTCTGTAGGAACCAAGGGAACGTTTCTTTATTTTAAGTTTGTCGAAATGCTCAAGAAATCAAATGAATGCTTTCTTCGATTCAAAGTAATTTGTTCTTTAATTTAATTACACCAAATTTATCCATTCTTCTAAGGATCTTTATTTGCATTGAAATAAACCATATTTTATTTAATTTGAGGAAACCATTTCCTAAAGTGTAGTAACTTTATCTTAATTTCATACCGATTCAACTTAGTTTAAAGACATTCGATTTTCTTGTAATTAGTAATATAATATCTTTAATTTAAGGATGAATTTTTAAATCCAAATTTTGCGAAAGTTTTAAAATAAGTAAATTAGTATTTTATTTTAAGCAAATATTTCTTTAAAAATAGGAAATTTGATTTTTTTCTTTGTTCCGTTTTTTAAGTAAGTACATGATATTCTTAAATATAATATGCTTATTTTTCTGAGTGAAGGACTAATGAGGCTGTAGATTTTAGTATTTGGTATTAATTTCAATTCGATACATGTAGCCGTTCCTGACAAAAAGGGTTTTGACGGACGAACAGACAGACCGACAATAAAATGATACTATAAGGGTTCCGTTTTTTCATAGCGAAGTACGGAACCCTAAAAAGCGCATTATTTTGAATGCACTTTTGATCTTATGATTCTATAAATTGTTCATTAAAAACAATAAATTTTAAAATTTTGATTTTTGGCTAGGGGTTTACATCGTTTTGTGCCGCAGCTTCAAGCTGGGGCTGGGGCTCATTTAAAATGTTGAAGGCTGCGGCAATCGGCACCCTCTCGGGAGGGTGACTTCTGGGTTTCGCCTAGATTTCATTTCCAGCCATTGGAGTAATGTAGGTTGGTCCCCCCCGGCCCTTCCCCCCAATCATTGTTGCTGTAGTTCATTAGCTTGCGGCCCAGCCGCGCGTCTATCCTTGGCACAGAAACTTCTCCCTCTCTTCGCTTGCCGAAAGGAAAGCGATGCCTTTATCCCGCCCCCTTTCCCCGTATATTGTTGGGGTCCGCTTGACCCCATCCACTTCCGGCCAAGAATATTTTTCTCCACATTAATCGAACGTAAGCGAGCTAGGAGGAGGGAAGGTGGGCTCGGCTTGGCGCTTCATCCATCGTCCCGGTAATAATTTTTCCTCCGTTCCTGCACCTGCCCGGGGAGGGGGAGGGAATGGTTGTAGGGTTGGGGTTGGAGCTGGAGTATGCCTTTCTTCATTCTGGGGATATAATTCGGAGGAACCCCAGCAGCGTCAGGGCTGCACCCGTCACTGATTAGGAGGGTGAGATGGTGCGGGCACTGGGACTTTCAGGACCCGGGCGCTGTGCTGTCGTGTCTCAAGTCCCTGGGGTTGAGTAAGTTTTGGTCTGCCAGATCATGGGGAGCCGGGCGCGATGGCATAGAATAAGTATAGCATAGTATAAGCATAGCATAGAGCACCCCGGGAGCTTCGGTGGCGGTGGCGGCGGCGTCGAATGAACGAACGAACGAGCGAACGGACTTGGGGCCCAAGGATTGCAAGTAACAAATAACAACCCACCCTCATCCAGCCACCCGCCCCTCCCCTGGGGGTGGAGAGCACATCTACCACCCAGAGCAGCGTGGCGATACAGTCTTGGGAGGGATGTAGATAAATATATCTGAAGATCTTCTTTTTATTTGAAACATTTTTTCCTCCTTAGGGGGTTGGATGGATTCGAGATGGAGCGCCGGGGTCGGATCCTTTTTTCGTTCCTCACTCCGGCCCTATACCCTCCCCTGCCCGTACGGCTCCTGGTTCTTGGTATGGTGGTGCTTCTGCTGCTTTTATTGCCATCGTTGTCGTCGTCAGTTGCTGTTGTTGGCGTTCTCCTCGATTTTTCTGATGCTTTCATTTCGGAGTGGAACCGTAACCCATGCCATCAACAGGATACTCAGTAGGGCAGAGAGATACGCTTTGTCATTTCGGAACATGGAACAGGAAGACGGTATAGTATAGTAATATCACCCCTGCATATCGTCGGCCGGGCCATGCCAGGCCAGGGCGCTCCCGAGGCATTCCAGGAATGGGGCGCTCGACCGAACCGAGGCCGGGGCTGGGCACATGGTCGATAATTTCGTTGAGTGTCCTGAGGGCATGGGGTGGCCTGGCCACTGATAAGAGCGATGGCAGCTCAGCTATATGTACAGACATTGGCACATATATCATCGGTTTATGCAAGGCCCCCATACAATGTCACATTAGGGGATCGGCAACGTCTTAATTAAAGTTGCCTCCTTGGATTATTATTCTGTCGAGGGTGAGGCTACTACCCTCCTCTTTCTCATTCTCTTCCTCCTGCCCCTACCCCACCTTTCGATGAAAAGGGCGAGGGCGTTTTGGTCTTCCTGTGTGCGCCGCTAGGCGCCGCGCCGTCCAGCCGTTCCGTGAGATCATGAGCAGGAAGTGCACTAGGCAGGATGACACCAATTAAAATGCATTAATGGCCAAGCTTTAATTGAATGCTGGGCGAATAGTGTGACACATTCCCTGGAAGCACAAGTGCTTCGCTTAAAACGAGCTAAGATTTACAATGGCAGTCAAAAAACTTAGAGCCAGATACCCTCGTTTTCCTAGCTTTCCTTTAGTCCATAAGGCCTTACATTTCATTACTTCAATTTATCAGCGGTTTTAAACTTTCAGTCGCGAGAGTGCTTCATATATACTGCCTCATAGCGTCAAATACGATCTATGGGGCCATTCATAAATTACGTAACGCCAATTTTTAGGAATTTTAACCCCCTCCTCCCCCTTTATAACGGTCCGTAACACAGCCTTTAACCCCCTCCCCCGAAGTTACGTAACGAAAAATTGTATCACTCCCTTTATTTTATAATTTGCTATTTTCTCTTTTTACATAAATATTATTTCCATATTAATACATTTTATTATTTATTATATTACTAGCTGTTGCCCGCAACTTCGTCCGCGTGGAATTCGATTTTATCACGCACCCCTATATTACACCTTTTTGGTTGAATTTTGAAAAATAATTTTTTAGTAGGTGCATTCTAGTTATCTTGAAATGACGATAATTTGTTTTCCCGACATCCGATTTCGACAAAATAAAACCTATGTGTTGCTCCAAGTTATACTTAATCTACATGTGAAAACCGCAAGATCCGTTCAGTAGTTTTAGAGATAAGCGTGAAAAGACAGACAGACAGACAAACATTTAAAAAATGGTTTTTTGTGTTCCTTTATTTCTTATTTTTTAAGTGTTAGGTTCCATAACATTACATACATCGAAAAATATTATGTTTATATCAATTAAAGTTACTAAAAATGTATAACAATATGTTTAAATTCATTGTTAAAATGAAAAGTGCGACGTTAAATCTGTTTTACGCGCTTGCAAGGGAACACATTTTTCATCGTTAAGTTTGGGTTAATAATATTACGTAACGGTTTAAGGAACACGTTATACCGAAAAATTTTAAAATTAAGAAATTCAGAAAAATTAGCATTTTATATTTATATTTATCATGTACTTAAAATTAGGAACCAAGGAAAAAATCAAATTTCCTATTTTTAGAGAAGTATTCTCTTAAATCTTATAATATTTCTTAAATTTGAAAACCATTTTACTTATTTTTAAACCTTAAAAAATTTGGGATAAGAAATGAATTCTTAAATTAAAGATATCATTTTACTAACTAAAAGAAAATTCAATGTCCTTAAAATAAGTTGAATCGGTATGAAATTAAAATAAAGTTACTAAACTTTATGAAATGATCTTGATCAAATTAAATATAAGATTGTTTATTTCAATGCAAATAAAGAACCTTAGAAGAATGGATAAAATTGGTCTACTTAAATTAAAGAACAAATTACTTTGAATCAAATAAAGCATTTACTTGATTTAATGGGCGTGCTTTCTTTTTCTTAGTTTAGGTATATTTAAATTAAAGAACAAACACTATATTAATGTAAAGATAAGTTATTGTTGAATTAAGTAATCATTTACTTGATTTCTTGAGCATTTCTTGGTTTAGGGAATGTGAAAGCATTAAATCTATTCGAAAAACATAAAATAAAGAAATGTTTTAGCTTTTATCGAAGTAAATATATTTTTTTAATTTTGACTACATTTTACTTGATTTTATTAAATTCTTTTGAGTGTAGATATGTACTACAACATATGGAAAGAAGCTTAGTCTCGTTTTTTTTTATATTGGAAAAAAAACAGTTTCAAAAGGTGATCCAGTTTGATTTTTTATGTAAAATTTCCACGGATCTTTTACTCAGTTTTTTAGAATATTCAAAAAAGTTTGCAGTCAATTGAGCAATGATTAAATGACTAAGCTTAACAACAGCAAATTAGTAAGGCTTATATGCTTCATTGCAATGAATTGTTACTTAAAAAGCAATTTTATAAAGAAGTGACGTATCATTAATAGTCCAAGTGACGTATTATTAATAGTCCAATCTAGTAAGCGATCTACTTAAATCTGTATGATATAGTATTTTTACTGTTTGTAAAATTACACATGCAAATGGAATGATTTTCAATTTTATTAAGGACAAATTACAATAGTCAAAGTATTTTGAATACTATCCAATATGCAATTAAGTCAATATTAGTACAGTGCATTACGTTATGTAAAAATACTATCTAGACAAAATTTGTTGCAGTATGAGGTAAAAGATAAAATAGCCTAAACCCACATCTGCTTATTTTCATTTTACGCACTGTTTGTTACTTTTAGTTGTTATTTTTGTTCTAGTAGCATTATATTAACGACGAAAAAGCTATAATTTAATTTCAAAATCAGATTTAACCTAAAATAACGAGTCCAGCTGACTGACTGACATATAATAAAATAGACTACTGACCTTTATGTACTCGTATATAATAGTTTTCAAAATTTTGTTTTATCTAAATGACATTGATACTGTAATATCTTTAATCCATATAAAGTTAAATAGGTAGGCTTATCGATGGCTCCAATTGTAAGAAGAAGTTATTATTGCAGATGCAATCTTTTCTCTCCTTCAATCTGTTTCCTGTTTTGTAAAAGTCGCAACTTATATATTTACGTAAGAGCAATAATTCTCCATCCCTTAGGAACATTGGGTAAGAGCGTGTCGAGCACGCAAATGAAGGGTAGAATACATAATAAACATCTTGAATTTTTCAATATTTTTCACAATATATTTTTGCTTCAGTGTCCGGTATAGTTTTCATTGAAAGTGCTTACTAAAAACCATATTTCTGTGTTTTTTTTTCAGATTTTTAAAACGATATTGAGTGAGTGACTAAAAATTTTTCTAATTCATTGTATTTTTCCAAATTTTGTTCATTTCTGGTTTTGCGTTATCAATATAAAGACTGGGAGTAGAGTAATAAGACTGTGACACATATACGGATAGACGTGGCGAAATTGTTGTATAATGTGATTTTTATAATGCGATAATGTCAGTTCTAAGATTATTTTAAGAAACATAAATGCTCTGTTCTAATGTGCTCTGGTACCTAATACCCAGTTCTCTATATATGTATATAAAATGGCACTACAGTAAGACTTATATTTTCTATATAATGAAAATAACTTTTTTAATTAAAAACAGTACTCAAGCACTTAATATTAGTTCAGATTAAGATTTCCAAACACATTGCTATTAATCCCTTTTTATGCACACTTTTTTTTTTTTATTATGCTTGACATTGAAACATTAACAATCGTAGTATTAAACAAAATGAACAATAGAAACTTTTATTCTTATCTCTAATAGCACTTCTTTTAATAATTAATGTCTTTTTACACGCGTTCAAAAATTGAAAATAGGACCACTTGACCCACGTCTATACTTAAGGGTCAAAAATGGTTTTTATATATATAAGCATCGAATGGTGGTAAGACGAAGGCTATGTAATGCATAACTATTTTTGCCGATTCACTATATGTGCCTAAAAAACATAAATGCACAATATTGGTTTATGCTAAAAATCATAAAGAAAAAGATTCTTGGTAGGTGTGTTCGCGTGAATCATAGTTAGTAAGTTCTCCTGAAATGGGAAAGTGTATGCCAGACATCCTCGCAATCAAGAAAATAGTCCTACATACATACAAAATGCATTCGCGAATGAAATTATATTTGTGTTCATGATTCTATTTTGGCCGCCACTGTAGGTGCCTGAGCAGTTTGCATTTCATTACAATTACAAACCATTCAAACTTGCTTAACGAAACATTCACCAGTTATACAATCAATGTGGTCGATATATTAATTAATATATTAATACATAATGTACCCTGCAGAGACCTTCAACTCAGATGCTGCATCCTTCACAACAAATAGGTCTAGAGGACTAAACACCAGTCCATCACTTAACCTACCCTCTGTCGTGACGCATTCGGCGCACCGAAATTTGGTGAACAGATTCCTTTCTATAAAGAGAATGGGGTTTATTTATGTCACAGTGGTGGTCGTTGAGGGGTGTGACGACAATGTGGCGTAGGGCTCACGTAAGGTATACAGAACATTTCGATTTGGTTATAAAATCGCATTAAAAGTAATTTTGTTGCTGTTGGAAGCGCAATAAATTTGGGAAATCAGTTTAAAAATTAACTGTGCGTTAAATCTATGAATTAATTATCTTAGCGCTACGCTATGAATTAAAATCTTATCTACGAACGTATAGTGGGCTAGGACTAATTATTCGTGGCTAAAAACTGTTAGCAAGTCAAAATTTTTCCTTTTACACCAACTAGTTTTCTCTAAATTAGGTTAAACTCGATTTTTCCTGATTTTATTTAATTTTCATTTCACATAATATAAACAAAGTCGAATTTAAAGATTTGGAGATTTAACAACAACGAAGAGCTGAAAATCCCTCATTATTATAAGCTACTGATTGAATGAAACTAACAAGGAAACGTTCTCAGGTGTGTTTCACCGATTTTGATGAAATTGAAATATGTTATGTAGTATCGAAAAATCAGAGACACGTATTTTTCTATCTGCGGATACGCACATTTACGGAGTGAAAACCACCCCTAAAGTTTACCCCCAAAAACATTTTTTCCTAAATATTTCAAGTTCTAATGAATTTTTTCGAATAAAACAAAATGGAAATGATGTCTCATAAATATACTAACCTTTTGTAAGTAATCCGGTTCCCGGGGGTGGCAACACTTATTTTTATTGCAGAAAAACAATTTTTTTATTTTTATATTTTTGCATCACAAAAATAATAGTTTTAGTTAAAAATCATTGAAAAATATATTTTTACATACGATTTTGAAAAACAAAGTTGACCTGTTTTGGCGTTTTCGTAAAAAAAAGCTCCTCAAGGGGGTAAAAAAGCCCTAGCACTAATACGTAAATGATGTATATTCTTTCAGACATCAGTTTTTTCGTGAAAACCAGTATTAAGGGGTTTTTGGAGTCGCTGATTACGAATGTGATGTTAAATTTAAAAAATTCAAAATGGCGGACATATTTTTGATAAATACACCAATTTTTATAAAAAAAGAAAAAACAATAAATAAAAGTACCCCCTAAATGTGCGTATCCGCAGATAAAAAACATACATGTCTCTTATTTTTCGATACTCTATAACATATTTCAATTTCATCAAAATCGGTGAGACACACCTGAGAACGTTTCCTTGTAGGTAAGTAGGGATAAAAATAGAGGCATATTGTGGTAATTATTATTCATATAATTTTAGCATTTAGTTTTATTAAAAATACATATATTATATTAATATTTCAAAAACAATTGCCAGTACTCCCTTTTGTAGCATTCATTATTATATAAAACTGTATTATATATTATTTAAAATTATTGATTTCATTACTTCTTAAACATTTCTTGCTGGTTTATTCCTCCAAGAAAGAAATAACGAAAAACCCTTTAAAGAAAAATCTCAAATTAAGGTGCTTTTCTATTGAAATTAAGGAATGACCCTTAAGGTAAAATAAAGGGAGAATTAGGTAATCGATAATACATAAGAACGTTTCAAAAAATTCAGAAAATAATAATAAAAGTCATACCCTAAGAATTGTCAAAATATGTGTGGCGCATCAGAGCTTGTCATCTCAGGAAAACGCTTATTAACCCTTTCGGTACAGAGCAGCTCGATGCAGAAACACATTTTCGTTTTTGTGGTACCGTATTGTTTAAGATATCAAATCTATAAATCGAAATTCACTATTTGATATCAATGAAAGTTCAACTCCAACTACATCTGCATGCGCCGATAAGCCATGACGAACTTTTAAGGGGCTTTTAATCGCTCATAGGCCAAATTGAGCTTATTTTTCTAAGCACACATGTGCGTCCATAGTAGTACAAAGGGTTAAAAATGAGAACTGTCATCTGACCCTTTATACAAAATGTTGTTAAATAAAACAACTATTTTGTGATCAATTTCACATTGAGATGTTAAGTAATTTCTTGCACCCGCTATAAGAATTAATTCCACTTTAAATATCGCATCTGTTAACAATTAGATTGATATTCGTCATAAGTTCACCCCAATTTTAGTTGGTTTGTTTCTGGAAAAAAACCGAACTGGCATTTCACGTTTAAAAACCAATGCGGCTAAGAAGTAATGTGGCGCCACAGTCAGTGTTGTCAACAATGAAATGAAATAAGAGGGTTGAATCCCTATGTATGTGGGCGAACGAATTTTCCCAAATCTGCCCAAAACTCGTTTCCGTATTTTTTTATGCAAGTATAGGTTTTAGATCTCTCCTTAAGAGATTAGAAAACCAAACACTATTTACTACAATAAGAGATTATAAAACCAAACACTATTTACTACAATTCGCGATAATTATCGCTATTTATTTTATTTTCAAATATTCTTATTTTTTTATTACAATTGAAGGAACACCCGGTCGACTCAAGTGAAAATCGAGAAGTAAGAAAACAAAAATTTACATTTTTTAACAACATACAAAAGCAGGTTCCTTTGAATTTTTTGGAAATAGTATTTTTAAAGGTACAATTAGATTACATACATAACTTAGAGGCCAATTAGAATTAACTAGATGAATTAAAAACGGACAGGTAAGTTAATCAGCGAGATAATTGGAAGCGCGCAACTGAGTTAGTCCACCACACAAGTAATGGTAACTATGTCATCGCTTTCCCGCCTGCCAATTTTTTCTCAAACTGGGCCACAGAATTTTGTTGGGTACTTTTTGACTGGGTCAAAACTGACAGCCACAAAAGTCATAGCTGCAGATGTTTTCCAAATGTTGCTCACGAAGCATTTCTCGGTCTTTGGCAGATTTTATCCCTACTCTTATTGCCAGTTTTCGCCCAGAAAAGTACGGAAACAAACCTAATGTAAATTAAGTATAAGCGTTAAAATGAGACACATTCATTAACAAACATCAGTATGGCAACTTCCGAAGTTAAAAATCACAGAGAAAAATGCACTTCAGGATTGTACACTGATTTTCTGCATGATTTCATTCGTGTGATGTGACGTAACATCGTTTGCCGAAATATTAAAACTTTCTAAATGTATAGGGAATTACATGATCTGGGCGAAATCATAATCACATAATTTTGGCTGAGTAGGAATATGGCAGTAAACGTCTACATGAAATCTCTCAAAGGCGGTGTTCAGGCTATGCTACTTTGCCACCGCCAAACAAAATATGTAGTACTGTCATAAATGGCATCTACATTGTTTTTGCCAAAAAAATATAGTTAAGCTAAAGTTTAGCACTGCTACAAAACTGCGATGTAAACAATTTAGTATCGCTAATTATACATAAACATACGATGGTTTTTTTTAATAATCAACATACACATATCTAAATATATATATGTATATTTATATTCTTTACATCAATTCTTCCAAATAAACTTCAAACATCGATTAAGACCGCTTTCTAGTTTTGTCACACTTGACAGATATGATAATAGCATCATTATACGGCGTTAAAATGACCACGCTAATGTAGCAGGGCATAAACGCGGTCGTATAATTATATGTTTGTAATAACCGTTTATTATGAGTATCGTCTATAACGACCATATAAGAACGGTCTGTTGAAGATCATTATAGTCGTTTCACACCGTATATGTGTAGTGACTAAATTATAAAGAGGATCGTATAATGATTAATGAGTTAGGGGGAAGTTCAGAAAAACTGAAAGGCATATAGACAGACAAACAGATACTGACATTCAGGCAAGATATCTAAGGTAAAATTAATGCAATATCCTAATGAAATTTGGTTGTACTAAATTTTACACGAACTGATGTGAAATGAAAAGATCCAATCGCTCAATTGCTTAGGACAAGACCAAACTACCTGCCAATTTCCTGAAGCTTTGTGAGAAATGACGGAGCGCCCGTGCAGCCGCAATCACTTATTGCATATTAAGTGATTTCCTGAAACTCGCCAGCCATCGCCGCCGCCACCGTGCCATGCTGCGCGCCATCTGACGTCATCAGCTGAAGTAATCGAGCTCCACCGAATGCCCAGCGCCCCTCAATACACCCCAACGAGAAGGGATAAAAGAAAAACAATTGCAAGGCGCTCCACAAGTGGTTTCACCTCAAGATTTGACAAAAGGGAAAATCCCGTTTAAATCAAATTACTTACCGAGCCGTGGAAAAACGAGGAAAATCGTGAGTGGAGTGGAGAACGAGGTCAGCCGACAGCCAGACAAACAAATGAAACGAGAGTTATACAAAATCAGCTGACGACAGGCGAAACACATGTGACTGACAGCGCGCGGCATAGAGCCGGAAAAGACGGGAAAGCGGTATTGAGATCGGGAGGGACGAGGGCGAATATGTGGCTCTCCCGAAGAAAGGTGCCGTGCCGCGTGTTCTGCACGCCGATTCGAGAAAATTCAATTTGAGCCGCCGATTATCAGGTCGGCTCAGCTAGAAAGGGTATTTATTTTTCTTTGGTGGGAAAAGCGAAAAATGTTTGAGAGGAAATCAAACAGAGTATACAATATATAGGTAGGGGGGGAAGGTGGAAAACTGAGAGACGCAACGACGAGAGCGAGCAGAGTGTACGCAAGTCGTTGGCACACTGCTTTCCGTTGCATGCGGAGGGATATGGCCTGGAAAAACAGAGAAAATTTTCCTGAGGAAATCGTCCCACAAACACATGCACACGCAGCGACATCTACCGGCCCAAGAATGAGTCGACGATGCACGCCCGAAGTAGGACGACACACGGCGCGCGGCGCGGTGGGGTGGTGACGGTGCCGTTCCTACGGAGCCGAGTCGAGAGCGTTGAAGAAAATCCTGCCGCTCTCGCGAACGCTGTTGTTTATTCCGAAACACGAGAGGATTTTGTTGCCAAAGGACACAGCGAGTGGGTGAGTGTGTGTGTGAGTGGGTGCGGGAAACTTTTAAGTTTTCGGTACATGCAGTTGTCAATTTGTAAATGTTTAAGTATTTTCCGGCGCTTAGATACGCGCTAGAAGGCTCCCATTCAACAGGTGTCCGTTTATTCAGCGTAAGGACGTGAAAAGGAGTTTTATTAGCCCGAAAGCGCCCTAATTTGTCACGGCACCGTTGCATACGTGTGAGTTTATCCGACGATTTCTGGAGTTTCAATCGCACTGAATAAATTATACTTTTTGCGGTTTAATTAGAGTCCCCGGCTGAACTCGTTTCACGAAAATACAGTTAATGACTAAGTACGCCCTAGTTAAAAAGGCTGCCTTGATTATTATTAAAACTAATCGTGGGTTTTGCCTTGATGTTGATTCGCGGAACCAATTTTTATGTCCCCTACTTTCAAATCTTTCAAATTTTTTAATAATTCGTCTCTATTCCTATGCCGTATAATAACAACACAAATAATCACACACATTGATATTATAACAAAAAGGATCTTCGATGACAGACGTCAGTTTGATTAAGCTTACTACGTGCACAAAATCAAGGGTCATTTTTGGAGTTTGTTTTATAAAAATTGTTTAATATAATTATAAACAATAATAATAATAATAAAAAAAATTTATGAAATTTTTAGATGAGAGAGTGAATTCTGTATGGACGTGGTATCACAGATTAGTCTGATTTTTAAGAAAATTACTTTATGCACTTATACTTTAGTACTGTATAAATTTTCAATGCCTTGTGTAAGTGATATAAGAAAACAATCCGGAAGGATTAAATTAAACTTTAAAGATATAACCGAAGAAGAATATGAAAACTTAATAGGCAACGTAAACTTTTGAATAATAATATAGCTAATCTAATATACGAATGTAATGTATTGTCCCACATTCGATATGGTTTACATGTTTGGTCTATGTGCAGTGATACGGAATTAAATAAGGTTGAAATCTTAATACATAAAGCCCTAAAGTTTCTTTTTGACTATCCAAAACTAACACGATCGCTTATCCTCTATGACAAAACAAAAAAAATGAATTTGAAACAGTTGACTATATTAGAGAGATGTAAATTTGTATATAGATATGAACACAAATTAATTAAAAATAATTTTATTCTGCTAAGAAGACTTAATGTGCACAACGTAAATGTTCGCAATAAACATAACTATAATCAAAACAAAGTTAATACTAATATTGGCCAAAGAAACCCGAAATATTTAGCTACTAAAGTTTATAATGGAGTACCTGTAGAAATTAAGAATATTAGCAATTTTATTCAATTTAAAAAAAGACTAAACGATTATATTAAGCAAACTTATTTATAATTATTAAGTATGATTAAGATTAATCTATGATTTAGACCATATACTAGTGAAAAGGAATATTTATCGAACATTGAGATTCCAAATCTTATACCAGGTTTTTTGACTCATGTCAAACTGCACCTGTCTGATTTCATACGGCGAAATGAAAATATCTTTTTTTTTTTTTTTTTGCATATTGTAATTTTAAATTGTTAATGAATTGTTTTTACAAATAAAAAAAAAAAAAACTGAATAGATTTAGCATAGACCTGGTTATATACTGGTCTATGAGGAATATATTGCATTAATGTGCAAATATGAATCACTTTGATTTTACTCACTTTGATCTTACTTGTTTCAGTGAAATATTGCTTTGTTGAAAATACTTTGGAAATGGAAAATCGGAAATTAGCGCAGGCGGATGTAGTAAAATTATAGATTTTTGTCATTGCTAAAAAAGGGAAGATGTTTTATAACGTATAAAAGTTGTTTACCAATTAAAATGAAAGTGGACTAATTGGAATTTCTTATCATGTCCTCTCCATTTCACTGGTGACCCTGGCAGAGCCTTGTGGAGAGAGGTTATTTTAAGAAGCAGGCAGACTTTTAAATAAAAAGGTGAAAATTAAAATTGTTTTTAGAAAAGCGAGATATGCAAAAAATTTAATTAATTTTGTGAATTGTCGTTGACCAGATTATAAAAATATTTATAAAAAAATTAAAAATAAGTAACTAAGAAATATAAACTATAGCGACAAGAGTGCTATATACTCTAAAAATATGTTATTCTATAGACTATTTCCTGCTTCTCGTAAGAACCAAATTATTTCGATATTATACAAATTTCATATTTATTTATTTGACTTCGCCTACAGAATTTCTGTTCAACAGGTTCACAATAACAAAACTACTTAAAATACATAATAGCAACTACAACTACAAGAAAAGAAAAACACAAATTAAAACTAAGCGAAGTTTTGTAGAGATTGCTCATGCAAACATAAAATTACAATATACCTCATTAAACATGTTTCAGAAAAATACCCTGTCCCTGGACCATAAATATTTAGCCCTCACTATGCTATTGCAGGAGACATCATGTGATAGAATAAGATATCTCTTACAAATAAAACCGCCGTGATTTTTCTTCTGCATTCGAAAGTTTTATGGCCAAGAAGAAGGCACCAAGATTTGTAAGATGGAGTGAAAATTTCCCAGTTCAATTTTCTTAGTCTTGTAAAGAACTTTTGCATTGACCTCATGCTTGTGCAATGAAACTGAATAAGGAGACTCACACTCAAGAATCGAATGGACCAAAGAGGAGATTTTAAGATGAAAACATCATAAAAATCCTTCGAGTTCCTCTTAATAAAGCTTAACATAATAAAAGCTCTTGAAATATCATGATATAATCATATGATGAGTGCAATACACATTATGATCAAAGTACGCATCGATATTACGATAAACGAAAAAAAAAACGGATTTTTTAACCTGTGAAAGGAAAACCTCTTACATTTTAAAGGGTTTAATTCAAGCTCATTGTCATTAAAAGTTCAAAATTATCAATCTCCTCCTGTAACCTAAAAAAATCAACCAGATAATGAATAGCAGCAACATTTTTCATATCATGAGCAAAGAGAAAACATTGGGGAAAAGATAAATAGATATCATTGATGAATATTATAAAAAAAAATACTGTTGAAAACAAATCAACAAATTACGCGATTTCAATTTTAGTAATGCTTTATGTTGGTTTCATCGACAGCCACACTCTTACCGATATCTTATTCTTAATTTATATGCGTGATTATTTTCCTGTGGGCCAAAGTGAAAAAATCACCTACACAATTAAACCTTGCGAATTATCTGAAAAAAAAAAAATTTACAAAAAAATAAAAACTGACAATCTGTATGTACAAACTTAAACTAAAAATTATATTTTTTATTACTTTAAAGAAAAGAGCGTTATATATGCCAATGTTTGTTATGACATACATATTGATACTTAAATATTTTCAATATCTAATCAGCCATTTTGGAATCGGAGGTACGATGCGCCAGTATTTTTCATACTGATGCCAAAAATCAACTACATTTTTTACTTCTAGTAAGCGCGTACACACGCAGGTAGTTGGATAACAAATCATGTGACTTCATACATTCTTAAAAATGAAACTATATTATAGGTCATCAAATAAAGGTCAGTTCTTCAACGTATAGTATGTATTTAGGCATCAAATTGATGACCTCAGTTATAGTTAAAACATTAGCGATTATGTATGTATTTTCATCATTCATCATATTGCTTCTTCATTTGATAACTACAAGAAAGGTTTTGAAAATCATAATGCTTCCTTACGTATGTCCTTAAATAAAAAATCTAAAGAATATTACTTTTAATCAAAAACAAGTTAGCACTTAGCTTCGGTTTTGATAATAAAATTTGTTAACGATGTACATATATCTGATTCCTTCATGCAAATACCTAGAATCATGGGAAAAAATAGGCTCTAGTTTGTTAAATAAAAATACATATATAAAGTGTATGATGACGACTATAATTTATTAAAAGTTTGTAAAAATATAAAAATAATACGAAAAAGATCTAAAAATTATTTACAATTTTTTATTGCCACATGTGTTTTTAATGGTGCTTTGTCATGTTGGCTTATTCGTTTTCTTCTTTTATATAAGTATATTGCGAAGGTAGAAGTAAACCTTTACTTATATTTCCATCCTTTCGAATAATTTTAAAGGTGTTGAAAACTCCTATTCAATAAAGATTTCACAAATTGAGGTTTTTTATATTTATTATTAATTAATTAAATTAAATTTTTTTTTTTCCAAAAATTTGCACCTCAAATATTGTCTAATAATTTTAATACAATAAAATTATTATATAATATTTGAGGTGCAAATTTTTGGAAAATAAAACTTAATTCAGAATTTTATGTTCGACTTCTTATGTTCTGCACAGACGCATGGAATTTTAATGAAATTTAGTTAGTAATTCTGAGGACAACGCCTGTGATGCTAACTATTGTAAAATATAAAATTGTTTGTACAAAACTCAAGTTTGTGAAGTTCAACATTATAAATATATTACTAATTTGTCTATTGACTATTTTACTTATGTTCCAATATATTTATTATTATTTTATTTATTATAAATTTAAAATAAATTATTATCTAGTGCATTTTTAAATAAAAATTTGTTTTATTTAAAAAAATAACAATAAATGATTCCTTCTATTTTCTGATTTTGAAGTTCAATTGGGGTTATACAATATTAAAACTTTATTAGTAGTTTTTATAACGAATAAGAACAAGCAAATAAGATAACAGGAAGAATTATTTACAGTATGAAAGAAAGAATAAAGAATAATACTAATTATTCTTTCAATAATGCAGTATTAAGAATAATGAAAATATTTATTTTTGAACAATTCAATTTATCGAGAAACAAAAAACTAGCAGTGTTAGCTGTTTTAAAAGTGCAACAAGATTTTCTATGAACATTTTTATTAAAATGTCAACCACTAACAAACAATAACTAAATTGAGTTTTATCTCCGAATTTCTATTGCATTTTATGCCCGAAGCAATTGCAAAGCTTTTGCGACTGAATTTTTGGTATGCAGTGTATTATAAAATTGCCAACCGAAAACTCTGCACTCTCGGCTTTAAACTATTCGGTGAGATTAACAATTACAAAAAATATTTACTTCCCGCTGATAATAGTGAGTGGAGAACCTGCAGTTTTTTCAGGAACTCTGATAATTGTTGTTCCAGGAAAGTCCCGACCCACAGTAGGCTGTAGGGTATGATAAGTTTGCAATTAAAAAGCGGAACATTGCGAAACGTGGATGAAGGCTCTAGAGTTTCACCGGTGGTTATTTTTTGTTCCGACATTTTCGCACTGACCTTTCCAATTTGGTAAAATTCTCTGAAAGTGTAAAAAGTTTTTCTTGTTTTTTTTTTTTTTTGAAAAATCAAAAATTGGCTTTCAGTAAGCCCCTTTGTGGAGGCAAAATTATTTTATAATTTGAGGTATATATATATGTGTGTGTGTATGTGTGGGGAGCGAGGGAGTCCCGGCCCAAGCCCCGTGAAGGGTTCGGGTCGCAATAGCGCATTCCTAATTTTCTGTCGTTCCTGTGAAATCTTCATTAGAGGGCTGGATTGGGGTAGAAAAGTGGGAGTTGGAGTTGAGAACCGGAGCACCCGAAGCCCGGGATGGATGAATCGGGTACGGGGCTTCAGAACCCTTGTTGGGGCCCACAATCATTTTACCTTTGGGTCTGGGTCATGAACAAAAAAGGGTTAGTCTTGGGTCTAATAAACCTTTGAACGGAAAAACGGAAGACGAAAAAAGTTTATTTTGTTCCCTAAAATACCCAAGAAGGGTCTCGCTCGAGTGTGTTTCTCGGAGTAGTTAAATAGAAGGATATCCCTTCACACCCAGGCTAACTGAAAATTTTTTGGGTTCGATGGTATGGGATCTCGGGACTTGGGTACGCAGCCGGGAGAACAGTACGGGATTACACCCTTATCACAAGGAAAACGAACGCACACATATACATATATATATATATATATATTCATACACCCACAGGAATGGATTGAAACCTTCAACCCTTCAAATCCTTTTCAAAGAACGTACGAAAGGAAAGTCGCATGACTATGGGGGTACAAAACATCCTTAAACTAAGGGTATTGAATGAATGGGATGTTAGTACCCCTTGGCCTGACACGAAAATAGAAACAAAAACAAATTGGGAGGCCTCCACTCCATCCTTACTTTCGTTTCAGCCCAAACTCCTCCGACGTCCTTGCTTAAACTCCGAGCAAACTCACATGTGTATGCCTTCGGGTCGCTTGCTAAGGCTCTGGGGCTCCTATGGGAAGGGTATAGCATGCCACGACGTCGAAAAGGAGCGTGGGCGGGGGGTCGGGATTGAAGGAGAACTGCTCTGGTCCTGGATAGAGTGGAGAGAGGGCGAGTGGAAGCCAAAGTGTTTGTCAGTTCTGGTGCAAAGGCCTTGTCGGGTTCTCTAGCTCTATACCCAGCTTTATATACACGTTCGTAGCGCGTCAGGGCTCCATCGTGGGTGGCGGGATAGACTGGCGCCTTTACCCTCTTCTCAGAATTCATTTTCGTCCCGAGCTCTCGGGTACCCCACCGGTTCTTGCTTTCTGTTCCCTTAGGGGGCGAATGCTAAGAAATTTTCTTGATCATTTTCCTCCCATCCATTTCGCTTTTATAGATTTACCGTCTCTCTGGCGTAGCTTGGCTTGGAATGTTGGTTCGTAGCGACCATCAGCCCCGACTCCCATTAATTTTCCTCCCCCCGTACCATCCCCCCCAACCCTGTCCTCCTACAAAAGCAGAACGGTAGCAAAAATTTTTCCTCTGAACTTTCTGAACTGCTAAGGGCCTTTCATTCTGTTCGGGATCCCACACCTGCCACCATTTTTGCCTCTCCGCCTCTGCTTGGCCTCATCCACGACGGAGTCGGGCAGATCTAAGCCCCGGGTACCTGTCACCAAAACGAACTACGTTTTTATATTGGGGGCGTGTATATACAGGTATGGGGTCAAAATGGATCAAATTCCTCTCTACCTTTAATGTTTATCATTTCGGTAACTGGACTATTAATATCCCTAGAATTGTCAGCAGCTCTGCGGCGATAGTTTCCCATCATGGTGACACATGTGGGAAGTTGATTATCTTTTTGGATTTTCCTTCCCGATGTGGGGTCAAAAACAGAACAGAAGTGAGGGAGAGTAGCACTGTCGTCGTCGTCGTCGACGTCGGGCTGACTCTTTCAATTAAGCTCAAGCTGCTCTCGAAATTTAAGCGCCCAATTATGTCACAGATCCGCTTCCTGAGCTCCGGCCGCTGGCCGACTGGAAACTACTTTGCATTGCGCCCCGGTTTCGTTTCGAATGAGAGGAGCCTGCGGCCAGCTTACTTCTGTTCCCGGCCAGAGTCATTTGGGTGCCCTCTTTTTCTTTTTGCTGCTACTATTCGCCGCCCCCTCCGGTTCCATCGGTCTTGCCAAAATATTTATGAAACTTAATTTTCTACAAATTGGTCCCAACAGCAGAACTCTCGATGTGGCCAAGGTACAGAAACAGTGAAGAGGGGCTTCAGGCTGCTGGAGAAATTGGCAATGTCCGTTCTGACTTTACTGGCATTTCTCAGTTTTATTTTTATTTCTTGATAAAGGGAGGTGGACCGATAAAAATTAGAAAATATAAACATTGCATATGTGAGGTGTGAGCTAACTTATGAAAATTCATGTTGTATCACATCTTACTTAATCCTCAGGAAATGCATTGGGTATGGGCAAAACCCCCGGGAATAATAAATACAAGCCGTGAAGTAGACCTGTTCACTACCCCATGTATAGGGTCATGCAGTCCGATGATTGCACCGAAATAACATTGCTTCTTATGGCGGTATAGCCCATTCATTCCGCTCCACAGGGCGAATCAGCTAAACTATCACTTTTACGAAAAAGTTATGTTCTACTCACTGTAACTGGGGAGGAATACCGTTCTTATGGTACCAAAATCATTATAGGGGTAAGAACAAAATATTAAAGATATTGGAGCTCAAAAGTTACTCTTACTGCCCAGCAAACAAATTACCACGGAAAGTCGTGCTGTCAAGTCGACCTGCCGCTGCTGTTTTGTTCGAGGAAATGGTTAGAGTTGTGTTTAAGTGCAAAAAACTCTAATATTTTGTTCTTGCCACTATAACGTTTTTCAGATCACTAGAAAGGTATTCCTCCATAGTTATAATTAGTAGAACATCATTTTCGCGTAAAAGTTATAGTTTAGCAGTTCAGGCGAGTTGAGTGGCACACTTTGGATCATCCGCCATAAGAAGCAATGTTATTTCGCGGCGATTCTCGGACTACATCACTACGTATGCATTTTCTACTTCACGGCTTGTGTTTATATGTATTCCCGGGGGTTTTGGTATGGTACCCAAGGATGAAATTCACCGATTTGTCGTTTGTGAATGATAAACTAGAAGAGGCCTCTAAAAATATTATTTACAACAGGGGTTTTATAGATGAAGTGAGTATAAATCTTTTCTTTTAGTGCCTAAAAACTAGAATATTGGAAAGTTCTACAGATTTAAATATTCAATTTTAGTGTTCCATACCAATATTGTAAAAATTGAATCCTTTTGGAATAATCCCGATGTTTTTCCGTCTGCCACAATTTGTGTTTTCTCAAACCGTTCAACGTAGGAGGGTGAAAGTTTACGGAGTATTAGTACCAAATACAGACGTAAAATAAATAATAGCTAACTCAAAGCCAAAGTCACTTGCATCAATTTTATTCTTTGGTGAAACATGAATTATCGCTTTTATATAGACTCAAGATCCTGGCTTGTGATCACAGATTATACGAGTAGGTTAGTTTGTAGTGCTCCTTCATTAAATCTTTTTTTTATATTCAGTGGTAGAATAAAAAAATGTTTCTCTATTAGCACGAATGAGGGTTTCTGATTGCGAAAATTATCAACGGATATTCAGGAAATGCATTAGCCGCCAAGTCTGGTGGTTTTCTGAATAAAACCTTCACTGAAGCAAAGCACTTAAGACGGATGACGTGTTTTTATTGAGAGGGTGACATTTTCTTTTCGCTCAAGTGACTTACAAATAATGAAGGGTGTGCACAACTTTCGATTGACCGAGCATTAAAAATGGGTTAGTCTTTGTCCGGTACATAATTTATTCCATTAAGAACTTATTCAATCACTATCTGATAATCGAAAAGGTGTTAAAAATGAAATACCTTTTTATAAAGTAGTCAGAAATCAACATGATGCAATCAATATAATTTTTATTAAACACATTTCTGGGACTCATTTTTTAAATTAATAAAATTT
Source organism: Dysmachus trigonus (assembly GCA_949715965.1). Lineage (NCBI taxonomy): Eukaryota > Metazoa > Arthropoda > Insecta > Diptera > Asilidae > Dysmachus > Dysmachus trigonus. The sequence goes on along the minus strand of OX454321.1, from coordinate 68,082,507 downwards.
TCAATGAAACAATTGAAACTTTATTTAACTGATATATATTTATGTCATAAAGTGATAAAGTAAATGAAATTTTATGACTAAAATGAGTATTTTAATAAAGAAACCAGAAATCGATTGAGAAAGGATTTTCACGAGGATGGATCAATAAGTTCCCATGATGCTAGGTTTTCATTTGTTTGGTTTTTGGTTTTTTTGTTTTAATTTTTAACGTAATATAATTTTATGACAATATACTTATCCAACGTAATTTCTTTAACCCCTTCAAAAAACACGATTTATCAAACTCCACGTTTGGGCGGAATATTTTTCTGCGAGCCACGTTTTCATGTTGGGAAACCAAAACAAGTCGCAGAGAGCTAAATAGGGCGAGTACGGTGGATGCGGCAGAAATTTTTCTGCGACGATTCCGGGTGCGTGAGCTGGTGCGTTATCGTGGTGGAACAGCAATTTTTCCCTTTGCCATCGAATTGATCTAATAATTCACTGTGATCATGCTTCCTTTCTCCAAAAAGTCCATGAACAAAAAAAAAAAAAAAAAAAATTGTAGAAATGACCTAACTGGCCGATGGGAGCATTTTTGCCTTCGGCGACGATTCGACGCAAAAGCTTTTGCAGATTTCGCTTAAAGAGCTCCAAACACTACAATTAACAACCGTATTCGAAACAGTGTATGGGCGCTCCTCATCAAAAACAGATGTATAGTCACGTTTAAATTCGCTGAACCAATATCTCACGGTTATTACAGAGGGTCCCCATAAACAGTATCAATGTTTGCTTTTATTTCTTTGCACGTTTTGCCATCCAAAACTAAAAAGCGAATTAGGGATCCATAAAGCGAAAAACACAAAACACGTTTAATACAAATGGCTGTTAAATCAAAACTAACCTATAAATCACTTTGCAAATTTCTATGGCGTCGTCTGAAACCCTCGCATATCCAATTCTAGATCATTTCTTATAAAACCCATTCACGGCAAGTAGCTATTGTACAAACACCGCATAAGTACTTTTGCAGTTATTGGGAATTACTTTTAAATAAGTGGAAAATACATCACTTCCCGCCAGCTTTATCTTAATAAAAAAAAAATAAAAAAAGGGGGATTCGAGTTGGGAGGGATTATTGCCTCCCTAAGAAGTAGTTATCATTGCTTTTTACACCTGTTTTTTTTTTTACTGTCTAAGTAGTGAAAATATCAGTTATGTCGTCGCACTGTAACATTGACTAAATGTCGTTATACAATAAGTTTTATGCAATACACAGTAATTTGTGGATTATTGCAACATTAAATATGATAACATTTTAAATTGTGTAGTATCAAAAATCACATTTAGCTAAAATTATACGATAAACGATAGAAATCGAATTTTGCTAGCAATATTACAGGAAGCTAATTTTAATAAAACATAAAACATTTAAAATTCGTACCGATAAATCAAAAAGCGCAATTCGTCCAATCAGTTTTACCACATATGGTATATAAAAGAGATTTTCAATTTTATCAATTTGAAATAACGTTACAATCAAGAATTTCGATGATATTTCGAAAACTTTTTTGTTGAGAGACATGTTTAAAAGTTAAATATTAAATAATTTGTGATCAACAAGTGTTTTCATATTTAATCAGTTCTAGCTTTACGAAAATGTTTCAAAATTACAACATTTCTTCGAAATCTGTAAGGAAACCTCAAACTGAACCTGTATTTAAAACAATAAAAAAAAAAATATGTTTGTATTGTTTTGAAAAATAAAAATTGTCTCCATAAAATGGTGTTTAATATATTACATTAATTCTAATTTGGATGGTTTATAAATTTGTCCTTTTTCCTTCAATTTTGATGGTTTCTGAATTTTGTTTAACCGCGTATTGTAAATCGGGGTCTGGTGCGAAAATATTTATACACTGAAATTTTAATTTTATACTGTCATTCATAATACACGAAGTCATAAATGGTTTTTCCAATGGTACGAATTGAATTTGGAGATGTAAAATTACATTGAACATTTAATTTTACGTTGTCAAGGGAATTCCCTTACACACTGGTGTAATTTTACAATTAACAAGTTAAAAAGTTATAATTTTACATCGAGCAATTGATGAAATTGCTCTTTAAAATGTTTTTTGCAATATCTATATAATTTAATATTAAATTTGACACGTAATGTTGTCACAATGATTTTTGGCAAAAAATTGCCAACATTGATTGTTGTAAAAAAATTTCACTGTTTACGAAAAAGTTTCCAGAACGAAAGTCCCAATATTCCGATTATTGCAGCTAATTAAATGTTTATCGCGACCACCAACTTGAGGCTGCTTGCACAATTTGTGGATTTATCAAAAATGAAGCCTCGTCAAGTCCTACTTGAGCATTCTGGCACCGGGCAACCAGATGCCCGGCAGAAGCGGGAATGATGAATTGATTACTCCAATTCAAAATCCGCCCTGCCCGAGTCTACAGGTGCATATGGCGGGCGCAATGGGGAGCGGGTCGAGGCAGGACGGAGCCCTAAAGCCCGTGGAAGCTCTGATTCAAATCGATATTCAAATCAGACACCGAGGCAAAATCATTCCCGGAATGCGACCTCTTCCCGTTTAAATCGATCCTCGTTCGACGAGCTCCGAAATTTCTGCGCTTAGGAAATTAAACAAAAAAAAAAAAAGATATCGCTCTCAATGCAATGAGGTGCACATTTTGTGCTAATCAGGTTGCAGATGTAATGTTAATTAGCTTCACCTGCCCACATCTTACGTAAGATTATCGCCATTGGGCTTATGCCCGGAGGTTTTGCGCGTTCCAATGGTGTACGCAGCAATTGGGTCGTCATAGAGTGAGGGGTAAGTTGGGCAACTGGGTCACTGATGACGCCCTTCCGCCCTTTCGTCCCATCACTCCCCCGGGGGTGGGAGGAGGTCAGAAATCTGTGTATATCTCAAGAGAGTATCGGTACCTCTAAAATATTAGTAAACCATAATCTTTCCACAGCGAACATAAACTGCTCGTAAAAAATACATTTCCATAAAGGATGTCAAGCGAACGGACAGAGAAGGGAAAAACATTAAACCCGAAAACATGAGCCTGAGCACCATCATACCCTGAAATTAAAGGAAATAGTAAAAGGCGCCCCTCATGTTTTTTAGGGTGGGTTACGGGAAGGAGCAAGGGGGGTGGAGATGAAACGCCATCCAGAATTTTCTCTTTCTCCATCCATTTAACTGCAATTCAGGCGACCTTATGGCAAGTCACCTCGTGGAGGCGTCCAAACCATCTCGTTCATCCGGTTACCCTGAAGACATCATCTTAAGTCTACGGGAAAATGGACAGAAGAGGAAAAAATTGGTAGCGCTGGGAGCTGGGGTCGGTTGAATAGGTATGGGTATTATGGGTTGGGTTTTCGTGTTATATAGAAGGTTTGGGTGGGTGGCGGAACGACGACGACGACAACGGCGGCGGCTCCGGCGGCAGAAGAACCTTTCCTTTCCTTTCCTGTGCATATACACACCGACGCCAGCTTATACCGAGCTCCCGAAATGATCTGCGCTTCTATTAAAGCCGGGGCCGCCCCGTCGTCGTGATGTACAAAAGGAAGTGAGCAAGTACTGGGGGCGGGCGACGAGAAAATGCTTCAGACACACATCCGCACAAACATAAATCCAGGGCTTTTGAGGGTGCTTTGGGAAAGGTACGGTAACGGCAGCACAGAGCACCCCCTTCTTCCAACTCCACCCTCTCTCCGTCACTGAACTCCCACTCCGAACGAAAACCCAGCCACTGCGATGGAGCACTTTGACTCCAAGAGAATGGCGACCTAACTCCAGTATTACTAACGGTAGGAGAATTTTGACTACCTACCCCTGGACCCAGGATTGAACCCTCCCCATTTAGGTCCCAACCAAACTCAACCTGCTTCGTCCGCCCACCGTGTGCCCACTGTTACCCACTGCAAATCTAAGCGAAGCATCGTTTTCGGGAGTTTACTTGGTTCGGTATACGGTGAAGCTCAAAGAGGCCCTGTGTAGAAGCCCCGACGCTGCTGTGGCGGCAGTGGCAGCGGCAACGAAGGGCGGCCGAAGGGGCTGGGTGTTGGGTGTTGGGTCGTCGGGTGCCCAACCCTCAACCCATGTCATTTCTTCGGGCGGCGTTTGAATTTCGCAGAAGCTGTCATCAACCATCTTCCTTCCTCGTATATTCCTGACATGAAATGCTCCGGCAAGCCACCACCATCGGGAGCACACAGAGCACACGAAGGGTCTTAACTGGAGGGTGGGCGCGTAGGGGGGAGGAGAAGAGGGATGTATACAGGGTACATTGCACAAGATATCCTCCTGGTTGGGACCAGGGACCCGGGATCCAGCACCTCTGCGCTTAGTCATCCTCTCGTGTGCATATAAACATGTTAATGGGTTTTCACCCGCCACTAACATTTTTCGAGATTGATACTTGCCACAAACGCATATGGGAACGCGGGGAAATTTAAAACAACTTGAGAGCTGAATTTTTTGCCAGGATACAAGCAGTTCTCCGTCCTCACCCCCTGAATAAATATATACCCCCTTTCGACACTACCGGGTTGCAAAGGAGCACCCATGCTGAAGCAGCAGTAGTAGAACCGCGCCAAAATCGGCAGGAGGATAGATTGGATTAAAAAAGACATAGCGCAGTATTAATGAAATTAGATCTCCCCCAACCCCCGCAGACCATGCTTAGTCGCAGGCGGAAGAATGGATTTATCAGCGAAAATTGCTCTCGAATTGGCCGCAGTTAAGCTGTGCACGTGTTTTGGCACTTGCTGGGCTCACTGTCGCGCGTGTTTTTCGACAACTCTGTCGTACTCGTTGTCGATAGAGTTTTTCTTTTTTGCCTTTTTTCTTTTTTTCCAGGTTAAAGTTTCTTCGGGGAGGGGGCTATGATGACGATGACGATGACGGCACAACAGAAGCAGGAACAGCAACGAACCGAAGTCAGGTGTGGGGTACTTTCAGTGGATTTGATTTGCGAGGAAAAACGTTTCGCTGCACTTACCCGCTGTATGGAAAGTTAAAGTGGCACAGGTGAAATTGTAGACTAGTTTTAGACAATTATGATGGGTTGCGATTACACGAGCAGTAAGCACATCAATTAGGTTTAGGTTTCCATAGAGATAAAATACGTCCACAGAAAATAGACTCATTTTGATATTGTATTTGATCGGATATATTATATTGAAGTACTTTTCATTAACCACAAATATTTTAATACAATAGCTCTGTTTTTTTATAAATCCCATTTGAATCAGATTAAATAGCAAATTTAGCAATGAATTGAATATTTTTAACCGTATCCTACTCTGAGAAAATATAAATTTTGAAGAGGGTCACAAGAACCACAAATTGTTCATCTAAAACAATTAAAAAATTTTAAAAAGCAATCTAAAGGAGATGCGCTGATAATACGTATTTTTTGCCCACTAGCTGGAGATTGCCATTAAATTTAATGAAAACAATATAAACAATTTTTAAATTCGTTCATGGTAAAAAATTAAAATAAATGAAGGATATATTAGATTCAACCGACTCATTATCATCAAGAGTAATATTGTGACATAATGACTGTGAAATAAACTCTTATGATAAATGAAAAATAATCTAAACAGTCATAATTAGAAGCATTTACAGTGATTTCTTAAAGTCATGGACCGATTGAAACTTAAAGCGTACGCTATGTATTGGCCTCTCAATTCTACATCGTTCTCTAATATTAAGTTATAAAGAACCGGCAAATCGAAGAATTAATTTATATGTAACTATTTCAATGTCAATTTTACTAAAGAATAATTATTGTTAATTTTTAAAGAGAAATCGTGTCAATATTTTTTTAATTCACGTTTATTTCACCAGATGGTTCTTATGGTTTAATACGGTCAATGTTTTTGATTTATTTATTTGGATGAATAACTTTTAAAAACAACACAATTAAAAACAATTCTTATAATGATGTGCAGGAAATTTAGAGTAGAAAAGTAAATTCAAAATAAAAACTACAAGTACTAGAACAAAATAAAGAAAAAGACTGCTTAAAAAAGATAAAAACATGCTTGTGTATTTTGAGGATTTACAGTCTTAAAATAGTTAAAAAGCATCTCAGAAAAATTACGACTTCTATTATTGCTTCTTAATTCGATTAGTAGGTCACTCCAGAGGCTGATGATTGTTCGGAAAACCATCGTTCCCGTTTAGAAAGATATCGAAAAATAGGAACTACTAGCAAAAAAGTTCCGGAAGATATTCAATATTAAAACTCTTATCAGCTAGCTTCTTGTTAGATGTTCAGTTAGCCGCGTTATCTGAACTAATTCGTCATACCGTTTCAACCAGATATGTAGTTTAAGGGGTTGCATACACATCCTAAACTACACTATTTTTCTGCATTATACGTTAAATAATTGAGTAAAATACAAACACTATATGATTTACAAAATACAAAACAAAAAAATAATAAAAAATGTTTGGTCGCTGGAAAATTAAAGTTTTTAGGTCTTGAGTTCTCCTCTATTAAAATATGAACGCTTCTTGGTTGGTCTAAATTTGTTAAAGAAGAAAACCTTATAACCCGTTGAGCCAACATTTTTAATTTCGAATAATTACAAATTTTCACACCTTATTAAATATTAAATATAAAACATTCGGGGTTTAATCCATTAACGCTCACAGGTCGCAATTTCGGCATCTGAGTTTGTATTCTCACCATGTGATGAATTCGAAGAAAAAAAAAAAATCTGGAACCAATGTTTCCTATATTTTTCAAGGTGTTCTTTCCAATGGTAATGGTTAAAAATTTTCCAGAAAAATCTAACAATGAAAAAATTAAAAATACACACAAAAAAGGGTTTTTTAGGTGATATTTTTTTTGTTTAAAATGAATTTTAGTTCCCGATTTTTGTTCATTCCTAAAACCAATAAAAATTGAGGTCTGAACTAAAAACATATGTAGTTATTTTTATGTAAAAACTTTGTGGTAAGACAAAATGGCGGCAAGAATAAAAAATTTGCTTTGAAACTTAACGAATTTTTTTCTCGAAAACTAAAGAATTTAGCAAAAAAATTCTAACAACAAAAATGTCTTAGAATTACTCAAAGAATACTTTTTTGGCTTTCTCATAGAAGACTATCATATTTTTTTGGAACTTTTTGACGACATTTTCCGACATTTTGATTTCGGAAAAATCACATATTGCATCAGATCCTACTGAAAAAAATGGAGAATATTCTTTGACAAATTCTAAGACATTTTTGTTCTTAAATTTTTTTTTGCTAAAATCTATAGTTTCGAGAACAAAAATTCGTCAAATTTCGAAGAAAATTCTTCATTCTGGCCGCCATTTTGTTTTACCAAAACGTTTTTACATAAAGATAACTGCATATATTTTTAGTTCAGACATCGAGGTGGCGATTTTTATTGGTGTTAGGCATGAGAAAAAATCGAAATCATTTTAAACAAAAAAATGGTAAAAGAAAATCACGTTTTTGTTGCGTATTTTTAATTTTTCATGATTAACCCTTCAATTCCCATGACAAGATTAATGGAAAAAGTAATATTATTTTTCTGTTATGTATTCCTTTAAACATCCCCAAGAAGAAAAGTAAAATTTTTCTAAAAAAATCTTTTAGAGTTTTTATAAAAAACATGTCACCTATGGAAGACACTTGAAAATTGAACACATATTTTGGGATTTGTTTTTCACACACAATGCACTGATTATATTAGTATATTTATTTAAAAAAAAAGGCTTTTGACATTTTTTATTGCAATTTTTGCAGAGCAAGTCACTGTCACGCCAGAAAATTAGAAATACAATAATAATACCGTTAGAAATAATTCAATTTATTTGACAGATGACATGCCATCAGTGTGGAAAAAAAAAAACCCAAATACTACTTACCATTCACTAATATCCTAATTGTAAAAATTTTCTTGAGTTATGTTTTCATTTAATAGGGAAAAAAATTATAAACTGCTGTCACCTACAGGTGACACTGGGAACTGACGGGTTAAATTTTTCCTGATGAAAGGACCACGCACAAAATGTTCGGAAAAAAGAGTACCGTGGATTTTCTCCAAACTTCGGATTTATGCTCTCTGAATGATGCTGATCAAATGTGCTCATGGGCCCAACTTGATTTATAGCGATCTGAAGGGACCAGCGAGCTTGGAAAGTAGGGTTTTGAGCCCTGTACGATCCAATTGTATATCAATATCTCAAGAAATATCGATGTTAGCAATTTGGTGTTCAGGACTTTTTTGTAGGAAATTGAATTTGCTACAAGCTTGTCATATTCACTTTTTCTATACCTTTTATTGTTTACGAGATAGGGGCAAAAAGTGAGAATTTCATGGAAAAATTGGGGTTAGTGACCCGTACTACCTCGCTGGTGGGAGTTAGGGTTACACCGCAATGAACACTTTTGTAGAGCATTCAATTCTGAAGAAATCCTACCATTGACCAAGATTATACCATAAAATTCCTCTCAGCTGTAGAGTTTTGAAGAAAAATAATCAAAGTTTACGTGTATTTTATATGGGAAATCTTTATACACCTTGGTCTAGTACTTAATATTAATATTAATGGCTCTAATTTTCAGGGAATTTTTGTTTAGGTATTTGCCACAAAATTTCGAGGTGGTACTGAAAAAGAAAAAATAGTCGCGAAAAAAAAGCACCCTAATATATATATATATTAGGGTGCTTTTTTTCGCGAATATTTTTTTGTTTGTTTTGTTTTTTTTCACTCCCACCTCGAAATATTGTGGGAAATACCTAAACAAAAATTCCCTGAAAATTGGAGCCCTTAATATTAATATTAAGTACTAGACCAAGGCGTATAAAGATTTCCCATATAAAATACACGTAAACTTTGATTATTTTTCTTCAAAACTCTACAGCTGAGAGGAATTTTATGGTATAATCTTGGTCAATGGTAGGATTTCTTCAGAATTGAATGCTCTACAAAAGTGTTCATTGCGGTGTAACCCTAACTCCCACCAGCGAGGTAGTACGGGTCACTAACCCCAATTTTTCCATGAAATTCTCACTTTTTGCCCCTATCTCGTAAACAATAAAAGGTATAGAAAAAGTGAATATGACAAGCTTGTAGCAAATTCAATTTCCTACAAAAAAGTCCTGAACACCAAATTGCTAACATCGATATTTCTTGAGATATTAATATACAATGGGATCGTACAGGGCTCAAAACCCTACTTTCCAAGCTCGCTGGACCCTTCAGATCGCTATAAATCAAGTTGGGCCCATGAGCACATTTGATCAGCATCATTCAGAGAGCATAAATCCGAAGTTTGGAGAAAATCCACGGTACTTTTTTTTCCGAACATTTTGTGCGTGGTCCTTTGAACCATCATCATTGAAAAGAACACCCTCAAAAACATGGGAAACAGTGGTTCCAGATTTTTTTTCCTCGAATTCATCACATTCAAATTCAGTTGCCGAAATTGCGTCCCGTGAGTGTGAATGGGTTAATCTATAAATTTCATAGTAAAATAATAACGAGGGCTGTGACTGTGCCAGCAGTACGCAAAAATGACTAGAGAGATCTTAATGAAATCTTGTCATTTTATACCTTAAGAGGCTTGGCCATTATCTCCAATTAGAATTATCATATTCCGCATAAGGTTTAAGATATTAAGGATATTTATTTATCTATATTTATACACATAATATAATAAAACTGAAACCGAATCACGCAAAATCGACTAGATAAATTTTAAGGAAATTTGACATAGTTATAGATTATATCCTGGGCTAATATTTATAATATTATTTGTTCCAATAAAATATAAAGTCTCAAAATAACGCATACAAGATGCCTACCAACCTACCATTGGATTACTATAAAAGTACTAATATTGAATGTACTATAAAATTTTTGAATTTCAAGATGGAGAATTTAATATGGCGAACAAAATTTCTAAAATTCAAGGGAGTTTAATGGAAATTCGAAATGGCGGATAAAATTCTTTTTGATTGTTTGTGCAAAAACGTAACTTATCAATTTTAACATTTATGATCAATTTCATCTCAATCCGTCGTGTTCCAAATTCCGGGTTCTCGTACTATTGAAAGTTCTATTTCGATATGCTATATTATGTAACAGTTACAAATTGATTTGATAGTGTCATTTTCCCGTAAGATATTTTAAGCTATATCAAATCTTCTAGGACCACGCCAACAAAACCGCGGGCACAGCTAGTCGTATATAACAAGTGATAAATATTATATAAACAAATTATCAAAAGAATTGCTCGGTTATTTATACATAATACTATTCCGATAATTTTGGAAAAATATTGGAAACTCGTTTAAAATTTAAGGAGGAGATGTTTCTCACTTACGGGCAGACAAATATCGTTATATCTTCGTAATGGTTAGAAGTTGAAGCTAATTAAATAACTACTAAGTCAAATCTACTCATTGGGACGCAGGACAACTTATCTGTCCGTAGTTTAAGAATTAGTATTTAAATAGACACTTTTTTTTATTAATGTTGTTCTCCCAAATAAATATAAATTTTAAGAAATATATTTTCTGATGATGCCAAATTCGAAATTTTTTAGCGAATTGAATTTAAAACTCTAGCGCTTACCATAAAATACTTATATTGTATATATATATACAAAAACTGTTTAAATTCAAATAAATAAATAAAAACCATACCACAAATTTTGTAAGAAAAAAGGCAAAAGAAGAAATAGTTCAATGAACCGCAAAATTAGTAGTAGCGCAAGGTATTATTTTGGTAATGCATTGACCTTAAACAAATTCAATGCTAATGAAAAATCAATTTCATTACCATTGAAAAATTAAATGCTATTGAAAGTAATTTTCCACTATCATTAACATTCTTAATGATAATGAAAATATACTTTCATTGGCATTGAAGTTGATTTTTCATTTTCATTGAATTTTTTTTAATGATAACGTAATCGATTTCTCATTCGCATTAAATCTGTCAATCGAGCAACTTCTGTTTATCAGTTTTCAGAAAATTGGGACAAATGTGCAACATTCGACCACCTAATATATATTCTTTACTTCTACTTTCTACTTTGCAACTATTACCAATACAATATTATACCGTGAATCAAATCAAATTCTCTATACTTGTAACATTAAGCATCGATCCGCCTTATACTATCGGGATAATGGATTTATTAATTCAATAGTAATGAAAATAGTTTTGGATTATCATTTAAAAATTAGTTGTATTTTCATTGTTTTTTTAAATGATAATGAAAATTTAATGATGATGCTTAAACGCCCATATTTGTTTGAAAAAGAAATTTTTTTTTTCTGTAGAGCTACTCTTTCTAGTATTTTGAAAACAATTTATAATAATTGATTTTCTCCCAACAGTCCCATTTTCTGCAATAAAATTGAAACAAACTGAAAAAACAAAAAAAGAGTAGGTAAAAAACAAGGAGAAAAAAGGCAAATTGCATTTTTGAGCGTCCGTCCACCTTTGACGGGCCTAGCCCGTGTCTCTCCCTGCAGAGGGGGAAAAAAAACTGTTTGTTCGCAGCCCTCGAGTCCCTGTCAAATCATTAATTAAACGGGAAAAACGTGGAAACACCCTTCTTCCACGCACAATTATCGCATTTTCTAGGGCCGGAGTCTTGCTCGCGCTGCGGTAATAAAAAAAAATGACACAAATTAACTGTGACACAACCACCAGACAAAATTAATTTTTCTAAATTTTCGTCGTGGCCAAGCCATACCGTCGTTCCTCGTCGCTTTTGCCCCTGCACCCACACTTTCATTCTACTACTCACCCCACTTCTGAGTGCCTCTGGCCCCGGCTCGGTTCCGAAACCTCATTGCTACGTCCTTTAAACTTGCCGGGACCCAAGTGTGTTTAATTTGAAGATCCCTTCTCAAGATGTTACTTGAATATGGCAAGCAGGTTAAGGAGGAAGGGGGAGGAAAGGGGGACGGGAGTCTCAGCCAGCAGAGCACCACCAGAGGCAACGACGGAGGTTTAAGGCACAGAGGCAGCGGCAGCGGCAGCAGCAGCAGCAGCATCAGCCCTTGAGCCCCGAGTCCCTAACAGCAGCAGCGGCATCTATACACAGCGATGTCAGAGCTATAACTAGGTATCCTGGATCCTGGCCGTAAGGACCGGGAGGAGGGAGCGGGCTACCATTATCATCTTCCTACGTTCCAGCATCTTTAGCCCCATTCTACACGTCTGGGGTACTCGTCTTTATGCGAGCCGTTTTACTTCACTAGCACGCCAGCAGGGGGTGAAGGGAGATGTCTTCTTCCATTTAGAATACATCAAAAGAGGAGGGGGAAGGTCGGGATCTGGGTATGCGGGTGGATGGGTGGGTACCCGGCCCGGCCATCCCTTCCCCCTCCCCGCCCTTAACTTATCCGAAACTTCACCAGAAGACTTCTTAAAGGGAAAAGGTATTCCCCGGCTTTCACCGTGGTTGGAAATTATTTCCTCGTTTTGCTAATTCGCTACATTCTGTTTTGGAGCGGGGACGTCAGAGTGGAACTTTGTGCCGGGGCCACGTTCCCGGACAGCCCTGCTCCTAAGGGAGGGGGATAGCCGGCTCTGCAGGATATATATATATAATAATAATACGGATTTCGACAGCCCTAACCTACTTGATTGAAAATTCGGGCGATTAAGTTAAGGATGGTACGGGTGAAATCATTCTGAGCTTAAAAAGTTTCCCCAAAACCTTGGTCCCACTGTATCCCAGACCCCCGAAGCTGGGGATTGCCACCGCGGCGACGGTACAAAAAATAAAAATAAAATAAATAAATAAAAGCCAAGGGCTCAACGAGAAAGTAATGGAGTGAACTTCCAGGAGCATTGCATTTTTTCGAGAATTTTATAAAATGCATATCGAAGCTGATTCCTGTCGTCGCTGTCGGGATAAAAATGTCCTTTCGCTCTTTAAATTCGCTGATGGGGTGCGCCATATTCACCTCCATCTGTTCACATCTGCCGGAGTGCCAGGGGGGTGCCCTCTCCATGTTGTTGGATTGAAGAAGTGGGAGGTAAAGGGTTCGCTCCTTATGCATCCTTCGGGGGATTTAGTGGGTTTCCGGGAGATTTATGGGGAATCCAGTTGATTTCCAGGACTCTGCCACCACTACTCTAAACCCTCTTCCACCCCATCCGAACATACCTTCATCACCCACCCACTCACCCGGCAGATGAAGCAGATAATGCCGTCTGTAAAAAATCCACCTTTAATAAATCTAACCTTCCTTTCCTTCTAGGACAAATATTCAAAACAATCATGCTTGCTGGCGAGGAAACAGAATTACTTACGGCCCGCAGAATTTTAGGCTCCTCTCTGTCCAGTTCTAAAATTAGCGATGATAGGGTCCCTCTCATTTCGGGTGCAATTTTTTTTCTCCCCTTCTCGGAAACAGGGACGCTTTTAGAATGGACAAATTCGCAATCGTTCCCATTTTACTGTGATTACATTTGTGGGGCTTTTTCGCATTCTTATTGGAAGGCACGCTTTTCATCCCTTACGAATACCAAAGTGGTATCGTCAATTTGGAGAATATTTTCTACAATAAGAATGCTAAAGAAGATATTTACTTCGTATTCTTGACCTTAGAGGGCAGAAGTGGCGTCATGTAACTTTTTTCTAGTTGAAGTCGAAAAGGCTTTAAATTCCTGAATGTCATGTACAGGATTCTTATAGGAATTTCAGATACAATTCAGATATTAAAACCTTGCTGTAGTAATGAAAAAACAAATTACATGCTTTCATTAAAATTTCTTTATTTCAACATTATGATTCTGAGATAAGCGTGGACATTCAACAAAAACGTTGGAATAATCAATCATAACATCAGAATAAAATATGTTTATTATCTGTATGTACCAAGTCTACTTAGCTCCGAAATGGGATTAACTCTACGCACCAGCTCTAATTAAACTTCAGACTTAACACTGAGAGGTTTCTTAAATTCAAAAAAATCAGCTAAAGTAATAAGTGTCAAAGTAAAGTAAGTAAAATTAAATTTGAGAGCTGTTCTATTTTTTTTTTTAAATTCTTTTTCAAAAGAGCTATTTAAGATAACAATACAAATAGATTTTCTTGTCAAAAACCAACTGAAATACTACTGAAGTGTTAAAACCAATTCAATGGCATTTCGAAAATATTTCATGACATTTATGTAGTTTTTTTGTGAACCGATGTATACGATTATTCGAACAAAAGTTAAGTTAGGCTTAGGCCTTAACACGGTCGCGGACGTGAATGCTATAGGATTCATCTTCTTTATGGCATTTAAATTCATATGGTAGGGCGCATTACTGGCATTCAATTCTTTATTTCTAATTTTTAATTAATTATTTCAAACTCAGACAAAATGTGACTAATAAAAATTTTAATATCCCAATTAGTTTGAAAATAAATCAGCTGTTTTTTTTTTCTTAAGCTCAATTTTTACTATCCGTGAACGTGTTAAGCTAGTTTGTTGCATACGGCCCTTAGAGTAGGTTTCCTAGTCTAATACTGAACTAAACTGGTTGTAAGAATGACTTTACCTATGTTCCATTAACCGTATACCCAATTTTCGAAAATGCCACCCATTTGAAATTTACAAAATTTTGAAGATAATGGTTTACTTAAATTTTTTTAATTTTAAAGAACAGATGTAATTTCATTATAAATTTGTGTTTGAAATTGTATAAGTTTTCATTTTCTCTTGTTGTATTTATCTGGATTCTGTCTTGGAAGAATCGGTAAAATAGGTCTAATTTTTATCAATAATCCTAATAATATTCCTAATTTTCCAGAAATTCATTTCATTCCGACTTGAAATGTTTTATTGGCTGCATTGCAAAAATTAGTCTGGTAAAAAATTCACTAGAATTTCAGTAGAGGTACTGAATTTCTAGAAATTTAAGAAATAATAAACGATTTTTAATGCCAAGAATTTTTTTAAGGTTTTTTCAATACCGTTCTGATAGAATCCAGAATAAAAGCTTAACCATTGACTATATAAAATAAAAAAATCAACAACATTTTAATTGCTGTAGGTAGTACAACTAATTGTTAACGTCAAAGTTTAAAAAAAAAGGGAAACCTTTTTATATATAGCATTGCTAACATTTCAAAAAAGCGGAACTATTTGAAAGGAGGAGGGCTAAAATCTATGCAAATGTGGTCCCATTTTTTCTGTTTAGGATGAAATCGATTGAAAATTGATTATAAATAATGGAAAATATTTTTTCTTAATTTTTTTTTTTTTTCGAAAAGAAATTGAACCATATTTGCATAGAATTTGAAATATAATTAGAATAGAATGCACAAAATATCAGAAACACGTTTATGAAACTTGGTTCTTCCTATATTTTTTTTAATTGTTAACTAATTCGTTTCTGTTGGGCCACTTGCCAAAAAGCGCAAAAAAGGGTTACTTTTATACTAAGCGCGAGATACGTCAAAATCCAAAAGCAAATATCGTTTAGACTTTAGACAATTATTTTCATAGGCTTGAGCTGCGCCCTGTTTAACTCAAAATCACATTGTCTTCATATTTTCCAAAAATTATTTTGATTTAAAATTGCATAAATTCTAAACCCTAAGATATAAAGATATGCTCTCGCAGATTTTTCTATAAAAAAAAAGTCAATTGGAATAACAATTACTTATTTTTGGAACATCAATAAGTTACTGCAGGTGGGATGGGAGATTTCAAACTTATTGGAAAAATTCAAATATTAAACGTGCAGATATAAGGGTGTTTTTTAAAAGGGGCCGGATTCCCTCTAGCGATAACTGTCAAATTAGCTGTCACTTTTTTTGAATTTTTTTTTAACTCGTTAAGTTCTAACAAATAATCATGGAAAAATATACATCGCAGCGATGATTCCAATCGTGGAAATTTATTCCGAAATTAGGGCTCCAGTTATAAAAACTTGTAAAGCACTTTGTTAATTTTATGGGCCGAATAATCGCACTTCAAAATTTATGTTAGAACTTAACGCTGCATGACAATACGCCTTCAACAAGAAGGAGACCAGTACGTTTCGAATAAAATATCGCAGTTGTTGAAGCCAGTGTTGCTGAAGACCGAAACTTGTCGATTCGCAGCCGTGCGCAAGTAATGGGTTTTGATCGTGGAAAATTTTTAATAAGAATCTATCCAATTGGTACAAGAATTGAAACCGCATGACTATCGTTTGCGTCGGATGTTTGCTGATTCCAAACCATCGGGACATTGATGTTGATTACTGACGATTTCAACAGGACGGCGTCACGTGTCATACAGCGACCGAAACAATGTGATCCTCGCGACCCTCTTTCGATTGAAAAAACTACCGCACTCTGTTGGCAATTTCGGGCTTAACATTGCACTCCGAAATATGAAGACAAAGCGCCAACGATACAAATAAGTCACAAATAAGTAATACATTGCGTGCGCGGTAGGTTGAAATAATAACTAGTTAAAAGGTTTGATTAATTTGATTTATTGGGTTAAAAATAATAAAATCTCGGCCGATTGAAGGTTTTCAGACTTGGTAGAGGAATCTGTAAATAAACCGCGAAAATGAAATTACGAAAATAACAAATTTAAAAATATATTTGAGGAAATCATTTTTACTTTTATTTGTGAATGTTACATTAACAAAAATACGATATAATTATTTATTAATACGGACTTTTAAGGCTATATGAAAATCATAATTTTCATAGTAAATAATTCCGAAAGAAAAGGGAATGTATGTATCTACATAAAAAAAAAAAGATTACATTGACAACATCCGAAGAAATTTCGAAATCCATCTAAACGGACTATTGTTTATCAAGGGTTAAATTAAAGTTTATCATAATATTAACAAGTATCAGAGTTTAATAGCGCTTAATGACCGTCTGATAATTTTAATTGTTGTTTCAATGGAATAAAATGGTTTTTGTTATTAATTTGGTATTTTAAACATTCGAGCTTTTCGTTTTATATATTTTCGGAAATTTTATATACATATATATTAATTTTGTTAAAAATTATTGTTGAATTTTCGGAAATAGAGTGGATTAAATATTTATTTATCTTCAACAGGTATGTTACACAACCCGACGTTGCAATGAAAAAACAATTATAACAAATTATGTAAAGAAACAACAAATTACGTAGTTGTACTAAGAATTAACAAAGTGTTTTTCAAAGCCATTTTATAAAGATGGAAGTCTAACGAAATGAAATGGTCGTTATAATCTCTAGACATGGCCAATACTGGTTCAGAATAACCGTAATTAGTGCTATGATGAGAAACGTAGATGAAGTTATGTTCTGTTAGTCGAGGGCGCGAATTTAAATTTACAAGACCCAAAAGATTCGGAGAGTCCACAGCACTAGTAACGATATCATGCATCAATAAAACGCTCACAATTTCTCTACCCTTGGAAAGAGACGTCAGTTCCAAAAGTTTTAATCTACTTAAGTAAGGAGGATTTCAAGGATCACTCCTTGGAAAGTGGCGGAGAGCGAAGCAGAGAAAACGGTTTTGCACTGCTTCGATTCGATTGGTATGTACATTGTACATCATAATAAGATCTCCAAATTATTGAATTATTGATTCCTCGGCCAACGCTTGATAAAACCAAGAGTTGATTTGGTTCGATAAATCATGTGATCAATATGATCTGAATAGTCAAACCTAGAATTTATGTTTACGTCAAGGTCAACAAAAGTGTTTTTGCCGTTTTTTTGTTATGAATTTCCTAAGAATAGTCTATAATGGGAAATTTCCTACTAAAAGATATGAAATCGCACTTAATAATATTTAAATCCACGTGATTCTTCGATCATCACTTTGCAAAAGTAGCAAGATCTTCTTGAATTCTTACAGCGTTCTGAACAGGTTCCATCAGGCAGACGATTTTTAACTCATCCGCATAAGCTAGAGTATGCGAATTAAACAGAAGCGGAAATAAGTCGTTAATAAAATGAGTAAAAAAGAGGGATCTAAGGTGGCTACCTTGTGGAATACCAGATAGAACAAAGACAAGGTAGGACAAGGCTGTAGACAACTTAATTTTAAAAGAACGGTTACCTAGATGTGACTTAATCCAATAAAGAAGTTTATTTGGGAAACCAAGTTGCAACAGTTTAAAAATGAACACCTTATGTGAAAGCTTGTCAAAAGCTTTTCTAAAACCCCCCTCTACTCCCAATCGCCTTGTTTTAAATTTTCTTAATTCGACAAACAGAAATTAAGGAGCTCCTTTAGATTTGTTGTCGTTCATTTGCCTCACATAAATCCATGTTGGCTCTTAAATATATGAGAACTACAGTTTTGGGAATGGGTGACAATTTAGCAATAGGCCTGTAATTTTCAACTAAATTCCTTTTCCTTTTCTTTTCACTTAAGAAAATTTAAAAATATTCGGAAAAAAAACACCAGAACGTAAAGATAAGTTAAAAAGGAAAGATTCAACAAGTGAGCCACTACATTTACCGAAGACAATACTAGTGGTCTCGTCCAAGATAACATCAGATACGTATAGTCTAGTAATTAAAATAATCTAGATCTAAATGCAGATTACATCACAGTAGAAATTGTTAAAGAACTTAGAAGAAAGGTTAGAAATAGCAGAAGGATCACTACGAATTTCCTTGTTAAAACTTGGAATAAAATATTGTATTTTTACAAGTTTTGGTTTGACAATTGATATCAAACTCAACAGATTCTTAAAAAATAATGTTTTTCGTTTAGGTTAATAGATTCAATGCATAAATATTCTGTTTTTCCCTTATAGGGTACGGAATAATTAAAACTAAAACATGAAATTTTGTAGAATTATAATAATAATATAAATAATCTGTTGCAAAATTCTAAAACTAGAGTACATGCAATGTATTTTTAATGGTTATTAATTTTTTTTAACTGGTAAAAAAATTATGCTGTACATACCTCATTAATTTTTTATTTTATTTTATATGTACATATATTAGGTTTATGATCTCACGTCGTAGTAATTATTAGCTGCGTTTTTTTCAATCGGATCAGGATTGGGATCAATCTCTTAACATTGACATACAACAACAATTCGTGATCCACACTTTCATTCGGATTAGAATCAATGATCCGCAAGAAGTGGTTACAAACAATTCTACGAAAAGTGCTAATGTCGAATGAATAGTTTGGAAATTTCTAACAGAGTCGCTGCTGTAGTTTTACTTTTCTGAAATGATGGCAGCAATGAAATTTGTAGTCGATTGGTTCTGAGCACACAAAGAAAAAGTAATTTATAGTAACAAAATAAATCAAATCGTTTTTCTGATTATGGGATTTAATAAAAAAAAAAAACTTTGAAGGCCATTTTTGAATTTTCTTTGACGAAAGCTGTCATCTAATCCCCAATTCTTATTAGATTAGCACAAACAGGAATTCCAGCTCCTCAAACCCAAAATCGTTATCCCGGTCATTAACCCAAATTGTTTTTTTCATTTGATACTGATCCAGAACCAGATCCAGATGAAGAAAACGCAGCTATTATCTTTAAGTACGTATTGTCTCGGGTTTATGGAATATTTAATTATCTTTCGTTATATTTGAAGATTTTTTTATGTTCTTCGCTCATTATTTTATTATAACTTCTTGGCGCCATTTAAGAAATAAAGACTATTATTTTTAACAGATTTAGTCAATTTCTCATTTCCTTGTTTAAACTTTTGTTTGTGGGATGGAAAACAATGCTTGCTTTAATTTCCAAAAATTTTTTTTTTTTCAATCGGGACCACGTTTTCCTTTTTTCTTTATTTAGTAGAGTTGATAATAATTTTTACGGAAAACCTTTTTGTTAAAGACCCACTCTTCCACCATGGTTTCAAACTTGTTTTTATATTAATTACCTTTAAAAGGTTTTTCTTATATTATATTCAATGTATTTTTGCAATACTTAAATACGCATGATAAAAATGAACCAAGCTGTTTTATTCGAAAGTCCCAGAAGTATTAAAACGTCTTTTGTCATATTTATTAGTGCGATTGGATTTTCAATGAAATTTAATCTGTGTTATTATATTCGTGGTATTAACTATTTTTGGATATTTTATGCTAGTGTGCCATAATAAAAAATAAATTCTATATACCTATTAAAGTTAAATCTAAAAGAATGTTTGTAACTTAAGAATAATTATCAGATTGGGCTTTGGAAGAAAAACTAAAGCAAGTTTTAATTTTACCAAACATAAAAGTATTTCATAAAACATGTATCGATAAATTAAAATTCTTAAAATTTAAAAAAAAACTTTTAACTTATTTTTTCCTGAAATCGTTTTATTCAATAGATTGTACCAAATTTATACATATAACAACCACTAAATTTAATTTGAGGAACAAGTTTACTTCAACAATTGTTAAAATAAAAATAAGGCAAGGGATTTTATACTTGTCGTAATTTGCTTGATTTCAAAAAATTTCTTTTTTAATTTAGAACAAATTGCATATAACAAAAACACCGTGTAAATATGTAATACACAATTAAACAATTTAATATGTAGAAAATTTTCTCCAAAATAAAATTAAATAAAGCTGATGAAAGCGATGTGAAAAGCAACAGGTAACTAAAGCGGATTTTGCTCACAGGTAGCATGCGTGAAAAGAAAAACAAAACATTAGTAAAGAAATAAATGAACGATAAATAAAATATAAAATGTGCAAATTCTTATCAAAAGGTATATTTGAAATCGCCACTTACCAAATCGTCAATCTTCAGTGCGTCCTCGTCACTCAGTCCCATACTTCGAGTCATCTTAAGGTAGGTCGATGTGATCGGTTTCACCTTGCTGAGGTCCACCTTTTGCGACCTCGTTGGATCATTTGTTGAATTTATAGTAGTTGTGTCGGCTATTGCTATTACGTCTTTTTTAGCACCACTCTCAGGTTCAATTCGACTGAATTCCTTGCTCAAATTTATTGCACATTTTTGCTCTGCCTTCTGGCGCTCTTCTGCCGAGTCGAGCCTGTAGACGCTGTACCTTTTCTTAGGGGGAGTTGTCTTGCATGAAATTTTTAGTTCGTTCAGGTTATTTGACATATTAATAGAAACATCTACAGAAATGCCTGAATCAGAACTGGGGGTTTGTGGCTTGGATGGAGCTAAATTAGAGCTAGTGGAAGTAATTGAATTTTCAATATTTATATTTATGCTAGAAGACGATTTCTCAACTGGCTTTATTCTAAGATCTATAGACGATTCCACAGATTCGTCTTTTTTAAGAGGTTGTCTTACAGACTCTTGAGAAACACCTTTGGTGTTAAAAGTTTGTACAAAAGGACTTGTTCGGCCAATACTTGGACTGGACGAAAGAGCTCTTCTAGCTTCTAATAAATTTTTCCTATTTGGAATAGGGTTTGATTCGGAATTTGGCCAGCTAACTGACGATGGATATGCGCAAAACTTTTTAAGAAAATGATAGTAATGCAAAATATTATCATCACCCTTTAAATTGCTTGGGATTAAATTGCTCTTACTCCAATATTCATTCATTTTCGATGTTGCGTCTTCAGGCTTTAAACTCGGCTCAGATTTTATATCTGTTTCTTGTTTAATTACCTCTTTCGGTAATTCTGTTGCATTTGGTTTTGCCAGTTGGCTCTCTTCCCTTTTAACTTTTTGGGGTTTGAGTGCCTCCAAATGGGTGCTATCAACTGAGCTCTCATTATGCGATGAATAATTCAAGGCCTCGAACTCTGACGAACTTTCGGTGAATTGCTCCTCAAAGCGACTCGGAGAAAATGGTCGAAGATTTTTCTTGCAGGCAGGACAGCCTGAGAGGAATTTTGTAACAGCTTCACGTGGTAAAAAAGCATAGGTTTCGGTTATCTTAAAAAAACAATGGAATTAGGAGATTTTTATATATTTAATATTGTGTTTAATTAACTTACTATTCGATAAGTACGCTTCTGGCCGGCATGTCTTCCACTTCGACCACCTAATTCAACGTGCACGCTATATATGATGTTAAAAAATTCTTCAACAATCGCAACTTTTCTGTATGTTCGTTCACCAAAGTCCTGCAAGAAGAAAAAATGTAGAATTTATTTGTTGGTCAACATAAAGAACTATTTTTTTAGAAAATCTCGAGTTAAGAAAAACTGTCTAATTTTTCAAACTAAAGAAATATCAAAAGAGCATGTGATATCACCAAAAATAAAAGCTACAGTTGTACATTTATAATTTTTAGGATAACTACCTTAGTAAGGATTTAGAAAATATCTTCAGGAGATTTCGTGAGTCAAAAAGGAGTGAAATTGTCTGAAATTCTGTAGAACTCTAAATAGTAGAATAGTACGGAGTGTCATGATACCGCCAAAGGTAATTCAAGCTACGTTTCTGAACCTTAAGACCTATAGTACATTATTTTAATGGGCCCGGACCTTAAAGTTAGCAATCGCAAGTAAGTAAAACTTCCTTCAAGTCAACCACGGTCATTTTTTGAAGTACATTCGTTATTATTCAAGTTTGTGAACTAGTTAAGTATGGGGTTTCGGGACACCTCTACCATAAATTATACATACAAAAATGTTTAAGCATTTCCTTTAATTTCCTCTTCATTTGTATTTTCTTTTATAGTAAATTTGCTATGGGCTATTAACTATGAACGATGCAATGTGCATTTTCGATGCACAGAGTATCCCAGTTAAGGCGGATTTTCTTTATACTACAAGATTCGTCATGTTATATTTTTTCATCAATTTAAAAGTTTATTAGGCACTGTGGGATTTGACGCATACTTAAAATCTTTGAGTATGTTTTTATAAATCAACCTAACTTTCTACAAACAAACACCAGACTTATCACTGATTGCTCAACCGACTCTCTACTCCCTCTTCTTGAAAAATTATATACTGGGTGTACAAATTAGTTCGGTCCATTTTCAAAAGATGGTTTTGGCTGTTATGAATGTTTCACAGTGACAGCTGATCTCGGTGGTTTCAGAGAGGTTAGACATCTGTCAATAACATTCAGTTTCTATCACTTTGAATTTCATAAAAAACCTTGTTTTTTATTTTGTCGAATATGTCAAATTTTGTGTTAACTAAGCTGCATGTGCGGGAGGTTTTAATTTTTTGCTTTAATTGGAAGAAAAGTGCGGCAGAAGCGCATCGAATGCTTGTGGAAGTTTATGGTGATATTGCTCCAACTGATAAATCAGGGAATGATTCCGACGTTTTAAGAATGGTGATTCAACCAAAAAAATTCGAAAACGAAAAATAGGAGGCATTACTCGATGAAGATACGTGTCAAATGCAACAGGAGGTTGTAGATACATTGGGAGTGACTCAACAAGCAGTTTCTGTACAATTAAAGTCCATAGGAATGATTCAAAAGAAAGGAAACTGGGTTCCTCATGAATTGAAACCAAGAGACGTTGAAAGGCGATTTTTTACTTGCGAGCAGTTGATTCAAAGACAAAAAAGAAAGGGTTTTTTATATCGGATTGTTACTGGGGATGAGAAATGAATATTTTACAATAATCCCAAGAAGAAAAAATATTACGCTAAGCCTGGCGAATCGTTACCATCGACCTCAACATCAACACCCAAGCAAAATTTAAGTTCAAAATTCTTGCTGTGTATTTGGTGGGACCAAAAGGGTGTTGTGTATTATGAGCTGCTACAACCTGGTGAATCTATTACGGGCGATCGGTATAGGCTACAATTGACTCGTTTGAGCCGTACATTACGAGAAAAATGGCTGGAATATGAACGGAGACATGATAAAGTTATTCTTTTGCACGATAACGCTCGACTTCATGTCGCAAAAGTCGTCAAAAAAAAATTTAGAAACACTCAAGTGGGATATTCTACCGCAACCGCCGTATTCTCCGGACCTTGCTTCTTCTGATTACAGGTTATTCCGATGGATGTAGCACGACTTGGCAGGTCACCGGTTCACTTCTTTCGTAGAAATAGAAAACTGGATCGGAAGATGGATTGCCTCAAAAGACAAAACATTTTTTTAAGATGGAATTTGAAAATTGTCTGAGAGTTGGGAAAAAGTAGTAATCAACGATGGACAACACTTTGATTAATCTGTTAATTCATTTTGTTTCAAAATAAATATATTTTTAAGAACAAAAAAACGGACCGAATTAATTTGTACACCCAGTACAATAATAATAATTATATTTAAAAAACTTGATTCAATGTCTTTTAAAAATTTGTAGTAGACTGCTATTACTAATATTATCCTCTATCGGTTGTGGCATGCTTACTAGTCAGAATTTATTTTCTTAAATTTACATCGTCTGGCTGCCACACCATCTACTATTATATAATAAAATCCCTACCGTCTCTGTAAAGTGAATTATAAAAAAGTTGAACAGTCATTTATAAAAACTTCCGTAAAAATCGTGAAATGTATCTATTCCTAAGAGTGTGCATCAGATCAAAAATGACAAATAAATTTTTCGAAGTATATTACAGGAAGAGTCTTGTGTATTAAGCAAATTCGCTTTAGCTTGAACACCCTTTAAAATAAAATGATGCAGAAAAATTGAGGTTCACTATAGGTTTAAGTTCAAAAACTGAAAATTTTGAAATTAATTCTGTTTATAAAATGGCATGAAACGGAAATTTTATGAATTCATTTGGAAAATGAGAAATCGTATTTTTAATTAAAGGAAAAATTATTTTCAAACAATCGATATTTGGCGAAACAAATAGAAAAATGCTAGTATTTAAACTGAATCATAATTAACAAAATACTTGCAATTACTTAAGGGGTTACGTGGGTTTTGAATTCCCAAAAAAATCATAATTTTTCAGATTTTCTTTTACGAAATTTATAAAAGTGAGATATTTCAACTATTAGGATATAAAAGTACATTACTTGAACAAGTTGTAAAAAAATGTTCATGAAAAAAAAAAAATGAAAATTGAGCCACTGACAGCTGGTTTACCAAAATCGATGATTTTTTACTGTAGGCAGAAATCAAAAAAAAATTTTTATTTGAATTTTATTTGAATTTTTGTCAACGTTTTTTAACCAAAAATTGAGATTTCTGTGAACATTTTTTTATATTTTGGTGATTTTCTACTAGTAAAACGACTTGTAATGAACGAAATTAAAAATCCTGCGTTCGTTCGTTGCCCAATGGATAATAATAAGAATCTCAAGCTATTCTTTTCTTGATTTATTATGAAAACTCAAATATTCTTATCTATAATTCAATTGATTTATTGTTGATAAAAACAGTGAAAACAAGCAAGAATATTTGTGGTGTCAACACAACAGATAGTATCATTTAATATCAAAACAATGTGGTATTCAGTTTTGGGTTAAATAGGAAATGTCGTTTTTAAGAACTAAATTTATTTATTTATTTACTTTAACGATTACGAAAACATAATATTGAACAAAAGGAATATCTATCCTTTTCGTTTTTATGGAAAGCCTGCAGCTCTATTAATGAAGGGATTTTATTACTTCGATCGATAAATATATGTATCTACAAAATTCATAAAATTTCCGAAATTAGAGAAACCGGTGCGTAGGAATATTTGAATATTTAAGCGGGAAAGCAAAGTTTCAAACGCGTTTTTCTCGAAACATTGTTTTTGCAATTGGATGGCAAAATTGAGAGAAAACTATTGAATCAATCGGCATGAAATTTTATTAGAATTTTCAGAACATGAACAATAAAGAGATGGTTCGAAATTAATATTTTCTTTACAAAATAAAATTCAGCAATTTTTTCGTTTGCATTTTTATGCTGGGGCCACATTAACGGTAAATATCAATGCATTGTAACAAAATTAACGCGATAACGAGATGGCCACACTACAAATTCAACGTCAATGCCCATCATCGCCAATAAAAATGGCGTTAAATATGACAATATTTCAAGGAATTCAATCACTTATTCATTTGACCAATTCGTAGCTATACAATACTCAACCGTAGTTATCGTTAATCAACTGTCACGACTGTCACTCACTCCAGTCAAAAAACAAATACGGCGCACAATGAACAAACGTCAGTGTGGCCACACAAGCAGTAATTATCGCATTAAATCTCTTTGATGTGCCAAAAAATACCGCCACCCGAGTTATCGCCTAACGTCAAACGGCATTAAGAATGTATTATCGAGTTGAGTTGTGGCTACACTTAGGTTTAACGACCATTAACGCGATAATCAATAACATTTGCCGTTAGTGTGGCCCCAGCATTAGAAATGTAACTTCGTTTGTTTTTGTAAGATGATCTGGAAACGGAAAATCTTCTCATTCAAAAACAAAGAATTTTTGTTCGGTCCCACAATCAACCTACAGCGTCTGGAGACCATATTTTTTGAAAGAAAAAAAAAAAATTTTACATAACATAACGATTTTTTAATTCAAAGAACAGTCGTTCAATTTAATAGCTTTAATTATGAATGCTATTCCAATGGGGTTTCATTTTCTAAAAATGTAAATATCCTCACAAAATTTCAAGTTGAAATATTAAAAATTTACATAGTTACAACCAGTTTAGTGAGCGCAAGTAGTGCGGTCAGCTTTATGTACCGCGTTTTTGTCGAAACCGCTTTTTTCGAGCTCGTGCACTCGAAAACTCGGAGACTAATAATTCGATTTTCAATGTTTCTTTTTTTTTACGAAAATATTCCCAATGAATAATATGACAGTTATCGTTAACCTTTGTTAGTGGCCTTTGTGTTAATACATTGCTATTTCTTTAGACCCCTTAAGTGACAAAAAGGAAGTGGTAAAAAAACTTAAAATTCATAAAATCAAGAAGCAACTACGCTTTAGGCGGGTTCACACGAAGCCAATTGGTGGGCAAGGCAAGTGAAGTCAGGCAAGTCGCATTCACACGTGTGGCTGGTCAGTTGCAAGTGGATTACATGTGGCAAGTAAAGACGCAAGTTACTTGGGAAAGCAACTTGCCTGAAAAATAGAACTTCGGGAACTTGACTTGTCTGAAAAATAGAATTGCGGCACTTTAACTTGCCTAAAAAAGTGAGTACTCAAAAGTGCCAAATAACTTGGAGCAAGTTACTTGCTTACTTGTCTTGCGCGTCAACTGGCCTCGTGTAAAGCGGCCTTTAATGAAAGCGACAGTCGCACAGATTCTAAAAGGATTTTTCAAATGAATCGTTACCGAAAGATATCGAGTGCACCAATCATATAGTTTTACTATTTTTCAATAAAACTTCAGACCAATATGTACAGACACTCTCCATTGAGGTACCACATCACAGACTTCCCTAGCACTAGCTAGACGTCGACTAGCTTTTCTAGGTGAAGCATTCCCATAACCTCCTGCGGCCCACGGTCCTACCAGTAGTACTAATTCTTTATAGTAATTCAGACCCGGACCTCATAAGTGCGATGTATTCATTACAACCGAAGGGCCTACTTGTAGGCCTTAATATAAAACGTCAGATTTCCGATTCAAATTAAAATGTTGGGTCTGAATGACTATAAAATATTAGTACTTGATTGATTGATTGATTTGTTGTGGGGGGAGGCAAAACACCACGAACGAGGACTTCAAGTCCATTGCGCTCAAAACTCAAATATTAGTACTACTGGTAGGTCCTTGGGCTGTAATGACTAGTTCGCTAGTTAGTGGTCTGGGCCGAAGGAGGATAACCCAAAGTAGTATGATACGTACAGAAGGATTATAGTCCTGATTAAAGGACTTGATCTGGAAACTTAACCTATGGAGAAATCGCTGACTCAATTATACCTTACTCGACAGGTCATCCCATACCTTGGTCCCTAATCAACTATAACTAATGCATTAATGTCCATAATAGTCCAAAGTATAATTAATTTCATATATTGTTAAAGTGGTGTTCCTCCCCAAGGCTGTAGTATACCTAAGGGGTGGTCAACAATTCGGTCGCGATCGAACACTCGATCTCCACGCGATTTTTTGTCGATCACAAAAAAATTAAACAAGTGATTGAAGACTTTGACTCAGATTTTATGATTTTGAAAAAGTTAGAGTTATTGTGTAGTATCTATCTTTTCCTTTTCATAAGGATTTGAATGTCAAACATATTGCTTGAAAAATTTCGAACACATTTAATATTTGATAAAAAAACCTTTAGAAAATGAATTTATAACTTTACAAAATGATCTAATTTCACAACTTAAAGATGATTTTTAGAAATACATCAATCGACAAAAGTATCCCAATGTCACCAAATGTGGCGAATATATATTCTCTTGTTTTGGATTTAAATACTTGTGTAAATCGGTTTTTTCATATTTAAAGTTCATGAAGACTAAAATCCTACTTTTTTTAATTATGATTGTTTGGTTGAAGACATGTAGATGCAGACTTCCCATTAATGATAAGATAATTCTGTCAGTCTATAAATCTTTTTTTTGTGGCTTCTTATCAATGCAGAAAATATCATGTTAGTTTAATACCCTCTACCCCATTGTCACTTATTAGTATGCAATACACAAATTTGAATGTGTTAAATGTTCAGATTTCACTAGCTAAATTGCGACAGAGTTTTAAGAAAAAATATCGATCACATACATATATACAGAATTTGCCATACTAATCGATTAAACTTCTTGAAATTTAGCTACTATATTTAGGAATATACACCAAATGGTGTAGCCTTTGTGGCACAAATAAAAGATATATATAATAAAAAGTATTATAGTTGCAACCCTTTCAGAGGATGCTACTTAACAATTAAGGGAATCGCCCAAATCTTGTGTCATGAGGGGGGTAATAGTGGCAGAGGGCACAAAGTGAGTTTCCACCATCGTCCTCTAATTAGACGCGGGCGCAATCACACCGCCTCGCCGTACAAAGGCCGTTAATTACAAGCGCCCAAAAGGAGAGAATTTTTGTGACTTTTGAAATCACGAAATCACCCACCACCACGTCGTCGTCCTGAAAAAAAAAAATCCATCCCCAATGAAAAAAAAAGGAAAGAATTGCAAAGGAGCAAGCATGCGGGGCTCCAGTCGTCGTCAGGCGGTGCTCTTTCTCATTAAAATACGCCCAATCGGTGGCCCCTTTAGCTCTCCGCTTTGCTTTTTCTCGAGGATAAAAATCGCAATATTTACCTTTGTGGTGGAGGCCACGTAGAGGTCTACATGATCCCTTTGATGAGCGCCCTCATGCCGGGCAGCGACGGCAGCGGTGGCTTGTCGGCCGGATGCGAAACACTCCGGCGTCCTGGTCGTGAATCCTGTTAACAAAGAGATGAGTCAGGTCAAACTGGAGGAGTTATGCTTTTGAAGTGTGTCCTGTCGTATGCTGCAGGATGAACAGGAGCAGCAGTAGAAGGAGTCGGGGTGGGAGGAAGGACGAGTGGGGGCAGTAAGGCGCGCACCTTTCGACTTCACCCAGAACCGAAACTTGGAACTGTCAGGATTGTTTTGCTCCTTGCCATCGAGCGCCTTTAGAATCCGGGACTTCTTGCGGAGTGTTATCGTCTTCGTTTTCGCCTGATCCCCGTACGTTTTCAGCGCCCACGGCTGGAACAACTGCAAAAAGAGGCACAAGGAGTTTATTGAAGTTTAAGGAAAAGAGGCGTGATGTTGGGTGATTGGGTTGGGTGATGAATGGGGTCGCACCTCAAACATTTGATCCTTTTCGCTAGGCGATGATGTTTTAAGCTTCTTCTTTGCTTGGACTTCTGTCGGTGGCGGAGTACCGGAGGAGTCCTGTTGCGAGGCAAAGAACTTGCGCTTGCCGCCTCCGCTCTCCGCCTCACTCTCACTACTTTCACTTTTAACAAAACGCACGTGTTTTTCGACACTCTCCTCCCGCGGGGAAGACTCCGCGTCGGAAGTGGCGGTGGAGGTGGTTCTGGTGGGTGGCGCTGATTTCTTTTTAGGGGATTCCCGTTTCTTCGGGGAACTTCGGGATCTACACCCCCGGCCGTGATCGGGGGCGGTCGCCTCCTCCTCGAAGAACATCGCGTAACACTTGCTCGAATTGTTACGTAGAGCGTCCCGATTCCTTAGCCGATTCGACATACCGACTTGTTGATGAAGAAGACTATTTCTTTTCTTACCCAGGAGCCACGACTAAGGTATGTACTCGTTTCAGTTCGATTTTAACCAGTTGCGTCTTTTTATAAAGAGAGGACACAAATCGGGAACATAACAGCGCCAATGTCAGAAACAGACTGAAAGCTCTAACTAAAGTATTCCCGTCCGGCATTCCTGCGAACGAAGGAGCTCCTGGAGGGAACTCAGCTCTGTTGGCTCATCGTCGGCACCGGCAGCAGCAGCTCGCAAAAAACGAGCGCTCCTGCTGCTGCTGCTGCTGTTACGAGGCAAGCTGCCGTCCTACCTCAATATTTTCCATTCCAGGAATGTTAGTGGGAAAAAGACGACTAGATGATCCCTTCTGCTCAGACGCAATTTAAACCCCGGGGGGAGAGGAAGGACCCCGTTCCGTGTGCGGCGACGGACGTCCTTCTGGCAATCTGCAGAAAACCACGTGAGTCGAGTTTTCATAAATCGTCCCGGCACGTGGTTTGTAGAGGATTTATCCTTCCTGGGGATGAGAGACACAAAGTGTGCCCCAAAACAACAGACGTGAGCCGAGTCGGCGAGATCCTTCTTGCATGCGGCACGGCGCGGCGTTGCGGCGGGACGAAAGACGGGAAACGGGATAGGAGAGTCCTGAGTCCTGCCTTTTGCCGGAACGTGTGTGCGTGACTGACACACATTTTATTTTTTTATATATGCATATATATATATATATATATTTTTTTCTTTAAATGGGAAGGATGGGTTCATGCAAGGACAGTTCAAGTTTTCACTTATTTGCATTTGTACGCTATACAGGTCCAGGCCACACAAAAGTCCCGAAGCCTCGGCGAGGAGGCTCCCTTTAGCAGCCGGGAACTCAGAGGAGCGGCGACAACGACGGTAGTCGGGATATGTGGGGCCTGGCCTCTCCTTCTCCTTTCCGACAAGGACTCTGGAAGAGGCTACACTCGGCCTCCTTTTCGGTGGGATGAGCATGTCGCCGCAATAAAACTGACTACAAGACAGGAGAGGGCGACCAGGACAAGAGGTGTGTCCCACTTCGAGTCGTCCTGACGAACCGAATTGATTTATGCATTTTTAAATCTTTCAGAATTTATGGGCGCCAACAACGACGACACATACTCACATAAATAGATATACGAGTATGAAGGTGCTGTTTTGGGTGTCGACTTTGAATTTTCAACGGCGAAAGTGTTAGTTTCCGGCCATTGTCGGGCGGATTTTTGCCTCGTCCGTGTTTACTCCTTTTAGATTTCGATTTTGGAATTGGGCTGGGCCCGGGGAATACGGAGGGCAGTTGTCTTTGAAAAACATGTCCACTCAACGTCTGTGATTTTTGAATTTAAGACAGTTCCCGGTAATAGGACTGTTTGCAAGAACTTCAAGGCGACTAATGCTATCACACAGTGCCAATGGATTAATTTTTACTAGAGACATCTGAAAAAAATATATATACACAATAGGTTAAATGCATTAATTCGCGCACATTTAAGGAAATCCAATTGTCAATTTCAATATTATACCAAACAGTTGTAGTAAAGGTAGCACTCCGGACCGGCGCACAGTGTTCCAAATCGCTCAAAAGCTGGCCAAAATTAAAAAAATTAAAGTAAAAAAACTAGATTTCTAAATATACAGATTAATGAAGGACATCCTGATGCTTCATATAGTAATAATTTTTTTCACTAATAGTACATTTTACTATGTTTTTTGACTGTTAAAGTTGGCAGAGTAGTCATCGAGTAAATATTCAAATTGTATCTTACCTTTTCAAAGCTGTGTCATACACCTGAACGTGAGAAAAATATTTACGTATAGTATTTATTTGTTAGGCACAATGTTGCTCTTTTGAAAACACCCAAATAACGGTTTAATTTTGTAGCGGTTTACGTGTGACGTCACTTTTAGCGTAACCCTTGACAGAAAACAGTATTTTTAATATATTCAGGCCTACAAACCGTCAGACACGGGTCGGCGCGGTGATTCCAATGGGAACATGTTCTCCTAACGGTGATGAATACGGGGTATAAAATTCAGCTGCCGCAACCTGCCGCAGCTACAGTTATGAACCTCCATTTACAACTCTATACATGTCAATATGCTGTTTGCGATATTATACGTATGTTTGGCTATTGGAATTACTTCATAGACTGTAATGCGGGTTCGTTTTTGTGTAGCTTATTTGGCAGGTCTTAATATAGGCTGTTTTAAATTCAAAATTTCAAAATGGCGGATCCAGTACGGCTGTTTGAAATTGCTAAATATTACCCATTTCATTTTTGAATTTGTACAGAGAGGTCACGGATTTCAAATACTTTATTTCAATTGTGGGATTCAAGATGGCGGATTAAATCTATCATAGCGGATCGAAATTAGTAAATTTTACAATATTTTTACAAGGATATTACAACCAGTTATTTAATGTGTTATTGTTTTTTTTTTTATAAAATATATTGTATTTTGCTTATTATGCGAGTGTTTTTATTTATTTTCCGAAAAAATTCCACATTTTTACGGAGATTTTCGGAGTGGCTTAGTTTTAGTCTTTTCCAAACCCCCAACACCAGAAATGTGCTCTAAAGTTGGCCGTCCTGAAAAAAGCTTTGGGAAAAGTAGTGAAAGGTCGAAGCGTCGCAAAACTGAAGATTTGCGGTAAAATTACCCTACTGAGCAGTTATCTCTCGCTACTGAAATGAAGTTCCGAGAAAAATATTTTCAGGTCTCTCATATTGGATCCGTCATTTTGATAGCAGAGATGAAGTAAGCAACCCCAAAGACCCGTATATTCTGGTTTAAATCCAATGAGGATTACATTTTTGATCCACCATTTTGCATCCGCCACATTTAATTTTTCAATTTTGACAACGGACTTGAAATCAGCTATACCAAAAACCCTCATATTCCAAATTTTACTTAAGTAAGATGGGATTTTAAATTTTGGTCCGCCATTTTGAATTTTTCCATTTAGATACCAGAAATGAAACAAGCAGCATCAAGAACCATTATATACTAATTTTGGTATAAATCCGATAAGGTTTTGCAATTTCGGTCCGCCATTTTAAATTTTTCCATTTCGATACCAGAAATGAAACAGGCAGCATCAAGAACCCTTATGTACCAATTTTGGTATAAATCTGACAAGGTTTTGCAATTTCGGTCCGCCATATTGGATCCGCCATTTTGAATTTTGTCATTCCGATACCAGAAATGTAACTAGCAGCATCAATAACCCTTATATACCAATTTTGGTACAAATATGACAAGGTTTTGCAATTTCAGTCCGCCATTTTGGATCCGCCATTTTGAATTTTTCAGTTTTGGAAACGGATTTGAGATCAGCGATACCGAAAACCCCCGTATACTCAGTTTCAAGCATTTCTAACTGGATTTCGAATTTTGGCCAGCTTTTGAGCGATTTGGAACACTGTGCGGCGCGGCGTAAGGATAGAGCACGGTCCGGCGATCATACGAGGGGAAAAATTTCAAAATATAATTTTCCAATAAATGAACGGATACCGATATTTGGAAACATGGTCTTCTTTGTATAATGTTAAATAAATTTCCAAAATACATATATGAACTCATGGTTTTCTGTGCCCATTCTCAATGGAAACTTACTATTGATTTGGGTCCGATTCTGACATAACATATATGGGCTTTTGTTCATTGTTTTGTTTATTTATCACGTTTACTGTACTCAGAAAAATCATCAACAGAACTAGAAAAAATCATAAACGCTGATTTAAAAAATTATAAAGACTGGCTCAGAGGCATGAAATAAGTAATAAAGGAACAAAAGACTACTTACATACATAACACTAAAGAAAAAAATAAAAGCGACATTAATATTAAATTGTGCATAAATGAAGTGAACTTAGGAGACCTTAATATAAATAGATAAAACTCAAATTTCCTTGTTTTTAGGTTGACAGCACTGTCACTCATAAAATTTCACGCCAGTACGGCATTTGGTTAGTTTCGTTGTGTTTTCTGCGCAACTAAAAGTGAATTTTTCAATTTTTACAATGTAGGTATGCATTTTATTGAGCAAAGAAGTTGCACTAAATTTTGTTTGCGAAATGTTGCAGAAGGCCTTCGGCGATTAGGTTTTGTTTGAAATAAATGTTTACAAGTGGTATAAAGAGTTCAAAGAAAGTAGAAAAAGCGTTTAAGATAAAGAGCGTTCCGGACGACCATCAACATCAATCAATGAAAAACATGTTAATGAAATCAAAGATTTGGTGCTTAAAAACCTTGCTGATACTGTAAACATTTCATTTGGATCGGTCCAAACAATTTTGAAAGAACATTTGTGCTTGAGAAGAGTCAAACACTCAATTTCTTGCACTGCATTCGTTCTTCGAGAGTTTTTCATCAAAAATTCGCTGCATGTCGTTCCACAACCACCGTATTCACCCGATTTAGGTCCATGTGACTTCTGACTAGCTAGCTCAAAAGACTGCTTGGAGGACACCGTTTTGAATCGACTGATTAGATAAAAGAAAAATCGAAGAAGGAACTGAAGGCCATTCCAATTATCAAGTTTTAGAAGTGTTTTTAGGATTGGAAAAATCGCTGGCATAGGTGTATTGTATCGGGCGGGAACTATTTT
This sequence comes from Dysmachus trigonus, assembly GCA_949715965.1. Lineage (NCBI taxonomy): Eukaryota > Metazoa > Arthropoda > Insecta > Diptera > Asilidae > Dysmachus > Dysmachus trigonus. Next base: position 68,047,870 of record OX454321.1, on the reverse strand, counting down.
GAAGGGGATGATATAGATTTGTAAGAATAAATAAAAATTTTCAAAGTTATAAACAAATTGGCTTTACTTTTTGATCACAGTAGTAACCATGTCCTACTTGAAATTAAGAACATAATATATAATGCTATAACCCACATATTTTACCACTGGTAACATACGGCTTGATCATTTGGAGCCAAACCTTAAAATAGCATAAAATGTACTAATAATTTCTAGACTGCTAAGTAGAGCGGTCACAATCACATGGAGGTAAAAAAGGCATAACGCATTTTCAATGTTGCAAGGCACCAAACTAAATTCTCGATTAGGTTAACTTAAAAAAAAAAAGAGATTCACCACTACAAGACCAGAAGCGAATCGATATGAAACTACGTTTAACAATACCTAGAACAAATCAAATTAAAAACGATAAAAAACAAATTAATAATTATATAAATAATAAAGTAGTAAATCAAATTAGAATATTTTATATCAATAAACAAGAGTCCCTCATACCAAATATAATTTGTCTGGGAACTGGAAAGCACTCAGTTAGTTATTCCCACCTCAAATCCGATTTGCGTTTTAAATTTTACTAAGCATATTCTACAATCACATATACTGTATAAAAATTTATGGATTGCATTTCGAATTTTGGTAACTATTGCTGTGATGTTAGCTAATGAAGGACGCTTTTGAAAATTCAAAAATTTATTTTACACCCAACAATTTGAAAATCGATTAGCCTAAAAAATATAGTTCGTTGATTTGTTATCTGGTATTGTTGTTATAAAACAAACTAAAGCGCAACGTTTGCTAATCGATCGCATCTCCTTGTTTTTCCTTTCTAAAGAATTTCGGGGCGCCACGATAATTTTGTCCTGGGCGACAGTAATGCTAAAACCGGCACTAGTAACACAAACAAAATAAAATAGCGTGATATGAAAATAATGACGGTAGTAGTAGAGTATAAATAGTGGAAAGGAGTTAAAAGCCCTAATTCCTCCTACTGTACTAACCCTTCTGCTAACAGGAATAAGAGCAGCCAGTTCTGATGGGGAATAACAAATAGAGTTGGTTACTGAGTCAATCTCTGGCATAAACGCAATTAGGTTAGTGATGAAAAAATCAACAGGTGTTTTGATATTTGTTAAAAAATCTTATATTACAATCTGGACTTGTCAAAGCGATTCTACTTTTGTCGGAGAACAAAACGTCCTTCCACAGCGCCACGCGCGTATTGGAGTTCTGCTGTTCATTACTGTGGAAAGATACTGATTTGAAAAGACAAATAAATTTTAGATTGTATAGTAGCTAACCTAAAGCTAAAAAAAAGTATTGAGGTGTACGCTATGTGAAAATCACCAGCGAAGAAATCAAAATTAATATTATACCCTAAGTTCGGCAATATTGTTGTAAGTCAGAAATTATAAATTATTTTGTGTTATTTTAATATAGTATACTCAAAATATATCTAATGGTTTTAAAAACAGAACATTTCAATTTATTTGAAAATAAGTGGGCAGATTTAAACAAGGTCATATTTAAATATCTGAGTTTAAAATTAAAGATAAAAGAAATATTAGAAACAAAAATTCTTCACTAATAACTACCAGCCACACTTTAATGGAATATTGAGGAAATCATATATCATATAGTAAGCCACGAAAGAATGCTGAAATAACGTGCACTTCACTCACTAGACATGTTTCTAAAAATATTTATTTTATTTTTATAATTCGTGTTGTCCTTTACAGGATACCCTCTAGAGTTTAATATAGACCCTTCATGGGGAAAGCTCCATCTAGCTTTGATATACCAGTTCCTGTTCCTCTTTTTCAATTAAAGCTAGCTTATCTCCTAACTAAATTTCTATCGCACATCGATGTTTCGAACTTACCATTCAACTTTGAGGAGAATTTATGAAATTTTCCTTCAAATGTTTGAAGTATCCTTAAGAAAGAGAACTCGATGTGGATGTAGACTTATAAAGTTTTAGTAATATACACAAGAGACAGGTCCTAAGCCACACAAAAACCCAATAGAAATTATAAGGATTGACTTCCAGGAAATCGTTAAAATTTCTTTGCATCGAATAAATATCTAAGAAATTTTCCCTTCTTCGGTTTTCACACGAACCCGTAACCCTTTCAAATTTTTTGAATAGAAAATCATCACTGAGAGGGAAAACTGGTTTTGGTCAACTGTGGTGTCCAGCATCAGTTGCAGCAGTTGATTGCGTAATTATCCTGCCATCAGTTTATTCAAGTTTTTCTTGAGATGAGAAAAACATCTGCATGATGGGACCCGGTAAGGAATCTGATTAAAAACAGATATAAACGTTTTGAATCGTTCTGACATTGCACAATGGACAAAAGTGTTATTTTGGCGTTCTTAAATAATAACTTCTAAACCATTAGAGATAATTGAATGAAACTGAATACGCAAAAAGTTACAATTTGAAGCTACAAATTGTAACAAAATAGGCCGTTTATTTCATATAATGTAAAGGTACATAGCATTTTCTGTGAAGCTTGAGAATTTGAATAATATATAACAATATAATTAGAGGGTATAACATATTAGGTGGTCACTGCAACCGAAAGGTCTTTTGTGTCTTTATTTTTATTAATAATAATTATTAATTTTTTTATAGTTATCGATAGTAGATTGTATCATGGAGGTGTATATAGTAGTAAAATACTTAAGAAGCTGCTGAAAAAAATTAATTACACCGGAACCATTAGGTTAGTCCTAGTGTTTAGTCCACACTGGTAAGTGAATGTGGCTGTAATTCATCATTTGATTCCTGTTAATAAATCAATCCGACATGCGATTAAACAGTAGCCATTTTCAACATAATGTTAGTAGTAATAACATTGTACTGTTGTGATGATATGGAATGGCTTAGTTACTAATTACTTTATTGCTTTATTAGTCATTAATTATATTTATGGGCTTATTGCCCTTTAGTTATTATCGGTAAAATTTGTGAACAAACTCACAAGTGTCATATAATTCATATCCTTTTCCCATAACATCAGGTAGAAATACTGCAGAAGGAGAGAGGAGGAGAGCAGATGTTAGGTAAAGTACATAAGTGTAATTAATCGTAATCATGCATAATACAATTTCTTTTAAAACTGCTAAAAACACTCGAAAACTTGGATGATAAAAGGAATAAAAGTAAATTTAAAAAAAGGCTTTCATTTAACTTTATAAAATTAATTGAATAATGGGTATAGCATACGTTTAATAATTGATTTTATTCGTACTCAAAAGAAAACGAAGAAAAGTAAACAATATTATACGCACTGAAAAGAAGAAAATAGAGTCAAATTTAAAATAAAGAAAAATAAGTTATATTAGAAATAAATATTTATTTATTTGAGAATTCGATTATTTGCTACGTAACTCATTTAAATAAATATTTTTAATAAGTATTCAAATAAAATAAAAGCATGGTGTGGTTTTTTAAATGTTTCTATCATGCAGGGTTATGGTTTGTTCGTTATAATAATGATTACATTTAACATTTAATAGTTAGTAAAAATTGAAACGTTTTTTGTTTTTTAATTTTAAAACTTATATTTATTTTTTAATTTTAAGTGCGGGTATTTGAAATAAAAAATCAAACGCTTATTATCTATAAATTTATTTCAGCCGTGAGGCTCAGATTTTATGTGATTAAAAAAGTTTAATGTGTTTTTTATTATTGCAAATTTGAACAAGGATTTAAAATTGTCGAAGATTCAAAAATGTTATTTTATTGTAGTGTCACCAAAATTGTTAGCATTGTATACAATTTCAAGGCTTTAGCTTTAACATAGTTAAAATTCGATTTCTAATTTTGAACTACACAAAAAATTCACAGACTGACGGACAACGCAGTTAAGTTAAATAAAAGAGTTTATATAATATTATTAAATATTATATTTGTCGCAGATGAATTTTATGGCAATGTTAGTAGGCGGAAAGCTAATGAAAAAAAAACATAAAATTTCCAAAACGTAATAACAATTAGATGTTTTAAAATCCCTCTAAATCGTAGAAAGATTTGAATATAAGCTTTCATACTCTAAACCCAACTGAGCTATATCTAATAGCTTTCTTTTAAATTGAACTAGAAGACTGGAAAAAAGATTTAAAAACAAATAGTTTCGCGTTTTGAATGTTTTCTTTAACTTTTTTGGGTTTCTGGGGATTGTTGAGAGGATAAGAAAAATGTTCCTTCGTTAAGAATTTTCTTAAGAGGTCATACGTAGCTGTAAACGCATTTTATTTTATATTTTCTACTGATAAAATTATAAATCGATTCGATGAAAATTAAAGAGAAGTTCGAAGTCTTCGAAGTACCAAAAATGTATGTCTTTAGAAACCTTAAAACAATATTTTTCTAAACGGTGACATTTCTTAAAATCTATTAAGGGGAGGTTCTCATCTAGAACGTCAAAAAGTAGGTAAAGTTCGTGATTTTTTTGAAGGCAAATGACAAGACATAGGGAAATGATATTTGGCATTATCTTTTATTGTACATTTATCTGTACGAAAAATTTTTTTTATTCAAAAAAAAAAAAAACAAAATGGCGCCCGTTATTCAACTTCTCCGGAGGCATGTTTTTCGAAAGTTGCCCAGCTGCGTACAATTTAGGGGTCGCAGATTGGTCTGAAATCAAATAATGATGACATTATTATAAACTAGAATAAATTTGTCTCAGAAAGAGTGGACGACTTTCAAAAAAAATTTAAAATTGACGGAATGGCGCGATTTTGAAATTTTAAGGCCGTTTTCGGCCGTTTTTTTTCATAGTTTATCACTTACAAAAAGGAGATAATGTTACAATTTTCAAAATGTGCTCCACTCTTTCTATGAAGAAAATTGTTTACTTTAATATGCACGAAACTAGAAGTTGATCGGTTGAACCGTTTTTGAGTTATCTTGTACGCAAATTGTACACAAACATGCCTCCGGAGAAGTTGAATAACGGGCGCCATTTTGTTTTTTTTTTAATAAAAAAATTTTTTCGTACAGATAAATGTACAATAAAAGATAATGCCAAATATCATTTCCCTATGTCTTGTCATTTGCCTTCAAAAAAATCACGAACTTTTCCCAATTTTTTTACGTTCTAGATGAGAACCTCCCCTTAAACCATAAATTTTACTTTAATAACAAGTGATGGCAAATGTTGTCGTAGAGTATATATTAGAAAAATATTAAAATAAAACGATGAATCATTACGAGATAAATTCACATGACAACCGCATAAAAATAAAGTTTTGCAATGTTAGGAATTTGTTATAAGTATTTTTGAGTCAGATTGAAGTAAACCCAAGACTATTAAAAAAAAAAAACGAGTTTAAGCCATGTTAAGAAATCTACTTCACACATTCATCGCGGAACTCTAAATACATAGTTGAAGTACATCATAAAGAAGTACCTGTACTAGTACATATTTAAGCGCCTAAGTCGGTAAACTTTTGCCTCTGCACAATTGAGTGGCTATTTTAGAAAGTGGTATAAGTCTATTTTTTTAATATATAATTTTAACAAATTTTTCAGTTAAATTTTAACGTGAAGATAATCCTCATGTGATTTTTTCAAAAAGTAAACTTATACTACTTTTAAAAATAGCGACTCAATTCATATATTGAGCAATAACTCCTTACAGATTGCGGACAACTGAATTTAGGATTGCTCGAACGCAACTTAAAATAAAAGACAGTTAAATTCAAGAATTTACTGAAAATTCTAGTAGTTGTTTCGAAAACTAGTAAATGTTTCCAGTAAACGAATTTGCTATATTTTTAAGTAAAAAGTTATGTTTTTATTTACAGAACTTTTTTATAAATAGCATTTGCTGGCTTTTATTCATTTCAAGAATGAATTTATTATTTTAAACTAATTAAAAATTCTCATTTCATCAGTTCCCGTCCGTCTACTAATTGATTCAAAATTAAAATTACTGAAAACCACTTGTATACTTCATTGTCCGTTTGGCGCAATATGTATACTCATATTACCTCTCCCATTCTTTTTAGAAGGGATTTAAATAACAATTTTAAATATTTTCTAGGAATTATGGATTATCTCTTCCATAACTACCATATAATTAAATTTTTTGTATTTTTTAAATTCAAGATATTGCATAAAGTCAGTACTGAAAGAAAAACCAAATTCCAACGTTTGCTTGAATTCGTATCGTCTACTTCTTTAAACATTTAAAATGATGCGTCTCCTGCTGTCGCCACACTACCCTTCCACCAGTGTACGTAAGTGAACGACATTACATCTCAAGGAAAGATATATACATTTTAATATATACATATTAGTTTCATTTGTAGAAATAATTTCAAAGTCCCCAAGAAAAAGCCTAAAAGTGGTCAAATTGGCCAGTTTTTCAAAAACACTGTTTTAAGAACTAAAGATTTTTGAATAAATTAAATTCTGCAAATAAATAAGATTGAAACTCATGGTCTTACATACTAGTGTCAATGCTTATGATAAAGTTAAAAATACTTCCCACCTCTTTTTGGTTGTTATAAGGGACGAAAACCGGAAGATGCACGGTATTTATTATATAAAGTTGCAAATTATTACTTGTAAGGTTTTTGGGCATGCAATTTTCAAATTTTTATATATTCTAGCTCTACAGGGGGTGAGTAAAGATTGAAAATTTGAAAATCCGCAACACTGAGTAAAACTAATGTCACTGTTGTTTCACCCCCGGTTTCTGGCATCGCTGATTCTAAATTTTCGACTATTATTGCCCTCCAATCCTCTTCTGGGGTGTAAAAGGGTGGCAGCGGATGAGTAGGATATTAAAATATAAATCAATCTCTATCGAGTGAACTAGAATTACCAATATAAAAAAAGAAGGGAACAAAATTCAAAAGTCCGGCATTTTATTTTTTTTTAACCAAAATACTTTATTCTAGTTCACACGACAGAGACTGATTTATATTTTAATATCCTGCTCGAATTTTTTGTTTCAGACGTTCCATAGCTGAGACTTTCTGCCAACCGTTGTTTTAAAGGGACCTAATTGTGGCAGCCCTACTTGAAAAAAAATACAAAAACATACAAACAAATTTTTTTTAGAAAGTTCTATATGTATATTTTCAGTTCTTAAAATATTGTATCATTAAAATAAAGTTTTGTATGAAAAAACGTCCAATAAATGTATCCTCCCCCCTTAATTTCTTTCCACTGCTCACTTTTAATGATGTTGACATACCAACTTTCAAAAATACACTGATAAACGAGTGCTCTATTTATACCATGTTTCAAAAGATCATTTTTTAGAAAACACCTGATAATTGTATTATATAATACAATTAATTTCAAAGAAGGAGAAATCATATATATATACTCGTATTTTTCAAAGATTGTCTTTACAACAGGCAGTAAAACTGACGTCTTTATCTTCACCTTTTTAAAAAACAGGTCGGGAGGGGGGTCATCATTTTGTCGCGGAGTGTATATTATACCTTTGATTGAACGTATTATTTCATAAACACCTACTTCAATAGTGTTTCTCTTCCTATACAAATGAAGCATTTTGCCGACATAAATCTTCAAAATTAGGCTTACCCGTGTATGGTGTAATCTTGACCCAGCATGGATGCTGGTATAATTATTTCCCATTTTCGAGGACCAATTTTGCGTTTTTGCCCACTTTGTACAACGGACTGTTGGACTCATTTAAGATTCGTTTGATTTATTTATTGTGCCAATAATTGGCTTCCGTGTCACCTCATCGGTCTGTGCAAGCAATCAGTCTGATCCTTTAGATCAATCTGAAGCAAGGACGACAATGACACCTCCACTCCCCCCGCCGAGGGGAGGGAAATCTTTGTCGTCCTCGTCTAATGCTCCTTGACATGTCTCGTCTCGTCTTTTTGTTCGGTGGCAAGCCAAACTGATTTTCTTTGCCAAAGGCACACACCTCGAGCCGCATAGCCGCTTTTCATTTCGCTGCCCTGCCACCGACGAGAGTGGGTTTACCCATCTAAATGAAGTTACAATGAGTGGCTCCCGCTCCGTCCCGGCTGTGGAGCAGAGCAGCTCCCCAGCCCTCGGGGCTCCGGGTATCAGAGGCAGAGCATCTAAGCTTGATCCCGTGTAGGATGATGGTGCCCCATTGAAAGCTTCTGCTGTTTTCCGCCCGCACAGCACACACCACCACCACCACCACCTCCAGCCCAACATCGCAGAGGGTTCAGGAAGAATATGACGGGGTGGTTACACAACCTTCACTCCCGCACCATTGCCCCAAAAACAAAACAGCTTTAAAAGATGAATGTTTTTGGCTTCCCGGGGATAGCGTGGAGCAGTCATGCTATTAAGGCTCCGCTCTGGACTGGAGGAGTTCGGGTCTTATGGCAGGAAATGGTTCCTCCCATAAAAGATGAGGGAGGCTTCAAAAAGATTTTTGTACGGTGGGGACGAGAGAGAGTCCGCCCGCCCGCCCAGTCGGGATCTGATGAAATGTTCTAGTCTGCTATTTTTGACACAAACTGCAAGGAAAAATGCATAAAAACTGTTCGCGTCAGATACTTTATTATATGGTCACGTGTTGGGGAAATTCTTTTCACCTTAGGATCCTAGCAAGATCCGGTGTTAAACACCTTTGGGGGGAAGATTTGATACAGATTTTTGACACGTTTTCACTTAAGTCGAAATTTGATTAGTGCGGTCGTTAAAATTTATGACTATGGGCGACTTAGGCATCTGTTTCACAATGAAAATATTCTTTCGATCTCTAAGGCAAGGGCTTATATACAGTACTGTCGGAAATTTTAGGATCAAACGTTGATTTTGGGCATATATTCTATTCCCTAGCCCGTCATTTGTTGATAAGGGAAAGAGGGATGGTGCAGGGGGTATACATGAAATCCTTATATGTTCTTAATTATTTCATAGAATTTTTTTTTAACTCGTGTACTAATTTTAACAAAGACGAGCAAAAGCTTAATCCAATTCTATTTAAAATCATAGGAACCAATTCCCTCGGCTTTTATTTTGTTGCCCTTTGGCCTTTATAACGTCGACCATTCTTTGCGGTAACTCTATTAATTTCTTTGCAAAATCTTCCGAAAGTGATCTCCAGCCGGCAATTAAAATATCTTTTAATTCCTGGAGGGTTTCCGGTCTTCTCTTTGCAACTCTATCTTTAAGGACCTTTCACACATTCTCTATGATATTCAGGTTCGGCCTTTGAGGGGGCCACTCCAGGCAATTGATATTTTTATTGCTCAAGCAGCGCTGGGTGGACATGGCAGTGTGTGGCCTGGCATTGTCCTGCTGCAACAAAGACCCTCATAAGGTTATTTCATCTTCAATGAATGGAATGAGGTTTTCTTCCAAGATATACATGTTATAATTTTGATCAATAGCCGAGTGCATAAGTGGAGGTTGGTGAACCCATACCAAGACACCCCACCCCAGTCCGTTACTTTTCCTCCACCATTGTGCACCCGGGTATTTACGCATTCTGCAAGATAATTTTTGCTCATTTTTGTTAAAATTAGTAAATTTGTATATCACCTGTCACCATCCCTTTTTCTCTTATCAACAAGTGATAGGCTAGGGAATAGATTATATACCCAAAATCAACGCTTGGTCATAAAATTTCTGGTAGTACTGTATGTTCTATTTTGATGTTATGATAACCTAAGATAAAAATTTTAATCTAAAACACCGAAAATATGAGTTTGATTGGACGATTTCTTAGATTTCGATACCAAATATCCAATTATAAGAAGAAAAAATAAATAAGTTTTTTTTTTTTTAAGAAAAATAAGCTCAATTGATCCTATGGGTGCTTAAAAGCGCCTTATCGGCGCATGCACTTGCAATTGAAATCGAAAAGCTTCACTCACTTATAGGAATTTTACACGGTATGTTCTATCCTATTCTCTATGATCTAAGAATTGAACGTTCGTTGAAAGCAGATAGTGATTTTCGATTTATAGATTTAATACCTTAAATAATATGTTGCCATAAAAACAAAACGTGTTTCGGTATCAAACTGCTCCGTACCGAAAGGTTTGAGGCGCCGAATTTCCGATAAGGAAAACTGTCAAATAAGCTGTCATTGTCAGTTGTAATTGTACATATTATTTTTATTCGGTAAGGTCTAAGAAATCATTATGAAAAACAACAACGATTCCATATCGTGGAAATTTATTTCCGAATTCAGGGCTCAGTTATAAAAAATAACAGAGCACTTCGTGAATTTTATGGACCAAATAATCGCGCATCAGAACATGTTATTTGTCGTATTATTGAAAATTTCCAATCCAACTTAGCGCTGTATGACAACACGCCATCAACAAGAAGGAGACCAGTGCGTTCTGAAGAAAATATCGCAGCTGTTGAAGCCAGTGTTGCTGAAGACATGAATTTGTCGATTCGCAGGCGTGCACAAGAAATTGGGTTTTGTATGTCCATAATTTGCAAAATTCTGCGTAAGGATCTTACCTTAAGGCTTACAAGATCCAATTGGTGCAAGAAGCCTGCTGAATGAAATGAATGAATGAATGATGAAGCTTACTTCTGGCTTACTGGGTACGTAAATAAATAGAATTGAATACAATTTTTGGGGAAATTTGAAGTCTCTGTTCGGTTCTATGCAGTTAAACCAGCATCAATTGACACATTCGAAGTTAACATAAGACATGTCATTGCCCCAAATCCTCGACAAATTGGTCTTATAGGATATGGACGAGCTACAAAAAACAAACACATTCTTAGTCGGTTGAGTAACTGATAAGTTAAAACCCAACAACAGCATTTAATTTAAAAACAGAAGTTTTTTCAATTTATTAATTTTAATTTTCTTTTTCTTATACACATGTTTTTTTTATTATTGCAATTTCAATAACATTAAATCGAATTAAAGTAGTGAAATTAACGTTTAGCACCAAGACGTTCGAAGAATGTCAATTGCAACTTGACAAATATTGTAATGTACTCGTTTTTCGTTTTTGAATGTGAAATTCAGTTGTCAATGTTGATTTCTAAACTTTTCGTTACTACATATGCTTTATTTATAAATCCTAAAGTTTACTTTTTATCTTTGTTGAGTTTTGCATGAGTGTTTGTTAATAAACAATCGACAAAATTTATTTACAGTGTAGTTCATAATTATATCAGCAACTGTATATGTAAATATTTGCATTTTTCAAGAAACAAATATTTTAAAATAATTATAATGTATACAAAAAGTACGGTTACAGCACAAACTACAGGGTGACAAATGGAAAGTTGCCTAAACTAATAATTCATAATTTTAAAATGAGTGCAGGGGAAAAAAAATAAAAGGACGTATAAATTCAGAAAGATGTCATTTTTATTTGAAATTAGTTCCAATTGGATTAGACATTTTTGACAGATACTTATTGAGATTTAAAAAAATCGACAAAATTCGGCCAGGGGATAACTATTTACATAAATGATTGAAAACATTATTAACAAATGTGATCAGACGATGAAGTCAAATAATTTTTTTTAAATTCTTACCTTCTGAGAGTGTTTTGGCTGGCTACATTTTTACTTCTAAACTTGGTATGAAGGTTGTATATGCTTCAATATGTATGTAGATGATACACTAATCTGAAGTCCACTCATTACGTTTTGGCCTTCACAACTTAAAGTTTTAATTTCGATCTGAGTTTCTATAATTCATCGCCCTCAAACATGCATTTATACATCACACAGAAGGTATGTTCAAAACCCTGTGAGATAAATTTTTCGCTCTAGGGTTTGTAATCTTTTCTTACCTTCGCAGCCCAATGTTTGACTTACTCCGTCTTTATACAAGGTAGTTTGTGATTATAGTTAAGCAATAGATTGTATATATTTCGCTTCGTTAAACTAGAACCCAATCGTTAAGACCAGCAGGATTTGGAATGCAACATACAAGATATAACATAATATAAAAACAGATAAAAAATTTGTTGTATGCATACTTAAATTAATATTAGGTAACTAGTTTGTTTTGCCAATTGAGTGTAGTTCCCGAGAGTGCTAGTATAGTCCTATTCTATAAACAAACAAAGTTTTTTTTATCCTCTACCTTGTCATTGCTAATTCAGCATAAAAAGCGGGAAAATGTAAGTTTGACGACGTTCAAAATTTACCTAATAAATATTTAAAATATCACGAACTAGGAATTTTGTTGAAGACTTTAATAGAAAATAAAGTGTTTAAAATTTATCCTTGCGGTGAAATTGGAACCTGTTTTAAAAACGAAATGTTGGATTCAAGTAGTATACGAATTTTTATAAGATCCAGATATTTTATTAAAAATGTGTAAAACCACAATAAAAATGCAGACATCGTTTAAATGTTTCTAAAATAAAATAAAACCATAGCACATGAAAGCGTTTGTTTTTAATTCGTTTGCATGCAATAAAATTCAAAAATTTAAAATTTGTATAAACAATTTTTTTTTTAAGCGATATTTCGTTTTCGGCACATATGTATGTTAATACAGCAATATTAGAATATTCTTCGAAATTGTTGTCAAACAGTAGACTACCGTATAACGCAAACTCCTACAATGCACTAAAAATATTCGGACGACTTTTGTATACAACGCGATTTTCGCACAATGCGCAATATAACAAAATTCGGGATACATCGGAAGAATACTAGTGAAAAACAGCCGTATTGAAAAGGTTGGACTTAAAATACCTAAGTATGTACCAGTGGCGTGGGGTCCATATAACACGATTCCTACCGGCTTCCCTTTTGGGAACTCATCCTATTCCCGTAAATTTAAAACTTGTTCTATGCCTGTAAAATTCCTGGAAAGCGCTCCCAAAATTCACCTCGTAAAGAAAACACGGCAAAACAAGTGTTACAACCAAAAACAACCATAATCTGTTGTTGCACTACGATGGAACCTTCCCTCGCACCGTAGCAGGTTCTATCAAGGGGTTGCATCGGGTATGAAGCGCTCGCTCGCTGCTTCTGTAAGCCGGTCATTTTACGGCTTACTCAAGCCCACACTTTTCTCCACGAGTAACAAAGAAATCGTGTGTGATATCCTTTGCTCACTAAAAGCAAATCCTATAAGAAAATAACACGATAGAAACCGGCTTCTCGGCTGTTTTTGTTTTGCATAAGTTGAAACTCAGGTCACTTCGGCGGGTGGTTGTTTATTTCTTAGAATGTCAGCTGATTTGTGTCTTCTCTATGAACGGGTGTGAGTGTAGTGGTGCTCTCTTATTATCCCTATAACACGGTAGAACGCGGCTTCTCGGGTGAGTGGGGTTGGTTGGGGTGGGTTTGGTTTTCATAAACAATATTCAGCTGACTGTAAATCTCTTTGATACTGAAGGGGCTGTGAATTGTAGGAGTGAATGCTCCCTTATTTCACAAGAACACGGCAGAAGTCGTCTTCTCGGAAGGGAGGGGTGTTGTGGTTTTGTTTATTATATTTTAATAAAAAAATTTTTAACTTGTGTCTCTTTTGGCCTTGGTGCTCAACGGATTGTGACTTATGAGTGTGGTGTGGTGCTATTTTATTACCTCTCGATAACACGATAGAATCCGGCTTCTAGGGTTTTTTCGTTAGATTCGGCTATTCGGATGACGATTATTTATTTGTTTCAATTTGTCTGTTGAAGGATTTGTCCCGTCTATCGTGCATGTTTGATTTGGAGTGAAGTGTAATTGTACTTGAATATATAGAATTTAATTGTGAAAAGCTGGTGAGAATTTTGTAAGGTCTAGGTGGTCTGTTATAGGACATTTTAGTAGCTTTTTATTTATATCTTGTTCTCAGTCTTTAATTTTTGTTGGAAATGGCGTTACTTAGTGTTGAATGCTGCTTAACGGATTTTTTATTAGAACAGGCAAATGAATTTAATAGATTATCTTTTCAGCAAAAAAGCAGAGTTATCGAATTAGGTCGCGCTAAACCGTCGATGAAAATAGATTACAAGCGTAAGGACGGGTTTTTCAAACATTTTAATAAGTCGATTTATGAAAAATCATACTTATTTAAGAAATTCTCAAACCGAAGAAAGGCTCTCAAATTTAGCACTCTTATCGATAGAAAAACACCTTCTTTTACAAGTTAGAAATCAGTCTAATTTTTACAATGATGTTTTGGCCGAATTTATAAAAAAAAATTGTAGATTAGTTTTGGAGTATAAGTAAGATTAATTATATTTCATATCAACTTTTCACAGTTTTTGTTAACCGCTTTAGTTTGATTGCACGATACACGCGACTAACGGGTTTTTTTCAAAGCCACTTATAGTATTCTTGAAGTTCATTGTATATATGTCCATATTTATTCATAATATTCATATAGCACTTAACTTCCAATGACTTTAAGTATGATAGAAGTGGCCGACTAAATTCGACAAGAATACACGCAGTCACTGTTGAACACATTTTGTAATATCTGACTTCATTTGGTAAGTTTTTTTTCGCTATTAAGTTTCTGATTTTTGCACCGGCTTACCTTCTCAAAAATTTCACCCCACGCCACTGGTATGTACGTAAGTCGTACATAGATAAAATATATAAAATAAAATTTAATATGACCAAAGTCATCCCAAACATGTTTATATTATCTGTTTAATACTAGGGAAATTCTCGTATAACACGATTTCAAATAATGCGGCTTTTTACAACGCGTAATTTTGAATTATTTAAATTGTTTCTACAGTTTTTAGAAATTCTGAACTTCAGTAAGCAAAAGCAAAAATTCAAAATAAAATAGTGATCTCTAGGCAATGAAAAGTATTATATGGGATGCTTCGAGACATTCTATACATACATTTTAAGTAAAATCACGTACTTTTTTAAAGTCAACGTATTCAACTACTCTACAGCTTTTTGTTCAATATACCACAATGAATATAAATTTGGGGATGGCTATGTAAGTGATCAGTACCCTTTCCTTGACCAATATCAAACCAAATTTTACGAAATATTAATATTATTAAATATGTTTATGAACCACATCATCAAATTATCTGTGTTTCCGAAAGCCTAAAACTGAAACGTGCAGTTGAAATCAAGGAGAAATGGTAAAATGCTTTATGTTTATTTCGAATTTATAACCCATTCTGCAGAAGATAAACTCATTTTAATTTGTTGTTTAATAATTTAAACAATGTAAACAAATTTCCCAACACATTCCAATTTCTAAGTAATTGTATAAAGAGCCTCATTCATGTGTCTTATAACATCATTGCTGAAAAGGTGTGTTTCTCAACCTTCCAGCAAAAGATGACGACGGTGCGGTGGTGGCACGTTGCCTGATAAAAACAGCAGAAAAAAATATATAAAGTGCGAACCGAAGCTAATCGCGCGCAGTAAAAACCGCCTAATTGACGAAACTCTGGCGACGTTCGCCGAAAAAAATTTCATAAAAATTTCTGAAAACTGTCTGCGTGGGGGCATAAACATCGAGATGTCATCATACTAACAAGTCTGGAGCCACAGAAATCGTCAAAGTCTTCCCACTCCAGGAGCACTTACTTTTTATTGCATGATAAGCCCTGGAGCATGTTGCCTGCCTCCCGTCCGACGTTAGTCCTTACATTTGCAGGCATGCGGGGGGCGGGGCGTCATCGTCGTCGTCGTCGTCGTGAGGGACGACCGAGAGACCCCCAAAGACATAGAGTAACAATCTTTTGTTGACGACGGTGACATGGGGGTTGGTAGGTGGATGGATATGGGTGGTAGGGTAGGTGCCAGGGGGCAGGGATAGAGGATTGGGACACAAAAACTCAACGATGGCACAGCTGAAACGACCCAAGCCATCGGAGGGTTGTATGAAGGCACGAAAACAAAAACGGATGAAGAAGAAGCTTTGATCCCCTCTGGGTGTTTGTAGGCTCTCACGTACGGCCCTGATGGGAAGACAGGCAGTATTGAGAAGGGTAGACAGGACATTCATTGAATCCGGATGTGGCGGAGCCCAGGACCGGGACATAGGGCTGCTCCCCTTAACATAGCAGGGGACTTGACTTGTACTTATTTTCGGTTGGCATCTCTTTCTCCTTCTCTCGGATCCTCGGGCTTGACGACAGGACTCGAATGGGCCAGTGAAAGGGCCGACTCACAGCCTCGGGCTGGTCCCAAAACTGGAGTCCGTCTCCGGACCGGGTGGTGAACTCCGGGAGGCCAGGCCCTTGATGAATTAGATCTGATTTGTTGCTCTGAAGGCATCATTTATATTTGGAGGCCGTCGTGTGCCACTTAGCCAATTCAATTTGCTTTGTGGGTCACGGGAATCGGAGCCCGGCTGATTGCTATACAGCATTCGACCGCCCGCCCGCCGGGCTGGTTACGTCCGTGCTGGGCAGATTCTTCACTAATGCTTCCTGTGCATTTTGCAAACAGGATGTGCCGGCGGCAGCCATGTGTCCTGGAAATGTTTCCATTTATTTACTTTTAGTATACGTACTATATATGTATATTTTTTTTCTCATGTAACCGGGACGCCAAAATGCACCACCAGGCTACCGATTCGCCCAATTAGCCCCGAAAACAATCACTTTGAAGTGCTGCTGAAACTCGCGGAATGAAAAAGAAAAAAAAAATAATTTTTAAAAAAAATGCCATGGTCCAACCGGTAGTGATGGCGCGGGCAACGGGATGGCGTGAGTAAGGGAGCGGGGCATCCGACAGGAGCACCAACAAGGGATTTCCTCAACCCTAAAATTTACTAAATTAATCCGCACATGAATATTCACGCATAAAAAATTAATCCCCGACCACCCTGGCTTGAACTTTTCCATGGCACACAGAAGCGCCCACAATGCCGCGCCGCGCCGCCCCCATCACGCGCGCAAAACTCTCATCCCAAAACCCACCCGGGGGGTGCTTGCCGGGTTGTGGCAACCCCCCGCACCGCGCCTGCTCTACCCATCCCTTGCTTGGCCTCTGCCGACAGAGGAGCAGCCACAGTCGGCAGGAGCAGCAGCAGCGGCGGCAGCGGCAGCAACAACAACGAAAGTAACTCATGAAAATGCGACCCGGCCTCAACTCAAACTCTTCCCTCCTCCGCTCCTGGCTGAGCGGGTGCTCACCCGCCCCCGGAACGAGCCAAAAGCACAGAAAAAAAGGCACCGCTCCCGAGTTTCAAAACCCATTTCATCCGCCGCCCACACCCTGCAGGGCTCTAACGATCTACCCTAGTGGGATTGCATGTCAGTGGAGCACACCCGTGGGTGCAAAAAAATTGGATCGTAGCGTCATGGACGGGACGGAGAGGGGTGTGGGATATCCCGGGAATGGGATGGGACCTTTGGCGGGCGGGCAGTGGAATGGGGGGAGGGAATCCTGTCGTTGCGACCAGCAGTGCTCTGCTGGGGCTCTGACTGCCTGCCTGCCTGGCTGCCGGGCTGCCGGAGGGTTGTTTGTGTGAAAGAGTCCCTCATTACGTTTTTGGGCAGAGGGACGCCCAGGGATATCGAATAGCGCTTGCCTTCGGATGCGACTGGATGAGGCCCACGGGCAGGGGCAAGAGCGGGGGTGGCGCCGGCAACAGAGGCAGAAGCAGCAGCAGCAGCAACGGAGCGGTTGAGCCCTCCGAGGGTTGAATGAGTACACGTGACACATCAAAACTGCCGTTGGCCACCCACCCCACAGCCTTACCACCCCGTTCGGCCGCCCGTTAGCCTATCCGTCTCCGTACCCCTGTGCGCGGGCGTCCCAACAGTTTTTTTATGATTTTTCGCCCCTTTTTTTTTGTTTTTTTCCCTCTTTTCACTTTTGAAGTGTCTTCCGCTGGCGATGTCCTTGCTCGAGCGGCCTGAGAAACTCACTGGATGCGACAAACCGGGGTGGCAGACAGCGGACCTACATACACATATAAATTATACGGCCTCCCTATATCCCCTGCAGTCCCACCCTCTCCAAAATACATCCTGCTGATGTGGCGCTCAACTCGTTTTTGCAATGCAACCCACTTTGGCCCGGACCCAGAGTATAGCGAATGCACCCCGCGGCCTAACACGTTGCCAATCCTCCACTAAATTCCTCTTGCACCCTTTTAGCTCTTCCCCCACCTATCCGGGTAGGATAGACATCGCTCAATTTCTGTGCACATGCAGAGCACGGCATAGGCACGGCTCCCCCACGGTACCATCACGGACTCGTAGGCAGATTAAGCCGCGGTTTAGAACCGCCATTAGCCGACCTTGTGTTTATGAATTTTGCACCTGCCACCACCCCGCGGGTGCTCCCTAACCCATTTCGCGATTAATTACAAATTTGCGACGTGGTGATTGCAGCGCGAAGGAGCCTTTTTATTATTTTTCGATTGATTCGCGTAATTAGTGGCTGGTATGTGTATGTATATATATCCGCGCGAAACGCATCCTAGCGTGGTCCATTGTGAGTGGGAGGGAGGTATGCGCCTTCTTCACTCCCTTCCCACTGCGAAAAAAATGTAACAGAAGCGTAGGTAATGACGTCTGCTCATGGCCCATGTTGAGCAGGGGAGGAAGCGTCCTTTTGTGCCATAATTAGGAATGCCACTGCTCCCCTCTCCCCTACCCGTGATGAAATTTTGTCGAGGCTCACGCTCGTTACCCGGAAAGGTGGTAAGAAGAAGCAAAAATCTGATTGCCGCCACTATTCCGCGTTGGAGTGGGGGTGCTTCAGTTGTTTTCAGCTGGAACGGTATCTAAGTCTATGGCTATGCTAATGAACAGTTAGGGGGTGGTTGCTCGCATGATATTCTGTTGTCAGGCGGAATTGCTTTATTACTGGAAGAGGGTGGGACTCAGTTCTAGTCTCGGCAAGTTTAAGAGCAATGATTATCTCTAGAATAATCTTAAACTTGATTGCGAATCTTACCAGGAAGATACTTTTACTGCTCCACCCCGTTGACTGAAATTTTAAGTATCTGAGATGCCAGGAACTAAAATTGAAATATATAAGTACATTTTAGTTTTCAGTGAAAAATAAAGATTAAAGCTAACATAATTTTTACAATTGTGGAACATTTTAACACCCGTCAAATTGATATTCAGGTACTCAATTCCTTCCTTGAAGTAATTACTCCCGTTCCTTAATTTATGCGGAGTATCAGTTTCACTTGGATTCATTTTATTTATAAATATTGGAAATAAAAGCTAGCATAAATTGTAGAAACACATATATATTTCACATTAGCTTAATACAAAAATGATTGTGTTTCAGAAAACAAAAATAAATGTTATTCGGTGTTACTACTGCCACAATTGCTAAACCTGATAATGGAAAAATTTAAAAAGAGAGAAGAAGGAAAAGCAAGAATTTTTATCAATTTTTCGATTAATTTTAAGCATTATCTTGACAAATTCAAAATACAAAAATAATTGAGGAACGGGAGGTTCAAAATTTTCACATATTTAAGAAACTTTTCCATTTATAATTAGTAAGTCAAAGTTGAACGCATATTGCATTAAAATCTTTGAAAAAATCCTTTATTTCAGGAAAAAAGTACTGTATTTTCAGCTTATCTATACATATATTATAGTTATGCAAAATTTAAGCTCAATCGAGTAATGAATAGTGGGAAAAAAATTATTTACATATTTTAAACTTGGAAATACATATTATACAAACATTTTAAACATTTTGAACAACCTATGCACAGGTCCAAAACGTGTTTTTTACTCACCTTTAAAAAATGAGTATTGAGAAGCTGGTTTATAATTTTTAATAATAATTTTAATAATTCTGCTTATAAACCTACCCTTAACTAAAAAACGATGTTCATCGCTGAACAGAATTTTGCCATAAATTAAAGAGTCAACTTACAATTGACTTTAAGCCCATTCAACAAATATCCAACGCAAACGAAGATCATACTGCTTCAATTCTTGCTTCAATCATTGCTACGATGTACCATATGTCTTTCCATGATGATTCGTTAAACTTTACTTAATAAAAAGGAAATAGACTTACTTAATAGAAAGGAAAGCTCATTTGTCAGTTAACTTTATTGGAAATCCGGTGGATATTATAAAATCACCATTTATAATGACTTATGATTTTACTATTTTATTTAAATTTTATTTTTCCGTCATATGTTTATTATTACCATATTAAAATATAGACTTAATTGACTCTCCTTTGGTACCATGAAAGGAAGGTTTGTAAAAGTTATAACCTAATTTAATTATATATTAATTAATTAAAACAAGATAATTCCAAATAACACTTTGCACGAATGATTCACTGTTACATAGTTAACACCAAAATTTCGCAATAGACCTATGCAGATCTCAAACCCTTTATAGAAATCAATTAAAATAATTCAAGCAGTTCTTCTAAAACACACAGTAATTTGAAAATCAAAATCTTCATTGTGTTAATTAAAATTCAATATCTGCGAATAATAAAATTATACATAAGAGGAGATTTTCTCTGTGTAAAAACTTATTACAAAATAAAAATATAAACGGATAACATCGCTTTTATATAGGAAAATATTTGAAATAATCTTTCTTTGTCATATTTTAAACCCAGACAACCAATAAGGAATGAAAAGTGCTTGTAAAGTTTTTTGTTCTCTCTATTGTTATAAAATACATAAGAATAAATAAATCAAAGGTAGAATAACAAAAAGTAAATATTGTATTGTATATATTTTCAAGAAAAGGTAAATTATTTTTAAACGTCCTTAAAATAACATTGCATACCTTCGGGGCATCCTGAACTGGCGATGTTACTTCTTCTTTTTGAAAGGATTAAGAACAATTCCCATTCGGAACCAACCCATCCTGTATGGTCACTTTTGAATGGAAGATGCTAATACATCCGTTATGCAGTACATTAAGGAAAGTTCTTGTCTCCCAGAGATTTTTTGGAGAAGATCAGAGATCATGAACTTTGAGCCAGCATCCCTATCTGGGAAATTCGAGTCTTTAATGCAATCTTCACTTTAACGTCCGAAAAGAAAACTGGTTCCAGTACCAAAAAATATAATAAATCGCTTGGTCAGTGAAAATCCAAAATATTCTGGTCCAGGACAAGATTTTTGGTCCAGCAGATAGCACAAAAGGGGACGAAACCTGTCTTTATTGTAAACTGGATTTTTTTTTAATTTCAGTGGCAGTGAAAAATCGGACAGATGACCAAAAATGTTCAATGGTATCCCGGTCCTGATTTTAAAATACTAAAGCATCGATTTTGATCAACAGATTCGTATTATATATTTATACTTTACCATATTGAAATATAGCCTCAAGTAATATGAATTGAAGGACACATCCTCCTCGTGTTCGAGCCAACTGAATGCCCAAATACCTTCTTGGATGTGTGAAGGTAACGTCCCTCCCTGAGGGTAAGGAATAGCACTCAAGAAGTCCTAAGATGCTCCCAGTCTATCAAAATTTGACTGGCAAAAAGCTATGGTATTTATATATATATAAGTAAGTGCGACCGTGTATTCTATGCAGAAAGTGCCTGGGGCGTTTTTTACCCACGAATTATCCCGTCCAAAATTACTACCACTAGGAATCGGCCGGAATGGGGAGAAAAAGGCCTATACGTTCAACATGTAAGCACGTGTCCCGAACCAGGGGCCGCTTCACGTGGCCTCCGAACATATCAAACAAAGAGGAAAGACTCTCCCCAGGCAGTTGGCCGAGGATAGTCATCGTAGTCCCAGAGTCCCGGACTCCTTGCAATCCACCAAAGTGAACGCGACGCACTCTGGGTGAACGTACGATTAGAAAACAACGTCAGGTTGAGCTCGGGATGTAGATATAAAGATACACGGATATAATACACATCGCATAGTATAGTACACACATGAGACCCCATCTCGGCACGTACACATCCCGATTCCCGGCAAAGGTACTTTTGCCTCTCCCTGTGCCAATGACGCGCTCCTGGCAGCAGGGTAATCCATTTAATAGGATTTCGTTGGGGTAGGACTTTTCAATATTCCAGCAAATTTCACGGGGCTGGCTGAGTACCCAGTTTTTGGTGATGGTGATTGTAATGGTGGTGGTGGTGGTGGTAGGTTCCTGCAGGATTCTTTTTGCCAGCCGAGCGCACCCTGTCCGACACTGAGGATGATTCACAGAGCACGGGATTAGGTCGGGTAGGTAAACGCAGTGGAAATTGGTTAACATCCAGACGATTTCAATGAAGTGGGCTATAAATCAAGGAGTGACGAAATCGGCAAATTCGTCAGATTATTGAGGCGATTCCTCGCATTCTCCTGTTCGTTTTATGGGAAACCAATGGCAATGGGTGATGACATGTCTACAAATCATAGGTAGTCTGAAAAGCTTCTGCTCTAATTAGGCGATTACAAGAAGTGTCAGTTTGGTTTTTAGAGTTTTTTAACTATATTTTATTATATTATATAAAAATTTCCAGAACATTTTGTCCGCCAATATATTGAACGAAAAACATGTTATTAATTAATTCATATATTTATTTAATTCTGTATCATTCGAAAATGTTATCTTCCTAATTTAAACCTATTCGCTCATAAAAGCCCTGTTTGTACGTGGGAATTTGGACGGTGGCTTATAAAGGGGACCATCGGCTGGTTTCTTTTTAACAATGCTAAAAAATAAACAATCTTTAATATTTTTCACATTTTGTTGATTAATTGAACAAAATTAAACCTTCCGATTAGCTAAAAAATATGATTTCATTCAAATAGCTGCCTCGGATGGCTTGGCAATAGTCCATCCTCTCGATTCAATTTTGCAGCGCATTTTCGATGATTTGGGGCCTTATTTCAGGAATACCTACATCAATATTGTGCTTAACTGCCTGAAAGGTTTCTGGATTGCCAGCATAATATGGATCTTTAACAGCATTCCACAAAAAAACGATCGACAACATCAAATCGTACTGCAGGCGAAGGCGTTATTTCTACACTACACTCACGAAAGACGTTTTCAATATTTTCCAACGTTTTTCAAGCTTAAATCTATAAATTTCGTACCGAGGAGATATAATACTATGTTTCTGTATATTTGTTTAGCGCGAAAGACATATCTGTGTCAAAATTACACTTAAAAAAGAAACTCCAGTTTGACCACCCTTTATAATTTTGTCTATATTCTATGTACTTTGTGATTTCTAGATGGAAAATAATTACATGTACAGGGTGTCCAATAAGAATGTGTGAAAACTAATGTGTCACTATTTTCTAACAAATGGAGAGATCGGGAAAATATAAATATATAAATATTTATATAAAAAATATAAATTTTCGTAATATGTACATTTTATTATAAAGAAATTATGCATTTTTAATACACACCATTAGTTTAAAAATATAATGAAGAATTTAAATTAATAGTAACGTAATTTGAATTACAGTAGAATCCGACCCTCAAGGGACCGGCGACACTTAGTCGTACTAACCGGATGACGTACAAAACGAACGAACACCGACGAATGAATTTAAGCTTGTTTTTATGTATTAATATGACTAATTATGATATAATAATATACATAGATTAATTTCTATAAATAGATAAAACAAATTTATATTAAAATAAACAAAAAATAACTTTAATGGAACTTAAACATTGCACACTATGGATTTTAAACAAACATTGCACACTATGGATGTAAATTCACATGATTTACTGACGTAGAAAGCCTGTAATTTTTGTTTGTTTTTGACTGATTTTTGTTCGATAGTAAGAATTACGTACAACATTATGAATAAAAGACATCATATTTATTACATCATCATCAAAGTTAGTTTGAACAAACACATTGAGCGTGTCTGCAGCCTTTAGAGCCTCAGACGCACTGGAGGTCGGATTAGTCGCCTCCGGTTCGGAACTCATTTTAGCGCATGTAATTAGTTCTTGACCTTGGCACATCAGATGAAAAACACTGACTTTGATTTAAGCGCACTAATCAGCATACGTACGTAAGAGAGGGGAGAAAGCCGGGATGCGGGGCGGTTAGGTATTGTTTGTGCGTAGGTATTATAAACAACACTACGAGTCGTTCTAAGCCGACGATTTCTTGTCAAATTGGTCGCTAAAGCAGTTGGTCGCTTAAACCGGAGTCGTACTAAACGGACATGTTTTCATAGTAAGTCTACATGAAACCTAACTAACGTTTCGCCGTTATGAACGAAGTCGTTATGTCCGAATTCTATTGTATATGAAGAACTGAAATATTTTTATTTTATTATATAGGTACTAGGGTGCTTTTTTTTGTGACTATTTTTTTTTTTCAGTACCACCTCGAAATTTTGTGGCAAATACCTAAACAAAAATTCACTGAAAATTGGAGCCCTTAATATTAATATTAAGTACTAGACCAAGGCGTATAAAGATTTCCCATATAAAATACACGTAAACTTTGATTATTTTTCTTCAAAACTCTACAGCTCAGAGGCATTTTATGGTATAATCTTGGTCAATGGTAGAGTTTCTTCAGAATTGAATGCTCTACAAAAGTGTCCATTGCGGTGTAACCCTAACTCCCACCAGTGAGGTAGTACGGGTCACTAACCCCAATTTTTCCATGAAATTCTCGCTTTTTACCCCTATCTCTTAAATAACAAGAGCTACAGAAAAAGTGAATATGACAAACTTGTAGCAAATTCAATTTCCTACAAAAAAGTTCTGAACACCAAATAGCTACAATCGATATTTCTTGAGATATTGTGCGTTGAAGTTGAGGTAGTGTGGAATTTTCATGCATTATTGAGCTAAATTGTAGAAACATTTACCTTTTTTTTAAAATTATTCCCCATTTTTACTATTCAATTTTTTCCACCAATTTTCAATTAATCTCACTTTTTTTTTCACCCACATCTACTTCAAGGTCTTCCGAAACTTAATCTACATTTTTTTCTCCATTATTGCTAATAGTTTATCGCCAATCTGCCCCCGTGTGTGCTAGCGGGTCATTTTTCACCCAAAAAATTAATTTCTCCCGAGTTTCGATTTACGATTATTGCATAAAGACCTATTCGAATATTCTTGAGTTTTACTTATATTAAACTCCTCTCCAATACTGACCCAATGACATATCGCTCATCCCCCCAAGTTAATAAGCATACGAGCAATCAATTAAACAATCCAAATATTCCACTGCAAAATTTCCGAATTAATTCTACGTGCCTACAAAAGATTTGCCTGCACACATTTTTTTTCCTCACCCCCTTTTTTGTTTTGTTTTTTTCTTACCAGCCAGAATTACGCTGAGTGAGAAAAGTTTTCTTATCTTTCCAGTTTCGATGCCCAAATCTCAGCCAATTCTGCACCGATTTCAATGATTTAAATTTTAAACAGTATTTCATAGGAAATTCTTTCTCTGCATTACTTCGCTTTTCTTTTCCGTTTCCGTTTTCCCCTCGAAAATGCTCAAAGAAAATGCCTGTTTCAAAAAAACATTTTTGCAAATTCTGTCTGAACTAATTATCGGAATGTCTTCAAACTTACCTACAACATTCCTGTACCCGATAGCTTTCACTGATCTTAATTTCGACCCCCCACGCCCCAATTTTCACACAAAATTCTGCAAAAACAGTTTTTCGGTGTCAGTTTTTAAGGCCTTCCTATGGAAATATTCTCCGCGGGCATCTTGCTTCACCATTTTTTAGGGAAATCGCGATAACTTTCGATGTATGTGACGGAACTTAAAGCATGATGGCTTCAAAAATCACTTATTTTTTTCTCCATCTTTTTCTCATACACCACTTTTACCTAATATTTTTACTTTTTTTTTATATTGCCCTTAAACTTAAAAAAAAAAAAACACCCCACATTTTATTAATCTTCTCCCACAAAACTAAATTTTTTTGAAATTTTCTTAATTTTGTAGTTATCTACAGATTCCACCCTTTTTCCCCATAATTTTTATTATTTTCCAGAAATCACCCCCTGACTCCCCCCGAATAAATTTATACCATTTACCTTTGTTTCAACTTATTCGATTTCAATTTCATTGATTCTAATTAGATATATTTTTATTTAATATAATTTTATTGTTTCTATCTTCTATAAATTGCTTAAATTTATTTTAGACAACACGCAAGATTTCGCCCTACCACCCTTTAGAGAAATTAGCGCATTCATTTCTTTGCGCTTTTGGATTATTTGGAGCATTTGTGGGACCTTTTTGGGTTTCATTTATAGAACCTTTTTCCCCTCTACACACTGTTGAACAATCCATTGGAAGAATTTAGCTATTCACTAAATATCTAATTACAATCAGCTGATCAATTTGACCTATTTACTTGATTTTATTTCTGACATATTTACTTGATTTTATTTTCGAAACTTGACCTATTTAAGTTTTCAATATAATCCAAAAATTTCCCAGAACTGAACCTTTTCTGGTGGTGTTATATTAGGACGATTTATTATATTTCCTCTGGCTCTTCGCTGGGTTGTCATATTAGAAATTTCCCCTTTTAAATTCCCTCACAGATCTGGCGACAGCATTTCCCGTCGTATTCTAGCAACACTTTAAAGTGTTCCCAACACACACATGCACAGCTTCATAATGTATATAATTTTTTCCATGGCTCCGTACCCTTCATCTTACTTTCCAATAATATTTCCATTGTACATTTATGTATTTTTTTTTTTTTTTAAACGCAAAATTTCACATTTCTCCTTCTGTGGAAATTTATTGTTTCTTGAATTTATTTTAGACAACCCGCAAGATTTCGCCCAACCACCCACTTTAGAGTAATTAACGCATTCATTTCTTTGCGCATTTGGATTATGTGGAGAATTTTTGGGACATTTCCGAGTTCAATTATAGAACCTTTTCTCCTCTTCGCACACCATTGAACATTTGATGCATTGGAAGAATTTAGCTTTCCATCAGACATTCCATAAACTTGACCTATTTACTTGATTCTGGTGAATATTACCTATCTTACAATATGAAATTAATAATACAAAAATTTTTTTTTTTAATTTTTTGAATTCGTCTTTTTCTTTGTACAATTTTTTTTGTAAAGAACCACAAAAACTTACTGTGGGCACGATTGGGAGCGAATGGAACGTCTGAAAAAAAAAAAAAAAATATGGGGTTAATTGTTATCAAAATCCCCAGGGATTGAACCTAAATGGAACATTTTTCACGAAAAAATGACAAAATTGCGGCACTTTTCCGGGACAAAAAGAAGTGAATTTTTGAAAAAATGCCGCCATTTTGTAATTTTTTCGTGAAAAATGTTCCATTTAGATTCAATCCCTGGGGATTTTGATAACAATTAACCCCATATTTATTTTTTTTTTCAGACGTTCCATTCGCTCCCAATCGTGCCCGCAGTCAATATTTGTGGTTTTTAAAAAAAAAAATGTACAAAGGAAAAAACGAATTAAAAAAATTAAAAAAAAATGTTTTTGTATTACTTTAACCCTTTTTAATAAATATGCAAAGTTTAATTAATGTATCTACTGTTTTTCCCTTCAATTTTCCAATTTTTCCAAACATAAAAAATAAAAAATTGGGTGTGTCACGTCCCCTTAAGGTTTCAACTTGAAAAAAATGCTAATAAATGCCTGTTGTCATAAGTAAAAGCTACTGTTTACTCACTCAAATTCAAGTGTTTACCCAAAATAGGAAAACTAGTAAATGCTTGCAGTAAAAGAATTTTCTCGATTTTTAAGTAAAACATTAGATTTTTATTCACATAAATAGCTAGTATTTCCTAAAAATATTAAGTAAAAAGCATTTGCTGGCATTTATTCACTTGGCCCTATATAAATATTGATTGTACAACTTTTAGCGATATTAAACCGATAAAAAATATCTTGAACTATGGTACACTGAGAAAATAATGTCTAACTAGCCTTGAAACAATTTTTTGTGAGATTTACAATACCTTAAAATAAAAGATGAAAGTTTAATATGCATATAATGCAAATGCGAAACGGATGTACCAAAACCCCCGGGAAACTATATAACAAGCCATGAAGTAGACCTGCTCACTACCGCATGTATAGGGTGATGTAGTCCGATGATTGCACCGAAATAACATTGCTTCTTATGGCGGTAGAGCCCATTCATTCCGCTCCAGAGGGCGAATCTGCTAAACTATCGCTTTTACGAAAGAGTAATGTTCTACTGACTGTAACTGGGGAGGAATACCGTTCTTATGGTACCAAAATCATTATAGGGGTAAGAACAAAATAATAAAGATATTTGAGCTCAAAAGTTACTCTTACTGCCCATCGAACAAATTACCACGGAAAGTCGTGCTGTCAAGTCGACCTGCCGCTGCTGTTTTGTTCGAGGAAATGGTTAGAGTTGTGTTTAAGTGCAAAAAAACTCTAATATTTTGTTCTTGTCACTATAAAGTTTTTTAGATCACTAGAAAAGTATTCCTCTATAGTTATAGTTATTAGAATATCATTTTCGCGTAAAAGTTATTGTTTAGCAGTTGAGGCGAGTGGAGCAGCATACTTCGGATCTTCCGCCATAAGAAGCAATGTTATTTCGCGGCGATTCTCGGACTACATCACTACGTATGCAATTTTCTACTTCACGGCTTGTGTTTATATGTATTCCCGGGGGTTTTGGATATACAGACAGATGTGTAATCTTTTCAAATTAAGCAAAAGCTAAAAACACAGGTAAATAGATAAACTTAGGACCGACATGAGAAGTGCTAACAGAAATGGGCAAAATCGGAAAATTCGTTACAATTCTGCGTATCTAGTGCCATCTCTTTGCTAAATTGCATATAATTTCAAAATATGGTTTAATTATCTGAAAAACTTTGAAGCATATTCAGCAATATTTATGCATAAGTTTTGTTTGTTGGAAACGAACCACTCTAGAAACTTTGAAACGGAAAGGGTAAATTATGGTGTCTGTGATAAATTCGGATAATCGGCAAAAAGCTTTACGATATTCGAGCAGAGGGACTTTTTTAGTCAAGGCGCAATTATGCTGAGAGGTCGAGAAATTTATTCGTTTGGCTTTCGACGTGAGTATTAAAATAAAAATGATAGCGATTTTATGTTATTTAATTTTATTTTTACTTTTTTGTATTAGACAGACTATCAATTGACTAGTATAATGCGGGGATTTTTTGATATCTGTACTAAAAATATAAAATGAACCTATATTTATCGTGTTACACAAAAGTTCTTTATTGATAGTGTTAATATTCTTCTACAAAGGAATGTTTCTTAAGTAATATTTAAAAATTATTTCTTGCAATTTTTAAATGACTGTTTTGGTATAAATGTACAAATTTTCAGTTATTTAAATTTAGAGTTCATAAACTCCAACAATTCGTAGTAACTTGTTCTGGTTGCCTACTTTTGAAGACTTTTCAAAAGCAGCCATAAATAATTACCAGTAATGTAATTATTCTTCTTGTATAATAAATCAAAGTACTACAGACAAGGGGCTGTTCATAAAATACGTCACGCTTAATATGAAGATATTTTCGTCCCTCCCACTCCAGCCATGTCTGTGGTCATCATATTTATGTAAAACCCTTAGTTATAATTACGTCACGCTACTTCAGCGCCTCTCTGCTTTTTCGCCAGACTAAAAATTAATAATAATTTGTAGAAATTCCAATAATACAAGTATAATCATCGAAAATATATTTATTTTAAAGAAAATAAATTTTGTGAGTTTGAAGTTGGAACTCCCTTGGCGGAGAATTACACAAGTCAGCGAAAATTGGGTAGTCAAAAGCGTTTTTAGTTTTAACAACTGCTTTTGATGTTATTTAAGGTGCTAAACATAAATCTGAAAAACCAAAATTTTTATTAAGTAAGGTATTTTAGGAAATTAGGTGTAAAATATGAAATAAGTGACATTTTAGTAATTTTTTGGAAAATGTTGTATGATGCTATTAATTGTAAATAAAAAAAACCTTAAAAGCTTCTACAATAAACTTCACTAAACTCACTAAATTTTTTTTTTTATAAATTTATTATCGCATACAGTAATAAATAAAAGTAAAATTAGAGTTTTTTCGAGAAAAATCGGTATTCACAAAGATATCAGTAAAAGTTACATTACATTTTATATTCATAGCTAAGATTTCATGTTTTCATTTGAGCATCATCTTGATATTTTGCGAAGCTCTGGTAATTTATATAAAATTTTTAAAAATGGTCATAATATGGATTTTTTTTTCAGTTAAACCCTATTTTCCTCAAAAAGGTAGTGTGATGAAAGATTTTCGGTTTTGGATACTTATGCAAAGATATTGTAAAGATATTTCACTTTTTTTTTGTCCCGGAAAAATGCCGCCATTTTGTAATTTTTTCGTGAAAAGTGTTCCATTTAGGTTTAATCCCTGGGGATTTTGATAACAATTAACCCCATATATTTTTTTTTTTTTTCAGGGGTTCCATTCGCTCCCAATCGTGCCCGCAGTCAGTTTTTGTGGTTTTTTACAAAAAAAATTGTACAAAGAAAAAAACGAATTCAAAAAATTAAAAAATTTTTTTTTGTATTATTTTAACGCTGTTTAATAAATATGCAAAGTTTGATTAATGTATCTACTGTTTTTCCCTTCAATTTTCCAATTTTTCCAAATATAAAAAATAAAAAAATTGGGTGTGTCACGTCCCCTTAAATTTAAATGTTTTGCATTTAAAGAATTCTTAACGTCTAATTTAATACTTTTTATACACTACAAACTCGAGAACTCCTAACGATTCTATCAAAATAAAAAATTTAGGTGTTATTTAAATCGACAGAAACTATTACCAAGTTTGTTGGTATAATAGTATAGATTTTTTGAGGTTCAAAATAGAATTAGAATTACAAAATATAGTAGTTAATAAGCCTATGAAGTGTAAAAAGTTCTTATTTAGACACTTTTAAGAACAAAAAATATTAATACAGGTATATTTAAGTATATTCAGTATTTAAGCAGTAGGTAAAGTTCGACTCGGGACTGCTCTTAATTTATGTAAAAAATATTGCATTAAGGGGACCTTAACTTTCAAAATCGAAAAAAAATAATTTTTTTTTTTTTCATAACAATGCTTCTTATCATCACGCAAACACTCTCCTAAAACCGTTTTAAGAAATTCGTAAAAGAAAAAAGTTATACCTATATTTGTAACGGTACCTTTACGCGTATTATATGCAAAAATTATATGTATAACAAAAATTTTGAACGCGTTTTTCTCGAAATCACATTTATGAAAATGGCCGCATCTGTATCTCAAAAACTATTCAACCGATTTTAACAAACCAAACGCCATTCGATTCGTTATCAAATATACTAGTAACTAAACCTTTAAAAATATTATTTTACTCCCCACTTTTTTATGCGGGGGGTAGTTTACCCCTAACTTATAGTCGTTTTTTAACTTTTTTAGAAAAATGTGTATAAAATGATATATTTATTAAAAATAAAAGGTTTTTTAGGTTTAGGTACTAGTTTTGTGTCTTATGAAAACAATCCACTAAAGATTTTTACTCTATCTGTTACAGGAAGTCCTAGAGAAATGTGGCCGTTTTAAAAGTGCATTTTGGATATCGCCTGCAGGCATTAGAATAAACTAAAGTTGCATTTAGAAATTTTTTTTATATTTTTCATAATCTTACAAAATAATGTACAAAAGGTTTCAGAATAATAAATATAATAGTCTTTTCAAAAAAAACTTTTAAAAAGTGTGTTTGTTTTTCGATTTTGAAAGTAAAGGTCCCCTTAAAAATAAAGAAAAAATTCAAAAATTCCTAAAAAAGGTTAACTTTATGTTATTGTTAAAAATCTAGATAATTTTTTAATTTTGTTTATTACTGTTATGATGCCATAATATTTTGTTTTTCTTACACTGTCAAATAACCTTGAGACGGTACTTAAAATTGATGCTTTTATTCCATAACTGAATCAACATAGCTATTTTGATAATATCTTATTTCATTGCATCTTATACGCAGACATTCGGAGAGTAAGCAGTGAGTTGTTTATCGGTTACGAGCACATTTAAAATCGTAATTTCCCTCGGAGTTTACCTCATATCGTCGAAAATTTGAATTGCACAATTCAGTACAGCTACCAGATTTACGTTCATTCGAAATGAAATGCGAAAACATAAATTTCAACCATAAAACCGACGATAAGTCGAGCTCGGATTGTGTGCCCAAAAAAAAAAAAAATTGCATTATGTACGGAGCCAGGTCTGATGGATATCGCATCCCATACTATACAAAAGGAAGTCTCGCACCGCAGGAATAATATTAATTGGGAAATTTCAGGGAGCCTATATAAGGCCAGGACATGTCTGAAGATAATGAAAGCCGCAATGGTTTATGATAAATTTTACATTGATTACCGAGAAAGGGGTTCGAAGTTGCGGAAGATGTGCTATTAAATCTTGTAACGCCGATGACGGGTATTATACAGCAGAAGTGATTGGACAGAGTGGAGGGGATTAATAATAGGGCAGGCGTTTCTACGCGTTGTGCCTCATCGCTTTCCACAGAATCCGGTTTTAACCCTGTTTGCCCCTATTATATATTAATAAGGTGCTACCGACTAAGGGACAACATGTGGAGCCCGGGAGAGACTCTAATGCGCATGTATGTCCTAATTTTATTTTCAGTGGATTTCTCTTAAGATACTTCCATTTCTCTTAAATTGAAACCGGAAGTTGATGTGCACCACACAGCGGAAGTTATATAGAACGTGAAGCTAGAAGAAAGTTGTAACGTTCGCATCTATGCCTTAACCTATAAGATAGTCTTTTCGTTAAAATCAATTTGTGTGCTTCTGACGAACGACGAAATTCATTCGGAATTTGATGAAATTTCATCAATTTCGATGAGGCTATCTTACAAGATTAAGATAGAGGAACTTAAATTGATTCCCAAGTGGATTTCATCAGGGACAATATTCTAGCTTCCACTTTATGTTAAGGGGTTTAAGGAATTTCTCTGTAATTTTGTATGTTTTCTCAACTCGCCACTTAACCGACAAGGGGATCACGAAGTGAACACGAAGTGACAAATTAAGAACATCAGCTATATCACAAGATTGCTGTTCCAATGTTATTACATTTCCTAGCTCCATTTAGTCGACACACTCGACTAGTTTCTTCCTCGTCACAGGATGACTTTTAAGGGGTTCTCTATCCCTTCAAGTCCACTGCGCCCACTCCTCTCCCCCTTGGATCTGTAGGTGTCTCTGAACAATAATTTGATGTTCGTAAAACAAACAGCCGAGAAACATTCAACTGGTACGTGATTTGCTAGAAGTCACGTTGGACCGCACCATGGCCAACATTAAACATAGAGCCCAAACTATCCCCATCTAAATATATATTTTTGGCCTTTGGAGCAAAGCCAGAGAGTTGTGCGAGGGTGTTCACAAGCACAGATCGAATCAGAAATATAGAGAAATTAGGATCCTGCTTGCGTTAGGATATAGAGCGATTCCGTCATCCGACGTACTATATAGTGCTCCTCAAAATTGATGGATTAGCCCTGGATAGATGAGAACCAGTATCATACCGAAGGACACATATGTATGTACGAGATTGTAGGGTAGGGATTACTGCAAGGTTCGATGCAGATTAGATTAATGCCTTTACGTTGTATTGTAATTGCTAAAGCTCTCGATTTTCTCGGAATTTATGGAAATTGAGTCATGTTCACTCAATGCGTGCAGGGTAATGGGGTGTAACCGTGTATTAGGAATATGTCTACGCTCCCTACGCAGTTATTTGCTCAAGTGAGGTATTCCTGACGCGTCTGGTTCGAGTGCCAGTACAAACAAGGATCAACTTTGTTTAACTTTAGAAAATCCTAGGAAAATAAACTTTCTTCCGCATCGACTCCTCAGGCGAAGAGTTCTCAGTTTGTTTTCAGAGAATTAAAGTCTTATTATAAGATGAGGAAGTGTAGATTAATGTAATTTTCTTCATTTATTTTATTTTATATTAAGCAATGGGAAAATATTTAAACAGTATTGCAATATATTCTAGATATTGGTGTTACTGAGGCTTTATTTCTTTATATTTTTATCATTTTCTCGAGGAAATTTTTTTTTAAAGAATCACTGGGTGATTATTTTTAAATTCCTGTTCTTGGAATTGAAATGTTTCAACACGGAAATGTTAAATTTTAATCGTATGTAACTTTCTTTGGCATTTTAAATTTTCCGATAGTCTATTAGACTATAATTTTTAATAAATTGTCCTTTTAGTCTGTTTTTCCTATGGACATTTTTGATAACGTAAAAAATTATAGTGAAGTTAATTTTTAATATTCGTTCAATATATTTTTTTATATTTTTGTAGTGAAACAACCAAGGTATAATCACTACAATTTTATTTTTTATTACAAGATCTAAACTAGTGATGAGGTCTAGATTATGTTTTTTTTATGTGGCTCAAATCCTTCCTTTTAGATCATCTGAAAGATTTAAAATTGTTAACTGTTCTTCGTTATTCCTCTATAAATAGTTTCTTTTTATTTAAATTATTTAATAGTAATATTTATTTTATATATTTTTATTCGTAAATTCCTTCTTGAATTGACAATCATTTCTTTTAAGGGGCACCACCTGCACCGCCTGAAAAAAAGGTGATTTTTGGGAATTTTTTTAAAGACAACAACTGTTTGGAATGTTTCAATATTTTAAGGATATATTTGTGGATATATATTAAATACATGATACAATGTATGGACCAAAAAATTTAAAATTCAGCGAGTTATTCGCAATTTTCCAAGGCTCGAAAAAAAAGTGTCCCCACTGCTGCAGTTATAGTTTATTTAAAAAAACTATGCAAAAAGTTTATTAAACTAGAAGGTATTTCCCGTGCCATGAACCTCGATCGAAACAAAAAATTTAAATTTAAAAAATTGCGGAGTTTTAAACAAAAAATTCAAATTTCGCGCGAAAATTTAATGATGCCAAAATTACATGTTTTATTCGATCCAGAAAACTGGAGGTTTATACCGTGAAGAAACATGTATAAAAGAAGTTGCAATTAGAATCAAATCGATCGGATTATTTATCTTCAAGTTACAACTGCAGCAAATTTGAAAAAAGTAGTTTCAAGAAAAACGCGTTTAAAGTTTAATTCATACATTTCTCAGTACCTCGATGAGATATGAACTTGAAATTAGTATGTTATTTTTTAAGGTATAGGCTATCGAAATAAGCAAGAAAAAAAATGTCATACTAATGGTGCCCCTTAAACTGAAAATATTTTTAAAAACAATCTACACCTAAGCTACTCAAATGCTACAAAAAAAAGGAGGAAACTAGATTCCACTACAGTGAACGATATTAACTCATTTCATTTACAAGAGTAGAAATTACTACAAAAACCAACCACTACTGTCTCTATTAATGACTTACCTTCGATTCACGTATGTTAACTAAATTTTCAATAACCGAATCTCAGTTACGTTCCTTCACCACAGTGAAGCGGAGACAATAACCACACGTGTCTGCAATGTAAATTCACTATTTTATATTTTTTTGTAAAAATTTATCACGATCGTAAAAGTAAACATTTTTTGTTTAATAAAAAAAAAGGTATGAAATTACATAATGTTAAAGCTCTGGGTATGATATTCACTCAACTTTGTAAATGTTGTGTGATTTTACACCTTGTATATGTAAAAATTACGTCAAACTGACGTAAATTTACGCCCTAAAATCTCGTTCAAACAAAATAAATGCGCAATCACTTTGAGAAGGTATTCCTTAGGTGGTTTAGGATTTTCAACAAATCGATGTTTTTTTTTTTTTGATATTTGGAAAGTATAGTCTTCAAAGAATATTCTGTCCAATAAACACCCAATCTAGTCCAACATAAAACAAAAACAAAATTCCTAAATTAAAAGAATATTACTTAAAAATAAGAGATATGTGGCGACGTCATCGCTACTAGCACTTGTGATTTTTGTCGGCTGAATTTTATCGCAGTAGTTTTCTTTTCGGTTTAGAAAAATACTGAGTAAAAATTAAAAAAAAAAGAGTCAGTGCAGGCCAGGAGATAAAAAAAAAATAAAACGTTTTGTTTTGTGCTCACGAAAAGAAAAAAAATAAATATTAAATTCATTTAAAAAAAAAACTCATACTATTTCTTTCATATTTTAAGGCCGTTTGTTATTTTCAAAAAAAAAAAAAAATGAGGACTTTGGTGGGCATTTAATAAAAGGAAGATTCAGGAATTTCCAAACCCTCCATACCTCCTTAATTGGTGACCCCGACGAGGGCTAAGAGCCCTAAGAGCTTACAAGAAAGAAAAGAAAATTCATCCAGAATATTTTGTGGCACGAGCGTGTTCAATTTTTGGAAGCCTCAACCTGCAAGATTGTCGGAATTTCTCATCCTTCAAGCATCAAGTCTTCTGGTAACCTCAAGCTTTCTGGATATATTCTATCTTTGAAAAGGTTGCTTCAAAAGTTAATTAGTTAAGTTTGTTAACTTTTCTTTTTTCTTTTCACTTATATATTCAATTTTCTTGTCGTGATTATGGCCTTCGGTGTTAATAGTGCCGGTGGTGATTTGCCTCACGTTAATCAAGCAAGTGCTAGTGGTGATGCGTTAACCGATTCACCCTCGCCTTCTCTTCATTCGGTTTCAGTCAAACCGACCCCTTTTTGGCGAGATATGCCTGACGTTTGGTTCGACCGTCTTGAGGCTCAGTTTCATTTAGCAAACATCACCTCTCAGCAAACCAAATTTTACCACGTTCTTTCAGCTTTGGATGGGGACATTATTCGAACGGTTCGCGATATAATTCGTAGTCCTCACCCATCTCACCCATATGACCGTCTGAAAGAAACTTTAATAAACAGACTTTCTCCTAGTGATTCAGCTAAAATTAACCAGTTATTAAACGATATTACTCTCGGTGATAGACAACCATCCCAACTTTTGAGGGAAATGAAAGAGCTTGCTGGAGATAGAGTTAGGGAAGATCTCCTGCGTACACTCTGGTTCCAGCGTTTACCTGAGAATATGTAAGCAATTTTAGCTTGCAACCCTGGTTCTCTAACTGAATTATCTATTTGCTCAGATAAAATTTCGGAAATTTTAGGCAGACCTTCCATTTCTGCTGTCTCTTCTTTACAGGCGAAGCGTAACAAAACCTCTGATGAAGATCTTTCTTCACGATTAGATAATCTTGAAAGAAAATTTCAACATTTATTTCGTTCCAGATCTTCATCTAGGCGTCGATCTTTCAGTAACTCTTCAAATCATAAATCTTTAGAAAATAAATTTTGTTGGTATCATAGGAAATTCGGAGTCAAGGCAAGCAAATGCATTAAGCCTTGTTCTTTCTCTGATGATGGATCAAATTTATTTCCTGATTCAAAAAAATAAATCGCGTTGCTTCTGGGACGACGTTTTGCAAACGCGGTAGTTCAAGTCGTCTACGTATTTTTGATAAGTCTTCCGGGCGCCAATTTCTTATTGATACAGGAGCTGATGTTTCAGTCATTCCAGCACCTTCACCTAATGGACTCATGCCCACTGGATTATGCCTTTCTGCAGCCAATGCATCTTCAATCAATACTTATGGCAGGAAAATTTTGAATTTAGATCTTGGTCTTAAACGAAATTTTCAATGGTCATTTCTTATTACAGATGTTCAAAATCCAATTTTAGGTGCAGATTTTTTATGCTATTTTGGTTTATTAGTCGACCTTTCCAAGAAAAGTTTAATTGATCCTTTGACATCTCTTTCTTCTTTGGCGACTTTACATAAAGCTTCGATTTCCTCTTTAGTTCTTTCGATTGAACCTTCTATTCACAAAGAGATTCAAAATCTTCTTCGTGAATTTCGAGACATAACTATCGATTCTGGATTTTCGAAACCGATTAAGCACACTGTAACCCATCAAATTCAAACCACAGGCCTTCCGGTTGTATCCAAAGTTCGGCGTCTCTCTCCTGAAAAACTTTTATTGGCTAAAAAGGAATTTGAGTGCATGTTAAATCAGGGAATTTGTAGACGTTCCAATAGCTCTTGGTCATCGCCACTTCATATGGTCCCGAAAAGTAATGGTGATTGGAGACCTTGCGGTGATTATAGGCGGCTTAATGCGGTTACAATTCCTGATCGTTATCCCATTCCATTAATTCACGATTTCTCCCACAACTTAAGAAATTGTAAAGTATTTTCAACCTTGGATTTGACTAAAGCATATCACCAAATTCCTGTTAAACCTTCAGACATTCCGAAAACAGCAATTTGCACACCTTTTGGTTTATTCGAATTCACACGAATGACTTTCGGCCTTTGGAATGCCGCTCAATCATTCCAAAGATTTATTCATTCGGTACTCCAAGATTTATCTTTTTGTTTTGTTTATTTGGATGATGTTTTAATTGCATCAAAATCCGAAGCAGAACATTTAGGTCATTTAAAGCAAATTTTCCAACGTTTTCGTGATCATGGTTTAATTATCAATGTTCAAAAATGTAATTTTATGAAAGATTCGGTAAAGTTTCTGGGTCATTTCATTGATTCAAAAGGAGTTAAACCATCTCTTGATAAAGTTGAGGTTATTAAAAATTTTAAACTTCCCTTAACTGTTAAAGAGCTTCGTCGTTTTCTCGGTATGATAAATTTCTATCGTCGATTTTTACCTCATGTGGCTGAACATCATTCGGTTTTAAATCGCTATCTTTCTGGGAATAAAAAAGATGGTTCTAAAAAAATCGAATGGACTTCGGAATCTATTCAAGCTTTTGAGTTTGCCAAATCACAACTTTCAGATGTTACTCTTTTGGCATTTCCGGATTTTAATGCTCATCTCGGTTTATTTGTCGATGCTTCAAATTTTGCTGTTGGAGCTGCCTTGCAACAAAAGGTAGATAACTCTTGGCAGCCTTTAGGATTTTTCTCTACTAAATTAAATTCTGCACAAATTAAATATAGTGCATATGATAGAGAATTATTAGCTGCCTACAAAGGAGTAAAATATTTCCGTTA
Source organism: Dysmachus trigonus (assembly GCA_949715965.1). Lineage (NCBI taxonomy): Eukaryota > Metazoa > Arthropoda > Insecta > Diptera > Asilidae > Dysmachus > Dysmachus trigonus. Next base: position 68,009,008 of record OX454321.1, on the reverse strand, counting down.
TTATTTGGAGGGTCGAAATTTCACTCTGTTTACAGATCATAAACCTCTTTCATTTGCATTCAATCAAAATCTTGAAAAAGCTTCGCCTCGACAAGCTCGTCAATTAGATTTTATTGGACAATTCACTACAGATTTACGGCATATTGCCGGAAAAGATAATATTCCCGCTGATACTCTGTCTCGTATTGAGGAACTCCATGTTCCAAGCTCGATTGATTTTCAAGCTATTTCTTTAGCACAAGAATCAGACACAGTTCTCGAGAAATTTTTGGAAAATCCTTCTTTTAAATTTTCCAAATTACCCATTCTCGGGAGTGACAGACATATTTACTGCGAAATTTCAAATTCACGATCTAGACCTTTTATTCCGGAATCATTTCGTTTTGATGTATTCAAATCGGTTCATAATCTGGCTCATCCAAGTATTCGATCGACGAACAAAATGATCACCGCTAGATACTTTTGGCCTTCAATGAACAAAGACATCAATAATTGGAGTCGCTCTTGTTTAGCGTGTCAGAAAAACAAAATTTCTCGTCACGTTAAATCTCCTTTTGGCTCTTTTCCGGTAACTTCAAAAAGATTTGAGAATATCCACATGTACATCATCGGCCCTTTACCACCGTCTCAAGGTTTTAGGTATTGTCTCACTGTAATCGATAGATTCACTCGATGGCCTGAGGCAATACCATTGCCTGATATTACTGCTGAGACCTGTGCCGAGGCCCTCTGTCATGTTTGGATATCTCGTTTTGGCATTCCAAAATCGATAGTTACGGATCGTGGAAGACAATTTGAATCCTCTCTATTCAAGGAACTTTCTAAATTGCTCGGCTTTAAACACAACCACACTACAGCTTACCATCCCCAATCTAATGGTTTCATAGAAAGATGGCATCGTACTCTCAAAGCCTCTATTATGGCTCATGAAAACAAATCTTGGTCTAAAGTGTTACCTTTCATTCTGCTTGGTTTAAGAACAGTTCTGAGAGAAGAATTTCTGGCTACTCCTGCTGAATTGCTATATGGTGAGAACATTCGCTTACCTTGTGATTTTCTGCAGGAAACTAAAAGCTCTTTCTGTCAAAATGATTTTGTTGTCAATTTAAAAAGAATTTTTAGCAACATTAGACCAATTCAATCTTCAAATCATTCAATTTCTAAATTTTTTAAATTTAAGAATCTGGATAGTTGTTCGCATGTTTTCATTCGTACGGATGCGATTAAAGCTCCTTTACAGTGTCCTTACGAAGGCCCTTTCAAAATTATTTCCCGATCTCAAAATTATTTTTCTATTTTAGTCAAAGGGAAAGAAATTAAAGTTTCTTTAAATAGATTGAAACCCGCTTTTATCGAATCATCTGCTACATTAATTCGAGAAATGGACCAATCTAAAGCATGCATAGTTAAGCACAGCAACACTCTTCAGCATAGTCAGCCAGTGCCTGACATTTCACCTCCGCTTGAAAAGAGGCCAGCATCTTCTTTTCGCGGATACAAAAGTACTAAACATGTTCGTTTTGCTTTATAAAATTGTACTCCAGGTCGTTCGAGCTAATTTCTTAAATAGCTATCGTCTAACCTTCGGTTAACTGGAGGGAGGGTAGTGTGGCGAAGTCATCGCTACTAGCACTTGTGATTTTTGTCGGCTGAATTTTATCACAGTAGTTTTCTTTTCGGTTTAGAAAAATACTGAGTGAAAATTAAAAAAAAAAGAGTCAGTGCAGGCCAGGAGATAAAAAAAAATAAAACGATTTGTTTTGTGCTCACGTAATTTTTTTGAAAGAAAAAAAATAAATATTAAATTGATTTTAAAAAAAAACTCATACTATTTCTTTCATATTTTAAGGCCGTTTGTTATTTTCAAAAAAAAAAAAAAAAATGAGGTCTTTGGTGGGCATTTAATAAAAGGAAGATTCAGGAATTTCCAAACCCTCCATACCTCCTTAGATATACATATCCATACAAGCAAGGACAGTAAGGATATTGACAGTATTTCAGCGCCATGCCCTCATGTCTTTTAAAATATCCATACTTTACTAAACTTACCAAACTTTAAACTTATTTATCTCGAAACAACTTTTTCTTTCATGGTGTTGTGAAAAAAGAATAAAACTACTCAGCCGAATCATCTGAAATTTTGACATGTTATTCAGAACACCAGTGGCTATGACCGGAACTAGAATCAAAAAAAATTTTTTTTCAAAAACTTTTTTTTTTTACATGTAAAAATTGGTAAGAAAAAGGCCCGTTTTCAGGGTTTCAATTTCAAAAGCGCGTCATTCAGTAAATTTTCAATTATTTGTTTTGTTCTAGTTCCGGCCATAACTGCACTCATAATAATTAATAATTTTCTTGGTTTTTATTTTTGAGATAAATAGAAGTGTCAAAATCTACCATACCACCCAGGTCACTCCCTCGAGAAACTCATAAACTAACAGAATCTTTTTGAATTTTTTGTTTCAGATTATCCAGTGACGAGTTCTGATGTCCACCGCAAATTCATTTTTTTTTTGGACGTGTCTGCGAAAAATGGCTACTGTTCCCACAATTCTTAATATTTTTACTTGAAAATTCATATAATTATTCTTTGAATTATACTTAAAAAGCCTATTTAATTTAAAAATAAAATAATGTAGCCATATTTCCAAAAAAAATTCACAAAAATTTGCTTAAAAAGTCATTTTCAAACCATACCCCCCCTTAACCGTCCGGTCAATGACCGGGTACCCGGGTATCCATTTCAGTTTCGCAGGTGGAATTTATTAACTTTTTCTCAAAAAAATTTTAAGACCGTCCGGATCCCCAAAATTTAAGTAGTTTGATACCCAATTTTCGTCAAATTTTTTTATAATTAATTATTTAATAATAGTTATTAACTATCAAACTTGATACCCCCTTCGTTCAATAACCAGGTACCCGGGTACCCACTTCAGTTATTATGTATGAATAGCGGGTTTATGCACACTAAAGAGACTGTTTATTAAAGTATTGAGTTAATTTGACTTTTAAATTAATAATAAACAATGTCGTTTGTAATTTCTTTTATTTAAACAATTCTTATTGCAAACAATAGCAAAGATAGTAGGTAAGAAAAACGTAATTCCGTTTATATTTATTTTAGTAAGAATTTTTTTTTCCGATTAGTTGTTTATTTATATTGTTTAATTTTTATAATAATGCAATGCCACACAAGAATAAAAGTACATTTAATTATTTCACGTAGTCTTTACATGCCGTGGTTGTAATACAATATTCATCACAGATAGGATTCTTACACACCGAACATATTTTTCTGGTTTTGCGACGTTTTTTAAATTCAGTTTGAAGACAAGTATAGCATACACTAGTAATCCTTTTCCTTCCGGTTGAATCGTGCTGTGTCTGGGGTGTTGATGATCCAGATGTTGTTGGCTGCGCATATGGATTGATAGCTCGACCAAGAAAAGATTCAATCGCCACTTTTGTTGTGAAATGCCTCATGATTTGTGCATTCTGCGAACGACTTTCAATAAATGTAGTACACAGTTCTCTGCCCAATTGCCAATAAAATATTCGCAGTTCATACGACTTTTTAGCAAGCATTTTATTATTCTCATAATACAGAATATATGCTGCAAGGCAGGCGACATCGAGGATATTATAGAAAAATGCTAGAGGACATCTTTGAGTAGATCTTTTTGTAGTATATCTACCAAGCATTTTATCCATTGTGTCCACTCCAGCTTTTGACCAGGTATAAAACTCAATAATTTCGGGTTTTTTCTTTGCACTATCACTAACTTTCGCTTCATGATGCAATGATGATAGCATAATTACTGCCTTTTTTTTGGCACATAACTGCACATGGTTACTTTCTCATAATATAAAATCATTTACTCGAAAATAGAACAAGTAAATCTCTCCTTACCGTTGAAAACTCGATGAATCATCCATCGTATTTATTTTCAATACTATTATTTATTAATAATATTAATTTTACACTTTGACTGTTAATTTATTTTATTTTTCCTTGCACTTATTTCAATTTGAACCTTCACTCTCTCCTGCCTAACTCAAGAGTGAGATATTTCTGTCCTGACACAGTACCTGCGCGACTACCTACTTTTATTGCAGTGCAACCCTTCCGTGCCTCAAAGGAACCCGAGAGATAGGATATTGGCGCACATGCTTTACTACCCTTTGTCTCATCCCTAAACTAAAAATAGGCTCCTTGTTTGATCATTTCGCCTGTTCTCGGACTCGCTAAATTCTTAAAATAATGAAATATTATTACTTTACCTCATCGTGTAACAATTGAGTCCTATTCTTCTATTGTTCGGGGTGAAGGGGCAGGGCATCCCAAATACCAGAATGTTAGAGGAACAATAGGGTCTCCCTATTACCATAGTTATTTCACATGCACACAGTCTACTAATAAGTTTTCTACCTGACACACTATACGTGGGTACCCGGGTACCCGGTTATTGAACGAAAGGTGAAAATTTGGTCATTGACCGGACGGTTAAGGTACTAGTACCTATTAGGAGCTAAAGAAAAAACACATTTTCAATATTTTTTTTTTTAACTTTATTTATCAGATAAGGTAATCAAACTTTTTCTACAATATCAAGGAACTCTTTTAGTATACAAAAAAAAGTTTTTTTTTTTCATTATCCCAATCATGCGCGCCTTATAAAGAGCGCCAAAATCGACCCCTCAAAAAAATCGTGCTCCATGGCGGACAGTTAATCTCTGGAACGGCAAGTCTGAAACAAAAAAATCAAAATGGGTTTTAAAAAGGAAGCCGTCACAAGAATCGAACGGAAAATTTGAAAAATTAAAAAAAAAGAAAAAATAACGGACGTTAAAAAAAAAATTCAAAAATCGACCTCTTTTTCCGACATGTTTTTGACGCTAAAATTTTTATTTTTCAATTTTTTAATCAAATTGTGGTCGATTCTTGTAAAGGAAGCTTAAACAAACAAAATGCTTCAACACTTATTTAAATCGAGCGAGTAGATTCGGAGATTAACTGTCCGCCAGTTGAAAAAAAATTATTTCGAGAAAAACGCGTTTAAAGTTTATTTAGAACATAGAACAGCCGAGAGCGCGAGCTCACTAAACGTGATGTATCTCGTTTTCGGTTTCGAATTTTCATATAATATTTTAGGGAGTTATTTTTGATGGTCTAACGAATCGAAATCCGTGAAAACAAAATTGATTTTTTTAAAATTATAATAGGTACTAGTAACTTAAAGGTAAAATAAATAGATTAAGGAACTTTAAAAATTGAAATATGTATTCATTTATTTATATTAATCTAAATACTTTAATACAACGGCGAGAAAACTTTATTTTTATTTTATTTGTATGTACTATAAGTTCATAGGTCTTATTTTTATGAGTTTATTAAATACTTTACAAACAATACCTATTGCGAATTTATTATTAAAATAATCTTATTTCTACTGTTTCCTTCATTTTATACAATTCATTAGAGATAACGTCCTTGTCCCTTTAACTGTATTGTTAAACTACAATATTCAAAGGAGTATTTAATTCCAAAAATTTACATCTGCTATATGTAAATTTACCTACTTTAAACAATTAAACCATACACATTTATTATGCAAATTTCACATCTTCTATGTGTAATTTCTCGCATATGTGTATAATATTATTACACAAGACTAGTGTACTTTTACACAGCATTTGAGTAATTTTTTTAAGTGTGATTTTACTATCACTGTGGAAGGTAGTCAATTTCCTTCCAAAAAGAGTGTAGTTTATAGAAGAAACGACATTACAACTAAAACAAGAATAAACTTTATTCAATTTGTAATGTAAATAAACAAAAAAGAAGCTTTAGCTTATTATTTTGAAAAATGCTTGAAAATATCATTAAAAAAATCGTTTCACTCTATGTGTAGGGTAATATGGTATATAGAGGTAGGATATATGGCATTTGATTATTTTTTTAAGTTTTTATTGTCACAGACATATTCACAAACAAAATACAAGTATCTTTTTTTTTTTTTACGTTTATTATTTGCAAAACATATTTAAGGTCAAAATGTTAAAATTATTAAGTTGATTGAACTGCTCCGTATTAAATTAGTTATTGAAGGAATGTTTGTTGGAAGCTGAAGGATCAATACAAAAAATTTCATTGAAATCAACACTAGAGATTTGCATTTAAATATATCCAAATTTTTTGTTACATCACAGATGTCCATTACAGAATATGAAATTTGTGCAATCATTCTGCTTAAATTTCTGCTCTGGATGTTCACTATCATAATCACAAGGTGTATTGAGGATATTGTAAGAAATTATTTAATCACAAATGGTGCAAAAATTGCTGTGCTCGAATCGGTTACATATTTATAATAATTTTCAGAGGCAGTACCAAAACTAATTTGCTGGAATAGTATTAGTAGCGAGCGATTTGGATAAACTATATATTCACTCCGTCAAAGATTTTTTCCAACTACTGCGGCTCTTTAGGAAAAGCAATATCGAGAGGCATTCTAATTACATTAATGGTTCTTGAAGGGGTTAGATATTTGCATTGAAATGGAAAATTATTTATAAGCTCATTGAAAAAGTCGCCCATGTTCTCTATCGACCATCGAATTTTCGATTGATTGCGTTTTTCATAGTACTCGGCTACTCGGTTACAAGATATCATCTCAGTTAAAGCTATATAAGGGAAAATACTCAGTGCTAATTTAATTGTCCACCGGTAATAGAAAATGAATAACTAATATGTATATATGTAGCTCTAGGTCTACCGTCAGAATCGATATATCTATTATGTTGAAATATATCTTATGTTGAAATTCTATTATCTATTATGTTGAAATATTATAAATATATATATAAATATAGTTTTGTTATACCATACTCCAGAAAAATGTGTTACACCCTCTGTCCCATAATAATAGTAACGTTTAATGAATTTAATTTGTCTTATAATAATAGTAGCAAAAGGAAATAAATATATGATAGAACGCAACATTTATTATCAAGAAACTTGATTAAATTAAACAATAAATTAAAATTATTACTCCCAAAAGTATTTTCTGGATTTTTCAATAATCTCGTTATTGAATTTTAAACTTGTAGGTAGAGGAGCCCTTGTACCTTTCTGCTAGTTTTCGTTTTTCTTTTGATGCGTCAGAAACAGGACAATCGCATTTTGGCCTTTTCTTGAAAACTATTTTTTTTAATATTACTTTTACAATGGGTTGATATTCAACATAAATGATAACATGTAGATGTAGACTGATTTGGCTGTCCGGAGACATACTAAGGCCATTATAGGCCCGTTGTGATACCACTTTTTGTGACCAAGGTTTCTCGTGGGAATTGAACCCAAAACCTCAAGCTCCCTACTGCCTCGCAGTCAACACGTCGCGTTACCAACCGAGCTATTGAGGCCCCCTTCAATTGAAATAAAACAATTAATTTCGATCAACGAATGAAATTAGAAAAACAGTTATAATTCGTAATAATTATCTGAACTTAAAAATTGAAACATGTGTCAAAATAAATGATAGACGTCATGAAACATTAATTTTGATTGAAGGTTTCGCAAATTTGCGCTAAGACATAACTAATAGCTGCATTCGTCAATAATTTCCTTTTAAATATTCACTTGCTACTATTATTATGGGACAGAGGGAGTATTTTTTTCCAATTTAATACTTATTATAAGTGAAACAACAAATAAGACTGGACAGTGAGAAATATTTTGTTTAATATGGCATTCGTAAAAAAAGTTATACAAGCATTTTTCAGTTTAAACATCCCCAAAATGCAAAGATGTACTTTCTATAGCTTGAAGGTAATATCGAATTATTCCATCTTTGAAAGATGAAACACAGTGTATTCAAAATTAAATCTAATAAAATGTTTATATATCTCTTGATCATCTTCTTGCAATTAAAACAATCTAATTTAACTATAAAAATTGTATCCAAACGTATCGTAGGGAAACATCAAACACAAAAATCATTTAATATACACTGATGAGTAAAACCAAAGTGTTTAAGGATCTAAGAAATACCATTTGACTGACAAATAATAACCAGTTTAAAAATCTCAATAAATTGTTTTTTTAATTATTCTGAACCTAAATACTTTCAACAACAAATATTATTTAATTATTACCTTTCTTTCATGAGATATGCATTTTCTTCTTATATTGCTAAATTTGATCAGTTTTACACTCTAGACAAAGCCAGTGAGAAGTCCTGCAAAACCAGCGGTTTGTCTAAAAACCCTTGCTTTTTTGAAGCTTGGCCAGCCTGTGACGCGTACTCTTATAAAGATTCCTAATGAAATCTACAGGAATGTCATTCCATTCGTGCTGAATCTTTTGCCATACTTTTTGGTGCTTCAGAATAATTGGCCAACCGACGACGCTTGCGAAATGCCCTAACATGTTCTATTGTATCCATGTTAGGACTTTGCGGTATGCTTAGGGTCACCATCCTGCTGTAAAATAACCTGAGTTCAGTACCGGCCTGATCGATGACGGTTGGAAAATTATCCTGCAGAATTTATTACTCCTTTTTAATTCTTCCTTCGATTCGAATCGGGGGACCAACTCCATTCCTTGTTATTGTAATGGTTTAGGGTACGGGTAAAGATCTACCACCCTGTTTCACTGTTTGGCTGACTCCATGAGGTTCCAACGAAGAAGGATTACGACTCCAGTACAAACAACGGCCACCAAACTGAAATCTCATCTCAACAACTCAAAAAAATACGGATTAGTGATAAAAAATACCAAAGAAATAATTATGTAGAAAAAACCTTGGAGTCAGAATAAATCTATCAATTCAATTCAATTCATTATTATTATTTTTCTATTGTAGCGAGTTCTCTTCTCTTCAAAACACCTATGCAGTGGTTGCCGTTTCCGTTTTACTCCCTTGCGCTTACTTTCTCTTTTTAACATCCAGCAATAGTCATCCATCATATTCACGTCCCATGTACCTTGATATCGTTTTTCCATTTCCTTAATATCTTGGTGAAAACTTTCGCTCTGTTCTTCACTCACCATAAAATCCCTGCACGGTAAAAAATTTTGGATTAAAAACCAATATTTTCTGAATTGTATATAAGTCCACACCAAAAAAGTATTAGATTTTAATATTTTGAAAGGATTAAAATGAAACTGTAATATTGGCATGTATTAAAATAAAATCTCTTCAGTATTAAATTAATTTTAATACTAGAACATTAAAAATCAATACTTGATATATTAAAAGGTAATATTATCTATATATACTTTACTTCTAATCCACTATGGTTTGAAAAAGTTAATATTAATTTTAGTTTTAATACAAAAATATTGAATTGTAATCTTTTATTGAGGTATAAATAAATCCCATTTTCCATTAAACTTAGTACTTATTGTATTAAAAGTTAATATTAACGATACTTTATCTTCAATTCAACATGGTTTTAATAAGTTAACACTAACTATTTTACTTTATAATGCATTAATCCATTGAAAAAGTAACAAGGTTTTTTTTTTTTTTTTTGCATTTGCGGGAATATTTAGGTTTCATGATATTTTTTTCTCAAAATAGATGTATTAATTTTCTTTTCATAGAAAAAATAAGGAAATGTTCAAACACAAACTAATTTATTTTATTTTATTCAAATTATATATATAGTACACAAAATAATGTTATACGTAATATAAACTATCGCTTGACTATCTAATATAAACATATTATTAAACGTAATATAAACTATCGATGACTATGAAAGAAATGCGTTACCGACGCGGCATGGCCAACGTGACACATTGTGGCATAAAATTCAATCATGTGGCATTGTGACATAAAATTCAATCATGTGGCATTGTGACATAAAATTCAATCTGCTTGGATTGAAGTATCACCTTTTAATCTAATTTTAATCCAATTAATATTGAAAATTACTTCAAAAATATTTCAAAGTATTTTAACATATATTTCGGATTACTTTTCAATACAAAAATTATTGCATTTTTGAGTAATATTCCATGAATATTTACTTTTAATTCGAAGTGGATTGAAAAATGGCTGTAATACAAGCAAAAGATTAAATTTTACTCCAAAATTTTTAACCGTGTGGATACAGATTGAGCGGTTCAAAAAGCATATAAAATGAGCTATTAGAATCAATAAAATACCGATTATCAGGTTTTTTCCAGAAAAAGCAATGCTTTAGCGATTTTGGCCACTTTTGTGTACCTTTTTTGCATTTTTACAAAATATATGCTAAATATATGTTTCGAAATTATTTTGGGATTCGAATTGGGCGATCCGATCAACAAAGAAATTGAGCTATTGGAGTCAAAAAATACCGATTACCTGGTGTTTTCCACAAAAAGCAATGCTTTAGCGAATTTCGCCACTTTTTTTGCATGTTTACCAAAAAAATATGCTTAACATGGTTCAAAATGATTCTGAATTCGAATCCGGCGACCCAAAAAACATTATAAAATTTTTTGAGCGATGAGATCATTTTGATTGTAAAATTTGTCCTACAAAACGAAGCAAATTTTGAAATTTTTGTCAAGGTTTTTTGCATTTTGTCAAAAAAGATGAGCCAATACACGCAAATTAACCCCCAAATCGGATTCAGTGACTAAGAGAACTTTTTTTTGTGTCTGTGTTATTAATCGTCTGCCGAATAATTTTCCAAAAACTTTGAAACACTTGCTTGTTAGTATATATTGAGCGTTTGTAAAAAATACAAAAATTTAATCCAGTTCCAGATCCATCACCAGTATTTTTAGTATACCGAAAAAATATAAAAATTCAAGCAACATAGAAATAAATCATTGAAACAAGTACATAATTAGATATTGCTGAAATATCCTCATTAGAATCACGAATGGGTTATTATTTTTTTCCATATTCTCTAAATGCTGTTCAATAAAATAATTAAGTTAGTTACATTAAGATCTGATACATATTGCAGATGATATCGCATAGGCAGTAAAGCCACAATTATTTGAACAAAGCACAGTAGTAATTTTAAGCAGATCAATGTAGTATATTTTGTACTGAAAGATTTATTTTTCTTTGTTAAGATGATAATATTATCTATATTTGCCCAAATCACATTAAGAGTTACAATAAATTTATATCTGTTGAAAAATTGCAATAGAAAAGTTTAAATGCACGCAAATATTAGGCTCTAGTCGAATAAACAATTGCAAACTTTACAATACTTCATAAATTTCTACTATGAATTTCAGATGAAGTCACTATAAAATATTTAGATATTATTACAGAAAAAATAAAATTTCCTGGAGTGTGAAATTTTCTCTAAAAACTTGTGTCAAATCTTGCCCGGTATTTATTAAACACAAGAGTTTATTTGCAAATCCAGAATATTAAACGTAAACTGAATGACGATTCATATTCAACTCGACTGAACATTTTTTCCTCGAAATTGTTAAAACTTGAAGTGTGAGCTTTTAAGCAATGTAATTTAAGTAATCTTTCTAATGCAGTCATTAATTTAATGGACTATTATGTGAAGGTTATGAAATGAAAATTAATATCCAATACCAGTACCCATACGTTAATAGCAAAAATGGTATCGGTACATCCATAAGTATAGGACAGCAATATTCAAAGTTTCATTTAAATAAAATATTACGTTTTCTGATAAAATCTGATTATAAAAATTATTTAAAGTATTGTGGGCTTCCAAACTTTTAAAACTTGTAATAAATTTGAAGAAAAATGATTTGTCGAATAAATTATTATTTTTTACATGTAGTGTTTTTTATATATTATTCATCCAAACTATTTGGCTTATTACCTCTTACTTTTAATAGAAAGTACAAACGTTTTGAGACAAGCTTTTTTTCAACCTTTTTTTGCTTAATTATTATTGTTTTCTTGATAGTTATGGCAAAAGCATTTGTAGCTAATGTGTTATATATTCAAAACATAGGGAATTCAAGTGTTGTCGTCGAGTTCGGAAATCATTTGGCTAGTCGAAGTGTACTTGTCGCGTGTATCTTTACTTTTATGTTACAAGTGTATAATCGAAATAGACTCATTAATACTTTTAACGTGCTTCTAATAAATACTGAGCATATTTTCAAATTGACTAAAAACAAACATTTTATTCAGACTAAATCGCTTCTCTTTATAATTGTGAAGTTAATTTTTTTGTTCTTGCAAGGTGCCAATGATATTTATACCGTGTTCTTTGAAAGAATTGAAAACATGAACGTTTCCCGACTACCTTTTGTGCTGCTCAATAGTTTTGCTTGGTATTCCGGATCATGTCTAATGAATGTATTTTGTATAGCATTTTTAACTATATCCGAACAGTATTGTGCAATCAATAATTTTATTAATAAAACTTTTGAAGGTTTACCTTATAATGAGTGTACGCATAAACTCGTTAGGTACAATTGTGAAACTATCGAAAAGCTTATAAAAATTCAAATGGACGTTTACAATTCATTCGGTAGTTTGTCAAATTTATTTAAGTTGTTTGGGCTGATATCCTTCTTAAATTCATTTATTGTTATGATTAATGTGTTTTTTGTTTCATTTGCAAGTAAGGATGCTTCGGGGATTCTTCCAAGCATTTTTTTTATTTTAGAAATATTACACCTTTTCTTTTTCATTAATATATTCAACATTCTTGATCGGAAATCAATCAGTGAAGTCAATTTAGTGTTTACACATTGTTTTGAATGCCAAAAACTTATTGATGAAACCGTAAGATTTGCGTCTACTTTAATTTTCATAAATAATTTTTGTTTTTTTTAATCTAAAGGTGGAACAATTTTACATAAACCATAAGTTACGAGAAATACGTCTCATCCCTTGCGGATTATTTAAACTCGATAATTTTTTCTTGACAGCATTTGTGCACACTGCAGTTAACTATGTAATTCTTCTGGTGCAATTTTTTTTTCTTATATGATAAATAAATTTTTAACAAATAAATATTTTAAATTCTTTTATACTTACATATTAATTCTTTGAAACCCGAATTTTCATTGCAATGTTTAATATCGGAGTAAGCATTTGAAAGCACTTGTTCTACCAAAGTTAACGGTATAAAAGTAAGATTAGATAATGAACAACTCAGTGGATTATTATTATGGACGTAATAAAATTTAAATATCACTAAATGATTTTTGAATACACTTGTTTTCATTTATAAAATCTGTATTTTTTTATAAAACTTAAAAGAAAATAAATTGGTAACTTGGTTTTTGTATTTTATTTATTTATTATTCAATTAGAATCAATTGAACAAATTAAGATTTAGGTACATCTTTTAACTATTGAAATATACTAATAGCAATAAAAAGAAAAATAACAATAAAGAAGAAAGTAAAAACAAAAGGGAATAATTAGTAAATTAAATAGTACTACAACATAAGCAGTTTTATTTTCATAAATATGAGCTTAGTTCAAGCTACAAACAGCAAAGCTGCATGTGTATGGGACTGTTATCATCATTTGGTTCTGTTAATACCAACATTAGGACTAACATATAAAATGCAGAAGATAAATACACATCAAATACGATGTTGTACTTGATGAGGATTAAACAAGGATTTTTTAAGTGCATGTTTATAAAACCACGTATTGAATAAGTCAGTATGCTTGTTAACCTTATGTCTTTAAGGTAGGAGGAAAAAAATATATACATATTATATGACAGCATTCATAATAATATGTGGATTGCTTGGATTTTATCTGATAGCATTGATGGATTCAAAAATACTATTGCTTGTGGCGATTAGTTTCCTGTTAATTGTACTTTTAACATTAATATATGTATAATACATCACAAAATAAAAAATTTTTTTGCTTTTTTTCCTTTATTATTAGACAACATTTCGCGGTAAAAATTTAAAAGTTTGTTTCAAATGAGCTCATCTTTCTAAAATTACTTCATATTAATGAAGTGTTAAACAAATATATATATATATATTAGGGTGCTTTTTTTTCGCGACTATTTTTTTTTTTCAGTCCCACCTCGAAATTTTGTGGCTAATACCTAAACAAACATTCCCTGAAAATTTGAGCCCTTAAAAATAATATTTAGTACTAGACCAAGACGCATAAATATTTCCCATATAAAATATATGTGAACTTTGATTATTTTTCTTCAAATCTCTACAACTCAGAGGCATTTTATGGCACAATTTTGGGCAATGGTAGGGTTTCTTCAGAATTGAATGCTCTACAAAAGTGTCCATTGCGGTGTAACCCTAACTCCCACCAGCGAGGTAGTACGGGTCAATAACCTCAATTTGTCCATGAAATTCTCGCTTTTTACCCCTATCTCGTAAACAACAAGAGGTACAGAAAAAGTGAGTATGACAAACTTGTAGCAAATCCAATTTCCTCCAAAAAGTTCTCGAACACCAAATTGCTAACATCAATATTTCTTGAGATATTGGGCTTTGAAGTTGAGGTAGTGTGGAATTGTCATGGATTATTGAGCTAAATTGTAGAAACACTACAAAAAAAAAAAAAAATTTCTATTATTTGTCGAATGCAGTTCGATGTTATGAACCTATAAAACTCAATTAGAATAATTACGGTAAATATTCTACTACTTGACAGAAAAAGTTTCAACAGTTCAAAATATGGCTGGCCGGATACATTTTTATTTTCTACTTTTCAGCGGCTATAGGGAGATTTTTAACCCGTCTGTGTTGAGAATACATTACATTGCATTTCTGAGATTGATTTGATATAAAGAATAATAATAATATAGTAATATAATAAATAATTCAATTTTTGTAGTAAATTTCTTGATAAAATTAATCTTCTAGGGCGATTACAACCCTCAATTAGGGGTGATTTTTTAATATTTTCGAAAAACTAGAAGCAATGCCTCTCTTGATTTTTTACGACGATTTATTTGATACCTGATACGTTTTTTGATGTCTTTTCCTTAGTTCGCTGTGAAATGTGCAAAAACAGGCGATTTTTGATGTCACTTTTTGTTACCGCTCTTAACGGACTCTTGATAAACACAGCAAATATTTTAAAATTAACAAAAAACGAATATTTTATTCAACCAAACCGATGATTATATTGGGTTGGCACGAAAGTAATGAGACACTCTAGAAAACTCTACTCATGTTGTTTTTCTAATCAATTGTTTTCGACCATATTCTAGTATGTTATAGAACATTCTAGGTGCTTCAGTCCTAGGGGTATATAAAAGCGCACGCACGATTAATTCAGTCAGTTTGAAGAAAAAGGGATGAGCGACAAGTTCGAACTCTATACCTTTACGAGTATTTGTAAGGCCATAGTGCGCGAGCTGCGGCAGACAACATCAACACTGCATTTGGCTCAGATACTACAAGTCACGCAACAATGTCTCGTTGGTTCAAACGCTTCAGTACAGGAGACCGAAGCCTCGAAAGTCAGCCTCGCTCGGGACGACCACCAGCTTTCGACAATGATGATTTGCGCCGTGAACTGCAACAGAAGCCGGATGCAAGCACTCGTGAATTAGCGACAAAACTCCACTGCAGCCATCACGCTATAGAACATCACCTGCACGAGCTCGGATATAGGAGAGTTTTATCCCGATAGACACCTCATGCCCTCACAGACGCCATTCGTGCTGCTCGGGTCGCCGTCTGCCAATCGCTACTACTTCGACCGCGCCGGAAGGAGTTTTTGGAGGATTTGGTCACAGGGGACGAGTCGTGGGTTCTCTACGAAAACAATACGCGCCGTGCCTTCTGGCTGCCACGAAAGGAAGACCCACCAACTCAACCAAAGCAATATCAAAACCGCGGCGAAAAAGTTCTATTGTACTGCTTTTGAGATTCTCAGGGCATGCTGTTTTATGAATTATTACATAATGAAACAGTTAATGCTAACACATATGCGGCGCAGCTCGATAACTAGCTAAGAAAAAAGACGAAGAAGAGCCAATGTCATTTTACTTCATGACAACGCTCGCCCGCACACTACATCCACCACCCGCCAACAACTGCAGGGCTTAGGCTGGGAGACGGTACCTCATCCACCATATTACCCAGACATTGCCCCTTCAGACTATCATTTATTCAGAGCCATGTAAAATGATTTGCGTGATAAACGCTTTAACACTTTTAATGAAGTTGAAACCTACGTAGCCACCTTCTTCAACTCACGGCCCGCTGAGTTCTGGGCAACAGGCATCCAGTCCTTGCCTATACGTTGGCAAGAAGTCATAGATGCTCACGGCGAGTATTTGATTGACTAAATGTATAGTAAAATAAAAATGTTAGAATTTAAAATGTAAAAACAAGCTGTCTCATTTCTTTCGTGCCAACCCGATAGTCTTGAAGTTGTTTTGTCTTTTCGTGCAAGAAACAAAAGATATTTATGCCTTGTTTTTCGAACGTAGATTAGAGATAAACGTCTCCCATATTGATTGTGCGCTATTTTCCTATTTTGTCTGGTATTCTGTGACATGGCTGACAAATGTGTTTTGTTTGGGAGTTTTAGTGATATCCGAGCAGTATAACGCTCTGATAACTGATTTTGTTAATAATAAAATATTTGAAGCTTTACCAAATTATGAATGATCCCACTCCTTAATAAGAGATTTTTTCTCGGGTACTGATGAGGTTACCAAAATTTAAACTGGAGTTTACAAATCGTTCCTAAGCTTCAAAAGTGTTCAGTTTCAAGGATTGATAGCTTTTTTTAACTGATGTTTTGGTACGGCTTTCGGATTTTTCATATATGTTACAAATAATGAGAATGCTATATTTATAAACGCTGGACATATTTGTTTTGTCTCGGAGCTATTAAATTCCTTTTTTTAAACAATATATTCAACATTCTTCAGCGGAAGCTATTGGATATCGATCAATCAATCAATTTAATAAATAAAGTATAAGTTCCGTGTGAATATATGCATTTTGAATTTTTTTCAACTTATTTATTTTTTTCTGTTCAAAGGTGGAAACATTTTATATAAGTCAAAAATTGCGACAAGAACGCTTAAATCTTTGTGGATTATTTGAACTTAATAATTGTTTTACTACAGCACTTGTGCACAAATTAGTGAGCTACGTTGTTCTTTTGATACAGTTTAATTTTATATATGATAATCTTTAAAATACAAAAAGTAGATAAGCAAAATAAATATTTATCATAATAAAATATCTACAAGTTAATCAAAGTGGCCCCTTCTAAAAATGTTTAAATATTATTATTACATTGAGGATGGGTACGAATTTCATTTCTATTCTATAATCTGTAGTTAATATATTAGGATCTAAAGCAGTGAATATATAAATTAGAAAAACGAAAGGATTTATAGTGCATGCTGTTGTTGGATTTATTTTTTATCTCACTTAGAAATACTTACGCTAATATAATTTTAATAGAAGATTCAAAATCAATGATCCCGTTGTACAAAAACCTGCTAGACAATCAACGGTGACAAGCACTCTTTTCTCATTTCACAAGACAATGAATGAATGAAAAATTTTGTTATTTTCAAGATTTCTGCGGAATTATTTATGGAAGAAAAATGGACACATTTTTGATTTAATGATTTTCCACAATTCTCGTGAAAACATTGTAGAAATAAACAGGAAATCGCATCACAAAAATGGCACTTTTCGAATTATAAAGTTAAATATATTGCCAAATACAGGCGAACTTCAAAAATTGTGTATATTCGTCACTTTATTCTAATATAAATAAACTTCTCTATCAAGTTGTTTCTATATAACAATCCCTTTTAAATGATATAATGATGTAATAAAAGTAAAAATTCTCGGTACTCGAACTTGCCCCCTCTTAAATTCTTATATTATAATTTTAAAGTGCTAAATAGTGCAAAATATATTGGTTAATAAGGATGTATTATTTAGTTTTGCAAGTTTCTACATGGTGTTTCTGAGAAAATCGGCTGCAAAATATTAAAGTTTTGAATACAATTTTGACAGCAATTTAAGTTATGAAAACTTTGATTATTTTTCTTCAAAACTCTACAGCTCAGAGGCATGTTATGGTATAATCTTGGTCAATGGGAGGATTTCTTCAGAATTGAATGCTCTACAAAAGTGTCCATTACGGTGTAACCCTAACTCCCACCAGCGAGGTAGTACGGGTCATTGACCCCAATTTTTCCACGAAATTCTCGCTTTTTGCCCCTATCTCGTAAACAACAAGAGGTACAGAAAAAGTGAATATTATAAACTTGTAGCAAATTCAATTTCCTCCAAAAAGTTCTTGAACACCAAATCGCTAACATCGATATTTCTAGAGATATTGGGCTTTGAAGTTGAGGTAGTGTGGAAGTTTCATGTATTATTGAGCTAAATTGTAGAAACACTACCTCAGCTTCAAAGCCCAATATCTCAAGAAATATCGATGTTAGCGATTTGGTGTTCAAGAACTTTTTGGAGAAAATTGAATTTGCTAATATACAAGTTTGTCATATTCACTTTTTCTGTACCTCTTGTTGTTTACTAGATACGGGCAAAAAGCGAGAATTTCGTGGAAAAATTGGGGTTATTGACCCGTACTACCTCTCTGGTGGGAGTTAGGGTTACACCGTAATGGACACTTTTGTAGAGCAATCATTTCTAAAGAAATCCTACCATTGACCAAGATTATACCATAAAATGCCTCTGAGCTGTAGAATTTTGAAGAAAAATAATCAAAGTTCACGTGTATTTTATATGGGAAATCTTTATACGCCTTGGTCTAGTACTTAATATTAATATTAAGGGCTCCAATTTTCAGGAAATTTTTGTTTAGGTATTTGCCACAAAATTTCGGGGTGGGACTGAAATAAAAAATAGTCACGAAAAAAAAGCACCCTAATATATATATATAATATAGTATATACATAAAATGAAGTTTTTAAATATTTTAATCAATTTAGAATTATTAATTTGACGAAATCTGTTATTAATTCAATAAATATAATGAAAACTCAAAAATATAAAGCAGTTAAAACTTTTTAGCTTAAGTGGTATAAGTCTGCAATTCCCTTTAACACCGTCATTTTGACGAAATATATAAAAATATATGTATAATAAATGAGATAAAGCTGCTGAAGTAACTTTAAACTAAATAAATTACATATCTCAAAATATGAAAAAAATGATTAGCAAAAAAAAAATGTTTCACTTCAAAACATGTTTCTCTCAAAAGGAGTTGGCGGATGCTCTATTATGAAAAATACCCACCTAATACCTAATTTTGTGATTCGAACTTCAGATTCGTAAACAGCGACCTAAAAAACCCCCCTATACAAAAATTCGTGCATATTGAGGACATTTGATTTTTATTTGGCCGCCATATTGGATCTGCCATTTGGAATTTTGTGATTCGAACTTCAGTTTCGTAATCAGCGACCCAAAATCCCCCCTATACAAAAATTCGTGCATATTGAAGACCTTCGATTATTTTTAACGCTATTTTGAATTTTATGATTCTGACTTCAGATTCGTAATCAGCGGCCCAAAAAACCCTTCTATACAAAAATTCGTGCATATTGAAGACATTAGATATTTTTTGAACCACCATATTGGATCCGTCATTTTGAATTTCGTGATTCGGACTTCAGATTCGTAATAAGTGACCCAAAAAACCCTTAGGGTAAAAGATTAATGGAAATTGAACGTCTCACAAGTGCCGAATCTCTTTTAATGAGTGGTGGCTTCTTCTTCTTTTAAGGGGGTGGCGGGGGAAGGGGTAGTGGTCCGTTTATGGTGGAATCGATTTATTGTTGTTAATAGATACTAAAAAATTTTGCCGAAAAATAAATTAGGCCAAAAACCGGCCTTAGAAGACCCTCCTCCTTTACAAAAGATATTGACTCCTCAAATGTCCCGGACTTCTCCTACCATTAATATTTTCTTTGTAGAAATATTCTGTAGATGCTTAATACTTTATTCTATGCGAAATGAGGACATTATCATATTATTATTTTTCATTAATTTAAAAGCTTACCTTGGTGCATGTATTTAAAATAGATTATTCCACAGTTACCTAACATACCTAATGGAAGAGATACCAGAAAGTAGATTACACAAATCAAGATGGGGTTGAATCGTACGAATGTCCTTTTCTTGAACATCATTAGTTCTGTTTATTATATTAGTAAATTCTTTGGTCAATTGCCATTTAAATTTGAAAATAAAAGTAAAATATTCAAATCGAGTTTTGTGTCAACGATATATTGTGCAGCTATAATTGTTTTCCTCGTAATAGTATCAATTAAATCTTTACCCGACCTAGTTAAAATTTATGTAAAAGATAATAATAGTTATGTTTTGCTCATTGGGAATTATTTGTTGTCGACTTCATTAATTGTTTCGAGTGTAATGACTTACATTATACAATTAGTTAATCGATATCAACTTATTGAGATTCTTAACAAGATTTTAAACAATTCCAAAAATATTTATAATTTAACCAAAGACGAAAATGTTGTTAATTTAAAATCATTTTTCATTGTATTGTTTAAATTATCTGCATATTTCGTGCAATTAATTCTCGAAATATCATTAATGTTCTTCCAATCAAAAACTCGAGATAACTTAAATGTTAATAATTTACGGCTGTTAATTATCTTCTTATGGTTCAGTGTGGAATGGGCTACAAATATGTTTTTAGTTGAATTTTTCTTTTTATCCCAACATTATAATCATCTTAGTTATTTTGTTGATAAAGTGATAAAGAAATTACCTCATAGTAGATTTGATCACAAACTTATTAAACGTTTTTGCCAAAATATTGGTAAAGTGAATAGATATCAGACGGAAATATACCATTTATTCAAAGCAACTAAAGAGCTTTTTCAGATGCAAGCACTGGCAGCTATGGGTAATTCATTTTTAGTCCTGGTGACATATTTCTTAGTTATGTATGTAAATACAGAATTATATGGTAGGCAGGTGCTGGTTTACGGTATAATTTTCATATTAACAGCAATATTTAGTAATATTTTACTTATGTGTACATTTGACGAACAGGTATGGAAATGTGCTGATCAAATCAATACTTTTCGAACATCTTGCAACAATTGCCAGGAAATATTTGATCGAAGTGTAAGTTTTATATTTTAATTTTATTTACATATTCTTACCATTATTATTATTAAATTGTTTAAAAAGATGGAAACATTAATTCTTAACATCAAACTGCGAGAACCACATACCACCGTTTTCGGATTGTTTCAAATGAATAATCGTTTTACGATTAAATTTTTAAATACCCTATTGATATATATAACTCTCCTGGTTCAATTTTATTTTTTATATAATTGAATGATGTATTGTTTGTTAACTAAACTCGATTTTAGAATAGTTGTTTTTGTAACAAATTATGCCATATATGTAAATAAATTTCATTATTTAGGAATTAACTTAGACCATTCATGAATAGCATCGTGCTTATATAATAATAATAGTCTGGGACAATAGAATTCAGATGGGAAATCAATTTATTATATTGTCAAGTACATATACTTTATTGGTATTTAGTATCTTAGTATTTACGTTTTATTTGATTGTAATAAGGAATGTATTGTACAAAAGTAGCGTAAAAATGAAAATAAAATAATAAAAATAAACTCGCTTTTGGTAAAATCTTCAACCTTATTTATTTTACAAAAGAGTTTTGGTATATTTTCACTTTAGAGATCCCATCCCCGATTGAGTTGCCCTTGAAATATGTTGTTGCTGTCACTTTTATTAGAAATAACTTTGTGTTTAGAATTATGAATTTCTAATTTCGATTAGGGGAAGCACTTCGTATTATATTGTATATTATTATTGAGGAAGGAATATTTGAATTGAATATATAAAAAAAAAATAGATAAATGTGAATAAAAGATGTGAATAAAAGAAAACATAAATAAGCACGAATTAATGAGTATTAAATTTACATATATCTACACTAATATTATAAAGAGGAAAGATTTGTATTTTTGTGTGTACGTTTGTAATGAATAAACTCAAAAACTACTGTGCCGATTTCAAAAATTCTTTCACCATTAGAAAGCTACATTCACCCTGACTAACATAGGCTATATCCAATTTAAAAATTCAAGATGGCGGATCCAATATGGCGACCTATATTTCTCGATTTCAACTGATCTTAATGAAAATTAGTACAATGATTGTTTTGAAGTACTGATATTGAATATTACCAAAGTTTACAAATCCAAGATGGCGGACCCAATAACTCTCGCTTTCAATGGATTTTAATGAAAATTAGTACAATGATTATCTTGAGGTCACTGATTCTGAATGTTATCAACATTTACAAATCCAAGATGGCGGACCCAATATGTCGACCAAGATTTCCCGATTTCATCGGATTTTAATGAAAATTAGTACAATGGTTATTCTGAGACCACTTATTTCGAATAATATCAAAATTTCTAAATCCAAGATGGCAGATCCAATATGGAAACCAAATGTCTCAATTTCAACGTATTTTAATGAAAATTAGTACAATGATTGTTCTCAGAACACTTATTTTGAATGTTATCAAAATTTCCAAATCCAAGATGGCGGATCCAACATGGCCACCAGAATGTTGCGATTTCGACGGATTTTAACGAAAATTGATAGAATGATTGTTCTGAGGCCACTAATTTAGAATATTATCAAAATTTGCAAATCCAAGATGGCGGATAAAATATGGAGACCAAATGTCACTATTTCAACCGATTTTAATGAAAAGTAGTACAATGATTATTCTGAAGCCACTAATTTCGAATATTAGCAAAACTTCCAAATTCAAGATGGCGATTCCAATATGGAGACTAAAATTTCTCGATCTCAACAAATTTTAATGAAAATTAGTACAATGATTATATTAAGGTCACTAATTTCGAATATTATTTAGATTTGGAAATCTAAGATGGCGAATCCATAAAGGGGTTTTCGGGTTGAAACAATTTCTAGGATATAACAAATTAAAACATTTGAGAAGTGTTTAATCTACATCTACACTAATATTATAAAGAGGAAAGATTTGTATTTTTGTGTGTATGTATATAAATGAAAGGTAAAAATATAAAAAAAATCATGTCCACCCGTACGAAGCCGGGACGGGCCGCAAGTTATTTATAATAGCATTAGTATTTATATGTAAAATGGGTATATACTGGTGCCCAAAAATTCCAATATTTTAATAATAAATCTATTATTTATAAGGGAAGTGGTAGTTTCCGACACATAAATATACGTATGACATGATCCACAAAAATACCCTTTAAAACATTTCTCAAAGGCAACTCAATCAAAAAATGAGTCTCGCGGAAATTTATCAAACTTTTAAATTTTTTCATTTTTCTAGTTTCTACTATGCAGACGATGTTTCTGAATATTTTAAATCTAGAACTTCAATCAATTCAGACAAGGTTTTTTAAATACTAACTATTAAGCCTGTGTCTCGATTAATTCAACTAATTCTTATGAAAATGTAAAAATAAAATAAATCGATATTTTTCATGTCAGCGATGCATTGAAATTGTTTCGAAATTCATTCATATTTAATGTAATATTTACTCCCCAATTATTGTATTACAAAATTATGATGAAGGTCGATAAAACTTCCATCCACATTAATTCAATGTTCGACAGAAATTTTTACGACAGTTTGAAAAATGGTTAGTCGGGTAAATAACCATTTTTTAATTTTGATTTTCTTCTTATATTATATATCCAAATTAGTTGGGGCAATACCTTTTCGTTTTAATAAAACGAGTAATAAATTTGAATGTTGTAATTTTTCAACCATTTTATGTTCCGCAAATATTGTCTTCTTGATATTTATGGCAAGATCATGTAGTTTAAACGCAGTGTATGTTACAATTGCCGGTGAATCAGATATTGTCTATTATTACGTGAATTATTATTATGTAATGGTGCAAGTTATTGCTAGTGTACTTATGTTGTCGGTACAAGTGTATTATAGAAATCAACTTATTAATGTTTTCAATGTACTTTTGTCAAATTCAGAAAATATTCGCAATTTATCTAAAGACAAATATTTTATTCAATCTAAATCTTTTCTATATATAACTTTAGAATTATTTATGTATGTTATTCAGGGAATCGACGATATTATTTCGTTATTAAAATTTTATGACGACTTTAAATTGCATCAAATTTTGTTGTGGATATTACTTTTTTATATTTACTTTATTTTACATTTCGTTATAACCATTTATTCTGTGGGATTTTTAATTATATCCGAACAGTGTAACGCACTGATCTGTCTTGCTAATAAAGTGCTTGATGAGTTGCTAAAGAATGCAGAAAATACAAGTGGTCACGACATTATCAATGATTACTGCAGAAATATTGAAAGGCTGATCAAACTACAAATGGAGGTTAATAACTCGTTCAACGATTTCAAATATTGTTTTCAACTCCAAGGACTAATAACCCTCTTCAGTACATTTTCTACCATTCTTGTAGCGTTTGTCTTTTACTTATTGAAAAGTGAAATTACTTTCGCATGGGGTTTTATTTTCACTAGTTCGGAATTATTTGGGATCATTCTCGTCATAAATATTTTGGACGCTTTTGCACGGAAATTGTCAGATGGGATATGTTGTGCAATTATTCATTGTCCTGATTATCAAAAAGTGTTTGTTCAAACTGTACGATTTATGTATATTTATGAATTTCCATATAATTTTCCATTTTATATTTACAGGTGGACAATTTTTATATGAACCTTAAATTGCGACCGGTCGTTCCAACTCTGTGTGGATTATTTGAATTAAATAATAGTTTAAGTACAGCATTCTTGTCAACATTGCTGAGCTATGCAATTCTTTCGGTGCAGTTTTATTTAATATATAACAAATAAGGAATTGTAATAAATATCATATTCGATGTACAGTTTGTAAAACTTAAAGTTTTGTTTAACGTAAAGCAACAAAACCAAACCAAACTAATTTATTTTGGTTATTAACTATATTTGTAGTAGCATTAAAATTTATTTTATTCAGTATGTTATTCAATGCGTCAAATAGTTGTTTTAAAAAAAATATTATTGAATTTACAATGCTACGCACCGAGTTTTAAAATTATGATAATGAAAAACGCACATATTTGATCTTACAAATCACAATATTTTTCTCAGTGTAGTAGTTTTCAAGTAAGTCATATCATATTAATAATCTTCAAATTTTTAATTTTTTCAGAAAATTGTAAAATTTATAAAATAATATAACATTAACTGATTGAAATCTTTTCGGATAACATTTATATTTTCATATTAAATATTGATGTATTAACTGATAAAAACTCTTTTATCAAAATTACTTTAATAATGTATGCTTTGGCCCAAAATCTACAAACAGTTTGAAAAATGGTGGACCGGTTAAATAGTTTTTTTTTTTGTCAAGGGTAATTTTCATCATGTACTATGGCATCGAAGCTACTTGGTCTAATACCTTTTTCTTTTAGTGAAAAGCGTAAAAAAATTGAACCGTGCTTTATTTCAATTTTTTATGTGTAGCTATTACTGCTTTCTATTTATTTATGCCAATACCTTATGTTTTGGACGTGGTCGATATTTATAGTCTGGCAAATTTTTTCAGAATTTTTTGGATTTTTCAAGAATTGGCCAAATCCAAAAAACCAAAAATTGTCCAAAAAATTCTGAAAAAATTAACATGTTTTCCCTGAATAATTATAAGCACTTTTTGTCATATAAATTTTTTTTGTAAAGTTGATGCTTTTCGTGTAAAAAAATCGCACATTGCACATCCAAATTGCACATTACATTGCTGTACAAAATAGCCATTTTGCAAAAACCAAAGCAAAAAAAAAAATTCAAAACCATGGTTTGAGAAAGTGTAGACATTCAGACCGCGATTTCTGGTAGTTATATGATCATTCAATAGCAGCAACGACAAGATAATCGACTTTGAGACGAAAAATTACAAAAAAAAAAAACGGCACTTTTTTGAAAAAACCCAAAAAATAATAGAGTTTTTGAAGTTTTTATGCAAAACAAATGCCAGATTCTGAAAGAGCACCCTCAAGAACCCCTTATATACAAATTTGGAGGAAATGCGCCCCAATTTGCTATTCGAATCGTACAATTGAACTTGCGTGCACAAAATCCTCGTTTTGCGCATTAATGGGTTAAGGCGCAAAACGATAATTATGTGCACGGAAGCTCAATTGTACGATTCGAATAGAAAATTGGGGCGATTTTCTTCCAAAATCCTATATAAGGGGTTTTTGGGGATGCTCTTTCAGAATCTGGCATTTGTTTTGCATAAAATCTTCAAAAACTCTACTATTTTCTGTGTTTTAAAAACTGTGTTTTTTCTTTTCAAAGTCGCTTATCTTGACGTTGCTACTATTGAATGATCATATAACTACCAGAAATCGCGGTCCGAATGTCTAAACTTTCTCAAACCATGGCTTTGAAAGTTTTTTGTTGGTTTGGCTTTTGCAAAATGGCCATTTCGTACAACAATGTAATAAAAATGTATGGATTTTTTTACACGAAAAGGATCAACTGTAAAAAAAATGTATGGAACAGAAAATGCTTCAAATTAGCCAAAAAACACGTGAATTTTTTCGAGTATTTTTGGTTTTTGGATTTGGCCAATTTTTGAAAAATCCAAAAATGTCCCAAAAAATTATGAAAAAATTCATACGTATTGGCTAATTATAAACACTTTTATCCTATAAAATTTGTTGTTAAAATTGCACCTTTTTGAGGAAAATGTTACCAAATTTTTTATGATGCAATTTGGTGATATTTTTACCCAAAAAACCGGCCAAGTGCGAGTCGGATTGGCGCACCGAGGGTTCCGTATAAAAATATTTTTATTATATGATGTAACTAAAAATTTACGGTTTTCGAAATTTTTTCTTTATCTGTGCTATAAGGCGTTGCTTCGTACCAACTTTCAAGATTCTGAGTTCACGGGAAGTGCCCTGTAGGTTTTGATTCCCTTGCGAGTGTCGAAAATTTGCGGCATAAACGGCTGTATCTTTTGATTGCGTTGGCTTAGAAGTTTGATTTTTTCACAGCTCCAAGGGACGGTAGACTTGAGTATATTTATATAACTTTTTGATTTTTCAAAAATAGGCCAAATCCAAAAAACCAAAAATAGTGGACAAGATTCTGAAAAAATTCTATTTCAATACAAAGAAATCAAAATCAAAAAAACACCTTCCAAAACTAAAATGTAAAACTTCTCTTATTCAAATAATAACATATACTATCTATATTATTTTAATAGAAAGTACTTACTTTAAAATCAGACTTTAAAAACATCCACCAAAAATTAAAATCCTAAAATTTTTCTTATTAAAAGAATAAATATACTAAATTATTACTTTCCTACTCTTTATCTTCTATTTCGACAGAGTGGTGATAAGCATTCACGAATTAAACATCATTTTAGGCGGTTAATTCGATAATGCGTTTTAAAAACAATTTAAGCAAGAAAAATTAAGTGGATTATCTACAACTTGCTTGCGTTTAATTCGTTTATGCAATTTGAACTCTTGTTGGTGTATTTTGTAACAATAATTTTGGCGCATAATTCTTTAATATGTAACAAATGTATGCACAGGTTCTGTAAAATTTTTATTTGTTGCTTGATTCAACCCTTTATTATAAAGTACTAGTAGTGATTTTTGAACACAATATTGGCAGAATACTTAATTTATCCATGCCTAGAATCGATCTGTATTCATAATTTCTTTTCGATTTTGTTGCTCAATTCGATATTACATAACGCAGTCCAATTTAAAAAGTAAAAAAAAAAAAAACTAAATCGATATTTGTGCGCTGTTAAGGTGGAAACCTCATTTAAAAGTTTTCATTCACATGGTGCATTGCGTTCTGAAATTCATTCATATTTAATGTAATATTTACTCCCCATTTATTGTATTACAAAATTATAATGAAGGTCGATAAAACTTCCATCCACATTAATTCAATGTTCGACAGAAATTTTTACGACAGTTTGAAAAATGGTTAGTCGGGTAAATAACTATTTTTTAATTTTGATTTTCTTCTTATATTATTTATCCAAATTGGTTGGAGCAATACCTTTTCGTTTTAATAACAAGAGTAAAAAATTTGAATGTTGTAATTTTTCAACCATTTTATGTTCCGCAAATATTGTCTTCTTGATATTTATGGCAAGATCGTCTAGTTTAAACGCAATGTATATTATGAGTGACCGGGAATCAAATATTGTCTATTATTACGTGAATTATTATTATGCAATGGTGCACGTTATTGCTAGTGTACTTATGTTGTCGGTACAAGTGTATTATAGAAATCAACTTATTAATGTTTTCAATGTAATTTTATCAAACTCAGAAAATATTCATAATTTATCGAAGGAGGAATACCTTATTCAATCTAAAACATTTTTGTATATAATTATAAAGTTATTTATGTATGTTATCCAGGGAATCGACGATATTATTTTGTTATTCCAAATTTATGACGACTTGAAATTGTATCAAATTTTGTTGTGGATTTTATTGTATTATATTATTTTCATTGTACATTTTGTTACAATCATTTATTTTGTGGGATTTTTAATTATATCCGAACAGTGTAAAGGACTCATCTATCTTGCTGATAAAGTGCTTGATGAGTTACTAAAAAACGCAAAAAATACAAGTGGTCACGACATTATCAATGATTACTGCAGAAATATTGAAAGTCTGATCAAACTACAAATTGAGGTTTATAACTCGTTCAACGATTTCAAATATTGTTTTCAACTCCAAGGACTAATAGCCCTATTCACTACATTTTTTACCATTCTTGTAGCGTTTGTCTTTTACTTACTGAAAAGTGAAACTACTTTCGCATGGGGTTTTATTGTCACTCTTTCGGAATTATTTAGAATAATTCTCGTCATAAATATTTTGGACGCTTTTGCTCGGAAATTGTCAGATGGGATATGTTGTGCAATTATTCATTGTCCTGATTATCAAAAAGTGTTTGTTCAAACTGTACGATTTATGTATATTTATGAATTTCCATATAATTTTCCATTTTATATTTACAGGTGGACAATTTTTATATGAACCTTAAATTGCGACCGGTCGTTCCAACTCTGTGTGGATTATTTGAATTAAATAATAGTTTCAGTACAGCATTCTTGTCAACATTGCTGAGCTATGCAATTCTTTTGGTGCAATTTTATTTAATATATGATAAATAATGAATTGTAATAAATAACAATATTTGATGTTCAATTTTTGAAACTTAAAGTTTTTTTTAATTTATTTTAATATTCAATTCAAGGTGCATACTATATTTATGAAACTAAGGTTTCGAACAGCAGGTCAAACCCTTTGTGAATTGTTTGAACTTAATAATCTTTATACTTTGCTAAGTCACATAATTCTTTTGGTGCAATTTCACTTTGTATATGATATAAAATTGGTATATATACTAGTGCTAAAAAAGTCCAATATTTTATTATTAAATCTATTATTTATAAGGAAGGGAAAGAATTGTTTCCGACACATACATATACAATACATATGAAATGTCCCAGAGATATGCCCTTAAAAAACCCTAAAGCAGAAATTTACCAAACTTTTCAATTTTTTCATTCTTCTAGTTCATGCAATGTAGACGATGTTTCTAAATATTTTAAGCCCATCAGGTAAGAAAAAAAAGTTCTGAGAAAATCAAAAGTTGTTTAATAAATACTAGCTCGATCAATTGAAAATTAAAAAACTAAAATAAATCGATATTTGTGTGCTGTTAAGGTGGAAACCTCCTTTAAAAGTTTCCAATCAGATCATGCATTGCGTTCCGTAATTCATTAATATTTAAATCCCCAATTATTGTATTACAAAATTATGATAAAGGCCGATACAATTTCTATCCATATTAATTCAATATTCGACAGAAATTTTTACGACAGTTTGAAAAATGGTTAGTCGGGTAAATACCTATTTTTTAGTTTTGATTTGCTTCGTATATTATTTATCCAAAGCGGTTGGGGCAATACCTTTTCGTTTTAATAAAACGAGTAAAAAATTTGAACGCAGTCATTTTTCAACCATTGTATGTTTCGCAAATATTGTATTCTTGATATTTATGGCAAGATCATGTATTTTAAACGCAATGTATATTATGAGTGACGGGTATTCAAATATTGTCTATTATTACGTAAATTATTATGATGGAATGGTGAAAGTTATTGCTAGTGTACTTATGTTGTCGGTACAA
The DNA here is from genome assembly GCA_949715965.1 of Dysmachus trigonus. Classification (NCBI taxonomy): domain Eukaryota; kingdom Metazoa; phylum Arthropoda; class Insecta; order Diptera; family Asilidae; genus Dysmachus; species Dysmachus trigonus. Next base: position 67,978,772 of record OX454321.1, on the reverse strand, counting down.
GTGTATTATAGAAATCAACTTATTAATGTTTTCAATGTAATTTTATCAAACTCAGAAAATATTCGCAATTTATCGAAGGACGAATATCTTATTAAGTCTAAATCACTACTCTATATAATTTTAGAATTATTTACGTATGTTATCCAGGGAATCGAAGATATTCATTCGTTATTAAACATTTATGACAACTTTAAATTGCATCAAATTTTGTTCTGGAGTTTATTTTATTATATTTATTTTATTGTACATTTCGTTATAACTATTTATTCTGTGGGATTTGTAATTATATCTGAGCAGTGTAACGCACTCACCTATCTGGCTGATAAAGTGCTTGATGAGTTGCTAAAAAATGCAGAAAATACAAGTATTCACGACATTATCAATGATTACTGCAGAAATATTGAAAGGCTGATCAAACTACAAATAGAGGTTTATAACTCATTCAACGATTTCAAATATTGTTTTCAACTCCAAGGAATAATAGCCCTCTTCAGTACATTTTCTACCATCCTTGCATCGTTTGTCTTTTACTTATTGAAAAGTGAAATTACTTTCGCATGGGGTTTTATTATCACTCTTTCGGAATTATTTAGAATAATTCTGGTCATAAATATTTTGGACGCTTTTGCACGGAAATTGTCAGATGGGATATGTTGTGCAATTATTCATTGTCCTGATTATCAAAAAGTGTTTGTTCAAACTGTACGATTTATGTATATTTATGAATTTCCATATAATTTTCCATTTTATATTTACAGGTGGACAATTTTTATATGAACCTTAAATTGCGAGAGGTCGGTTCAACTCTTTGTGGATTATTTGAATTAAACAATAGTTTCAGTACAGCATTCTTGTCAACATTGCTGAGCTATGCAATTCTTTTGGTGCAGTTTTATTTAATATATGACAAATAATGAATTGTAATAAATAACATATTTGATGTTCAGTTTTTAAAACTAAAGTTTTGTTTAAAGTAAAGCGAAAAAACCAAACCAAGCTACTTTAATTTCTTTATTAACTATATTTGTAGTAGCATTAAAATATAACTTTATTGAATAACTTATTCAATGCCTCAAATAGTTGTTTTAAACAAAATATTATTGAAGTTACAACGCTACGCACCGAATTTTAAAATAAAGATAATGAAAAACGCACATATTTGATCTTACAAATCAATATTTTTCTCAGTGTAGTAGTTTTCACGTCAGTCATATCGTATTTATAATCTTCATTTTTTTTTTTGAGAAAATTAAAACACTTATAAAAGAATATCGCATTAGCTGATTGAAATCTTGTCGGATTACATTTATATTTGCATATTAAATATATATGTATTAACTGATAAAAACTTTTTTATCCAAATTACTTTAACCCGCCACTGGTGACGTATATGTCTGTGAGACCGGTTAGTTCGAAAAAATCAAATACATATTTCACATGCAGCCGAAGATATTGTCTAATGTTAATAAAAGAGATTTGATTTATGAAATGCTTATGTTTTACTGACAAAAAAATATCGAATTTCATAACCTTTCCAAAGAAATGTACCATGAACAGTAGGGGAGACCGGGGATGGTTGACCAAATTTCAGTTTAGATGCTTATATGTTTTTTGTTTTAGTGTATATTATTGTAAAAACCAATAAATTTGCTAGGTACACTATTAAGCTATAAAAACAAATGACAAAAGTCTCGCAATCAGTTATAATATAGAGTACAAGCATGATCTGGTGGAATATGAAATTTGAGTCAACCTACCCCACACATGGGTTAGGTTGACTTGTCACTGGGAGTAAGTTGACCTACAAATTAAATAGTGCAAGATCTACGGATATATAAAATTAAAATAACAAGAAGTAATTGAAATAACATTTTCTTCATTCAAACAAATAATTATCAATTCTATGACAATTTTGTTAATTTTAATTATTTGGTAACAGTCTTAACTGATATAATTATTATAATTTTAAAGGAATAGATACATCATTTATGAGATCAGATTATGAAACCAGTCTTCTAAATCAGAGCTGCAATATTTACATTAAACAAACAATAGATTGCCATTTACACATTTTGTATGGGACTAGGTAGTCAACCAGCCCCGGATCACTTTGCAATTTTTACACACGTGTCATAACCTCAAAACTGCAGCGAAATTAAAAAGAATGATATGTAACATAAAGATTAACAATCAAACTTTTATTTTAAATTATTTGCAAATGAACAATAACAAGTATATAGGCGTCATTACAAATAATATAACAAGGAAAAAAATTACTTAAGTGTATTCTTTTTCAATATTATGCTCCTTCTCCCGAACTACGTGCGTACGCGATGCCGCATTCGAGACGACTGAGGGGGAGGAGGTAAAGGTTTCTCACGCCTAGTTGGATGATGCAACACTTTTGAACTAGTCGAGTTTTTCACAATTAGTCAACCTACCCCTATGGTCAACTATCCCCGGTCTGCCCTAAATTACAGAAAAATTCGTAGTCAAAAACCCCGGTGCGTGAGACCGGGGACACCAACGATGTAAGTCAAATACACGTCACCAGTGGTGGCGGGTTAATAATGTATGCTTTGGTCCCAAATCCACAAACAGTTTGAAAAATGGTTGATCGGGAAAATAACTTTTTTTTCAAGGGTAATTTTCATCATATACTATGGCATCGAAGCTATTTGGTGCAATACGTTTTTCTTTTAGTAAAAAGCGTAAACGAATTTAAACGTGTCTTATTTCAATCTTTTCTTGTATAGCTATTGCTTCTGTCACAGGATGGATAAAAGGCGATGGAATCGAGAAAGTAAAAACAAATAATAATAATAATAATCACATTTATTTCTTAGTCGTACAAGTCGGCTTTACTACGGCGGCGTCCGGAGTGTCCCGATTCTTCGGTTCAACGGTAAAATCTTGGAGCTCGTCAAGAAAGCGTCCGGCGTGTTCGGCTTTCGGGTTACCATCGTTGGTATCCCTGCGTGGTGCGTTCTGTATCTGTAACTGCTTGTTCTGGTCGCGGCATTGCCAGATCATGGACACTTCTTTCTATTTATTTATGCCAATACCTTATGTTTTGGACGTGGTCGATATTTATAGTATGGGAACTTCTAATGTTGTCCTAATTTTTGCGAATTATTATATGATAATAGTATGAATTGAAGCGAATATTCTTACTTTGTCGTTCTAGCTCTATTCTCGAAGAAAACTGGTTGATGTTTTCAAAATATTTTTGTGGAATTCTGAAAATATGTATTTATAATCTAACAAAAGACGAATATTTACTCATGTTAAAATATTTCGTATTTAATAATAATTATTTTAAAATTCTCTTTCAGTGTTAACCGTGGAGTTCGTATGATTAAAGTGCAATTAACAATTTATAAAGAAGAGTTGAAGCCGCAGCATCATTTTTCTTCTGCTTTATTCTCTTGAATTTGTCATATTACACCATGTCTTAGATCCGTATTTGGTGTTCGATTTTTGATTATATCCGATCAGTTAAATAATCTCATTAGTTTCTCTTATAAAGTTTTTGGGGGATTATGAAATAATACAAATAACCACGGTTATGTGAGAAAAATCCATAGGCTAATCAAAGTACAAACGACATTTACAAATCGCTAGTTGATTTAGAAAATTTGTTTTAGTTTCAAGAACTTATATTAACCTTCCTTTCATTTACGTTAGTTGTTGTATTGTTTTTAAAAACTCGGACACGTCATTACAAATATGAGTTCAACTTCGAGAATATTCACCGGACTGATATGAAACTTTCTGTGGGTGTGCATAAATATATGTCTATTACGAAAATAAAATAAAATAAAAATCGATTTTCTGAAAATCCTGAGTGTATATGACCCCTTAAAGTACTAAATATTGAGCCTGCGTTTCGATTAATTGAAAATATAAAAAATAAAATAAATCAATATTTGTGTGCTGTTAAGGTGGAAACCTCCTTTAAAAGTTTTCATTCACATGATGCATTGCGTTCTGAAATTCATTCATATTTAATGTAATATTTACTTCCCAGTTATTGTATTACAAAATTATGATGCAGGCCGATAAAACTTCTATCCATATTAATTCAATGTTCGATAGAAATTTTTACGACAGTTTGAAAAATGGTTAGTCGGGTAAATAACCACTTTTTAATTTTGATTTTCTTCTTATATTATTTATCCAAATTGGTTGGGGCAATACCTTTTCGTTTTAATAAAACGAGTAAAAAATTTGAACGTAGCCATTTTTCAACCATTGTATGTGCCGCAAATATCGTCTTCTTCATATTTATGGCAAAATCATGTACTTTAAACGCAATTTATATTATGAGTGACGGGGTTTCAAATATTGTCTATTATTACGTGAATTATTATGATGCAATGGTGCAAATAATTGCAGGTCTTCTTACATTGTCGGTTCAGCTGTATTATAGCAATAAACTTATTAATGTTTTCAATGTAATTTTATCAAACTCAGAAAATATTCAGCATTTATCAAGGGACGAATACCTCATTAAATCTAAATCATTTTTGTATATAATTATAAAGTTATTTATATATGTTATCCAGGGAATCGACGATATTCTTTCGTTATTAAACATTTATGACAACTTTAAATTGCACCAAATTTTGTTGTGGACTTTATTTTTTTATATTTTTTTTATTGTGCGTTTTGTTACAACAATTTATTTTGTGGGATTTTTAATTATATCTGAGCAGTGTAACGCACTCAACTATCTTGCTGATAAAGTGCTTGATGAATTGCTAAAAAATGCAGAACATAGAAGTGGTCACGACATTATCAATGATTACTGCAGAAATATTGAAAGGCTGATCAAACTACAAATGGAGGTTAATAACTCGTTCAACGATTTCAAATATTGTTTTCAACTCCAAGGACTAATAGCCCTCTTCAGTACATTTTCTACCATTCTTGCATCGTTTGTCTACTACTTATTGCAAAATGAAATTCCTTTCGCATGGGGTTTTATTATCACTCTTTCGGAATTATTTAGAATAATTCTGGTCATAAATATTTTGGACGGTTTTGCACGGAAATTGTCAGATGGGATATGTTGTGCAATTATTCATTGTCCTGATTATCAAAAAGTATTTGTTCAAACTGTACGACTTATGTATATTTAAGAATTTCCATATAATTTTCCATTTTATATTTACAGGTGGACAATTTTTATATGAACCTTAAATTGCGACCGGTCGTTCCAACTCTGTGTGGATTATTTGAATTAAATAATAGTTTCAGTACAGCATTCTTGTCAACATCGCTGAGCTATTCAATTCTTTTAGTGCAATTTTATTTAATATATGAGAAATAATGAATTGTAATAAATATCATATTTGATGTTCAGTTTTTGAAACTTAAATTTTTATTTAAAGCAAAAAGAAAAAACCAAACCCAACTACTTTAATTTCTTTATTAACTATATTTGTAGTAGCATTAAAATATAACTTTATTGAATAACTTATTCAATGCCTCAAATAGTTGTTTTAAACAAAATATTATTGAATTTACAACGTTGCGCACCGAATTTTAAAATTATGGTAATCAGAAACGCACAGAATATTTTTCTCACTGTAGTAATATAGTTTTCAGGTAAGTCATATCGTATTTATAATCTTCAAATTTTTAATTTTTTCAGAAAATTATAACACTTATAAAAGAATATAGCATTATCTATCAACTGATAAAAACTCTTTTATCAAAATTATTTTAATAATTTATGTTTTGGCCCAAAATCCACAAACAGTTTGAAAAATGGTTGACCGGGTAAATAACTTATTTTTTAAATGGTAATTTTGATCATGGTGCAATACCTTTTTCTTTTAGTGAAAAGCGTAAAAGAATTGAACCGTGCTTTATTTCAATTTTTTATGTGTAGCTATTACTGCTTTCTATTTATTTATGCAAATATCTAATGTTTTGGACGTGGTCCATATTTATAGTATGGAAACTTCTAATGATGTCCTAATTTTTGCGAGTTATGATATGATAATAGTATTAATTGAAGCGAATATTCTTACTTTGTCGTTCTAGCTCTATTCTCGAAGAAAACTGGTTGATGTTTTCAAAATATTTTTCTTGAATTCCGAAAATATATATTTATATTCTAACAAAAGACGAATATTTACTCATGTTAAAATATTTCGTATTTAATAATAATTATTTTATATTAAAATTCTCTTTCAGTGGTAACCGTGGAGTTCGTATGACTAAAGTGCAATTAACAATTTATAAAGAAGAGTTGAAGCCGCAGCATCATTTTTCTTCTGCTTTATTCTCTTGAATTTGTCTTATTATACCATGTCTTAGATCCGTATTTGGTAAATAATCTCATTAGTTTCTCTTATAAAGTTTTTGGGGGATTATGAAATAATACAGATAACCACGGTTACGTCAGAAAAATCCATTGGCTAATCAAAGTACAAACGACATTTACAAATCGCTAGTTGATTTTAAAAATTTGTTTTAGTTTCAAGAACTGATATTAATCTTCCTTTCATTTACGTTAGTTGTTGTATTGTTGTTTTTCATTTTGTAATATACTATACAATAATTGTAAAATCGCGTAGGGCTATTTTCAAACTATCACGGAGATATTTAGCATGATCTTATCCGTTGATATACATATATACACACTGCTGGTCAAAATAATGGGTGTTACATATAATTTTTAAATTTAAGAGATTTTTATTATGAAACTTATTTCATATATTATTCTATTGTTTTCCATTTGGCTAAGTTTATAATTAGGAAAGCTAGAATAAGAATTATAATATAATCCCTTTCTCATGTTCGACAAAATAATAGGTGTGACTTGATTATATCAAAAATAAACTCTCTTTCTCAATAAATTAGAGGCTATTTGTATAAAAATAATACATTTTAGGCAAAATAAATATATTTTAAATAAAAATAAATATTCAGTAGCCCGAAGCACCCCCGTTAGTTAACAAAACGGCTTCAATTCGCCTTGGCACAAAGTTTATTAATTTATGGCATTTCGCAATGTGTATGGCTTTGCAATGCGACTGAATCACTCTCCACAACTGGTCCTTATTTGTTATTTTCTCTTTTGCCAAGAATCGATTCAATTCTTCACACAACTTCTCAATGGGATTAAAGTCCTTGGGTTGACTTGGCAAAGGAAGAACATTAACATAATGATCCGCAAACTATTCATTCACCAATTAAGGTAAACGCACTAGTAGTGGCCATATTAAGGACATTTTTCGAGTTTTTTCTTGATGACGTGGTCAGCTTTAGACTTTGGATCTTTTTGTGCAAAGATTGATATAAAGTTTTCTTTTCTGTATATGGCAAAGATTTCACATTTCGGTTTATATTAATTTTTATGTCATAAAAAAATCGATTTTGAAACGTCCAAAATGCATTAGTAGTGGCCAGGGCAAAATCTAGTAGTGGCCACCTTCATGTATCAGTAGTGGCCACCCCAATTTTTTTGAAAAAAACGGAATAAAACTTATGCTTTCCAAAAAATCAAACAAAATTTATATTCCAAAAAAACAAAAAACAAAAACAATAAGAGAAGTTAAAAAACGCATACAAAGTTTGTGTATTGCCTAGATTCTAGAATGACATCAAAGAAATGGGCTAGAAAGAAAAAACATTTGACAACGCACTGGAAATAATACAAAATCAATCAATACATTTGGGCTTTATTCATTTAAGTCATCTTCATGTGTAAGGTTATGGTATATCCTCAAAGTTCTTCCATTGGCAGCAGTAACACACTTAATTATGATGTAGTTTACATTTGTCTCTGCGATTAAGGCGGTTTTTCCTACATTGGCCTTTCCACATAATATAAAAGCAAAACCTATTTATATATATATAGTTAGAAAAGTTAAAGCTGATCCTCGTTAGTCAATTATACATCGTTTCACATATTTTGGAAAGCGCTAAACCAAGTTTTAGGTTTATTTTTTACCTAAGGGTTGAAGGGCTGAAGGTAGGAGCTCATTTCTGGAGTTAAATTTTACCTAGAAGGAGTGATGATAGAGGGAGGTAGTTTTTATTTCTAATTTATAGCTAGTAGCAAGATACGGGGGCCTTAATAGCTCGGATGGTACTGCGACGCATTGGCTGGGAGCCAGCAGGGCGCTAGAGACTGTGGGCTTAATTTCTACCAGAAACCCTGGTAAAATAAAAAGTGGGCTTATAATATTTTTTTTATTGCATCTTCAATTGCTTTGAGTAAAGCGGATGTTGGTAGGTTACCTAACTGGCCACCATGGGCTAAGATACCACCTACATATATAAAATAGGTCTGTCAAATGAGACGGATTGTCGTATGTGTCTTGAAGACGACAAAACTACATAATACATTTTGTGTGCTTATCCGGCTTTAGCACGGTTAAGAAGAAAGGTCTTCGGTCAGGTGTTCCTGGACTCGGCTGAAGCTCGTTCATCTTCTGTAAAAGACCTTCTGGCGTTCCTTAGGGTAGCAGATCGTCTTTTACTGTATAGGGGCATCGGCACAAAAGACCGTCTGGTCGCAGTGCCCACCATGAGGGTCACCCCTAACAATAATAATAAAAATCTTCAATTGTAGATCGAAGATAGACTATTATAAATCTTTAAGCTGTTAACGATTTATATCTTTCAGTTGTTAACGATTTATACAGGGTGTTTCATATAGCGACAAACAAAAAATTGTATGACAGGTGACGGGGAGAGTTACAGGGTGATTCATAAATTCGGAATTTTTGTGGTACGCACATCATAAGTTTATTCTTATCTTTTGATCTACTCAACGCACGCCAATCTTCTTTCGGAATCTCCTTCCAGTAGTCTTTGGACTAGGATATGATGATATGGACGCAATCCCTCTCGATAAACAACCCTCGAAACTTTAGCTGAAGAAGCTTAGATGTGACTCATTTCGTGCTCATTTCAAGGCTTTTTCTGACGAGGGTGTTTATTTGCTGCTCAACATCGATAGAATCTTCCAATGTTCCAGATCGCGATTCCCTGCTGTTTAAAGTTACAGTTCCGGTTTCTCCTAATCTCTGGAAAGTCCATGAAAATACCTTTCATTGAGGTATACATCGATTAGGAAATCTCCTTTGATATTCCTATACAGGCTCTCTTTCGTTTCTTATATCCACGTATTTCACAAAATTAAATTTTTTAAAAATTTTGCCTAAGAACATCGATAGTTATCGATTTGTTTTTCAACTATGATCGATATTCTTTCTGACTAAACCTCATTTATAAAAAAATGTCCATCAGGTATTAGTAATAGACCGTCAGGATACTTGAGTGTAAACACTGACTAACACAAGCTAATAACGACAATAAAATAAATTACACTAACTTTTTATAACTTTTTTGCATCAGTAATTAAAATTAATTACCAATTACCAAACAATTTCGACCATTTTTCATAGAAATTTTATTTATGTTACGAATTTCCTAGTTAAAATGCAATAAAATAATAAGGTCAGGTTTCCTTTTTTACCATGTTGTAACTTTTTTACATGTTGTAACTTTTTGGTCCACCTTTCCAAATTTTATAATAAATGAAAAACAGGTGTATTAATTACATGAATTTCGGAAAAAATCGAGGGAAAATCTGAATTTTAAGAAATTGCTCAACATTTTTTTCGGTTTTGCGGGTGACTGTAGCTACGGTGGTAGGAGATAGATCAACATAGTTGACATTTTTGGAACGGACATTAGTATAGTAGTTTTTTGATGTGAGTTTGATGTTGCTGCGTTGAGTAGATCAAAAGATAAAAATAAAAAGATGATGTGCATACCATAAAATTTCCGAATTTATGAATCACCCTGTAACTCTCCTCAAACGGTTGAGATTGCCCCCCTCCCCCCTCCCCCTCCCCCCTCCCCCCCCCCCCCCCCCTCCTTCCCACGCTGTCATACAATTTCTTTATGTCTAGGTGAGAGCTTTCACCCTCATTTTGGCATACGCTATGTGAAACACCCTGTATTTTACAAATGCTACTCTGCTGAATCGTCAAAATGTAAGGAAAATTCTTATTTATCAAAGTTTCAAGGATATTTTTGCAGGAGCGTGAGGATTCAACTGAATTTGCAGGTAGAATTAACCTAATATTGCAGTTGTTTCAAATGCCCGAAGTGCGCTTAAATCTATCGCATTTTGTGGTTGACTCAATGCCCAAAGAATGATTGAATCAAATAATTTCGAAAAGTTAAACCAATTATTAGAAAATAATTGAAAAAGGGGTCGGTAGTTTCTTAGTGTAAATACATGTGTGAAAAAATAAAATGTTATATTTTAAACAGCAATAATAAATTTAATTAGCATGATAGTATGTGGTTGTGGAATTATGGATGGGATTTTGACATCTTATAGTATCTTATATGTTAACCAAAACTCAGTTGAATTCATATCTAAAACTAGGTAAAATTAAATGCGGTTTTATTAAAATAATAACTATAATTTTGTTTGAAACCTTAAACTTGGTCAAGTTAACAGCGGGCTTGGTTAACCAAAGCTTTGTTGAACTGACCAATAATTCTGTTGAACAAATTCCTAAAAGCTTTATTGAAACTTTCTAAATTTTACCAAATGTTTTGGTTATTAAAAATCTTGAACAAAACTTGGTTAATTTTGCTAGTGGAATTTGTTGAGCAAAAATCAACAGAATTCATTTGTTTGTAACAACCAAAAGTTCGCTAGGCTGAAAATCTGCAAAGTCTTAGGTTAGCGTAAACTCAGTTTTTAGTACTATTAACCAGGGTTTTTTGTTTCAGTGCGTGTTTACAGCCTGATATCCTACAAAGCAAAAACAAAGCATTGCTACGGGCAATTCACTTCAAATCCCCATATAACGTTAACTAAAATAGAACTCTAAACTGCGTACTTCAAAAACGTTTGTTTGATAAATTCACTTCAACATACAGACCCTGGCCACTACTAGTTCCCGTGCTTGAAATTTAATAGGACCAAGACCGATCGTTATTATTAATCAGAACAAATAAGATTATCAATTAAACGAAAGAATTGAACCAGTATGCCAATGTTTTAGTAGTGGCCATCAAGTGGCCACTACTAAATTTCTCAACTATTCTTGCGTTAGTAGTGGCCACGGTCAAATTTACCCGTAAAACACTGTTATGTTTTCAAAACAACACTTAAGTAAATTAAACATTCCATTTATTTGTTATAGCTCTATGACGAAATACCCCAGTAAAATTTTACAGTCTGAAGAATTTGTTTTTTGAAACTGATCTCCTTAGTCTAATTCACTAGCAAAACGGCATTCGGCGATCCGTACGGTAGTTTGTGTTTTATCAAGTGAAATTCCTCCGAAACAACTAATGAGCTAAACATGTGGTTCAGGTCTAATGCTATCTGAGGGTGCAGGTAAGGTCCTGTCGCGATTTCAAACTTCTGCGCACTTTAATAATCTTATTTTGTACACAAAAAGTACAAAGTGGTCACTACTGGTGGAGTGGCCACTACTAGTGCATTTACTTTAATATGAGTGTTTGGGATGATTATTCTGTTCAAATCCCCACTTAAGTTGCATACGGTCTTCAGCATAAATGAGCATGACATTTTGCAAAATGTCCCTATAAACTATCGTGGTCAGTGTCTCCTTAATCCATATAATGGGACCCGCAACGTAACAAGAAAAGAATCCCCATACTATGATGCTCCCCCGCGCCATGTTTGACTGTATTTTTTGTGAATCTACGATCATATACATTCCGCCTGTTGTCGGATCCGTATAAATTGATCTTTGTTTCGTCGCTCCATGGAATTTTGTATCACTTTTTAAGATTTTCTTCACCGACCCAATCTCTATGGCTAATGGCAAAATCTTTTCTTACCTTGAAATTTTTTCTACTAAGCAAAGGAATTCTTCTAGCAATTCTTCCTGGTAGATTTGCCCTTTGTAATCTTCTGTAGATAGTTCTTTCACTGAGTTCTTTCCCCGTAGCTACGCGAATCGTTCTTGAAGACATAAATAGATCCCTTTTAGCCATAATGATGATCTGATGATCAGTGGTTGGAGTTGTTTTCTTGGGCCGACCTCTAGTTTAGTGTTTTCTTTTAGGCTTTAATGCAGTTGTAACAAAATTCTGGGAATGACCTGAGACGTCGGCAATGAATTTGTAGGTTTTTCCCTCATTTTTAATTTTCTTACCAAACGGCACTCTTCTAAATTATAATGGACACTGCTGCCTATCTAACTAAAGACTTTCGCAGTGATATTTTTTTATTATCAATATTTTTAATTGTATATAACTCATCAAGAAGAAATTTATTTTCAAGTCTTACAAATTCTTTTAAAAATGCTATCACTTTATCAGAACACCTATTTTTTTGACCAAGTAGGTACTTACTGCATTCAATGATTTAATTGATTTTCTAATGTTAATAAAGCAGGTATTTTAGGGTGTTATTGTTGCATGTTTATTTAAATAAGGCATTGCTTAAGGAATGGTAAAACAAGATAAGCGAAATGAGAAGAGTTTACAAACAAATTGTATTAGTGAAGCTACTTCCAGTATTCGCACCTATTATTTTGACCACCAGTGTATATATGTATGATGTTAATTACCAAATACTGTTCGACTAAAGTGTAAGTAGAAGTGATTTTGGGAGATATCGCAATATAAAATATATTAAGTTTTACAGTCTCTTTATTAAAATTGAACCTATTACTAAGCGTGTCGCTAGCCACAAATACGCCAGGTCGACTGACTTAAATAACTGATTCCAACTAGTAAACTTACGTTCGCCGAAGTCAAGCAGAAAAGTATTTTTATCAGAGTTTCCAGAGTAAACCACTACACAGTTTTATTTGAAATAAATTACTTTTCTTTTAATATTCAATTCAAGGTGAATAATATATTCATGAATCTAAGGTTTCGAGCAGCAGGTCAAATCCTCTGTGGATTGATTGAACTTAATAATCGTTTTACCTGAGCACTTGCTAAGTTACATAATTCTTTTGGTGCAGTTTTATTTGTATATGATGTAAAATGGGTATATATTGGTGCCCAAAAAATTAAATATTTTAATATTAAATCTATCATTTATAAGGGAGGAGCTAGTTTCCGACACATACGTATACATATGAAATGTCCCGAAAATATGCCCTTAAAAACCCCTAAAGCAGAAATTTACCAAACTTTCAAATTTTTTGATTCTTCTAGTTTATGCTATGCAGACGATGTTTCTGAATATGTTAAGCTCATCAGATCAGAAAAAAAAGTCTTGCGAAAATCACAAGTTGTTAAAGTACTAAATATTGAACCTGCGTTTCGATTAACTGAAAATATAAAAAATAAAATAAATCAATATTAAGTGATGTTAAGGTGGAAACCTCCATTAAAAGTTTCCATTCACATGGTGCATTGGGTTCTGAAATTCATTCATATTTAATGTAATATTTACTCCCCATTTATTGTATTACAAAATTATGATGAAGGTCGATAAAACTTCCATCCACATTAATTCAATGTTCGACAGAAATTTTTACGACAGTTTGAAAAATGGTTAGTCGGGTAAATAACTATTTTTTAATTTTGATTTTCTTTTTATATTATATATCCAAATTGGTTGGGGCAATACCTTTTCGTTTTAATAACACGAGTAAAAAATTTGAACGTTGCAATTTTTCAACCATTGTATGTGCCGCAAATATTGTCTTCTTGATATTTATGGCAAGATCATGTACTCTAAACGCAATGTATATTATGAGTGACGGGGATTCAAATATTGTCTATGATTACGTGAATTATTATGATGGAATGGTGAAAGTTATTGCTAGTGTACTTATGTTGTCGGTACAAGTGTATTATAGAAATCAACTTATTAATGTTTTCAATGTAATTTTATCAAACTCAGAAAATATTCGCAATTTATCGAAGGACGAATATCTTATTAAGTCTAAATCACTACTCTATATAATTTTAGAATTATTTACGTATGTTATACAGGGAATCGAAGATATTCATTCGTTATTAAACATTTATGACAACTTTAAATTGAATCAAATTTTGTTGTGGAGTTTATTTTATTATATTTATTTTATTGTACATTTCTTTATAACTATTTATTCTGTGGGATTTGTAATTATATCTGAGCAGTGTAACGCACTCATCTATCTTGCTAATAAAGTGCTTGATGAGTTGCTAAAAAATGCAGAAAATACAAGAATTCACGACATTATCAATGATTACTGCAGAAATATTGAAAGGCTGATCAAACTACAAATGGAGGTTTATAACTCATTCAACGATTTCAAATATTGTTTTCAACTCCAAGGACTAATAGCCCTCTTCAGTACATTTTCTACCATTCTTGCATCGTTTGTCTACTACTTATTGCAAAATGAAATTCCTTTCGCATGGGGTTTTATTATCACTCTTTCAGAATTATTTAGAATAATTCTGGTCATAAATATTTTGGACGCTTTTGCACGGAAATTGTCAGATGGGATATGTTGTGCAATTATTCATTGTCCTGATTATCAAAAAGTGTTTGTTAAAACTGTACGATTTGTGTATATTTAAGAATTTCCATATAATTTTCCATTTTATATTTACAGGTGGACAATTTTTATATGAACCTTAAATTGCGACCGGTCGTTCCAACTCTGTGTGGATTATTTGAATTAAATAATAGTTTAAGTACAGCATTCTTGTCAACATTGCTGAGCTATGCAATTCTTTCGGTGCAGTTTTATTTAATATATAACAAATAAGGAATTGTAATAAATATCATATTCGATGTACAGTTTGTAAAACTTAAAGTTTTGTTTAAAGTAAAGCGAAAAAACCAAACCAAACTACTTTAATTTCTTTATTAACTATATTTGTAGTAGCATTAAAATTTATTTTATTCAATATCTTATTCAATGCGTCAAATAATTGTTTCAAACAAAGTATTATTGAATTTACAACGCTGCGCACCGAATTTTAAAATTATGATAATGAAAAACGCACATGTATGATCTTACAAATCAATATTTTTCTAGAGTAGTAGTTTTCAAGTGAGTTGGTAAGTGCGCTGGTCTACCACCCCGGGGGACCCGGGTTCGAGCCTGGCTCGGCCCACGCAATTGGGTCTTTTATCAAAATTACTTTAATAATGTATGTTTTGGCCCAAAATCCACAAATAGTTTGAAAAATGGTTGACCGGGTAAATAAGTTTTTTTTTCCAGGGTAATTTTCATAATATGCTATGGCATAGAAGCTACTTGGTGCAATACCTTTTTCTTTTAGTGAAAAGCGTAAAAAAAATGAACCGTGCTTTATTTCAATTTTTTATGTGTAGCTATTACTGCCTTCTATTTATTTATGCCAATACCTTATGTTTTGGACGTGGTCGATATTTATAGTCTGGCAAATTTTTTCAGAATTTTTCGGGACATTTTTGGATTTTTCAAAAATTGGCCAAGTCCACAAAACCAAAAATTGTCCAAAAAATTCTGAAAAAATTAACATGTTTTTCCTGAATAATTATAAGCACTTTTTGTCATATACATTTTTTTTGTAAAGTTGATGCTTTTCGTGTAAAAAAATCGCACATTGCACATCCAAATTGCACATTACATTGCTGTATATATAGCCATTTTGCAAAAACCAAAGCAAAAAAAAAAATTCAAAACCATGGTTTGAGAAAGTGTAGACATTCGGACCGCGATTTCTGGTAGTTATATGATCATTCAATAGCAGCAACGACAAGATAATCGACTTTGAGACGAAAAATTACCAAAAAAAAAACGGCACTTTTTTGAAAAAACCCAAAAAATAATAGAGTTTTTGAAGTTTTTATGCAAAACAAATGCCAGATTCTCAAAGAGAACCCTCAAACACCCTTTATATACAAATTTGGAGGAAATTCGCCCCAATTTGCTATTCGAATCGTACAATTGAACTTGCGTGTACAAAATCCTTGTTTTGCGCATTAATGGGTTAAGGCGCAAAACGATAATTATGTGCACGGAAGCTCAATTGTACGATTCGAATAGAAAATTGGGGCGATTTTCTTCCAAAATCCTATATAAGGGGTTTTTGGGGATGCTCTTTCAGAATCTGGCATTTGTTTTGCATAAAAGCTTAAAAACTCTACTATTTTCTGTGTTTTAAAAACTGTGTTTTTTCTTTTCAAAGTCGCTTATCTTTACGTTGCTACTATTGAATGATCATATAACCACCAGAAATCGCGGTCCGAATGTCTAAACTTTCTCAATGTAATATATTGAAACACCGCTGGCTTGGCTTCGACTGCTTTGTTCTTTATTTCATACAAGACTGCTTATAACTACGATCTTAACTATTAGATAGAGTTTCAGACTAACTGTGTGTACAGACTGTTATGACTGACTTCATTGTATATGTGAATGTACTTTGTCTAAACTACAATGTAATTAGCCTATACTACATCTTCCCCTTTTCGAAATCAATATACAATTCCTAAAAAATGTAGGTACTACAATATGGTTTATTTCACATTAGAACTATTGAGAAAATTCCAACAAAATATTTTAATAGAATAATGTACATAATCCAAATTTGCTAAACATATGAGATTTTAAACTTTCTTTACACTTATTTACGGGTAATAAATTTTACTTCAAAATTTCAGGAATCACTTTAGTTTACTCAATATTTAACTATCTAGTTACTTACTTTACCTTTTTTTTCAACTTTCAATAGAAGAAAACATTTCTTTTGTTCAAATTCAAATTGTAAGATGTGTATAAAATATCAGACTCTTTTCCGAAGTACAGAAACATTCCTTCGATACGTTTTGTCATTTTCCAACGTTACTATAAAGGATCTTGGAGTTGGATGTTTGCATTGTATAACGCCTTTTACCCAATATTTTCCGTCCTTAACCCAGACTAAATCATTCGGTTTGAAATCTTTTGTTCTTCTAGTGTGCATATCATAGAAATTTTTATTACGGAAATTTACAATAGTTTGTCGGTTTTTAATTTCAGTTGTATTTTCTTTCAATTTAAATTTTTCTGTTTTTACTGGGAGTAAAGTCCTGGTTTTACGACCCATTATCATTTCTACAGGCGATAGATTAGTACATTTTAGAGGCGTATTACGATATTCAAGTAAAGATAACCATAGTTCTTCATTGCTATCTTTCACTTTACGAATCAAATCTTTCGCAATATGTACGTATTTTTCTGCTAGCCCATTCGAGCGCGGATAGTTTGGGCTGGATGTAACTAAATTTATATCGTATTTCTGGCAAAATGATTTAAACGGAAATGAGTTAAATGGCATATTGTCGCACATAATTACCCTGGGAATTCCATAAACAGAAAAAATATATTTAAGTTTATCAATAATAATAGTGGCTGTCTTATTTCGTATTTTAATTATATCAAAATACTTAGAATAGTAATCCACAAGGACTAAGTAAATTTCTTTTCCTAACTCGCATATATCTAATCCTATTTTGAAAAAGGGATATTCTACAATGTCATGGCACAATAACGGTGCACGAGGATTAGATGCCCTATATTTTTGGCAAATTTCGCATTTGTTTATCATTTCTTCAATTTGGTCATTTATACCGGGCCAATATACAAGAGTTCTTGCTCTTGCCTTTGTTTTTTCTATGCCAAGATGCGATTGGTGTAGAATTTTTAATATATATTCCCTAAGTGATGAAGGTACCAATAATTTATCATTGAGAAAAATTAAATCATCGCATAAAAATAGTTCATTTCTTAATTTCCAATAAGGTTTAATATCTTCCTTAACATTTCTTTTCTCATTAGGCCATCCATCTTGAATAATTCTTTTTAATTCAGACATTACAGAATCCTCTGCAGTTTTAATTTTAAATAAATTTTTCCGTTCGTCGCTAATATTCAACGTATGAACTACTTCATTTAGATCTTCTATTTCAGATTCTAATTCATTTCTACAAAAATTTCTAGACAGTATGTCAGCAATCCACATCTCTTTTCCAGGTATATGCTTCAATTCAAAGCGATATTTTAATAGACGTATGGCCATTCTCTGAAGACGTGCTGATGGTATTTGACTAACATCCTTTTTCAAGACACCCAATAAAGGTCTATGGTCCGTTACAACCGTAAAATGCCTTCCATAAATAAAATTGTGGAATTTCTGACATGCTGCAACAATTGCTAGCAGCTCCTTTTCTATTTGTGAGTACCTTTTTTCAGTACTACTTAAACTCCGAGATGAATAATAAACTGGCCTACCTAGTTGCATTAAGCAAGAACCTATTCCATCCCTAGACGCGTCTACTTGAAGAGTAATTTCTTCTTTTTCATTGAAAGCTTTTAATTCAGGTGCATTTATTATGGCCATTTTTATTTTATCAAGACAAGAAGTATGTGTAGGCAACCACTGAAAATTTCTATTTTTCTTTAATAATTCTCTTAAAGGGCTTGATATTTCTGATAAGTTAGCAACAAATTTCCGCATATAATTGATAAATCCTAAAAGTTTCTGCAATTCCTTTTTATTTTTGGGTGGCTCTAAAGCCGCTATTGCTTTTGTTTTATTTTCATCAATAATAATTCCCTTATCACTTATAACGTGACCTAAAAATTTAACTTTATTCACTCGAAATTGTATTTTGTTACTGTTGAATTTAATGTTTAAATGTTTTGCTCTATTTAAAACTTTCATTAAAATTTGGTCATGCTCTTCGATACTATTAGCACTTATTAGAAGATCATCCATGTAAATTATTACTCCTTCTATATCCTTAAAATTTTCTTCATTATATTTCTGAAATAACTCTGGCGCCACACTAATTCCAAATGGTAACCTTTTAAAGCGATAACAACCAAATATTGTATTAAACGTGCAAAGTTTACTGGATTCTTTGTCTAATTTTATTTGCCAATATCCATCTTTTAAATCTAACACAGTGAAAAATTTTTTATTAGCTAATTTCGTTGATATTTCTTCAAAAGATGGAATTGTATAATTTTCTGGCAACAACGCTTTATTTAAATCTTTGGGATCTAGACAAATTCTAAGGCTTTTACTAGATTTTTCCACTATAACAATGTTTGATACCCATTCAGCAGGTTCATGCACTTTCTCTATTATTCCATATTCTTCTAATCTTCTTAGTTCTGCTTTAAAACATTCTACTAGAGTAAACGGTATGCGCCTTGCTGCTTTCACTACGGGTTTCGCGCCTTCTTTTAACTTTAAGTGATAATTTATCTTAAAACACCCAAGACCTTGAAAAGCTTCGATATTATTTTTCATAAATTCATCTTTATCTTTATATATAATTTTTAAATTATGAACTCTTTTCACTAGATTTAAATCTAAGCACCCTTGAAGTCCTAATATTGGTACAGAGTCTGCATCTACTATTACAAATTTTTGAATTGATGTATCATTTCGAGCTATGCACACTAGATCAACAGTGCCGACTGTTTTCAATTTTGAGCCGCCGTACGCTTCAAGCTTTGTTTCACATTCTTTTATTTTCAAATTTTTCAATTTTTTAGTCAAATGGAAAGGAAGGACATTAACCTCGGCTCCAGTATCAAGTTTAAATACTATTATTGAATCTTGTATACGAATGTTTTGATACCATGACTTTTTATTTTGATTAGTTTCATCATTATTCAACATATCAATATAGAAATTGTCACTATTATTATGAGTAAATGTAAGCTCACGAACTTTTTTCAATTTGCACGCAACAGCGAAATGATTTTTTCTATTGCAGTTGTTACAAATCTGACCGTAAGCTGGACACTGCCTATATGCATGCTTTTGTTGACACTTATTACAAATGTTATTGTTACTGCTATTACTATTGCCATCATTTCTTTTATTGCTGTTAGTTTGTCTACACTCATTTAAATTTTTATTGTTTCCATATCTAGAGATAGGTTTAGGATAATTTAACTTATTATTTTTATTGATTTGAAATTTTGATGACTGTGATAACCTGTTACTACTACTATTAAATCTAGGTATACTTAGCTTATCTATAACTGGGACATCTTCTCTGGAGCTCGGGCCTCGCTGCATGTGTTTCGTCTGCGTTTGTGTTGCTTCCTGAGTACGGCATACTTCGATAGCTTTGGATAGATCTAGATCCGTTGTCTCTAGTAACTTCTTTTGGACAATTTTATCCGCAATTCCGATTACAATCCTATCCCGTATCATTCTCTTTTCTTGCTCACCAAAGTCACATGTTCTCACTAGCCTTTTTAGTTCCATTAAAAAGTTATCAAAGGGCTCACTTGGAAGCTGATTCCTACTAAAGAACATGAAAGATTCGTAAACTACATTCTTTTTGGGTTTGCAAAAAGATTCAAAGGCTTTCACAACTTCTCCATATTTCGCTTTTTGTTCAGCACTGAGGTTAAACGAGTTAAACACCTCAACAGCCTCCGGCCCTATTGCATTCAAAAATACCGCAACCTTAACGGCATCACTTTTCTTATCAAGTTCAGCGGCTATGAGAAAAATCTCGAAATTTTGGAAGAAAACCCTCCAATTCTCAGATAGATTAGTACCATCTAAATTTAATTTGTCCACTTTTTTCAAATGCTCCATGTTTTTAGTCACTGTGATAATCCTTGTTTTAGGCGGTCGCCCACGCGGTCTTTTAACTCTAGTAGATTGATTAAGGTTTTTAGAAACTCCCATTCAATTTTATATTTTAATAACGCACTTTACGCATTTTTTTAACTATTTGCTACGTTTTAGCAATTTTAATTATTTATGTTTAAATTTTATCAGCTTTCCCGAATTTTATTTCGTTAGATTACTTCAAGGGCACTACCGGCTGCGCCATGTAATATATTGAAACACCGCTGGCTTGGCTTCGACTGCTTTGTTCTTTATTTCATACAAGACTGCTTATAACTACGATCTTAACTATTAGATAGAGTTTCAGACTAACTGTGTGTACAGACTGTTATGACTGACTTCATTGTATATGTGAATGTACTTAGTCTAAACTACAATGTAATTAGCCTATACTACACTCAAGCCATGCCTTTGAAAGTTTTTTGTTGGTTTGGCTTTTGCAAAATGGCCATTTCGTACAACAATGTAATAAAAATGTATGGATTTTTTTACACGAAAAGGATCAACTGTAAAAACAAATGTATGGAACAGAAAATGCTTCAAATTAGCCAAAGAACACGTGAATTTTTTCGAGTATTTTTGGTTTTTGGATTTGGCCAATTTTTGAAAAATCCAAAAATGTCACAAAAAATTATGAAAAAATTCATACGCATTGGCTAATTCATACGCATTGGCTAATTATAAACACTTTTTGTCCTATAAAATTTGTTCTTAAAATTGCACCTTTTAGAGTAAAAATGTTACCACATTTTTTATGATGCAATTTGGTGATATTTTTATTCAAAAAACCGGCCAAGTGCGAGTCGGATTGGCGCACCGAGGGTTCCGTATAAAAATATTTTTATTATATGATGTTTTGATTCCCTTTCGAGTGTCGACAATTTGCGGCATAAACGGCTGTATCTTTTGATTGCGTTGGCTCAGAAGTTTGATTTTTTCACAGCTTCAAGGGACAGTAGACCTGAGTATAATTATATAACTTTTTGATTTTTCAAAAATAGGCCAAATCCAAAAAACCAAAAATAGTGGACAAGATTCTGAAAAAATTCTATTTCAATACAAAGAAATCAAAATCAAAAAAACACCTTCCAAAACTAAAATGTACAACTCCTCTTATTCAAATAATAACACATACTATCTATATTATTTTAATACAAAGTACTTACTTTAAAATCAGACTTTAAAAACATCCACCAAAAATTAAAATCCTAAAATTTTTCTTATTAAAAGAATAAATATACTAAATTATTACTTTCCTACTCTTTATCTTCTATTTCGACAGAGTGGTGATAAGCATTCACGAATTAAACATCATTTTAGGTGGTTAATTCGATAATGCGTTTTAAAAACAATTTAAGCAAGAAAAATTAAGTGGATTATCTACAACTTGCTTGCGTTTAATTCGTGTATGCAATTTTAACCCTTGTTTGAGTATTTTGTAACAATAATTTTGGCGCATAATTCTTTAATATGTAACAAATGTATGCACAGGTTCTGTAAAATTTTTATTTGTTGCTTGATTCAACTTTTTATTATAAAGTACCTACTAGTAGTGATTTTTGAACACAAAATTGGCAGAATACATAATTTATCCATGCCTAGAATCGATCTGTATTCATAACTTCTTTTCGATTTTGTTGCTTAATTCGATATTACAAAACGCAGTCCAATTTAAAAAGTAAAAAGAATAAACTAAATCGATATTTGTGCGCTGTTAAGGTGCAAACCTCATTTAAAAGTATCCATTCAAATGATGCATTGTGTTCCGAACTTCATTCATATTTAATGTAATATTTACTTTCCAATTAGTGTATTACAAAATTATGATGAAGGCCGATAAAACTTCCATCCACATTAATTCAATGTTCGACAGAAATTTTTACGACAGTTTGAAAAATGGTTAGTCGGGTAAATAACTATTTTTTAATTTTGATTTTCTTCTTATATTATATATCCAAATTGGTTGGGGCAATACCTTTTCGTTTTAATAACAAGAGTAAAAAATTTGAATGTTGTAATTTTTCAACCATTTTATGTTCCGCAAATATTGTCTTCTTGATATTTATGGCAAGATCATGTACTCTAAACGCAGTGTATGTTACAATTGCCGGTGAATCAGATATCGTCTATTATTACGTGAATTATTATTATGTAATGGTGCAAGTTATTGCTAGTGTACTTATGTTGTCGGTACAAGTGTATTATAGAAATCAACTTATTAATGTTTTCAATGTAATTTTATCAAACTCAGAAAATATTCGCAATTTATCTAAAGACGAATATTTTATTCAATCTAAATCTTTTCTATATATAACTTTAGAATTATTTATGTATGTTATTCAGGGAATCGACGATATTATTTCGTTATTAAAATTTTATGACGACTTTAAATTGCATCAAATTTTGTTGTGGATATTATTTTTTTATATTTACTTTATTGTACATTTCGTTATAACCATTTATTCTGTGGGATTTTTAATTATATCCGAACAGTGTAACGCACTGACCTATCTTGCTAATAAAGTGCTTGATGAGTTGCTAAAAAATGCAAAATATACAAGTGGTCACGACATTATCAATGATTACTGCAGAAATATTGAAAGGCTGATCAAACTACAAATGGAGGTTAATAACTCGTTCAACGATTTCAAATATTGTTTTCAACTCCAAGGACTAATAGCCCTATTCACTAAATTTTTTACCATTCTTGTAGCGTTTGTCTTTTACTTATTGAAAAGTGAAACTACTTTCGCATGGGGTTTTATTTTCACTAGTTCGGAATTATTTGGGATCATTCTGGTCATAAATATTTTGGACGCTTTTGCACGAAAATTGTCAGATGGGATATGTTGTGCAATTATTCATTGTCCTGATTATCAAAAAGTGTTTGTTCAAACTGTACGATTTATTTATATTTAAGAATTTCCATATAAATTTCCATTTTATATTTACAGGTGGACAATTTTTATATGAACCTTAAATTGCGGCCGGTCGCTCCAACTCTTTGTGGATTATTTGAATTAAACAATAGTTTAAGTACAACATTCTTGTCAACATTGCTGAGCTATGCAATTCTTTCGGTGCAGTTTCGTTTAATATATAACAAATAATGAATTGTAATAAATAACATATTTGATGTTCAGTTTTTAAAACTTAAAGTTTTGTTTAAAGTAAAGCTACAAAACCAAACCAAACTACTTTTGTTTAATTCTTTTAAACATTTGTTACATTTCCGCGCCGCGCACTAAGAACACGTTAAATAACATTTTTCATATTTCATTTTGTTTATAAATGCAGAGAACGTATGGAGAAGGTTGTGTTCAGTTTGCATTTTTCACATACGATCTGCTTCGCAAGCCGGAGTTTTGGCTTCGGACAGTCAATAGTTTATGGGTAATCAGCGAGACTATTCCACCTTAGGGCTACCACCAAGGAATTTTTTTTACTAAAGTCGTTGGGATTTTACCACCCTTTCATTATACTTAGAAAAATTTCAATTTGGGAGTTTACCAACTAAAATTATTCCGCGTATTTTAGATTCAAACTTTCGTTAACACGCTTTCGTTAAAATTAAACTTAGAGGAATTTTAATTTGGGAGTTCACCAATTGAAAGTTTTTTAAGTCTGTGATTTTTGTTGGACTTTAATATACCGCGAATTAATATAATACGTTGGGATTAAAACTTTTATTATTTATTTTTTTTTTTTGGAGTTAATTTGAATTTTATATTTAGAGAGATTTTAGTTTGGGACATCACCAACTGAAATCTTTCCATGTTATTCTATTGCAATATCTTTGAATTATAATTTCTATTTTGTATTCTAAAACTTAGGAAAACTTCAGTTTAGGGATATTAGCAATTGATATTTTTCCAAGTAGAACTCCTACGTTTGAATATTAAAAAATGGTATACTTATCTATTTTACAGCTCGAACAAATATTTAGCTTGGGAAAATTACCAGCTAAGATATTTTCTCGCATTGATACATCAAATAATTTATTTATGATATTACCAAATAAATTAGTTTCCAAGTCCTTGATATACACGTTGAACCGTAGAGAGCAAATTATAACTAAAGCAAAATTTGGCTGCAATGTATATCATAAGTAATTTTATAATTTATAGTAGAATTTATAAAGTAAAATCTTTCCGAAGAGTAAAGAATTACGTTAAACTATAACAATAAGTCTTTGATTTGAGATTCCTTTGACAAATCCTTTTTTATTTTGTACAATAGATCCAGATGTCCTTTTGGAATAACATTTTTATGTTCGACTAAGTTACGTCGAAACAACTTAAACCCATTAACGCGCAAAACGAGGATTTTTCAAGTTCAATTGTACGATGCGAGTAGCAAATTGAGGCGATTTTCTTCCAAATTCATATATAAGGGGTTTCAGGGGATGCTCTTTCAGAATCTGGCATTTGTTTTGCATAAAAACATCAAAACCCCTATTATTTTTTGGGTTTTTTTCAAAAAAGTACTGATTTTTTTTGGTAATTTTCTTTTCAAAGTCGATTGATTATCTTGACGTTGCTGCTATTGAATGATCATATAACCACCAGAAATCGCAGTCCGAATGTCAACACTTTCTCAAACCATGGTTTTGAAAGTTGTTTTTTGCTTTGGTTTTTGTAAAATTTTTGGATTTTTTTACACGAAAAGCATCAACTTTACAAAAAAATAGAACAGAAAATGCTTGAAATTAGCCAAAGAACATGTGTGAATTTTTTCGGAATTTTGTTCGAGTATTTTTGGTTTTTGGATTTGGCCATTTTTTGAAAAATCCAAAACTGTCCCAAAAAATTATGAAAAAATTGACACGCGTTCCCTGGATAAGTATAAGCACTTTTTTTCCTATAAAATTTATTCGTAAAAGTGATCCTTGTTGAGTAAATATATTTCCAAATTTGAAATTGAAATTTGGTGATATTTTTACTTAAAAAGGATCAATTTTAAATAATACGTGTGAATTTTTACAGATATTTTTGGGACATTTTTTGATTTTTCAAAAATTGGCCAAATCCAAAAAACCAAAAATTGAGGACAAAATTCTGCAAAAATTGAATTTCAATACGACGAACTCAAAATCAAAAAACATATTACAAAACTTAAATGTAAAACATCTCTTATTCAAATAATAACATATTGTTACAGAATTTGCTTTCGCTTATAATTCACACTTGAAGTTGCGATCGGGCAGATATAGGGATTAGCTTTCGATCCCTCCTTTGTGAATGTCTATGGCAGAGAAGCCAAGCGCCATACTGACGAGATCAGCTTGGCTTCTCGGATCGAAACACTCAACGATCTTTTTTGGGCTCGTCTACTTCGGTGGACGAGTAATATTCCCAACAAAAATATCCCTACGTCCGTCTGTCTGTCCGTTAGTCACTGAATTGTGGCGAAGGCAGATAGTGTAGTTTTGCAGGCCAGCCGCTCGGCGGGCAAAATTGTAACAATATACTATCTATATTATTGTAATATAAAGTACTTACTTTAAAATCGGACTGGAAAGAATTCCTCCAAAAATTAAAATCCTAAAATTTTCGTATTTAAAGAATTAATATATTAAATTATTACTTTCCTACTCTTTATCTTCTATTTCGACAGAGTAGTGATAAGCATTCACGAATTAAACGTCATTTTAGGCGATTAATTCGACAATGCGTTTTAAAAACAATTTAAGCAAGAAAAATTAAGTGGATTATCTACAGCTTGCTTGCGTTTAATTCGTTTATGCAATTTGAACTCTTGTTGGTGTATTTTGTAACAATAATTTTGACGCATAATTTTTTAATACTTAACGAATGTATGCACAGGTCCTAACAAATTTTGATGTGTCGCTTGATTCAACCGCTTTTTGTAGTACTAGGAGTGATTTTTGAACACAAAATAGGCAGAATACATAATTTATCCATGCCTAGAATCGATCTGTATTCTTAACTTTTTTTTCGATTTTGTCACTTAATTCGATATTACATAACGCAGTCCAATTAAAAAAGTAAAAAATAAAATAAATCGATATTTGTGCGCTGTTAAGGTGGTAACCTCCTTTCGTTCCGAACTTCATTCATATTTAATGTAATATTTACTCTCCAATTAGTGTATTACAAAATTATGCTGAAGGCCGATAAAACTTCCATCCACATTAATTCAATGTTCGATAGAAATTTTTACGACAGTTTGAAAAATGGTTAGTCGGGTGAATAACCACCTTTTAATTTTGATTTTCTTCTTATATTATTTATCCAAATTGATTGGGGCAATACCTTTTCGTTTTAATAACACGAGTAAAAAATTTGAACGTTGCAATTTTTCAACCATTGTATGTGCCGCAAATATTGTCTTCTTGATATTTATGGCAAGATCATGTACTCTAAACTCAATGTATGTTATAATTGACGGGGAATCAGATATTGTCTATGATTACGTGAATTATTATTATGTAATGGTGCAAGTTATTGCTAGTGTCCTTATGTTGTCGGTACAAGTGTATTATAGAAATCAACTTATTAATGTTTTCAATGTAATTTATCTAAAGACGAATATCTTATTCAATCTAAATCTTTTCTATATATAACTTTAGAATTATTTATGTATGTTATTCAAGGAATCGACGATATTCGTTCGTTATTAAACATTTATGACAACTTTAAATTGCATCAAATTTTGTTGTGGATTTTATTTTTATATATTTACTTTATTGTACATTTCGTTATATCCATTTATTCTGTGGGATTTTTAATTATATCCGAACAGTGTAACGCACTCATCTATCTGGCTGATAAAGTGCTTGATGAGTTGCTAAAAAATGCAAAATATACAAGTGGTCACGACATTATCAATGACTACTGCAGAAATATTGAAAGGCTGATCAAACTACAAATGGAGGTTAATAACTCGTTCAACGATTTCAAATATTGTTTTCAACTTCAAGGACTAATAGCTCTCTTCACTACATTTTCTACCATTCTTGTAGCGTTTGTCTTTTACTTATTGAAAAGTGAAATTACTTTCGCATGGGGTTTTATTTTCACTAGTTCGGAATTATTTGGGATCATTCTTTTCATAAATATTTTGGACGCTTTTGCACGGAAATTGTCAGATGGGATATGTTGTGCAATTATTCATTGTCCTGATTATCAAAAAGTGTTTGTTCAAATTGTACGATTTGTATATATTTAAGAATTTCCATATAATTTTCCATTTTATATTTACAGGTGGACAATTTTTATATGAACCTTAAATTGCGACCGATTGCTCCAACTCTTTGTGGATTATTTGAATTAAACAATAGTTTCAGGACAGCATTCTTGTCAACATTGCTGAGCTATGCAATTCTTTCGGTGCAGTTTCGTTTAATATATAATAAATAATGAGTTGTAATAAATAACATATTTGATGGTAAGAGTTTAAAAGTACAAGCTACATACATAAATAAACAATTTTAACCATTTTTTTATCTTCTTTATGTCAGACGCTTCCGCTGTCTATTTTTTTCAGAAAATTGTGTAGAAAAAAAATATTTGTTTCATGAATTATATAACTGATCATTTATTTAATTATTTTCATTTTCGGAGTCCGATTTATAAATTTCTAAGCATTGGTGAAAACAAAAAAAATAGAAGAATACTCGTTTGAAACTGACTAGAATTTTCGTATAATATACCCTAATACTAATGTGTAGGTATGACAAAATGTAGCCTGTTGCAAATTTTTTCCATGTTGGATGTTTCTTTTTCTTGGCGTGTTGATATTTCGTTCCGCTTCAAAAAGTCAAAGTATTAACATTTTGACAACAAATATGTATGATAAGCTCGAAACGTAAATTCAGCATTTTCAACACTTTTTGTTGATGTGATGTGATTGTAAAAACGTATTTAATCAATTATAATTGAGGAGGTCCTTGATATCCTCTTTATCTTTTAGTTTACTTAATTTTATTATTTACTCTTTATTTATTTTATTTTTTTTTTAAGAAAACGCCTGCTTGTAAATTTTTATTTACTTTTTATTTTTTGACTCGCCGACCCTCCACAATAATTGTAATCAGTATTTCTTAATTATAATATTTTGATGAGTAAATTTTCAATGTATAAATGTTAAAATCAAAGAGGTACTGGTTAGTGAAAATATGAGGAAGTATATGTATACGGATTGAAAACTCTTCGAATTTAATATGCGTATTGAATAATGTAAAATGTAATTTTGTTGTCATGAATGAAGGTCAGCATAAAATTTAATGAAGGTCGATATATTTACTGATAAAAACGTTTTACCTAAATTATTTCAGCTTTTCAATCTTTGATGTGAAATTTTCCAACAGTTTTAAAAATGGTTAGTAGGGTAAATAAGTACTTTCTCTGCTTAGTTTTCTTTATATTTCATTTATCGAAACTTGTGGGGCCATACCTTTTACTTTTAGTAAAAAACGTGGAAGATTTGAGTCGAACATTAAGTCAACTATTTTTTGTGCAACTATTCCTGCTTTTTGCATGTTGATAGCAAGATCATATGTATTAAATTTTCGTTATATTTCTATTAAACTTGTGTGGAATTCTAATGTTGTTGTTGGACATTTTGCGAGTTATTGCATTACAACAATTGTGTTAATTGTGTGTATACTCATTAATTTGATGCAACTATATAATCGAACTAAACTTATTTCTGTGTTCAATGTACTTTTGACGAACAATGAAAATATTTACAATTTAACAAAAGACGTATACATTATTCGAACTAAGTCAATTACATACATAACCTTAAAGTTAGCTGGATATGTTTTCAATCTAGTTGAAGATATTCAGTGGTGTTTATTTATTTATAATACCGAAACCATTTACTGTATTTTCATTGTGATTTTATATTCCTACTGCGTTTTTTCTATTTCATGGGCTTCTAATATATTTTCCGTAGGACTTTTAATAATATCCGAACAATATAATGCACTCAATAATGTTGCTAATAAATTGTTTGAAGGACTTGCAAACAATGCAAATGACCATGATTTTATGAAAGATTGCTGCGAGACTATTGATCGATTGATTAAATTTCAAATAGACGTTCATAAATCGCTCGATGAATTTAAACGTTTGTTTGAGTTCCAGGCTCTCATAAATCTCTTAATTTTTTCTTTATATATTGCTATAGGAGTATTCTTTTATATTGTATCTATGGAAGATAATGTGACTTTTGTATGGGGCTTCATACTTACTGCTTTGGATACATTTGGCGCCATTTTAATTATCATTATATCAGATGCTATTGAATGGAAACCACTGGACGGAATATATAGTGTGGTACATTGTATTGAGTGCCAGCAAATATTTGATCGAAGTGTACGACTAGTCCATAATTTAAGTTTGATATCTAATTTTATTTTTTATATTTTAAGGTGTACAATTTTAATATCAACCTGAAGTTGCGAGAAATGTGTCCAACTCTTTGCGGCTTATTTCAACTAAGGAAATGTTATGCGATTGCATTTCTTAGTGGATTGTTAAGCCACATGATACTTTTTGGGCAATTTCATTTTGTATATGATATTAAATAAGTTTAAACACAAAACTATCCGTTTAAAATTTGTATAAAAAATAAATAAGATGTTAGAAGCAACATGAAATTGTGTTGAATGACCATATTTTAAAACGGAATCAATCAATATATAAAATATAAAAGTAAAAAAAGATGTTAATGGTATTATAATATTTTATTGTTATCAGAACTAAACGAGGTTTAAAATTGACTTGCGATATTTGTAGCAGATGGCCCGACAAACGAATAAGTTAAATAAAAACTTTAAATCTTGCTTGTAATAGCTAACGCAATAAATAAAATTAGTGTTGATGCTTGCAGTCGAGGCTTTATAATATAAGAGAATTATCTGAATAAATTCTTTGATTATTTTTACTTTTACTTCCAACTATTTAGGGCTCACTAGATTTGTTATATTTCATTTTATCATTTAAGTTTTTGATGGGAAAATATAAGACTTTATTATTATTATATTACTTTTGTATTAATTGGAGGACATAAACTTGTTTTCAATATTTACTATTTATGATAATATATAGCAAATATATTCTTAAAAAGACGTAAGTGAACTCCAAAATAATCTTCTTTATGTTGGCAGTTAGGTAAAAGAATGTTTGGTGGATCGATCCTCTTACTTTATTTGATATTTTATTGTCCTTATGATTGTTATTTTTATTAATATATATTAAACCTTTATTTATGATTCTTAACACTAGATTTACCAATACCAGTCAAATTGACTGGTACTCAATTTATTCTCTGAATTGATTAAATTTTTTAAAGTTATCTCCTAAGAGTTATGCCAAAGCTTTTTATGGTTCAAAATTACGACATATCAAAGACTTTTTTCCCATTTATAGTTACTAATTTAAATGTAAAAACATAACACTTTAAAGGTACCGAAAATTATAAAAATTACAGGTTTTCGCGATGGTAAATCTAGTGTTAAATTCTCTCCAGTATGAGTGATAACTTACCAAAAATGTTTGATCAATTTTATTTATTATAAAATTTGAAATGATATAAATGTAGTGATATCTGTTCTATTAGTATGTTTTGTGTACTACTCTAATCTTAATACATTATTAATTTTAACATAGATCTAATTATGACAAAAATTAAAATTGTGTAATTGTGCCATAAAAATGTTTTAATAAAGGCATCTAAAACGTTATGGTAAATGTCAATAAGCTTTTCACTATATTTTGGAAATGAAGGATTTTTCGTATTTGTATTAAATATATATGTCTTAAATTAAACTGAAATCGAATTAAAGTACAATAATAAAAATAAGTGAAATATCTTTTATCACAGAAAAAAATGTACTTTCAATTTATGAATATTTAATATATTGTCTATCTATCAATTTATTACAAAGATGTGAATAATTACCTTAAAGTATTTAATATCCCAAAATCAATTTCTAAGATAACAACAACATTTATGAAGGCTCATAATAAATCTACTTATGTAAATTTTACATTAAGATTTTAAGAATGAAATGTTCATATGTTCATTCATTTAACATCATAGAAGTGAATAACTTTCAACCGGAATAAAACGCAAAGAAGTGAGAATTAACATCTTTTTTGAATCTCAGAAAACTATCTATACTATTATGAGACTATAAGGCCTAAAAATTCTAGTTTAAATTTGAATATTTTGCATTTAAAGAATTCTTAACGCCCAATTTAGTATTTTTTATACACTAAAAACTTGAGATGTTATTTAAATCTACAGAAACTAATTCTACTATTAAACCTAAATATTCCACATTTAAAGAATTCTGAACTCTAAATTTAATACTATTGCATTCTTCACAAACTTAATAATCTCTAGTGATAAAAACACGTCAACTAATTTTAATTGATGAATTTTTATCTACGTTATCAACTAGAACATTATTATATAGGATACAAGAATAAACTAAGGCAGAAACAGGAGCAGAGGCAGCTATAGCCATAACAAAATATATTTCAATAAAACCTCCATAAATACTAAGATAAAAAACATAAATCCAGGACCCGTAATTCAATATTAAGGCAATAGCCAATAACAAAGTCACATCACCGATCCGATTAGACAAAGCAGTCAACATACCAGCATTATAGGATTTTATATTCTGAAAATAAATATCCAAAACAATAAGAATCAAGACCTAGCCCATCCCAACCTAAAGCTATGAAATATTCCTTTAAATAAGTAGATCAAATGAAATACATAAAAGAAAAATTATATTTTTTGTCTTAAAATACCTTTGCAAATGTTGCACTTACAAGGAAACGTTCGCAGGTGTGTCTCACCGATTTTGATGAAATTGAAATATGTTATAGAGTATCGAAAAATATGAGACACGTATTTTTTTTTTTATCTGCGGATACGCACATTTAGGGGGTACTTTTTTTTTTTTTTTTTTAATTTGCTGTATTTTTCAAAAGTTTGTCCGCCTTTTTGAATTTTTTAAATTTAACATCAGATTCGTAATCAGCGACTCCAAAAACCCCTTAATACTGGTTTTCACGAAAAAACTTATGTCTTATACATCATTTACGTATTAGTGCTAGGGGTTGTTCACCCCCTTGAGGAGCTTTTTTTTTTACGAAAAAGCAAAAACAGGTCAACTTTATTTTTCAAAATCGCATGTAAAAAAATATTTTCCAATTATATTTAACAAAATTGTTATTTATGTGACACAAACATATAAAAAAAATCGTTTTTCTGCAATAAAAAATAAGGGTTGCCACCCCCGTAAACCGGATTAATTACAAAAGGTTAGTATATTTACGAGACATCATTTCCATTTTGTTTCATTCGAAAAAAATTCATTAGAACTTGAAATATTTAGGAAAAACTGTTTTTGGGGGTAAACTTCCGGGGTGGTTTTCAACCTTTAAATGTGCGTATCCGCATATAAAAAAAATTACGTGTATCTTATTTTTCGATACTCTATAACATATTTCAATTTCATCAAAATCGGTGAGACACACATGAGAACGTTTCCTTGTCTTTTTAGTAAGATTTTAAGGTTTAGGTGTTCGTGGGTCCCCTAATTTAACATCAGATGAATAATTTTCAACTGTAGTGCCGTGGACCTGCATTATTTGTCAGATTTTACATATTCCAAAAAGCTCCACAAAAATGTATTTCTATAATAACAGCAAGCTTACATATCGTATTTAATATTTCTTCAATTTAGCACAGCTTCTGTAGGTACTCATCTAAAGAATAAGCTTTTACCGCTCTATGATCAAAACTCCTTCTTGTGCTCCCAGTGTTTCATAATTTTATTGACTCCACTAGTGTTCACAACACCAATAATTTGCCGGTTCCTAGTGCAAAAACAGTTAAATCTGTTAATACTTTGCCTAACACTAATACTAAGAGTAAACCCAGATGCAATTCAGTCTCTGCATCATGCACAGTCGTTGCACTCGATGATGCACACTCAGGCCCTCCCAATTGCACTTCTGCCAGTGCTGCTGTTGCTGCTGCTGCTCTGAATGCTCAGTCTTCTACCGGTGCAAGATCAGATGCTATTTCCTGTGTTGCTGCTTCTGCCCCCATCGCTGGACCCTCGGATGTTGTCGCTGACTTATCGCTGGCCGCTGATGGCTCTTCTATTGCTAATTCTGCTGATGACTTGCAGTGGGTAAAAGTGCACCATAGAAAGAAAAATCAACGGAAACCTAAAAACATTTTTGGTTCTGACACATCTTCATCTGATCTGTCTGCTGTTGTTAGCTTACGCTGGATTCATTTGTCTAGACTTGGAATGGACTCCTCTGAAGATAAGATTATCAATTATATCTCGAGGAAACTTAATATTTCAAGCGATAATCTTTTGTGCAAGAAGCTAATCAAAAAGGACACTGACGTGACGACCTTAAGATATCTCAGCTATAAACTTGGAGTACCTTACTTTGATTTTGACGCCTGCTTAGATCCCAATATTTGGCCTAAAGGAACCTACATTCATCCCTTCAAGTACCAGCCAAAAAACATAATATTGAAGCCTCAACAGCAGATAACCACTTAATTGGCTCTTCTTGCCCTCCTGTAAATTCTTTAGCTAATGCTTCTATTGCAATTTATTATCAAAATGTGCGTGGTCTTCGAACTAAAACTAATCAGCTACTTCTTTCGGCTCTTGTTAACGATTTTCAAATTATTGCCCTTACTGAAACGTGGTTAAACAATATGATTGCCTCCTCAGAACTTCTGCCAACTTGTTATAATGTTTTTCGGAAGGATAGGTGTCCGGTATCATCCGGTCATGAGCGTGGAGGTGGTGTATTGTTGGCATGTAAATCGCATATTAGTGCCCGTAATATCCCGCTTGCTAATGACAGTGGTTTAATCGAACAATTATGTGTGCGCATTGACGATGCTAGTGGTAAGCAATTATTCTTGTTTCTTAGTTATATTCCTCCTGGTAGTCCAGATTCTATATACATGGATCACGTCATGAATGTATCCAATATCGTTTCGGGCTTTGATGATAACCAGTACGCTTGCATTCTTGGGGATTTCAACTTACCTAATATCATATGGAATTGGATCGAAGATGAGTATCTGGCTATTCCTCTTAACGTTAAATCTTCACCTGAGGTTACTCTTTTAGATTCTTTATTTAGTCTTAATTTCAAACAAATTAATTTGCATGTTAATTTTCTGAATAGGATTTTGGATCTATTTTTTGTGGATAACGAAATTTTTGCTGAAGTAGAAATAGTCACTAATTCATTAGTCCCTATAGATTTATATCATAATGTTTTTTTAATTAATATTATGTTTTTTGATTTTGTTAAGGCTGATACTTCTTTTTCTATTTCATACAACTTTTCGAAAGCTAATTTTGTTGAACTTAATAATTATTTTAGCTCGGTCGATTGGTCCTCTATTTTTAACACTAAAAACGTTCAACATATTTATGAATCATTTCATGCACTGCTTTTTGATGGATTTAAACTATTTGTGCCTACTAAAAAGAACGTTGCTAGCACGCATCCTCCTTGGTTTACCAAAGGTCTTCTTCGTTTAAAAAATAAAAAAAATAAAATGCATAAAGTATATAAAAAAACTAATTCTCCGGATGATAAGGCGACATTCAACCGGCTTTGCCGAGAGATTGAATTTCTCCATAAATTTCTTTATAATAACTATATCATGTCCACGGAGCTAAATATCAAGCGTGATCCTAAAAGCTTTTGGTCTTTTCTTAAAAAGAGGAAAACAGGTACGGGCATCCCCAATTTCATCAGGATGGGTGACATTACTTCAACCGACTTGACTTCCTCTTGTGATCTATTTGCCAATTTTTTTGAGTCCGTTTATGCTTCTGCCAGTTCTAATATTCAACTTGATATTCACGATTTCAGTAATGCTCCTTTGGATATTGGCATTTTGCAGTTCGATATTTGTGAAGTGTTGGATAAATTAAAATCTATTAATATAAGTTCCACTGCTGGTCCCGACGGAATTCACCCAGTTATCCTAAGAAATTGCTCGGAGTCCCTAGCTTTTCCTTTATGTACCATCTTAAATTTATCCTTGAGTGAAGGTATCTTTCTTGATTTATGGAAAGTCTCCTATATTGTCCCAATCTTCAAGAATGGAGACAGGAGTGAGATCTCCAATTACAGAGGAATTTCCAAATCGAATGCAATTTCTAAACTTTTTGAAGGGCTCGTTAATGACAAATTATTTCTACTTGTTAAGGAACATATATCTCAGGCACAGCATGGGTTTTTCTCAGGTAGATCCACTACTACTAATCTAGTTCTAACTTCCAACTTCATTGGTACGCACATGGAAGATAAATATCAAGTGGATACCATTTATTTTGATTTTAGTAAAGCGTTTGATCGGGTAAGTCATAAACTTATCTTACATAAACTTAAAATGTTAGGCATTCATTCTGTTTTTTTGGACTGGATCGCCTCATTTTTGAGTGATAGAAAGGTTTACGTTAAGCTCGGCACGATTAATTCAAGGATGTTTCGTGTTGTCTCTGGCGTTCCTCAAGGAAGCCATTTAGGTCCGCTCTTATTTTTAATTGCTATTGATGATGTGGTTGGTTGTTTTAAACATTCAAAATGCCTCTTATATGCTGACGACTTGAAATTGTTGCTCCCAATTCGCTCCACTGAAGATTGTCATCTCTTGCAACGTGACATTGACAGTCTTGTCATATGGTGTGTTAATAATGGCTTTCTGCTCAATATTAATAAATGTAAATGCATCTCTTTTTCTCGTAAGGTCAATACGATTCTTTTCCACTACAGAATCTCGAATGATCCTATTCAACGAGTTGAGGAATTTAAGGACCTTGGTGTAGTCTTTGACTCTAAGTTATCTTTCAACAACCACCTCGATTACATCATTCCGAAGGCCTACTCTCTTCTTGGCTTTATTAAAAGAAATTGTAAGGATTTCTCTGATCCCTATACCTTAAAAACTTTATTTTGCTCCCTTGTTCGATCTGTTCTTGAATATGCTTCCATTGTCTGGTTTCCTATATACGAAATACATATAAATAGAATCGAATCTGTTCAAAAAGCGTTTACTAGATTTGCTTTGAGAATGATGAAATGGAACGATTCTCTTCCCGCCTATAATGCTCGTTGTCAACTTATTGACTTGGAATTCCTCTCTCGGCGAAGGAAGGTTGCTGCCGCCATGTTCGTTCCTGACATATTAATGTATAAAATTAATTGTCCTGAACTACTTTCATTATTTGCGCTTTATGCTCCTGAGAGACCGATTCGTGCTAGGAATATGTTATTTACGACTCCCCATCGTACTAACTATGGCGGACGTAACCCTATTACGATTTCGTCTAATCTATTTAACTGTTGCATGGAATCTACCGATTATTGTGTTTCTAGATTTTCATTTAAAAAAGAATTATCTGCCTTTTTTGCATCATCTTCTTGATCTTCGCTACTCTTAAGCTTTAATTTTATTTTGTTTATTATTTTCATTTTTATATATCTTTCGAACGTTGTTTTCTTTTTTCTAATTTTAGTAGTCTGTAATGGTTTGTAACCTGTAGATGGGAAATAAATAAATAAATAATTTTTTAGCAAACGGAATATTTCAAACAGACGGAATATGCGAGTAAATCAGTTTTATTCAATCTATTTTAAGCTTAGAAAGTCAGAGTATAAATAAAACCCAATAAAATATCCTTTTAGAACAAGCCGCAACAAAAAATTAACATGTAGTGAGAATTTTACCATCAACAGTAAAAAAACTATAACAATTTATCAACATTTAATCACACATCTTTTAGTATTATAAAAAAAAAAAACATGCTTGTGTGATGTTATTCAAGCGTTCAAAAGCTATAAGAATTGATTAAATATTTAAAATTCTATTTAATTGATTGACTGAATGATTGAAAACTTTTCTAATTTCATGATGTAAAGTGTAATTACCATTTCAATTTCATTATGCCACCAAGTTTAATGAAGGTCGATGTTTGTACCGATAAAAGGGTTTTATCTAAATGATTTGAGTAGTGTATAATTTGATGTAAAACTATACAGTAGTTTGAAAAATGGTTAGTAGGGTAAATAATTACTTTCTATGCTTAGTTTTATTTATTTTTCACTTATCGAAGTTTATTGGTGTAATACCTTTTACTTTTAGTAAAAAAAGTGGAAGATTTGAGTCGAACTTTTTGTCAACCGTTCTTTGTGCAACTATACCTACTTTCTTCATGTTTATAGCAAGATCATGGGTTTTAAATTTTGTGGAAATGTCTGTTCAATTATTTAGGAATTCTAGTGTTGTTGTCGGATATTTTGCGTCTTGCTACATTATAATAATGTTCTTAGTTGCATCTATATTCACTTATTTGTTGCAACTATATAATCGAACTAAACTTATTTCTGTGTTTAATGTACTTTTGACGAACAATGAAAATATTTACAATTTAACAAAAGACGTATACATTATTCGAACTAAGTCAATTGCATACATAGCTTTAAAGTTAGCTGGATATGTTTTCGAGCGTGTTGACGATTTTCAGTGGTTTTTAGTTATTTATAATACCCAGGCAATTTATTATGCTTTCTATTGGATATTATATTGCTACTGCGTTTTTATTGTGTCATGGATTGCAAATATATTTTCCGTAGGAATTTTAATAATATCCGAACAATATAATGCACTCAATTATTTTGCTAATAAATTGTTTGAAGAACTTGCAAACAATGCAAATAACCATGATTTTATAAAAGATTGCTGCGAAATTATTGATCGATTGATTAAAGTTCAAATAGATGTTCACAAATCGCTCGAAGAGTTCAAACGTTTGTTTCAGCTTCAGAGTCTTATAGCCCTCTTCAGTTTATTTTCATTTATTGCTATGTTGCTATTCTTCTATATTGTATCTATGGATGATACTACGACTTTTATATGGAGGTGTATAATAGCTGCTTCGGCAATATTTGGCGCTGTTTTAATCTTCATTATATCAGATTCTTTTGAC
Source organism: Dysmachus trigonus (assembly GCA_949715965.1). NCBI lineage: Eukaryota > Metazoa > Arthropoda > Insecta > Diptera > Asilidae > Dysmachus > Dysmachus trigonus. The sequence continues at coordinate 67,940,119 of OX454321.1, read as the reverse complement.
GGGAAGCCCGTGGACGGAATATATGTTATCACTACACATTGTACTGAGTGTCAGCAATTATTTGATCGAAGTGTACGACTTTTGTATCCTTTAGGTTTGATATCTAATTTTAAATTTCTTATATTCTAAGGTGGAGAATTTTATTATCAACCTAAAGTTCCGGGAAGTACGTCACACTCTTTGTGGATTATTTGAACTAAAGAATTATTACTTGACAGCACTCCTCAACGCATTCTTAAGCAACATGATTCTTTTGGTGCAATTTCATTTTCAATATGATTGAATATGAAGAAATAATTTAATATTTTGACAGCCGTTTCTGTGTTTTGTGTGTTAGACTAGTCTGAATATATTATTAATTTAGACGTAAAAACATATGTATATGTGAAAATTCTGTTTAATTGATTGATTGAATGATTGAAAACTTTTCTAAGTACGTATGAATACTGCATGTGCAAGTGTAAATGCCTTTTCAATTTCATTATGCCACCAAGTTTAATGAAGGTCGATGCTTGTACCGATAAAAGGGTTTTATCTAAATGATTTGAGTAGTGTATAATTTGATGTAAAACTATACAGTAGTTTGAAAAATGGTTAGTAGGGTAAATAATTACTTTCTATGCTTAGTTTTATTTATTTTTCACTTATCGAAGTTTATTGGTGTAATACCTTTTACTTTTAGTAAAAATAGTGGAAGATTTGAGTCGAACTTTTTGTCAACCGTTCTTTGTGCAACTATACCTACTTTCTTCATGTTTATAGCAAGATCATGGGTTTTAAATTTTGTGGAAATGTCTGTTCAATTATTTAGGAATTCTAGTGTTGTTGTCGGATATTTTGCGTCTTGCTACATTACTATAATGTTCTTAGTTGCATCTATATTCACTTATTTGTTGCAACTATATAATCGAACTAAACTTATTTCTGTGTTCAATGTACTTTTGACGAACAATAAAAATATTTACAATTTAACAAAAGACGAATACATTATTCGAACTAAGTCAATTGCATACATAGCCTTAAAGTTAGCTGGATATGTTTTTGGGCGAATTGACGATCTTCAGTGGTTTTTAGTTATTTATAATACCCAGGCAATTTATTATGCTTTCTATTGGATATTACATTGTTACTGCGTTTGTATTGTGTCATGGATTGCAAATATATTTTCCGTAGGAATTTTAATAATATCCGAACAATATAATGCCCTCAATTATTTTGCTAATAAATTGTTTGAAGGACTTGTAAACAACGCAAATGACCATGATTTTATAAAAGATTACTGCGAAATTATCGATCGATTAATTAAAGTTCAAATAGATGTTCATAAATCGCTCGAAGAGTTCAAACGTTTGTTTCAGCTTCAGAGTCTTATAGCCCTCTTCAGTTTATTTTCATTTATTGCTGTGTTGCTATTTCTGTATATTGTATCTGCGGATGATACTACGACTTTTATATGGAGGTGTATAATAGTTGCCTCGGATATATTTGGCACTGTTTTAATCTTCATTATATCAGATTCGTTTGACGGGAAGTCTCTGGACGGAATATATGTTATCACTACACATTGTGCTGAGTGTCAACAATTATTTGATCGAAGTGTACGACTTTTGTATCCTTTAGGTTTGATATCTAATTTTAAATTTCTTATATTCTTAGGTGGAGAATTTTATTATCAACCTAAAGTTCCGGGAAGTACGTCACACTCTTTGTGGATTATTTGAATTAAAGAATTATTACTTGACAGCATTCCTCAACGCATTGTTAAGCAACATGATTCTTTTGGTGCAATTTCATTTTCAATATGATTTGGAATAAGTAGTAAGAAAGAATTTAATATTTTGACAGCCGTTTCTGTGTTTTGTGTGTTAGACTAGTCTGAATATATTATTAATTTAGATGTAAAAACATACTTTCTTATTAGTAATAAAAGACAGCTTTGTGTGATCAAATTTTTTATTTGATTTAAAATATTGAATTAATTTAACGTATATTTAAGAAAAATCATAAGAAAATGAGTTAACGTGAACTTTATGTAGAACTTGGAACAAAAAAGAAAAACTTTCAACTAATTTTAACTAATGAATTTTTTATCTACCGTGTTATTACCTAGTGCATTATTATGAAGTTGTAAAGTAAGTCTTTAAATAAAACAAATGAAATGAAATTCATAAATCAAAAATTGTATATTTTTCTTATAAAATCTCTGCAAATGCTGCACTTAATAAACTTTTAAGGATTAGGTGTTCATGTGCCCACTAATTTAACATAATAGGAATAATTGTAAACTGGAGTACCGCAGACCAGTATTATTTTTCAGACTTTTTATATCCCAACAAGCTCGAGAAAAATGTATTTCCATAATAACTGCACACAAGACCGCAAGCATATTTAATATTTTTTTTAAATTATCACAGCACAGAAATTTGATATTTTTTCCGAGGTTATTATCCCTGACCAAAACTACAGGCATTCTCTCTTGTGCCCGGCTTTTCACAATTTTTCCTCATTTATAATATTAAACAATCGTAGACAGAATATGCATTTTTAATCATTAAGAAGCGTCCTTTCGTTTTAATACAAATCTCTCCCTGTAGTGTGCTTTTTGATGGAAAAAAATAAAAGTTAAGCCGATGGAACTTGCATTTAAATAAAAGAGGAAAGAAGGGACATGTCCTTTTTTAGGGTGATTTTGTTTTTTTATTTTCTATACCTTATAAGCTCTCAAAAGGGATCATACAAAAGTCTTCCTTTACTAGCTTAACAGATGCTTGGAGGAAATTGGGCTTTTTGACATTCAAAGGCCGCTTACCGAATTTTCCTCTTTTTGTCAAGGGAGGACTTTAAGAAGGATTTTAAATAAGCTGATCCTTTTAACAGGTGAAAATCGTTTCTACTTTTTAGTTGTCAACTCTTGATTCTTTGTTTAAAAACGATTTCAAGGTTTTATGAGAGTATTTGGTTTATTAGCAAAGACATGCATATATCACATGTCATGCAACGTGACATATATACATGTCGTCGCTATGACTTCAAAATTCGGTACATATATTTTCTACGTATTGAGTGTTAAGGAGCACAATTCATATTTTTTTTTGACCACCATACACAATTCATACACTTAAAAAATGTTTTTTTGCTTATGCAGGATATATATATATTTACGTTGATTTGTATACATTTAATAAAAGTTCAGCTTTCACACTTATTTGTAAATATATATGTATGTACTTAGCTCTTCTTATAGCGTGATATCATCATTCAAGTCCACTATGTTGTACAAAAATATGTATATAAGTATTGCATGCAATTACCCAATATATCTAATATTAATATCTATTATGCGATTAAATAAAATTCTCCAAAAATCTGAATCTCTCAATATTATTAACAACAAAAATATTTGCTAAAATCAAGACTTCAAAATTCGTATGCAATGTAGATATAAGCAATAATAATTATATAGTTTATAACAGTTTCAAAAAATGAAATAGTGACAGCATTTTCCAATTCAAACAATCCAAAAATATGAATATTTGGTTTTTGTAATTTCCGGCCCATGATAAATTTCTCTACCTGCGGAAAAATTTTTAGAATTATGTAGATTATATTAAAAAGAAAATTTAAATCAAAACTTACACTTTTGTCTAACATCCTTTGGCATTGCGTACAACTAATGTGAAGATAGCCAAATATGTTTGGTTGTAACTGATCAGCTGCGCCAAATATGAAAATTAGTTTAGAAGTACTAATAATTTCCAAAAATATGTAAATATATAAATGAGATGATTCTTTGGTTAGTTGCTTATTACTGTTAACAAATTCATAATAAAAAAATGTTGAAAGTGTCCAAAATGAGCTTGATAGAGATATTAACGCATGTCCTTGAAATATAATCTGGAAGATCTTCACTGATTTGCAAATCTCTGTTTGAATTATTGTAAGTATTTTTATACTTTCACAATAGTGATATATAAGTTTATGATCATGTGTATGATTTTGTATTTCTTTAAATATTTTATTCACTAAGTGATTTATTTGATTACACTGCTCGGAAATGAGTAAGAACACTGCAAAAAGTATATTTAGCACAGTCAGTGGAACATACGTTATATACGTGTACATAATGCCACATAGAATAAGGCGATAATCGGAAAATAAATTTTCATGAATTATCCAAGGTATATTTGGGCACCACTTCACCGAACACAACAAAATTCTTATTAGAATTATAGCTAAGGAGTTCCTTCCAATTAAATTCATATTTTTTGTTAAAGTACCAATTAATTTGAAATTTGTTATAATATTGTTTAAAAATTCTATGAATTCTTTTCGATAAATAAGCTGTAGCAGCAAAGTGACGATACATGCTGCTGCAGATAATGAATTTTTTAAATAAATATTTAAATGCATGTCTTCTTGACTTTGGCTTTTTATATTCTCGGATGAATAAATCACATATTCAGGGACACATCCTATAAAGATAACGAGTATAATTGAAGAGCAAAATGTGTTCCAAAAATTTTCCTCGAATTTTGGTTGCTTTTTATTGAATGCAATTGGAAGGGCACCAAGTAATTTGCATAAATAGAAAACTACACGGAGAATTGAGAAAAAATAGTAGTTCACTCGATTAACCATTTTTCCAAACTGCATGGCCAGAGGTAAAATATATTCTAAATACAATTGTACTAAAAGCTAGAAATGATATGATCATAATCAATTGTTTGATATCACGCGCACATATTGTTTGGTACTGAAATTACGAAATGTTTATTTGGGATATTATCAAATTGTCACGTGAAATGAGAATTTTACCAGAAAGCTCTTTATTATTTTCAAAGAATAACTTATCCACGTGTCTATATTATCAGTGTGACTTATATTAAATTGAATACTTATAGTTTGTATATTGTGAAAATTCAAAATTTCAACTACCTTTAATTTATATTTACCATTTTGTAGTAAAAATATTGGCTAAATTTTTGTCAGTAGTGTTAATATATAAGATATTATCCAACTAGGCTCCAATAATTAAAAATTTTCATTTATTTGTTTTGGGCCTAATCTAAAAGGGAAGAGCTGTTATGTTATCGATGTCGCTGTATTCCCCAAATGTCTTGATATTTACTCTGAAGAGATAGTAATTTGTTTTCCTTGAGAATGATCATGTTTATTAATAAATTATTCAATTTAATAAATCAGTAATAAGAGAAAATATTCCACCAAACCAGATTTTTAAAATTAGCTTGCTGATTTTAAAATTTTCCGGCATTTTCAACTGCTTTTGGAGTTGAACGGAAATTATAACAAAAAACAAAAAAAAAATTTATAATTTTTTTTCTTTCTGTATGGGCATATAATTCAAATTTTCTGCAAAATCCACTACTCGAAAAATGATATTAAAAAAATATTAATTTAGGTTTAAAATTATTTTAACTATAATATATGTACTAGGGTGCTTTTTTTTCGCGACTATTTTTTTTCAGTCCCACCTCGAAATTTTGTGGCAAATACCTAAACAAAAATTCCCTGAAAATTGGAGTCCTTAATATTAATATTAAGTACTAGACCAAGGCGTATAAAGATTTCCCATATAAAATACATGTAAACTTTGATTATTTTTCTTCAAAACTCTACAGCTCAGAGGCATTTTATGGTATAATCTTGGTCAATGGTAAGGTTTCTTCAGAATTGAATGCTCTACAAAAGTGTCGATTGCGGTGTAATCCTAACTCCCACCAGCGACGTAGTACGGGTCACTAACCCCAATTTTTCCATGAAATTCACGCTTTTTGCCCCTATCTCGTAAACAACAAGAAATGCAGAAAAAGTGAATACAACAAACTTGTAGGAAATTCAATTTCCTACAAAAAAGTTTTGAACACTAAATCGCTAACATCGATATTTCTTGAGATATTGGGCTTTGAAGTTGAGGTAGTTTGGAATTTTCATGGATTATTGAGCTAAATTGTAGAAACACTACCTCAACTTCAAAGCCCAATATCTCAAGAAATATCGATGTTAGCGATTTGGCGTTTCGGAACTTTTTTGTAAGAAATTGAATTCCCTACAAGTTTGTCATTTACATTTTTTCTGTAGCTCTTGTTATCTACGAGATAGCGACAAAAAAACGAGAATTTCATGAAAGAATTGGGTTTAGTGAACCGTACTACCTCGCTGGTGGGAGTTAGGGTTACGGTGCAATAGAGCATTCAATTCTGAAGAAACTCTATCATTGACCAAGATTATACCATAAAATGCCTCTGAGCTGTAGAGTTTTGGAGAAAAAAAATCAAAGTTTACATGTATTTTATATGGGAAATCTTTATACGCCTTGGTCTAGTACTTAATATTAATATTAAGGACTCCAATTTTCAGGGAATTTTTGTTTAGGTATTTGCCACAAAATATCGAGGTGGGACTGAAAAAAAAAAAAAAATAGTCGCGAAAGAAAAGCACCCTAATATGTACATATTTTGTTGAGGTCGTGATTGTTTTTTAACTACTATGTACTACAAAATATTATCTTTGCACAATTTACTTTCTTGAATATTTACATTCTGATAACTAAAATATTGGAATCAATCATCATCACCGACTTGTAACCGCATAACCTATAAATATGAAATTTGGTCAGTAGTATTATTTTATAATGTAAGAAGGGATTTTTAAAACTTCAAACCTAAATGGATCATAGGCGTATTCAAAGTTTATACAGAGAAATATTATTTAATTGGCAACTTACAAGGAAACGTTCTCAGGTGTGTCTCACCGATTTTGATGACATTGAAATATATTATAGAGTATCGAAAAATAAGAGACACGCATATTTTTTTATCTGCGGATACGCACATTTAGGGGGTGAAAACCACTCCTAAGGTTTACCCCCAAATTTCAAGTTCTAATGAATTTTTTCGAATGAAACAAAATGGAAATGATGTCCCATAATTGTACTTACCTTTTGTAAGTAATCCGATTGCTGGGGGTGGCAACTCTTATTTTTTATTGCAGAAAAAAGTTTTTTTTTATGTTTTTGCGTCAAAAAAATTACGGTTGTAGTTAAAAATTATTGAAAAAATTTTTTTTACATACGATTTTGAAAAATAAAGTTGATCTGTTTTTGCGTTTTCGTAAAAAAAGCTCCTCAAGGGTGAACTACCCCTAGCACTAATACGTAAATGATGTGTATTCTTTCAGACACGAGTTTTTCCGTGAAAACCAGTATTAAGGGCTTTTTGGAGTCGCTGATTACGAATCTGATGTTAAATTTAAAAAATTCAAAATGGCGGATCCAACATGGCTCAAAAACTTTTAAAATATACACCAATTTTTATATAAAAAAAAAAAATATATATATATATATATAAAGGTACCCCCTAAATGTACGTTTCTGCAGATAAAACAAATATGTGTCTCTTATTTTTTGATACTCTATAACATATTTTATTTTCATCAAAGTCGTTGAGACACACCTGAGAAAGTTTCCTTGTTAGTAAAAGTATTTCAAATCATAAATAATTAAACTCTTATTTTTTTGGAAATCACCCCTAAAGGGTGAAATGTGGGTATAATTATTATTATAAAAGGATGAAACCGATTTTGTAAAAAAGCTTAATTAGACGCGGGGAAAAAAGTGCTATTTTTACATATATTTATGGACTATTTCGCCAAATTCCATATCGGGCCGTAATATATACCAGGGGTGGTCAACTTCTGCATGTACGAGGTGTGTTAAAAAAAATATGACTTTTTAAATTTCGCGTGCTATGTACATTCGATTTAGGTTTTTTTTTTTCTTATGTTGGTACACATATTCCCAACATATGATGAGGATTTAAGTAATTTTACATTTTAAGTTTATTTTTGACAGATGTAAAGGTTATACATTCAAACGTGTGCCTCGTGTATTAATAATTAATAATGAGAGAGGGGGTATAAAACCAACATGAGGGAGTAAAAATGCAGACTAAATGTTATTTTTTTATCTTGCCTGCATGTGCATGTCTCCAACCAAACATTTAAATTGTAAAAAAAGTAGGGAACGATAGTAAGTCTTCGTGAACTTTAAATATGAAAAAGTCGATTCACATAAGTGCAATATGTAGATTAAAACAACAGTACATATATTCACTACATTTTATATGACTCATCTCGACTGACGTTTTCCCAAAAATCTTCCTGAAGTTCTCTGACTTGTAAGACTAGATCAGTTTGTAAAGTTATAATTTCGTTTTGTAACGCGTTTTTTTTTTATTATTATGTGTGTCCGAAATTTTTGCAATAATATATTTCACATTGAAATTCTTTTTAAAAGATAAAGACAGATCCTGCATAATATATTTTTCAAAATCATGAACTCTGAATCTCAAAGTCTTCAAACACGTTTTTCATTTTTTCAACATATTTTTCAATGTTATAATTATTTTACAATTATGATGTTTTTGTTTTTGGAAAATGATTAAAATTGCTTTGTTGAAGTAATCATTTATCATACATATATTCACATTTCTAATTTTCGCTTGATTCTTGAAATTGTCTTCCTGTGTTAGAGCAAAAATCGCTTCAAGATCGACTTATTAGCCCCTGCTATATATCAATTAGAACGTCCTAAGTTGTTTCGTAAGAAGAACTCCCAGAAATTTTATTCGAAAATTGTATGAATCAGATTTTACATGTTATGTCTCAGTGGTGGATTTACCAGCAGGCTGAGTAGGCCGGAGCCTAGGGCGGCGGATTTTTGGGGCGGCAAATTTGGTGCCAAAAATTTTTTTTTATATATTACAGAAATTAAAAAGATACATATTTATATAAGTCCGTGGTTTCGCCGGCTGTCGCCGTCGGCGGGACTATCAGGATCAATCCTACCAGTAGATATAAATTATATATAAATATAAGAGATAATAAATCCAAAGACTGTTACGAGTAGACCACACAATTTGTTTTAAATAACAACAAAAAATGAAAACTAAAAGGACTAAAGAGTAAATAAAAAAATATTTGAAATAAAAATTGTAACACAATTCCCAAGGAAAGTCATGTAATTTGCAGCAAAGCAAATATACAGACTAGAAAATCGCGGAAAAAGGTATTGTAAAAATTTCATAACTTACTTAGTTGAATTTCATCGTCATCATCAGCCGGATTGTTACCAGATAATGTAATATATTGTTTTTAAACTGTAAGTAAACGCAATAAAAATTATTTAATTACTTTTATCGATTGTACATTATTTTGTAAGTAGTATTAAGGCATACCGTACCCGGCCTTATTAGTTGTACCTGATTGAGCTTGTCTTAGTTCAGAAATATACCCAAAAACTATTTCTTGCGCAATCTTATCGAAATCATAGTAGGGGCGGCAGAATTTTAACCCTTAACGGACCATATAAGCGGCATGGCATTTTTACTTATTAGGTCCAATGCCGCGTATATGGGGGCAGAAATCATTGTATTATTTCTGTCAGTGTTATTGGTATATTTACAATTTTAACGAATTTGTCCCCGGTTGTTATCTATCATATCTTTTGCCATTTTTGTCTATACATGTGTACTTTTGTGCTCTTCGTATGCAAACTCAATCTTCTTTTGATTTTCCAAGAAAACTAACGCGTTCCAGAGTTATTTCACAGTTGAGTTTAGACTACACTAAAAGCTCCACATCTGTCGCAGTGAGACTAGAAAATATTGCATAGTAATATATTTGGATCAAAAGATTTCATGGGGAAGACGAGAAACTAAATTTTATTGCGATACTTGCACCCGGAAACCAGGGATACATATTGGAGAGTGCTTCGAAACGTACAGTACCTTAACAGAATATAAAACCTAAATCATCTTATCCTATTATCCTGATAAATTATTACTAAAAAATAAATGTTTTCTATTCTTTTCTACTTGATAATAAAAACTGTGTACTAAGTTTATCTTCGTATGAAAAATAGCTTGGACCTGGCGGCAAGTAAACTTGTATTACTATCGGACCGTTAAGGGTTAATAGCCTACTGGCGGCAAATGTGTAAATCCGACACTGTTATGTCTACTTGATTGAATCAAACAATTTTCTCAAAAGTGATTTTGACTGTGTACACTGAGAGAAAATTCTAATAATTTTTACGATTTTTTCAAAGAAAAATTACGGTGCTCTCCCGTAAACAGGACTTAAGTGACAGGCATAGGTAAAAGTACTATGTGCACAAGATAGAATTACGCTGTGGCACCGTAAAATTTCCGTCTACGAAAAAAAAAAGCACCGTTGGGTACATTTTGATGTAGATATTTTAATGCATTAGTGTGATGTACCTATATGATGTAATGTGAATTCAATATGTGAATCGCTAAATTAAAGCGCCTTAGTAACCAAGAGCAAGCGAAGCAACTTTCAAGTGCAAGTTCACGCCTTGGTTACCAATCAAAAAGCCTTTGCAACGATACCTATAAACAATCGGGCTTGTAAACAAACAACGACCGCGTTGCACTAACTATAAACAAAGCGTCACATAACTGAAGTACGCGCCTCAGCGGAATTATGCTGAGCGCAGCTCGGTCATCACCCCTTGCGGAAATTTCACCATTGACTCTGTGGAATCGTCATGACGTATGACCCACTAAGCGGCGCGACCCACTAACCGGTGCGCTAAAGGGTGACTCAGCTGTTAGGCAACGTCCCCGTAGCTGACCAAGGGTTTCATAGGGTCTTCGTGGTGTATCAAAACCCCCGGGAATACATATAAACACAAGCCGTGAAGTAGAAAATGCATACGTAGTGATGTAGTCCGAGAATCGCCGTGAAATAACATTGCTTCTTATGGCGGATGATCCAAAGTATGCCACTCAACTCGCCTGAACTGCTAAACTATAACTTTTACGCAAAAATGATGTTCTACTAACTATAAATATGGAGGAATACCTTTCTAGTGATCTAAAAAAATTTATAGTGACAAGAACAAAATATTAGAGTTTTTTGCACTTAAGAACAACTCTAACCATTTCCCCGAACAAAACAGCAGCGGCAGGTCGACTTGACAGCACGACTTTCCGTGGTAATTTGTTCGATGGGCAGTAAGAGTAACTTTTGAGCTCCAATATCTTTAATATTTTGTTCTTACCCTTATAATGATTTTGGTACCATAAGAACGGTATTCCTCCCCAGTTACAGTCAGTAGAACATCACTTTTTCGTAAAAGCAATAGTTTAGCAGATTCGCCGTGTGGAGCGGAATGAATGGGTTCTACCGCCATAAGAAGCAATGTTATTTCGGTGCAATCATCGGACTACATGACCCTATAGGTGTGGTAGTGAGCAGGTCTACTTCACGGCTTGTATTTATTATTCCCGGGGGTTTTGGGTGTATGGATACAACTCAATTATGCTAGTAGTAGTAAGTTAAGAATTGTTTAAATAGGCTAAGAATTTTGAATAAACCAGGGATTATCGATCAGAACTTCAGTCTGTTAATTTGGGAGTTGAGCTTCTTAGCTACTCCGAAAATAATCCTAGGAGTTGAGCTTCTTAGCTACTCCACTCAAACTCAGGAGTTGAGCTTCTTAGCTACTCCGCTCTAACAATCAGGAGCAAAGCTTATCAGCTATTCCTCAATAATTTTCCTGCGGCCCCTCACTTACTACTACTTACCACATTAGAAAGTAGGATAAGATATTAACTACAAATATTTATATTGTAAAGAAATTCCAATCGAAAATATAATAAAGCATATAAACCCTCTCTGTAAAAGACTTTTGTGGTGAAAAAAATGCATATGATCTAACTCTTTCGAAGACTTTCGGATAACTGACCTGTGCGACTGCACTCCGATTTGAAGATTCCATGAAACACATGCTTAGCAGTAATAATAAAAATGCCATACTTACAGACTTTCCGTAAGCGACCACGCAGCGAGCAAATTTACTATGAACAACACCCGTAAGCCGTACCAATTTCCGAAAAAATCCGATCGTACACCCGATGTACTTCGGCTTCTAAATTCAGTAGAAAATTACTTTGTGGCACCGTAAAAATTCCTTTATGAACTAGTACAATTTCATGAAGACTAAGTAAATTTTCCTTGAATCAACAGGAAATTTTTCTTAGCATAAAAATTTACTGTGCTGTACAGTAAAAGTTCCTATGCCGTTTCGGAAAAATTCTTGGATGAATAGTAAAAATACTATGTCAACCGTATTTTATCTGTTATTCCCTCGTAAATTTCCTAGGAACTTGTCACTTAAGTCCGGATTACAGGGATAGCACCGTAATTTTTATTAGAATTTTCTCTCAGTGTAGAAATTCATTCGAAGAGCATTGAGAGCGCGGATTGCATCCAAAGTTGTATGAAATACAACCCAAATTTTCTTTTTTCTAATTTGTGCTTGTAATTGATATGGAATATTGATAACCATATTTCAACACACTCCCATGATCGAAAAAAAGGGGACTTTTGACCATACAGTGTCATCTGTTGTCCGAATGTAATACATTTTTCTGCTATTTAGCTACAATTAATGTTTTTTCCTAAAAAAATTGCTATGGATCTGGGTTTTTTGCTTAAAGTTACGTAGTTTAAGGTATATAAACAGACAAATACAAATAACCCGAGATAAATCTAACTTACTTGTTTTTAAAAATTTTTTAGTTCAGCAGTTTTGACCTACAGAAAAATTGCAAAAAACGACGAGAGAGAGACAAAGAAACAAAAAGCTGTGATTACTATAAATGTCTGTATGATGCTAAAAATTATAGAGAATATCAATGTAGGTTCTAAAAATTAAACAAACAAAATAAAAATGATTACCATCAGATAACAGATGGCATTGTATGGTCGAATATCGCCTTTCTTCTTGTCCACAAGGCAACCTGCATAGATGACAAACACCTGAGTAAAGTTCCGTCTTCGCAGTTAACAAATAAAAAGATTAAAAGAAAAAACTTTCCAAAACACATTTAATGTTCGAAACATCTTTTGAAAACATTCAATTATATTATAATATACCAATAACAAATTCAATATTTCAATGCCGATCATAAGTGAAATGAAATTGAACCAAGAGTATAATATAGCTGAGCGATGTATGTACAAATGCTGTCGTAAAACTATTATTCAATTCAAATAATCCAAAAACGATAACATGCAGGCCTCGTAGCTTACTGTTGAAATTAAATATTTCCACCTAATAATAGAAATGTTAATTAGCGTTAATTTTTATGAAATATGGAAATCTTACACTTCGTATATAGATTTCCTGACAAATTGAACAAGACGATTCAAAAATATGTATTTGTTCTGGTCTTTTCCATTCCTTTGTATCAAACACACTCATTAGTAACATACTACTAAATATTTCTGTAAATGTGAAAATGATACCAAAAGCTAAGATTTCATTACCATTTTGTTCAGCGTTAATAAAAATATACAGAAAAATTGTTACCACCACAAAAAATGAGTTAATCAGGGATATCATTGCTTGCATTTCAAATAGTGCTTTAAAGGCTATCAGCGATTTGTAGACTTCTCTTTTCTGTTTGTTTATTCTATCCATATTTTGACAAAAGTGCACAATACGGTTGTGATCATTCAAATTGCTTCCTAAGCTGTTCATTATTTTATCAGAAAAACTACTTAGATGATTGTACTGTGCGGATAAAAATAAAAATCCCACTAAGAATATATTTGTTACCCAGCCAACAATAAACCAAACAAAACAAGAAAACAACCACATTATCTTATGTTCCAGCAGTAATTTGGGTTTAAATTGAAACCAAAAGGTCGGTATTTCATTGATCATTTGTAAAACGTATGTGAGTAGTTTAAAAAAAATAAACAAAAGACATTTAACCCGAATAAAGTTTTTATCATTGGTTAAATTACAAATTTTTTCATGAGTCACTAAAACTGTGTTAAACAATTTTATAAGTTTATTTCGATTAAGAAATTGTAACAAGAAAGTGATTATACACGAAAAGATAAGCACAACTGACATCACATAATTTCCAAACCGAATAACAAAAGTGGGTATATCTCTGTTATGAATTTCCACCATTATAGGTACAAATTTTATTGATATCAATATTAGAAAAACCACTATAGTTGCACAGTAGATTGTTGATAAATAATTTGTTACAAATTTTCCACTTTTCTTGTTAAAACCGATAGGAAGAGTACCGAATATTTTACTTATAAGATATAAGAAACGGAGAAGGTACAAGAAAATTAAGTTTGTACGGTTCAACATTTTCTTAAATTGTGTAATTGCGCTCAGAAATTCTTGCAGGTAGAATCAACCAATTATATAAATGAGTTTTTGCTTGTGCAGTCACCGAAAAATAAGTGGTAATTTATGTAATGAGTTATTTTTATTCATTGTCATCCGCACCCATATTTAGATATATAACCACATATTTAGATAGGGTATCCTCTTTGAAAGAAACAAGATAATTACTATGTGGTTATTTTTAATTATTAATGTTTATTTATGTACATAGACTTCGATTTACTCCAAAATTGTATGTTCTATATATTCATTGAAATTTCACGAGAAAATGAAGTTGAAGACACACTAATTAGTTTATAATAATTAAAGATTTTCATTTTAACACCAAGTTCGAATATTATATTTTTAAATTTTATTTATTAACTATATTTATTTAAGCTCATTTATATTTGTAAGTCGACTAAAATTATGCATAAAATATGCCAATCTGGCTCAAACCTACTGGACTGATTTTAATGAAAATAAAAATCTTAAGATGTCAGCAATTATGGTTGCTGGTTTCAATCCGAATTCATGAATTCAATTAGGCTTATAGAAAAATTATAAATTGAGGTGAAAACAAAGATTTTTCAAACCCATGTTTTTTCCAATATCAAGACAAATTTACACATGTTTCATTGTGTTTATAGCTTTTCATGTTTGTCGCCACAAACCAAGAAAACGTATAATCTGATTTTTATAAAAATGTTACTAAAGACATTTCTTAAAATCGCCAAAAGTCAGTCATCATCGAAGGTGTTTGATTTAGAGAGAAGTCAGTTTATGTGAGTGTAGGAACTAGTATGATTCATATAAATTCACATGATATGTAATTGGGTCCAAGGGATAAATATTTAATTTTGAAAACATACCACCTTGATCAAAAAGTTTCAGGGACGACTACCGTGTGCTGCTGTCAGTCACCCGATTTAAATTCCTATTTTTTGTAAGGTTGCCACATCTATCATTGGTAGACCTTCGACATCGAAAACCAACGAAAGCATCGATAAAATGAAAAAAATGACAGCCGAAAACCAGAAATTGACTCTTAGAGAGCTAGCAGAGGACTTGAACATAGCTAATGGATCCGTTCAAAGCATTTTGGTTAATGATTTGGGCTTCAGACCTATCGCTGCAAAGCTGGTGCCGAAAGAACTGAATTTCATGCAATAAAGGGAAAGACATGATTTCGATGGCTGAACCCCACCCAATATTCATCCAACGTATAATTACTGAAGACAAGACGTGAGTTTATGAATATGACATGCAATCCAGGCATCAAGCGAGTGACTGGCGTTCACCGAAAAAACCACCTTATTTTCAGTCGAAAAAGAAGGCAATGCTCACGGTTTTCATGGAATACAACGGTATTGTGCATCATGAATTCTTGTCGCAAGGTCAGACAATTAGCAAGGAGTATTATTTGGGAGTTCTGAGACATTTGCGTGAAGCAGTTCACTAAAAAAGACCGGATTTTTGGGCAAACAACTCGTGCATTTTGCATCACGATAACGCGCCATCGCATAGTGCCATTGTTATCCGCAATTTTTTGACTTACAAGGAAACGTTTTCAGGTGTGTCTCACCGATTTTGATGAAATTGAAATATGTTATAGAGCATCGAAAAATAAGATACACGTATTTTTTTTTATCTGCGGATACACACATTTAGGGGATGAAAACCACCCCAAAAATAGTTTTTCCCAAATATTTCAAGTTCTAATGAATTTTTTCAAATGAAACAAAATGGATATGATGTCTCATAAATATAATAACCTTTTGTAAGTAGTCCAGTTCCCGGGGGTGGCAACCCTTATTTTTTATTGCAGAAAAACGATTTTTTTTTAATATTTTTGCGTCACAAAAATAACAGTTTTAGTAAAAAATCGTTGAAAAATATTTTTTTACACACGATTCTGAATAATAAAGATTACCTGTTTTTGGTTTTTCGTAAAAAAAGTTCCTCAAGGGGGTAAACAACTCCTAGGACTAATACGTAAATGATGTATATTCTTTCAGCCATAAATTTTTTTGTGAAAGAGGTTTTTTGAGTTGCTGATTACGAATCTCATGTTAAATTTAAAATATTCAAAATGGCGTATCCAACATGCTGGACAAAGTTTTGAAAAATACACCAATTTTTATTTAAAAAAAACAATAAATAAAAGTACCCCCTAAATGTGCGTATCCGCAGATAAAAAAAATAAGTGTCTCTTATTTTTCGATTCTCTGAGACATATTTCAATTTCATCAAAATCGGTGAGACACACCTGAGAACGTTTCCTTGTTAGAACTCTACGTACACCATCCAGCAGCCACCAAATTCGTCTGATTTGGCGATAATGGTGAAATCGGAGACGGCTCTGATGGCAATACCAAAAAAAAAAATGTTTTAATGATTGGATCAAGCGCATGTTATAAGTGCGTTCCAGTTGATGGAAAGTACTTTTAAGGGGACGATGTCTATTTTGATCAATAAACTTGTATTTTTAAATTTCTGAATAAATTCCTGAAACTTTTTGATCAAGTTGGTATTTTATTATAGTAATACAGAAACACAAAACAACAAATATATTTTTCACAATTTTATTTATTTTTCACACTTTTCTTTGAATTATTATGAAATAAAATTTTAAGAATCTTGAAACTCAATATAAATATAAACCATAAGAAATACGTAACTAAGCGCTGTATGAAAAAATGAAAGAACAGTATTGTTATTCAGTTCAAACATTCCACAGATATTAACAGTAGTCTTTTCTAAGTGCAAACCCATGATGAAATTGTTAATCTAAGGAAGAAAATAAACATTTGAATTATTTAACTTGAATTTATAACACAACTTACACTTCTGTCAACTGTTTTTTGGCAATTTTCACACTTTGTATGAAAGAGGTATACAGAATTTAGTGATATTCGTTCAATTGTTCCAAAGGTTGTAAAAAATGTGATATTTTCAACACAATTCAGCAGAGTATATGCTATAAAGAAATACTTTCGAGAGTTTAAGTAGTGTCGAGAATTCACAAAGATTAAATATAAAGTCATAACGTCTTCACAAAATGATAGACACAAGTTTGTCAATCCTTGAGCTTGAAACATTAAATGAAAAGTTTGCATCGATTTGTAGATTTTTGTGTTTGCCGTTGTAAGTCTATCTATAATATCACAGCAATCACGAATCAATTTGTGATCATTTCTATGATTTAGTATTTGTTGAAATACTTTATTCATTGAATCATTTATTTTATTCCGCTGCTCAGTCATAAGTGAAAAATTAACTAAGTAAATATTTGTTACACTAGCTGGAAGGTAGGCTTCTAAAGTGGTTGAAATAATTGTATAAAATTCTAAATAGTTTTTCAATATAATTGCACGAATCATTTGGGCTGCGTCCAGTAAAATTTGAATATTAAAAGCAAAAAGCTTTATACACATTAAAATTAAAGGCTTGGTTCCAATTAATTTAAAATTAGATGTTAATTGGCAAGTATCTTCGAAATTCCTTAATAATTTGTTGAAAAACTCAATTAAACTCTTTCGATGCATGAACTGTAGCAACCGACTTGTAAAAGCAACGAATATTATGCTTAAATGTCCTATATGTGCGAAAATGTCCGTAAGCTCACTTCTGAGATTTATTTCTAATGAAATAAACCTATTTGTTCCGTTTATGATAATAAGTGCGAATAAAATTGTATTGTATATAGATGACAAAAGACTAATCTCGAATTTTTTGCGTTTTTTGTTAAACTTAAACAAAGCTACACCAAAGAATTTTCCGACATAAAATATTATTTGAAGTATGCACATAATATAGAAGTTCACTCGGTTAACCATTTTGTAAAACTGAGGCTCGCTGATGAAAATGGTCATACGTTGCAGAAATAGTAGCTCATTTTCTATTCTATAAACTGGCTTTTAGCTAATGGTTTGATTAATTAATCACTAATCCAATTAGCTTAGTTCCAATTGTAGTACGAGTAAACATGGCGTTTTGTTAAAGCTGAAAGTAGAAGTTTTTGTTACCTAACTAGCTCTGAATTCACCTGAGTTTAGCCATCTGTTTTATACTAACTACTTCATGTAAAAGGAATTGAAAAGAAAAACAAAATTTAGAAAATATGTGTATCATCAATAAATAAATCAAAATTGTCTGGGAAGTAAATTTAAATAAAGTATGTAAAGAACTAAAATATATTGTGCTGAATATCTATCTACCGGATATTGGCAACAAATAATATTTCGTTTTCGATGTTTCAATTTGTAAACAATTTCTAATTACAACATTGCGATTATCAACAAATCGCAAATTAATAATCAGAGTTCTAGAATTTTCCATTGCCCAAATAATCAATAATTGTCCAAGCAAACATTTATAAATACTTAAATACCGATAATTTGTCCTCCAAAAATTATGATTACTCAAGCAGTGAGTAATTCACCGATCAAAAATTTCAAAATACCTATTTAGGTATGATATATTACAATTCACGTATCGCATTATTCAGGTGATATGTGACATAATTGTATGTTATAGGTATGTGACAAAACACATATAACAAATTACATATAACATGTTTGCACATGCAGATATGTCATTTGTAATAATTGACGAAATGCATAACATATATTACATATAAGCACATATCATATGTTCCTTATAATATGTCACAAATAATGATATGTGATATATGATATATGACGAACAGTGTACGATTTCATAATTCGAATATCATCCAACATACATATAGTATATTAGTTGACACATTAAATATTGCATGTAACAATTGGCACATGGCGACTAACATACGACATGATAAATGACATAACGTGTGATACGACATATGACATGACACATGAAATAATATACAGTGCTGATCAAAATAATAGGTAATAAAACTGAAAAGTATTCTAAATATCAATTTCGCTTTTAAAATCTCGTTCCTCTGAAAAGTAATTGGTACTTTGAGTAACTAAGTGTTCGTTATTTGTCGTATGGAAAGTTGGTCATTCGTGCAATGTTGCTCAGTAAAACAGTGTTTAGATCAACCCATCTAAAATTATTTAATGAAAAAATCTAGTAGATCCATACTACAAAAAATAATTTAGTTTAACCTTAGTCTCTAAAAATCAATGTAATAACCTATTTATCCCATTAACAAAAGAGATTATCACCAATCACAAAAAATAACTATTTTTTTCATCATTTTAAAAATGAAGTGATTTTTTAACTTTGCAGTTTAACACCTAGAACTTGACTGCATGACTAACTTTTCATAGTGCAAATAAGGAACACTTTGTTACTCAAATAATGATACCAATTACATTTCAGAGGAAACAGATTTTAAAAGCGAAATTGCTCTTTAGACTATTTTGATTCTTATTACCTATTATTTTGATCAGCACTGTATGTATGATATGACATCACATGAAAGGATAAACCAAACAAGCTTCCGTAGTTCACCTTGCGATAATTCAAGATCATATGAGCCGTTTATTTTTGATCATAAAGACTATTTTACTTTACAAGAATATAGAAAAATAGTCTTTATGATCATTTTGACTTAAGCCACTTTCAAAGTAAACGGCTTCTTGTTATTGAAAGTTGATGACATTTGATTTTAAAATTTTGTATGAAATAAGAAGGCTTATCTTTTCGTAATGTAAAGTTGAACCAAGATAATTACATATTTAGTTTATAACTGAATTAAATAAAGAAACAGCAAAACTCTTTTCCAGCTCGAACATTCCATAAACTTTTATAGTAAACTTTTACAATTTCCAACCCATGTAGAAATTATCAGTCTTAAAATAAGAAAGTAAAATATTTCATATATTTGACAACACTTTTAAATGCAACTTATATTTATTTGGGTTTGGAAGATTTGCACTACAGAATTACAAGGTAACATAAAAACATGTTTTGAAAGTTAAACCGTAGCGAGAGTGTACAAATTATGTAGAAATCCTATGTAATTACAATTATCCAAAATTAATAGAATGTATTAAAACCAGATCATGAGATTTGCCGATTTCAATAAAAAAAAAAATTGCTATTTCTTGAGATTTCCCTCAACAAAATTAATTTCTCTGGACTATAAAAGATTACTTTTTGAATACCAAATAAAATTGTTTGTTATATTCTTATTAAATCAGAAAATATAGGGTAAATACATGTGCCACATTTTATTAATGAGTGTAATAGTTAATAATTGTTAATTCGTTGAACAAATATCAACCAAATTCATTTATTTGTATAATAACAACCAAAAGCTCAATAGGTGGAGCAACCTACTAAGTTTTTGGTTAGTATAATCTTGGCATTTAGTAGATTAGTAGTATTCATCAATTTTTTTGTGGCAGTATATTGTATGCGCAGTATTTTTAATACACTAGAAACTCGAGAACTCCTAACGATTCTATCAAAGTAAAAAATCGAGATGTTATTTAAATCTACAGAAACTACTTCTGCTATTAAACCTAAATATTCCACATTTAAAGAATTGTGAACTCCTAATTTAGTACTTTTGTATTCTTTACAAACTTGGTAACCTCTAGTCATTCTATGCAGGCGCAAAATTAATATTTTTAATATTTAACATATATTAATTAACTTCTATATATTCTGTCGAAGAAATGATAAAAATTTTTCAAAACTTCAAAACATATGTTATCAGTATAAAATATTAATATAAGTATTAAATTAAAATTAAAGAAGCAATTATAGCGAAGCAAGTTTTCACTTGTTTTCAATATAATACATCGTAAAACGACAACAATGGTGATTACATTCATTAAAAAAATTAACCATATATATCTATATATCTGTATACAAAATAATAATCAGGTTTTAATTTTTAAATTCGGATAAAAAAAAATTAATCTAGTTTTAAGACTATGAATTTACTTTCGTTTAAGTTCAATAATATTTCTACAATTTCATAATAGTATTTGCAATTTTCTTTCATCTGAATTGAAATCACAGAACATAATTAGAATATTTAGAATCTAATAAGAATATCGACAGCTTAATTAGAGTAAGTCCGGGGTAGATGGCCATAGGGAAGAGATTGCCAATCGAAATAATTCATAGACCCTTGACTAGGTGTCGCAAGTCACTGTTCAGTTCGCTTCGCGTCGTGCATGGAAGCAAAACTACGACCAACATTTTGGCGAAAAAAAAATCAAAAAGTAAGTAAAATCTTTGTTTATTGTTTTGTTTAGTGTAAATATTTTTCTGGCTTCTATGTATAGTATGCCAGTTTTGGGTACATGACAATTGCACCGAGTTTGGTGATATGTGTTCAAAATGTGGTCAAGAGAATAAGAAGAATTTAAAAAAAATAGAAAATAGGACCAACAAATATACCAGTGCTAGAATTAAGTTATGACCATCTTTGCCTTAATATTATGGTCATCACAACCGGACACCTCGGGAGAGATGGCCAATTGTGATTTTAAAAAAATAAAAAAATGTATGACCTTCTGATTTGAAATTGTTACTTTTTTGTTGATATCTCGAAGTTGATTGCTTTAAGTTTAATTAATAATAAATATATTTGTAGTAACATGCAAGCTTTTTTTTAACATCCTTTAAGAAAAATTATGGCCAACTACCCCGCACTTACCCTATAATCAATAGGTTTATAGAATTATAATACACATTGATTGCATTTAATGAATGTTTCAAGTGTTCTGCCGCTTCTTTGTGATTTTTATAAAAAAAACCCTATTCGCTATTGTAACATTTTTCGTCAACTCAAACTGCCCTATGGTATGCAATTTTAAAACATTTTTAAGTTTGAATGTATCGCAAGGAAATGAGCTTTCAGAAATGTGTTTCACTTCTGTTCTTCTAGATGAAACTTCTTGTCTTTACTTTTCTATGGAGTTAGCTAAATTAAGTTTTAATTTAGTTCATTATGAAATATTGCCCTCGCATTGAGCTTTTAGTCAAACGATTTTTCTGCTTGCAGCTAAAGTTAGCTGATGAAAGCTTTTAATTGAAATCTAAAGAGAGCGATTCTATGTTTTAATCGAAAAATCCTTACAAAAACTCTTAAACTTTGTCGAAAGCGCTCTATAAAATTCTCTTTCGTCCTTAATATTCGGCTCCTGGAAATGCAAAAATTCTCTTCTCTAAATCGGCCGAGTCTATAATCCGATTCTCTTGGAATTGTAATGTAAACATTTATTTTGCATGAGTTGAGTTTTCATTAAAAACTGCCCATCCAGTTAGTCACCCTGTAATTAAATGGCAAACTGGCTACCCTTCGTTTTTAATGAGGTGGCAGATACATTCTATTGGGTTTGTTTTTCGACAAATCAGCGCTTACCTTCCGGGGATTATTGGCGTCAAATTCTTGTAAAAACATATTTTATTATAGTGGATTCGCTCCCTGCCCGGAGGTAAATTGCCTGATTGTAACTTCTAAAAGCGTGTCAATGGGACGATCATGAAATTTGCTTACGTGTCGGGTATTCGACAGTATGCCCATTGATTTTTATTTGCTTTGATCCCTTCCGGAAGCAGCAACGAAGGAGAAAGATTCAGGGAGGATTTTGGCTGCAGGAATGCTCCGGGATCTGTGCGCGTTCACCAGGATGATAAGCCTTTTATTTACTGATTCATTAATTTCGATGCCTCTCGGAACTATTGGGTCTCGACGTTTATTAATTTTCAGTCGAAACTTCTACCTCGTTAGGTTATCGTTATTCGTTGAATAATTTAGTTTAGTTATTAGCAGACTAGGTTATTTTTCTAATTTGGATCCAAATACTCAGCACGCTATACAGAATTGCGAATAGCAATGTTGAAAATGAATTTCGTAAGATATCTACTTTTTGGTTTAATTTAAAATCTATTTCCAGATTTCTTGCAGTGTTAATAATGTAAATTGAAACTGTGAGATAAATTTTAAAATTTTCTCGTTTATGCATAATCTATTGACAATGTTTAGTGTTCCATATTTTATTAGGAAGGAAAAGCAGAAGATCTCGGTCTCTGCAGAGTTATTCAGTATTCCAGCGTTTTGATACTGAAGTATTACACTTTAAAAAATTTTGGTGTAATTTTACTCCCTTTTGGAAGGAAATTGAATACCTTCCATATTGATAAAATTACACCTAAAACACTTTTTTTATGTAAAAGTATTACGGAAACATGCGGAAAATACGTATAAAAGATGTGAAGTTTGCATAATAAATGTGTATTGTTTACTTCTTTAAACTAGGTAAATTTACACACAGCAGATGTGAATTTTTGGAATTAAATACTCTTCTGAATATAGTAGTTTTACAATACAGTTAAGGAAAAATAAGTATTTAATAAAGTCATAAAAATAAGACATATATAACTTATAATACATAAATAAAAAAAAACTTTTTCTAGCCGTTGCATTAAAGTATTAAGAATAGTGTAAATGAATTTATATCATATTTTATTTTTTAAATTCCCTTTATATAGTTATTTTACGTTTAATAGAAATTACCTCCTTCAGACAAAATATTTTCGAAACTGCTATTAAAAACAACTACAACACATATCGTTTTAAAGTTTTTTATAATTATTTATTTAGATTTGAACACTATATTTTCATTGATAAAAAAAAATTATAAAAACAAAATACAGTTAAATGAAAAAAAGTTTTGCGCCTGCTAAAATTCTAGCCAAAATATTAATCTGCAATCATACAAACAAACAAACTGTATTCGTTTTGAGTATAAAATAATTTCAAATTAATAATTGAAATTTATATTTTTTTGCAATTTGGCACAAGTGTGAAAAAAAGTGTCGATTTTCGACATTTTTTCAATTAAAAATTGTGGTGCCATATTGCCAAAAAAATATTTTTTGCTCTAAACTGTGGTCAGTGTAGTAGCTTAATAGTAAATAAGTATGTACACAAAATTTTATGTAAATCGGTCGAGTAGTTTTTTCGCATTTTTACCAAGAGCATAAAAAAAAATACGTTTCGAGAAAAAACGCGTTTAAAGTTTTTGCAACCGAATTTTTGTTATTATACAATATTTCGGAGCAAAGAGGGGAGTCAAAAGTGCTACAGAATGAAAACAAAGAGAGATATCATTGTGAAATTTTAAACTGTTATTTTTGAGTTAATTTTCACTCAAAATATGCAAGAAAACAAAATTAATAAAAAATTTGTTATAGGTAGAATAACCCCTTAAATACCTTCATAAAATGATCGCGAATTCATTTTGTTTGAATGAGAGAATTTAGGTCGTAGATTTTTACATATTCACGGACACATTTACACCAGTTTGGTGTAAAGTCACACAACATTTACAATATTGAGTGAACCTAAAGCTTTAAAATTGTGTAATTTCACACTTTTTTGCTTAATTACACCAAAAATATGTACATTTCCGATCGTGATAAATTTTGTAAATGTAAATGTAGAATAGCTTTTAAGATCAGTGTGAATACAGTTCAGTTTTTAGAGCGTAATATTTAAAAAATTACCAATATCAATACAATTAGTGATACTGGTATTGAAAAAGTTTTACAAATACCAGTGCTGGTATTGCTACTGGCAGCCAATAGTATCATATCCAATATCTTTGAAGTACTTTACCCGTAGGACCAGCATTATACCAGTGATATCAATATTTCACCAGTGTTATCTTCAAATTAAAAAGTTCAAACTACCATTTAAGCCTTAAATTTTAAGAGGTTATATACGGTCAAGAAGCCCAAAAAAATCGATTTTTCAGGAATTTTTCTTGAAAAGACCTTTTAATTTATTAATATAAAAATGTGTACACATATTATGGTAACTCTTGAGTGTATTTTAAAGTTTTTAATTTGTAAAAAGAATTATTTTAATAGCTGCTACAGCTCTAGCAACTCTAAAAAAAGGCGTCTTGCGGTGAGCACGATACCTCTGGATTGGATTATCAAAAATTAAAAAAGCAAAAATATTTCGTTAATATAATGCTTTTTCTTGTAATTGCTCGAAGGAATAAGCAAAATAAAATTTTCTGACAAAATGATGGCTTCTTAAAAGAAAAAATCGTTTTTTAACAAAAATTTAGGTCTTAAATTGTTTACAAAATGAAAAATATTTATCGGTGAGAAAACACCTTCGATTAGTTACTAAAAAATATACTTAAAAACCTTGTGTTAAAATTTAAAACTGATCAGTTCACCCTTTTCCGTTGCGCACCGACTTTAAGAACATAGTTTTGAGAAAAACGCGTTTAAAGTTTCAAAAGCACTTTACATATAGTGAAAAAACTCGCACACGTCATTACAAATATGCGTGTAACTTCGAGAATATTCACCGGATTGATATGAAATTTTCTGTGGGTGTACTTAAATATATCACATATTTACATTACGAAAAAAAAAAATCAAAAAAAAATCTCTCTTTTGAAAATTTTAACTGTATATGATGTATAATTTTGTGCACGCAAGTTCAATTGTACGATTCGAATAGAAAATTGGGGCGATTTTCTTTCAAAATCGTATATAAAGAGTTCTTGGGATGCTCTTTCAGAATTTAGCATTTGTTTTGCATAAAAGATTTAAAAACCCTATTATTTTTTTAGGTTTTTAGAAAAAGTGCTGATTTTTTTTTGTCTTTTTTCTTTTCAAAGTCGATTATCTTGTCGTTGCTGCTATTGAATGATCATATAAACACAAGAAATCACGGTCCGAATGTATAAACTTTCTCAAACCATGATTTTGAAAGTCTTTTTTTTTTCTTTGGTCTTTGCAAAATGGCCATTTTGTAGAGCTATGTAATAAAAAAACTTTGGATTTTTTTTTTTACACGAAAAGGATCAACTTTACAAAAAATTTAGAGAACAGAAAATGCTTGAGCCTAAAAACACGTGTGAATTTTTCAGAGTTTTTTCGACTATTTTTGGTTTTTGAGATTTGTCCAATTTTTGAAAAATCCAAAAATGTCCCAAAAAATGCTGAAAAAATTCACACGTGTTATTTGGCTAACTATAAACACTTTTTATCCTTTATTATTTATTCGTAGAATTGATCCTTTTTAAGTAAAAATACCACCAAATGTCATCATAAAAAACTTTTAAGTTACCTCATATGCCTCAACTCTAAAAGTTGGACAGATTTGAATGTTAAGTAAAAGGGACAACTGAAACCACCTTCAAAATGCAATTGAACACGGTGCAGTTTTAAATAATTTCTTTTTTATTTTAAAATTGTGTTGTAACTATAACAACGAAATTATGTGTACAATAACCTGACAATGTATAGCTATACGTACTTGCAACTATGATAATTGGAGGAAAGTATTTAAAATAATATATTGCCAGATTACTTAGTAATTAGTAATTAATGTTGTATGTCTTATTCAATGCATTCCATAGTAGTTTCAAATAAAATTTTAATTAAGTGTACAATGATCCGTAATCAATTTTTAATTTTTTTTATTTTAAACAATGTTGTCATAAGTTCTAATGGCGCCTATGTCTAACACTATTCTTCCATTTAACAATACTACTTTTGGAATTGTATAACACTCTTTGTATGCTAGAAAGATATATAAATAAAGCTCCAAAAGTGTTTTACATATATCGTAAAATTTATTATAAAATAAAAACAAGCAAAGCATGTTTAATTAAAGCATTTTTAAGGGAGAGTACCCTTAATTTTGAAACATTTCTTTATTTGAGTATACGGTCATTAGTAAATCTGGACAAATTAGGACCTCTCGATTATTTGTAATCCTATTGAATTTCTTAAAAATACTGAAAAATAAAATCTATTTCACATTAAATGCTCTGAATGCTTAACATTGAAAAAGGTTCGATAGTGACCTCAGTTCAACTGCTAGCTCCCGGTTAAGTCTGCAACACAATGGGGAGCAGAAAGGAAGGCTTTATATCTCCTGAAGGTGGGGTCACTCAGTTTACTTTCGCAACTATAAATCAGCCGAGGAAATTGAGTTTATGGGCCGTTGAAAATAAACTGGCGCCCTACACAAGTCTAAATCAAATGGGCGATGGGAATGGTATTGAAGACTAATATCTTTCTGGTTTAACTTGCCCTTTAAATGGATGAGAGACTTCCGGCTGTACTCGTATATATGAAGGATAGAGCGATTGCAATTAATTAGGTAAGCAATAAAACTGATATTGTGGTATGAATATTTTCAAATTATGTCTTTTGAAAAGGAAAATCTGTTATACTATGGCAGACCACAATTTATTTCATATCTTCTATTGCTTATTGCTTGATTTAATTTTAATTCTATTTATTAACAGACAACTTAAATGCCGTTTTGGTTCTTTCTCAAAAAAGTACAAAAGTTGTAATAAGTTACGAAATATTAATGACATAATATTGATTTTGTGTTTTGTGCTTAATCGGTTTGATTCAATTGATTTTCAATCAATATTATTTAGCTGAGATTTTTAACAACTAAACAGTCTGCTTAGAAAAAAAAAAAAAAAAGGAAATTCCGTGAAAATAAAATTGAAAAATTTGACTGCTCTTAAGGAGATAAATACATCTTGAGGTAAAAAGAGTGTGAACAAGTTTCTGAAACTATTTTAATATAAAAAAATTGTTATTCAGAATCTATCAAATAAACCCTAAAGCTTATATTTTAGAGGACACTTTATAATAATATTATTTAAAACTACTGGGGTCTGAAAGGGATTTCCCGGGAAGCGTTTGATGTTGAAAAATACTACCAGTGGTTAAG
The DNA here is from genome assembly GCA_949715965.1 of Dysmachus trigonus. Taxonomy (NCBI): domain Eukaryota; kingdom Metazoa; phylum Arthropoda; class Insecta; order Diptera; family Asilidae; genus Dysmachus; species Dysmachus trigonus. Next base: position 67,912,172 of record OX454321.1, on the reverse strand, counting down.
GTGATATTTCTCAACATCAAACGCTTCCCGTAAGTTTTTATAGGAAAAAAGTTCATCAACATTAATTTACAATATAAATAAAGTATCCAATACTTTAAAACTGCTCCAATTTTACGTACTTTCCTAATTTCGTTCAAACATGAAAAGAGTTGAAATAGAATAATTACATTCGAAACTAACTGAATGTGAATTTTTTCTCTGGAAACTATAAGATTTAATTGAATAAAATATTTCATACTTGTCCATTAAAAAAACATACACTCACAATACTCTTTTCTTCTAACCAGTGTAATCAATATGAATTAAACTTTTGGTACATTTTATTTCCATGTTTGGTCTTACAAATTATTTTCAACTAATGTCATTTAATTAAAGTATACCAAGCCTTCTAAAATTCCTATAGGCAATATTTTCATACCTTAAACTCAGTCAACGACAATGTAGTAGAATAAAATGTATTACCACATACTCTATAAAATTCCTGCACAATTTTTTGTAAAAGTTTTCCCCGTTTTTTTAAAGCATCCATGTTTACTCTTCCCATTAAAATAAAAATATCTCCGTGGCAAAACTTTTCCAAAGCAATATAATTATCCCTCATAGAAAATTCTCGAGTGTTATCATATACTTCGGTGCATTAAGCAATGAGGAGCACTCATGAATTACATAAAATGCACCCAAACGATAAACTTCCGAGCCTCTTTGCATTTCGTACCAAAGAGCTACTTCCCTTCGGGGATTTAAATCACATACCACCGTGCAATGATAAAGATACTCATACCCTATGTAAGAGTTTTAGAGGCAAAGTCATTTCCGTGTTTTAAAATGGAATTGGGTTGTACTCTGAAAAGTGAAATGCACCTTTGAAATGATGGAAAGGAAGTAAAAATATATATGTTTAGGGACATACATTTTATATCAAGTCAGCAAAAACTATAGTTGTATAGCGGGGAAATGGAAAAACATAGTTTTAATATACCAAAAGCATATTTTAAAAATGTTAACAGTATTCTTTGTGAACACCCAGTAAAAATTTCAAGTAAATCCATCCAATAGATATCTTGTCAATCTTGGCAACTAGCTTCGAAAATCATGTTTCAAGAAAATCATGTTTAAAGTTTTAAATTCCTGGGCCATATACCTGCTAAAGTATAAAATCTGCTGCATTGCGATATTATCAGGAATTTTAAATTTAAATCTTTAAATGTTCTTCAATAGTTTAACTACCAAATTCCACAAAAGGAAATTTTGTTTTATAGTCGGAAATAAGAAGACTTCCTCTTAACCTTTTAAGGACGGGGAAAATTGCGTTAAAATTGACCTTTTATTAGACATGAATATTATAAATATATTCAATGAACTTCTTATGTGGAGTCCCCCCCCTCCTTGCTGGTCGATATATCGACCAGGCCCGTCCGCAACGGAAAGTCCCATGTAAAAAATTTGGCGAGACGGTTTGAAAGTCTTTTTCTAGGTAATTTGATGCGCTGAATACGGAAAAATCGTGAAAATTTCAATTTTTGACCTTGAATTCACCTTGCAGATGAGTTTCGCGATTCGTGGTACTATATTTTTCGTACTCAGTACATAAAAAAAGGTAGGTATGCCAACTTTCAGGGCAAAATAGCAAACAAATATTTGACTTTGAAATAGCAATTTTCAAGGTCAAGGATGCCTTCAGGAATTTTTACACTCTTTTTCCCATATTCAGCGCATCAAAAAATGTAGGTATGCCACTTTCAGGGCTAAATAGCAGAAAAAATTTGACATTGAAAACCGCCATTTTCAAGGTCAAGGATGCTTCCAGGAATTTCTATACTATTTTTCCCATATTTAGCGCATAACATGTTCCCTGAAAAACATCAAATATTATGTGTCCTCTGGCTGGTCCATATATCGACCACTCCCGTCCTTAAAAGGTTAAAGACAGAAGGACAGACTATAAAAAAATAAATACCAAAACCAATACAATATCAGTACTAGTATTAAAAAAAAAAAAAAATCCAATATCAATACCAGTAACGATACTAGTATTACAAATTTTTTAAAAATACTAGTAGTGGTATTACTACTGGCAGCCACCAGTACCATACCAATACTACCAGTATCATCCACTATTAGTATATCACCATTATCACCTCAAAATGTAAAAAGTTCTAACATTTATTAAAGTTTAATTATAAGAAACCAATAAAAAATTATTTACTTTTTGTTTGTTTAAAAAAAAAAAACTTAGAGAAAGTATAAAAATTCGTATGTTACTTATACCTTACACAGGGGTATTCACGATTTGTTGTATTTGATATTGTATCGTTTCAAAAGGTGTAATAAAATCGGTTAGAAACAACTATGAATATATGTATATAATTTTACACTGGGTACAGCAATACAATAGAAAATACGACACAGCATGAATATCACTTATTATTTCATTTTCGGATTGAGTATAAATGCAATAGAAAGCTATACTTAAAAATCATCGATGAGTATTTCGATCCGGGAAGCCAAGCTGATTTCATCAGTATAGCACTTGACTTGGGATCGAAAGTTAATCCCTATATTTGCACAATTATTGGGTTGGCACGAAAGTAATGAGACACTCTAGAAAACTCTATTCGTGTTGTTTTTCTAATCAATTGTTTTCGACCATATTCTAGTATGTTATAGAACATTCTAGGTGCTTCAGTCCTAGGGGTATATAAAAGCGCACGCACGATTAATTCAGTCAGTTTGAAGAAAAAGGGATGAGCGACAAGTTCGAACTCTATACCTTTACGAGTATTTGTAAGGCCATAGTGCGCGAGCTGCGGCAGACAACATCAACACTGCATTTGGCTCAGATACTACAAGTCACGCAACAATGTCTCGTTGGTTCAAACGCTTCAGTACAGGAGACCGAAGCCTCGAAAGTCAGCCTCGCTCGGGACGACCACCAGCTTTCGACAATGATAATTTGCACCGTGAACTGCAAGAGAAGCCGGATACAAGCACTCTTGAATTAGCGACAAAACTCCTCTGCAGCCATCACGCTATAGAACATCACCTGCACGAACTCGGATATAGGAGAGTTTTATCCCGATGGACACCTCATGCCCTCACAGACGTTTTTGGAGGATTTGGTCACAGGGGACGAGTCGTGGGTTCTCTACGAAAACAATACGCGCCGTGCCTTCTGGCTGACACGAAAGGAAGACCCACCAACTCAATCAAAGCAATATGAAAACTGTTTTATGAATTATTACATAATGAAACAATTAATGCTAACTCATATGCGGCGCAGCTCGATAAACTAGCCACAGCTATCAAAGAAAAAAGACGAAGAAGAGCCAATGTCATTTTACTTCATGACAACGCTCGCCCGCACACTGCATCCAGCACCCGCCAACAACTGCAGGGCGTAGGCTGGGAGACGGTACCTCATCCACCATATTCCCCAGACATTGCCCCTTCAGACTATCATTTATTCAGAGCCATGAAAAATGATTTGCGTGATAAACGCTTTAACACTTTTAATGAAGTTGAAACCTACGTAGCCACCTTCTTCAACTCACGGCCCGCTGAGTTCTGGGCAACAGGCATCCAGTCCTTGCCTATACGTTGGCAAGAAGTCATAGATGCTCACGGGCGGCGAGTATTTGATTGACTAAATGTATAGTAAAATAAAAATGTTAGAATTTAAAATGTAAAAACAAACTGTCTCATTTCTTTCGTGCCAACCCGATACAAAGAAAAAAACGTTTATGGTGTCTGCTATAGGTGCCAATACCTTATATGGAAAAATTACAAAATTTTGTCTATTTATGACCTTTTCTTTTATGGTAGGCTTAGAACTTATGGACCGCCCTACGTAAATACAATTTTTGTTTATTTTTTGAGTTCATTTGCATAAGCCGATAAACTACGATGAATTTATTTTTCTGAGCCCTTTTAAGCGCCATAGGCCATGACGAGTTTATTTTTCTAAGCGCCCACAGTAGTCATAGGTCAATACATGAAACTACCTTCTACGGTATGTACTAGAAGGACTAATAAAAGAATTCAATTTTATTATTCTCATGATAATATTTCTCACCAACGCATTGCCATGCATTAAATTTATTACATCTTAACAATAAGTTGCACATGTTTGAGCTAATAATGATAATCAATAAATCCTCAATATCCCCATGTTTTCGGACTCATTAGTAAATTGAATTCCCTTGGGGTAAACAACATATTCTAATAGTAGGACAGTTTTACAGAAACTTTCCAGTGTATCAGAATGTTAAACCGAGTGAACTCGTTGTACCTGTGCATTCTCTGGATTATGTTCTATCTCAGCAGAATGCTGGGGATATTACCAATTGCTGTAGATAAAAAACATAGAAGAATCATACGAAGTTTTGTGTTTACTGTGTACTGTGGTGCTGTTTCTTTTGGCTTACTTTTAATATCACCCAGATTTGTGATAAAGACTTCGACATTTATAAACGAAATGGTTCATCCGTCGGTTCATATTGTGACATATATCCAAAGTACAAATTTTATGATAGCATGCATTTCAACTCAGCTTATACAACTATTCTACAGACAACGTTTTATAGATGTAATAAATAAGTTCATCATCAACTCGGAAAATATTTATAGATTGACAAGAAATAAAAATTTGTTTCGATTAAAGTCACTTGTGTTGATAACAATTCGGTTTTGGGTTTCTGCATTTCAAATTTTTACAGATTTGCCAATTATTATAGGACCTCCGACGGAATCAGTGGAAATTTATGTTATGTGGGTCATCCTTTTGTGTATATGGTACGCAGTGGTTAGTCTCATCAACATGTGGTTCGCAGGATTTCTGCTTATAACTGAACAAATACACAATCTTGAAATTTATTGCGAAAAGCTCTTCGAAGAGATATCGAATGAGAAGAACCACAATACGTTTATTGCATATTGTGATAACATTCGAAAAGTTATTAAAATTCAAAATAATATTTACGACACAATATTGGCGTTCAAAAGATTTTTTCAAGTCTTGGCAATTATATCGTTGCACAACTCATTTACGACAACTGTGGGCACTTTTTATTTCTATTACACAGTTGCTGAAGATGGGAATACAGCATCCATTCTAGGGTTTGTGTATGTATTAGCTGAAATTTTCAATATAATAATGTTCATTGATGTCACGGATATCGCTGTTCAGAGGCCTCCCGCTGCAATTTTCCTAGTGCAGGTGGATTGTGCTCATTGTCAAGAAATTTTCGACCAATGTGTATATGAATTTATTGAATTTAATATTGTTGAAAAATAAAATTGAGACTTTTTCAGGTTGAGGAATTTCACTTGGATATGAAATTACGACGAATGCGTGTATCTATTTTTGGATTTTTTGAAATAAACAACACCTTGACATTGTCATATTTGGATACAGCATTGACGTACATTATATTATTCGTGCAATTTCATAAAGCTTTTTATAATATATCTAAATAATTTGCTAGTTTAGCTAAAATAAAATCAATTTAAAACGGTTGTAAAAATAAGTTAACTAGAGAACTCTTCAACGGATGTCCTAAAAACTTTTTATTACTATTAACTATCTAGTAAATAGCAGATACAAATAATAATATAGATATATATTAACTGATAATGATAGTGGTAGTTTTTAATAAAGTAAAAATTTGTACTTTCTAATTAATCCATTACAATTATAATAAAAAAAATTTGTTTTGTAAAAGCGGCTGTGGTCGCCAATTTCGACAAATTTCGTCTGTAATTCAAAATTGAATAAATAATCTGCTTTAATTTATTAAAACCTTCCCCTAGTGTTTTATTTAAAATTAGCAATTACATTGGATATTAATTCACCTGTCATGAAATCCTTAATTTATATACTTAAAAAAATGTATTACCTCTTTCTAAATATTACATTCGTATAAAGTATGAGTGAATTAAAGTCAACAATCAATTATATGCCAGTTATTACATGAAAATTGAAAGACTTTTAAAAGGAAAAAGAATTCTGCACCCAAGTTAACGTTTCGGGTTAAAGATATTTATGGATTTACATATTGTTCATGTTTTCATTTCAATTACAATTGAAGACAACCACCAGCTTGGGATCTCTAATTTTTTTATTTCTCGGATATGTCCAAGATATGCGTTTTTTTATAACATGTATATGTATATAGTAAAAATATATATAGATGAAAGGAGGGTAATATGGAACCCTGCTGCTAATATGGACCCCCCGTGAATCGACTTCCCTAGGTACTGCACCCTGTTGGTCAGCGGTGTAACTAGTTTCCCGCCTCTCAAAAACCACGTGAGCGTCTCCTCAGTCGCCTTCTAACATTTGTCTAGTGCACATCGCCATTTTTCTGCGGGCTCGTTTTTCAAACTTTTTTCAAGGTAAATATAATTTGATTATTTTCACTGTTTACTTAATAGTTTAAAGAAGCCTATGAAATATTCTTTTAAAATATAAATTGTATTCCTTTCTTGCATTAAGAGATCTTATTACCAATCTGTAGATCATTAAAGCTGATTTGAATTCAAGATGGCTATGTTATCTATCATTTTTTAACCTGAATTAAAAGGGGGGGTCCATATTATCCACACCCTAACTCTAGACACACTATTTCACTTTTTTTAGTTATTGATCAATTTCTTTCTCATATCAATAAAAATTGTTCCAAATGAGGTAGCAAAGCCCTTGAGCCCTTGAGCAATTAATTTACCCCCCTGATGCGAATACCTACATTACTGAATTAACGTGACACCACAAAAACAAAATGGGGTTCCATATTACCCTCCCTTCCTCTAAGTGAAGCAACATATTCAAACATGTTGGACTAAATTTTAATATTTTTGTGGTCTCTAAGTCGAGTCTGAAAGAGGATGAATTCTTAAAGAGAAGATGCTTCTCACTGTGTTTTTCACAATTTTATTTTGCCCCAATTTACAAATGATTAAAATCAAATCATATTTTGCTAGTTTACATTAAAAATATTTTAGATGAATTAATTTGGATATTGGCTCTGAATTAAAATTCTTCTTATTTTATAAATAATTTTTAATTCATCTTTTGAAATATATCTATACATCTATCTAACTAGCTTTATTCTTAAAGAAATTTGTGTTTTACTTTCATTTTTAAGCCAAATAAGTGTAAATTTAAAAATAAATTTGGGTTACATTGAAATTATCTAATGTAGTAAAGATTGCAAATTATCGTGCACCTATTTATTACCATTTGATGCTTAATAAGGTTATTGCTTAAATAATTACGCACTATTTCAATTAGTTTACTTTAAAACACAAACTATAGCTTTTAATGTTCGTGTTTAACGAAGTTTAACGTATTTTTGAAGTTAGAAAATTTACTAACCTTCTCCATGGGTTAAAAATTATTCTCAAGTTTACTGTGAAAGAAACCTAATTGGGCAACAATGGCAAAAAATCCCAAATATGTACCTAAGCTCAAAATGAACTTTCCGAAGTTTAAAAAGCTTAAAGTTCCTAGGAAGGTGATGAAATATGCTTTTACATAAAAGTTCAAGTTAATTTGCTGTTCGTTATCTTCACTTCATATGATAAAATGTTCGTTAAAAGTTTTCTATTAAAGCTCGCTTTTTCAATATTAGAGAAGACAACATTTTACTTTACGTTGACTATAGTAAATTAAATTCAGAGCAGTAGAGTTTTTTTGTTTAATATGTTTACACCTCGAAAACTAAAATATACAAAATTGGACGAATAAAAATACGTTTCTTGAGCTGTTAATAAGAATTTATTTTATTGATCAAAGATTCAAAATTCCTCCGCCCTTGCATCAAAGTCGACACACTCCACTCCAAATAAAAGTTGGAAAAACCAAAAAGAAAACCAAACCTGGTTATTAAAGTTTTTTAATTTTTCTTGGTATTGATTCTTTATTTCATAGTAATTAACAGTATTTTTTCCAATAGCATATTTTAAAAATTGGAACAGAAAATCAGCATTATTTTATTGCAACTTTTTACAAAATTTATGAAATTACTAATTTAAAATTTAAAAAAAAAAAGTCATAGTCTAAATAATAGAAAAAACCAATTGTAAATCGATCAAACCATTTTCGCGTTTAAAGTTGGCAAGAGTTTCTTGCTTATATTACAATATATCGTTATATCTTCTAAAGTAAGTTATATATAGAAAATCGACTCTTACCAATATAATTTTGACTGCAGAAACAAAAATTTCCCCTTAAGACCAGCAAAATTTGATTTCCAAAGATTTCATATATTGCGATTGAGCTTTGTAAAAATGCGAGTAAAAGGTCTTTGCCATCTGCAAAATCACAATTAAGATTATAGTCACCAGTAAGATGTAGTCTTGCTCAATTAAAGTAAAATAAGTTAGTTCTGCTTCTTAAACATTGCGTTAAAATTATAAAATGTATAGTTTGATATTAAAAGTTCAAGGTCAATAATATGTGGGGCTTAATAGAGATAAACGGAAACTTAACTTAAGCAGAGATAAACAATATTAGTTAATATTTTCCTAATGTAAGCATACGTTTAAATTAAAATAAATAACGTAATACTTTTCCGTCGTAAAAGTGATGTCCTGAAAAAAATTGATAAAACTATTTAAGAAAGAAAAAATTCGTTAAATGATTTTAAATCAATTAAGCGCAGTAAACAAATTTGTAATGCATGCATTTCTTAAATAAAGAAAATTTTTACATTTTCTCTGCAATTATTTTAACACAAGTATAACGAATTGTTAATTTTTGGGTAAGAAACAATAGGTAAAACTATTAACACCATCAACGGAAAAACTGTGGGATATGGCTGTGAACTCTGCAGTAATTTTCATTAAAAATTTTTTCGGATTATGCATAATTAATTTATTAAAAAATATATATTATAACTATATATATTTTACTCAGCAAGTGTACTTTTATTATTTCGAGAATTACATCCATATATATTTTTTGATAGTTTTTAGCAATACTCAAAAACCTCAAAAACTACAACAAGGTTGAGAATAAAATACGTAAACTTCAGTAGAAAACAAAAATGGAAAAAAATGTTGATCACTTTCGATCAAACGTTATGAAGTTAATTCAAAATCACTTAAGATACATATGTATGCGGTCGCGATCTATCACTTTTAAGGGGGATGTTAAGATTTCATGCCTTTAGCAATTTAGTTAATAACAGAAGCATGACATATGCTGAATGAATATCCGTAAAAAAACGTAAAACTTTACCGAATTTGCGTGTTATTAATTTATCCAATTTACTGTTTGATCGCAACTACAAAACACTACTGCAATAGATAAATTACATCTAATTATTATGTCAGATAAGTACATTGCTCTCTGACGCAACTATAAAAATTACAAGCTCTACTTGCTCCAGTTGCGTGCTATCTCTCATTTCACAGGTGATCTCAGTTGAGATGATCGTTTCACAAAAGTTGCGAAAGCTAGAACGCGGGAGTACTCCAGAAGCTGCTACATCAGAGGAACTTATCGGCAATTCTTCATTGTTCACCCAATTAAATAATTAACTCAATTAAAACTATTATTCCGAATTGGTAAATTTTCGCAAAATTTATTTATTTCACAAATGGAAACAAATTGATCTTTTTCAGTGCACATGAGATGTATTTTAGATATTTGTAGTTTTAGTTCTCATCAATGTTTCGTTTAAATGCTGTAGGTGTGGATTTTAAATTGTCAAATTGTATAAAGACTATGCTGATTTGTTGCAGTTACTCTTCATTTTTATTTCGCTTATATTGAAAGTAATCAACCTTTCTATAATGGTAAATAAATAAGTTATGTACCATTATAGAAGATTTAATGTTCTTTTCATACTTTTATTAATTTAGGTTCTATTTAGTATTTCATAAAATAAATGATTGTGAACCAAAAGTGAGAGGGCCCAACCCTTAGTTTTAACATTAGGCCTGATAGTAGAATTTTGTCTATTGCAGTTCTGTTTATTATTTCGTTAATGTATCTGAAACTTATGGTGATAACTGACATCGGAAAGACTGAAGATGCTAAAGCTTGGGTAAGGGAATATTTCAAGACTGTTTAACTAAACACTTTATATTAGATTGTAGGTATTATTGGGTGTGTGAATATGACTCCGCCCTTTTTTGTTAAAATGAAACACACTTGCTTTTTTAGAAAATTAAAGGAAAGTTTATTCAAAGTATGCTCCATCGGCGACTACAACCTTCGCCCATCTTTCAGATTATTTAGGTATTCCTTGCATGAAGAAATTGTGGTCTTTGGAGCTGATTCAATTATCAATCCAAATTTTGATACTTTCGTATGAAGTGAACCGTTCTCCCTTAGGATCTGACTGCATTGTTCGGAATAAATGATAATCCGAAGGAGCTATGTCTGGCGAATATGGCGGGTGGAGCAGCACTTCCCAGTTCTGGCCATCTAAATATCTTTTCACGACTTGTGTGGTATGCGGTTTGACATTATCCTGCTGACGAATTAATTTACTGTACCTATTCAGCCATTCTGGTCGTTTTTCTTCTATGGCTCCCCTCAAACGCATTAGTCCTTTTCTTTGCTGCCTTTGAAGTAGCATTTCACAAATTGTTTTTCGAAATTCGATGTCTCTTTCTTTCAATTGATATGGAACCCAGTTACCAACTTTTTGAACCATTCCCATTGCATTTCAATGCTTTGCAATAGTTGATCGTTCAACATTTAATGCTGCAGCCAATTCTGATTGAGGTTGGCAAGAATCCTCTGCCAATAATGCTTCCAATTCAGCATCTTAAAATTTTTTTGTTGGTTTTCCATGTTCTTTGTCCTCAGTGCCAAAATCATTATTTTGAAATCTTCGAAACCATTCCTTACAAGTTGTATTAGATGGAGCATGTACACCGTTAATCTCCACAAGCAAACGATGAGTTTCCACTGCACTTATCTTTGCAATAAAATAGTGTAATAGCACTTCCCGCAAATGATGTTTACTTGGAACGAAAACCGACATTTTCAAGGAGGTAAAAGCACTTGTTGCTAATATTTCAACCAAATGTCACTTAGTGCATTTGACAGCTGACATAAAGTAGTATCGAACACAAGTATACGTAAGCAATACTAAAAACAACATCTGTTGGGAAAGGCCGGAGTCATATTCACACACTAGTTTTTTACTCGCAGTTATTAAGGGAATAAATACGAGTGAATTAATTTCGAAGCCTATTCATGCTCTTAGTCTTGAAGATGATGATACTGAAAGGACTGTTCCTCTTATTATAATTGTTATAAGTATAATTTTTGATGAATTATTGAAAATTAAAAGGAAAATGGATGATAACCTTTATATATGGGATATGAACCCAATAGCTTATTATTTGTGGAAAATTGTGCTAAATGTGAATACAAACGTAAAAAAGTGTAGGTTTTCTCGTATGTATTCGACTATCAATATATAATATTTTAAACAACAAAATCCGTATCTGAACAACATTTTTCTAACAAGGAGGGGGCACGACCTTGGGTAACGGATTTGAATGAAACCTAGTAGTAGTATTTCATGTCGATATTCTAGCCATAAAATATTTCCGTCCAATACCCAGTAGTAGCGGAGAAAAACGCAGCCAAAGTTCACCGTATACTATACTATATACAGGGTGTCCCAAAAATACCAGGTCAGAGTGACATGGAAGATAGGTTAGTCTTAGATCTGTCAGATAAAATAAACATGACCTTAGTATCCATAATTATTTTTATATTTATATACACCGTGTCAATTAAGTACTGGAACGGGGGAATAACTTGAAAAGTAGACATCACAGAGAAAAATGACTGAAATGAAAAATGAAAAAATTAATGAAAAAAGTTGTATGATTTTCCCCTCGCAATCAAACTGTGACCTTAGATTTGACCTTGACATCGGTCTTCAAGGTTATTCCAAGGTTAGTTTCTATCTTTGTTTCAACCACTTGTAAATTTCTTTAAAAGAGACCTAAATCGATTCGTCGTTTTTTCGTCGTAGTTCCTCAACTACTAGGAAATTTAAGAAAATCGAGTTGCAATTTTATTTTTGTGATAATTCTTAATCGTATGTTTTATAGGCAGAAGAACTTTTTTGAAAAATAAAAATATTATAAAATAGTTTTCAACTTATCAAATGAGTTCGGGGCAGGCGGATTATAGTTTTTAAAATAACATTTGATTAGTTTAAAAAAAAATTGGTATGATTTTTAAAATTTATAAAATTTGACTAGGTTACATAATTAAATAACCTTTTTTATATTTATATGTGTACTCGTAATTATTTCACTCTCCCCTATAATTTGAAGTGTTTCAGGGAGTGAAATGTTGTTTTAGATTCATCTTTTCAAAAAGAATCTTATGGCAAGGTAAGATTACATTCATTATCATTGATTTATATAAATTATGGAAATACGATAGCTCGATAGTAACTTACAGCTTTTGGCAAGTCACTGTCGACCTTTGTCGTATCTTTCCGGCTGATTTCTTATCCTGGAATAGAGTCATGCGCAATAATTGCTTTTTAGTACGTTTTCCTCCTGATACCTGGAAATGCATCATAGTACCACCTTTTTCCCGCCAATTTTTGGTAAAATGTATCCAACTGATATACTGGTTGGATTTATTACACAAGCAATTATCGAATTTATGACTAATATGTAGCTAAGTGTAACTCAAATTTCAATGAAATTAGAGTCCATTGAGGATCAATTTCTCTTAATTTTCATGCTATGGAATATTTTTAAGTATGCGCCAAGTGCGTCGCGTCGGGAGCAGAGATCAGCAACATTCCCAATCCAGGTAATGCACTTTACGCCTCGCAATGGGCCATCAACTATGCCATCGCAACCGTTTTTAATTGAAGTGATTGAATCAATTGATCGCAGCGAATCTCTCTCACAGCCACACAAGAGACGTTTTTTTAGCCATACTAACTTTATGATTTAATTTGATTTCGCTCGATGCTTTTTACCATGAGCTTTCTGCATGCGCAATTCTATATGTGTGCATCTTTGCTCAAAAATCAAAGTCTGACGTTACTGAATAAATTATTGACGATTTGAATGCAATATGGTGCAAGCTTGGGTGGGAAAAAACATGGGAGTTCGCATTTAGCGGCCATGAGAAACGTCTACCGGGATAATTTAAAAGTGCAGAGGTTCTCTGGATGGATGAATGTTGTTTTAATAAACGATTAACGATTGTGGTGTATTTTTCGTCAGTTAAGTGGTCTGATAGCAAGCCAATTTGCATAATCAAAATGTGAATTTATTTACTTTAATGAACTTGATATTTTGTGTCTTGTAACATGCACAAATTTATGACTTACTATATATATTAGAAAACTTGCCGCTGACCTTCGATCCGATAATTAAAGTCAAAATCTAAATTGCTTCGAATAAGCTATAATATGTAGATCCCATTTTAATTGTATGCTCAACATAATATATCCATCAATAACATGAAAAGTTTCTTTTTTTATAGATGAATATAGAAGCCAAAAGTTCTTATAGGTGCGTAGAAACTAACATCGTGCGTAATGAATTCAGCCCAATATTTAAGTGTTTTTTTACAAAGTAAAATTTTTTCGTAATTCTATGATTTCTTGTAATAAAAAAAAAACTAACATAGCTCTAAATATTTCTTTGAAAGAATAAACATCCGGTTACTTAACTACAGAATTTAAGAGATCAAAACAAATAAAAATTGAAAAGTATAATTATTTAATTTAAATCCCATGTCAAAATATACCGATTTTAATGTATTCAAAATTACATTATTAGAAACATAAAAATTGTGCCAATAGGCTGTTTTAAATTAATGACCGCAAAAAAAGCACACGTTAGTAGTATTTATTAAAAGGAATTAATAGGCGCTGTGAAATAAAATTAAGTACACAATTATGTTCAGACTTTAAGGAGTTAATTATCCTTATGTAATCTTCTTAAAGTATCGTCTTTTATGCTTTGAAAATTGTTGTAAACTTTTAGTTCTGTATAATTTTGGATATGTGACCTAGAACAAAATGGAAATTCTTATGCGTATAAGGAAAAATTCAAAACACTTTAATTAGCCCTATTACAAAATTACAAAACATTTTAACTAGCACTATTTTTAAAAAAATTGTGTACGTGATATTCTTCAAATTATTAAATTATTTTTATGAAATTGTTATTTAAATCGATGTAGATACAAATACTTTTTTACAAAATACAAGAGATAATTATATTGAAGTATCATAATCTTTTCTTATAGCAATTAATAGAATTCTAGAATTAATTCCTGATATTCGCATCGATCAAAAGTTGTATTTTAATATTAGACATATTCTTCGTTAACTTTTACAATGTTATTTATGTTGAGATGTTAATATCTAACGAGCAATTCATACTTAGCGTCATCGCGAAAGTATGTTGCTACTACTCAACTGATCTTTGTAAAAAGTCACTTCCGCTCAGAACTTTATTCGGTGTACTCACGTGCAATAAGTCTCAATAAAATTTAATATTAATCTAAAAAGCTGGACCGAATATTTTCCCAAAATTTACAAAAAATGTGTAAAATTATGGAATCTTAAATAAATTAAAGCACAAATTTAAATAATCTACAATTAAAAAATTCACAGATTTTATGCGCCTATCGTAAATCAAAATGCCAGTGACTTAAATCGCTGGTTCGATCGACATACACAGTGCGATTTCAGCTGACGATGAGAAACAACAATCAACGCGACGATTACAAAAGATGTGAATATTCGCTGATGATTTTTGTGAACGTAATATTTATATTTATTTAATTTTCGTTTCTTAAATTCTTTTTACTATAGGAAAAAATTTCAATAGAGCAATTCCAATAAAGAAGTTAAAATTACGGATTAGGGAAATTTTGCATGCTAAAAATTTAGAATATTTTTTATTTATTGATTTCCACTTTTCCCAAGCAAACACTAAAAATTCTTTGTTTACAATGAAAATATACATTTATTAGACACATCAGGAAGTAAAACATTATTTTGAAGTGCAATATTCAACTTTATTACTGTAAGTCAAAATCACAAAATATAATTTAAATTCACTTTCTACCACATCTTCCCATTATTTTTTAAAAATCAATACTGAACATAATACTACACATCCTGCCTTTCAAATTATCTTTAAGCTAGGCGGACTTTTACATGTTTGCGCAAAGTCCATTCATATGGGGTGTTTCGACACAAATCAAAAATAATAAACATTTTGGAGAAAGCAGAACAACCAAAAATCTAAAGTGGTTGTCAGGAAAAAAAGTTAACCTTTAGGTTTTGTTGCATTTGATTTTATATATAAACAACTTTGAAAATAATGAATATTATACGTAATATAAGGATATAATACGACATATAATTAAGCACGAAAACATGTCCTATGACACATTGCTAACCTGGAAACGCTGGTTGAAGTTCAGTTTATAAATATAGGACAGAGCCTTGAACATACATATACTGTTGCGAAAAGCTTAAAGTCATTAAAAGAAACAATTTTCAAAGTTTTATTTTCAGTTAAAATATTTACCAAATATCTAGTCGTATTTAAAAAAAAAAATTATTATAATATATATTTAACCTCAAATATTTTTTAATTCATCAGTATTAACAAACTCAATACAATTTTAATAGTAAACTTTAAAAAAGCACTGTTTTTTTGCGAGTGTGCATAGTATATACTTACATATGTATATGGGTCAATATTTGATAATTGGCCAAAACAGGTCCCCATAACTATTTTGTAATTTTAATGTAATATTTAAACTTAATAGTATTTTCATAATGTAGTGCAATACTTTGTTTACATATCCAAACACTTTGGTGAGTATATGTTTGGTTTTCATATAGTAAAAATAAACAAAAAGTGCTAGATGTCATATTTCCTGTCGGTGGAATTTTCCTTTTTGGTGACATTTTTTAATAATAACATGGAGAATTAAAAATAAATTATAAAAGCTTGATTATATTTACATTGTATGCACATTAATCTAAAACTGTGCAATATTTTATTTCAGATAATATGATATTAAACTAAAAAAAAATCATAAAAAATCTAAGCGAATGGTCACGACGTCATTAGGCTGCCGAAATTTAAATTTGAATTTACCGCGTTTTATAATGTCGCGGACAACGAATGAGCGCATTCTAAATGGACGCGGTGTCCATGTTTGTGATTGGTGAGAAGAGAGACGCGGTGTCGGCCGTTGCTTCGGCGTTGCAAACTGATTATGGCATGTGCGTGCGTATAGTTGATACACTTTGTCATTTACCTGTGAGGCAATTAGGAGGTGAATCGTAAGTAAATTATTCTGCTTTTTGTAATAAACTTTCACGAATTAAGATATAATTCGTATCACCTGATGATTTTGCTGTTATATTAGTTATTAGAATGTATGAGAAATATAATGTGCATTTTTGTCATTTTCCTGTGGTCATTTTCCTGTTATTTTCTTGACAGGAAAATGACTCCGTGGCAGGAAAATGACAACACAAGGTAAGTAATTTTATTAATTTATTGTAATTTTGTTTCAGTGTGCAATAATTATGGCTCCAAAGAAAAAAACCCGAGAAGAAATGTTAGAAAGAAAGCGAGAATTGGAGAAAATGAGATACCAACGAATTAAGAACGATAATGAACAAAGAAACGCATTGAAACAAAAGAAGAAAGAATACTATTTAAAAAGAAAAGCGGAGGGTAAATTTAAAAACATTGCTGAATTAACTCCTCGGTGTAAAAGAGCCAAAAGAAAAGAGTGGCGAAAAAATACAGCAAAATATAGGGAAAAGAAAAAAAAAAATTTGCAAAGATTGCTCAAAAATCGCTAAAATCGAATAAAGTGTATCGATTTGATAGTTATTATATAGATTTAACTTGGCTCTATTACTTAGACGTCAATTATGT
Organism: Dysmachus trigonus; assembly: GCA_949715965.1. Lineage (NCBI taxonomy): Eukaryota > Metazoa > Arthropoda > Insecta > Diptera > Asilidae > Dysmachus > Dysmachus trigonus. The sequence continues at coordinate 67,895,243 of OX454321.1, read as the reverse complement.
ATAAAATACGACAAAAAATATATATTTTTTTTTGTAGTCGTTTTCGACCGATTATCAAATATTGACTCATATATTGTTCAAACATCATACATATTACATACTTTTTCTAGAAATTTATAAAGAAAAACATTTCTGTTTACAATTAAAACCTATCAGAGCTTTTAACAATTTATTTTCCCTTTTTATCAATATACATATAATATAAAAAAATTATGTTGGTTAAAGTTGAATGGAAAAATGAAACCGCAACATTGTTATTCATTTCAAACATTCCAAAAATGCTAACATTCCACTTTTTCAATTGCACTCCCATAAAGAAAGTGCTTATCTGTAAATAAAAAGCTAAACTAAACAATTTTTTAAATCAAACTTCAAGACACAACTTACACTTTTATTGAATAATTGATGACAATCCGTACAACTTTTGTGAAGGAAGTTAATAGGGAATGGTGATATCCTTACAGCGATGCCGAAAGTAATAATTAACTGCAAGCTGTAGAAGCTTATAATAGACACGTATATGCAAATTATTGCAATTGGTGCCAATGGATTAAAATATAAATAAAAAACGGTAATTACTCCCGAAAAGGTCATAAAGAAACTTAAAAGTGATTGCATTTGAAATAAAAATTCAAATTCTTTTATTAATTTGTAAATTTCCGTATGTATTTCCGTAAGTCTATCAACACTTTTATAATAGTTATGAAGAACTCTGTGGTTATTTTTATGTTTTAGTACTTTGTCAAATATTTTTTCCGTAAGACACTTCAAATTCCTTCGTTGTTCAGTAAGAAGTAACAAGGACACAAAGGAAATATTTATTACACTTTGTGAAGCATAAGTTGTTAAATCACACAAAATAGCTGCGAATAGTGCAAATTTTAAATTTCCGTATACTATTAAATGAATAAGAAAATATACATCTACAACAATGTGAACACATATTAGAGAAAATCTTAACATTGTCAAAACTAATGAATTAGTCCCAATAAAACTGGAATCTTTTGTAAAACAAAAACTATCTTCGAATTGTATTATTAATCTGTTAAAGAACTTCATAAGTCTTTTTCGAAAAATTAATTGCTGCAGATAAGTAACAAGACATGCAATTAAAAGTATTGAATGTGCAATATAAATATAAATATGCGCAGATTTGTGACTTGTTTCTATTTCGCCTAGTGATGAATAAGTAACTACATAGGGACCAGTTAAAACAAAAATAATAAATTTAATTAAACAGTGTAAAGTAGATAAACAACTTTGCTTGAATTGTCTGTGCTTCCTGTCAAATTTTATCGGAAGAACACCCAAAAGTTTACACGAGTAATATGTTAATAGAAGTATGCGGCGAAAGATATAGGAGTTCACTCTTTTAACCATTTTTGTCAACTGCATTAAATTCACGTATGACTAAAAGTAATATCGTTAATGGAACTAGCAAAATTATGAATGGTTATAATTGAAGTTTAGCTTGCATATACCATAATAACTCGTTCTATTAACAATTTTTATTTAACTTACATATTTGCGTGGTGAAAAAATTATGTTTTTTTAATGTAAAAACAGAGTAGCAATTTATTTAGTGTTTGAATTTTCATTTCAGTATATTTTTTCTATGCCATTCTTCATTAAAAAGCACCGACAAGTATTTTCGCGAGTACAATGTATGTAAATAGAATTATTATATTAACCATGTTATCAAATTGCTGTAGTGAAGACGGAAAAGTAATTCTGTTAATGGAATTTTTTATTTTTCAGCTTGGTTATCTTTTGCCTGCAATAAAAGTAGAATAAATGAATAATTGCGGCATGCCGATAAAAATATTCGAAAATTATGTTTTTATAGTATATGTCTCTCACACGAAGAGCTGTTATGTTTAAAAAAGTAAAAATTATAAAAAATGTTATAGAATAGAATAAATTGAATTATCTGATTTATTTTCGTAGGTTATATGTATACAACGTGTTCAGTGATTAGTTCCTCATACAGAACATTGTTGGGCACTATAGAAGGACACATTTGGAAATTATTTAAAAAAGATATGTCGTACTCGTACACATACACATATTTATAAACATAAAATGAATATCTGAAGTTGATGTTCTATCAAATTTGAAACGGTGTGGGATTTTTAATGATAGACTTAGCAATATTAAACTTTTTTCGGAGCAGTTTAATATAAATTTTTGCTTAGAATTTCTGGCATCAGAAATATTGAAAATTTTATTCTTACTGCTGATTTCAAATATGTTATCTTAAGAATACCAAAACAAAGTTGATCGTGTTCGTTCAAACTCTAGGCTAAGGCTCTAGGTTAGGTTAAATTAAACATTTTGGAGAAAACAGAACAACGAAAATGGAAAGTGGTCAGGAAAAAAAAATTAATGACGAAAAACCTTTAGGTTTTGTTGTATTTGCTTTTATATATAAACAAATCTGAAAATAAAGAATATTATACGCAATATAAGGATATAATACGACATATAATTAAGCGCAAAAACATGTCCAATGACGCATTGGTAACCTGGAAATGCTGGTTGAAGTTCAGCTTGTAAATGTAGGACAGAGCTTTGAACATACATATAGGTATATTGTTGTAAAAAACTTAAAGTTATTAAAAGAAACAAGTTTCAAAGTTTTATTTTCAGTTAAAATATTTAACAAATATCTAGTTTTATTTTAAACAAAAATTTTTTATAATATTTAGAATATTAAATATTTTTTAATTCATCAGTATTAACAAATTAAATACAATTTTAATAGTATACACTTTAAAGAGATTCCTTTTTTTTTGCGAGTATGAAAAAAATTTAAAAAGAAAAACATTTCTGTTTAGAATTAAAACTTGTAAGGGCTATTTTCCCGTTTTATCAATATACATATAATATAAAAAAATTATGTTGGTTAAAGTTGAATGGAAAAATGAAACCGCAACATTGTTATTCATTTCAAACATTCCAAAAATGCTAACACTACACTTTTTCAATTGCAATCCTATAAAAAAAGTGCTTATCTGGAAATAAAAAGCTAAACTAAAAATTTGTTTAAATCTTTAAAATTTGATACAACTTACACTTTTATTGAGTAATTGATGACAATCCGTACAACTTTTGTGAAGGAAGTTAATAGGGAATGGTGATATCCTTGCAGCGATGCCGAAAGTAATAATTAACTGCAAGCTGTAGAAGCTTATAATACACACGTATATGTAAATTATTTTAATTGGTGCGCTTGAATGAAAATGGAAATAAAAAAGGGTAATTATTCCCGAAAAGGTTATACAGAGAGTTAAAAGTGATTGCATTTGAAATAAAAATTCAAATTCTTTTATTAATTTGTAAATTTCCGTATGTATTTCCGCAAGTCTATCAACACTTTTACAATCGTATTGAAGAATTCTGTGGTTATTTTTATGTTTTAGTAATTTGTCAAATATTTTTTCCGCAAGACACTTCAAATCCCTTCGTTGTTCAATAAGAAGTAACAAGGACACAAAGGAAATAGTTATTACACTAAGTGAAGCATGATTTGTTAAATCACTCAAAATAGCTGCAAGTAGTATAAATTTGCATTGTCCGCATGCTATCAAACTAATAAGAAAATATACATCTATAACAATGTGAAAACATATTAGAGAAAATCTTATAATTGTCAAAACTAATGAATTAGTCCCAATAAAACTGGAATCTTTTGTAAAACAAAAACTATCTTCGAATTGTATTATTAATCTGTTAAAGAACTTCATAAGTCTTTTTCGAAAAATTAATTGCTGCAGATAAGTAACAAGACATGCAATTAAAAGTATTGAATGTGCAATATAAATATAAATATGCGCAGATTTGTGACTTGTTTCTATTTCGCCTAGTGATGAATAAGTAACTACATAGGGACCAGTTAAAACAAAAATAATAAATTTAATTAAACAGTGTAAAGTAGATAAACAACTTTGCTTGAATTGTCTGTGCTTCCTGTCAAATTTTATCGGAAGAACACCCAAAAGTTTACACGAGTAATATGTTAATAGAAGTATGCGGCGAAAGATATAGGAGTTCACTCTTTTAACCATTTTTGTCAACTACATGAAATTCACGTATGACTAAAAGTAATATCGCTAATGGAACTAGCAAAATTATGAATGGTTATAATTGAAGTTTAGCTTGAATATACCATAATAACTCCTTCCATTATGAATTTTTATTTAAATTACATATTTGCGTGTTGAAAAATGATGTTTTTTAATGTAAATACAGAGTAGCAATTTATTTAGTGTTTGAATTTTCATTTCAGTATATTTTTTCTATGCCATTCTTCATTAACCCTTTCAGACACAATGTCCAATATATTGGACAAAAGTTGTTACTATTTTAAAGCTATTTAACGTAGACACCAATATTAAATCTGCAATGGTTGGCAACTCTGTTAATAAAGTAGCTTTTAAACTTTACAAAAATAAGTTTTGTACCGAACTCTGACCATTTCACATGGTTCAGTGCCTTTTTTGTGAAATTATATTGTGCGGCAGTAAACAAGTGGTCCTTAGTGCTCATATAAAGGTTGTTTTTTTCTTTTAAGATCGAGTTTTAACAAAAATCGGTAAGTACTCTTTAACTATTTTTTAAACAATTTATGCAGAAAAGTGTAAAAAAATACGTTTTGATTGGCCCCCACGCGCAAAAACAAGGCATGTCCCATATATGGGACATCACCTGGTGGCCAGGTGAGGCATCCTACCTTAATTGTTTTTGCATATTCGTGTTTATTAGTGTCATATTTGTGTATAAGCAAAAATTCAGATTTTTATCTCAAACGCCTGATTTTTGTGTCTGAAAGGGTTAAAAAGCACCGACAAGTATTTTCGCGAGTACAATGTAAATAGAATTATTATATTAACCATGTTATCGAATTGCTGCAGTGAAGACGGAAAAGTAATTCTGTTAATGGAATTTTTTATTTTTCAGCTTGGTTATCTTTTGCCTGCAATAAAAGTAGAATAAATAAATAATTGCTGCATGCCGATAAAAATATTCGAAAATTATGTTTTTATAGTATATGTCTCTCACACGAAGAGCTGTTATGTTTAAAAAAGTAAAAATTATAAAAAATGTTATAGAATAGAATAAATTGAATTAACTGATTTATTTTCGTACGTTATATGTATACAACGTGTTCAGTGATTAGTTCCTCATACAGAACATTGTTGGGCACTATAGAAGGAATCATTTGGAAATTATTTAAAAAAGATATGTCGTACTCGTACACATACACATATTTATAAACGTAAAATGAATATCTGAAGTTGATGTTCTATCAAATTTGAAACGGTGTGGGATTTTTAATGCTAGACTTAGCAATATTAAACTTTTTTCGGAGCAGTTTAATATAAATTTTTGCTTAAAATTTCTGGCATCAGAAATATTGAAAATTTTATTCTTACTGCTGATTTCAAATATGTTGTCTTAAGAATACCAAAACAAAGTTGATCGTGTTCGTTCAAACTCTAGGCTAAGGCTCTAGGTTAGCTTAAATTAAACATTTTGGAGAAAACAGAACAACCAAAAATATAAAGTAGTCAGGAAAACAAAATTAATGATGAAAAACCTTTAGGTTTTGTTGTATTTGCTTTTTTATATAAACAACTTTGAAAATAAAGAATATTATACGCAATATAAGGATATAATACGACATATAAATAAGCACGAAAACATGTCCTATGACGCAATGATAACCTGGAAACACTGGTTGAAGTTCAGCTTGTAAATGTAGGACAGAGCTTTGAACATACGTATCCTGCTGCAAAAAGCTTAAAGTCATTAAAAGAAACAATTTTCAAAGTTTTATTTTCAGTTAAAATATTTACCAAATATCTAGTTTTATGTATTTTAATCACAATTTTTTTTATAATATATATTTAACATTAAATATTTCTTAATTCATCAGAATTAAATACAATTTTAATAGTATACACTATAAAGAAATTCTGTTTTTTGCGAGTATGCATCGTATATGCTTACATATATATAGTTTAACCATCATACATTTACATACTTTGCTAGAGAATTAAAAAAGAAAAACATTTCTGTTCACAATTAAAACCTGTCACGGCTTTTAATCATTTATTTTCCCTTTTTATCAATATACATATAATATAAAAAAATCATATTGTTTAAAGTTGAATGGAAAAATGAAACCGCAACATTGTTATTCATTTCAAACATTCCAAAAATGCTAACACTACACTTTTTCAATTGCAATCCTATAAAAAAAGTGCTTATCTGGAAATAAAAAGCTAAACTAAAAATTTGTTTAAATCTTTAAAATTTGATACAACTTACACTTTTATTGAGTAATTGATGACAATCCGTACAACTTTTGTGAAGGAAGTTAATAGGGAATGGTGATATCCTTGCAGCGATGCCGAAAGTAATAATTAACTGCAAGCTGTAGAAGCTTATAATACACACGTATATGTAAATTATTGCAATTGGTGCCAATGGATTAAAATTTAAATAAAAAACGGTAATTACTCCCGAAAAGGTCATAAAGAGACTTAAAAGTGATTGCATTTGAAATAAAAATTCAAATTCTTTTATTAATTTGTAAATTTCCGTATGTATTTCCGTAAGTCTATCAACACTTTTATAATAGTTATGAAGAATTTTGTGTTTATTTTTATGTTTTAGTACTTTGTCAAATATTTTTTTCTGTAAGACACTTCAAATTCCTTCGTTGTTCAGTAAGAAGTAACAAGGACACAAAGGAAATATTTATTACACTATGTGAAGCATAAGTTATTACATCACTAGTAAAAGCTGCGAATAGTCCAAATTTTAAATTTCCGTATACTATTAAATGAATAAGAAAATATACATCTACAACAATGTGAAAACATATTAGAGAAAATCTTATCATTGTCAAAACTAATGAATTAGTCCCAATAAAACTGGAATCTTTCGTAAAACAAAAACTATTTTCGAATTGTATTATTAATCGGTTAAAGAACTTCATAAGAGTTTTTCGAAAAATTAATTGCTGCAGATAAGTAACAAGACATGCAATTAACAGCATTGAATGTGCAATATAAATATAAATATGCGCAGATTTGTGACTTGTTTCTGTTCCGCCTAGTGATGAATAAGTCACTACATAGGGACCAGTTAAAACAAAAATAATAAATTTCATTAAACAGTGTAAAGTAGATAAAGAACTTTGCTTGAATTGTCTGTGCTTCCTGTCAAATTTTATCGGAAGAACTCCCAAAAGTTTACACGAGTAATATGTTAATAGAAGTATGCGGAGAAAAATGTAGGAGTTCACTCTTTTAACCATTTTTGTTAACTGCACGAAATTCACGTATGACTAAAAGTAATATCGCTAATGGAACTAGCAAAATTATGAATAGTTATAATTGAAGTTTAGCTTGCATATACCTTAATGACTTGTTCTATTAACAATTTTTATTTAAATTACATATTTGCGTGGTGAAAAAATGATGTTTTTTTAATGTAAATACAGAGTAGCAATTTATTTAGTGTTTGAATTTTCATTTCAGTATATTTTTTCTATGCCATTCTTCATTAAAAAGCACCGACAAATATTTTCGCGAGTACAATGTATGTAAATAGAATTATTATATTAACCATGTTATCGAATTGCTGCAGTGAAGACGGAAAAGTAATTCTGTTAATGGAATTTGTTATTTTTCAGCTTGGTTATCTTTTGCCTGCAATAAAAGTAGAATAAATAAATAATTGCTGCATGCCGATAAAAATATTCGAAAATTATGTTGTTATAATATAGTATTTGTCAATATGTCTCTCACACGCAAAGTTGTTATGTTTAAAAAAGTAAAAATAATAAAAAGTGTTATAGAATAGTATAAATTTAATTATCTGATTTATTTTCGTATTTTATATGTATACAACGTGTTCAGTGATTAGTTCCTCATACAGAACATTGTTGGGCACTATAGAAGGAATCATTTGGAACTTATTTAAAAAAGATATGACGTACTCGTACACATACGGGAAATACGTACAAAATGACATACACGGACAAAATGACACAGGCATCATATTTCAAATTCTGCCGCTTCTAGCCCGCCATAGATAACTGCATCACGTGACTCTACCGGTTGATACCAACCTATCAAAGCGTGACGTAAGTACTTATTGTTGCATTTGAATAGTTTTTTCCATGAATAATATTCATTTTGCATTTATTGTTGAATTTTGAATTTTTACTATATTAGGTTGTAACATAATAATCTGAAAATTTCTTTCGGAAACGTTCTGGAAATTTTTTACAACTTCGAGAAAGTTCTTTGACTATGAGTATAAATACCCGTGAGCACGCTCAGTTCATCAGTGCAATAATCGACAGCGCAGCGAGTAGCATTATGGAAAAATTCGATTTGAAAAGACGAGACATCCGCGTCCTTCTTCTTTATGAGTTCCGTTTGAACCATACAGCTAAGCAGGCGACACAAAATATATGTCAATGTTCGACGTTTCTCGAATGGCGACTACAACCTTGAAGATAAACCTCACGAAGAGCGGCCGGTTGAGGTTGATGTCGACCGACTAGCGCAGCTCATCGAGGAAGATCCAAGGAGGACTACTCGTCAACTTGAAGAAGAACTCGGATGCTCCCATACTACTATCGCTCGACATTTGAAAGTGATGGGTAAAGTGTACAGGCACAGTCAATGGGTACCCCACGAATTGACGGATGGTCAACGGATGATGCGAGTTGTGGTTCGTACGCAATTACTCACTTCACATCGTACTTTTGCTTGGCTTCGTAATTTGGTTACCGAGGATGAGAAGTGGATGCTTTATGTTAAACATGACAATAAGCGAAAATGGCATAGCGCGGGTCAAAGAAGAGTACCGACAGTTAAATGTAAAATTATTATACACAAGGTAATGTTGAGTGTTTGGTGGAACGTGCACGGCATTATCTACTGGAAACTATTACCACAAGAAACGACCATAAATAGTGAACGCTACTGTGATATGCTGGATAAAGTAGCCGTGAATCTTAAAGAATAGCAAGGCAATATATACCTCCTCCACGACAATGCCCGCCCTCACAACGCTTTGATGACATGTAAAAAAATTATGGAGCTAGGCTGGATTTCCTTAGCCCATCCTGCATACTCACCGGATATGTCTCCTTCTGACTACCACTTGTTCCGATCGTTGCAGGCTCACATTAGCAGAAAATCTTTTGATGACCGAGATGCATTGGAACAGTGGTTGACGGAATTTTTTAACTCTCGTGAGCCCAAGTTTTACGAGAATGGAATAATGTCACTTCCCCAATGTTGGCAGGAGATTATTGATAATGATGGACTATATGTTCAATAAAATGTTAAGCTACATTGTACAAAATTTCAAAATAAAGTTTCTTAAAAAATTATCAGATTACAGATTATGTTACAACCTAATAATGCTATATGGACAAAATTACATACATAGGTAACGGACAAAACGACATAGGTATAACGCTCAAGATGACGAAGAGGATTACGCTTGCGTATAATGCAACGATTTTTTTTCCCCATCAAAATCTGAAGAAGACTGGTTGCGGTGTTTAAAATGTTCGCATTGGGCCCACGCCTCTTGCGCGGACGATCTAAACCAACCAAGCGGTTCATTTGCGAGCTTTGCCTTTTATTTTATAACTTTTGTCGTGTATATCATTTAGTCCAGATGTGGTATGCCATTTTGTCCATAGTATAAGGACAAAGTAGATTTCGTTGATCTCAGTTAAATTAAAATTATTATTTTTTCTAGTTTGTTTATCTTTTAAATATCTATTAGAATTCAAAGGTATAAAACCAAAGATTACTGGTGTACAATATGAATGTGCTGTGATTTATTAATAAAGAGTTATGACCCAAAAACAAAACTGTATGCCATTTTGTACGTATTTCCCCTACACATATTTATAAACGTAAAATGAATATCTGAAGTTGATGTTCTATCAAATTTGAAACGGTGTGGGATTTTTAATGATAGACTTAGCAATATTAAACTTTTTTCGGAGCAGTTTAATATAAATTTTTGCTTAGAATTTCTGGCATCAGAAATATTGAAAATTTTATTCTTACTGCTGATTTCAAATATGTTGTCTTAAGAATACCACAACAAAGTTGATCGTGTTCGTTCAAACTCTAGGCTAAGGCTCTAGGTTAGCTTAAATTAAACATTTTGGAGAAAACAGAACAACCAAAAATATAAAGTAGTCAGGAAAACAAAATTAATGATGAAAAACCTTTAGGTTTTGTTGTATTTGCTTTTTTATATAAACAACTTTGAAAATAAAGAATATTATACGCAATATAAGGATATAATACGACATATAAATAAGCACGAAAACATGTCCTATGACGCAATGATAACCTGGAAACACTGGTTGAAGTTCAGCTTGTAAATGTAGGACAGAGCTTTGAACATACGTATCCTGCTGCAAAAAGCTTAAAGTCATTAAAAGAAACAATTTTCAAAGTTTTATTTTCAGTTAAAATATTTACCAAATATCTAGTTTTATGTATTTTAATCAAAATTTTTTTTATAATATATATTTAACATTAAATATTTCTTAATTCAGCAGAATTAACAAATTCAATAAAATTTTAGTAGTATACACTTTAAAAAAATTCTGTTTTTTTGCGAGTATGCATCATATATGCTTACATATATATATATTGTTTAGCCATCATACATTTACATACTTTACTAGAAATTTAAAAATAAAAACATTTCTGTTTACAATTAAGACCTATCAGAGCTTTTAACAATTTATTTTCCCTTTTTATCTAAATACATATAATATAAAAAAATTATGTTGGTTAAAGTTGAATTGAAAAATGAAACCGCAACATTGTTATTCATTTCAAACATTCCAAAAATGTTAACATTACACTTTTTCAATTGCAGCCCTATAAAGAAAGTGCTTATCTGGAAATAAAAGCTAAACTAAACAATTTTTTAAATCAAACTTCAAAATATAACTTACACTTTTATTGAATAATTGATGACAATCCGTACAACTTTTGTGAAGGAAGTTAATAGGGAATGGTGATATCCTTACAGCGATGCCGAAAGTAATAATTAACTGCAAGCTGTAGAAGCTTATAATACACACGTATATGTAAATTATTGCAATTGGTCCCAATGGATTAAAATTTAAATAAAAAAGGGTAATTACTCCCGAAAAGGTCATACAGAGACTTAAAAGTGATTGCATTTGAAATAAAAATTCAAATATTTTTATTAGTTTGTAAATTTCCGTATGTATTTCCGTAAGTCTATCAACACTTTTATAATAGTTATGAAGAATTTTGTGTTTATTTTTATGTTTTAGTACTTTGTCAAATACTTTTTCTGTAAGACACTTCAAATTCCTACGTTGTTCAGTAAGAAGTAACAAGGACACAAAGGAAATATTTATTACACTAAGTGAAGCAAAAATTGTTAAATCATTCGAAAATTCTGCGAATACTTCAAACTTGTAATGGCCGGATAATATTAAACTTATAAGAAAATATACTTCTGTAAGAATGTGAAAACATATGAGAAAAAATCTTATCACTGCAAACACTAATGAATTAGTCCCAATAAAACTGGAATCTTTCGTAAAACAAAAACTATCTTCGAATTGTATTATTAATTTGTTAAAGAACTTTATAAATCTTTTCCGAAAAATTAATTGCTGCACATAAGTAATAAGACATGCAATTAACAGCGTTGAATGTGCAATATAAATATAAATATGCGCAGATTTGTGACTGCCTTTTCTTTCGTTTAGTGATGAATAAGTCACTAAATAGGGGCCAAGTACTACAAAATAAATAAATTTAATTAAACAGTGTATAGTAGATACACAGCTTTCCTTGAATTGTCTGCGCTTTATGTCAAATTTTATCGGAAGAACACCCAAAAGTTTACTAGAGTAATATGTTAATAGAAGTATACGAAGAAAAATATAGGAGTTCACTCTTTTAACCATTTTTGTCAACTGCATTAAATTCACGTATGACTAAAAGTAATATCGCTAATGGAACTAGCAAAATTATGAATGGTTATAATTGAAGTTTATCTTGCATTTACCATATTAACTTGTTCAATTAACTATTTTAATTTTTAATTCCATATGGTGGTGGTGGTGGTGAAAAAATGATGTTTTTTTAATGAAAATGCCATTCTTGATTCAAAAGCACCGACAAGTATTTTCGCGAGTACAATGTAAATAGAATTATGCACATAAAGTAGAACTCCCGTCTATAAACCATGTTTTCGAATTGCTACTGTGAAGACGGAAATTTAATTCTGTTGACGGAATTGGTTATTTTTGAGCTTGGTTATCTTTTCTCTGCAATAAAAGTAGATAAATGAATAATTGCTACATGCTGATAAAAATATTCGAAAATTATGTTTTCACAGTACTTGTCTATACGTCCCTCACACGCAAAGCTGTTATTTTTAAAAATGTAAAAATTATTATATTCTCGTATTTTATATACATTTATGCAACGTGTTCAGTGATTAGTTCCTCATGCAAAACATTGTTGGGCACTATAGCAGGAATCATTTGGAACTTATTTAAAAAAGATATAACGTAGAGAGTAAGATAACTCGCACACATACATATATTCATAAACGTAAAATGAATATCTGAAGTGTTCTATATAAAATTTGAAGCGGTGTGGGATTTCAGATGATAGACTTAGTGCCAGTAAACGCTTTTCAGAGAAGTTTAATACAAATTTCTAACATCAGAAATATTGATAATTGCATTCTTACTGCTGATTTCAAATAGTATGTTATATGTAGAATACCAAAATAACGTTGATGGTGTACTTATGGTGATATTATTTGAACAAAAACTATTTTTTCTGCAGAAAGCAGATATATATTTTACTGGAGAATATTTTTTGTTACAAAAATAACTCCGATTGATGTGATCAAGCCAATCTCAACAGTTGTAGCTAAGGTACTGGGACATACATTCGAAAAAACCGAACAAACGTTTCTTCTTCCCAGTTTATCTGTAACAAAAATAAAAATAAATTAATTATCTAAAATCACCAATTGTATGTAAACATAAGTTGATTTTTTCAAAAATTTTCAGAGCAGGGTATCTTCAAAAAAACCGCGACATCAAATGGTTGCTTTAATAAAGATTTTATTCAGAAAACATTTTCAAACATCTTCGTTTGCAATATGAGGATAATAAAGGGTGGCCATTTATTGATTCCTTTTTAAATTATATATTATTTTGACGTAGATAGGTCTTTGGCACTGAAAACATTTATAAAAACACAGTATCATATCACCGCGATACGAAATGAATAGATTTACTCTTGAACAATGTTGGGAAATACTGAAAACTTATTTCCAAAAGAAATGCTGTGTTGCAGAGATGAATTTTAAAAATAAATATCGGTCGAAATAATGTACTAACAGCACCTGTTGTACACAGGTTTGTGAAGAAAGTCCGTAAGATAGGCATGCTAATCAATAACATCTCTTATCAACTGTACAGTAGCCGCACCAGCCTGAGGAGAATTCTGTATAAAGACTTCGGATTACTCTTTTATAAGGACCAAATAACTCAGGAATTGAAGCAAAATAACCACCTGTTCCGTTATCGCGTCAGCAGGATAGCGCCACATGCCACACAAGTCGTGCAACAATCAATGTTTTGCGAACTAACTTGTGCCATGGCCACCGCAAAGCTAAGATTTGAGGCTGTTGGAATTAAAGATTGATGTTATGCTGTTAATTCAAAAACGGTTCAGGCACAATATTGATAGAGCTATTCATTAAATAGGGCTCCAAACCATGTGCTGCAAAACTGGGTTATCAATATGGGCTACTGCCATTTTATAGAATTATTAAACCAAAACTAGCCGATTATTCACCAAATCAAATCAAAAGATAAAAATAGATTATATGAAATCTGAAAGTTTTAGGCAAGCAACAAATTCCGGAAACTTTTGTCGAACTAATCATGATTTGGCGAAAATATGCAAAAAAAGATCGGTAGAAAGATTCAGTGGTTTTATTTTAGAAGTTAATATAATGCAAAAAGTCTCTGAAGAAGAAATCGGACAGACAGATGAACGCAAGAACGATCGCAGCGTTTTTACCCTTGTCGACAATTGAACATAAAATAAATAAATTCAATAGAAGAAAGTCAAGCATCAACAGTTTAGTATAAAAGTATGTACTGAGCTGTTCTCGTTTTTGTGCAAACACCTTTCATTATGGTTTCGACTTTCTTACAAAGGTTATTTCCCCAAGTATTGTGACGTAGTTATAAAAAAAATAAAAAACACGCTAAAAAATACGAAATTGACGTGAATCAGCCGATCGTGATTTGAGGAAAGTGAAGATCGCGCGCCGGTGACTAATTGCAAGACGAGAAGATAGAAAAAGAGAATAGCCGTGAAGAGTCTACAGCCTAGAGTGCGAAAACTAAAGTCAAAAGCACTTGAACTGTGACTTCTTTATTTGCCGCAGGTTCTTTTTCGCCCCGATTCTTTGCAAAATTTTTATGGCTCGCGATGCTTCAAGTGAATTTAAGTTCGAATTTTTGTCTCAAATTTTGTTGCTATACGGGAGCAAGGTCAACCGCCTGCAAGTGAGTAGTTTAATCGACCATAATACATGCAATGAGCTTTCATTGATTATGCAAATATTGATAATATTATGCATTCAGATTTAATTTTAATGGAAGCTAATCATAATTAAATATGTATTCATCCATGTTGCCCTTTAATGGCTAATTTGTTTTCCACTAATTATCGGTATCAATAACACTAAAATAGAAAAATTTTCTCAAATTATTATTATGCGCTGGTATGCTTAAATTATCATATGGTACATGCAAATTTTGTAAAGCTCTAGTTTTTTATATCTTCCCTATCTATCGGAAATTTTTAAACTTCGTGGCGTATTACTAGCAACTAAATTGTTTTATTATTGTATGTTTTAAGATATAAATAATGAATTTTTATTATGCTTTAAAATATATTTTCAAACGATTAATAAAATGGGAAGATATCTAACATTTCACAGATCTTAATCAGTTTTAGATCATCTTGATAGAAAGCCAATTTAACATCGGATGACCTACTTCTTCTAATTAAATATTTTTACCATGTGTTTTAATAATTTATTCTAGTTAACGCATCAATTTTGTGGCGGATCACAAAAATGCTAATTTTCTTGGAATAAATAGATGTTGTGTAGTTGTGTAATGTTGTGTAGTTTTTAAAATTGAAACCGACCTAATGTATAATATAAAGATACAAAATTGTTTTCAACTAGAATCTAGCAAAATTCCAACTAGAATTGATCATATAGCTTTCCTACAATGAATTTAAACATAAATACTGTGTTTTTCTGTGAGGTAGACGCATTAAGAAAATAATTTCAAATATAGGTACTGTGTTATATCAAGTAGTCTTTATGTTATTTAACAACAAACTTAGAATTAAAGTATTGACTGAATTTCAAGTGAATGTCACTTATTCTTAATCGTCTTCGTAAAGTATTTATGCCTTATTTAATTATTAATTTATATAAGTTCTGCTAGATAATTATTATAATTAATTTTAATTTACAAATAATTTTTAATAAAGAGCCTTTTAAAAAGTGAGTACTAAGCATGTACCAATTCAATAGAACAGTTCTTAATTTCTTAATTCAATCATCAGCAAGTAAAAAAATTTCACGAAGTATTACGTACAAATTATGGTAGGCGTTTCAAATGGTTTGGTGGAATTGAAGATTGCAAAGATCGTATGTAAAAAAAACCTAAGAATATCTGCGAAAAGAAAAACTTGTGTAGGATACAAAAATAAGACGAAAGAATCACATAGTAAAAAATCCAAAGTCCAGTGCTCTCAGTTGGATGATAGTCCGATTTTTTGGATTGCTTCAAACTTTACTGCTCTTTGCTCTATTGAATTGCAAATTTTGCCGCCTGTAACTCAATTAAAATGTTATATGTATCTTATTGAGAGGAAAATAACAAACATGTATTGTAAGACTTATTTGTTCTTATCAAGAAGATTGGACCGAAATTGACATGATTGCAGTTTTCGCAAGCTTACGATTTAATAAATTTTCTGTGAATCAACATAAATTTCCTATTGCATATTTTTGAGATAAGAAAATGTAAAGAACTAAAAATCAAATTTAAGGAATACCCATAAAGTCTAGACAAGCATTTTACCTTCAAACGACTTTCAAGCAGATTTCTGAAAAATATCGAGTATAAATATGTTCAGAAAAATTTCAATAATTCGAAATAATATATAATGTATGCAAAAACTGTGTAAATTGAATTGATAAATTACATTTAATAATAATTGTTCATATGTTGGTCCTTTGAGACAGAAAGCTCCTAGGTCAATTTTCTTTCTTTGAGTCTTTGAGGATTAAGTGGAGCTTTCATTTAGATCATATTACGACCTTGTTAAACAATTTTTTTTTTTTTTTTTTAATATAAAGAAGTGCCTAATACACATCATTGTTTATACATATTTTCTAATCCTATTTTGAGCGAAAACGAAAACAAATTTTAAATTTCGCATGCGCACACAATAAAATTAAAAATTTCTGCAGAAATGGCTATATTATTCCTTCAGATATAAAAAAAATTCAAGTGTGTGTCATTCATTATGCAAACTACAACTTTATTATTACGTATGCAGCTTGCAGCTGTGAGAAATTTTTGCCACAAAGATCTTTGTAATTTAGTGAATTTTTATTAATAATATATATTTTTGAAATGTGAACCATCTACATAAAGTATTTCTTTGAATCTTCTGTCGCCGGAGAGAAGTACAAAGGGATATTAGAGACCAAATCCTTTCTCATGCGAAAAAGAGGAGCCGCGTTAAATCTTTTTTTTTTATTCAAGACGGAGCAGCACCTCATCGCACACAAGAAGTATCATCAATAAATTTTATGGCGATCGAGTTATTGGCCTAGGGTACCCACGCTTTACTAGTGGAAAAGGAATAGAATAGCCACCTTACTCGTCAGATCTCACTTAATGTGGTTTTTTTGGGGGCTACATTAAACATCTATGAAAATAACCAAAAAACAGTTGAGGATTTTATTAAAGACATTGGGAAGATTGTCAATGGCATTTCAAATGAAACGTTAGAACATGTTTTTAATAGTTTTAGAAAGCATATGGATATTTGTGGCAAATTAAATGGTTAAAATATCGAAAATATATATCATTAGTAACTAACGTTCTTCACTACTTTTTTAAATTAATTGTGTTTTGTATTAAATAGAGATAATTTTTTTATAATAAAATGAACATGAAATAAAAATGACGACTGTCCTTTATTAAAAAGTATTTACATTTTACCGATCTCTCCATTTGTTAAAAAATGTTGACCCATTAGTTTTCGCACGTTTCTATTGGACACCCTGTAGGTATGGAAATATATTTATATACAATTATGTAGGTTTAAATAACACTAGTACGTTGATGTATATTATATAGTAAACAATTTGTGTAAAGTTGTGGACTTATGTAATAGTTTTTATAGTGTATTTATTGTATAGTTTATGTTTTTATTTGGGGAATTCATATTCCTTATCGTCAAATTATCAAAAAGTTTTTATTGGATGTTAAAACGGAAAGAAAATTTCGGCCTTAGCAAATATTTTGTTTATTCATATTATTTATATATCGTACAATATGATATAATATATTAATGCTATATGCGTGTTTTAACATATTAAGAGTTTTAGAATTGTACAACTTTCCCCATGAATAACTGAGTTGTCGAAAAATCAATTGAATGTTAATTAAAAAAAAAAATTATACTATATTAAAATAACATTAAACTAAACATTCAATATGAGATTGCTTGAGACTGAAATTTGAAAATGTTACCTCTTGTCCGTAATTGAAAGTCTCATTTAAATTACAATAAGAAATGCATGAATTTTGTCAGAACAAAAAAGTTACATTTCATTCTGCCTGTCAATTTCGAATAGTGAAAATATCGATTTTTGTTCGATTACTTCTAAAATGACGTTTTATTATAAGAAAATTTCTTAAATCTACAGTCATATTATTTGTTTTGCAAATTTCTCTTTCAAATTCCCACGTTTCGCCTGTAAAATGTACAAAAACAGGTGGTATTTTTACAACAACCTGCATTTTTACATAGAAATATACGTTATACCACTTGTTACTTTAAACCTCTCGAAGTCTGGTGTGTAAATTCTTGGGAAATTTTACGAGAGAAATGTGATAAGTTATTGTAGGTAAAATATTATGTGTTCTTTCTTTAGTAGTTCCCACATTAATGTATAAAATAACAGAATAAATGCTTTTTGTTTAAGTAAACTGCGGAGAAATATACAAAAATTATAAATTAAAAGACGGAAATTACTTTTCATAAATGTAAAATATGTTTTCCTTTTAAATTGCCGGGTATAGAAGCATTTACATGATATTTTTCCATGTTTTTGTTTTGTTTTAAGTTACCAAATAAATCAATTCTGCAGAGAAGAAAACTCCATTTACAAAATTTTACATTAATTTCGCCTACAAATATGTATGGTTTTCGTATAATTTTACATTACCGTGCATCTCCTACAAGATAATCGTGTTTGGAATTCTTATGAATTTTGTGTTTTATGTAGGGACCGATAGTGTTGCAAGAGAGTCTTAACAGAAAATTTTTATTAGTGCATACTTTATGTTTAAATCAAAGATTGACACATATAGTTTTCGATTGTTTTATTAAAATGATATTGTAAGAGTTAAAATGCAATTTTTTTTTTAAATATTTATAGCACTTACACTAAGACTTTTTTTTTAACTAATCAAATAATTGTAAATTAAATAGTTTTCTGAGTAAACTGTTCATAATAACTGTATGAGAATGAGCAACATATGTATGTATGTGAGTAAGATATTAGCAACGTTTTTTTAATGATAATCAAAAAAAAAATTTTAATTTTGCCATAAGAACATGAAATTGTATTGACTTATGCCCATTTTACGTCACAAACTAAATCGAATAATGTTTTTAGTTAAAATCATGGCAATTGGACGCGTTTATTGCTAACTATAAAAACTTTGTTATAGGTCATGGTGTGAAATATTCGATCCAATACAAAACTCTAAATCCGGATTAGATCATTAAAATGGCACGGATATTGAGCTTATATTTGGACATAAAACATAAAAATCTCAAAATAAAAATTATAACTGATTCATATATCAATTGGATCTTAAGTTTATAATATGATTTTAATTAAAATTCAAAATTAAGATATTTCTTTCTAAAATCGCAATGCCTATGTTAATACGATTTTTCATATTTATTTTTTTATAGTTAGGCAATACGTTGTAACTCTGCTACTAAAGGCTCTCACGGCTGTAGCCTAGCCTAACTTCCGAAGAATGCATTTAGGGGAAAAAGGTTTTAGAAAAAAAAACTTAGGATTTTTCCCTAGCTATTCAATGGTGACCTCTTGGTTTGACCTTGACCTTGAATCGAAATCCCACTAGAAATGCTTGAGTATATGGGGTTTTTCGGTATCACAAAAATGAAAAATTCAAAGTGGCAGATCAAATATGGCGGACCGAAATTGCAAAACCTTGTCGGATTTATACCAAAATTGGTGCATAAGGGTTCTTGATGCTGCCTGTTTCATTTCTGGTATCTGAATGGAAAAAATTCAAAATTACGGATCCAATATGGCGGCCCGAAATTGCAAAACCTTGTCGGATTTATACCAAAATTGGTACATAAGGTTTTTGATGTTGGTTGTTTCATTTCTGGTATCTGAATGGAAAAATTCAAAATTACGGATCCAATATGGCGGCCCGAAATTGCAAAACCTTATCGGATTTATACCAAAATTGATATATAGGAGTTCTTGATGTTGTTTGTTTTATTTCTGGTATCTGAATGGAAACATTCAAAATGGCGGATCAATATGACGGACCGAAATTACAAATGCCATTGTTTTATTAATTAACAAATTAATTGATTTTTAAGTATGTAAGGATTATCCTGAACAATACGCGCACTGAAACAATCGAAAACACTCCTTTTACGAATCGTAAATAAACAAGAGTGAATTATGCCGGAATGAAACTTCTTTAACGCAGTAACAAAAGGTCGAAATTCGAAGAATTGTAGAAAACGGTAAAATAATTTTTATGCATGATACTGCTCAGTGGCGCGCGTAGCTAGCCCTGAGTATTAAAATTTCACGGTGGCGACGGCCCTTTTTCGGAAAATAAATAAAAGCACTCGCATAAGCAAAATACAATACCAATTTGTTATTAAAAAAACAACAACACATATTAAAAAACAGCTTGTAATGTCCTTGTAAAAATATCGTTAAATTTACTAATTTCGAAACGGCATGATAGATTTAATCCGTCATCTTGAATCCCACAATTGAAATAAAGTATTTGAAATCCGTGACCTCTTTGTACAAATTCATATAGAATTTCCAACAGCCATATTGGATCGTCATTTTGAAATTTTGAATTTAAAACAGCCTATATTAAGAGCTGATAAATAAGCTACACAAAAACGAACCCGCATTACAGTCTGTGAAGTAATTCCAATAGTCGAACATACGTATAATGTCGCAAACAGCTTATTGACATATGAGTCGATTATTTTGAAAGTGGCTTAAGTCCAAATGATCATAAAGACTATTTTACTTTAGAAGAATATAGAAAAATAGTCTTTATGATCATTTGGACTTAAGCCACTTTCAAAATAAACGGCTCATATATAGAGTTGTAAATGGAGATTCATAACTATAGCTGCCGCAGGTTGCGGTAGTTGAATTCACCCTTAAGAGAATACGTTCCCATTCTAATCACCGCGCCGACCTGTGCATGACGGTTTGTAGGCCTAAATATATTAAAAAAAACTGTTTTCCATCAAGGACTACGCTAAGAACGACATAGCACGTAAATTGTCACAAAATTAAACCCTTATGTGGGTGCTGTCAAAAGAGCAACATTGTGCCTAACAAATAAATACTATATGTAAATATTTTGCTAAATAATATAGCTTTGCAGAGGTAAGATAAAATTTGAATATTTACTCGATGACTTTAACAGTTAAAAAACATAGTAAAATATACTATTAGTGCAAAAAAAAAATTGTGTGAAGCATCAGGATATCCTTAATAAATCTATGCATTTATAAATATCGTTTTTTGACTTTTATTTTGTTAATTTTGACCAGCTTTTGAGAGTTTAATTTTTTTCAAAACACCTCGGATCGCGTGATGTCGTTTTATCGCCCTCTAGAAACCGTGCAACTGCGGTATGTCCGAGGTGCAGTCAACGTTAATTTGCACTGGGGTTGGTTTATTTATCTACAGAAGGTGATTCTTTAAAGATGTTTATAAAATATTTTGTTTTGAAATAAATAAAATCACACTGAAGCATTCAGGTTTCCCACATTTGCATCCAGGACCGGCGCAATTGTGGTAAAGACCACCCCATTCTAAGCTCCCTGGAAGAGCCCGACCCCGGCTATAGAATTCGTGTTAACGTCAAAGAAACGTAAAATGTTCCTGGGGAAGCCTCCGCGGCCTGGGGTCTACCGCTCATGTGCACTTTTTGCACGCATACCGCGAAAAGCCGGCTCCATGCTACCGTGTCGTCACAGTGTTCCGGATGCTCCGAGCATAATTGTGTTGCCCGAAGAAAGTCGCGAAAACCATCATCGTCTCCGGGAGATTCCATTCCAGTCGTCTTCTGGTACCAAATCGTCTGACTCGGCTGGACCTGAAGAAGAGGCGAGCTTCGAGGCAGCTGCTGGCAGTGGGCTCATTCGATTTAGTTCAGCTCGTTCGGGTGGTAGTGTGCCATTCATTCCAGGCGACTGTATCTAGTAAAGTTGTATATCTCTTGTGTACCTTTTATCGAACTGGGACCCGAATCCAGGCACTGAGTGTACGCCTGCAGATCGCAACTGACCATCAATTAAATCGTCTCTTGTCGGTCTTTCTTGCGAATTCTTCTGAAGATCTTCTTCCAGATCTGTGCGCGGTGTCGTCGTTCTTGTCGCCGTTTTCGTTGTCGTTGTCGTCGTCGTTCTTGTCGTCACTGTCGACATTTATCGTGCGCCGATCCATCTCAGCTCAAATAATAATAGTAAGCGAAGAAGTGTCGAACGAGGGCTTCGAAGATATTCGCAGCAATCGTGTTTCAGTAGCTGAGAGTGCGTGATTTTGTTTTATATCCCTGTGGAATTCAGAAGAATCGAGTGAGTGGAAGCAGGGTGCTTTAATAAATCTTCTTTTGTTGTGTCCCTCAGGAAGTGACGGTGAAAAAAATTAGTGCGTTTAATAAATGCGTGGCGGCGCCCATAATATTTCCGCTGAATTGCTCATATAGGATTTTCTAGGCTACAGGATCGAAAAAGGTGAGTTTATGTTAAATTTTTCATTATTATTATTATTTTATTGTGGGACAAAAAAAAAAAAAAAAATTAAGACGATATCCTCTTCCCGCACGTTTCCGTTCGACGAAACGTAACCTAATAAAACTTTAACAGGAGGGGCACAATCCAGAAAGTGGGAGGTTGCTCAGCCTTGTAACCTTGGATCTTTTTGGTATAGTGTTCGCCAGAGTGTGCAGAGTTGTTCTTTTGGTTCCTGGTGGCCATGTCCTTGCTGGTGTGTATTTGTATGCTTGCTCACACCCTCTTCGACAAAAACTCGGCGGGAGGAAGGGAGGAGAGATGAAAATGAAATGTGCTCTGTCAGGACGAAAAAAGAAACATCTCTGGGTACTCTGTGCTCTGTGCACACAACCCCACGGGGCGAGTGTTTTATGTAGTTCCTGTCCTGTCCGTCGTGCTAACCTGCCTGCCCTCACCTGGATCCAAACCTTTGATGTGTGATGTATTATGTCTGCCCAGCAAAAAGCACTTGTTTCAACCCGACAAACAGAAAAAAATAAATAAAAATAAATAAAAATAAATGGAAGTTAGTTAGCAACAACAATACGAATGGCCAGCGAGAAAATTGCGGTCATTCCTCTTCATTATATCATTTTTAAGGTTACAACTCTGGGACCTGGGGATTCTTCTCGTTCCAGAGATAGTTTCCATTTGTCTCCGAATAGCCTCTCCGGATAAGGGCTAATATAATCTAAGGATATGATGCGAAATATGACACCATTTTTACCCCCTTACCGTATTTCTCTTCATCGACAATCCATGCTGACTCCAGGATTTCCTTGTATGAACCTTTTTTCGCTGTTGTCAAGCCATTTTAGCTCTTTAACCCTACATGAGCTCACAAAAGCGCTTCAGCTCCACCGAAATTTGCCGACCGACATGCCGCATGTGGCGTGACGTTATGGAAGACCGCGCCACAATCATCCGATGTTAATGCACCGCGATGGATGACTCGGCGGTCCGCGGTGCAGATATGATACACCTCCATCATTCGGAACACGTCCGTGAATTGATACCATAATGTATTATAGTATGTCCTCGCGGGAATCTGGAGACTCGAATACGAAAAAAAAAAACCACTGAATCGAAATTTATTCGGGAACTTGTTTCGCCGTGGCATCGAGCTGAAAATTGAATTCGAGCGGTGAGCAATGTTTCTGCATCGAACGCCGTCATTTCACAAATCTATGGCACTGTGGCAACAGCGGCCAATTGGCCGTTTGCTTTTATGATGTATTTCGTGTTGGAATTAATCATTGAGTGTGGGATCCTCAAATTGATTTTCATCGTAATAACGGTTATATTAGTGGAATTCACATGCTCTTATCGAATTTACCGACCGATGCTTTGCAGGATATCATGAATTTAGGTTTCCCTAAATTTATGTAGTATTTTGAATTAGTTGGAAATTTAATATTAATCTGACAATTTTTTCCAATTATGTTTTTGGTATTGCATATATGCAATTTTGGTAATTTTAAGACAATAACAATCCTTAGAATGCCCCACCTATATAGGGTGATCCGCAGGAACCGCTCTACCATATAGGTCAGCTACACGACGTTAAGAGGCGCCAAAATGAGAAATTTGTTTGTACATTTAAAACATAATAATAAGTTGCTGTTGGCTCAAGTAATTGTGTACAATGTGACTTTGGTTTAACACTGTCGTATCTTATAAATCTCAATTTGAATACGATTATTTTTCAGTAGATTTGAAGATGCGAGAAGTTTTAAACCAAAGCTAACAAGGAGACCGCCAAGATTGTCGGCCTCTGATTTCAATGATTTTTATATATGTTGCTATATTTGAGTAAGTGAATAATTACCCAAAAGGAATACACGCAACGATTAATAGTTTCAAAGTTGCTTCTACCAAGCAACTTAAAATATAAGTTCAGTTTGCATGCGGCAAGGCGTAGCTTAGTGGGCAGCGCGACGTGGCTTACAGTTCGATTCCTGCTAACGTAATTTTCTTTTATTCGTTTTTTTTTTTATTTTATTTTTTTATTAAATTATAAAATTTATTCATGAATTCTATTAATGAAGTACATGTTATTTTAATTTCCAAAAAAATTATCGACGTTTTCATTGATATTCCTTTTTCTTTTTATATTACTTGGAAAATGTTGATGAAAAGAATTATTTATTTATTTTTATTTCGAAAATACAAGTCACAAATAATGTAATTAATTTTTATTAGTAATATCAATAAACCAGAAATAAATATCAATAATAATATAAAAAAAAAAATATATATCAATGAAAACATCGATAACTTTTTTTGTAAATTAAAACAACATGTACTTTATTCATAAATAATAAACAAATTTTCTAATTTCATAAAAAAAAAAATTTACTTTAGCAGGAATCGAACCCTGAGCTGAAATCTTGCCGGTGTCCTTGTAAGATTTAATACCGTGAGAAGTCTCTTTTACATTATTAATATTGAAATGTTTTATGATTTCAATAAGAAGATACTTTTAACTCTAATGCCAAATTCTAATAATCGAATTATTTGTCATTACTTCTTAACTTTGATGAATTAAAATGAGATATGAATATTACTCCGCATTATATTTACCTTACTTTTCGGCTCAATTCATAAACATACAGTTTTTTAAGTTTTTCTTTTAGCTAAGCAATTTTCATTGTTCTGTAGATATTTTTACCGAGAGAAAATTATTTCTAAAACCTTAAACAGTAATAACTTATTAAATCGATGAAAAATTATTTCTTATATTTTTTACTAGTTTTATTTATTTAAACCAGCAGATTATTACATGTGTATTGCAAAATACAATAGTAATTCCTACAAAGGTATTACAATATCCGGGCATAGGAATGGATGTCTTACAAATTAAAGAATCACTTATAAACTAAAAGATAACAAATAATTATGTTTTTATAAAATATGAAATCATTCCCAAACAAAGCGGCAAATTTTGTAATTAATAATTTAATACCAAAATTAATCCAAATTATGATAATAATACAATTATAAATAATACTTTCAAATTATTAAACATTTTCTACAATCCATGATTTTATCTTAATCTTTATATGCTTATTGTTTGATTTTTCTCTTGACACCTTATATTCATTTGGTAGTTTATTTCAACAATGTTGCCATTTTCTTTTGCTAATAGTTTTACAAATTTTTGGTAATAAAATACTTTTATTTCCAATTCTACTTGTTGACATTTCCTAGCGATTTTTGAGTTCATTATAGTGATAAATAAAATAATTGTTCCAAATTTATTGCAAAATTACATTTGTTCATAATTTTTAATAATTTATTCTGCAGCTGTTGGAACAAATTTAGATTATTAGAATATGCTCCACTCCAAGCAATCATTCCATAACTTATTATACTTTGAAAAAAGCATAATATAATAAATTGCCATAAGTGTTTTATTTTCCAAATATTTAAATTTTTCTTTTTTTGTCTTTTATACTTGGATTGGTTATACCTGTCTACGGTTTAAGTTTATAAAACTTAAACCTAACCTTGAAAACCGATGGTAAAATAAAATTTAAAAATTATATTTCAGTAAATAAAATTGTTATATCATACAAATGTCATCTAGGTGAGCCGAAGGCGTGCGTCGGTCGCGCCAAATTTTGCGAGCGCTTTTTTTGATTTTGCCTAGGGCGCTTATTTCACTAGAGCGGTCGCTGGTGATTTTGTAACGATATGTTTCAACATATGCCAGTCGATTCTATGGAGCCCCCGAGCAACGTTTGTTCAAAGAATCCCCCTAAAAGCCGTCGTTTATGACGGGCAGTTTTATGTATAAGGATACCATTTTCATTCAACACCCTACAATGTTCTTAACACACACCCTACAAATCTCAACTTACATTTTAATAGATAACTTTTTCTCCCTTCCAATGAGTTTTTAACCAAGCTCCCACCACTAGTTTCAAATTGTCAAAGTTGAAAAACCTGTGACATTGTCAATAATTTAGTAAATAAAAATCAGTTTTTGAACTTTGACAATTTGAAACTAGTGATGAAAGTAGGATAGAGAAGTGGTTGAAGACTCTTTGGAACAGTGAAAAAGTTCTCCATGAATTTCCACCTTAAAGTTCGTCGGGTGGGTCCAGGACAGCAAAGCATTAAGTTGTACTATTAAAATTTCATTTTTACATTTTAAGTATGAATTGAATATTAATACTATTTAAATTGCAAAAACCATTGCATTCTGAGCTCCATACAAATTATTTTATTAGCGATCAAGGCGTGAATTTTAGCAAGGAAACAGAACTTATTTTCTTCTGCATAATTGTTATTAAAATATTTTGTATGGTTAATTTTCTGCACACAAAATTACACATTAACGAACCGAAAAAAAAATTTGCCAATTTGCTCAACGTTTATCTGCTTTTTCTCAATGTTATTATACCTTCAGTTTGATCCAGAAAATTGCTATTAGATAAAGAGTTGAACTACAGCAACTCTAAAAATTCATAATTAATAATAATTAGTGTACAAAGATATTATTGGCTTAATTTTATTTTAAACACTGAAGATATTGCATATTAAAGTAGATAAGAAGTCAAAGTTGTATAACGTTTGAACTTTCGCGAAAATTTTTAAAGAAGGTTGAATAACTTTGAGAGTTAAACATTTTCTTTCTTTGTTGAAATTAATAGACTTTCCATTTTATCGATATTTTAGTACATTAAACTTAAACTCGATTACAAGGCCAAACCAGAAAGAAACTAAAGTTTTTATCCTGTTTGCGATAAGAAATTTGTCATGAGATATTAAGAATTTACTTTGATTAATAAATTTTTGTCTCGGCGTTATTTCACTGTAGAAAGCTTGTTATAATTAAATTACGCTGGTTTTTTCCTATGGGATAAGTTATGTAGTAGTAAGATGGTACTATAAAAATAAAATATATCAATGAATTATAGTTCACATATATAAAATCTGTTGAATTATGTATATTACAATATTTCTATTATGTATTGCATATATCTCGTTCAATTTAAAAAATCTATTTATATTTACCAATTTAAGGCTTAAATAAAACACAGTGCCATTTTTATATCGAAAAATTTTACATATAATTAGTTTGTATAAGGTTTCTTTAATTAAAAATTCTTAATGTGAAGTTTCCAAAAATTATTTTTAATAAATAGGGAACATTTTTAAAATATAAAATATTGCTAGTTGTGTGCACTCGCTATATAAATATATTAAAGAATAAAATTTATCGTAGAAGACATTACAAAGAAAAACATTTTTAATTGTTAATGATATGTTACTCTTTGCGGTGTATATGTAAAGAAACAGATCACAATTCAAGAATAAAACAATATCTCAGAATTGTTTATTTCTTTAATTTTTCAGCAAAAAACGGAATTAACATAGGTTAACGTAATACAGCACTGGTCTCCGAATACACAAGACTCGTTATCTGCTTGTCAAGAAACCACAAAAAAAAACCTACAAAATTAATTTTTACATAATTTATGGAATCAACTTAAAAACTTATCGTATTATGCGAAATGGAATTTGTTTTGTTATTACGGTGACTAATGCTTTACTACTGAAATTTTTTTTTGAGACAGTATGTTTTTATTAATTAACTATTATTTTTTTGATTTTAATAGTAGATAAAAAATTTACTTTTTCTTAATTGGAAATTTAGTATATCATAAAAAATCTCTTTTATGTTCATTCACTCATTCACATTGTAAAGTCTGTTACGAGTTACAAGGTATATTCGCATTCAACTGGCAATTTGGGTACTTCAAAAGAATTTTATATTGATACCTTGGTCCCATCCTATTGACAAAAGGATATTTATGGTGAATTTACAATTTCAAGGGATATATTCGATTCAAACAGTATTGCTGCCTTATACCTGTACAAAAGTCTTTTTGTTGTGAATATTTCATTCAATTCCTGGCTTTCTTATACAAGTAGTACCTAAGCATTGGTTATTGTTATTGAGCTGCATACCAAATTTTCGATATTGTCATTCTTCTCACATTTGAAGACGTTTCCTCTTATTGTTATAATTTTCGTTTTCCTCTTCTGAGTAACAAATATTTTATGTAGGTGGCTTTATAGCTGATAAAAGTATTCGAATTCATCTTTTATTCTTTAAGAACAATAATTACGCGTACAGCAAGCTGTCGAAGGATTATTTAATACATTTATTAAATTATGACATAATAAAAAATAATGCTGACTAATGAGTAAACATGTATGTATAATATATAGTATACTTACTTCTGTATCCACTAATCAAATTAATGTTAAATGTAGGTATACGTACATATATGGAAACGTACATATGTATATGGAAACATTTGATTATTTTTAGACTCTCTAAACCTTGAGAAACAGGATTTTGTTATTGCGTTTTAGAAACTTACAGAAATTATGAGAAAAACTCTTTTATATAAACGTTTTGGAGAGATTAGGGAAAATTCTCATATTCATCTTAGGCGACCTTATTGACCTTAAATTTTAATTATATTTATAAAGAAAAGTTAATTTATTTACGGGTGATTTTGTACACTGACAAGGAAACGTTCTCAGGTGTGTCTCACCAATTTTGATGAAATTGAAATATGTTATAGAGTATCGAAAAATAAGAGACACGTATTTTTTTTTATCTGCGGATACGCACATTTAGGGGGTACTTTTATTTATTGTTTTTTTTTTTTTTTATTTTTTTATAAAAATTGGTTTTTTTTTTCAAAAGTTTATGCGCCATGTTGGATCCGCCATTTTTAATTTTTTTAATTTAAAATCAGATTCGTAATCAGCGACTCCAAAAACCCCTTAATACTGGTTTTCACGAAAAAACTGATGTCTGAAAGAATATACATCATTTACGTATTAGTGCTAGGGGTTGCAAGGGGGTAATTGAGGAGCTTTTTTTACGAAAACGCAAAAACAGGTCAACTTTAAAATCGTTTTTGGTGGTTTTCACCCCCTAAATGTGCGCATCCGCAGATAAAAGAAAATACGTACCTCTTATTTTGCAATACTCTATAGCATATTTCAATTTCATCAAAATCGGTGAGACATACCTGTGAACGTTTCCTTGTGAGTAAGAAACGTATGTAAAATTATTAAAACAACTGAAATTTTGGGTCCTCTAAGGGAAAGTAAGGGTGAACTAACTAACAACTTTTGATCAATTACCTAAAAACAATAAGCTTTTATATAGGAAGCTAAGGAAAACTATCTAAAACGTTGGTAAACTACCGGAAATTATCAAGGTAATCGCTAGCTTAGGTGAATTAAGAAAAAACTCCTGAAAATTATCTAAAAAATCTTATAGAGGAAGTTTAGGTGAATTAACTTTATTATAATTATAATTAAATTAAAATGTTACTTGATCAGTTATTTATACAACATAAGCATTTTTATTTTAAATTGTTGTTTTCAAATATGGGTTTATCATATTCAATTTGCTATTTACTGAATTTTGCCTATTGCTCGGAAAATATTGAGAACTTAAATTATGAATAAATTAGCTGCACACAATATTTTTAAGGACCTATACACTGAATTAAATTTAACAACATAATGATGAAAATAAATGGAAAGCTTGGAGCAGAAGTGGTCCAAGTGACATACCTGCCAAAATGGGGATAAATTCATTTCTGTAGTTAATTATGTCAAATTTATTTTGTCGCAACGATTCAAACAATCATAGGTAACTTTAGTTAAAAAATCAGAATTAAATTTTAAGTTATTAAGACGTTTACATAATTATATAAAATACTTTCGGGTCATCATCTTAAAATCACTAAAATGACACTGGGATAACTTCGTCTCCAAGCTATCCAAATATACTTCCGAAAGTAACATGTTTCTGAATTTTAAATTATTTTTTGAGTTTATATTTTTAAATATTTACACTCAGAGAAACTAAAAAAATTATGAATGTTATAGGCGAATTAAAGAAAATTAGCTAAAACATAAGCTCGACTATAAACAACTCTCTGCCAGCGAAACGCAATATTGCACCAAATGAAGTATCAATCCCTTTTCCTTAAAAGGCCATTTATTTTGATTTAATTTTCGGACTATACCTTCTTCTTTACTGTGTGAAATGCCCAAACGGATTGAGCACCATTGTTCAGCCGGATTTTTATGTTAAAACCATTTCACATCAATGCACACAGCACGGATTACGAATTCTCTAATCATTTATATACTTTGTTCAATTATTTATTTCCAACGTACTGATGATTACCGATTGCAAATTATACCTTTGCTTAGGAAAATTTTACCAAGAAACGTTGTGTAAACAAGTACTTTTCCAAAATTTTATACTAATTAGTTGGGTAAATTATACAATAACAAAGGTATTTTACCTAAACCATATGTAAAAACTTTGCAAAATTCTGGGGCAAATAAGCAAAATTATTTAAGGTGATTTACTAAATCATACAAAGCCTTAGAAAACAAAATAAGTAATGGTGATATTTTTACCTTATTATAAATTATGTTTTTAAAATAATTTTTCCTTTTCTCGGTATGCATCTAACCGATATTTACATAAATATAATGTAATATCTTTAGTATCGAAAATTATTCTTAAAATTACATTCATTTCCTATAAATATAAAATAAATCATTCATGAAATCAGGATTTTTTTTTTTCAAACTGTTTTTATAGGGTTGTTGCAAATGAAATGGCGGATAAGATAGGCTAAATCTTTATTTAAATAGTTAATATTAAAAAACCAAAATATCTAATCAAAATAATCGTCTTTAGCTTCAACTTTTGCCAACGAGATGCTAAATTGTATATCCCGGTTTTGTAAAAGTCTTTATTTAGAGATGCGATGAAATTCATAAAGGCTGTTTCAGCTTCAGACTGGTCCGAGAAGTTTTTTCTCCTCCAAAAAGTGACTCACGTGCCGAAATAAGTGATTATCCGTGGGAGCCAGATCTGGAGAGTATGCTGGATGTGACAATATCTCAGAGTTTAATTCCTTAATTTTTTTAATGATTGATTTAGAAATGTGCGGGCGAGCATTATCATGCAGCAATATGACACCATGTCTGTTTACTACAACCGGTTGCTTTACTGCCAAATTGGTGCGAGCAATCTCAAGTAACTGACAGTACTTTTCACTGTTCATAGTCTCAAGGGGTTCTAAAAAAGTATAGTGGACTATTCCAGTCACAGATCACCAAACTGAAATCATGATTCTTTTAGGGTGGCTACTTGGTTTCGGAATGCGCTTTGGCGGTTCCTTAACGTCCAACTACTGTCTCTTTCGTTTGCTGTTGTCATACCTAATCCATTTTTCTTCACATGTAATAATTCGATGCAAAAAAGGTTCATTTGTGTTCCTCAAAATTAGTGATGCGAATATTTCGAATCGAGATGTTTTATTTTTTTCTGTCAGAGTATGTGGAACCCATGTGTCCAAGTTTTTTGCTTTTCCTATCGTCTGAAGATGTTGGGATACAGTTGAGTAATGTATTCCAAGAATCGCTGCCATCTCACGCGTATTTAAACGAGGATTACTCTCGACAATTTCCTTCAATTGACCGTCATCGATAGCTACCTTTCGATGACCGCGTGGTTCATTCTCCAAGTCGGTGTCTCCAGAACGAAATTTTTCAAACCAGTGTTCTCTCACTAGCTACACCGTCGCAGAATACCATATTAAGATTTCATGTTGCCTCTGAAGCACTGTGTCCCAGTTTGAATTCGTACAAAAACAATAGGCGCACTTCACGTATGTCCATTTTTCACTATCACTAAAAAACATTATGTTATGTATGACTCTCTAAGTCGAAACAATGATGCGACTTGTCGGGAGAGGGAAGCCCATGCAGTTTTAGTATAGCGCAATATTTCTTAATTATTAACATTGTTCACTATACTGTTATACGATGTCTGACAAACCGCCATTTCATTTGCAACAACCCAATACTTTCAGAGTTTGCTCATCAAATTAATGAAATCAAGTTTTGATAAATAATTGATTTGCGACTTGTTCGCTTCAAACTCCTGTAGAACATTATCAAAGTCTAATTTGGATTTAAATTAAATTAAAGTGTTAAGATATATAGTAAAATGATTATATGAGTAAATTTTAATGTACGCTTGTTCTAAACATTTTTATGATAAACATTCTTGTAATTGTAGAAAATTAAAATGTACTCCTTTACAGGAATAAAATATATTCTACTCTTCTGAAGATAAAAACATAATCCCAAAAGAAAACTTAAGGTAGGTACTGACGATAAGCACTGTAATGTGGCATTATTTTAACCTTACACTTGCATTTAATGTGAGAAAATTTCAAAATCGAGAAACACCTAACAATTTGAAAGTGTTTAAGTCCGCATTATCGTGGAAAGCTCAGCTTATAAAGGGAGAGAAAATGTGGGAATAGCTGCATATCAAAGTGATTTGCATACCTAATTACTGTCACTAATAGCGCGAGCTTAAACAAAACACTCGAAAAAGCTACTGAGCAGACTATATTCATTTGCATTCGGTCAACAAAACTGCTGCATACTGCACTCAATTTAAGTGCAAAATTAAGAATACTATTTTGGTGTAGTACTAATGCAACCTGCGCACGGGAAGTATCTACTTTGCAAAAAGATTCACAAATGAGATTAAGGAAATTGCTTTCTTCACTTAACGAATGTTAAAACTTGCAAATGTTTACTAAAGCTTCAAGGAAAAACCTTGTTGGGTTTGGCAAGATATCTTACTTAGTTTCCGTAAACTTTTCCTTTCGGCAAGAAACTCCGCTGCAGTACAACATTTTCGAAATTGTCCTCTAAAAACGACCTCCATGAACGTGTAGTGAACATGAAATTGTGTTTTGAATCAGTAATAATTTGTACCGGCAAGAAAACAGTTTTGGCTAAAATAGCAATCACCTGAGGAAAGCATATCCAAACACGACTACCACTTAATTAAACGCAAATACCTGAGAAAGCAGAATCAACCCCCCAAACCATCCGAAAGAGTGGTGCCTGGGCATAGTTCGAAGCGAACTGATTTCAAGCGAACGAACGTGTTCGAAAGACAAATTGAATCCGCAGGCGTGCGGTTGAAGCGCCAAATTCAATTTTCCTTATTTTAATACTTTTACTTTGGGGCTTCTTTTAGCTGTGTGCTTTGCTTGTAATCCGCGGGGAAGGCGAGATAAGCTCCCGGTTTTCTAAAGGTGTTTATCACTTGTCTACCGAACAACTGAACGTAAGCCACATCTACTTCGCTGCGGTGGACAATCTTCTGTTCTACGAACGGATTTAATTTTCTTACAATAGATTTTAGTACTAAGTTTTCTCTTAATTGCTCGCAGAGGAGAAAAATATCTATCTGGAGAATAATTAGATTATCAGCGAGAAACATTGTTGCCAAAGTTTTCAGCTCATAAGAAAGCTAGCACAGTTTCGAGAATAGTGGCAACGCTTAATTAGAAGTTTTGATGATCAGTATTAATAACGAGTCAGGAACTCTCAACTATTCGAGAACTAATTACCGAAGTAATGTAGTTTAACTAATACCGAGCTATAATAGCGCTTAACCTCTTCAGATTTATATTATTGATTTTCCGCCGAATTGGGGAGATGAGACGAGTACGAAAATCGTGGGTGTCACGGCATACACAGAATTGTGGCTAAATGTATCGCATGGTTGTTTTCAGGCTGTTAATAATTGTTTAAACTCTTCAAACTTTACACACGTTGCTATATAATGTATAAATTAGCATGTCGTTAGCCTAATTCTAGAACCTCGTAATATTAAAAAGATAATTTTAAAAGAAAAAAAAAAAGTGGCGAGTCTTTTAACGAAATGTTATTCATCAATATATGATTTTTATTTTCGTTCAAATTTAACACGATGCAGATTAGCTTTTCTGGTGTTAAATTGGGGTTGGATACAGTGATCAAAAAGTAAAGCCAGTTTGTTTATAACTTTGAAAATATTCATTTATTCTTCCAGATCTATGTCATCCCCTTCAAAGTAGTCCCCGCCCGATATAATACACCTATGCCAGCAATTGTTCCAATCCTCGTAACACTTCTGAAACTCGATGATTGGAATGGCCTTCAGTTCATTCTTCTATTTTTCTTTTATCTCAGCAGGCGATTCAAAACGGTGTCCCCGAAGAGGTCTTTTGAGCTTAGAGAATAGCCAGAAGTCACATGGAGATAAATCGGGCGAATACGTGGTTGTGGACAGGGTTCGGAGAGCGAAAAAAATTATGCTCGCTCCCGAGCTAAATTAGCTCGCGCGAGCCAAATTTTCAAATCGCGAGCGATTTAAATTTTTCGCCTCTTGATCAAAACCGGTTTAACTCCGAGTAAGAGGCAAAAAATTCGGGAGTCAAAAATTTGAATCATTCACGAGCAGAGCTGAAAAGATCGGATCGAGAGTCAAATAAAACGAGATGATATGTTGAATGTTGGAGAAAGTTTATTTGAATTAATTATTCCTACATCCTAATAAGTAATTTTTTCTTATTCTAAATAAATTTGATTTAATAAGTGAGCGTTAAGTTTAACTAATAATATATTGTTTATTGTCTCTTTTCCTAATTTCGACCGTTTTTTCGTGATAATTGTTGAGAGTGCACTGAATGCACACTCAACAGACACTTGTGTCGATGGGACTGCTAACGCAGTCTGAACTAGTTTTCCCAGTTGTGAAGTTCCCGCCAATAGTCCAAAATATTTGTTTCAAAAGACATTTTTTACTACCGAATTTACTTGAGGCTCGTTATCACTATCACTTTCGTCGAAATTTTTATTGTGTACCACCTTATAATGTCTTTTAATGTTGCATGTCCTATTTACAAATATCATATTTCATCATATCATTTATAAATATCATGTTTCATTATATCATTATTTTCATCGTATCGCACATATTTCTTAGAATCAAAATCTTTACGTCGACCCATTTCCTTGGAAAATGGCAGTTCAAAATTAATTGCCAAGTAACAAACTCGAACACAGTACAAAAATAAAAACAATCTTCACCACACTAGGAGTCGAAAAGGATTGAATCTTTTCGGCTCTAAATCACTCCCGGAGCCGAAAATACAGAGAGCAAAATTTCTGGCTCGCTCTCAAGAGCGATTAAAACTGAAAATGGAAAATTAGCTCTCGCTCCGAAGCGAGTCAAATGTATAAAGATCGGAGTTAAATTTTTGGCTCCCGATTCGAAACCGTTTTAGCTCTGAGACGGAGTCAAAAAATGCGAGCGAGCTAAATTGTTTTCGATCGGGAGCGAAAAAATTCCGCACCCTGGTTGTGGAACAACAAGCAGCGAATTTTTGATGAAATAGTCTCCAAGAATTAATGCAGTGCAGTGCAAGATATTGGACGTTTTTGGAACTAATCTTCTCAAGCACAAATGTTCTTTCAAAATGGTTTGGACCAATCCAAATGAAATGTTTACAGTATTAGCAAGTCTCTAATTGTCAATGTCTCTAATTTGAAATAAATATAAAATTGTTTTCACTTCACACACGTTAAGCTGTTGTGCTAAAGCTTAAAAGTTTTTGATTGAAATGCGTTTAATTGTTGGAATAAAGCTTAAAATTGTTTGATTGTTAGGCTATAAAGCGTATATCGATTTGTATTATCGATTTGAGAAAGTTCCTCCTTTTTGACACAAATTTTATGTATTGCCAAACTATTTAATACTTAATTCAAGCACGCATCTGTTTAAATTCCTTCAAATACTTAACTAATCTAAAACAAAAGTGAGGATATTTAAATCAAACACGAATATTTTTGGCAGAAATATGAAATGTTCGAACTACACTAAAAAAAATTCCTATACTTTTAATTCAATCGAAATCGATCAAACGCTTTTTTCAAACATGCGTGCATTTAGAGCATTTAAAACAAAATGTTTGATCCAAATAGAATATATTTAACCCAACCGAAATTGCGTTTAAATTAAATAAAAATCGTTTGATTTGAACAATTTAGTGTTCTCATTTGAATTAATTAATTTATTTCAAATGCCGGTATTTCTCTCAGTGTAGGAAATATTTCAGAATTTACGTGATTTTAGAATTAGACTATAGCACAAACTTCCCATCGACGTTTCCCTTAAGATACTTCAGCAGTTCTATTATAAACGTATTTACTGAGAAACAGTTAAAATATCGATGTAGATAATGATTTCGTCGAATTAATTAGGACAAACTCCTTGAATTTCGCCTTAAGCATACTCTAATTACAATTTGCTTCTGGTTCTATGTAGGTATTTTGCTTATAGAAGATAATACGAAGTTAGAATTAAAGATATTTCAGACCTTCCTGATCTTTAGCTCATCTCTTAATAAAAAAAGTGAGTTAAGTTCTTTTTACACCTCTCAAGTTTTTCTACTTAATTTATTTAACATCACATATATGTATTTTCCAACACTCTGAGAAAAGTTTCTTAGTAAAATGAATTATAAACAAATTTTCTGTTTGTTATGAGATCTTTATTAAAGGGGTAACCCACTGTTGAAGCCCAAAAAATGGAAATTTTTTTAAAAAATCGATAAAAAAGACTATCAGAGATATCCTTTTGATTTTTTCCACACTTCTTTACAGAGGACTAAAGTTTATATTGTGATTATAAAAAAAAAAATGTTTAACAAAATGGCGGCCGTCACGATGCAGCGCCCACGCAGTCCACAAAAAAAAAAAAAAAATAGAAATTGCGCCTCGTAAAATCCTGGCCAAAGTATGCACCTGCAAATATATACCAAAGAAAAATTCTTCAATATTTGTTATAAAGGATAGAAATAACCCATTGTTGCAGCAAAGAAAAAAAATTTGATGATTTAGTGCACGTTCGAACATTGATGTATCGATTTTCTTTATGTTTTAACATGAAAAAGTTGATCCTAAATCTACAAAATTTGTTTTTTTACTCTAATAATAGGTTATTTTTATAGTTAAGTACTTAGTAAAGGTGTATGCAAAATTTGAAGTAGATCGGCCTAATAGTTTTTTTCACAATTTTACGACGCGCACCGAAAAAGAGCGTTTTGAGAAAAACGCATTTAAAGTTTTCTTAAAGAAATTTTGTGACATAAGTAAAAAAATGTTCAACTAACCCTTAATCAGCGAATCCCAGGTGTTAGTGGGTACCTTCTAATTATAATAGTATAAGGAACTATGTATTAGTGTATTATGTAATATACATTTAGAAATTATTATAATAGGTAATACACGCGGCAACTGTTCGAGTGGCTACAAGGCCGCGCGCGCTCCGAAATCGTAGTTGAACGGAGGGGGACTGTGAGAGCTGTAGAAAGAACCATTATTTAGATATCGATCTGAAATCTTACAAACATATTCTTGAAGTGCTAATCTATCGAAATATATAAAAAGAAAAAAATCTAAAATGTGGTTTAGCCCCTTAAGTCGTTTTCTTATTGACTGATTGATATCCCGAGTGAGAGGACCGTATTTTAACTTATTAACTTTTTAAAAAACAAACAGCTAATTTAGATCAACAACATTTGAATAGTCCATTCAATTTGTTAATTGTGTGACTCATTAAAATGTAAAAAGATCGCGAAGTTTTTTATTACATTGCTGTATAAAATGGCCATTTTGCAAAAACCAAAGCAAGAAAAAAAACGTTCAAAACCATGGTTTGAGAAAGTTTAGACATTTGGACCGCGATTTATGGTGGTTATATAATAATTCAATAGCAGCAACGTCAAGATAATCGACTTTGAAAAGAAAAAAGACCAAAAAAAAATCAGCATTATTTTTTAAAAAAACCCAAAAATAATAGGGTTTTTGAAGCTTTTATGCAAAACAAATGCCATATTCTGAAAGAACACCCCCAAAAACCCCTTATGTACGAATTTGGAACAAATCTGCCCCAATTTGTTATTCGAATCGTACAATTGAACTTGCGTGCACAAAATCCTCGTTTTGCGCATTAACGGGTTAATGGGTTAAAATAAAGATTGATAAATTCGTTCAATTTTGATATATACAATTTCTATAATTTTCTTGTATTCACTTAAGTTTGGGTGATTTCTAGTTTTAAGCAATAACACATAGGGTATTATAACTATGTATCTTTAAATTTAAACTTATTGCAATAATTAGGTATTTCATATTTTAACATACATATCTTAAAATTGATTCCGAAATTCATTGATTTTACTTTGTTGCATTATCTTTTCACATCTTTTCATTGAATTATTCACTTTTCACAATTTACTCTTATCGTTTTCATTTAAATCCATTGAACTAAACTATCCCAATTGTCTTATTTATCAGTGCCATTTTCTTAACACTAGAACTACCAAGACCGGTCAAATTGACCGGTACTAAATTTCTTGCTTGAATTAATCATATTTTTTGAAAATATCTCTTAAGAGTAATACAGCATCTTATTAAGGTTCAAAATTACGACATATCGCGAACCTATTTCCATTTATAATTATTAATTTAAATGTGAAAACATATTACTTTAAAGGTGCCAAAAATTATCAAAATTACAAGCTTGAGCGCCGGTAGTTCTAGTGTTAAAGAAAAATATCCAGAGATTAGTTTAACAGAATAGTGTATATAAAAAAAAATTATCTGGATATTCGCCAAAAATCATTGATGCATTAAGGTTCTATGATAGTCTTTATTTGAACATGCAGTACTTATATGTATATGTATATATTTAAAAAAAAAAATCCACTTTTGCTAAGCAAGAAATCTTGTCATAAAAATAAATGGCTTGGCTATCTACGAAAATTCAATATAAATCTATTGACTGTATTTTTACTTCAATAAAGGTACTTCAAAATCTATGAAGCGGTATACAATTTAAGTTTTCTTCTCCATATAACAAATAGTAGTCCATGCCGGTTAAAATTTGAATAAAATTATTTATATTTTGCCATGTCAAAAGACGTTACACTGTAGACGGTCGCTTTGCGCTTTGGTAGTCTCAAAATGCATTTAAAATTAAAACGTGCCATCCGGAAAGTTTTACAAAAATCTGTTAAAGCTTTGTGCTTAGAATATAGAGCCTTCAGTAAATAAAGCAAGACTATCAAATTGATCCATGCAATTTATCTCGACCGCACACTCGTGCTTTTGCAGATGGGAGAACTAGGAAAATTCATTTCCATATGACAAATGCATCAGAGGAAAAAGTCACGACCCGTCTCCACCCACAATTCACTTTTCCAGCAAAATATTGTAGTTCATTGCAAGGCTTGGCATTCCCTAGATATTGTATATTTTCCCCCTCCTGGATAGATGGGTGGGATTCAGAGGGAAAATGATGCTGAGGAACAGGAAATTCCATGTTTTCTGAATTGTTAATTTCCTTTCATTGGGTTTTTAGCGCGCGCGCGGCGAAAAACATATCCAGGCCAGACGGAACCAACAGCAGAACCAGATAAATTCAATGTCTACCTGCTTCGAAACTGTTAGTGCCGAATATATATTTTTTTAAACTGCTTTGTTTTCCAGTTTTCACGGATATTCGAGAAAATATTTATTCCCTCTTGTGCTTGCTTTGCTGTTTCTTTATGTCCAAGGTCGATGGAAGATTCTGAGCATGGGCCGCTCGAAAGTGTTGTGAGAAATGTTTTCTTCCATAAATGTCGAGTAGGGATGCCTTAGCTAGAAATTTTTAAAGATACCACTTTCTGCCCTAGTTTCAGCTTAATTCTATTTTAATGAGTGAATCCTTTCTCCGTTGAAATATTATTTAAGTTATTCTTTGGTCATCCTTGAAAGTCTTTAGGTATCCATCGTAGTTTTAAAGTTCTTTAGAAGAAGAGCACAACTTTAAATTGCCTCAGCTAAAATGAATTGCTGTTTTCTCTATTCTAAAATATATATTCTAAATTTTTTGTGTTAATTTGCTAAGAATCTCGCTCACAGTTTCTATTTCACACATTTGGCTAAGGGTGTTAACGAAAATTGCATAACATTTCCCGGTTTTTAATACTTTTTTACCTAGCATTAAAGCATTAAATGAGGGTGTTGTTTTATTGCCAGTTTCTATGTATTTTTGTAAGATATATTCATAGATTTATTCCCCTCAAGACTCGAAATTGTTAGACCTATTAAAATGAATTTTAATATAAAACAGAAAAAGAAATGACAAAGGGACAATGCGACGATTATTTTTGTATAAGACATTGGCGTGTGATGCCAACATTCGTTATTTAATCGAAGAATGTCACACCGTATTTGATGATTATCATTTTTAAGAAGCAGGCACTATTATTATTATTATTCTTTGTTAGGTGGGTTCCTTGTGGCCAGCACTGCACTGCGATCGACATGTTTTTTGTGCCGAAACTTCACTTCTTCTTGTCTATCTCTAACTCGCAGGGAGTTCAAAAATTCTTGACTGAAGATCTTTCGTCTTAACCGTGCTTATTTAACCCTTAGCTTTACGATTTAATTTCGAAGAATCGTGCGTGTACACGCAATTAAATTTAGTAAAAATCTTTGCGTGGTAATAAAAGTAATGATAA
Organism: Dysmachus trigonus; assembly: GCA_949715965.1. NCBI lineage: Eukaryota > Metazoa > Arthropoda > Insecta > Diptera > Asilidae > Dysmachus > Dysmachus trigonus. The sequence goes on along the minus strand of OX454321.1, from coordinate 67,854,244 downwards.
TAATAAATATCATAATAATATTTTATTACAAGTTAGAAGAAATTTATATAGGCGGGTTTTTACTTAAGGGGGTAAATACAATTACACGGGCAAAAATTACGCATTAGAAAACATTTTTTTTCACAAAGAAGGTTTAATGCAATCATTATAAAACTTTGTACACTTGTTAAGGTATAAATTAGGAATGTAAAAAAAAATTTTTTTTAATATTTGAAAACAAAATGGCGGCTGTACGCTGGCGACTGCAACTGCAACCACTCTGGACGTCGTGTTATTGATCTGTAACAGCCCATAAAAAAAATTTGGCTTAAATATACATGTAATTTGTTGGTAAGCCTCAAAAATTAAAAAAAAAAAATAATTCTGCGTTTGGTAGAAGTTTTTGTAAAAAATCGAGAATTTTCACTATTTTTTCAGCCATTTTTGCATTAATAATTCAATTTTGCAACAAAAAATTCCAAAACAATTAGACTTACAGACAAGCCTAAGGTATAAAGAAGAAACCCTAAAAATTTCAGCTAAATTGGACAAGTAGTTTTCGAGTAATCGTGGTTGGAAATTTTAAAAATGTTGTTTTGAGAAAAACGTGTTTAAAGTTTTGAAAACCTGCTATGCGCTGAACAAAGCGTTCTCGAAAATTGAAGAAAAAATATATAAGGAGTTCGATTTTCAACCTGAAACTTTTTGGAGCGTATTCTATGGGAAATTTCCTAACTTTTGAGAGGAACAAAAAAAAATCGATTTTTTTGACCTTCTAATTGTATTTACCCCCTTAAGGGGTTATATACAGTCAGGATTTTTAGAAAATCTATTTTTTTTATTATTTTATTTTCGTAATGTACATATATTAAAGTACACTCGCAGAAAATTTCATGTCAATCCGGTGAATATTCTCGAAGTTACACGCATATTTGTAATGACTTGTCCAAGTTTTTTCACTATATGTAAAGTGCTTTTGAAACTTTAAACACGTTTTTCTCAAAACTGTGTTCTTAAAGTCTGTGAGCAAGATTTCTCAGAAATGGCTGAACCGAACAGTTTCAAATTTTAACACAAGCTTAGGTATATTTTTTCGTAACTAATCGAAGGTTTTTGCTCACCGATAAATATTTTCCATTTTATAAACAATTTAAGGTCAACGTTTTTGTAAAAAATCGATTTTTTTTAAGAAGCCGCCATTTTGTCAAAAGTCCTTATTTTGCTTATTCCTTCGATTAATTACAAGATGAAATAATATATTAACGAAATATTTTTGTTTTTTTTTCATTTTGGATGATCCAGTCCCCATATATCGTGCTCACCGCAAGACGCCTTTTTTTAGAGTTGCTCCCAGAGATCAGCTCTAGCAGCTTTTAAAATAATTACTTTTACAAATAAAATACATTGAAATACACTCAAGAGTTACCATAATATGTGTGCAAATTTTTACATTAATAACTTAAAAGGTTATCTCAAGAAAAATTCTTGAAAAATCGACTTTTTTGGGCCTCCTGACTGTATATAACCCCTTAAAGGGTTAAGCAGGACAAACACGCAAGATATTGTTTCATCGTGTTCAAGACAGAGACAACATTTGATTTCAATAGACAGACCTAGCCCATGATGGCCAGCCAACAATCGGATGCCAGGGAAATTTTCCTAGTAAATACTCGTAGACTGTTGACTCCTAAAAGCCATACTTCCACTAAAATGCTGTAAAAGCGTTCAGACCCTAGTACCAAGATGATGAACCTTTCAAGCTAGTTCATCAACAATCTCATTTCCTTCAACACCGGATTGTCCCAAGAAGTAACCACAGTTGATCCGGTTTGCACAAATTTTACAATATATTTGTATCCCATCAAAATCCCATCGAATTCCAAAACTATATGATTCAATATTTTGAAATATTATAGTTTACACCTAACATTTTATCTGAAACCTTAATTTACGGACATTTTCATATAAAGAAAACACAGATATGATTTTACTAAAATACATATATACCTTTTTAGACAAAAGTTGTTCACATCTTAAATTCGATACTAGGCCAAATGCAATAATTTTCTTAAAGATTGGTTTAGTAATTGTCGAGAAATTCGTGAACAAAAGTGTGTTATCGTTATCTTAGTGTGTTTTTACCTTTTAGTGTAGTAGGTAAGATATCCCGAATTTTTAATTATCATTTAAAAATTAAATTGTAAAAAAGTCAAGTTGTTAAGACTACCAACGAGTTATACTAAATAACATTTGCTGTTATATTATGAATTAATGAATGCCAATAACTTAACAATAATTCACAAGGTAAACTCGTAGAAACATATAAAAGTTTTTGTTTAAGGCCAAGATTTAATTAATTCTCCTACGTGGCAATAAACAATGGAATCGGGAGACAAACGCTTCGTACCTTGCATACACTTAAACAAATTCCACTGTAAACATGTACCATAATTTTACACACCCTTGGCGCAGGCAGAGCGAAAAGTTCAGGGAAAGTATCACAATCTCAAATCAAATAAAGAAATACTCTCGCCTTAGGAATGTTCTTCAGAGAGCAATTCAGGGGACTTGATGGGTTGAATAAAAAATTGAGCACGATGCGAAGGTGAATTATGAAGCATCTTATGCCTCCTACTCGCCTTGCATTTTAAAGTATAAACCTACGAATGCGATGTCGAGCATCTTCCAGATAACTTTGTTCATTAAAGTAAGTGTCCTTCCAGAGCTTTTAGAGTAAATTATGAAATAAGTTTTAAGGAACTATCTGCCTCTATGTGCAAACGTCAGAAATTTGAAAGTTAATCCCCAAATGTCTGTTCTAGTTTTCATTTTTCCTTAAGATATGTGCTTCTTGAAAAATTGTTCCATAACTCTTGCAGCACAGTAGATTTCATTTAGCTTGACTCTGATAATTTTACTGCGGATAGACAAGACAATGTTCTCATACGGACGTTTTATAAAGGGTAGGCCATTAGCTGATTTATTTTTAAAAATGCTGTAAAATAAACACTGTGCCATATTTTCCAAATATTATTGATTTATTGAAAAGAGTAAATCTTTCGATTATTTATGGAATAATGTAGTAGCCCGTCCTGCCAACTCCATTTTGCAACATATTTTCGAGGGTATGGGGCCCTATTTCCAGATTACATCGATCAATATTGTGCTTAAGTGACTGTATCGTTTCTGAATTGTTAGCAACAGAGCACTTACTTTGGAAATAAGTGTACAATATTTCTCAAGAGTAAATCTATTAATTTCTTACCGCAAAGAGCTGTCTGGGTCAAAATAACACGTAATTTAAAATGAAACCTACAAATGGCCCATCGTATATTTAAAATAAATGATTTTCATATATTTTAAATAATTGATTTGAATTAATACAATACGTCAATAACCAAATTTTTATGGCATTTTCTTTATTCTTAAAATAGTAAAAAAGAGCTCTTTTATAAGTACAAAAAGTATCTGAGTCTTATCTACATATATAAAATCCTGATAGTCGTGGGTTTGAAAATTGAAGAGTCACTTCATTGATTATTCAGTGACTTACACATTTTTGCAAGAATTGCACAAACCAAGAAAATAAACTACACTTTTCCTTCCATAATAAAAGTACCCACTTGACTGAAATTTAAATATATCGTCCTATTAAAAAAAAAAATCGATTTGAGACAATCGTAGATTATGAGCCAGATTTCTTAAGACAAAGGGTTGAAAATTTCATTAAGTATAGCTTTAAGTAATTAATTCTTAGGAGCGGTAATTAAAATAAGGCTCCCAGCAGCTTACGAATATTAGAAATTGCTGCTTGAGGGGAAGAATTGACGAGGAAGAAGACGATTTAAATTTTCTAATAAATCTGATTAATGTATATTCGGGAAGGGCTCAACTTTATTAATTCAGGTCATGAAGAACGATACAAAAATAGATTCCTTTCAGTTTTAATTTTGTACGCGGAAACTGGGGTTTTTAATGGATAAGTTTTGACATCTTACAACTGATTTGCATAGATTTCAAACAAAAAGGTTTTTTTTTGTTATAATGAAATCAATGGTCAGAACACAGTAAAATATATTTACATATTCAAAGAATATTCTCAAAATTTAATAGTTTCTAGAATTCCTAATAGTTCTTAATTTCTGAGTTTTTGTGCTTTTGTGTCTTATGACATTGATTTATTCAGTCATTTCATTTCTTTTTGAAATAAATATGTCTGCATATATTGTCTTTTATAAGTATTTATTTCTTGGTAAAAAAGTTGATATATTTGTTTATACTCACTCATAATCATTGTAGTTTCTCTGGGTACTTTCAGGCTATGTAGGGGTACATATTTTTTATTTTTCACAAACATAAATACATTCTGTTGTAAAATTATAAAATAATCCATAAAATTGGAATTTTTCCTATTTTGCAATATTCTGTTCATTGCTGATGTCATATATGCAGTTGAAGAACTTAACACGCAATTTTTTAAGAATGGATAAAAGAATACTTAAAATAGTAAATAATATTAGTGAATTTATAAATATGTCAAGACAGAAATTTCGGAATTCTCAGATTGTTTGTTAATCTTTCCCATCAATTCATTCTTTCCATAATTTAAACAGTATATTTTTTAACGTTGGTTTTTCGTAGAAGGAAAGAAACGTAGAAAGAAATACAATTATCGATTTGGATTTACAATTTTGCAACAGAGCATATAACATAAGGATATATGAGTTCTATAGAGTAAAAACGTTACTAACACTAGAATAAAAAATTTATTTCCTCACAATTGTCGTAGTCTACCTAAAACCAAATAAGTTAGGTTGCATGTTAAGACATTTTAAAAGCACTTAAAAATACGTAGAAAAGCATATGTAATGGTCCTGCTGACCTTTTGCTTCCGCATCCTTTTTATGGCTGTGAGGCGTGCATTTAATTGGAAAACTTTACAATTTTACAAAATCGACAGCCGTGAAATGTCAATTCATTGAACAGCAACGTAATACACATTACACCACCTGATGGTACAACTTTTGCAATTTAACGGGTAGATGGGATGAAAATAAAACCCAAAAAATAAAAAAAATAAAATGCAGAAAAGAAAAAAAAAATAGTACCATGACTTCCTCCTACCAGGAGAGATTACCTTTAAAATCAATTCATTTCCCTTCCGAATTGAGTGCGACCGACCGCACAACATAATCAATACTTTAAGTTTCCAATTTGTCGAACTGCCAATTTCCTGACACGTATACCTTGTAAATATCCGACCGAAGCTATTTATGTTGGCCTTCGATGTGTGGCACTTAATTACAAATTTTGATACACCTCCCCTATATACATATATGTTTTGCAAAATTTACTACGCATTCTTGTTGGCAAGGAGCGCTGTTGTGCTATATCAATTTTTATAATCCATACTACACGTTGGCAATGGTACACCCAGAGGCAAAATTTGAAAAAGTGCAGTCACATATCCTTATGAAATGCAAGGACGACTAATTATTGTTCCAAACTAACCAGATCTACATACCTCCAGCATAATCCCGCATTAGGGATTTTGCTTGTTGGGTTTCAACTTCCCGGGATAGTTGTATGGCATCTCTTATTTTCGTTAATTAGTATCGCGGTTTCTAGCAAGAGTATAGCCCATGTCGGAAGAGTCGAGGCGCTATGAGACTTGCTAGATAAAAATTCTGAAGTGTGTCACTAACGAGGAATATTCGACCCCCTCCCCAGTTACCTATAATTGCGCCTCCTCATGTTGTACAAATGAAGCAAACTTTTACGATCGAATGCATGTAAATCGATTTCAGAACTCAAATGTCGACTCAGTGATCACGATAACTGGATTTGTCGAAAAAATTTAACGACACAATGAAAAGAGTTTTCCATCCATTTGAATTTCTAATAAAATCGCAAATCGGCCCGAAGGATGAACGTCAGAGCTTCTCCTGAACGAATGAGGATGGAGTTTAAGCATCGCTGAAGACATTTCGGGAAAGTTTGTGTGAAGTATTCATCGCTTCCGGGATAATAGGGCGATAGGGACACAAAAATCCCACTCCCGTGCGACATATGACCTCATTTAAATTTTCGGGAGGACTCTCATAAATCTAGGAGTGTCTGTGTGAATCCCTGTTAAGTGCTACCCGGAATGTGTAGTTAGCCCTTGCTCGTTATCACACCTCCTGCGTCTTTCTGCTCCTGCGGGCTTCCCTTGAGCATGATTAATGGCAGCGGAGTTCTCGAGGCTCAGAGATAAGACAACGAGACTCTATATTTTCCGGGGGGCGGGGGGCCGCAGAGGGGTACAGCCACTCGGCCCGTGCAGCCAGCGTGACTCCATTTCTTTATGCCCATCAATTTGCGTGACAAATAGGTCGCCTTACTCGATTTGATAAATTCAATTCGAACGGACGGAGAAATGTCTTTCAGAAGTGTTCCAGCTCATTGCATTCTGCATTTGATTAAGGGATGTAAATTGCATCGACGATCCGCAATTTTTCAGTTAAATGGGTTGCAAATGGGCCTGTTAATATATTGGTAACTTTGATCACTGTTGAAGGCTACTGTCATTTGGTGTAGATATAATCACCTGTTTAAACTTCAATTATACTCACAATTAAAAATTTAAACTAATTGCTTAAACGACTAGTGTTTTACATTGATACGTAAATAAGCACTGAACGTTATTAAGGTTAAAGAATTCTCGTTTCCGTTTTAAGATTTATAAAAGATGACTCGGGTATAAGAAGGCTTAAAAACAAAACTATCTTATGTAAAGCTTGATTTCAATCGTAATAAATACAAAAAAATAGAATAGAAAAATTCCAAATATGTAGATACCTACTTGCATTAAAATTTGAAGGACAGTTTAAAGCTCGGCTAAAGTTATTTGAATTAAACTTCCTATAGAGTGATCAATATTTTGCTTAAGTACCTGAGACGTTTCTGGCTTGTCAGCATAACATCAATCTCAAACGGCACCTAGCAAAAAAAAAAATCCAATGGCGCTAAATCATAGTTGTGTACAGCAAGCGCAGACCAAAATTTATTTTCGATATTAACACGGTGTTGAACACAACATACTCACTTTGAACTAAGTTAAATTTTTCATTTGGTACCGCAGTGATATGATGCGGTGTTTCTGTAAATTTTTTGAACGCGATAGAGCTGCCTGTGTAAAAATAGCATATAATTTAAAAATAAACCAACAGATGGCCCACCCTTTACTTCTTACATAACACCTTCTCTTAAATGCCAGTTTCATATTTGAAATAGGAGTGGAAACACAGAGGACATTTTCTTCTTCTTTTTTTTTAAATACAGATAGAGTTTATCTACAAAAAAGGCTGTCATTTTGAAATTTTCGATATTTAAATCTTAAAGAAAGTAGAATTGTAATAAATATCAATATTAATGTTTAATAATTAACCCTTATTATCCATTTTTTATTATTTTCTATTGTGATTCAATTTCGAACAACTCCAAAGAACTTTTTCTAAAATAAACGTTGACTGTAAATGGTCAAAGTATTTTCATGCTGAATAAAAAGTATTACATTTAGTTAAAATTTAAGAGGTTCGATGATGACTGCAAGTGCAAGAAGTGATAATAAATGTTTAGATAATATATGACAAAAAGGACAATGGGCATTTTGGTACCACCCTCCAACAGTAATAATTTTTGTATCGTTGAATAGGTCTTAACTATATAAACAATATTTACTATGGCCACTTTCACGAATTCATAGTCCGTCCGGAGATATTGCGTTATGAACATGTAAAAAAATATTTTGTTATTTTATTTTAGTACATTTTTATTACACTTATGTGCTTAAACTAAGCTCATTTTGGTACCACCCTCCAACAGCAATAACTATTGTAATCGTTGAATAAGTCTTAACCATACAAAAAACATTTTTACTATGGGCACTTTCACTAATTCATAGTCCGGTTGGAGATATCGCGTTATGAATATGTAGAAAAATATAACTTTGTTATTTTAGAATATTTTTATTTAACTTATGTGCTTAAACTAAGGCCTGGTTTTCGCATCTGACAAGTGATTAGTGCAGGTCTTAAGTGTTTAGTAGACCTGTTAAGAGTTAAGCGTTAAGTAGGTGTCCAATATCGATTAGTGGCACTGCTTAGTACAGCTCAGGCGTTCAGTACATTTCAAGTGTAAACATGGATGAGCACGTGCACCTGAAAGTTCGTGAATTGATTAGGAACGTTATAAATATAAACAGTTACGTTAACCATATTGCGTAATATCTAAAAAAATACGCATATCGGACTGAGCGGGCGATCGAGGGGAAGGGGAGGGGAGCGGCTACTTAACAGTGAAATAGAACGCGCTTCTATTTGCTACTAAGCACTTAACACTTGTCACTCGCACTTAACAGTGCCTGTCCACACGCACTAAACACTAAACACTTACACTAAACACTCGCACTTAACTCTTAAAATGGGTTTTCTTCATTTTTCATTAATAATAATCCCAAATGTGGCTGTGTTCAATAAAAGGTACCACTTTTAAGGGTAGTCATTAAGAGCGATTATTTAGCTTATTACTATTTAATACAGCATATTCGCAACCGTATCGACTACCCTCAAAGTGGTACCTTTTACTAGACACAGTCACAAATGATGCAGATTCTCTAGTGATCTAATCCCTCACAAACAGTTAATTCGACATCAGTAACAACTGACAGAATAAAAAGTTCGAAGTCGAATATCTCCGAATGGACAACAAATCGAGACAAGCGCCATACATAATAGTGTATATATATATGTAATAGCTTTCCTATCATATAAAAATCCTAGGTGTTGGAGCGCGTACCAGGTGCCATACATTTTTGCCCATTGTCCTTTATCTTCCAAGTTTTACCCTAGAGAACACTCAAAATAAACCACAGTAACATTTTTCATATATGTATTTTGACATAAAAACTTGAGCATAGGAACTAAATTAAACAAATTCACATTAATTTATCCGAAATTAGCAACAAGTCAAGGTAAGTCGCAATCAACGATACTATAGAACAGAGCAGTCAAAATGCATAAAATGCACTTATTCAAAAAGAAATTTAAACCCACATTTTATTCAGTCAATGGAAAAAATCATTGCTACATAAAGAAAACCCTCTAATATTATTTTTTTAATTTTTAATTACCTTGACCTTTATGATCCTTAAAAGGATAAATTAGGTAGGCTAAGCCCAAAAATAACAAAAGAATATTAATAATTAATCTTTAATGCGTCGACGTATAGTTAATTAAAAGTTGTCGACCATAATTCAATACAAGACGTTTCCCTCTTTTCCTTTCTTTAAATAATCGTTCATATGTGGGCCGATTACACTATTCAAGTTATATCCATTCTTGTGTTATGGTTCAATTGATGATTTGGACCGTGATTTATCCTTAGTCTAGCTCAATTTATTTTCTGCCCACGTAGAAGTTCTTAACACACAACCAATCCATTTATCATTTGAAAGTTCAAACTATTAATCTCAGAATTAATCCATTATTCTACTTTCCTTAGAAAAATAATAACCCACTTTTTTAAGGGAAAAGTTTGTTCGGAATCATTTAAAGATTAACGTAAAATCTTTGTGCAGTTTAGTGTCAGACGTCCAATTACATATTTCTACCTCAAGAAAGTTTCAAAGATTCTTACGTAGTTTGGGTTTAGATAGCCTTGAGAGACTTATCAATTACCCAAAGATAAGAAAGTAATCACTTTAGCTGACTGCTCTGGTGGTAGACTTACGAAGCTAAAAATAGAATTATATTTTATAAATTATATTTATGTTGGTTAATTAGATCGGAAAGCAGACTACAAACTTGGAAATGTCTTATCATTGGTGATTTTAAAAATGTTATGAAAAAACTAATTGTATAAATGTCCAATAAAGCATGAATTTGTGTACTACATTCCCACTTTGGTATTATTGTAACGTGACAAAAAAGTTATTATTTTTCATTTGGATCAAAAGAAAGATATTTTCAATCCTTAAAAAAACTGAAAGTCCACCATTTTTTTTCAATATTGTATAGACCGTCACATACAATATTTTTGAAATAACAATAATCAACACAACATCAAAACTTAAATTTCTTTGTTTACAATTGTTTACAATTTGTTTAAATATTTGCAGTTGGAAATTATGTAGGTCAAATTGCTATTGTTTCTATCCATAGAAAATTAAAATTATTCTGAAATTTATTTAACTATATAAATTTGAGGTATTCAGGCGTACAAAATTGTATTTTTTGCTACAATATTTTAATTAATTATTATGTGTTAAGTAACATAACATACCATCTTCATCCACTCGCGTCGTCAATTGTTTTATTGAGTGGTTGCATTAAAAGTAGTTGTTTTTTATGTTTTAGTAATGTTTATTTCTGTGATAAAAATTTTAATGATTTTAGAGAGGGTTTCCTATTCAAACACCATCAGTTTTTGTTTGACATTCAAAGCAACATGAGGCCGACCGTTATCATGAAGAAGAATAATTTTTCGTCGATTCGATGCAATTAATGGTCTCTTTTTCATCAAATTGTTGTACAAATTCTCCAACTATTGTTCATAATGCTCAGCGGTGATTGTTTCCTTGGGCTTTAATAACTCGTAATAGACAACTCCTTCCATATCCCACCAAATGCAGAGCATTGTCTTAATAGCATGGATGTCCCGCTTTGGAGTCGATGTTGTCGGTTGGCCAGGATCAACCCATTATTTTCTTCGTTTTGGATTCTCAAAATAGATCCATTTTTCATCTCCGGTCACAATACGCCATAAAAAACTAATTTTTTTGCTTTGCAAGTAATGAAATTCAGATGTTTAGCCGATTCGCAATAACACTGTTGGTCAATCGATGTGGCAGCCATTTTCCTTCTTTTTGTATCTTCCGAATGGCATGCAAACGTCGCGATACAGTTGATTTATCGACTCTAAGTTGCTGAGCTAATTCTCTAAGCGATTTGGCGGGATTATCGCCCAATAACGCTTTTAATTCCTCATCTTCAAATTTTTTTTCGGGTTGACCTGGACGTTCTTTGTCATAAACATCACAATCATCGCTTTTAAACCTTCTAAACCAATCTCTGCATACTGTTTCGGTTGGAGCAGATTCCCCATAAGTTTCCGCGAGTAATCGGTGAGCTTCAGCCACACACTTTTTCAAATCGAAATAATGCAGAAGTACACAGCGGAAAAACAACTTATCGCGATACATTTTTCACTGTATATTAAATATCACTTAATGAATATAAAAATGCCGACTGTCAACTGGATTTTATTAACACACCTTCAAGTTTCAAAAATGTACATGTCACAGTAATTATAGTTCAGTGTAAAAATTGCTACCGACATCTATATGTGAACAGCGGGAATGAATGCAACCACCTAATATTTATTATCACTTATCTGTGCTAGTGAATCAATGAGTTATGTACACAATTATTAAAAAAAAAAAAATACAACAAAAGTCTTTTTACACAACACTAGTTGCCCGTTGTTAACTCTAGTACCACCAATCTTCCAAATTGACAGATCTCACACTTATTAAATAATTTACTCTAACTTACGATCAATAAGGAATGTTAGGAATTCAAGAAATTTCTTTTTTATATCTCAACATAATCTCCTTTAAGGACGATACGATTTTCCTAACGTTCCTTTCATTTATTTAGCAATTCGAGGCGCGATTGATGCAATTTGCCCGCGACGATTTCAGACCGTCCAAAGTGAGCAATCGCGGCATCCATCTGGCCGAAAGCCCTTTGATTCTTAACTTATAATTTAGAATGTTTATTGCTGTTCCATATGACACGCTGACGGCCTTTGCTACTTCGCGTACTTTCGTGATCCGCGGGAATCATGTCGTGAACCTTTTGAATGATTTTCTCAGTAACCACGCTCCTCATGTTTAAATTCATTGGACCAATATCTCACGGTTGTCATAGATGATGAAAGGTCCCCCTAGACAGCATCCAATTTCGCTTTTATTTCTTCGCACGTTTTTCAATACAGAAATAAAAAGTGAATGATGATGGATCGATAAAGCTCTTTTTTCATTGTGTCGAAAAACACCAAACACGGTTAATACAAATGGCTTTCAAATCAAAACTAACCTATAAATCAGTCTGAAATTTTGTATGTCCGTTGAAGGATGGTAGTACACGATGATAATGTTGGCGCAACGCCAAATGTCTTCAAACACGGGTACTTATTGACCGCCCTCCTGTATAAAACCTAATTGTATGAAACATATTAGGTGCGTTATTTTGTGCACGTGTTCCAGATTAGCCCATGCATTTGTTGTTCTGCTCGTGTTCTGCAAGCTGAAAGGAACAAATTTCTTGTTCTGTTCACTTTGTTGTTCTACTGAAAACTAGGGGCGCTATGTGTAAAATTTTGGGATGGTTAATGTCTCGCATGTTGGTAAAAGTCATTTGATAACTATCAAACAGCAAAAATAAAACAGTTTGACATAAGTAATTTAAAGTAAATACTTGCTTGCCATTTCAACTTAATTATTCTTATTTATCACCTCAATTCACGTATTTAATTTAAAACATAAGTGTGAACACACTTCTTTGAGATTTCATAGGACTGCCAACCAGTGGCGTGGGGTGAAATTTTTGAGAAGGTAAGCCGGTGCAAAAATCAGAAACTTAATAGCGAAAAAAAACTTACCAAATGAAGTCAGATATTACAAAATGTGTTCAACAGTGACTGCGTGTATTCTTGTCGAATTTAGTCGGCCACTTCTATCATACTTAAAGTCATTGGAAGCTATATGAATATTATGAATAAATATGGACATATATACAATGAACTTCAAGAATAATATAAGTGGCTTTGAAAAAAATCGTTATAGTCGCGTGTATCGTGCAATCAAACTAAAGCGGTTAACAAAAACTGTGAAAAGTTGATATGAAATATAATTAATCTTACTTATACTCCAAAACTAATCTACTGTAATGGGAAGAGTTAAAAATATACAACACAAGTTTAAAATTTGAGGAAAAGTATCTTTTAAAATGCCACATTTAATATGCGAGTAAAGCGCGAGAATATCAAATTGCCGTAATGGAGAAGTGGTATTTAAAACGTTAAATTCATTTTTTAAAGCAGAAAACTGGAAAATTCCCGGGAAAACTGTAATTAAAGATGATATCTTTTCGTTAGGACTTGATTGAGCAAAATAATCATATTTTGATTTATTAAGTAAATCTAAAAATTTTAGTTGACTAAAGGAACTATACCGAATTTTAATCTGAGACATTAATGACATTGTCTTTTATTTCTACAAAAATTCTTCGATAATTAGTTTTTAAATCGATGTCAGAATTTAGCACTCGACGTTTTCTTGGAGGTTCTATGCAATCCTTCACACTATCAAAAATCGAATCAAATTTATTTAAAAAGTCAGAACTCATCCAAGACTCGAAATTCTCTATTTCTAGCCTAGCAACTTCAATATCCATCTGTTTATTTTGTAATAAATTAAAAAGTACATCCGTTTTTGCAAAAATTTCCGAGGTGGTGTGTAAAAAAAAGCAGAACTCTTTGTCTTCCAATTTAGTAAGTAACGCCATTTCCAACAAAAATTAAAGACTGAGAACAAGATATAAATAAAAAGCTACTAAAATGTCCTATAACAGACCACCTAGACCTTACAAAATTCTCACCAGCTTTTCGCAATTACATTCTATATATTAAAGTACAATTACACTTCACTTCAAATCAAACATGCACGATAGACGGGACAAATCCTTCAACTGACAAATTGAAACAAATAAATAATCGTCATCCGAATAGCCGAACCTAACGAAAAAACCCGAGAAGCCGGATTCTATCGTGTTATCGAGAGGTAATAAAATAGCACCACACCACACTCATAAGTCACAATTCGTTGAGCACCAAGGCAAAAAGAGACACAAGTTAACAATTTTTTTATTAAAATTTAATAAACAAAATCACAACACCCCTCTCTCCCGAGAAGACGACTTCTGCCGTGTTCTTGTGAAATAAGGGAGCATTCACTCCTACAATTTACAGCCCCTTCAGTATCAAAGAGATTTACAGTCAACTGAATATTGTTTATGAAAAAAATTAATACCCAAACCCACCCCAACCAACCCCACTCACCCGAGAAGCCGCTTTCTACCGTGTTATAGGGATAATAAGAAAGCACCACTACACTCACACCCGTTCATAGAGAAGACACGAATCAGCTGACATTCTAACAAATAAACAACCACCCGCCGAAGTGACCCGAGTTTCAACTTCTGCAAAACGAAAACAACCGAGAAGCCGGTTTCTATCGTGTTATTTGCTTATAGGATTTGCTTTTAGTGAGCCAAGGATATCACACACGATTTCTTTGTTACTCGTGGAGAAAAGTGTGGGCTTGAGTAAGCCGTAAAATGACCGGCTTACAGAAGCAGCGAGCGAGCGCTTCATACCCGATGCAACCCCTTGATAGAACCTGCTACGGTGCGAGGGAAGGTTCCATCGTCGTAGTGCAACAACAGATTATGGTTGTTTTTGGTTGTAACACTTGTTTTGTCATGTTTTCTTTACGAGATGAATTTTGGGAGCGCTTTCCAAGAATTTTACAGGCATAGAACAAGTTTTAAATTTACGGGAATAGGATGAGTTCCCAAAAGGGAAGCCGGTAGGAATCGTGTTATATGGACCCCACGCCACTGCTGCCAACATCTCCAAAATTGTGTTCTGAACCGTTTTTTTGTGCTGTTCTTGTTCTACTCCGAATAGCGAGCACAAAAGAAAACAACTATTGACATTATAGTCATTCTCATATCTGTACATTTAAATCCTTACAAGTTAAGGGAAAACATAGAGAAAATATATAAATAAAACTATTTTATAAATTTTAATCTATGGTCCAACATTTTAGGCGACGATTATTCTAGTGTTAAACTAACTTTAGCGCAGGCATCTACACAAAAACATACTAAAATCAAGTAAAAACATAGTCAAAATTAAAGAAATATTTACTTCGATACGAGCCAAAGGAACACTTCTTTATTTTAAGTTTTCTGACGGAAGCATTAACATTTCTATAAACCAAGAAAATATGCTCCTTAATTCAAGTAAATGTTTTCTTAACTTATCTTTACATCAATCAAGTGTTTGTTTTTTAATTTAAATATGCCTAAACTAAGAAAGTATTCGCATTAAATCAAGTAAATGCTTATTTTGATGCAAATTAATTTGTTCTTTGAAAGATGCTCATTTTTCTGAGTATAATAGCAACGACTATGCATACTTTTAGAAACAAACATTGACCTTGTATTCTAATGAAATTTACATGCATTCCCTTTACTTCAACTATTCTCTATTAAATTTGGCATTAATGTAGTTAGATGAACTAGGATCTAGAGTATCTAGACGATGGAAACAAAAAATACGTATCAAATGAATTAACAAGCCCTCATTGTTGAGTCAACTAAAAATATTTTTTTATGTGTATCCAAATTCTATATTTCGTTCATATTTCGTTCATATTTCGTCCAGTTTTAAAAAATCCAATTGTTAAACTGTTCTATTTTCTAGCTAACAATGTTGTTTTTTTTTAATTAAAAATTCAGAATAATTTACCCTAAACGACAAAACCTCTCACGAAGATCAGCACCGGCAGCATCTCATGTCATGATTAAATTTTTAACGAACAATTCACCTTAAACGCTCGACCAAAGTGGAACAAAAATCAAATCTCCCCTCCGTTTCCGTCGCGGAGATGCTATTGTAGAAATTTCCAGTCCGTGGGGCTCCAGGGGGCCCCAGAGGCGAGTGGTCGTGAATAGAATCAAAAACCTTTGAAGAGTAAACTTTGCGCAATTGTAAGGATACGAGGACTTGTTCACAGGAAAAGAAATGAAAGGAGGCGAGATCTATCCTCCTGCAGGAGGCGGCGAAGCGCCTAGTCACTGGGATAGAGGCCGCCGAAAAGAGCTCTCCATTTAAGTGATAAGCTTTTGTTTACCTGCCATTTCGCCTATTATTATTCTCAGACATCAGACCCCATAACCTCCACATATTTTACATTGTAGAAGTGATGTTGACAATGTCACCCCACTGGATCCATAGTATCCCAGAATAGTGCGCCAAGAATCCAGAACGCTGCTGCTGTTGTGCCTCTCCTTCTTCTATATGCTCCAAGGTGCGGAAGCTGGGTTACATAAACGGTGCGGGGTGGGAGTTCCAGAATTGCCTCTAGCGGCGGCCAAACATAATGAAAATGTCAAAAATGTTCGACTTATCCTTCCGTATTAGTATAGCAGGATGAAGCCCTTTGGAGCTCCGGGTAGATGTACCTACTTGGGGGAGATATTTTTCCTTTTTGTCTCTAACCGTACAGCACTCAAAGATCCAATGCCGAAAGAGTGTCCTCGCGTGTAAGTGTGAGCCGGATATATTTCCCTTCGACTCCCTTTCCGAACACCCCTCTCCCAATGTATTCGCCTTTTACAGCTCTGCCAAGGACACTGCCGCTCCAGAATCCAGCATCCAGCATCCGTAATTCGAAAGCTCCAACGAGAGGGAAAAATACATGGGACTTAGGCCACCTTTTCGAGTATTTCCGGAATGTAGAGTTTTGGGGGGTTGGGTCGTGGCAAGACGAGAAAATTTTAGCTCTTTGCTAGCGTGAGCCCTGTCGGGGGTGTGTAGGGAATTACTGGCTTTGGTCCCGAGAACCAAAATGTAGGTGAACCTCTGCGGGAGCGAGGCCTAGAGCCCTGTGCGGCGATGTTCGTGGAAATCTCGAAATTGTATTAATACGCATTTCATCTGAACGAATGAATTTCAAGGAAATGATTGAAGCCAAATTTTTGGGGGAAATTTACTGCAGTTAATTGGCCATGATGAAGCCTGTATGGCTAGGGAAAAAAAACCCTGGAAGAGCATCGTTTGGGGAAATCAAATAGAGGAAATTGGTGGTATACCTTTAACTGCGACACTTTAACGTACTTTTATTTCTGAGTGAATCAGAGTATTTCTTCAGGTAGAAGTTTTTGATGTTAAGGGGGTGTCCTGAATTAAAATGTCAAGAAAATCGATTTTTTTTTTATTGCTTAAATCGATAGATAAAATATAGAAGAATATGTTTAAAAAGTAACAGAGGCTAATTCTAAATATTTCCAAGAATATAAAGTTGAAAGCAGACGAGCGTCGAGCAGGTGTGCGTGTGATTTTGTTGTCCTATTGAAAATTTTGAAAAGCGTTTTCTCTAGTTGTTATTTTCACAATTTTTCTAAATTGGCGGGCGTGATAGCAAAAAAACTAAACGGCTTATATAATTGAACCAACATTTTTTTTCTTCAGTATTAAATTCTCTTCTAAGTGAACTAAAAAAGTTCGTTAAAAAGTTTATTTAAATTAATTTTAATAATTTGTTAACCCGCCAAAATTTTTAATTTCACATTTTTATCTGCCATTTTTTTAGGTCAACCAAAAGAAAAAAATATTAAATAATCATTATCCCAATCATGCGCGCCTTATAAAGAGCGCTAAAATCAACCCCTCAAAAAAAGCGTGCTCCATGGCGGCCAGTTAATCTCTGGAACGGCAAGTCTGAAACAAAAAAATCAAAATGGGTTTAAAAAAGGAAGCCGTCTTACACAAGAATCGACCAGAAAATTTGAAAAATTAAAAAAACAAAAAAATGGCGGACGTTCAAAAAAAAAATTCAAAAATAGACCTTTTTTTCCGATATTCTTGGACGCTAAAATTTTTATTTTTCAATTAATCAAATTGTGGTCAATTCTTGTAAAGGAAGCTTAAACAAACAAAATGCTTCAAGATTTATTGAAATCGAGCGAGTAGATTCGGAGATTAACTGTCCGCCAGTTGAAAAAAAGTGATTTCGAGAAAAACGCGTTTAAAGTTTATTTAGAGCATAGAACAGCCGAGAGCGTGCGCTCACTAAAGTTGGTGTATCTCGTTTTCGGTTTCGAATTTTCATATAATATTTTAGGGAGTTATTTTTGAAGGTCTAACGAATCGAAATCCGTGAAAAAAAAATCGATTTTTTCAAATTTCTAATAGGTACTAGTACCTTAAACCAAAATTGTTTTTTTTTTTTTTTGTAATTAATATATAAAACAATACCTCAACATTCAATAACTTCATTTCTTTCTTTCCCTTCTAAAACAAAATCACAAAAAAAAAACCTGTTTTAAAATATTCTAATTCAGGATATCCCCTTAAATATTATCTACAGTATCTGTTCATTGAATTACGATCATTCACACAATTTTCTTAATATTCTGTCTTTCCTTATTGAGAAATACTTGAAAGAAACATAATATCAAATGGAAAGTTTAGTTTCTAGACAATTTATTTGTTTGTATTATTATTATTATTATATATGATATTATTATATTATTCAGCAAACTAGTTTACAGCTTTTTCCAACCTAAGTATTAATAGGATAAGGTTAAATGTGAATCAAAATGCTGATTTGTTTAATGTTCGTGTCAGTAGGCATGCACTGAAGAAAAGTTTGCTAAAACAATCTATTAATATTAATAAATTTTATATCTGCCGGAAGTCCACATCAACTTTTCTATCCCGCTACCATCAATAATATCAAATTATCAGATTTTAAAAACTGATAAAATTGCTACTATTTTTTCAAATTTTATTATATTTATTTATAGTGACAATGTTTATGTTTTTAAAGTTTGATAATTCGTGATATGAAGGGGGTAGAGAACTAGTCGAAGACTCATTGGATGGGTGAAAGAGTTATCTATCAATTTATATCTTAATCTTGTGTGTTAAGAAAAATACAGGTCGTTGAATAAAAAAGTATCCGTATACATAAAATTGCTCGTAGCTCCTAAACGACGCATTTTAGAGGGGCGCTCTCGGAACAAACGTTGTTCGGAGGATTCCATAGAATCGATTGGTATATCTTAGAAACATATCGTTGCGAATTACCTTGTATATCTACGGGAATGTGATACACTCTGCTTTCAGGTAGTAATTTTGAAAGTTCAACATCTTTTAATAATTTTTTTCAGTTAATCCGTTTTGTAATCTAATAACAAACAAACAGTCAAGTGCGAAAGGAAATACTCAAACACAACGACTATATCGCATTTATTGTAAATGCTTCATATTTTCAATAAGAACATGGTACTTTTACCTTTCCCTTAAAATACATATAGAACGCAAATTCTGTTTGTATGTTACACTAATCTCAGAAACTACTCAGTCAATTTCAATTCAATTTTCAAACTTATGTAGCGTTCTTCTGCTCGTTAGTTTAAGATTATAAATTATTCAAATTCGTTCAGCGGATTTATCCGTTGAACAATTTCATTTTCATAAAATTTCCATAAAAATGGGAGGATTTTCGAACTCACAATTCAAATTTTAGTGTTTGTAGTGGGCATTGTCATAAAAAAAAATTATTGATTTCATATCTGCTACAGAAATTTAATTTGACGAATATAATATAACGATATAAAATCATGAATGCCAAGAACATACATAAATACAGTCGTTTTCAGGGTCGCTGCTAAAGAATCTACAGGGTAGTCATGTAATTCGAAATGATCAACAAATTTTGACCATTTAAGAAAACGGTATCACATAAGACGACTCGATCAACATTGACTGTCGTTACGACTGATTTTTGTTCAAAGGGTTTAGGTTGATCGCCTTGAGGAACTATTTCAAAACAAGTAAAAATATTCATATTTAACACATTCAACGCAGCGTGATCCACCTGAATTCTTTTTACTTGGCGGTGTGGACCACCGGTGGTCCACACCTAGTTTTCTCTACAAAGAGTTGTATGTATAATACACCTGCTAGCAATTTCACGAAAATAATCAAGCAGTTATAATTTCACTTCTTGTGATAAACTAAGCGCAAGCCTCTGTTAAAACATGTTAAAATTAATGTTATGATAAGACTTCAGAAATTGGTAATAATAATGTACAATAAGAAGGAAATCGAATAATGGCATTAACAAAGAACAAAAAATACCTAGGCGATTTTATGGAGAAATATAATTTTACAAAAGAAATGCTAAAATGTGCAAATGCCAAGAACCATGCTTTTAAATTGTATGGAAATTAACATCAGGCTTAAACTGATATGAATGATAAGAAAATTAGGCAGCAAACAAAGAGCAAAATTAAGAAAGAACAAAATAAATATTACGAAAACTGGACCATATTTCAGCAAAAAATTAACTGGTCTTGAAGATCCCCTCATTTTATCAGCAGAGTTAGAACAGAATGTAAGATAAATAAAAGGAAAATAATAGCCAAATTCCATCTATGAGTATACAACCCAAATGCTATCTAGGAGCAATGCGAATGAGGAAGAAGTTTGAGAGTTATTGCAGCATTATTCGGAATCTGATGAACAAAATAATGAATTCATTGAAATTAGAAAATCCTTCATCCGATAACTACTTAAAAAGATCTAATAATGATAAACAAAATAAATCCAGAGAATTTAATTGAATTTATGGCAGTACTTTCTCTGCGGTTGGAATAATAATATGACGCCAAAAGAAATTTTATTCGACTCGCTTCATCGAATTAAAAATTAATCGAAACACACATACATGACTACCCTCCGCTATCCAATATCGTCACGGAAATTTGTATGACTTTTATGAATCGAATGTCAAATTTATCATGATTCCGCAAATGATTCATTATTAGCCGAATTTTTCCTACAATTTTCTTAATATGCTCACTAAGGCAACTTAAGATAAAAAAAAACTTTACGACATTTCAATATTCAAGATTCGCCAAATCTAAAACTATCATAAGTTTTAAATTTTCTTTCATAATTTTCGTAAATTGTCAGTTTTATAGTTTTACTCTTTTTTGTCGAAACTGCTGCTGAAATATATTAGGTAGATACTAAATAAATACGTAGAATTAATTTAATAAAATATATATGAACCGAACAATTGCTATTATGGTATTTCTAAAAAATCTGAAAATATAATTTGTACTAATTCTGTAATTTCCGTACTATAAAATTATGGCTTATTTTTCATATACATTTACATAACATTAAGTTTTTATTATTTTTTCATACAGAAACTAATCAAAATTTTTTTAAAGCTCATATGTATATATGTCCAAATATTAAATAATTCCCTTATGAAAATTTTCAGATAGAATTCGATAAATTATAAAATTTTAGTCTACGAATCGTTCCCATATTTAGAAGTTTATTTCAGCTACAAGGACTAGTAGGCCTCTTCAGCTAATTTGTTTTCTATTATTTTGATAATTTTGCATTACTTGTCAAGTGATGAGAAAACTTCTGTGATATTGAGCTACATTCTTACTGCATTGGAAATTTTCAATATTAAAATGTAGAACTCTTACTTGCATTAGGTTTTTGTTTATGTGCTTTAGTGAATGCCAAATAAATAAAGCCCTACTTAAAATGACATTCTCATTGAAATGGACAAAAAAACGACTTTTTTTTGAATTTTTTGTTTAAACCCTATTGCATTTATTCAAAAAACTTTTTTGATATATTGAATATATAGGCATTGAAGTATACAACAAAACATTTTTTTTTGTTGTTTTGTTACGTTTTGCGGCAATAGAGGGTGTTGTACGAAAAGTCCCTTTTTAGCTGGTACCAGTTCCTGCGGTCTTCCTGAAGAAGATAAAGACAAAATTCAAAATTGGTTTTGTTCTTTAGATTTTTTTCTAGAACATAGACCTATAAAAATGGTACTTTTAATTTTTTAAATTATTTTTAAGACTGTTTTTCTAAAAATTTTAAAAATTGGCCATGTTTTTGGGGGAAAGTACGTGTATAAAAAAGAGGGTGGGGTACTTTTATGCATTTTTAAAGGTCTATGTTCTAGTGTTTGAGATATCACTGGTACCAGGTGAAAAAAAGTAGTTTCGAGAAAAAAGCGTTTAAAGTTTTTGTGCGACGCTCCAAATCTATAGAAACCGGTATATGTCGTTACGTATATATAGCTATAACTTTCGTTTTGTTTCGAATTTCTTACAACGGTTTGAGGACAGTATTACTATGATGTTAAGGAATACTTTTATGTAAAAAAAAAAAAAAATCGATTTTTTTTCACGTCCAATGAGAATGTCCCCTTAAAGGGGATCTTTATTTTCAAAATCGAAAAAAGTTTTTTTTGAAAAGACTATTATATTTATTATTCTGAAACCTATTGTACATTATTGGTAAGATTATGAAAAATATAAAAAAAATTTATAAATGCAACTTTAGTTTATATACAGCGTGTTCAGAGGTGGGAGGTCAATACTGCAGGGGGTGAAAGGTCAGACCGAGACAAGCAAAAAATCGTATGGGTGGGGGGGGGGGGGGGGGGGGCATCTCGCACCGTTTGGCAGTTACAGGGTGATTCGTAAATCAGGATTTTTCCTTATATGGGAACCGCTCTTGTATTTTTATCTTTTTTTCTACGCATCGCAGCGGCCCCAAACTTATTTCAAAAAATCACTATTTGGAAGCCCTTTCCAAAAAAGTTTACACCACCCCCCTATCCCCAACCCCTTGGCCATAATCCCCCCTGGAAGTTGAAAAAATTAACTTTTATTTCACGATTTTTCACCTTTCGCCCCACTTTTCTCCGAAATTCATGTTATTAACATAGCTACTTTTTATTTTTTTTAAGTTGCCTATCTAATTACCTTTCCAAAAAGGTGCAACATGCCCAGGTAGGAAAAGGATACGAAAATTTATTTACAAAAATCCTTTTACAGAATATCATGATAATTCGAATTTTTAGGAAATTATACTTAAGTTTACTAAAAAATACATTTTGTTTGCTTAAAAACTAATTACAATTAAAACGTTTGTCCTTTAAAAGCTGTTCAAAATGTTCTCCGCTAGTTTCGATGCATGCAAGTAGCCTTCGTTTTATTTCACGTTTGAGGTCTATGGTAGCCAGTCTCTCCCGTAATTTCGTGGCTGCAGTCACAATCCTGGTAACTAATTCTTCTCTGGTGTTGATTGGTCTTGAGTAAACTTCATCTTTCATCATTCCCTATAAGAAAAAGTCCAGTGGAGTAAGGTCCGGTGACCTAGCAGGCCAAGGAATCGGTCCACCTCGTCCAATCCAGCGCTCTGGGTAATTTTCATTTAACCTTGCCCTAACAATGTTCCCAGTATGCGCAGGTGCTCCGTCGAGCTGTAAATAAATTGCGCTTCTGGTGGCCAGGGGGATGTCCTCCAACAGATCCGGAAGGATATTCTCCAAAAAGTTCGAGTATAGCTGACTATTCGGCACTTGGGGCAAGATGAAGGGTTCTATCAACTGGTTGCCGATGATGCCAGCCCAGACATTGACACTAAATCTTTGCTGGAAGGACCGACACCTGGTCCTATGTGGGTTCACATCTGACCAGGTGTGGAGGTTGTGTAAGTTTGTGATGCCATCCCGGGTGAATTGCGATTCATCCGTCCACAGAATTCGGTCTAGAAACCTTCTGTTTTCGATGTCAGACTCGAACAGCCAAGTGCAGAATTGCAATCGTCCTTCGGAATCTCCTTCCCTAGTGCTTGGACCGGGATATGGTGGTATGGATGTAGTCCCTCTCGGTTCACAACGGTCCAAACTCTCCCTGAAGACAATCCTGACCTTCGTGCGACCTGCCTGATGCTTATTACAGGGCTGTTCCTGACGATGTTGAGGATTTGTTGGTCGGGGTCCGCTGAATCGGCCGATTTTCCTGCTCGCGTTTCTGCTCTGGGGGCGGTTACACTTCCGGTTTCTTTTAACCTTCTGAAAGTCCTTGAAAATACCCTTCTGTTGAGTACCCGCCGATTCGGGAATCTCCTTTGGTATTCTCGTACGGCCTCACTATCATTTCCTTCTACTAAACCGTGCACGTAAATTATATCGGCATACTCGTCAACACTGAATTCTGCCATTTTATCTTAATTTTTTCTATTAAACACCCGTTCTTTTCGCTTGCTTCTTCAACTGTGGTCAATGTCCTTTCAAACTCACCCATTTTTATACCATAATTCATAGGAGGTATTAGAAACGGAGCGTCAGGATACTTAGGAGTCAATACTGGATATAATAATCTAATAACGCTATTTAACGAGATTACATTTATTATTTTATTACTGTTTTGCTGAAATAATAAAAATGTATTACCTCTGTTTCCTAAACAAACATTTCCGAACTTGCTGTCATAAAAATTGTTTACTTAACGACTTTTTCCATTATGGTGCAATAAAGTAATTAGGTACCTGTGAGGATGTTTTAATTTCAGGACTTTTGCAACCCTTTTCTACCTGGGCATGTTGCACCTTTTTGGAAAGGTAATTAGATAGGCAATTTAAAAAAAATAAAAAGGAGGTATGTTAATAACATGAATTTCGGAGAAAAGTGGGGCGAAAGGTGAAAAATCGTGAAATAAAAGTTAATTTTTTCAACTTGCAGGGGGGATTGTGGCCAAGGGGTTGGGGATAGGGGGGTGGTGTAAACTTTTTTGGAAAGGGCTTCCAAATAGTGATTTTTTTAAATAAGTTTGGGCCGCTGCGATGCGTAGAAAAAAAGATAAAAATACAAGAGCGGTTCCCATATAAGGAAAAATCCTGATTTACGAATCACCCTGTAACTGCCAAACGGTGCGAGATGCCCCCCCCCCCCCCACCCATACGATTTTTTGCTTGTCTCGGTCTGACCTTTCACCCCCTGCAGTATTGACCTCCCACCTCTGAACACCCTGTATATATTAATGCCCGCAGAGGGCGTCATCCAAAATGCACTTTTAAAACGGCCCCATTTCTCTACGACTTCCTGTAACAGATAGAGTAAAAATCTTTAGTGGATTGTTTTCATAAGACACAAAACTAGTACCTAAAAAACCTTTTATTTTTAATAAATATATCATTTTATACACATTTTTCTAAAAAAGTTAAAAAACGACTATAAGTTAGGGGTAAACTACCCCCCGCATAAAAAGTGGGGAGTAAAATAATATTTTTAAAGGTTTAGTTACTAGTATATTTGATAACGAATCGAATGGCGTTTGGTTTGTTAAAATCGGTTGAATAGTTTTTGAGATACAGATGCGGCCATTTTCATAAATGTGATTTCGAGAAAAACGCGTTTAAAGTTTTTGTTATATAATTTTTAGCATATAAAACGCGTAGAGCTGCCGTTACAAATATAGGTATAACTTTTTTTCTTTTACGAATTTCTTAAAACGGTTTTAGGAGAGTTTTTGCGTGATGATAACAAGCATTTTTATGAAAAAAAAACTTGATTTTTTTTCGATTTTGAAAGTAGAGGTTCCCTTAAACGCATATCATTTTTCGTAAAAAGAACACTATAAACATTAAAACCTAGCTTTTAGTTCTCTTTATTCATAGTAAATTTTATATCTGAAAGCAAATATTTTTTGGTAATGTTATCTTAAGGGGACATTTACTTTCTAAATTGGAAAAAAATCACATTCATAAAACTTTTATAAAAAAAAATGTATAGCATTTATTGACAAACTGTTTTTTGATTGTATAAATATATATATTAAACTACATAACAAAATTATTTTTGAACATTTTTTACTCTTCGTAGTGACAGTAGGGCGCATTCCAAAAGGCTCGTTTTTGACAGTAGGACAATTTTTGAGTGTCCTACAAAAAATTAGGACAAAATTCAAAATAGGTTATGTTCCTGAGACATTTTCCTAGGGGTTATACAAATAAAATTATGAAAAACATTTTTTTTCTCGTTATTTTACAGATGATTTTCAAAAAGTGTTGAAAAATCGATGAATTTTTTTGGTGAACTACCCTCGTAAAAGGGGTGGATTTATGTAAATATAAGTTTTTAGAGGTATAACCCCTAGTATATTGTATAAAGAATCGGATACTTTTTGGTTTTTGTAAATCGCATGATTAGAACCTGAGAAAATTGTCTTACGATTTCGAAAAATGTAGTTTCGAGAAAAACGAGTTTAAAGTTTTTATTCGATAATTTTAAGGTACGATAAGCGTAAGGTACCGCTAGAAATGTGTCTATAACTTCTTTTATATATTGAATTTCTCAAAACGGTTTTGGGAGAACATTTCTGTGATATATTAGAACACATTTATGAAATAAAAAAAAAAAAATCGACTTTTTTTCAAATTTAGAAAGTAAATGTCCCCTTAAAGAATATTTCAATAGAACGTTCAATTAACATTAGAAGATCAATTTTCCATAAAAAATGAGAACTGATTTAATACTAAAATTGTAAGCCAATCGATTTTCATTAGCTTTATCTAGAGTATTTATAGGCTTATCGAACCTCATTATATCTGAAATGAAATGAAGGTAGATATAATGTATTGATAAAAAGATTAACATGAAATTAATACACACACAAGAGGCTTCCAAATAAAATTTTACTACAGTGTGGAAAATTACTAGTTAGATAAATAATAATATTATAATAATAAAAATAAAAAATGTTTCCAAGCTTGTTGCTTTGCTACAAACCTTTTTCTTTGAGTAAAACTCGCAGATAATTTGAGTTATACTATACATGTATTTTATCAACTTTTTTGTGTGCAATTATCCTAGCCTTCTTGGTATGGTATGGAATGGCAGCACCCAATATCTAGAGTTTGGAGTATGTTCAAAGTAGGAAAAGTTCTAATACTGTCGCACTTTATGGAACTTATTATATGATAACGATGATGTTGATTACGTGTGTAAATATTATCGATTCAGCTGCATAATCGAAATAAACTTATTGTTGTTTTAAACGTAATTTTAGAAACGCGGAATTTATCTCGAATTTAGTAAAAGACGAATATTTTATTTAACCCAAATTTCTTTTATGTATTATCTTAAAATTATCAATGTATGCTTTTCAAAAAATCAATAATATTAACACAGTAAATATTTATTTAGGAAGATTAAAACTGCATTTATATTTTTTAGGTCCAATTTATTGTGTTATGGATTACAATCGTTTTTAACATGGTATTTTTCGTTATATCCGAACAATATAATGCAATCGCTTACTTATCTAATAAATTTTATTTGTAAAACTTCATTATGTAAAGGATATAAAATGAATTGTAATAATTATGTGTATTTATTCTTAAATTCAAACAAAAACAATTAAAATATGGGCAGCAGCTGATCGCTGTAATCATATTCTGGACCCGCTTTTAGTTACTTTTTACCTTTTATCTTAAGATGAGGAAATTAACGAACACTGTGGTCTCCATAATATTATTAATTTGTATTAAATGTAAGTTAAACTTTCGCACAATCACAACTATCAAAACTTAAGAGATTGAATAAAATATCCTTTTTATAATAACCAGTCTATTTAAGAAAACATATTATTTGTATCTATTTAAGAATGAATTCTACGCTACGCTTATACTTCGTGATATGGTATCAGTGTGCTAAAAAAATATTTTGTACTCCAGGAAACTTATACCTACGCATAATTTCAAAATAGTGAGAAAATTGCCTTCAGTCACCAAAATTCCTTAATTTAAATACCTAATTATCTCGATTGTTCCCTTTTTATAAAACAAGAAACCTTATAAGCGTATTTACAACATTGAACGATTTGAAGGGCTAATTGGAAAATCATAATGAGCTCTGTAATCTTATCAGGCGTTCTATTATTAAAAGTTCCATGAAAAATCGGTCCAGGCCTTAATAATAATAATCTTCTCCACTGAAATGAGAGAATGGAACATTCCCGTCCCAATGGTTCTTTATGCTTTTGGAGATATTAAGTTTCGTTGTTCTCTTAACAAGCGTAGGGGATATCCAATTAACTTCGAAACAATTAACACCCTTCATTTTACTAAAGGTCCTGGCGAGGGTTGTTAATATCCTTTTTCACTGAATCCATTAAAAAGATATTTTTCGTTAATAGTCTATTGACGGCCTATCGATTTTCAGAGGCCTGGCACTTTCAAAAAAGAAAGAGACGACTCATTTTGGTAGGTGTATGTTTAATTCCGAAAATCTTTTTGTTCAGCCGCAAATTTCTTTGATGTCGGTTAAAGGAAACAGGAAGATCTTGCACGTAAAATTTACTTTTAATCTTACAAGACCTTTGTCATAATTTTGGCAGGTTGATATTTTTCCTTGTGAAATGTTGAACGCATTTTAGAAAGAAAAATTTTCTTCAGATTTGTTTCAGTAATAAAATTTGTATGATATTACATTAAGATAAATGTTTATAATTATGTAAATCCACACAATTCTATGAAATATATGAAAACCATTAAGTTTTCCACACTTATAGTATCTTATTAAATGCGTAACTAATAAGTATATTGCAATACCTGTATAATCCCACTTATCAATCGTATAATTCCATTTATATAAAGCCTATTAAAAGAATGTTTTTGATTTTAAAATATATCTGAAAATTTTGTACGCCAAGCTTCTTTTCTGACTTAAGGGGGGAAAGAATTCTTTTTTTTTAATTATTCTTTCCAAAGGTATTCGCTTCTCGAGTATTTGAAACTTTAAACACGTTTTTCCCGAAACGCAATTTTTTTAAATTTTCATAAATAATTATTCAAAAGCTAATTGATTGTTGGTTTTAATAGTTTTTGTACCTTTACCTAGTTAAATGCCAAGAATATGAACTAACAATTGGAATGATATAATTGTTTAGAGTTTTTTTTTTGCATAAAGTTACAAAAAAAGGTTAAAATTAAAACCTTTTTATTTAAACAACCACAAAACATTAAATTTTTAATTTTTCTGCCCGCAGATTAGTTCATATTCTTGGAAAACACGTTAATAATGTACAAACATTTTGTTTTTGATTAATTAATAATGACATTATCGCCCCACCTATACATTTATTTTTTGAATGACGGACAGAAAGTCTTATGCCCTAGACTGACAATTATAATTAATTAATGAAGTGGTGATAGACAGCTATTTCTTAATCATCATTCATCAGCTGTCAGTTATTCAATAGTCCTTTTGCTTTTCTTCTTCTAGTTCTTTGTAATGGATAGCGCAAAGTAATGTTACAACTGGTATAGAAGTACAAAATCAGCTGAATTCTAGTACACTTTTCATCATTTAGGTATAAATATGATCAAAAAATCATGGTCATTTAGGAAATCATAAATGATCAAGTTTTTCGTCATTTAGCGGCCATAATGATGATAAGCCCATGACAGACAACACCTAAATTAATAATTAGTAGTAATTGGTAATTTTTGTGTACTGTCTGTCTAGGGTCTAGGGCTTTACTCATAAAACTATGGTAAAAATGTAATTTGAACGGGAAATAAATTATTTTCAATTCGATTTGAAGATCTTTTATTTCGATAATATTTTCCGTATTCTATTCATAATATATTCCCATTGATTGCTATGCATACGTAATCACTAATCAGACATTATTATTATTGAAGAAATTTTGAATTTTGAAGGATTAACTTTTTGGATTAAAAATGCTTCCTTACTGCACTATGTACACATTCCTTTTGCTTGATAATTTATACATTTTTACACTATTACCTGAGCATGACTCGTATTTCTATTAATTATTTTTCTTTCTATTGAGAAGTATTTCATAATAACGTTCAAATAATTGATTAAAAATACTAGGAACAAATATTAAAATATTTTAAATATAAGTGAATTTTTTCTGGGTGATGCTTAATTTTCTTAATCATTTTAGCTATAACTGGAGCTATCTTAAATGTAAATTAGTGGCAGCAATTAGTTACATTTGACAGTGGTAAAATTACTGAATCAATATTTCGACTATAATCACAGTCCAAAGTATTTACCGATTTCATTTAAATTCGATACCTAATAAATACCTAAAAAACCTAAAGAAAAAAAAATTTAGCTAACGCTAAAATTTTGTAAAAACTTTTAATTTTGCTGAAATTTTGCCTAATAGTAAAATATATATATAATATAAAAAAGACATTCTTATCTTTTTCCCAAAGGGCAAAAAAAATATTTTTATGATAAATGCAAAAACCTAAACGTAGTATGTTTGTTTTTTCATCATTATATAAGAATATTTATCTACAAAATTATTTTTATTAAATCAAGTACATGTATTTTAAGAGTGGGCTTCAAGGACGAATTTTTAAAACTCATTCAAAAATGTATGTATGTTTTTTAAATGTACTTTCGTTTAATGTTAACTCGACTATTGAGAAAAACCAGCAAACATACTGATACAGCATGCCGGTATCCCTGAAAAGGGTTAATAGAGTTTCACCACTGTGGCGGCTTGAAAAATCAATTTATTTGTGAATTTCTTTTTTGCTCAGACCTTTTTTTGCCCGTTTTATTAAAATACGAGTTATCTGCTTTACGTTTCTGCCCACCTAAATCTCGAAGTTCTTATCTATATACATATTTCGCTCTTAGAGACTGTGGCATGACTCCATTGACCTTTTTCTTCAGGATTGAGCTAATAAATATTCCGTGAATCCTTCTATCGAATCTTTGTAGCAAACCTTTCGTACTTTCAGTTACTTCCGAGGCTTTCGTAATCAATGTGATATACTTGGAAGTATACGTATCGTATATCCATGAATTGATTTACCCAATACTGATACTATATTATTCATGTTGTTGTCTTTGGATATATACAAAATGTGATCAATTCTCAAGGACGTAAACCCCAAAAACAACATCATTTGCCAAAAAGTTTGAGATTTCCCACTAATTGAACTAAATTGCAAAAATTCCGTCCTTTGTAACGAGAGGACAAACACGCGATAGCTTGCCTCTATACCTGAAATTCTTGAATCCTTCACATTAGGGTTGAAAAACATCCCTTTACAGGGAAACACAAATTCCACCTCAAATACATAAAGTTTTGGGGTGAAATTGTTGAATTTTTTTTTCCGTAATGTCATATATCTCAGATCATCCTATACATACAGACGGACAAACATCGAAGTTCGAGTTTCAAATTGATGTGTTTCCGCTACAATTAAAATTTAACCATGTCCTGACCAAAGTTGGACTTTGTTGTAGGTATAGATAGATTTGCAAGGGAAGTAGGACAATTTTCCGATAATTTTCGATTGTCCAAAAATAATCCCTCCAGAGAGAGGGAGAAAATGAGTTTTGCAGGACAGGATATATTTTCCAACCAACTCCCAATCTTGGCAGCATTCCTACCAAGGTCACCTGTGATTCTTCCAAATCTCGTTACGTGAGGCCAATAAGTAGCTCGTAACAGCCTCGTTAATTCTAATGTGAAATGGGCTTACGAGATAAGTGCCAACTGCCATAATTCACAGTCAGAAAGGTGGACAAGGGGGAAGAGGGAAATTGGTGTCGCCTCATTTGCAAGTCCGCCCCTGAGATGGCTTAAGTTGCGAGACAGCTAAAAGGGGTGGCGATTTGCAGCATCCCTTTAAAGGAGGCGTAGGCGTAGAATGCATTTATTTGAGATCTTTTGCTTTTGGAGCATCCTTCCGCCGTTAGTGTCGATGCTGGAGTGCAGCCAGTTCTCCTCTACGGCACTGTCGTCGTCTTCGAAATATTGCCCTAAGTAAAATTGGCTATGCGACAACTGCTGTTTAGTTGGACATGGACCGAAAATCAGGGCGCTCCCGACATGGCACATCACAAGCACGGCCGCAGATGGACAGAGCTCATAAAATTGTTCAGCAACTGCTCCTCACAATGACTTACATTCTCCAGACGAGTCCTGGTACTGAAAATTTGGGAATCGGTCTATTGATTTCCTTCGCCTCTTGGCACCAAAAATTGCCAGAATCTCTCGACAATCTTCAACTTAATGTTGGTTGCTTCCTCGAAGATAAAACACAGTCCTAATTTTAAAGCCATTTTACAGAATTTATGAACTGGAAACTAGCATCGTTGTGTAAGTCCGTGTGCTGTAGGTCCATATTGGATTTTTGGGATGGTATATAACCCTTCGGGAACACCCGGCTCGGGAGTGTAGTTGGCTTCAAGTGGAAAAGTTTCGTATACATCGAGGAGGATTGCCTGAATTTCGGTGATGTAATCGGAAGCTTCTCGCATAAAATTACATCGCGGGAGTACCTCGCATACTCGCCGCCAGAATGCGGCAGGTTCTAATCCTTTTGGTTGCTCCCCTCTGGCCCACAGTACCCCGATGGATCATGTCTTGCTGTTGGGCGCTTCAAGGGCAAGCTAACCCATTTCAGACGACGAGGCTCTGAGGAATGACCTGGATTAGAGTGATTGATTTTATAATAGCCTTCGGAGTCCGTAGAAGCCAGGGGCAGCATTAATCTTTTGTATTTTAATTAGTTGCTTCGAAAGCGCATGCTCGATTTTCCTACTGGCCTTGAAGGTCATTTCAAGGTCATGTTGACTTTTTTAAATTGGAACCCTTATTTTTGACCACGGAAATGGAAAGAGCGGAAAATTTTACGTCCAACTATGACCTTTACCATGACCTCGAAGGTCATATCAAGGTCAAAATGGCTCTTTAAAGAGGAACCTGCATTGTTACTGCGGATTTGCAAAGAGTGGAAGTTTTGCGTCCAAATGTGATCTTGACCACAACCTTGACCTTGAACATGACCTTGGAAATGACCTTGAAGGTTATATCAAGGTCAAGGTGGTTTTTTGAAGGGGAAACCATGTTTTTGACCACGGAAATGGAAAGAGCGGACAATTTTACGTCCGACTATGACCTTGACCATGACCTTGAAGGTCATATCAAGGTCACGATGGTTCTTTAAAGGGGAACCTGCATTGCTACTGCGGATTTGGAAAGAGCAGAAGTTTTGCGCCCGGATGTGATCTTGACCATGACACACTTGACCTTGCCTTAATCGACTTCACCATGGTCGGTCGTTAACTTTTCCGCTCTTTTCATTTCCGTGGTCGTTAACTTTTCCGCTCTTTCCATTTCCGTGGTCAAAAACATGGTTTCCCCTTCAAAAAACCACCTTGACCTTGATATAACCTTCAAGGTCATTTCCAAGGTCATGTTCAAGGTAAAGGTTGTGGTCAAGATCACATTTGGACGCAAAACTGCCACTCTTTGCAAATCCGCAGTAACAATGCAGGTTCCTCTTTAAAGAGCCATTTTGACCTTGATATGACCTTCGAGGTCATGGTAAAGGTCATAGTTGGACGTAAAATTTTCCGCTCTTTCCATTTCCGTGGTCAAAAATAAGGGTTCCAATTTAAAAAAGTCAACTTGACCTTGAAATGACCTTCAAGGCCATGGTCAAGGTCAAATCTAAGGTCACCATTGAATAGCTGGGGAAAATTCCTAAAACTTTTGTCTACAACTTTTTTCTCCAAAATGCATTCCTCGAAAGTTATTTAGCCGTTTCCATACTTTTGGATCACGCTGTATAATAAATATACAAACAGATAAATTTCGTGTTAATTTTAAATAAAATATATGAGCCAATATTTCTTCTATTAAATAGTAAGATTCTCTGAATTCTTTTAATATTTTTGTAGAATTATATTTTAACTAAATTTTTGAGTATAATCTAAGCTTCTGTGGTGTACTTTTATGCATTTTCAGCGTAAAACTTAATATAAATTCTACTTAAATATTCGGCATAAAATTTATTATTTATTATTTATTATTTATTTATCATATAATAAGAGGATTATTATGTTTAACTCTAAATGATTTGCATTTTCTTGTTCAACTCCCTGAAAAAAAACGTTCAATTCGAGGGCCTCTAGTGTGGGATACCCCCTTAAGTAGAAGAGTTGGAATCGATTGTAAAATGTAATTGATTAATCGTATGATTACATTAGTCGCAATTATAAAATAAGTAAAGTAACTTCGTTATTGTGATTACTGATAACAAATATTTTTGATTACAAAGTAATTCAAATTATTTGGTCTTTCTATTAATTATTATTAACTGCATGGTAATCGAAATTCTTGATTATTTTAGAATTTGATTCTATACGTAATCGATTACGTCAATCATTTTTTTTTTTTAAGTAAAGAGTCTATAAACGTAAGCTGATAAACTCTTTCAATTATGAAGTTTTAAAGCACATTTTTTCGAAGAAACTTATGATATTTAGATTTCTTACGATTATTAAGAGATTATTAATATATGAATTAAACTGTAAGTTGATTAGATTTCCAGTTTATTTTTCCCTCGAATGTAATACGCATTTCTTTGTGACTTTTAAAATGCCCTTCTCAACTTTCTGCATTAATTCTGTATTGAATAACGAAACAACAAACATTTGGCTGAAATAATCAATAATAAAGTGAAATAATAAATATTAAAGTACGTATACTTATATTTTTGGTACCATTATTGTCATTTCTCTAAAAATTTCGCTTTCAAGCTTCGACAGTAAAATGCTCTCTTTTTTTCCACCGAGAAAATATTATATAATATTGAATTGCGATCTTCTAAATTGGACTGATTAATATTCAATTCGTTCGAGCTCATGCGCGTAGCCAGTGGGGAGCAGGAGTGAGCACGGCCTCCCCTTTAAAAAATTCCGTTGAGCGCCCCAGAAAAAACGATTCAATATAACGAAATTAATAATTAAATTCAAATAAGTAATCGTTCACTCAAGCAAGAATAAAGGAATAATGCATACAACTTGTTAACTAATATATTTCCTTCGTCGTGATTTGTAGAAAAATTAAATACCTATTTTATAAATAAGGCACAGACAAGTTCCACATGTTTTCATTCATGACAACCTTAAATACCAATAAAAAAAATAATTCATATGAATCGCAAAAAAATTTCAGATGGCTCTTGTTTCTGCTTCTCAGAATAATGTGTTTAAGACTTTTTACTCATTTTTCTTATGCTTTCTTTGAAGAAGGTTTTTTTTGTATGATTTTATATGTTTTAACAAAGTCAAAGCCAGGAAACCCAAACAAAATATTTTTCTTATAAAGACATCCAACAATTTTACGAGAATTATAATACGCTTTAGCAAAGATAATAATTTCAAAAGATTGTTTCTTAACAATTCTTGTAGAGCATTTAAGTGTCGTGTGAAATTTGGCGAATTCCCGTACGAACAGACAAACAGACATATTTGTGTCATATTTTTCTTAGTAAGTACCGAAGTAGACGTGCTCAAAAAGATTGATGGGTGTTTCGATCCGAAAAGCCAAGCTGATCTCATCAGTGTGTGTAGCACTTGACTTCTCTGCCATATACATTCACAAATGAGGGAAAGCTAATCCTCTATATCTGCCCGATTAAAATTCTAAGTGTAAACTATAAACGAAGGCAAATTTTATAATAATATCTTTTGAAAACTTCAATCTTGCTTGTGATAGTTTGTATCAATGATAAGCCCTTTACGAATAATTTTAAAAGAACAAATTCTTAAAGAGGTTAAATATAAATATGCTATTAGAAAGAATTTTTAGAAAAATTATTTAGAAATCTTTTAAACGAAACATTTCTTTAGACAAATTTTCAAATTTGTATGAGAATTGACTCTTGCAAATTTTTATTTCGGCCAGACTCACCCTAGAAAAAAATTCTAGCTATGCCCATGTTCGAGTTCCGATTTATAATAAGGGGGCAGTACACTTCTATTTTTTGAAAAAAATCGATGTTTTCAAAAACATCAAATTTATATACTATATACCTCCAGAAGTAGTTTACAATATGTTAAATCGAAAGAAAAGGCATTGCCGAATAATCGTAAGATACTTTTTTTTCAGATTTATCTGCGAATTGAATAAAAAAAACTTAAAACGCGTTTTTCTCGAAACTACGTTTTTTGACTTGGTTGGCAGTTTTTTGAAAAAAGTACTGGTCCGATTCGGCTCAAATTGTGCGGACTTATTCCATATATATTTGCTTACGGTGTGAACCATTATTATTAATATAGGTTTATATTGAACCCTTTTTTTTATAAATATTTTAATAAAAAAAAAATAAAAATTAACGTTAAAAAATTAAAAATTCCGCCATTTTGTTGTTTTCTTGCCAAAATACTTCATCGTGGTTCACACGATAGCAGCTGACTTATATTTTAATATGTGCATTGAATTTTTTGTTTCAGACGTTCCAGAGCTGAGATTTCTTACCAACCAGTTTGAAAAGGGTTTTTTTTAGGCAGCCATATTACTGCCGTACAAACGCCAGAAATTTCGAAAAAATTATTTTTGTTTTCTGTGATACATATATTTTAATGTGTAAAATTTTCAAATGGTTCAATAAATTTTTGTATAGAAAAAAAACACTTTTAAAAAATGCAAAAAAGAAGTGTACTGCCCCCTTACGTAGAGTTTTGTACATACCTCTCTCTGCACTATAATATACACCTATCCCTTGATATACACGGTACAAAGGTTTCTTAGAAAACCGTATAAATCGAAATCAGACTAAAATGTGCATAATTCAGTCATTTATTTCAACGTAAAATAAATGTAAATATATTTTGAACAACATAAAGTACCAGTTTTTTTATAAAATTACTAGTATATTTTACATATAGAAAGAAGAAATCAAGTCCTTAAAAATTTTCTTTCTAATCTTTTCTTCCTGGTTAGTGTTGTGTAACTTTCATCATTCTATAGTACTTAATGCGATACTGGTTCGAAGTAGAGAAATAAGAGACAATCTCGCATCGGCGATACTTGGTATTGAAATCCGTAATTAAAAATTGTAAATAAATAAATAAACTCTTACTTAGACGATTTTTATTGTAAACGGAATTCAAAAATGGTAGTAGCAATATCCATACAGTTAAAATGTTCACATTTACCTGTTTTTCTTTTTTAAGCGAAATCGTGTAAAAAAAGTACCGTCTGAATCGGGGGATAGGTGTATTATATTGTGTTTTATAAGCTGAACATTTTTGGGAAGAGTGGTTCGCGAGAAGCATTTTAATGTGGTTAAAATATGGCCCAAATTGGTTTTACCGGATTTTATAATACGGCCCATATTTAAAATGTAACGCCTCAACGCATATGGCCCATATAAGACAATAAAGTTAGAAAACTGAATTAGGCCCATATATAATACTAAATATTAATATTAAATTAATTATTCATATAAAGCAATAACTTTAAAAGAATATCTAATAACTAAAAAACAGAACTGTGTTACGCCTCACTATGATATATTTTGACTATTTTTTTCCATTTTTCAATTATCTCCCGATAGAATAATGCTATTGAGATGAATTTAAATGAAAGTACACACTTTGGCGGATATGGAAAAAATACTAAAAAGTTGTGATGACCTTCATTTGACCTTGAAAATTGGCCTCAAAGTTGACGATTTTTAGAAAAAATTGATATTTTTGGATGTAGAAACTATATAAATTTTTCCTTTAACTTTATTTCTGACTGAAATTCTTCGGGAGGTGTTTTAGAACTAGAGAAGATCGATAAAGGTCATTCGAAGATCACGCGGAGGTCATTTGCAGGTCATTTTCCATTGGACTACCACGAAATCGCTTTTTTCGCAGTCTGACCGGGAAAAGGATTGTAGATTCGGTCTTTGGATGCTCAGGTCGAGCTACAGCCTCAAGGATAGTCGGTAGTGGCCAGTCTAAGGTCATCCAGAGGTCATTTGGAGGTCAATTCAAGGGTCATTTGGTGGGAATCAGCAAGAAATCGCCTTTTTTTGCAGTCCGACCGGGAAAAGGAGTTTGGATCCAGTTCTTGGATGCTCAGGTCAAGTTATAGCCTCAAGAGTTATGGGTAGGGGCCAGTCTATGGTCATATAGAGGTAATTTGAAGGTCAATTAAATGGTAATTTGGTGGGAATCACCAAGAAATCACCTTTTTTCCGTAGTCTGACCGGGAAAAGGGTTATAGACCCGGTCTCTGGATGCTCAAGTCGAGTTATAGCCTCACGGATTATCGGTAGTGGCCAGTCTAGGGCCATCCAGAGGTCAATTGAAGGTTATTCAGGTTCATTTAAAGGGAATCACCACGAAATCGCCTTTTTTCGCAGTCTGACCAGGAAGTTGATTGTAGATCCAGTTCTTGGATACTCAGGTCGAGTTGTCGCCTCAAAGATTATCGGTAGTGGCCAGTCTAGGGTCATCCAGAAAGTCATAATCAAGGGAATCACCACGAAACCGCCGTTTCTGCGCAGTCTGACCAGGAAAATAAGTGTAGATCCAGTTCTTGGATGCTAAGGTCGAGTTATAGCCTCAGGGATTATAGCTAGTGTCCAGTCTAGGGTCATCCAGGGGTCATTTGTGGGTCATTTCAAGGGAATCACCACGAAATGGCTTTTTTTCCGCAGTCTGACCAGAAAAAGTATCTTAAATCCAGTCCCTGTATGCTCAGGTCGAGTTATAGCCACAAGAATTATCGGTAGTGGCCAGTCTAGGGTCATTCAGAGGTCATAGCTCAACCTGAACATCCAAGAATTGGATCTACAATCCTTTTCCCTGTAAGACTGCGAGAAAAGTTGATTTCGTAGTGATTCCCTTGAAATGAGCCTGAATGACCTTCAAATGACCTCTGGATGGCCCTAGACTGGCCACTACTGATAATTGTTGAGACTATAACTCGACCTGAGCATACAGGGACTGGATTTACAATACTTTTCCCGGTCAGACTGCGGGAAAAAAGCAATTTCGTAGTGATTCCATTAAAATGACCTCTGGATGACCCTAGACTGGCCACTACCAATAATGTTTGAGGCTATAACTTGACCTGAGCATCCAAGAACTGGATCTACACTCCTTTTCTCGGTCAGTCTGCCGAAAAAAAGCCATTTCGTGGTGATTCCCTTGATTTGGACCTTCAAATGACCTCTGGGTGACCCTAGACTGGCCACTGTCAGGCGACAACTCGACCTGAGTATCCAAGAACTGGATCTACAATCAACTTCCTGGTCAGACTGCGAAAAAAGGCGATTTCGTGGTGATTCCCTTGAAATGAACCTGAATAACCTTCAATTGACCTCTGGATGGCCCTAGACTGGCCACTACCGATAATCCGTGAGGCTATAACTCGACTTGAGCATCCAGAGAATGGGTCTATAACCCTTTTCCCGGTCAGACTACGGAAAAAAGGTGATTTCTTGGTGATTCCCACTAAATGACCATTTAATTGACCTTCAAATTACCTCTATATGACCATAGACTGGCCCCTACCCATAATTCTTGAGGCTATAACTTGACCTGAGCATCCAAGAACTGGATCCAAACTCCTTTTCCCGGTCGGACTGCAAAAAAAGGCGATTTCTTGCTGATTCCCACCAAATGACCCTTGAATTGACCTCCAAATGACCTCTGGATGACCTTAGACTGGCCACTACCGACTATCCTTGAGGCTGTAGCTCGACCTGAGCATCCAAAGACCGAATCTACAATCCTTTTCCCGGTCAGACTGCGAAAAAAGCGATTTCGTGGTAGTCCAATGGAAAATGACCTTCAAATGACCTCCGCGTGATCTTCGAATGACCTTTATCGATCTTCTCTAGTTCTAAAACACCTCCCGAAGAATTTCAGTCAGAAATAAAGTTAAAGGAAAAATTTATATAGTTTCTACATCCAAAAATATCATTTTTTTCTAAAAATCGTCAACTTTGAGGCCAATTTTCAAGGTCAAATGAAGGTCATCACAACTTTTTAGTATTTTTTCCATATCCGCCAAAGTGTGTACTTTCATTTAAAAAAAAATTCATCTCAATAGCATTATTCTATCGGGAGATAATTGAAAAATGGAAAAAAATCGTCAAAATATATCATAGTGCGCCGTCGGATCTTTAGCTACGCTGAGTTAAAAGAAATATTTTTTTTTTGTTTAACAACACTCTCTTTAAAAAAGTTTTTGCTTAACATTAATTAAAAATAATAAAAACAGCCCAAAAAATGTTACTCAAATCTCATGAAATAAAAATTACCGCATAATATTTTTTGACAAATTTTATTGATTAAAAATATTAAAAAAACGCTGTTTTTCTTATGTGAACTTAAATTCAAAGTTGAATAGAAGAAAAAACTTCAGTACTGTGTACATATTGTTTATAAATTACAGTATCGCCTGAATGGAATGTTGATGATTAAAAATACATAAAAAATTTTAAACTCTAATAAAATCTCGAATGTATTTCTTTATCAACTATCTTCTGTATTTATTTATTAAAAATAATTATTGAAAAGAACAACTTTTGAGAAAATAAGGACTGCATGAATAGATATAAGGCTCTCCATATACGGCTATAGTAAGCTTAATTTTATTTAGGGCCGGATAAAACATGGCATACCATATATGGTTAAAAATAAAATAATAACATTAGGCCTGGATTAAAAAAAATGGCTATGCGTAATACGAATAGATCAGGTAATATAATCAGGCCCACATTTAACATTGAAAACATTGAGGTTTGTATATATACCGAATAAGGCCCAATGAAAAGTACCGTAAAACGGTCTGCCATAATAATGCCTTATCCGGCCCTTATCAATAATAGGGCTATCGCTACTTATTGCTACTCGGGTGTTAAATATCTATTCTCCCACTGTTAGTCCTTATGGATAAATCTTCTGTAACTTTTATAATTTAAACATTATACGTGAAATCAAAAAAATTGTTTTGCATCGTTTAAACTGATTATGGCACATTTATCGATTAAAAAATTTCAACCACTTCAATGCACAAAAGTTAAATTTTCGAAAAGGCTAACCACTTCGTGTATAAACATAGGACATAAAATATTATATAGTACTTCCAAAAAACATTTCCCTAATTTCCCACAAAATAGACAAATTAAAAATTTTCAATTACTTCTCAGTGTCAGGGCAATAAAATTTCGACTTTCTCTGCATTAAGCCTCCCACACTAAAAGTCTGTCGTTGCGGTTGCACCAGCTGCTGAAATTTTGCATATAAAACTCCTGCCGGGGGCACTAAAGCAGCAAGAAGTTTGCCCTATTCATTGGGAGGAGGGTAGGAAAAAAGTGCACGCTGAATCCGATTCTCCTAATGAAACTGCAACAGCAGACGCCTCCTAGAGGTTTCCTTTTCTCGAGGCAACCGGCTGAATGGATTCAATTAAAATATCTTGGCAGAGTCAAACAGATGGGGACACAAGCTAACTGGCAGTGGCCACTTCAGAGATGAGTCTGAAAGTCCAGTCCAGTTTGGACTTAATTGATGTGGAAAGCCTCGACAGCTGGACCATAGCTTCCTCGCACTGTAACGTGACATTGTGCCGATTCAGCCTTTGAGACTAATCATGGAACGGACTGCATGAAGTGGCTAGATAAGGATTCATGTACTCCTGGAATTCTTCCATCAATGGAACCAAGACCACAAATGTACCTACATCAACAGAGTGGTGAGAATACGTGCCCACTCTTCCTTATGTGATCTCTGCAGTTTTGAGGCGCGCAGCATCACAGCGTTTTCACGTAGGGTCGATAAAACAATAGGACTGTAGGTGTTGACCACTTCATTGGTATCTTGCGTGACCGCACTTGATTTGCTGAGATTTTCAGTACTATCAATTGACATTGCTTTTTGTGATTGTCCAATTTGGACAAGGCCGTGAATGGAATGCGTGATGTGGATTTAACGAAGACTATCAAATTTCGTGGAGCATCCTTTTATATTGTAAACTAACATTTTGCCCACTAGTTCCTTTGATCTTAAAAACTACTGGACCGGTAGAGAACTAATTTATTGAAAACGGTTCGTTAAATTTTATTACCTAAAAAAAAGTCTAAAAGAAACTGATATTTCCTAGACACTACAAATTACGAAAATCACCATTCTGAAACACACACACACACACTATATATCAAAAATCTCAAATCCTACAAATAAAATTGAAGATTTTAGATCGTGCTAATTTCAAATTCCAAATTCCAAAGTTTATAAAAAATGCTTCGTGCGATGCTCGTAATGTCAATCTTATGACGAAATCAAAGCGATTATTTATCGTTTGTGTTAGTGGTTGTCGTATCAATTACATATTTTGTTTAAAATTATATATAAATATAATATAATTTAAATAGACAATTTCAATTTCGTTTAACGCAGGGTTGAATGGGTTTCATCAAATGTCAACGAATCAAAATGGCGTTCACCCCTTCACCAAATAAATACGTGCGCGATCCACAGCTGAGTGCTAGGGTGTGTCAATATTAACTTAAATTGTTTGTTCTAGTTAACAAAAATGGCTTCTAAAATCCGCCATATTTTCTTAATTTTAATTTTATGTTTATGCTACAATACGAAATAAAGAAGTAGTCATATATGTATGAATTTACTCAAATCATAATTCATAGCTTCTTGTATTTTGTTCGTCAACTCCTTTCATTTGATACCCATTTCAAAGAGCTGTGGAGAAAAAAATTACCCACCATCTTGGAGTGTTCGCCATATTGATTTATAATGGCGTCATGTAGGCTATGTGGCATCTTTACCTGATATATATATACGTATACAAAATTTCAGTCGTCGAAATATTGATAACAAAAATTTTCCCGGACAACAAAGAAAGTGAATTAATAAAAGCGTTTTAATAATTCTCTTCTTTGTCAGCCGATTTACATATTTACCAGTCTACATATCTGCCAATATTTCAGAGAAAAAATAACTTGTTTGTTTTTCTCAATTTTGATTGGATATTCGGAATGGATATGGGAGCTTTTTTTTCTTCGAATTACATCCAATAAGTAGCAATGCGTTGAGTGTGATTTGATGTTAATACTTTTCCAGCATATTAAAATTATAGCATACTTCAAGCTCATAATAATTTCAATATTCCAAGAATATCACATTATCTTGTATTTTCACAATATATAGCTAGATAGATTTATAGATCCCCCTGAAAACATTTTTGTTTTATTATATGTATATAGACAAAAAACTTATTCAGAATTTCTAAGGTCATTGAGAACTTAGACACGTAGTTTTTGTAATATGGTCTATGGGTGTTAACTGAACCAATTGACGATCAAGATTGTTTATTTTATAACTTGTTTTTGAACCTAAATTTTATGTATGTAACAAAATAATAAATGGATAAAAGATAAGATTATTGTTTTCAGGTGCGCTAAAACAAAATCCGGGCTAGAAATTGATGAATTTTGACGACAAAATTAAATATATCGGGATTTGTACAAAAAAAAAAAAAACAAAAAACTAGTTATTTAAAATATTAATGTTTTTTTTTTGTTTTTTCAGACATAAAACGCACAAAAATCTTGAATTTTCTTCGGTGCATAAAATTTATTGAAGTTTAACAGGAAATTTTTGTATTTTCATGTTAACAAGTTTTTCTTTCAATATTGCGGCTAGAATGTAGAAATCTGCCAAAAATCTATGTTTTTCATCATTATTTCTTGTTTAATTTATCATTCAAAGCTTATAATAAGTTTAATAATGATGATAATTAGCAAGTTTCGCATCGTTCAATATCCAAAATTGTGGATCAAATATAGCGGCCAAAAAAGAGCTACAATTTAGTTATTTCCTGGAATTTCCGAAGGATATCTCACACTTTTAAACTAAATTGTTATCTAAAATGGCGAATCCAATATGGCGTTCTCATACCAGAAGAAATATATACTTTTTCTCAAATGTTTTGAGATTTTTGAATTTTTATGGACGAGTTGAGATTGAAACGTATGACATTTATGTATATGTTGTCCAAGTTATTTTCTTAAAGATGGGTGGTTATAGAGGCGAGGGGACTCACTTATGAGAATTTTTCATCACTTGAGTTAAATTAAAATTAAATTAATTCAAATACCAATAAATCGGTCGCATTTGATTTACGGAGATCTTCGGCGCTTTGAAATACTAATAAAGGGTGAGCCATCGGCTCGTATCTTTTAAAAATGCTATTAA
This sequence comes from Dysmachus trigonus, assembly GCA_949715965.1. Taxonomy (NCBI): domain Eukaryota; kingdom Metazoa; phylum Arthropoda; class Insecta; order Diptera; family Asilidae; genus Dysmachus; species Dysmachus trigonus. The sequence goes on along the minus strand of OX454321.1, from coordinate 67,810,461 downwards.
ATAAACACAATTCAATATTTTTCAAAGTTTGTTGAATTATTGAAAATAGTAAACTTTCCGATTAGTTATGGAACATGATTTCATTTAAATAACTACCTCAGTAGTAGTAGTTCATCTATCAACACAAATTTGCAGCACATTTTTCATGGTTTGGGAGCCTTTTTCATGAATAACTCAATTAATTATTGTGGTTAAAAAAAAACATTGGTTATTGCCTCTGTAGCGGTCTCCGTTGACCGTAACGTATGGGTTTTCCGATCCCAAAATACGCCAATTTTGCTTGTTTACATGGCCATCGAGACGAAAATGCGCTTCATCCGAAAATATGACTTTTTTTTAGCAAAATCAACATAAATTTCGAACTGCACTAAAGGCCAACAGCAGCAATATTCTCGGCTGAGCGCACAAGACAAACACGAGTATAGCCTGTGTTATCAATTAGCATACCAATCTCGCAAACTTTCTTCACAAACTTGCGTACAGCAGATGTAGTTGGTGCATTATTTCTTTCTTTTTAAAATTCACACTGTTTCTGCAACATAACACTCATTTGAAAATAAGTTTTCAAAATTTCCCAATATTGTTCAAGCGCAAATCTATTCATTTCGTACCGCGGAGATATGATATTGTGTTTCTGTCAATTTTTTGGATGCAAAAGAGCTGTCTTTGTCAAAATAAGGTGCAATTTAAAAAGAAATCAACAGATGGAGAAGAATTTGAGTGACCATTTTAACCCTATCACCCCTATTTAATCTACACCCGGTACAAAACCCTTAAGCCTTTTTTTCATTTAATTTATATTACATGCACTGAGCTGATTCAATTTACGGACAATGCGACGTCGATTGAATTACAAGCCGACATATCAAAATACATACATACCTATTCTAATGAGTGCAATCCAACCAGTTCACCTGAGAGACATATTGATGGGATTCACTGATTAATCGGATGGGTGGCTGAAGGTACGAAAAAATTTCCGCGGTTTTAGCGCGCAGGTGGAGTAAATTCATTTGGCTTCGCGGTGCATTCATACAAGCTTCCGGCGCAATTTTACGAACATTGTTCCCAGTCTAGCTGACTAGAAGTGGCCTATAAATTTCATCCGCCCGAATTTCAACCAAATTTCCATACATACAGCAACCTCATGCATGCCCAGCAGGGTTTTAGCGTGTGGCGGTATGGTAAAACAGAATTTATTCAAAAAGTCCCCATCCACTAACACGAATATTGTGGAACTTATCCGGGGCATGGGCAAATAATTTTCCTGGTAGCTTTCGTCTTTGTCGAAGGAAGAAGAAATGCAGTCAAGGGAAACGACGAGGTATAAACAAATTGAGGGAAGACGTATACGTGCCAAGGATAATGACAGGCAAGTGAAGTAAAGGAGGTGCCTAATGTAATGCATGTGTCAGACTTTTCGTGCATTTATGAATTTATCAAGAAATGCACCCCGGACCAGGGCAAGGTTTAATGCATTTTACAAAATCATTTCTCAGAATTTTCTTAGCATTACGCGATACTGAGGGCTAAAATGGAGTTTCGTTGTGGAGGCTTAATCGAATTCAGGAAAACACATGTGAATTTCATTTATATTGAGAGTGGGTCAAGCGGAAAACAAATAAATTTTTCCTTCCTACTTTGAAGTAGATTATATTAAATTTCCGAGTTTTCTTCAGAAAGAAGAATAAATTTATATTCTCGTTTTGTCCTCAAAATACTGATTTTATATATTCTCATGGTATTTTTTCTTTCTTTTTCAATATCTACCAGCACAAAGTTATCAAGCATTCTTATATAATATTTTAGTCTTGGAATATTTGTTGATATATTGTCTTAAAATTTACTTTTCAAATCTCTTCAAAGAAACAAGTATAATGATATTAAATCGCTTACCGAATAGCCTATCTATCACCATTACTACTTCACAAAAAAGATAAATCATACCATCATATGAATCATTACCATAATTTTCTCTCCAAACTGTTTAACCTATTTATGGCTTGTTTTTAAGTACAGGGTGGGCCATCTAACGTTTGGAATTGGAACTATAGGTTATGTTGAGGTTGGAAGGTTTGATGACATTTCCGATGTGACAGAAAGTTAGTTTTATGTTTGACATTTATGAAATGGGTCGCTTTTTGCTTGAACAAAGTTGGGAAATATTAGAAACTTATTTCCAAAATGGTGAGTCTTCTACTTAAACTGTAAGAAATTTACGGAAAAAAATTTGACAAAAAGGATGTGCCAAAAACGCAGTTTGTGGATCAATTTTTGAAGCGAGTTCGTGAAACTGGATCGTTGTTGGATAAAACAACCCGTGTACGTACTCGTCCAGTGCGCTCAACCGAAAACATCGCTGCTGTTGCTCAGAGTGTGCGTGAATAACCATCAACATCAACTCGTCATCGTTCTCAAGAATTGAACATTTCACGCACCCGCACGCCGCATGACCATCCGATGCGTTTTCGGTTTGCTCAATGGGCCGAAGACCGCTTGATCGAAGATGGGCATTTTTACCGAAAAGTCATCTTTTCAGATGAAGCTCATTTCCACCTCGGAGGATACGTCAATAAACAAAATTGTCGTATCTGGGGCTCAGAAAATTCACACGACATCGTGGAGAAACCAATGCACCACAACGAGTGACTGTCTGGTGCGGATTTTGGTCTGGCAGCATTATTGGGCCATTTTTCTTCGAAAATGAGCAAGGAAATGCCGTTACAGTGAATGGCGATCGCTACCGCGCCATTCTAAGCGATTTTTTGTTTCCCAAAATTGAAGAGTATGACATAGACGACATTTGGTTTCAACAGGACGGCGCAACGTGCCACACAGCCAACGTAACAATCGATCTTTTGAGCACTGTTTTCGGAAATCGCATAATCAGCCGAAATGCTGATGTCAATTGGCCACCTCAAAGCTGCGATTTGACTCCATTAGACTTTTTTTTTGTGGGGAGCCGTTAAGGACAAGGTTTACGCTAACCATCCAGAGATGATTGACGACTTGAAACGTGAAATCGAAGTTGCCATTGACGAAATAGAGGCCCAAACAATCGAAAATGTACTGAAAAATTGGACTAATCGAATGGGGTATTGTAAGGCTAGCCGTGGCAGTCATTTGAAAGATGTTGTCTTCAATTCCTAAATGGAAAGGTTCAATCTTTCTAATAAACTCATAACTTTGAAAAAATATTCATTCGTTTTTTTTTTTATAGCCGATTCAAATTCCAAAGCTTAAATGGCCCACCCTGTACTACGGAAAAATCGATTTTTCTGATTTGAAGAATTATGTTTCCAAAATGAGTAAATGCAGTTCATTGGAAAGCTTAAATTAAAGAATGCTCGTTCATATACAGAATAATGTTGGAACATATACAGAATAATCCTGGTGCATATCTACTTATTAATTATTTCGGTAATGTAATTCATATCTCCAGTGCTATTAAATAAATATTTCAAATATACATACCACGACCATCTCTCGGTTGTTGACTTCTGTCTTCTGTCATTAGCAAAATATGGTTACATATATTTCATTAGTATTATTACGGCTAAAAACAGCTTTCAAGCGAAACTCGTCACATTTGTATTATATTACACAGCAATCAAAAGTACTTCCTGAGAATTCAGAAACTTGAAATATGGGAAACACAAATAAGTAGAGTAAGGCAGACAATTCCTAAATCGCAAAATATTTCTCCGAAAATTATTAATCTTCCAATTATTATCTCGATTTCAATAAGCAAAATAAGCAACATTATTTTTACTTGCTGTCGTTTGATGACGCTAATTAAGAATATACTTTAATGAGGAGCTAAATCTTTTAAAAGCTTAATAAATTACCATAAAATCCCTTAATTAAATTAGGTGAAAATATTTCATTTGGATATTCAATAATTGTCGTTCCTTTGATAGATGTATTATGATTTTTCAAATATTAATTTACAAAAATTTATTAAATTCGATATACAACTAAAAGTGAATACAATTTTATCTTTCTTTAGGTATATTGACTTAAATAGTCAGACATCAATCATAAACCATAGCGACAATGGTATTAACATAAAATTGATTTGTTTGATCTTTTTACCTTTTAGTCATTATGAGTGATAATTGTGGTAACTTAATAAGATTCGATTCAATCAGTATATCGGATATAAGTGATTTTATCAATTTTAGTGAGCGGTATATGATTTTATACGGAATTATGTTAAAGAGTTGTTTGTTGAATATACCTTTTTTAAATTCTTTTTGGGGTATTTAAACTGAAACGATTTCTAAATCCCTACAGTTACCTCTAGATGATTTACTTTAGGTATAATACGCTGAAAATAACTCAAAACTCATGAGAAACGTTTACACAAGGATAATCACTTTTAAATCCCCAAACAAAACCTTGTCATGAAAAACTAAGAAGAAAACACTGCCGTAAGCATTGTAGATGAAGGCACCTTCAAAAATTTCTAATTAAAACCAAACTAGGAGTATCTGCTCTAAATGAACCTAATTAATGTCTTCCGTCTACATTCCAAGGGAAATATTACTACAGGGAGAGAGGACCTTTTTCGCTACACCACTGTTTTACTTTAAATCACCCGGTGGAACAGTGTTAAGGTTCAGAAGACCCCTCTATTATTCTAACGAGAGATGTTTTCACTCGGTCACCATTTGTCCCACCTTCGTCCTTACGAGCTAGATAGACATGAAAATGGTCCACTTTCTGCCCGCATGGCCTTTTTTAGGAGCAATCCAGAGAGGGGCGTCTAGCTCTTAGTGTGGCTGTTTCCCTTCCGTCTAAATGGATGTCCTTTGATTGAAACAAAGTACTTTGAAAAACTCGTAGAAATAAATGCACAGAACAACTCCAGAAATTGTCATCTCTTTGGTTAGCTCGAATGAAATACTGCTGATCAGGGCGGAAGTACGTACCATTTGCCAGGTGTCTTGTGACAGTTTTAAGTACTCAAAGGTTCTTAAAAAAGAATTCAGGTAGTCGGTAAGTGTAGTAATTATCATTTCACAAGGTCCCCTCCAGAGACAGGCCAAGTTTTCTAGGACAAAGGGCCAAGGATATTTGTCTCACCAGGTAATTAGCCTATTTACGATGCTGTCAAAAGTTTCTTTATTTATAGGCGGGTGCGCATCTTGTAGTTTTGCAATAATTTGTAAAACTCATTGTCTGGCCCATTAAGCACAAGTTTTGGCGGCTGTCTGATCTCGCCTTTTGTTTTATTTGTTCAACTTTTCATACTTAAAGTTTTTTTCTTTTTAATTATAATTTTAGATTCTGTAGATATTGTAGTGCTAAAAACAGAAAATTATTTTGAGGGGTTAGGGATAGCCAACGGCCTGAAAAAATTAGTATTTTAAAATTTTTTTTTTCTGTACTTTAATTTATTTTATAAAACAAATAATACAAATTTATTATGTTATGTTTCAACTTTATTGTACAAACATTTTCAAACAAAATATTTACCGTAGACCATATCGCCATATTTGTTGGACCCCGTCCCACAAGTCGTACTGGTGGGAGGGGGTCATAAATTTTATTGGTTAATCTAAAATCAATCAAACAAACAAAAATCATTAGTTTAATAGTTAAACTAAGGCCTGATCGAAGATTTTTATTTCTTTTTTGAAAATAAACAAAACAGCGGCCTCTAAAAATTGTTTCGCGAATTTTCAAGGAAATAAGCAATAATAGTTTACTGTTTATAAAAAATATAAGTTTTAAGGGGACCTTTACTTTCAAAATCGGGAAAAAAACATTTTTTAAAATTTTTTTTTTTTAAAAGACTATTATATTTATTATTCTGAAACCTTTTGTACATTATTGGTAAGATTATGAAAAATATAAAAAGAATTTTTTAATGCAACTTTAGTTTATTTTAATGCCTGCAGAGGTCGTCATCCAAAATGCACTTTTAAAACGGCCCCATTTCTCTAGGACTTTCTGTAACAGATAGAGTAAAAATCTTTAGTGGATTGTTTTCATAAGACACAAAAGTAGGACCTAAACCTAAAAAACCTTTTATTTTTAATAAATATATCATTTTATACACATTTTTCTAAAAAAGTTAAAAAAACGACTATAAGTTAGGGGTTAACTACCCCTCCGCATAAAAAAGTGGGGAGGTAAAATAATATTTTTAAAGGTTTAGTTACTAGTATATTTGATAATGAATCGAATGGCGTTTGGTTTGTTAAAATCGGTTGAATAGTTTTTGAGATACAGATGCGGTCTTTTTCAAAAATGTGATTTCGAGAAAAACGCGTTCAAAGTTTTTGCTATATAATTTTTGCATATAAAATGCGTAGAGATACCGTTACAAATATAGGTATAACTTTTTTTCCTTTACGAATTTCTTAAAATTGGTTTAGGAGAGTGTTTGTGTGATGTTAAGAAGCATTTTTATGAAAAAAAAAATTATTTTTTTTTCGATTTTGAAAGTATAGGTCCCCTTAATCCAAAAAAACTTCAATCAGGCCCTAGTTTTTTATATTTTCCATAAACTGTATGAATTTCAGTCAAATCCGTTAAGTGGTTTTTGAATTACAATGGTCACCGACTTTGAAAATATAATTTCGAGAAAACCTCATTTAAAGTTTTACACTTTGCAGCTGCCGTCAGCTACCTGCCATCGCGGGGCGGAGAGCCCTTCAGTAATTCTAGGATATATCGAAAACTATTCATTGGGTTTACTTGAAAATTTCAGAGAATATTTTCGAAACATACTTAAAGAAAAATAAATTTTTTGAAAATCCTGACTAACCCTAATCCCGGTAAAGAGAAGTTCGATTTTTTATTTAAAGGCCCTTCAAGAAACTTTAATAAACTCCTAAACTATTTATCAAATTTGTTACAAGTGTTATTTATTTTATTTATTTATTTAGCTTACCGATAACACATTAATCATACTGAAATTCAACAGTAATCTTAAGGAAATCTAAATTACTCTATTTTGTATGGCACACCGTTTTGCTGTTTAACGCTAGAACTACCGGAGCACAAGCTTGTAATTTGAATAATTATTCTCGTTTAGGCTTCAAACTCTGAATTGTTAATTATAAATGGAAAAGCTTTTTGAATATGTCGTAATTTTAAACCTTGATAAGTTTTTGCATAAATCTTAAGAGATAACATTGAAAACTAAAATTAATTCAAGGGAGGAATTTAGTAGCCGTCAATTTGACGGATCTATATAGTTCTAGTGTTAATATCATAAAACGAATTTATTAATCGAAAAGTAAATTTAAAAAAAAAATTATTCACAAGGAAATTAGTGTTTATAAAAATGAATTACAATAATATTAAACTATAATTTCAATTGAACAATTTAAAATCATGCATAAACAATTTTAAATTAAAAATTTTTATAGCTCGAATTCAATCAATTATTTTAATTCGATATTTTTTTTTAGTCTGGAGAATTTTAATTTGTGAATTTTAATTCGTGAATTTTTATACTTGTGAATTTTTATTCTTGAATTAAAGTTATTTAAAAAATTTAAAATTCTTGAATTAAAATTATGTACGTAATTAAAAAATTAAAATGATTGAATTAAAATTCTCATTAAATAATAAAATTTCTTGAATTAAAATTATCATTTAATAATAAAAACTCTAATTAAAATTCTCAGTCAAGAATAAAAATTCAAATACATAATTCGTGAATTTTTATTTGGTGAATTAAAAATACGTACATACTTTTAATTTATAAATCTCAATTCAAAAATTAAAATTCTGTACATAAATTGAATACAAACATTTTAATTTGGAAATATTAATTTAAAAATTATAATTATTTACATTATTATAATTCAAACATGAAAGATCAAAAATCAAAATTACGTATCATACATAATAATAATTCATGAATTAAAATTATGCACATAATAAAAATTCATTAAATTTTTCTTGATACAATAATAATTGATATCGATAAATGAACTTACGTTGTGTTATAATTCTAAATCAACGATTTGATTTGATATTCGAAGTTACGAATTTAATTTTCACCACATATTCTATTGTTAGAAAAGCTTAAAATTAATTTAACTATTTCAATAAAAATAAAATTTTTATCTCATCGCAAACAATTATAATCCTACAAAATAATATCGTAACCTATCAAAATATAAATTAATTGAATTATTAGTCATGAGATAAAATAATATTGATATGATAAAACCATATCAGAATATAATGAAATTAACAAATAATATGTCTATACAGTAATAATAATTTAGGATTTCTCCCATCTTCTCCAATGTACTTGGAATTAATTTTATGATAGTCATAATATTAATTATTTTTTATTATGTTAAGGCATAATAAAAATGTTACGACTGAAATCTTTTTGTATTTTAAATAAATTATTTATTTTAATTTTCCCACAAGAGAATGCTCCCTATTAAATAGCAAAACGGCCTGCCATCATTTTTTTTCCAAACATATTAAATTATTTTTAAACTCAGATCTATATAGTGTCAAATCTACGCTTTCATTGAAAAAATTAAATTTATTCTTCTTGAACACCATAATTAGCTCAGTATGAGGGAAAAATTAACAAGTTTCTCGAACCTAGTGGTCTTTCCGATGCATAAGAAAGTAATTCAAGACAATTGGTATAATACATAACAAATTTTTAATAATAACAAAGTTCAGCTAACATCTCGTCTATAATGAAGTGTTGGTAAGGCAAATAAAAGACGGCGTCTTTCATAAGAAGTCACATTTGATTTCTGCCAATTTAGTCTGCAATATAAAAATTTACTAAGAGATCTTTGCACCGCTTCTATTCTATTAGTTTTATAAATGCGTATTCAATTGCCGGTCTTACAAATAAAATATATAAAGTTTTAATGAAAAAAAATATTTGAGAATTCTTTGATACTTCGTGTTACGAATCGAAGCAATTTATGAGCCGTAAACACTATATAATCAATATGTCTTGAAATTGTAAGTTTCCTGTCGAAGATTACACCTAAGTTAGTAACTTCGTCAATTCGATCTGATAGATGCGCATTTATAGAAAAGTTAAATAAAGTATTCTTTACAGATCGATAAAACGATATTACATGACATTTAGATATGTTTAGATGTAGACCATTTCTAATATACCTGCAAAATTACTTCTTCTTGAAGCTTTAAGCAATGAATTTGAAGAGATATTTTTAATTCATCTACATAGATTAAACACTTATTATGCAGAAAACTTTTAAAAGTATCAGATCTGAATAACATATAAACAGAATAGGCCCACAGTTTCTTCCCTGCGGCACTCCAGAACAGGCGTCAAGAGCGTAAGTCATCTGTTTTAACAATCCATTTTCTATCCGATGGGCACGGAAAATCCACAGAAGAAAATTGGTAATCTGTGTACATAGCGTCTATTGAATAACCATTTCCAGTCGACATTTTTTTTTTAAATATCCAGATTGGTTGTAGTGGATTTTCCCTTAAAAAATCCGTGCTATATTTAGATATTTTCCATAAGTTTGAGCAAAGTTCGTCCAAGGAGCGTACCTTTCGCCTTCTGTATAAAACCAAAGAAAACTAAGAGGCGCGGTTTGTCCCAGTAGTCTTCAAAAGAGACTCTTTGTTGGTTGCACCTAGATTATTTTTTTTTTTTTGTATGTTTTATCACCTGGATACAAGTAATTTATTCTTAGATTTAAACACCAAATCATGCATGTTTATCAAAAGTTTATGTGATATTATAGAATTTTTGATTATGATTATGTTTTTCTTCTTATTATTATTGTAAGCAGTCGCTCCTTATAGGAGATCATTCATTTTTCCAATTATTCTTCATTATACAGCATTCTCAAAAGTCCTCAAGTCTGTTCACAATTTCGAAAAAGGTTCATAGTTTTACAAAGTTTTGAAGCATAATGTACAACCTTTTTTGCATTCAAAAATTCAAAGTAAATATATTATAAAAATTCTATTGTAAAATAAAAATTCAATATGATTTAATTAATTCCTATAAAATAGTCATAAACATACATTTGTTTATAAAATTTAAAATACAATTAATGTCACTAAATTTAAATAATAATTTGGGTTTTACTAGAATTAACAAATAGTTTTATATATCATTAACATCAAAATTTCAAAGAATATTAAAAAAAAAACAGTAAGTAAACATCCGGGTTCTCTACCCCCTTTTACAATTTATCCAATATTATTTTTAATAATTGTATGTCTGTAAAAGTAGAATAAAAAATTCTCGTTACGATGATTGAGCAAAACATGAAAACGTGACGATCTTGTCTATGGAAAAAAAACTCATATTCTTTGGGTTTTAATGACGCAGCTGTAATTAATTCAGTAATATGGCCCGAAAAAAACAAGTTCATTAAACTTAATTTAAAGTGAATAAAAATGTTTTTTCACGTTTTTTTTCTTCATCTTTTGTTTTTGTTTTAAACTGTAATGAATAAGTTGAATATTTAAGTACGTATTACTAAAACGACAAAAACAAACCTTAAGTGGGAATGTCAAAAGTTGGTAATCGCACTTAATAAACTCCTCGATGCTTACAAGTGTTAGCTGTTCAAGTTTTTTTCCTATAGAAACACAAGTGTCCATTTTTTTTATTTAAATACCAAAGCTTTTGTTTGTAAACTAATTCTGGTTTTTAACATTTAATGCAGATTTTCCGCATTCATTCTCTGCACTTGAAAGCAAAGTGTTTTTTCTGCGTCTGTATTCCCTTGAAAGCCAAACCCGAAAACCCGCATGCCTTTTGTATCCCATAAAATTCGTTGGATTTTACTGCCGTTCTTCAATAGTATTAATGACGGAAGGGAAATTTTCCTCGGATAACCTGCGATCGTAAATCGAATCGTCTGGTTTACCTGCACGCAGATGGATTTAATCTATTAACTTTTATTTTTTTCTAAACTTAAAGTTGTTTGAAAGCTTATAACGCTCGCCTATGACGAATAGTAATGTTAAATTTATTGAAGTGTTGGACTTTCAGCTACTTTCATGTAGGAATTTAATATTTTTAATTTTTGTTTCTGAATATACTATACAGTTTTTTTGACTTCTTGTTCGTACTTATTTTACGAATAAGTCGAATTTTTCAAAACTGATTTTTATTTAAAAATAAGTTTTCGTTGTAAGTTCTTACTCTACTTTCTTTGTTGGCTTTGATAGCCATGTCTATATTTCGTTGAGAAAAAAAAAAAAAAAAAAACGAAAGTATCCCAACTAGCATTTTTTATATCCCGTAACGTGGCTGCCACCGAGAATGGTCAGTATAAAGTAGCAGTTACCAGCGACGGAAAGGTGTCAAGTACGCTCCAAAAACGATTTCGTCACTAAAATGGGGAATGAATGGATACGTTTTTGTTTCGTAATGGACGATGGACGGCCACGTGGCACAAACGTTCCGAAATGGTAAAAAACACCACTTAAAATCGTATCTGGAACTTAAATGCCACTCTCGTACTAATACAATAAAACAATCCCTGTGGAAACATACTTTACTATTATAAATACTTTGTCAATAATTTAACAATACAAATAAAATGGATTCTTGTAGAAATTTGTGATCATTTAAGTGTGAATATATCTTTTAAGAGGAATAAGACAAGAGTATTTTAAATTTGATACTTTTATGTGTTCAGAACATCGTTCCTCGTGAATTAAACTTGTTGCGAACAAAATTTTGTCGTAAATATGGATATTTTACTTGGATAAAATACAATGCGCCTTAAAAATATTTTAAAAAATGGAACATTTTTCCTAAATTCTAAATTTTGTCATTTTCGAAAAAAATTTCTCTCCATTTTTAGAAAGTTTTCGGTTTCCAAATTAATATAATATTTAATTGTGTATTGTTTTTCATTCGAAAAACATTGTTTTATACTTTTTTATAAAGCATTTTCGTTCATGTGAAAAAATTCTTCTGATTGATTGTAAAAGAAAATGGCGGGTATATGGCGCTGCCACTATAAAGTTTGTGTCACTTTGAAATGGTACTTCATGGTTCCAGTTACCTGAAGCAAAGTTATTGCCACGTGGCAACTGGATCTGTATAGTATCTGAAACTATAAAATTCTTAAAATGCCTGTTTATAGTTCCGAAAGCCACTCTATAATTCCAAGAACCACTCTATAGTTACAAAAACCACTCTATAGATACAAAAACCACTATACAGTCCCAAAAACCACTCTATGGTTTCAAAATCACTCTACAGTTCCAAAAACCACTCTATAGTTACAAGAACTACTCTATAGTTACAAAAACCACTCTATAGTTCCAAGAATCACTCCATAGTTCCAATATTCATTCTATAGTTCCAAAAGTCACTCTATAGTTACAAAAACCACTCTATAGTTCCAAAAAACTTTACTTGAAACACTTTTTTCCAATTCTTCTTTTACTTTCCGGTAGAAGGTCGTTGAATGTTTATACAATTTTGACTTAACACTTTTCATTTTCCTGAAATTATTAATTTTAGGCACTTTGAATTACTTTTACAACTAAATCACTAAAAACTCTAAAGAGAAATGTAAGTCAAGAACATGAACAACACAAAATGAGACTTTCAGAGACAGGAACGTAGTAGCTACTTTATAGAAACAATGGCTACTCGTTATTGAAGTGTCAAAAATTGTATAGTCCCACTTACAAGTAATTGCCACTTAACCAATTTTAAGTAGTAATTTTGGTACTACGTAGTGTCTTGAATATGGTTTCCGGAACGTATTCGTTACTAAAACAAATACTTTAATTTTGCCACTTTCTAGTGTCATAATCTAGTAGCAAAAACGTGCCAAACCGAGGTGTGAAACAACTATAAAGTGGCAGAAACTCGTTTTGTTACTATTCTGTAACTTCAATTGGAACTTTAAAATTGAGATGCATATAGTTCCCATAGTCACGTTTCATATACGTTCCGAAAGCAACTTTAAAGTTATGGCCAACATTATAGTGGCGAAAAAAGTAAGGAAAACGTACCCTTAACTACATTTTGGTAGCGATTCACTAAGGCTTGGTATCTGCCACTTAAAATGCTAGTTGGGATATCTGATATTTTTTGGATTTTTTATATTTTTTATCAAATAATTATAACTAACTTCTAAATCCCTTGAACTGCCAATTATAACTTGAAAGTAAAAGCAGAAATCTGTCACTTTAGTTATTCTGAGTGGTTTAGAGCTATATTGCTCTAACCAATCAGATGCTTTCAACATTTCCGTAAGTTACGTATAGTTTAGTTTAGTTAATGTTTCCCATTATATAGCACTAATATTTTAATATGTATGGTATTGTAATATATTTGATCTTGAATAACTAAATGAATCCATGAACCATTACCAAAAATCATAAGAACAATAGCAAACTCTGGAAAGTATAGTATATTTCATTGGGTAAAATGCTTAAAATTACGCCTCGATGGACCAACTTTTTTTATCTCTTGATTGCTGACGTAGGATTTCATGCATCCGTTGCCATTTCATACCAAATAATTTTTGTTACACAATCTCGTGATTTTTCTCTGGAATCGATTGGAAAATTCTGGTGTGTTTTTTTAATTTACTTTACAAAATACCCGGAAATTTAATTTGTTGTGAAAAATGCCAGTATATCAACAGCAAAAAAATTTTGTTTGGCGTGTCATGCATTTTATTCATATCCAGGAAATGTCCGGAATTTTACAACCTGTCCACACTTTCATACTTTCAAACAATTTTGTCAGTTGCAGGCATTTCCTAGTTAACTTACCTGTCACATACTAAAACTTTGAAATGAATTGCTATTGGTTCGATGACTTTGAAAAAAATGCTTCCACCTAAAAGTTTTGTAAAATTTGCTGGAGTCGAAAAAAACCTCGAAACCCGGAAGGTTTTCCTGTAAATAATAACAAAAATCAAAGGTACGATAAAGTTTTCAATACTCTGGAGAAGTTTTAAACAGCCTCGACTTCATTTCGACAAAATATATCTCCAATTCGAATGCAGAAGATACAGACCTTCAGGAAACTGCATTACTTTTCATCTTCTGGAAAATTAAGTTGTAAATGAAGTTCCACATGCCCCACATTGATTGCTTTTTGGAAAGGTAATTTACAGGCAGATCTTTCCCTCTATCCAATTTGACCTTACGAACTATTATTGGCCGTTCAAGGATTCATGGATTTGACCACTTCATTTGTATTCATTGATTTATATGGACCGATAATCGGCTAATGAAGTTTCCAGTGGTCATTCATGAATATTACAATCTGCTCTCTCAAGAGTACTGATTTTATTAAAACTTGCAATTGAAGCAATGTTGAATTTGCACGTTTACTAATAGGTCACCGATTTTCTGTTGCCCGCATTCATGATTTAATGCAAATAATTCTTCCATCCTTGCATTGAGTGTAAGATTGCAAATTTGTATAGTACATACAGTATATTATATATATACGTATAGTATAGTTGTTTCTATATCAACTGATTATTTTACACCCTTTGTTTTCTTTTGTTGAGTCTTATGTCTGTTTACATCGAATTCTGATAACGTATAATATTTGATTTATATACATACATGTCTATAATATATATTATCCTCGTAGCTAAAAGGTCTGATCTACAAATACTATTCATTAAATTTATATACTACACAAAGGGCGGTCATGTCTGAACCGACAATTTAAATCAATTTATTAAATAGTATATGTTTAAGATTTTAAACTATAAGCTTAATACACGAATTTTAGAAATATTTTTAATCGATTTCAATTCATGATTTGAAACAACCACCGTTTTGGGTTCGAAGAAGCCAAGCAACAATCTGCGTAGTAATTTTTAAGAATAAAAAAAAATTTAATTAGAACCTTTTTGAGAGTTTAATAATTCACTCGCTTGTCGCGAGGTTTGCGACCTATACCTATACCTATAAGTATTTAATTAAACTGAACTTTAAAAAAAATTAAACTTAGCAGATTAAGTTAGTCAATTAAATAGGTGCTACTTTATTTACACAAGTAAATCGCGCGACAAGCTTTTATGATCATATAAATTGTGTATAATGAGGCTATGCATTGATAGTTAAAATTTTAAAGGAAAATTTTATTTTCTTCTTTTTAGAGCATTTAAATAAAAGCTTTTTTTAAAGAAGGTTTTTTTGCTTTTAATTTATTTTTTACTTTTTAGTTATCGCTGGCTAGGTTTCTGAGTCTGTTCATCTCATTCAACGCATCATTGTTGCAAGGTCGTTTGCCGGTTAATTTCGAACAGTCTAGCTCCTCAATAAGGAGACCTTCTAATGATTTTAGCCTACTTAAGGCCACGTATGCTTGACCAGCAGCAAATAGCTTCGAGCCTAAGTAAACAACGGCATGGTTGACAGTACTACCCTGCATTTTGTGTACTGTGCAGACCAATGCTGATGACGCCCATCTCGCCAAATAACACAAGTCAAAGTTAATCAGACGATGTTACAGGCTCAAAAAATTCTACCTCAAGAATAATCGAGGTCTTTACACCAAATTTCAGGTGGATTAGAGCAACGGAGCTTATAATCACCATCTTTTTTTTAACCTGCATTTTTATTCTCAGCGAACCCTTTCATTTAATACCCACACTATAGGAAACATAAAAAACTTCAAAAGTCCGCCATTTTGGATTAAGAGTGATGTCAGAATATTTTTCTAATTATTCTCGGCAAGCCCTTTCATTTGATACCCATATTGCAGAAGTGCATAAAAAATAACTATTCCTCCATCTTGGATGTTCCGCCAGATTGGATTTAGAATGAGGTCACACAGCTTATCGTGTATTGTCATCCAAACTAAACGTGTATACAAAATTTCAGCTCAATCGGTTGAAGATATCTGCTTCAAAATTGAGTAGCAAGATTCCACCCGAACAAACATACATACAGTGCTGTGCAAAACATTTGCAACTAAAATCATAGTTTATTACAGATCATTATAAAATTTCCTAAACCACTGATACCAAAAAAAGTTTTACAGTACATTATTCTTTATTATGTCTAGTTTCCAGATATAACAACAGCAGAATGTAATATCCCATAATAAGGGAGCAATATCCAGTTTTTTATTCAAGGTAACAATTTTGCCTGTGCAAAACATTTGCAACTTTATATATCAACAAATACTTTTCTCGGAATAAATGAGAATTGGCAGTATTTTGTTAGTTAACTGTTATTTTCTATTCCATATATAGTTAATAAAAAATAATAATAATAATTTTCTATTCCGATCCAACTACTGCAGGCCATATAATCCAGTCTGTCGGTCAGGTCCAGGCGCGGAAGTGTATTATTAAAATATTTTTTTTCCTTTAAACGCAATTAAATTAAAAGTTCGTAAAATGGGAGTAATAAATTTTACAACGAAATAAAAAACCGAATCAAATAGCTAAATCCACCATATCCAGAATTATAAGCAGTTTTAAAAAGACTGGGAGTATTGAAAATATTCATAAAGGGTGGTAGACCAAGGAAAACGACAAAGGCTGAGGATCGGAGAATTTAAATTTTAAGTAAATCTCGGCCTTTCCTCAGTTCAAGGTACTTAGGTAAAAAACGAATACAACCTGGATGTGGATCCTTCGACAGTAAGAAGACGAGCCATAGAAATCGATCTTAAGACCTACAGGCCAGCGAAAAAGCCACTACTTTCCGAAAAAAATGGCTGAGCTCGACTTCTCTTTGCTCAAAGTCATTTAGAATGGCCCCTAGAAAAATGGAGAACTGTCCTTTTTTCGGATGAGTGTTTAACTTAAAGTTTAACTTAGTGGGGCTAGATGGAGGGCAAAAAGTAGGACGACCGACGAACAAACGACTAAATCCGCGATAAACTGTGGTAACTGTGAAGCATGGAAGTGGTAATACAATGGTCTGGGGGTGTTTATCAGCTTAGGGCGTGGGGCCTCTTTATGAAATACCACGGATAATGAAAGCGGCGAACTACAAAAACATTATGGAAAATGTTATGCTCCCTTACGCAGAGGAAGAAATGCCCCTGCACTGGCGCTTCGAACAGGACAATGATCCGATGCACACCTCTAGACTTCTTCAGGCTTGGTTTTCGCAGCAAAATATTTAAGTTTTGAAATGGCTCGCACAGTCCCCAGATCTCAACCCCATAGAAAAGCTATGGCAACTGGTTAAGAAGAATATGAGGCGTCAATTTTACAACAACCGTGACGAACTCTTTAACCCTTTATAGCCCCATGTGACATTTCTGTAACAAACCTCAAAAATCCCGCCAGAATACGCACTAAATGTATTTAGTTCATTCAAATCGGCGCCACTTTGCTGTCACATATTATTGAACAATGTAGTATCCACGGAAATCATCATAGACAGCGTAAACTGTTAACAGTTAATCGATTAGAATTTCGCCCGTAATTGAAAGTGACAAGTTGAAATTCGAGCAAATTTTAAATTTTACAAAAAAAATACAAAAAGTGTGTAAAATTGTGTTATTTTCTTGGAAACCTATAGATAAGTGAATGAATATGTTCCTTCCATACCAAATTAGTTTTTTTTGTTTACGTTTAACTCAATTTTACAGTAATGTTACACTCCCTTAAATGTGAAATAAATAATTAATAATACATTTTTTTTAATTTCTGAGAAATATGTATTTTTTATTTCCCTAAACCTGTCAATTTTTAACATAATTTTAATGTTTTATGATCTTGGGCTATAAAGGGTTAATGGTATAAAAAAGGCTTGGAATGATATAACTTCTTTACATATTGAGTCGCTATTTAATTCTATGCCAAGAAGATGTGCAGCAGTTATTGTAAATAAAGGCTATTCAACCAAATATTAATGATAATATATATTTAAAGTCGCCAACATTGTTAATGTCAAGGAGTTGCAAATGTTTTGCACAGTCAGTTTTGTATCTTAGTATGAAAAAACGAATATTTCTCCTTTTTTATTGAATAGTTACCTTTAGTTTTTTAATATTCTTAAATTAGATATAATAAAGAATAAAATACTGTATTAGCTTTTTTGTTTTTAAGAATTTAAGGTTTATTGTAGTAAGACATAGAAAATTGGGATTTTAGTTGCAAATGTTTTGCACAGCACTGTACATACATTGCAAGTTAAATAAAAGCTTTTAAAGAGCTTTTAAAAAGAAACCCTCCGAGGTGTCGATGTTGTTCTCTTTTTAATAGAATTCTCCATCAAAATCTCTAATATATTTTTATTGTCGCATTAACGTTTCTAATGGATGTTCGACGTGAAAATTATGGACCTGATTGTTGTATCCGGCGGATTTGTGAATTACTTGTCGCTACGATTGTTGAATCCGCCTGGCGGGACTGCATTATGAATTGACATTATTTCTATTTCTAATTCAAATAACAACCGGCTGAATTATTTTGAAGTATGAATTTTAAGGTTCTTAAATACAATTCCTGAAACATGAACAGCATTGGGTATTTTATTAATTATTGAACAAAAGGAGTTTAACCGATAATTAAAAATACTACAGCGATTTATAAGGCATAAAGCAGAAAATACCCTGAAATTACCAGACAATAAGTAAATTTTTGAGTACATATATTTACCTTTTCTATTTAACAGCAATTATCAGATTTATCAAGAATTTTAGACTTAATAAGGAAACGTTCATGTAAGCTATGTAAGAAGAAAAAAGAAATTTATCTCATCGATAATTTTTAATTTGTTATCTTTTTCCTATGACAAATATTATGATATTTCATCACACTTTATTGAAAAATGTCACTTACAATAATTAGCATTTTTAAATCAATATAGGTATTTTCGCATTTTTAAATCAATATAGGTAATTTTCTGTCGAAACGGCAATGTCACAACAACTACCATAAGGTAGATTCGTTCATTCGAACGATTTTAATAATCACTTTTTATCAAATTCGCATTCAAACCCCTGCTGACGTATTAAGCAATAGCCTATAATTTTTCATTTAGACCAATTCGAATATCACACCCGCAAATATGTGAAACTAAAAAACTGTTGTTTTATTAGAATGATATCTTTTCTAGAGCTATGTCGCCATTTAAAAATATTTATTTATCAAAAGTAAAAATTACATCGCTCCTAAATTTAGATATATTATAGAATAATATATCTAAAGAGCGACAAAGTACATATGAGGGGAGTATCTTGGGTGATTTTCTTGTTAGAAATTTAATAACAAAAAGTGGGGCTGATTGGACGCCTATTATCGGAATATTTATTATTAAATCTGTATGAAGCAAGTGAGACAAATAAAATTGTATAAAATATGATATACAGGGTGATGCAAAAGTATGGAAACTGCTAAATAACTTTTGAGCAATACATTTAAAAAAAGTTTTAGACAAAAGTACTAGGAATTTTCCCTGGCTATTCAATGGTAACCTTAGATTTGGCCTTGACCATGGCCGTGAAGGTCATTTCAAGGTCAAGTTTATTTTTTTAAATGGGAACCCATGTTTTGACCACGGAAATGGAAAGAGCGGACAATTCCACGTCCGACTATGACCATGACCTCGAAGGTCATATCACGGTTAAGATGGTTCTTTAAAGGGGAACCTGCATTGTTACTGCGGATTTGGAAAGAGTGGAAGTTTTGCGTCCAAATGTGACTTTGACCAAAACCTCGATCGTAACCGTGACCACGAAGGTGATATCAAGGTCAAGGTGGGTTTTTGAAGGGGAAACCATAGTTTTGGCCACGGAAATTGAAAAAGCGGAAAATTTTACATCCGACTATGATCTAGATCACATTCGGACGCAAAACTTCTGCTCTTTCCAAATCCGCAGTAACAAAACAATGCAGGTTCCCGTTTAAAGAACTATATTAACCCTGATATGACCTTCGAGGTCATGGTCAAGTCATAGTCTTTACGTTTCCGTGGCTAAAAATATGGTTTCCCCTCCAAAAAACACCTTGACCTTGATATCACCTTCGAGGTCATAGTCAAGGTCACTTTCGGACGCATAACTTCTGCTCTTTCCAAATCCGTAGTAACATTGCAGGTTCCCCTTTAAAAAACCATCTTAACTTGATATGACCTTCGAGGTCATGGTCAAGGTAATAGTCGGACGTTAAATTTTCCGCTCTTTCCATTACCGTGGTAAAAAATATGGGTTCCCATTTAAAAAAATCAACTTGGTCTTGAAATGACCTTCAAGGCCACGGCCAAGGTCAAACCTTAAGTCACCATTGAATAGCCAGAGAAAATTCCTAAAACTTTTTTTTAAAACTTTTTTCGCCAAAATGCATTTCTCGAAAGTTATTTTGCCGTTTCCATACATTTGGATCACTCTGTATTTTAAATTAATTATTTCGCTATTACTCACTTACAATAGTGTTGAATAATTTCCTATTTTGTTTTTGCAGTCTTAATATACTTTTACCTTATTGAATTTATTTTTCTGTTTACTTAGAAAAACTTCAAAAAACCTAAACATAAATTGTTACTCGACTATGGCATAGCAAAAAGCGTGAGAGGGAGGGGGCTTATGATTTTAGCAGTTTATGTTACAGTATGTATGTTCATCTGCTCCTTCATGACTACTCATCACATTTCGACAAATAAGGTGTCGTTGGCTTCGCTTTAGTGTTAAGCGTATTATAGGCTATTTGACGTCATGTTAAATCCAACAAAATCCGCAAAGCAAAAGAAATTAAAAAAAATACATATATCGGTTTGGTAGCAAATGAAATTTTTTGATGTGCAAATTCCAAAAATATATAATTTATATAATATACAAAGAAATGAAGCATTCCTTCATAATAGTTAAACTGATTTTGAATAAAATCTGATTTTGGAATTATCCCCAATTTATAAAACTTTATAGTTGAAGATCAGAAAATGAATTAATTATGACTATGATTATTATATGACTTCAGTGCCTACCACATTCATTAATGAATATTTATTTCGTATCTCAATCAAATAAGATTAATGAATGACAACATGTGACTGGAGCTATGCAATTATCGATATTTATTTATACATTTTTTTTAAAAGGCATTTAGTTAAAAACGTTTTCAAAATATATTTAGAGTCGTAGTCAGGTATTAGTTTTTAACTTTATTTTATTTATTTTTAATTTAAAACTTATAGCTAATTTAAATCCAAAGAAAACTGCCAGCACATTTCAAGGACAATTGACATAATGAATGAATTGGAAAACCCTTTATTTGAGCGGAAGCGGAAGTTCGTTTTCTTGTGGTATACGAAATAAACAGATTATAATTCTAATTAATAGCAATAATGAACCCCGGAAATTTCAATTATGAAAGCACATTTTGGGGCTCGTTATGGGGTGTAGCATTAATATAAGGAATTTGACAATATAACGACCGGAACGGAAGGTAGCCTTTGTGCACAAAACCCAAAACTCTTCCGAAACAGCTCTATAATTTTCCGTGTCGGCGCCAGTTGCAAAGTCGCATAATGCATATTTGGGAAATTTTATAGCTTTTCTATATCCTCAGAATCCTTTCGAAAGTAATAAAGTATTCAAAAACCCACCCCACTATGGAGGGTGCACATCTCGCCCGACTCTTCGGTTCACAGCCTGGCGGGGCAAATTGCAGGATGAATAAATGCATGGAGACGGCACGCTTTCGTGATGCCGGCGCTCCGCTCTGGATGCTGCTGGGCTTTTTGAACAATGTGTCATTTTCACAGGACCTTGCTGAAGAAGATTAGCAGATGTGCTCGCCGGGCGGCATGGATGCGTCCCAATGCAAGTAATTATTCGCAATGTGTGCACAAAGCTTAATAAATAGGGAACTCCTAAACTGAGGCTTAAGCCCGGTTTAATGTGCATACATGATTCGTCTGAGGCTCCTACCCGCCGCCCCTTGACAGTGTTGTGTCGACTGTTGTTGCAGCTGCACTTATGGGTCCTATTGAGTTTAAGGGACAATGAAATGTCACTGTGAGAAGGGATAATTAAAACTTTCGAGGTCGTCATCTATTGTTTGAACTGAATTCCCACTAGGATTTGATTGTTGGTCTCGGCTTAACTCTGAGTAGGCATGCTGAAAATGCGGATTTCTCGATTTTAGCCAAAGGATACGTCTCGACGGTATCAATTGTAATGTTGTAAAATATGCTAGCGGTTACTTTATTATTTTGCATAGAAGTTGTACGACAAGTTAGCATTATCAAATGCACGAACGGCCTACATATAGTATACAATATTTGAATTCAAAAAGGTGTCTAATTTCAAAGAATCTCTGGGAAACAAACAAGATAAAATAGGCTAGCAACGAAAAATTTTGTTTTCTGTTTTACTACACAACACTAACAACTTTACTTTACGTTTTAATTAGATAAGTGTACATTACAAGAATACAATAGTAAGCTATAATGTAATTCACATAATGGTAATGGTAGTTATACTCGTATTTATACCTCGCGGAAAATTATTCATCAGAATTCGATGATAATGAAACAATGTTAAATCCATTATACCTTCGAATTGATAGTTTAACAACCTTTAAATTTTGTAAATATAAGTTAAGTGCTTTCAAAGTAAAGCAAATGTACTTTTCTAACAAGAAAAATCAAATTAAAAGCTTTAAAGAAACTAAAAGGTCCTAAGAAAATGGTATATAAAAATTCTTTGGGAGAATTAAAGAGTAAAATGAAAACAATGGAATAATAAGAATTTTGTAAAGGACGGAACATATTTTCTAATCTATTTTCCTAAGTTCTACGAATTTTTACTTACTTTTCGATAAATCATAGGTCATAGAAATAGGCATATTAAAATGTTGTGTATTTTTGCTTCATTAATTGTGAAAACGGATAAAGCCTTTCATATGAATCGTTGGTATGTGAAAGGAAAGACTTGCAGAATTTCCTTCCACATTGTTTATACGTCATATCAATCGTAATTTCGTATTTAAGATATGGCTTTTCTTTATTTAAACGTATAAAAGTTTACGAAACTTCCTTAGAACTCAGAAGAGGTTATCAAGCTCCAGAAAATATATCTATATGTATGTGGTAATCATAAATATTTTACTTATCTTTGAAAAGAGCTTAATTAGGTACATAGAAAGCATGACAAATTAAATAAAGAGTGCTTTAATCTTCAGTAACGTTTATTTATTCTAATAACATTATACCAAAATCAATTGTCCATTACAGTGACATTGATGATTTAATTTGATTGCGTTATTTGAAAAAAAAAAAATGTAATGTTGTGTCGATCGGACTTAAGTTAACAAACTAGAAAGTTAGAGAAAAAGTGATGGGAAATCTCATTAGAAAAGGTCGCATTTGCGTTGCTATATTTCGTACATAATTAATATAAACAATTATAAATAAACGGATTTTGTCAACTATACCACTGCTTTTTATTTCAATGCAAAATTATTTTATTTTACGACATCCGAGTAAAAATTCGTGAGAAAACCCGTTCTGCGCGTTAAGAAATAAATAAAATTTCAATACTTAATAATATATAACAACAATTTCAAGTTCAGCTTAAGATATTAATCACTGTCGTTCTCTCATTTATTTATGGAAATAATTTGAAGTAAAAGATCGATACTTTTAAAATTTACGTATTTAAACTTTTACACATATCATAGAACTCTGATGCGTTTGATGTTCCCTGCATAAAAACAAAACTTCTTTATGAATTAATTTATTTCTCCGCCAACAACCTCCGCCGAATAGTATCAAAACTATTCTGCATTGTGTGCAGCTCTTCTGGCCTTAATTGAATGTATGACGTTATTTGCCAGAGAAAAGCCTTAATAAAATCGAGTTAATTGATGTACAAGTCCAAAATTAATGGATCATTAATAAAAACGCCACTACTTGATGTTGGACAACTATACTTAATCTAAAGTATTCCATATATATTGGGTGTATTGGGTGGGCCATCCATTGATTTCTTTTTAAATCACATGTTATTTTGACACAGGCATCCTTTTCACGCTCAAAAAATTGACAGAAATACAATATCATATCGCCGCGATATAAAATTAATAGACTTACGCTTGATCACCATTGGGAAATATTAAAAACTACTTCCAAAATGTTGTATTGCCACAATAGTACACATTTTGAAAAGAAAGTTCGATCGAAATAATGCACCAACCGTGTCTGCTGTTGGGACGCAATTCTAATTTGACGTCTTTGGATTTTTCCTATGGCTTGTTGTTAAATATCGATGTTATCTGACCATCCAGAAACGATTCAGGCACTTAATCACAATATTAATCAAGCTATTCGTGAAATAGGGCTCCCAATGATCAAAAATGTGCTGCAAAATTGGGTTAAGAGCGTGGGCTACTGCCAAATCAGCCGAGGCAGCCATTTGAATGAAATCATATTGCATAACTAATCGGAAGGTTTACTGTTTTCAATAAATGAACAAACTTTGAAAAATATTGCACAGTATTATTTTATGGCCCAATTAGCAAATTATTATTAAAGCCGTCAAGACGGTCTTATATATCAGGCGGAGGCTCTTATGTTTTGGCAAATGCATTTTACAAATGCTTTATTATAATAGTAATTTTTTACTTACCCAATTTTATCATGATGATTACTGCATAACTGGCCAATTAAAAGAGTTACAAGTAATAAGATGGAAATATATTCTAGTAATCAAGTATCATTTTCTAATAACGCGAGGGCGCTACCATTGCTACAGGAATATAACGTTTATATATATACAATAGTGCTTATATTTTACAGAGATATTTACTTAAATCAAAAACGCATATTTATTGTATATTATAATATTTTTAAGATGTTAAAATGTTTTAAAGTAGTTTGTTTATCGCAATGCTTATTCAGATAACTCGATTTCCCCGGCCATAACTATTAATTTAAGAAAAAAAGTTCGGAACATTTATTAAAGAATAAATAAAAAGTTCAACATCATTTCAGAATATTTACATTGCATATCTAATCTTGTATTGGCATTTAGTATGGACTAAATTAACAAAAATTAGTAATTTCAAAAAATCCCAGTGATTTGATTTGCATTAAAAAATATTATTAAATGTAAATTACATCACGTGCAATGGATTATAAGATATAATCAAATTTGCCCCTATACTACAACATACATATATTCAATATAGTGTGAATAAATATCTTATTGAGTATTGTAATAACAAAAGAGAAGAGTAAACTTAATGGATATTGTAATTTTATAGCAAACATTATGAAATAATAAATTTCGAATGTGTCATTAACTTTGAAGATTGCACTAACCCATTGTTAAAAAAATACTTACAAAACGAATAGTTGTTATTTATACTTCACAATAAGTAAAAATTCAAACATCAATCAACGATGCAGCCAATTGTTAAAAACAGTTCCGTTCTATTTCTTATAAGAAACAAACTTTAGAAAATGTTGAATATTAAGTTTTGAGTATCATTCATTTCTTGGTAATGTTACTTAAATCCTAATCTCTTCAAAGACACAATAAAAAAACATGAATTTCTATTCAATAAAGATAATGTAGAAGAAAAGCACATTGACTGCAAATTTTTGCATCGTCAAGAATTATACAAAAAATAAAAAATCCTATATTCCGTACCCAAATTCAAACACAATGATTTCTTGTTTTGTGTCTATCTTTCATCTTTAAGAGATTATGTTAATTTTTTTCTGTGTTGTGAACTCTTTTTAGAAATAGCCGAATAAGTAACTTGTATTAGCTGTTTAGAAAAACTAAATGTATTTATTTATATTGAAAAAAAAAAAAAGATTAACATCACAAATAAACAATTTTTTTCAAATCTCAAAAGAGTATCAAGCAAAATTATGATCTGCTTTGCTGTTTTTTTCTATTTCGCATTAAATCACCTGTTTTGCTTTCTACGAATTCACATACCTTTTCATTTAATATTAAAATATGTAAGAATGGTCAGTAATTACTTTGACGTCATATCTACGTATTTTAGCCTTTAAGAACTTGCCAAAATGATCTTACTGATAGATCAATAACTCAAATAATAATTAATTTTTTGTCTCTTAATCGCTTACGCATATTTGATAAGATGTAATTATTTCACAAAAACAAATTTTGGTGGTACAATCGACAGTGGTTAGGGCGGTTTTCTATAAAACTTCTTCAAAAAAAATCTGTGTTACACGAAAGTCAATGTAAGAAGTATAATAGATTTCAATTTGTAAGTTGTCTTACTCCTTTTAGTGACTCCGACTTTGCAGGTTGTTATCTATAATATGTAAGCAATTCAGTCGTTCATTGATTCAGAAAAGTACCTTCAGAAAGAATGTGAGAAGAGTTTAAAAGTGGTTGTGTTTTGAAAATTGTGAAGTATTCTGAATGGTTTTTTTTTAATTAAATATTTTGATCAGTATTTTTGTACTTACTAAAAAATTAACGTTATGCTTTAGTTAGTGGCCCGATCCTCACTGGTTCACGTTTCTTTTGCATCATGGACGACATTGCAGATATTTTGCTAAAAATATTCAGAACGCGTTGGCATACATTTGCCTTCGAGCCAGCGATCAAAGAGGTAAAATCTTAAAGCCGCGGAACAAAAATAATTCGTAATCATATTCCCCCTTCAAAAATTCAATATGCTGGCCCATTTTCGGTTGATTTTTACGACAAGATATTGTCCTTCAAGGCTTACCAGCCTTGTATATATAGGAAATTTTCAGGTAGCCCTAGGCAGGAGATACCTATAAAAATACGTAGGAATTCTTGTTCGTCGGCCTACCTTTGAGTAACAGAAATAAAATTTGCGGAGAAAAGCTAAGGAAAATATCAGTTTTACCATTCAAAGCAATAAAACTTTCCCAAGCAATAAAATTCTGAGGAAAGAGGTTTGAATATTCAACCAATGCCGGCCTGGTGTAAGACATATTGTAAAATATCAGCCTCTTTTGGTAAAGAGGTGCATTTTCGTTCACGAAAGCGCCCAGATTAGATTTTTTCGCAATAACTCTGAAAAGTGTACAATATGGTCATGAGACACTGTAAGTCAGGTCAGTCAATAAGAAACTTCGTAATACTGTTTTTTTTTTTTGTGTTTATTCGAGAATTTGTGAAAAGGTGTATTTATTTTACTTACATCATTATATATTACAATAAGATTTAACTGGATATTGAATCACGTAATGTTCTATTATTATGCCACACTATGTGATAAATGAATAAAAGAGCAACAATAATAATCCAAGGATCGAAATTATTCTGGACAGAGCTCTAAAAAAGAACTTGTATAAAAATTTGAATTTCCCGCCAAAAATTTCGTAAAAAATATCGTGTTATAGCTGACAAAAAATCCTATAATTTGAAAAAAAAAATTTTTTTCTCCGTCCACAAGAAGCCGAGATATCGCCAAAACACTGAAAATCACATTTTAATTTTTCTTGAGGTTATGTGAGGGTCTATGGGTCTGAAAATTTCATCAAAGATGTACTTTTTCATGTACTATATAAGGATATATTTTGTTTTTTAAAAGCGCTGGGGGCACTTGTCACCTCTTTAACCGGCTAGACCCTTTTAACAGAAATCGAGTATTATTGAGTAATTATTAATAAAATTACCAATTTGTTGGCAGCTCATAGTAATATTTAGATAAAATTTACCATTTTTGGAGTAAGCCCTAAAAAACGTTCGGAATTCCTCCAAAAATTAAAAAAAAACTTACATCCTTTGTAAGTTTTGAGTGAATTTTAATTTTGCTTCGGTTTTATTAAACATTTTTTTATTTTATCCTAAGTATGTACTATTTATTATTCCCTAATAAGTATAAAATAAATAAATATATACAATAATTGAGTCAAGTACTTTCCTTTAAAAACAAAAATATTTATAACCTAACCATGACTGAGAAATATTTTTGATCTGACCTTAACGTACTAAGAATATGAGTGAACTCGATGTTAAAAGCAATCATTCTAAAATGTGTAAAATTACGTTCTTGATGAAATAATTTTACACCGTAGAAAGAATAAAATAAATAATTGAGGGAAAGGATTTTTACATAAATCAATTCAGTAAAATTACAGTCTTTTGAAGTGAATGGTGAATTTGTTATTTCTGAGTGTATTTCTAGATACGAACTTTAATTTAAATTTATTTTTGAAGTGCAACATTTATTATTATTATCATAAAGGCCATCCAAATAACCTGATTATTAGAAACTGGGAAATAATTAAAATCTATCAGCTGTAATTATATTTTGCTTGATGCGACTTAGGTATAACACAGAAAAGAATCCTTTGATATTGGGAGTTATTAAAATGAATGGCTGTATGCAGAAACCGGCAAGATTCGGATGATCTAAAGATGTATGCACTGTCAAAGCAAACTAGGAAACTGATTTACCTTTTAATTTTGTGCAAAAACAACATATTACAAGAGTTTACCATCAAAGGCATGTCCTTGACGACTTTGAAGATGACTTGAGCTCCTCCATAGAAATCAGGCTAGCAGCAGATCAGTGCGATGCCACCGAGCGTCCTGGAAAAAAAAATACAGGTCTGAGGAACACTTTGTAGCAAGCTCGTGCGCTTTTTATGGCGGCGTGATAATTCTCTGCCTGAAAGGCTTCTTCCCGAACGCTATTGTATCCCGGTGATTTTTATCATACCTAAGAAAAATTCATCCAAAACAGGATGAAACGGGAAAAAATGGGCAAGTATTAAAAAGGCGAACAAAGAGGGATAAAAATACCGAAAATTGTTTTTTTGATGGATTTTACAACGTCCGCTGTGCTCCTGTTTGGGATTAAGATGAAATACAGGCACGATAAGGCCGTAGAACAAATTTATTCCATCTCTTCAGAAAATATCCTTGAGGGTAATGAAATGCGAGTCCAATTTACGACTGTACGAAACATCCTACTTTCGCACAGACAAATATTTGCAAGTTTTCTGCTTGTAAGACAGAATGGCAAAAATGTATACATTGTATAATCCAAAACATGTGCACATCTTGAGCTAACTTTTATTTATATAGTACGTGAAATGCAGAGGAGAGAACTTAAGTGTGCCTTCTCGAGACTCAAAAAAAATGCAAGGTCGCAAAAGGGTTACGAGGCTGGAGAGGCCCTCGGAAACACTCCTTTTTGTTGTAAAGCGTCACTTTATCATGCGTTGAAATGATCCCAGACAGCTACTAAAAATTACTCTCACAAGGACTAGGAAGTTCCTGTTAGGCCACTCAAGTGTGATACACAATTAGTGTATAGTCTGTGCCTTCCAGAAAATTCTTGTTAAAGACAAAACAATTTTTTTTTCTGTTTTCTCCAGCAGGAAAGGGAAGGACGCGCCGAATGGTCCAGACTCCCTGGCTGGACCAAACTCTTGTGATTTTCTGTAAGAAAAAAAGCTGAACAAGTTCTTCCACTTCGGCCTGGACATGCCTTAACTTCTCGGGCGACAGAAGACAATCAGAAGGCGTGACGTCGTCGTCTCATATTTTTCCGGATATAATCCATTATTACTTGTGGGCGCTTTATCTCGACCGGGGAGCAAATAATAGATGCTCCGATCGCCAGTAATCCCAAAGGCAAATAACTCATGTCTGCCCCGTGGGGCATCTGTGCCCGGGATTCTCCGGGAATTAAAGCTGTCACAGGAATTCCCCCTGCGAATATCCTGTGAAAAATCTCTACTGAGTTGAGTCATAGTTACTCCCTGCAAGAGAGCTTTTGAATTGGTTGAGCAACTTTCGTAAAGTCGTGTTCTGATCGTATATAACAAACCAAAAAATTTCTGGATAGCCCGAAAGGGGTTTCAAAAGGATTTTCCTGAGATTTTGTTGAAACAGCATAGAAAAAAAAAACACTGCCACGGGGCGACATTATTATAGCCAGTTTTTTTTTACTAAATTTGATGGAAAAATAATGTGTTAAAGTTTTGCCCTTTATTGCTGGCGGAAATTGATTGCTGCCAGGTCTGCGGGAAATGAATAGTTTTACGTCGATTTCACGAGAAGAGCTGCTTTCAAGCTCTTTTTCTAGGCCAATGCGGTTAATGTTGTGGAAGAGTCTTAAATTTCCGAAAGGAACATCTCCAGGATTAGCGTCGTCGTACAGGAACAGATACAACGCAACGTAATTTTGTGGTAATGGTTACATCATTGGCTATAAATAGAATGGTGAAATAGGATTTCTTTTCAAACACGTGTCCTCTAAATATTTTCACAATATATGTCCAAATATAAGAATTTAGATACCTAAATTAAAGGTCTTATTACTTATTTAATTATAATTTAAACAAAAAATTCGATTTTTGAGAAATCCTGAAATACTTAGTATTCCATTTATTTTCACACAAATTTTCCAACTTATCATAAAATCTAGACTTTTTACTTTAAGATCCTACATAGGTATATATTTACTCAGAAATGGTTTGTTATTTTTTGGAAATTCTGAAATACATATATGATATATTTTTAAAGATGATTCCCAAGAATGTAAATATAATTCTAGAATACGAAAATTAGGTTTAAATAAATAAATTAAAATTAAATTAAATTAATGGAGAAAAACTTTCTGTACTTCAAATTATAATTGTACCTTCAAATTAAATTAAATTTTAAATATTTCCGAATTTTTTTCGCAGGATTAACATTAGTAAAATTCATAAATACATAATTACGAAAGTAATTTTATGTTTTTATGGACAGGTACCTGAGAGTCGGTAGTATGCAAATTCCCGGTTCAGGAGGGGCTGCAATATGTTGATCTACACAAAAAAAGATGAGATTCGTATTTTTTGGTGTTTTGCGGATAAACAATTTTACGGGGTAAGAATTAATCACGAAATGGATACTTCATAAGGGTGGTTTTCAAGTTCCACATATTTCTAGTTGGTTTTTTAAGAAACGAATTGATGGGTTGAAAACAATATCAAAAACGATATAAAGTACCTTTTCATACAATTAAAAAAACTAAAGGAGATGAGATTATCAAGGGTTGAAAAAAGAAAAATTTGATAATGTAAAAACTATCGAACTATCGAAACTATTCTAATCGAAACCTCATAAGGTATCAATTTCAGGAGTAATTTTTACTCCTTAAGAATGTTTATCCACAAAAAAAAATAAATTACGTGTATGATATTGCAGCCGCTGCTGAATCAGCGGGAGACACCTCGAAATATTTCCTCCATTGGTAGTGCAACGCGTTGGCTGCGAGCCAGCAGGACGCTAGAGGTTGTGGATTCAATTCCCACCAGAAACTCTGATCACAAAAAGTGGTATAACACTTTATTATGGCGTATAGTTGATTAGGGGCGGGGGGTATGGTTTGGCTTTACGATCACTGGTCCAATAAAGTATATTGTGAGTCTTCAATTTCTCCATAGGTTAAGTTCCCAAGTAAGTCCTTTAATTAAGCCTATAATCCTTCTGAGATTTGTGTCCCATACCACTTTTGGTTGTGAAGGTCTCTAAAGCCTCTGTACGGAAATGGCATATTGCCGAGTCAGCTTTGCCAATTACGTTGATGTAGTACCTGAGTAAATAGTGTCCAGTAAAGAGCCTTAGAATTATGCGGAACTCAGTCCTATTGAGTTGGAGTTTCCTACCTTGTTGTGAGTGTTAAGTATGATCAATTTAACCTGCGTAAGGCCTAGGGAGTATTTCCACTATGGTCTTGCCTCTTTGTTCGTCCATTGAGTTAGAACCCCTTTGAGATGATATTTAGAGGTGCCACAAATAATGGCCTAAGTGTGTCTTCCGATAGTCACATTTATCTAACGTCTAATATCTAATTAAAACATAAAATATGAATTTGATAAAAAAAATTGGCTTTCCATATAAAATATTATACCCTAGCTGATTTAGGTGATTTTACAATAGTTTTTTTTTTTCTTAGTGTAGCTTTATGGAAACAACACCGTTATAAGTCTGAAAAATGGAGATCAATCGCAAGCTCCTAACTTTATGGCATTAAACGCAAATATAAAATAAAAATGTGCTGAGAGCTACAGTAAAAAAGGTATGAACCATTGTTTTCGAAAATGGTATTAGTCCATTTTCTTTATGGACTGAAATATTTAAAGATTTTGGTTTTGTGTCAACTTAAAGACAAAAAAATTTAATCAGTTCGGATAACGTTTTTGAAATTTTGAGCTTGTAAAATTTTATTATATAATAAAATAGTAATTAATAAAAATGTTTAAAAAAAATGTACGATTTTTTGGCTAACTGACTTATATTACTTTCAATAATAAAGAATTATAAAAATAATAGCAATTCGAAATTTATATTTTTCGTTTTTTTGCAATATATTTTTTAATTTAATTTTATATAATCACCCCTCACCTTTTAACCCTTTAACTATTATCTGTTGTAAAGACTTTAAAGGCAGTGCACAATGAGGTCGTAATAATTTATGCAATTAGAAAGTAGTTCCAATTATCATTATTACGAATGGATTTATTCCATTTTCAACAAATACATGCCTACGATAAAGCTTTACAGTTCAACTTCTTTTGATTAATTTATAAGGATATTGTACACCATTGACTGCGTGATAATAAATATAAAAAGAAGATATTTATATTTGAATAAAACTTCCACTAACTCATTTTTTATCCAACTATAGGAAAATCCAAAAAAAGGGTTATGATTTCGACATTTTGAAGAAATCGAAGAGCTACAGCAATTTTAGTGCGCGCGCATTTTTGACTATACACACATAAATATATCGAAAAAAAAACTTTAAACGCGTTTTTATCGAAATTGCATTTTTCAAAACTGCGGACAGTCAATCTCCGGATTGGCTGAACCGATGTGAATAAACGTTTTGTTTGTTAATGTCTATTGTAGGGAAATTCACCAGAAAATTCCGAAAAAGTTGATAACAAAAATATTTGCAAACCGAAGAAAGCGAAAAGAAATGTGATTTTTTCAAATTTTTTTTTTTTCAAACATTCTCCATTTTTTTTACCGATTTTTTACTAATTGTGGCGAGTTGCCTCATAAAATATCTTCCTTTTTAACATGCTTTTTGGTTTTTTGGTTTCGGACTTGCCGTTTCTGTCCGCCATGGTACTCTCTTTTTTTGGACTGCTCAGTTTTGAGAGACCTCCATATATATAATAAAGTATTAAAAAAGAAAAAAAAAATTTTTTTTTTTCAACTTCAAGACTTAAATATTCAAGTAAGAAAAAAAAAAACTGTTTTATTGTTATAGAGGGCGCTAAAGCCGGAAACTCAATAATATACTTGTCCCATTGCCCACAGATAATCTCAGGATTGAGATATCTGAAACAAAAAATTTCAATTGGGATTTTAAAAAGGTTCCTTACCTTGTAATTTACCACATTTAGTTGAAAAATGCACAAAAAAAAAAAAAAAAAAAAAAATTAAAAGTTTAAAAAAAAATGTGAAAAAAGGGACTTTTCATCTTTTTCTCTTGCCAAAATTTTTCTTTTTTAATGTTTGGGCTAAATTGTGGTAAATTACCATAGAGGCGACGTAAAGAAACAAAACGCAAAACGGTTTATTCAAATCGGTTCGGTAGATCCGCAGATTATCTAGGGACAGACTCAAAAAATGTAATTTCGAGAAAAATGCGTTTTAAAGTTTAGAGAGTCGCTTGGAGCCCAACCGCGCGTTTTCGCTGTATAACGCTACAACCTTTTTTCTATTACGAATTTCTCAACAAAAATTTAGGAAATGATTTCTGAGACTATGAGGAGTCGAAAAATGAAAAATAAATGATTTTTTGAAAATTCTAGACGGTAGTAGTATCTTAATTATATTTATTTGTTTCCGTAGTCGGGTTAAAGTTTTTTAAACTTTTTCTTTTTTCCAAAAATTGACTTGTACCACTTTCAAAAACAACAGCTCACTTGACTTTTTGAATTCGTGCTAAACTTCAATGAGCGCCAATTAAATTCATATCATTGCTAATTCATCCGGTGGAGAGCACGCAGAAAACACCAACCAATGGATCTCTGTACGTATCTCTGTTACTTAACATGCAAACTAAATTACATCAGAGATGTCAGATCTGGGATTCACCCGTTCTGGCAGGTGCAAGCGTCCGCTCGCTCTGCTTTTCTTCACTATCCGTGCTCGCATTTGTTATGCATGGTCAGTGACAGCCACCAGTTTCGATGGTAGAGCAGCGACCGACAGTTTACAAAGCGCGGGAAGCTCCAGTTGCCACGTTCACGGTCATTCGGACTTTATTGTGGTTCACGGTCAAGATCATTACTAGCCATTCGGTAAGGTGCGGTGGGGATTAGGGCAATTTAACCAAAAATTTAAGACGACCGGCCCCAGGGTCTCCTTAAGTAACGCCCTTCAGGAGCAGCCCCAAGAAGCCGCTATTAAATTGCGAAAATTCTCATTTCAGGCGAAGGCGAGCAATCGGCCGGGACTGCGCCACGAGGACCCTTGCTCTGGAGTGTGCAATTTGTGGGGTCTGGTGGAGGGGGCAACGCGGGCAGAGGTGGATTACTCACTTTACAGTTGCCAGCCAGCCGCGGACGGAGCGAGCGAAAGTTACAGCTCTGGCAGCAGAATTGCAGCTGGTTACAACGGCCCAGGGAAGGACCCGAACGCCAGTGACGGAGCCGAGGAGGGGCCCGGGCACGATTCATCCGGGTGTTGGCGCTCGAAAAACGGCGGCCCCAGGAAAAGAATGATGGTGACCAAAATTTGGAACAGTTGCTTTCCAGAGTTCTCATCGCAACAAGTCCACCGACACAACTTCTACCTGTGCCAGGTAAGTGGCTAAGAGCTAAGACCTGTCATAACTCCTGTTTTTAAAGCTTCAAGTCCCCTCCTTGCCACTTCCCTGCATATTCATTTGTCTTCCTTGCACGGACAGCGCTTTCAGGCAAATTAGGACTCCGCAAATATATACAGACCCCGACAGAGCCCCAAGAGGCCGTGCTTGCCAAGTCGTAGATTTTTCTGTCGCAGAGATTTTTTTCCCCCCTTGCAAGGTAATTGCATTGCGTTCAATAGACAATAAATTGGGTCAGAAATTAATCACTTGATTTCGCCCTGGATTTTTGCCATATCGACAACTCTGTGACATTATTAAACAAAATTTTTTTTAATTTCATACATTTCATTAATTTCATTTCATTTATTTAGTTATATTAAGTTTTTTACAAGATAAGAAAAGTTTACATTCAGTGCTAAAATAATGCAGCGTATTCACTGAAAAAAATATTTCAAGTAAATTCAACAGTATTTCTTGTTAATTCATCTGTTCCGCATTTTCTTTTTCAAAAACCTAAATCCTAGTTCATCTAATTATTTTAATTCATTAAATTTTATTATAGTATAGTTAAAATAAAGGGAATACAACCAATTTTACTGGAATACATTTGTTAATTTCTAAATTGAAATCCTGCAACTTAACTAATAATTCAAACTCTTTTTAACCAACATATATACACGATAAAAAATGTTGAAATAAAAACCAATATTTTCTGGATTGTATTTAAGTCCATACGAAAAAAGTATTAGATTTTAATATTTTGAAAGGATTAAAATGAAACTGTAATATTGGCAGGTATTAAAATAAAATCTCTTCAGTATTAAATGAATTTTAATACTAGAACATTAAAAATCCATACTTGTTGTATTAAAAGGTAATATTACCTATACTTTACTTCTAATCCACTATGGTTTGAAAAAGTTGTTTTTTTTTTTTTTTAGTTCAAAAAATTGAATTGTAATCTATTATTGAGATATAAATAAATCCCATTTTCCATTAAAACTAGTACTTATTTTATTAAAACACTTCTTAACACTAATTGTTTTTCTTTATAATGCATTAATCCATTGATACCGATACAGGGATATTTTTTTTTTTTTTAGGATTTCAGGCAATATTTGTTTTATGATATTTTTTTTCCAAAAAAAAAATTATCAATTTTCTTTTCATAGAAAAAATAACGAAATATTCAAACACTAACTACTTTTTTGGTTTTGAGGGAATATTTAGATTTGATGATGTTCTTTTTTTTTCCAACAAAAATTTATCAATTTGCTTTTCATAGAAAAAATAAGGAAATGTTCAAACACAAACTAATTTATTTTATTTTATTCAAATTATATAGTACACAAAATAATGTTAAACGTAATATAAAATTTCTTAAATATAAAAAAATAAACTAAAGCATGTATTTATTCAGTCTTTCGATATATAATAATAGGAAATTAATCACAATAGTGACAAAACAAGATAAGGATTTTCTAGTGTTATCTTAAAATTACCTCTTTTTGTTCGTTTACTTTTAGATCCACTACCAGTAGGTGGGAAAAGTTTCAACAAATATAGGAATTTACGCTTGTCCGTACTCTACTCTGTAATAATAGTAATCACAAAATAAGACAGAATGTTAAAATTATGTAGCTTTGAATGTTTACCTTCAAAATGTTCTTCTATTTCACCAATCGTTTCTTTAACCCTTAGCGCACACACGAGGTAACTAGTTACCCCAGGTTCAGAAAAAGTGACATTAGATTTCTAAAACCTTTGAAATTGATACAAGTAACGACATCTCCCATCTATAAATTGACCGATAAAAATCATTAGAAATGTGGAAGAACTCTTCAACAAACATGAAATAATCTTAAAATACCCATATGTCTTGTACAACTAGGTTTTTCAGCGCGGGGTAATGAGTTGTGGCCGCTATGTGGCCTTGCTGAGGTGTGGTATCTCCCATATTAAGCAACAATATCTTTTAGATTTTCTAAAACTTCCCGGTCCCGATTGATCCTTTAATACGAATTCTGCATAGCTTTCAGAACCGTCGAATGCTTCTAAAACATGAAAAACATGTTTTTAAACATACAAAACAAAACAAGGTACTCTCTACTTACTTAATATATCTTTACTTGATATAATATAAACATCGGTCGCCTTCCTAATAGGAGTGAATATGCGTTTATCACCAAACTTTGCCCGCACAAATTTCACTTTAGGTAGATTTTGGCTCTTCTATTTATCTGAAAACTAAAAACTAACGAAATTATTAATCAGTATGAGTAAAGTTATGGCCGGAACTAGAAAAAAAATATTGACAGAATGACGCACTTTTGAAATTGAAACTCTGAAAAAGAGGCTTTTTTCTTAACAATTTTTTAATGTAATAAAAGGAAGTTTTTGATTCTAGTACCGGCCATAGCCACTAGTGTTCTGAATAATATATCAAAATTTCAGATGATTCGGTTGAATAGTTCGTGTTTTTTTCACAACACCATGCAAAAAAAAAGTTGATAAATGAATTTAAAGTTTTAAGTATTGGAGCGGTCCGACCGTTCGCTATCTGTTAATAAGGCTGTAGAACCTAAAATACTGTCACTATCCTAACAAAACTTTGACAGTATATTCTTGAAAGACTATACTGTAAAACTCGATTTTTTTAAAGAAAATTTTAGACCACCGGGTTCCCTTAAGGGGTTAGGGGTAGTCAGCGGCATGACAAAATTAGTATTTTAAATCTATATATATAAAAATGAACCCCTATTTCCGTTGGTCACGCAATAACTTGAGAACGACTTTACCGATTACATTCATTTTCTTTTTTTAAAGTTTTCTAATACTTTGTAGATGGTTCTTACGGAAAGAAAAGTTAAGAAAATTGCGCAGAAAATTGGATAATTTCAGAAAACTTAACGAAAATTTTAACTGCGCGAGTTTGGCAGTTGATTTCAACGGATTTTAATGAAAATTAGTACAATTATTGTTTTGAGGTCACTGATTTTGAAAATTATCAAAATTTACAAATCCAAGATGGCGGACCCAATATGGCGACCAAGATTTCTAGATTTCAATGGATTTTAATGAAAATTAGTACAGTAATAATTTTGAGGGCACAAATTCTGAATATTATTAAAATTTACAAATCCAAGATGGCGGACCCAATATGGCGACCAAGATTTCTTGATTTCAACGGATTTAAATGAAAATTAGTACAATGATTGTTTTGAGGTCACTGATTTTGAATATTACCAAAATTTACAAAACCAAGATAGCGGACCCAATATGGCGGCCAAGATTTCTCAATTCAAGGGCTTTTAATGAAAATTAGTACAATGAATGTTTTTGGGTCACTGATTTTGAATATTATGAAAATTTCCAAATCCAAGATGGCGGATCCAACATGGTGACTGTAAAATGTCTTGATTACAACGGATTTTAATGAAAATTAGTACAATGATTATTCTTATTGAACTTATTTAGAATATTACCAAAATTTCAAAATCCAAGATGGCGGAGTACAATGGATATTCTCAGGCAACTAATTTAGAATATTATCGAGATTTCCAAATCCAAGATGGTGACCAACAATTTCTCAATTTCAACGGATTTTAATGGAAAATAGTACTACATATAATTATTCTGAGGCCACTAATTTGAATGTTATCAGAATTTCCAAATTCAAAATGGCGGATCGAACACGTCGACCAAAATGTCTCGATTTGGACGGATTTTAATGAAAATTGGTATAATGGTTATTCTGAGGCCACTAATTTCGAATATTATTAAAATTTTTAAATCCAAGATGGCGAGTCCAATAGGGAGACCATAATGTCTTGATTTCAACAGATTTTAATGAAAATTAATATAATGATTATTCTGATACCACTAATTTTAAATATAATCAAAATTTCCAAATCCAAGATGGCAGATTCAATATGGTGATGCAAATTTCTCAACTTCAACGGATTTTCATGAAAATTAGTACGATTTTTTTGGTGCCACTTATTTTGATCATTATCGAATTATCAAAGTTTTTAGATCCAAGATGGCGGACCCAATATATATAAAAAAATTTCTCGATTTCAACGGGTTTTAATGAAATTTGGTACAATAATTGTGTTAATGCTACTAATATTATCAAGATTTGGATATTCAAGATGGCGGATCCATAAAGAGGTTTTCGGGTTGAATTTCTAGCATATAACAAACTAGAAGATTTGAGAATTCTTTAATTAGTAAGTATTTACCCAACGCCGGGTGAAACCGGGTAATTTTCCAATATTTGTGGAGTGTAAAACGGTTTACTTAATATTAAACAACGTGTAAGTTTGTTCAATAAATTAATTAGGGATATGAAACGGAAACACTGTTTTCTTATATTAATGGTATTATTTGTAGAAACATGCGAAAAGAAACAACACGATCAAATATTGGGCGACTCACATGGCATAATGAAAATGTACCGGAAATGGCAGTACAACGTCTGCTGGGCCAGCTAGTATTTTAAATAAAAATATTATTTATTTATAAAAATTATAATTTAAGCAGAGATAATTTCTCAATTATAGTTTGTGGGTAGTTTCAGTAAATCACGGTGTTTGTGGAAAGTACGTTATATATTATATAACCAAAGTTTCCATTCCAGAATAGATCTTATTTTTGAATTAAAAGTGGATCCTCCACTCATTCGTTGGAAGAAAGCCATCAGTTCACGTATTTGCGTTCGATGCTTGTTGAAGACCAAATTTCTTTTTTTTTGCCAGCTTATTTCATTTCATGGGGTCGTATTCAGCCAGAAGTTTAAAAATTTAATTTTTCATTTTTTTGTAATTATTGTTTTTGGGACAGACAAATCCGTAGAAATTATTTCATGACAGGTGTTTTTTCGTCATGGGATATCTCTGTAAAAAACTCGTATAATTTTTTCAAGCTGATTTACGCTCAGTAAATAGTTAGTAATAACCCATCTGGACTGGAGCCGCTAATAGAATTTGAAACCGATCCTAAGACCTACATATATTCTAATTTTTCGTTAAAATATTCACCGACACATCTTTAAATTTGAAAATATGCCAAGAAATCGTATGTTTTAAATACATAGATCGCAATGCCCCTTAATACATTCAAAATTCTTTGTAAGACTCATTTAGTTTGAAACTCATTTCAGCGATGAAATGTTGTTACTATGTTTTTTTTTTTTTTGATTATTACAATAGCACTTGAAATATTTTGGGAGGTCAATTTATCTCATTTGTTCGCTTATAATTTTAAGAAGAATAAAAATAAAATCCCATTTATCGTATTCTGAAATAAAATGCATTGGACTGAAACATATCCAATACGTACTCCCTTGTACGTGGTTAAGTAAAGCTATGTATAGGAAAGCACAATGGTGTTATCATGATTAATTTTAACTCGGACATTAAAATCATGCTGAGACACAATTTTTGGAATCCGACAAACTGCGGGAGTGGATTAAAAAGGGTCACACAAAAGTTGACGTTATCAATTTCCGCCTTTTGGTTGGCACACTGGCATTCTCTGAGTTTCTCTTAAATTTCGAAGGGCTATTGTATTTCTAAATTTTGTTCATTCTCCCTTTGTACTGTGAGGATTTCTGTCTAATTAAAGAACTGTCACAGCCAGAAATTTATCGCTTATTTTCTGGGAAAACTAGGGAACTTTGAACTAAAAGCCGTTTAAAGTTCAAGGAATATTTAATAAATTTAAAAAGAGCCAAATGTAGTAAAAACATGTTTTATCTTTTGTAATTCCTCCTAGGAGTGAATTATAAGCGTTACTCAATGGGAGCAAGCAATTTCGAGCTGAAGCATTTAATATCGAGCAGTGAATGATGCCGACCATACAGTTTAATTTTATAGCCATCTATATACCTTGA
Organism: Dysmachus trigonus; assembly: GCA_949715965.1. Classification (NCBI taxonomy): domain Eukaryota; kingdom Metazoa; phylum Arthropoda; class Insecta; order Diptera; family Asilidae; genus Dysmachus; species Dysmachus trigonus. The sequence goes on along the minus strand of OX454321.1, from coordinate 67,769,862 downwards.
CCCATTGCTATTCGGTATTCGAATCGATAATTGGCAATTGAGACGAAATAACTATTTCGCTCCTGCTATTTCGGGCAAATGGGCAATTCCAATTCAAATCGAATGATGCTTTTCATCTTTTTGAAAGTGTCGGCATTATCATAATTCACTTCATCAGGATAAAATGCAACTACAAATATGTAGGCATATACGCGTAAAATTACCATATTCTAGTTATTAGGTCCTTCAGGATCACTGAAGTGCACAAATTCAAATGATGACATGAAAAATCCACAAAAGCTTTCAAAGGATATTGAAATATTAATATAGTTTACATAAACTTTTTATCGTTTAAATTGTATTTATTTAAAGACCTTGTATTAAAATGTAATCATTATGGGAGGCTTCCCGTGATAGTATTGCAATTGACACAAAGCCAAGGATACCCATCATTTCTACGATAGAAAAAGGTCAAAAATTCAATCCACTTCAAAACAACCACTAAAGGTTAAAAGTGTAGTCATTCAAAACATTATTGCATTACTAAAAGTGCTCTGTAAGATCGTTATAGCTTCTGCTCCTCCTGTAGGATGTTCAATTTAATTTTAAAAGAGATTGGACCGAGTTTGATGTTTTGGTAATACATATAGAGTTTCAGACCTTTAACTGAATTTTATGGTATTCAATTGTATCTATATTCTTAAGCAACTGAAATTTATATTTAGATAATTTGTGCTTTAAAAATATGTCATGTTTTTTCTAATTCACCTTAGGGAATATTATTTTATTATTTTTCAAAATAAGATAAGACAAACAAATGAAAAAAGTAAATATTTATTTAAAAAAATATCAGTTTAATTAAGAAAAGAGTAAAAATATAAAAAAAAAAATGCTTAACTTCATATTCTTTTAATGAAAACAAAATATACTTCGTTTTGTTTGTATCTTTGCTAAAACACATTTCCTTATACCTTTACATACATTTTTATAACTTTCTGATTCTAATTGATTTTCGTTAAAACTTTCATCAGAGATGAACCGATCTCATTAAATTCGAAAGATTTTCAATTTGTCCTCCTATCAAGAGGAAAGATTAAAGGAATCTATCAATGTCAAGAGAAATTACAAATTAAAAATTTCCCATCATGTTAGTGGCGTTAAATATTCATCTCTGTTTATTTCAATATAACAAATTCTAAAAAGAATTTTTATGAAGAAAAATAAAAACAAAAACAAAGAAGGACTTCAACGAATGTTTTAGAGATACACATTTTGCATTCAAATTCATTTTCTGTGAGAGTTAGGCAGTGCGAGAAACCAAAAATAAAAGGGCCGAGCTGAGTTTCAACAATACTATTTAATCGAACAGTTCTTCAGAAAGTGAACAATCTCAGTGAGAAAACAAAATTACACAGAATGCTAATAGCTTGCTTGGGTAGCAAAAACAGAGTAAATGATAACTAGATCTGTGATAGTCACAGTGAATAATTTGGGGTGCGTTCATCCGCAGGCGGTGCAAGTTACCGATTTCCAACACCCCCACTCAATTTGTACCCCGAAGATGATGAACACCAAGACCAAGCATACATCTCTCATGGTTAAGTTTCGGCAAAGGCTTTGTGAGGATGTCCGCCACCATCTTCTCTGTAGGCAAGTACTTCAAGTATATTGGAAAGCTTTTGAGAGCCTCACGAACGTAGTGATATCTGATGTCGATGTGCTTTGATCGTGCATGAAACATCGGATTCCCAGCTAATTTTCCAGCTCCCTGATTATCGTTATACATCTCTATGGTGCCGAGATCTTCCGAGCCTAGTTCCTTTAAGAACTTTAACAAGAAAACTGCCTCCTTGCTCGCATCACTGACGGCCATATATTCGGCCTCAGTCGACGACAGGGCCACGGTCCGCTGTTTTCTGGCTTCCCATGATATCGCCGACCCTCCAGCGATAAATGTCCATCCGGTGTAGGAGCGACGATCCAGGTGGCAATTTCCCCAATCCGCATCGACAAAACATTTCAATGTGTCGTCATCCGACTTGAATTCCAGACCGTGATAAGTAGTCCCCCGGAGATATCGCAGCACACGTTTGGCGGCCACCCAGTGCTCCTCACTGTAGCAATTGTTATATTGACTAAGTGCACTCACGCAATACGCAATATCCGGTCGAGTCGCCACTGCCAAATACATCAAAGTGCCCATCAATTCTCTGTAAGGGACGTCACGTTGCTGAATACTGAGTCCGTCGTTCTTGGTGAACTTGCAATTAGCGGGTAAAGGTGTGGCGACCGGCTTGCAATCCTTCATACCGAATCTCCCTAAAACGTCCTCGATGTAGCCACTCTGCAACAGTTGAATCCTACCAGCCTCTTGCTTGATCTGAATTCCCAAACAGTAGGCTGCCTCTCCTAGGTCTCGCACAGCAAATGACCGGAACAAGGCGCGCTTTATGTGACTCTCAGTGTCGTCATCGCTGGAAAAAATCAAAATATCATCGACATAAAGTAAAACAAAGGTTGATTTGCTTTTGTCCACGTAAATGCAGGGATCAGAGCTCGTCGGTGTTAGCTCCATTTCCTTTAGCGCTCTATTGATCTCGATGAACCACTGACGGCCGGACTGTCGCAGTCCGTACAACGATTTGTTTAGTTTGCAAACCTTTTCTCCACCTCCTCGAAGATGACCCAGCATGTCACGCGCCTTCACTCGAATAGCCTCCTCGATGTCAGTATCTGATATTCTCCTTAGCATTTCCTCCAATAGGGCAGGTGTGTCCATATAAATGTCCTCGTCGATTTTCCCATTAAGATAAGCCGAGGTGATATCAAGTTGAGATATCCTCATGTTTTTCTTAGCAGCCAGAGCCACCAGCAATCTTAATGAACTTAGCCTCGCAACAGGGGCAAAAGTGTCGTGAAAATCCACTCCTGGTCTCTGAGAAAACCCTCTCGCGACCAATCTAGCCTTCCGCCTCTCGAGCATGCCATCAGCTGTCCACTTGTTACGAAGTACCATTCTACATCCAATGGTCCTAACATTCTCGGGCCTCTCGATTATGCTCCATGTATCATTTGCGATTAAGCTTCTGACTTCGGTGCAAATCGCATCCCTCCAGTCTGGTCCATCGTCACCTGAGATCGCTTCCGAAAAGGAAATTTCGCAGGCATTCATTGCGATATCATCATCGGAATGCTCATTTTGATTGACTTGTTCGACCTGTGAATCACTCTCGGGCTTCTCGGTGGCTCGAACTTCGTTATATATCTTTCTGGGTCGTCCTCGCTTTCCTGTTTTGATTTTGGCCGGCCTTCCAGGACGCCTCCTGTAAAATACCGCATGATGTGGAGTATCGACACCCCTTGCTGCATCCCTGTGACCGTCATCGGACCCCTGCGGGATTGACTGGTTCCTGAGCTCGTCTGAAGCTAATTTCCCAGACCCTTCGACTCCTGACCCAATGTCAACGTTCTTCGATTTATGTGGATAGATTGCGATGTCTATTGTTGAATTAGGATTCTCAATGGAGTAACGACCGTTTTTCGTATTCTCAGACACGAAGTTTTCGTTGCTTCTATGGTGCTGAAGCTTTTCGAAGAACTTGATGTCTCTTGATATGTGAATCCTTCTCTGGGATGGCACCCAGATCCTGTAGCCCCTTTGTGATTCAGGGTAACCGACAAATATACCCTCGATTGTCCTTTGGTCGAATTTTCCTTTGCCCGGAGTTTTGTCTAGTATGAAGACCCTACTCCCAAATGTGCGAAGATAATTTAGCTTCGGTACTCTACCTGTCCACTTCTCGTAAGGAATTTCTCCATCCAGGCTCTTTGTGACGCAACGATTGCGAATGTGGTTCGTGGTGGCTACAGCTTCAGCCCAGAAAGATGGGGGAAGCCCTGAATCTATAAGTAGGCACCTAGCACCTTCTATTAGGGTTCTATTTCTACGCTCAGCGACACCGTTCTGTTGAGGTGAGTAGACGGTTGTAAGACGTCGTTTGATTCCAGCTTTCTTCATAATATCGTCCATTTCCTTATTACAGTACTCTGTCCCGTTATCGGACTGCAATGCTTTCACTCTTCGGCCAGTTTGTGTTTCTGCAAAATCTTTAAATTCTTGAAATTTTAAGTGAACTTCATTTTTATTGTGTATAAAATAAATTTGGCAGTATCGACTATGATCGTCGATAAAAGTAACAAAATAACGAGCTCCACCTTGGGATTCGGTTCTCATGGGCCCGCACACATCGCTGTGAACTATGTCTAATAGCTCTGTGGAGCGTTCGGAGCATCTTTTAAAAGGTGTGCGTATGAGCTTCCCCGCCACACACGTTTCGCATGTTTCGAAGGAACCTTCAATGTCGGGAATCATTTTTCTTCTTGCCATTAGGGACAAGTCGTGGGCATTCAGGTGACCAAGCTTTTTGTGCCACATTTCTGCCTCTCGTGATCCGCTGTCGGATGCCATGAAGCTCTGCTGACGCTCCCCTCGCAGGTAGAAGAGGTCTCCATCTCGATCGGCTATGATCTTTGTTTGACCATCTTTGTCCTTAATGAGTGCCTGATCCCTCGTGAATAGTACCTGGTCTCCTCTGTCTACTATTTTTGCGACAGATATAAGATTTGTTCGTAGATCCGGTACATGCAACGTATTACAGAGGTTTACAGAGATGTTCTCCCTGCCATTCCAGGATAAAATCGAAACATCGCCCCTAGCTGTTACGTTGGAGGATTTATTGGTAGCTAATTTCAGGCCAGACTGTGTTTGCTGAGCATTTTTAAGCAGCTTCTCATTCCTGACAAGGTGTGAAGTACTCCCGCTATCCAAGCACCATTTTTCACCGATGTTCCCTATATTCGGGGTGTTGGCGAAGTATGAGGTGTTCGTCTGCTCTGATTTTGGATTTGTTGCCTTCTTCTTAAAGCATTCCGTCGCCTTGTGCCCTTTCTTTCCGCAAAAGCTACAATTGAACTTGAATGGCCGACTGGATGATTTGTTGTCATTTTTGCCTTTATTCTGCTTTTGGTTGTGCTCCTTGAAGCTTCCAATGCCGGCGCTGTGTTTAGCGAACAGGGCTCCAGATGATCGGTCGTTGGATTTCCGAATCCTTGCATCATACTCCTCGATTATCTTTACTTTCAGGCTTTCCGTATCAGGGAGGTCGTCTCGTGACTCGATCGCACATCTGAAATTCTCAAATGAGTCAGGGAGACTATACAAGAGCATGATTGCGAGCAGGTCGTTGTTGATGTTGATTTCCATGTTCTGTAATTTATCAACGGTATCAAAAAAGTCTGAAAGGTATACCCTAACATCATCCCCTTCGGTCATCCTATTCTGAGTCAGGCTTTTCAACAATGCAGCCTTCCGAGCGGGTCCTTTTGACGCATATATCGCCTCCAGCCTTGTCCAGATGTCTCTCGATGTCTCACATCCGCGAATTTGACTAAGTTCCGACGGGCTAATGGCCAAAATCAAGTCCGATTTCGCTTTCCGATCCGCCTGCATCCAGGCTTCGCATGATGCTGCATCTTCCGCTGCACCTGCTTCTGGTTTCGGCTTTTCTCCGCTCACGTAGATCCAAGTATCGTTTTTTTACCAGCACCGCTTCGATTTGGATTTTCCAGGTCTCGTAGTTGTGCTTCGACAAAGTTTCGATTCTGATCGAATTGGTCTGCGCCATAATTTATGTCGACTCTACTTGCGGCCTTTTATTTTCAATTGTTGTCGCTGTACTTTAATTTTCGTTTCCTGGGCCCATAACCTGTGAGAGTTAGGCAGTGCGAGAAACCAAAAATAAAAGGGCCGAGCTGAGTTTCAACAATACTATTTAATCGAACAGTTCTTCAGAAAGTGAACAATCTCAGTGAGAAAACAAAATTACACAGAATGCTAATAGCTTGCTTGGGTAGCAAAAACAGAGTAAATGATAACTAGATCTGTGATAGTCACAGTGAATAATTTGGGGTGCGTTCATCCGCAGGCGGTGCAAGTTACCGATTTCCAACATTTTCGCTTAAAAAAGTAGAATGAATGCGAAAAAATTTAGGATTCCAAATACATCGCTAAGATTTAATCTGATTCGATGGTACGAGGAAGGGTTAAAATATTGAATAGATTTTTTAAATGCAATTAACGACAAATTAAAGTTGAACGATGATTTGTAGATTTTAAGTTGCCACAGTGAAATTTATATAAATAGCTGTAAGATGCTCAATCGTAATTAATGATAACTACCCAAAAATTCCTTTTTAATACAGAAACTCTCCTTTCTCAAAAAATATAAAATTTATTATAAGCTGTAGAAGACTATCAATACTAAGAGACTTGAACTTGATTAAGCAAATAAAATATGAAATAAGTTAATTACCTAAAGAAGATATATTCAAAACCCAAGCATGTAACATACAAGCATTTAGTTTTAACGCAGTACCTTCAAAATTAATCAAACACTTAAAAATTAAAACAACATGATGAATGATTAGGTACATTTTTATTTCTTTTACTAAAATTTGGAGATTTTGTTGTCAAATATAATTTTTTACTATAAACGACGAATATAGACAACAAAGTTTTGGAGTTATGGTTTTGCAAAGCTTTATTAGGAATTTCTTATCAGATTTTTTGAGTCATATTGTAATAAACCAAAAAATTAGCTCAATAAATGTTCGGCAATCTATTTCACTATTTCAATTGATTCATTACTTTAGAAAGTGGTATAAGTCCGCTTTTTTAACATATCGTTTTAACAACTTTCAATTTAAATCTTAACATTTAATTTAATTTGATTTAACATTTCTTACTACTCAAAAATTAATTCTTTAGTTTTTACAGAAGAATTATTGGTATACAAACTTAAAACAAATTTATGGAATAAAATATTAAATATCTCTTAGAGGGGTCAAGAAAAATAGTACTTAACACTTTGACGGCCGCATTTTTCACAAAATGCTTTGCACTTGCCGCCGCATAGTGGTCCGAAATCACAACAATAAGGGATTAAATAATTGCCACTCTTTATTTGCGCTCACAGTTGTGAAAAAAAAAACAATTTTTAAGGATGCCGCATCTATTTTTAGGGTTATATTTTACTTAAGGGTTGAAGCGGTGAAGATAGAGAGGGTAGTTTTTCCGGATTATCGAAAATAACAAAATACATACTATTTCATACGTTTTTAAGAACGCAACGCTCATTTCTGAAGTTATTTTTTATATTGGAGTTGTAGGGGTAGTCTTTTCTAACTATAGCCTTTTTGCAAGTACATTTAGGAAAAAATCGCTAGCAAATTGAAATCACGTATGCGGGACTCCAGCCGATAACTGCCAGTAAACTGAAGTCACGTATATGTGACTCCGGCCGTCAAAGTATTAACTATGAGAGCAAATATCTATGCTGCAGGAGACTTAGTACTACACGTTTGATCATTTTATAATCTATTATATAAGTAATTTTTTGCTTATAGTAGCTTATTATCAGTATTTAGTGCTGAATGAAGATTAATAAATGGATGTATAAAGATTTTATTAGTTTTAAAATTAACTCCTAGATATTTTACTTCACTGGACCAAAGAACGTTTTGGTTATTAAAGCTCAGTGGTTTATTTAGTAAACGTTTCTGGCTTCTCTTTCTTACGAAATAGGTGCATGATTTTTTTGCTGTTTTCGTTTTTATCTTCCACTTATAAAAATAGTTTGCAAGGACCTCAGGTTTTTTCCAAATTAATAACGATCTTTTCGGTTTCTCGTGCAGAGTGGTATAATGCAGTATCATCGGCAAAAAGGCTGATGTGACAGTCTAGATTTTTGGTAATGTCAAAAGTATAAATATTGTATATGTAGTTTAGGGTTGAGTCCTGATCGTTGGGAAACATCTGCTGTTATTTTGATATTGTTTGAGGTACTAAATATTTTCAATAGTCACATCGAAATATCTGTCCGATAGAAAAATTTGAATTATTTTCATAATGTGATCGAGGAAGTCAAACTTTATCATTTTTTTATATTAATGCGCAAAACGAGGATTTTGTGCACGCAAGTTCAATTGTACGATTCGAATAGCAAATTGGGGCGATTTTCTTCCAAATTCGTATATAAGGGGTTTTTGGGGATGCTCTTTCAGAATCTGGTATTTGTTTTGCATAAAAGCTTCAAAACCCCTATTATTTTCGGGATTTTTTAAAAAAAGTGCTGATTTTATTGGTCATTTTTCTTTTTTTCGACTATTTTGGTTTTTCTTTAAAGCGATTCTTAATTAAGTAGATACCTAAAATCTGATTCCACTGCCAAAAAAAGTCATTTTACTGATTGATACCACTGGTCGACACCAATTTTGCCGCAGAATAAGTGTTATATCATTTTTGTAGGAATTTTTCGTAGATTACGAATTCGCAAACGAAAATGTCCTATCACGTCACGTTTTTGAAAAAAATAGGTTTTAAAAGTACAAAAGACCGTATTTTGCCTATTTTTGCAAATTAATTAAAAAATAACGAATTCTTGTAGGAGCTTGTAAAGTAGCTCAAATAAAAGCATGAACCTTTACTTCTTATATTAAAAAACGAGAGGCTGTAATACTTTTCGAAATATTCCGTGGAATTCACTTTTCTCCATAAGCCGTTTACTTCATACAATAGATAAATGAATGAAGACGCTTTATAAGTGCTATAGATTAGTGCTATTTTATATATATCGATAAGGATTCACGCTCTCTTTTGAGTCATGTTACGAGCTTTTTCCACATTCCGTTATTTTGTAATGAATTTTTAACAATGGCCGAAATACGATATTTTGTATTTTTCAACCCTATTTTTTTCAAAAAGTTGACGTGATAGAATATTTTTGTTTACATATTCCTAATTTTCGGAAAAAATCCTATAAAAATGATATATGACTTGTTGTCGGAAAAGTTAAATATTAAATTTTGTCGACCAGTGTACTTAGGCATCTAGGCACTTAGACATCTATTTGGACTTGTTCGATAAACCAAGTGACGCAGTACGTGTGTATAAAGTACAAATATCAAAATAAGTAAAAATGCTTAGTGATTTTAGCACTTTCTTTAATTTGTATCATTCCAATAATTTTCTATAAATTGTATAAGTTATGACAATTACTATATTTATCTAATTTATAAAATTTCAAATATATTCAAAGTAAAGTACACCACTCAAGAATGCATGTGAACACGTTTAATGTTATTTTATAATATCTCAAAGCTTTGTCTCTCTTTCTTCTCTTCTCAAAGGGCATAGTAAAACATTACAAAGAGACTTCCATTAGTCACTTGTAGCAATGGCACTTTTTTTGCCTTAATTGCACTTAGAGAATTTTTTTGTTCAATTAACTCTGGTGTCAAGAACTTCTCACGGGCAAATTATTGATTTACAATTGAATTTCAACTCCCTTAATATTTGAGACAAATCTCATTGACATTTGGCTTCACCAAATAAACCTTCTATGGGACTTCATGTAATAGGGTTACGTGTCATTCCTACATATTAGAGTCATGGGAATTATTTCTAAAACGAGACGACCTTAAGCTATCCAGAAAAAGAAATAGTAATAATAATAATTTAAATGCCGGCTTAAAGCCGCTAGGGACGATTCCCAAAAAATGTATCTTAAAAGAGAAAATTTGTTCACTCTAATCCATGGATCGTTCATAAATTTTAGAGTATATTTTGATACAGTTCTCCACGATAGCCCGTTTTTTTTGTAAAGGTAAAGGTATACATTGAATCAGGTGCGATCTACTGCGCAATAATTCATTGCGAGCTGTGGATCTAATCGCGTGGCACGAACACTTTCTCGTTTATCGTTTAATTTGACCAAAAGTAATTACATAGCGCTCGAGAGTTTTTGAAATATTCATGATGCGCCCGAGATATCTTTATGGACAGGTTCAGGCAGCAGGGCAGAGCATATGATCCCTCTAGTCATTAATGAACCCTATAGGTACCTACCCGTCCCTATGAAATTATAATGCCTATGGTTCCGAGGTTTTTTTTTTCCATCCGTGTTTTTGGCGGGTGGCCCTGGTATGGAAATGAGGGGAAAATGTAGAATCAATTATTAATGCGAGTATTTCACTTCACTTACGAAAAGTGCGCAATATTTGTGCCACCTCGAATTTTTTTTTTTTAGGGCTGAAATAATACTTAGAAGTTCAACTATGAGTTTATCCCCCTTATTACAGGGGGAAATATAGCAAAAACACCATCGAGAAGTTATACCCACTGCCCTACCAATGGTAATTTTATTATTCCTCATAAAAATTGCATAAACCCTTCCGGTCAACAATAATTCTTCATCAGAAGAGGAAACATGATATGTTGGACCTCTCGATTGCATTTGCTTCTCTGATGGAACCCCTTTTACTGACACAGGATGTGATGCCCTTGCGATACTAAAGGGCTCTCAAAATTGTTTCCGCCAGAGTGCATCTTTAATAAATTCCCTCAATATCTGTAAGCTGCTTTTCATCACTTTATTAATTTCCTATCGATTCCTCTTCGATTGGCTCGTGGCACCCATGCTCCACTTGAGTTTCATCGGAGAGCTCTCGTCTCGATAAGATTGAGTATTACACTTAATGTTTCTTGTTGTGAACAAAACTGTTTTCATTATAAACATTTTGGCACTTATCCTTAAATACGATTTTATCCCACAAACCGAAATTCCAACCCCTTTTACCTATTTTATCGATATTTAAAGGTTAAGTCCAGCCCACCCACAGGGTGGTGTCTGGATAATTACTTTTGTAATACCCCTGAGAACCTTATTCTTTTTCTACTTTCAGTGGCAGCGCAACACCCAGGTGCGAATTATTTACCTGCTCTATAGGTGGTTAACAGCTATAACATGCCTAGCCGTATTAGTCTGCTCACTATTGGACATCGGTCGAACCGATGAACAATTTGAGCACCATTACGCAAAATGGTGGATTTATCTAACCCACTGGGGACTCCTGGCGTGCACTAGCCAAGCATGGCTTGGTGCTTGGATAGTAACTCAAGGAATGATGGTGGAACGTGAGGATTTCGAATTAGTTCGGCAAGCGAAAAAAAGTCGTCTACACCACCTCTATTGGGTCATGTATACAGTGGCAACGGTATACTCGTTTATAATCACCATGTGCTACTGGACACTTGTCCATAATCCAGGTATTCTACAGTTTAACGACATCACTGGTCAATTTCAGCACTATTAAAGAATTTTTTTCTCTCTGTCTTTCAGAAATTCACAAAGTGGACACCCTTAACATCATGGTGCATGTTTTCAACTCTGTGATAATGCTAATCGACTTAGCCATCGTTGGGCACCCTATAAAATTGAGTCACGCTTATTGGACGACAGGCATTGGTGTGGTGTATGCGATTTTTACTGGAATTTACTTTTTGGCTGGCGGAACGGATAGGTAATAAAATTTTCAAATTTTGTATATTAGGGTTTTGTGATGTCATAAACTAGAATATTAGCCGGCAAAAATGTTTCTATAGAATTAATCTAATTTAACAGCGTTTTTCCCAGGAATTTGGAATAAAAACAATTCACCTTTGATAATTTCTAAAAAGTCGAGAAGTTTTTATATAAATTTTGGTATTAAACAAATGATCTGTATTTTACTATTAAAAAAGCCGGCCAACGTACCATATTTCCTAGAATTTCTAGCAATCTATAAGACCTAGAACTTTCATTATAACTTTTCTGTAAACTTAAATATTCCCTGATTTTTTTAAATTTTAGGTCCAGCAGTTTCGAAAATATAAGGGAGTGTAGGGGGCAGTACTCAATTTCCGCATATTTTGAATATATTTTTAAATATGCTGTTAAAAAAAATTTTTTTTTAATTCCATGTAACAATCCTTTTAAATAATATAATATCCCACATGATAAATTTATATTTCGAGGACCTATTTAATTTTTTTTTTTTTTTTTTTTTTTTATTAAAACCGATTTTATGTATAATAAAACTGCCAAAATTACATTTTTTATTCGATCAGAAATAGAGAAACATATATAAAAGAAGCTGCAATAAGAATCAAATCGATCGGATGATTTGTCTTCGAGTTATTATTATTATTATTATTATTATTTATAGCGGGTCGTTAAGTTACTCTAGGTACCTCTCGATAGCAAATGCGACCTGAAAGATCTATTGTGCTAAACCCCTCTCGATTAGACCCCATCCAAGTCAAGGTCCTTGAAGTAGGCTATGGTACTCTGGGGCGTCGCATTCGACACATCTGTCGGAGCGATGATAGACGCTCCGAAGTGTGTCAGCCTTTGTCGACATAAGGCCAGACAGTGGCAGAGTACATGCTCTGCTGTTTCCTCTTCTTCCAAACAGAATCGGCATTTGTCATCATCCTCTGCACCTATCTTTTTAAGATGGTATTTTGGGGCACAGTGTTCCGTTAGTAGGTCGGTGATGATTTTTAGAGCCGGCTTCTTGAGCAGTAAGATTTTCCTCGTCCTCTGTTCTGAGGGGTCGATGAATCTTTTTGCTTGTCTTAGTCCGCTTTGATTATTCCAATGTATGGCTTTACTGTCTTTTTCCCATAGCCTGAGGTAGGATCTGTAATAGCTCCTGGCAAGGCCACAGTAAGGCTCTGGTCCGATGAAACCGGATTTAACTCCATTTCTGGCAAGTTCATCCGCCTTCTCATTACCAATTATTCCTTCATGGCCCTGTACCCAGGCTATGGTAAGCCTATTGGACTTTGCAAGTATTTTTAACGTTGACAGGCAACACCAAACCAGATCGGACTCTATAGTATAACTAGAGAGCGCTCTAATCGCTGCTTGGCTGTCCGTCAAAATCCATATTTTAGCACCTCTCATTCCCTTTCCTATGATGGTTCGGGCGCAGGTATCTATAGTAATAATCTCAGCCTGAAATATTGTGGGAGTTCTGCCTAAGGCCAAGGAGATCTGACAATTGGGTTCGTAGACACTCACTCCGGAGAATCCGTCGCATCTAGAGCCGTCAGTGTACCACGCAAAGACACCCAGTCGGGCGGGGTTTTTATTTTCTTTCCACCACTGTCGGTCATTTATTAAGATTTTGAATGGTACATACAAGTTCGGTCTTTTTAATATCAGGTCTGACGGGCCCTGAATCAGCGGGTCCCGTGAGAACACCCTCATTATCTGTGAGTGTTCTTCGTTTCCTTGGGCATTAAGGTGACCTGTTATTTGAAGTTTTAGTGTGTTGCTATCCGCTTCTTTTTGTATGTATAGGTGGAGCGGTAAAAGGTCTAGCAGCACTTCTAAAGCCGCAGTTGGGCACGTTTTCATGGCCCCTGTGATTCCAATACAGGCAAGTCTTTGCACTCTGTTAAGTGTGGCAACTGCCGTCTTCGAGTTACAACTGCAGCAAATTTGAAAAAGTAGTTTCGAGAAAAATGCTTTTAAAGTTTAATTCATACATTTCTCAATACTTCAATACGATGAGCGGCTGCTCTTCTGCTGGCTGTAACTCAAAAACTATTTGAAATATTCCCTTGATGTTATTATGTTTTTTTTAAAGATATAGACTATCGAAATATGCAAAAAATTTTCAAAATAACACAGTAGTTTAACCTTTTTTTATTGCAAAAAGCTATAAGTTTAATTTATAATTATTGATAAACCCCTTAAAAAGAAATATCGCTTTAAGAAAAGTTTTCCATCATGAAGTATTTTGGCATATCCGAATGGCAAAATGACAAAAAAAGCTTTTCACTTCAAAAACCTATCTGTCTGCTTCTCCATAACCTGAAAGTCCTCAACAGATTTCAATAAAATTGTTTACACATGCATTGGATACTACTAGTCAAAGAGTGTTTATTATCCAGATTAATCCATTTATGCGTAAAACGAGGATTTTGTGCACGCAAATTCAATTGTACGATTCGAATAGCAAATTGGGCGATTTTCTTCCAAATTCGCATGTAAGGGGTTTTTGGGGATGCTCTTTCAGCATCTGGCATTTGTTTTGCATAAAAGCTTATTATTTTTTGTATTATTCTGCGATTTTTTCCACGAAAAAGATCAACTTAAAAAAAAATTTATAAATTTATAAAAATATTCTGAATAAATTCACACGTGTTCTTTGGCTAATTTTAAGCATTTTCTGTTCCATAAATTCTTTTATAAAGTTGATGTTTTTCATGGAAAAAAAATCGCGAAGTTTTTTATTACATTGCTGTACAAAATGAGCATTTTGCAAAAACCAAAGCAAAAAAAAACTTTCAAAACCATGTTTTGAGTAAGTTTAGACAGTCGGACAGCGATTTCTGGTAGTTGTATGATCATCCAATAGCAGCAACGATAAGATAATCGACTTTGAAAAGAAAAATGACCAAAAAAAAATCGAAAAATCCAAAAAATAATAGGGTTTTTGAAGGTTTTATGCAAAACAAATGCCAGATTCTGAAAAAGCATCCCCAAAAAACCCAATTTGCTATTCGAATCGTACAATTGAACTTGCGTGCACAAAATTCTCGTTTGGCGCATTAATGGGTTAAGCTAGACTTGAGGGTTAAATCGACTTGAGCTAAGCTTAGTTTATTTTTAGCTTAGCTTAGTTTAACTTGACGTTATTTTAGTTTAGCTTGAGCTTAGCTTGGTGGAAGTTTGAGATAGGCTTAGACCAGGTTTAGTTTGAATGAAGCTTGAGCCAGACGAAAACAAAATTTGAACCAAGCTTTAGCCAATCTTATATTGTGTTTGAGCCAGTCTTGAGCCAGGCTAGTACCAGAAGCAGGAAACATCGCTACCGCACAAAAAAAGACTAATAGTTAACCGATTTTGGAAAATTGCTCGAGTTGACGTGGGAGAATTTGCGGGAGCTACACCGAGAAAAAAGCACTGGTGAATGATAGTGAAAACCAAGTTTACACTAACCAAAAACTTAGCCCGTTTTCAGCCTACCGTGCTTTTAGTTTTTATAAACAAATGGATTCTGTTGATTTTTGCTCAACAAATTGCACTAGCAAAATTAACCAAGTTTTGTAGAAGACTTTTAATAACCAAAATTGAATTTACAAAGTTTCAACAAAGCTTTTAGTAATTTTTTTTTTCGACAGAATTGTTCGTTAGTTCAGCGAAGCTTTGGTTAACATGTTAACTTGATAAAGTTTAAGGTAATTTCCAAACAAAATTGTAGTAAAAATATGTTAACAAAATCGCAGCTAAGGGAGGGGTCCTGTCTCCGCTCCTGTGGTCAATAGTTGTTGACGGTCTCCTAGAAAAGTTAACGAATGCTGGGATAGAAGGTCAGGGTTATGCGGACGATATAGTCATTATCATCCGGAGCAAAGAGGATCGCGTGCTATCACGCAGAGCCCAGATAGCTCTAAACCTTGTGTCTGACTGGTGCCAGGAGGTAAACCTTAAAATAAATCCCGACAAAACAGTAATAATACCATTCACTAGAAGGAGGAAACTAACTGTAACGTTCCCTACCTTGAATGAAACTACAATTGGCTTTTCCACAGAGACGAAATATTTAGGGGTCACCCTGGATCAGCGACTCACCTGGAATACCCATTTAAATAAAACGGCAGATAAGGCTATAAGAGCCACATGGTCATGCCGTAGGCTGTTTGGAAAAAAATGGGGGCTAAAGCCTAAAATGATACTATGGTCATATGAGGCGATAATAAGACCCATTGTCACCTATGCGGCAGCCATATGGTGGAATAAGACAGCAGTCCAAGGCGATAGCCACACTTAACAAAGTGCAAAGACTAGCCTGTACCGGCATCACAGGGGCCATGAAAACTTGCCCAACTGCGGCCTTAGAAGTGCTGCTAGATCTACTACCGCTCCACCTATACGTACAAAAGGAAGCGGCTAGCAGCACCCTAAAACTCCATATATCAGGTCATTGCAAAGCAAATGAAGACAGAGGGCATTCACAGATAATGAAGATGTTCTCAAAAGACCCGCTGATTATGGGGCCGTCGGACCTGATAATAAAAAAACCAAACTTGGAGATACCATTCAAAACCGAAATAAGAGACCGACAGTGGTGGAAAGAAAATGAAAACTTCGCCCGATTGGGGGTTGTTGCATGGTATACGGACGGACTAGGTGCGACGGATTCTCCGGTGTGGGAATCTATGGGCCCAACTGCCAGATCTCCTTGGCCTTAGGCAGAACTCCCACGATATTTCAAGCTGAGATTATTACTATAGATACCTGCGCCCGAACTATCATAGAAAAGGGAATGAGAGGTGTAAAAATATGGATCTTAACGGACAGTCAAGCGGCGATTAGAGCGCTCTCTAGCTACACTATAGAGTCGAACCTGCAGCTCGTTTCTGTAATTTCGATTGAGAATATTCTCTATTAAATGACGTCACAAATATTGGTCGTCTTTAAATCGACTGAGCTAAGTTGATTTATTTTCGGATGTACCAGTAAAGAAAGGCATCGTGAATTGAATCAGGTGAAAATTAACGTTCGAATTTGAAACAGAATCTCAAGAGAGGAGAATATAAAAACACAGTGATAGAGAATGACGTCAAAGTGACGTCAAATAGAGAATTTGAATAGAGTTAAAAGTTACAGAAACGAGCTGCTGGTCTGGTGTTGCCTGTCAACGTTAAAAACACTCGCTAGCACAAATAAGCTTACTATAGCTTGGGTACCAGGCCACGAAGGAATAATTGGAAATGAAAAGGCGGATGAACTCGCCAGAAATGGCGCAAAATCCGCGTTCATTGGACCGGAGCCTTACTGTGGCCTGGCCAGGAGCTATTACAGATCATACCTTAGGCTATGGGAAGAAGATAGCAAAGCCTCACACTGGATCAACCAAACCGGACTAAGGCAGGCGAAACGCTTCATCTACCCCTCCAAACAGAGGTCGATGAGACTTCTAATGCTCAGCAAGCCGGACTTAAAAATCATTACCGACCTCTTAACGGGGCACTGTGCCCTAAGGTACCACCTCAAAAAGATAGGTGTGGAGGACGATGATACATGTCGCTTCTGTCTTGAGGAAGAAGAAACAGCGGAACACATACTCTGCCAATGCCCAGCCTTAGGTCGACAAAGGCTGGCACACTTCGGAGCATCCCTCATAGCGCCGGAAGATGTGTCGAATGCGACTCCCCAGCAGACCATAGGCTTTTTCAAGGACCTGGATATGGAAGGGGTTTAAATAAAAGGGACTAGCACAATAGATCTTATAGGGTCGCGTTTGCTATTCGGTAGGCACTGGGAGTGCCCTAGACGACCCAATAACATAATAATAATAATAATAATAATAATAATAAAAAATCGCAGCTAATTGTACCTAGTTTTGGATATGTATATTGTATATTCAACCGAATTAAGATCTTTTGAACGTGTTTACCGATTTGGCTTGGATTTTGACATGTTACAGATGTCACTGAGGAGCATCTACGCCACAGGTCACAAACAATTTTTGGCGATTTTTTAGGTATCACACCGGTAAAAAACAAATCTTGGAAAAATATATGTTATAAAAAACTATGCTATAACAAAAACCAAAATTCAAAATTGATAAAAAAATTTTTCAAAAAATAAATTTTTTTTTTTAATCTTATAAACAGTTTTCCGCAGTTTTTTTCTGTGATGCGCCTCAGTGACATCTATAAGATGTCAAAATCCCGTCCAAATCGGTCAACGTGCTCAAAAGATATTAATTTTTTTTTTTTTCGAAATTTTCAAAATTAATTCTCACCCCTTGGGGGTTAATTATTAAGGGGTGAAATTTGGCCAAATTGTTACTTGTGTTAGTCTTGACGATAAAAAAAAAAAATATAGGCCATAATCGGCGCGGGGAAACTTTACCCCTTCTTATCTCGATAAATTTTGAGCTTAAAACCCTCTGCCTATTACACGTTTTTAGTTTAGTTTCTTGCCGCTACTTTTAACAAACTTTATGGTCTTATTAACCAAGCTTCATCAGTTTTAAACAAGTACCTACTTTGTTATGTTGCTTTAAAATGAATCATATTAACGAATAATTTTGATATAATTAACTTAAAAGACAAAGTCAAAATTAACCAATTTATTTGTGTTCAAACAACCTAGCTGGGCAAACGGCTTTGTTGAAATACCTTGTCATTTTGGTTGACTAAACCTAATTTTGGCTGGTTGAAATTAATTTGTTAGTTAAAAAATTAACAAAGTCAATTTTGTTGTATATACCTATATTATTTTTCTCAGTGTAGTTATAAATAAATACATATAAAGAAAATTAAAATTAAGTAAATAAAACAACTGTAAATATTTATCTCCAGGAAAAATAAAGCAACAATATATCCTTTGCTGGATTGGACAAAGCCTGGGAAAGCGATCGTGGTGACGGCGTGTGCCATTCTTTTCGTGTTCATCATCCACGTAGGGGTCTACTGTCTATACCGCGTCAGAGTGTGTCTATTTACGAAGCTCTGCCTCCGGCACCAGGGCAGTCATCATGACGCTGAGCTCGGGGAGCACCTCAACTCGGACAAGCAACAGCACACCGAGGCCGTTCAACAGCCGTCACAACACATATACCAACAGCACCTGGACAATAACAACAAGGGGAAGATGACGTCGCTGAGTCGAACCGTGTCGGCGCTGGAAGCCGCGCAACGGGAGCAGTTCCTCAACCCGAACTCCATTGTTGAACTGAAGATGTAAAAATGAAGTGTCCAGAGCTGTTGTTGTGCGCCGGTCGACATTTTTTTACTATTCCGATCTCTGGCTGGGACCTCACCGGTTTTTTTGTTTGGTGGCGGTTGGTCCGGGGTGGATCAGTTAAGTATTTCGAGTTTTATTTTTTGTTTTTCCTATAGTCATAAGTAGTCGTTAAGAAACAGTTTTCACGTTAACTTTTAAGTAACCTTAGGCCTAAAAGTGTAACAGACGTAGTTTTGCAATTTTTACAAAAAAACAAAAGGTGAACTCATATGTAACTCGAATATTCGTAATTGGTAGACTGAATTACTAGTGATAACTTGATACTCGTAAAGTTAGTATTCGGACTGTGAACATTCCTGGACGATGCTCAATATTGTATTGTATTGTGTTTTTTTTTTTTTTTTTTTTTTGGTTTTCTTTCGATTCTAACTTAGATTTTCGAGGAGTTTTCACTATTATTTATAATTTTTGAATGATTTTACTTTTCTCCCTGGAAAGTTGAAAGAAAGCGGCTTTGTAAGTCAAGTTGGATAATGAATTATGGAATTATTATGTATGCATTTTATGGAGGCTTCTCGTTTCGGAGGAATTTGAATGTGCACATGGCGAATCTTCTAAAAAAAATTTAAATAAAATAAAATTTCTTGAAATTGTGTAAATATTTTTCGCACTTAAAACATTTATTATACTGTGAAAGTTATATTGTACAACAGAACTTTAATTTTGCTCACTTAATCTGTGAGCATGCATAGTGTGACGTCTTGTCGAAAATTGCGGGAAGGGAATATAAAGATAAAGATGCACAAAAGTAAAAAAAAGGGTATGTTTTCAAAATTTTCTGAATTTTAACCAAAATTACGAATGATGAGGAAAATTTATCTTTAATTTTCTAATAATCTAATTAGACTTTAAAGTGGGAAGAAATCATAAAACTCTATCGAATAATAATTGTCGATAACTGCAATGTGAATTGTTTCTACTATCTAAAGTCTTTGCAAGTCCTCAATGCAATGTTTGTGACTCCAATCGGTGAATATTGGAATTACAAAACTCGTTACAATCACGTGCCCAGACTTTAATAAAGATATGATTACACATTGCAGATCCTGCTCAACAGCTTTAACGTTGCAGATGCAAAACATGCACTGACGTACTAGTACTAGTTGTAGTGGTAGTGATAGTAGTAGGAGTAGCAGTAGCATAAGTAGAAGGAAACATCTCACATGCCAAAGTAAGCAGCTTTAAAAAAATTATTTTAAGGTTCAGTTTCTGTTTCTGTTCCGCCTGGACAGCTGAAATATATAAGAAATATTCTTTTAAATTAAATAGTTCGTCATTTGCTTCCTGTTATAAAAGATTAATACTTTTATAAACAAGTGCATTCAACTGAATATTCTGTTATGTATTCATATATTATATGAAAAAACTGCCTAACTTTTACTTCAAACATTCCGAATGCGAAAAATAATCATGCTTTTAAGGTCAAACGTGGTGTCCAATAGTTAAATAAGCGAATAAGTATTTAATTTTAAATTAATTTTTTTATTTAACATTTTATTAAGCCATAGAAACAATGTAAGATTTTATTAAGCTATAGATACAATACAAATCCAAGTTGAAACTATCACATTCCGAGTCAAGCTAATTTAAGTGGTTGAATCAGTTGCGTACGATTTCTATACAAAATTAATTTACACATTTTTTCATCCAAATTTTCAATTTATCTATTAAGAATAGTTTTCGTATTTTCAAAATATTATTTAAGCCAACGAAGCTGTTGCTCTTTTAAATCTTTTCCTACATTAGTAAAAGTTGTCATTGTAACAATACACTTTTCGTACGTCACTGGATCAATATCATAATACAACAGCTTTTTCCGTACAAGTAAAATGTCTAACGAAATGAAGATGTTTGCTTCGAATATTAAATTTGGAACGACGTTCAAGCAGTTCAAAATATGCTCAAGCTCTTGCCTTCTTAATAAAGTACAATTTCGTGCCAAAGAAACAACACTCCTTGCCTGACGAAGTGCTTCCAATGCAGTCTCGTTTACATTATCTTGAAGCTTTTGAAGTGGCTTAAGTGCATTTTGAATGCAACTATCTATGTTTTTCTCCTCTACCTTTGACAAAATCTGGGACTATGTTTTTGGCTTCTTTATACTTTATACATTTTTTGATCTTTGTTGTCTGCATAATAAAGTCCGAACTCGTTTTATTCACCATATCATTTATCTTTTGATTGACTTCATCCATTATTTTCTTTATGTAATTTTTTGTTTTCGTTAATAGATCAGTCGCAGCATTTAGAGCCTTATTTTGCAATGCTGTTAACTGGTAAATGAAATTATCAGTTTCACTCAGTAATCCGTTTTGAAAAATATTGTTTCCTACATTCTGTAATTTTAAAGAGTCCATAAGATTTGATTTCTTAACAGTGTCTGCAAGGCTGTTTCCTCTAGTTTCCTTAAAAAAAATTGAAAAGATCTTCAGTATACTTTTGTATTCTATTTTTGATATCTTATCCAAATTTTCGTACCTCAAAATAGTTATTGCTAAAAATTTGAAATCCAAAATCTTGTATTTTAACAGTGGCTATGGCCACTGTGAAAATTATTACAACCAACTTCATTCTGTAAAGGGCACAGTTCCTTACTAGGTATTCTTTCGAAAATATAATCTTATATAGTCTGCGATGTGCACTGTGTAAAATTGACGTCGAACGATTCTTTGATGTCTATTTGTATTTTCGAATGAGTAACCGAAACATTTCAGCTGTTTAAACCCTAATCGTTCTTTCATTATTAGCTTATGGTTTTGATAAGCCTGACGTAACCACTTCCTAAAAAGAGAAAATTTTCTAGTGATTAATATTCTAAAGTTGAGATTGGCTCATAAATACTCTCCTGCTTCTTTTGCATTCCTTAATAAACCTAATTTTATCGAAGGAGATATTAAGTACCGCGCTCCTCTAAGATTAACTGGCAGAGGCATAATAATTAATAATATCTGATTTGAAAAAAAAAATAAAAAATAAAGGGGCCATGTCTGTACACTGAGTTCTTATTTTAAGATCATTAAGTTACTTA
This sequence comes from Dysmachus trigonus, assembly GCA_949715965.1. NCBI lineage: Eukaryota > Metazoa > Arthropoda > Insecta > Diptera > Asilidae > Dysmachus > Dysmachus trigonus. Next base: position 67,748,145 of record OX454321.1, on the reverse strand, counting down.
TTTGTAAGCAACAAACACTGAAAAATATTTTGTTTATTATTTTGTTTGTCTATTTATATTCTCATAAATAAAAAAATTACTAAAGGGATGTTGAGGGATTTCGGGCTTCCAATATTGCATAGTTTAGAGTCCGTAAAGTAATCTTAGATGTGAGAGAAGGAAGAATATTAAGTACGAGTATCTTAATAAAATTGATTACAGTTCTTCCCCGAATATAGCAATAAAATGGGTTTAATTTCATTTGCTAATAGATTATAAATTAATTTTTTTATTTATTACACAATTATTTATTGTTTATGTTTTATTACATTTTTATTTAATTATCTTTATCATATGTATTTTGTTTTCTATTTGCATTAAAAAAAATGTCTCCTACGTTTTAGTAAAAGATGTCCTGCAAAACCTTAAATTCACAGTATTTTAAAAAAATGTATTCAATAGGTCTGTACAACTACGACGATTCTTGAATAGCTACGCTTAAAAATTTTAATAGGACTATTTATGTCCGGAAAATGATAGAACGTTAAAATAATCTAAGTACTATTAAACTAGTACTTTATAGTTTATTATTATTATTAATTTAACGGGGTACTTCGGCCCTTATCATTCTTTCAACAACCAATAATGTGTTTCAGTACTCTGATCATAATTACCGGTAAGAAAAAATTGTTATTGCTAATAATAATACTTTAATTGTTATTTTTATTAAACTATCAGTTAGTTGATCTGTAGAATCCTTATAAGTCTAAAAGATTTACTCGAATCCTTATTATAAATTCCAAAACAGTCTTACTATAGATTTCGGTGTAACTTAAACTTAGCATTCCACAACATCAATCTAAGCTAAAATTGAAATTTAAAAAGTAGGGCAAAACATGCCTATAATTATTATTGTATAAGAGTGTTTTTAATAAATGACAAAGTTAATTGTTAAAAAGTGGCGCAATTAATTTACTTAATATTAAAAAAGAAAAAAAAAAAAATTAAAATAAACGGTGATTAGGTCAGTGAAACTAACGACCAAAATAAAGTTGAGGACGCCAATTTTGATTTCCTAAAAATTTACATACATACATATATTTTCTTCTGTTCGAATTACACTAATACTGTACTATCTATAAAAATCTTCGTCTTATAATAAAATTAGAGTGTGAGAAAAAATTATGCACCTGAATAGACAAATGTTAAGGTTTTTAAAGTTGTACTCGTTGCAGTTTTCAATATATTCAGCATCCTTATAACACCCCTCGTACATACACAGAAGAATTGTTTGAGTGCGAAAATATATATTACATCTAAGTTTCCTGTACAAAATATTTAAAATATTATTATAGAAAACAAATAGAACTAATTATCTTGAAATCCTCTAAAGAAAAAAATTTTCAATTCCTCTATCTAAAAGACGACATTGATTAAGACCATTTGAGTATGTTTACAAAGTGATTGTTATCGTTCCTGATATAGAATTTAGTTTAACCCTTCAAAGTATGATTCGCGAACACTCGAACAATCGCAATGAAAAGCATTATTAGCCCCGAAGTAATGATGCATCATGCGCAAAGCTCTAGTTCGCGCAAATATATGATGATTTGAGGTGTGATTAATAGGCACCAAAAATGAAATCATTACCTCAGTTGGTTATTTATTTTGTATTCAATAGACTATGTGATAGTGAAGCGCGGAATTCACCAGCCGCAAATATTTCCAATATCCTATCTCTCTGCATTATGTAATAGAAGAGCATTTCACTTTTCTGTTAAAGTTAGCTGATAATGATATTAATTGTAAAAAAAAAAAAAAATAGTTAATATATAGGCTGTTTAATTTTGAACGTAGCTACCAAAATGAAAAACCAAAAAATGGAGTTAATGTTACATAATTAGTCACCGCGAACAAAGAAACGAAATATTCTAAAAAAATATATATATATATGTATATATGATGAGAGCAACAATTGCTTTAGCCATTAAATGGGTGAATAATTTTTTTTGATAATTTTAATGAAATGTGTTCATTTCTTTAAAGCCGCTCAGTGTTTACTTTTAAGGAAAACATATTAAATTTATAGAAAATTGTTCACCTATCTAATGCATTGGAGGATATTATCTCACATAAGGAACATGTAACTGTAGGCAATGTTTACACATATAGAGGCAAAATGAACTATTACAAAAGATGACAAAAATAAAAAAAATCACAAACGAATAGAAAATAGTCAAACTGTGAACATATCTCAGAATATATTGTGTTAAGTGCGTTGTTGTTTAGTTTCAATTTCATAGTGTAAGTAGTCGTTGAGGATATTTTAAGGAGAAATGAAATGAGAACAATTAGCAATATTAAGGGATGCAAAAAGATGGGATTTGGGTAAAGGTATGACAATTTTAGATAAAATAATTATTTTGCTGAAATTTATATATTATTTTAATTTAAACAAAATTTAATTGAATTGTTTTTCATTTTGTCATCATACAGGGGTGGTCATTAGTGCTTATGATTTATTGTTTTTTTTTAACTGTGCAGCTACGCGTTATATTGCATACATTTTTATTCTTGTTCCTAAATTATATACATATAGGTTTATACTTCCTCAGTCTCTTTTATTATAAGTAAAACAGAACCTCTCCAAGCAGCTTATTTAACAGAATTATATAGTTTAAGTTCTTTAACGACAAAAGCCACTCTGTATGAAACATTTAGAAAATAAAGAGAGTCAACACTGTTTTTAAAATACACACGTCATTTATGCGATTTTGGCAAATATTAGCAATAAATTTTTTAAATAATGACACAGTATTACTCAGCAATTTTTCTCATATATTCAATTGAAATGAAAAAAAAGAAAAAAAAATGTAAAAGGCAAAAATACACACAGAAAATACAAAATATGTAACACAGAGTTCATTTATAGTCGAACACTTTCTGTATAGGTATTGTTTGCAACCAATGGTTGTATAGAATGGAACATTAAAATCTTAAGCAAAATACAAAAATTTGTCAGTATCATATTAATGGAAAAACAAAACAAAGTGTGTATAGCGAAACAAAAAAATAAAATAAATATATATATATATATTTTACTTAACACAAAGTATAATGAGTACTATTTTTGTATAGGCAAACAAAACAATTTTTGAAAAAAAAGAGAATTCTAAAAAAAAAAACAGTTTAAGTAAAATTGTAACGAGATTTAAACTTGAACAAAAAAACAATAATAATTCATTCACATGTATGAACATTTAAAAAAAACCATGAACACGTAATTAAAACATGAAATATAAATTATTATGACATTCGGAAAATGTTGTTTCAATTATCTCCCGCTAATATATTCCTCCTTCCCAACATAAATATGTACGCAGATCGCGCTTGAAGTAAACGCTCAGAATAATAGCAGTAAGGAAATCATAATATTGTTAACTACTATTTTGGCGGACAATATTTTATTGATCACGATATGGTCTACTACATAGTTCAGGTCCGTATAAATTATTGGTCGATATCGCTCGATATCACTCGAGTAGTGAAAAAATTGACGTTTTCAGAAATGCATAGTTGCGTAAAACTTGCTTGTGCCAAGTGTTCAGTAATTCAACCAGCGTGTTCATAAACGCAATCTGACCACGCAAGTTTTAGGCATCTGCGCAACCAAAATGAGAAGCTGACTTTGTTGACTAGCAAGAAAAAGGTTTAGAGCTGTAACGTGTTCTAACGGCTTTCTCAGTATGAAGTGCCTTTTACTTACCGAGTAAATCTAAAAAAAGTCAGAATTTTGTGCCTTTTGTTAACGAAAAAATGAAAGATTGGGATTATTCTAACTCAACGGAGCTTACTGAAAAAAACGACATGTGAGTCTGAGGGAATTCCACACTTCTTTGCTAACTAATTAATTCTATTACCTAGGTCTTCTACACCTTCTCCAGTATGGAATAAGAATTGAACAAAATTGCTATTAACAGAGCGACTTAAAAGGCATGATTTGTTTGAGAATGGAAAATCAAGAAAGGAAGTGTTATGGAATGCTGTCTTAAAAAGCATCAAAGCATATGATGCCGAATTTCCGTTCACAACACAAGAATTAAATACGAAATTTTACATTTTATACACTACGTATTAGCGGACAAAACTGCGAAATGCGTCTTCAGGGCGTAATCGGACTAGGGGAGTACTTTGAATAATTTGATAAAATTTACGCAACAAAACATTCTGTAAACCCTCCGGTGGAAAATAATTTTGGAAGTTTTGAATACTCAAGTACAAGTTCGCCATGTTCATCTCCACTGTTAATTCCATCGTCACAGAAAAAAGTTCAGAAACCAAAAAAAAATAAAGGAAAATGAAATCATTGAATATCTACGAGAACTAGATGAAAAAGAGGAACAACGACATCGTGAATTTATGGATATTGAAACAAAAAAACTAAAACTGGATGAAAAGAGACTACAAATTTTTGAACAAATTCTAAACAAACAATAATATTGGCTGTTTTCGTAAAACTGGAGGATGGATTTGATATTATGGAAACCTCAACTTTCAGCATCTGAGTTTTGTGAATTGAAATATGTTAATTTTACTAGAATGCATTGTTAATTTCTTATAATAAAACAAAACTACTCAACATTTAGAGCCTTATTATGAAAGGTGATTTTGGCAGGTTTTCTAAGCATGTCAGCTTTCAAAATGTATCTAGGCGAGTCGATTCGACCGATAGAGCCCTTACTTTTTTATTAAGAAAGAAATTCACAAATTACATCTCGTTTTATAGTTCCGGATTGCATATCCTTAATTAGAACTTCGTCTTCTAGCTCAGCGTCAGATCCGTTTATGTGTAAAATATCAAGAACTCTTACCATTTATCGATTTCGGTAGTGTTCAATTTTATAAAATTATAAATTACAACACAAGCAGTAACAATAAACTTAGCATTTGATATTTTCTTTAAGCGAAGATGATTAAGAATTCTAAATTTTGCTTTTAAAATTCCAAACGCCTGTTCTATAGAAACTCTTGTAGAACTGTGTAAAAGGTTGAATTTTTTCTGACGTTCATTAAGAAGTCATTATCCTTGTAAGGATAAGGATAAACATAAGCATCGTGTGCTGCTCCAGGCCATCCGAAATAAATATCTCTAAATATCAAATGGGAATCGCATATACCCTAAAATGTTAAAAAAAAACAATTTAACAATTTTACAAGGCCAGCATATATGTATTTTGAAGCTAAACGTGTCAAAATCTTACACATTTTTATTAATGTATTGTAGGCCAGCCCCAGGGATACATTAAATCTGTCGGATAGTTCGCGAAAGCAATTTTCGTTGCAAAGACCCCATAGAGTAATATATAAAGCCAATTCAGCGCTCACAGTGGACGTCCTTTCATATTACTTTTCCAAAATATTTAACAATTTCTAAAATAATTCAAGAATAAAGTACTATATTAATACTGTAAAAGTGTTACCTTAAAGGCTTACAGCATGTTCGATTCATTCGAAAATGACTGAAAAATACTTTGTCATCAAACTCTTGAATTTTTTGCACATAGTTATCGCTTTTAGGAATATTTTTCTTTGTTTTTATCAAGCAACTTATTACTTCTTTTCTTTGAACCAAACTCTGACTTTTTCTAAATTTTTGAACGCCTTTATAACACTCTGAGTAAGAATTTTCATAAAGAAACTCATCCATTATGCCAAGGCTTTCCGCCAGCTTATAGTTTTATGTGGAATTTGACATTATAAATTGTGTTGTCAAATTTGACATTATGAATGGAATGAAAATGGTGGGTTTTGTTCAAATATGCAGTTACGCAGTTGACTTGCGTGCGAGTAAACTGACTGCAAGTTTGACGGAATGCGCGCAAGCAATCAGGCGTTTATGAAAACACCCATAGTTCAGGTCCGTATAAATTATTGGTCGATTTCGCTCGGCTCGACTAGCGAAAAAATATTTTCAAAGCTAAGATGCTAAGAAAATTAGTGTCTTCACTAGTCAAGGCGAATGAAATCAACTTTCATAATAGGGTCCCAAATCTCGATTTGTGGATCGTAGTTCAATATTTAGTCCAATTGGCTTTAAATAAATTAACACGTTGAGGCCGGCGCAGTTTTTTGTCTTTCACTTCATCGGGTGGCAGTTAAAATTGCATTTTGCTTTTTCTGGCGGCGCTTTGCACAAAATTTTGTTTAGCGAAACTTCAAAAGTGCAGTTTCCTTTTACTATACGATTATTAAGACATAATAGTTTTATTTATTATGTGTTACGAAAAGCTGATGTGAGCCACCGGTGGTACGCGCCGCCCGATGAGACAGTCTTGTGCGGGCCACCGGTGGTACGTGTTAAGGTAGTCAGTGGATTTCTGAATAAGTGGCCAGTCCTTTGTTTTTACTATTCCCGTAGTGGATGAAAACCGATTCGAGCTTGTCGTCAATTTAATTCGATAAAAAAAAACTAATTTAATTCAACATAATGCAAGCTAAAACAAGCAACAAACTTAAAAGCTAGAACTTATAGACTAATAGGGAAAATAATTAAAACTAGAAGGGACAGTTCAGGAGTTCCCTAAAGAATGACTTTCTCAGGTGGAAGTCGAACGAAGGAACCATCGGAATTAAAGGAGAGGTTTAAATCGATACGAATTAAACGGACTATTGTTGCCAAGTACGTTAGTAAGATGATATTATTTTAGGACTTTAATATTATATAAGAATATATATAAAGTATATATATTATACTTCTCAAATATTCAAGGATTTGTAATCCCAGCGAAAAATGTTCGTAGAAGGATGAATTTAAGCGCAAATGAAAGCTTCTTTAAGAATCTTCCAGAGATAAACTTCAGTTTACATTATTTTCTGAAATGAAAAAAATAATTTTTGGCTTTGAAAGAAGGATTTAAAGTATGATGAAATTTTGCTATTGGGCATTAAAATGAGTAAATAATGATATCCTTCAAAGTTTTCTAAAAAATTTAACGATTTTGGACATGAAGGAAATATAATCGCAGCGAGTTGATGTTTTTAGGTACGTTACCACTACGTTAAGAACTTCGGAGAAATTTTACAAAAATATGTCTATCATACTGCTTTAAAAATAAAATCGATGTAAAGAAATTTGGGAAATTATTTGTTTATATTATAATTCCACAACAATTAGATTTCCTAAACTCTAGAGCCGGTGAGAAATAAAGGGAATTACAAATGAATTTTACAGAGTGTTTGGCAGAAGGACCGACAAAATTTGTTGGTGGGTTCATTTCTTATTTTTTACTGATAAATAAAATAGTTAAAATAAATAAATAGTTGCTTACGATCACCGCTTTTTAAAATAAATAATATTTTAAAATTTTTTTAGAAGGTGATCAAATAATTTTATTGTTTTACATTTTTTACATAACTTTATTTAAGTTTTCTAAAGTACGAAAAAAAATATTTTTTTTCCCCTTCCAAAATGGCGGTTCAGGATAATTTTTTGTCTGTCGTCTTCGACGCGAGGTCCAAAAGTGCTCCACTTGTCACACATTAACCATTGATCGGAAACAGAAAAATTCAATTTTTTTCTTTTTATAACTTATTAACGGGAAGGATAAACCTATAAAACTAAAAAAAAGTCATAAAATTCAATATAAAATAAGCCTTTGAAAAATAAGTCAGAATTTTGGGCTATTTTTTCGCCATATTTGACCTCCAAAAAGTACTTTATTAACGCAAAATATGTGAAATTTTAGGAAATTTTAATGAAGAGAAAAGCCTCTCAAATTTTCAACCAAATCGGCCAATAAGATTTTGAGTTACGACACGAGCAGTTTTTACAAATATTTATAAACTTTGAATTATCCTGAGCCGCCATTTTGGAAGGGAAAAAAAAAAATTTTTTATGCTTTAAAAAAGTTAAATAAAGTTATGTTAAAAATTTAAAACAATAAAATTATTTTATCACCTTCTAGAATTCTAAAACAATTTTAAAATAAAAAAGACTCTCAAAATCAGTCGTTTACATGGACTCCCCTCCTTAATCTGCGATACTACAAAATCGAGGGATTTGCAACGCAGATAATCTTTTGAAATATAATTCTATAGAGATTAAGATGCCCTTTAACAAAACATTTTTTTTTTGGAAAACCTAAAGTTGCCTAATCCCTCAAATACGACGTGCTACTTCATGTTTTAGTTCTACCATGTCGTGCAGATATTGATTGCATTATATTTTAATATTTATTTTGATTCAATGCATCCAACGAATTAAGTGTTTATCTTTCAGTAATGAAAATTATTTAATAGATAACCTTTGAAGAAATAAATCAAAATTCCATCAATTTCTAATTTAGTATAATTAAATCATAATTACATTAGGAATTCCTAAAAGAATGGATTTTTTAATAGCCTATTAAATGATGTAAGAAATAAATAGGCCGAGCAAGTATAGAAAATCTATTCTTTTTAATTTCTTTTGAAGTGTTTTGTTTATCTGCTTATATCATATTTGAAAAGAGGCAGATTTATTATTTCACGGTGATTAATAAAGTTGCAACGAAAAGGTGTTTTACTGTTGATCTATATGTTGGTCATTAAAAAGCTTTGTAATGCTTGTGGCCATTTATGTTTAGATAATGGTGTTCGCTTACAGCCGAATGGAATGTTATAAAAAAAAATCACATGTGATATCGCTTATCTGCACGAAAATATTTATGAAATTTATGTCGGGAATATTCTCATGTCTGAGAGAGTTGAATAGTTATGAGATAATGGATGTTTAAATAATATTCTACTAATATCTAGTTTTAAGTGGAATGCAATCAATATTAGGCAAGCTTTTATTTATAATCAAAGCATTAGATCAACATTAGCGAAAACAAATAGAAAAAAATACGTATACATTTGTTAGAATCGTAAAAAGAATTCAATAACAATCAGAAATTTAACTAGAACGTACAAATATCTACAAGGTGAAAAAATTTACATTTTTTGGAATGAATCATTACATTCCATAAAAACGGAAACTAGATTTCCTCTATGTCTACAGTTAACTACACAACAGTATCTCTTTATTTCCTGCATTTACATAAATTAACATTTCCAATCAATCCTTTAAAACAAATGGTACTTTATTTCTAACATCAAATTGTATAATTTAAGCCTATACAGAGTGAAGAAACTATTGTAATAAGATCTAGATAAGGCAAAATACTTTATATTGAAATCTATTATTAGGTAAAAATTCCCCTCGTACTAGATATATTGTACCAAGCTAAGGCTTCCTAAGATTTGATAAATCACCTAAAGTAACTTTTTTGATTTGTCCCAGAATTTGGGAAAATTTTGTATCCACATTTTTTGGCAGTAGGCACTCATCAATCATTTCTATCAGCCTCCGCCAAGTAAAAAACAATTGTTTTTGCTCAAGTACTAAGACAATTTATCTTAATAAATTAGTATGTTTTAAACTAAGTAATGTAAGTTGAAAATAAACACTTGGCCAAAGCATACAATTGATTAGGGAATTTGCAATCGGCAATATGTTCATTGAGATCAAATGTTGTAAAAATAGAAATCCGGGAATTGAACCAAAATAACATTGGTTTTGAAGGAAATATGGCATAAGTATTCAATTCTGCAAGCCTGTATTACTCTGGGTATGGGTTTGATAATGTATGAACTAAGAGAAATTTTTTGATAAAATCACTATAAAATTTACGTTTTTCCTTTAAAATTTTCACCCATAGAGAAAAGCGTTATTTTGATAAGATGAACAGTATCAATCCCTTCTTTACTGTCATTTTAATAATAGTAACGTACAATTGAAATAAGATATTTTCAATTTAACTTTCAAATGGATATGTTGAACTTTACTTTTGAACTTATATTCATATCATTTTTATACCTCTTATGATTAAATTGAAATTTTGAAAATGTCGGATAAATAACTAACCTTATATATGTATTATTAATAACAAGATTATTAAATCATGAGCTAAAAACTTCAGATTGACACTAAATATTATTAATTTGAAAGTAAAAGTTATTAGAATTAACCCATTGATGCACAAAACGAGAATTTATTGCACGCAAGATCAATTGTACGATTCGAATAGAAAATTGGGGCGATTTTCTTCCAAAATCGTATATTAGGGACTTTTGGGGATGCTCTTTCTGAGTCTGGCATTTGTTTTCCATAAAAGCTTTAAAAACCGTAGTATTTTTTTGGGTTTTTAAAAAAGTGCTGTTTTTTTGTTTTATGTTTTTTTCTTTTCAAAGTCGATTATCTCGACGTTGCTGATCATATAACCATTGAATGATCATATAACCACCAGAAATCGCGTTCCGAATGTCCAAACTTTCTCAAACCATGGTTTTGAAAGTTTTTTTTCGATTTTTGCAAAATGGCTGTTTTGTATACAGCAATGTAATAAACAAATTTGGATTTTTGTACACGAAAAGGATCACCAAAACATGTATAGAGCAGAATACGTGTGAATTTTTTCAGAATTTTTTCGACTATATTTGGGTTTTTTGGATTTGGCCAATTTTTGAAAAACCCACAAATGTCCCAAAAAATTCTAAAAAAATCGCACATATTCTTTGGCTAATTATAAGTCTATAGTTAGTCCTATGAAATTTATTCGTAAGATTGATCCTTTCTGAGTAAAGTTATCACCAAATTTCTTATGATGAACCAAAAATAGTCAACAAAATTCACACGTTTTCTTTGTCTAATTTCAAGCATTTTCTTTTCTATACATTTTTTTGTAAAGTTGATCCTTTTCGTGTAAAAAAGTTTTTTAACAACGTTTTTAAAAGAAAAGAGGAAACATCATTCGATCTGCTTGATGATTGGACATTTCTTTTTAAATTCCACTATCATTTCGAAAGTTTTTTTATGGAAATAATAGTTATTTATATCGAATTGATATTTAGTGTATAAATATTGTAAAAATATACTTTCATTCTAATATGATTAAATTGATCAATTTGACAAAATCGCTTTTATTAAGACAATTTTTATATCACTATATCAGTTTTTTGTTTAATTTGATAATATATTTTTAAATTAATAATTTTCAGAGATTAACGTTAAGAAAATATAATTTTAATAACATTTTCTTTCTCAGTGTAGGTTTGTTGAGTGTCGTTGGCAAAGAGTTGTTTGTGAACTTGTGATATCAGTGACAAAAAGTTAGAAAAGTATTGGTATTCACAAACATCGCAAATAAATGCAGGAGCTAATTTTTTCACATTCTGCATATATACAGGGTGTCCAATAGGAAATTGTGAAAACTAATGGGTCACAATTTTTTAACAAATGGAGAGATCGGTAAAATGTAAATACTTTTTAATAAAGGACAGTGTCATTTTTATTTCACGTCCATTTTATTATAAAAAAATTATATCTATTTAATACAAAACAATTAATTTAAAAATATAGTGAAAAACGTTAGTTACTAATGATATATATTTTCGATAGTTTAACCATATAATTTGACACAAATATCCATATGCTTTCTAAAACTATTAAAAACATGTTCTAACATTTCATTTGAAATGCCATTGACGATCTTCCCAATGTCTTTAATAAAATCCTCAACTGTTTTTTGGTTATTTTCATAGCAGAGATCTTTAATGTAGCCCCATAAAAAGAAATCACACTAAGTGAGATCTGGCGAGTAAGGTGGCTATTCTATTCCTTTTCCCCTAGCAACGCGTGGGTACCCTAGGCCAATAACTCGATCGCCATAAAATTTATTGATGATACTTCTTGTGTGAGATGAGGTGCTGCTCCGTCTTGAATAAAAAAAAAGATTTAACGCGGCTCCACTTTTTCGCATGAGAAAGGATTTGGTCTCTAACATCCTTTTGTACTTCTCTCCGGCGACAGAAGATTCAAAGAAATGCAAGTAGATACCTTTTATGTAGATGGTTCACATTTCACAAATATATATTATTAATAATTCACGTTTTTTACTATATTTTTAAATTAATGTTTTGTATGAAATAGATTTAGTTTTTTTATAATAAAATGGACATGAAATAAAAATGGCGACTTTCCTTTATTAAAAAGTATTTACATTTTACCGATCTCTCCATTTGTTAAAAAATTGTGACCCATTAGTTTTCGCAATTTCCTATTGAACAGGGTACATAAATAATTGAAAAAGTGAAAATAAATTTATTTATCAATTATTACCATATTATTTTATTTAGAGATTTGAATTTTCTTAATAAGAAATAAGAATTTTCAGGAAAAGCAATTTATCTGTTTATTAATTTTTTTTATTAATCCATCTACTTTTTTACCTTTCAGAAATGATTGAAAATGAGGCAGCTTGAAATTTTCCTCAATTTCCTGATTGTAGCTATTTCATTCATAATTTAAGTTTTTAATTTTTTCCCATATTTCAAATGTATATAGATGTACATGTATATAAAATAACCAAGCCACATATATAAATTATACAAGATTTGATAAATTGACCAAGTATATAGTCCACCTAAGCTTTCCGGATTAGATTGGCCTAACCATCATCGATAGCTTTGTGAAGTTTATAATTTGTTTACCTGAGTTTCTACTATAAGATTCCCCTGATTTTTTATAGGTAATATTCCGAAGTTTTTACTTAATTCTCCTAAGTTTAAGGTAGTTTTCCGAAGTTTTATTTACTTTTCCTTAGCTTCCCGTATAAGATCGTTTTAGTGTTTTTAGGGAATATACTGAAAATTTCAATTAGTTCTCCGAAGTTGTGAGGTAAACAAAGAACTTCGCATGTTTTGAGAATCCAATCTAATATAATATAATAATAGTAAAAACAGTTGTTAAAATTCAAATAACTTTTTATTACCGAACTTTCTCAGATGTATATGCTCGTAATTGTTCAGTCTTTAGTGGTCCCAAACGAACCAGCCAATAGTGTGTTGACCTTAAAGATAGGAGTGGAGAAAAAACAATTGGAATGAAACAAAAATTAAGAAGAGCTTATAAAAGACTGAGTGTAATCTTTACAATTTGCCGCCGTGATGATTTAATTAATTTTTATTGCCCCAATATGAGCCGAAGACAAAACGATTTACCAACTCTTTCCACTCCAATTGTCTTGAGCTGAATTAAACGAAACATTTTTCCGGTGCCAAAAACGACAGGGCGTCGATGCAGAACACCCCGGTGCACTCCGAAATTACTCAATTTATTCAGTTTGTAAGAAACCCTTTCTTCACAGAATTCTAAAGAATTTACTTACTCACTTTTACTTTCACTTCGCAGCCAATAATTGCACTAATTAATCAATGAAACACAAAGACGGCTCAGATAAATTCAATTAGCCGATTGAAACCGTAGTTTCTGAAGACATCCGCCGAAGTGTGATTTTATCTTAATCTTCGGGAGGGGGTGGGGTTTCGTATTTTATTTGAATTCCTCAGGGCGGTTGTTCACGCCGCCGGCCGCGCCGTCTTCCCAATGGAATTAGCATAAGGTCAGGCTTGGGAGCGCGATCTCATAATTGCTCGTGGATGAACTGCTTTCCACCGGCCGTGGCGGGAAAAAAGAAGGTTCCTTATCAATAATTGAATTCGATTAATTTTATTATGCCGGCCGATTATCGTCGCTGAAACATTGGAGCGTAGTTGGATGGGCGGGCGGTTATCAGTGGGGCCCAGCAGCCGCCACTCGAGTTCGGGGACTCCTTGGATTTTCAGTTGATTGGAGCTGCCGACTGAGAACGCGGTGCGGCACGGTGGCGGCTACAGGTGGAAAGCGTTACCTTAAAATTTTTCTCATTTACGTTACTTTGGCGCAATTTTGATTATTATTCAATAACTTACCGAGATTTTCGAATTCCGCGAATTCCGCAAAACAGTGAAATTAATCGAAAAGTGGTCTAGTTTCCCTATGTTGAACAGTATAAAAGTAAAAATGCTTTGAAAATTTTTTTGATATTTTTATAATTTTTTTTTATGTAAAGTGACAAATTTGTTTAGTTAACTGTTCTTAAAATGCCTACTGTGAAAAAAATTGTAAAATCTGTCACAAAGGAATTCCAGAAACATAATTGTGGATTCAACCACGGCCCTCCAGATGATTTCTTGAGATCACAGGTAAAATACTTTACTATTTTATTTTCCAAAAAAGAGAATTGTAAATTTGGCCCTGTGAAAAAATTATTTTGTTACACGGAGAAAATAGTTATCATATATTATGCATAAATACACTTAATTTTTACTTATATTACGCATTACATTCAGTCAACAGTTACTGATCATAAAGGAGTTGGGCTGATAAGGCCCATTTTTGGCCCACTAGCTAATTTTTTTTTTACATAGTTTTGGTCTCAATATTAATTATAACAAAATTAAATTTGAAGTGACTCGGTATCACTTTTCAAGATATTATATTGTGATATAATGACTGATATATGAACTTTTAGATGAAAAATAATCTAAATAATAACTAAAAGAATTTACAGTGATTCCTTAAAGCCATGGACCTATTGAAAATTTTAGAAATTACTAAAATGATAATGCAAAAGGCAAACTTTATACCTGACTATTTAGTTAAGATTGATAGGCAAGACTAGTTTTTTTTATTTTATAAGTACCATAAAATTGATGCTATGTCTAGTACCAACTTAACAGTGGCAGTACCACTGGAAAATCAGGTGTATGTCATTTTTACTTCTTGTAAATTCTTATAACAAATATATAGAGAGAAATAGTTACAAACAAATTCTCACAGACTGCATTTACAACGTAACCCATAAAGTGAAGCGTTTTTTATAATGCATTTTTAAAGGCGATCTGGAACGATTGAATTGTTATATTGTTAATGTTAATTTGTAGGAAAATGGCGAATCGAAGAAGGGGAAGATGCAGATAACACACACCGAGCGTAAATACGGATGAAATTGTTTACAATTTTTTCATTGTGCATTTTTAAAAGCGACCTGGGACGACGATTGTTGTGTTTGCCGTTCGCTTACGAAAAGTACAGGATTGTCTTGATTTAATTGTAAATATGAACAACTATGAAAGTTTTTAAATAAAAAAGTTGGTTTTAAATTCAATATTTTGGGTGTTTGTTATAAGCTGCATTTTTTTTTTTTGTTTATAAAACATTTTGTGTTGAACTGCAGCTTACTTACTAACAGCAACCGAGAAAAAATGAGATATTTTTGGTAATACATGTACAGCAAATTGCCATGATTTTCATCCATGCAAAATTTCAAAACGTGATCTGAACATTTTTTAGAGTAATTTCTGACTCAAAAAATCGTCATAATTATGTTATTTAAAAAAAAATTAAATCTTGGGATAATTTCCTTATGTTCTAGTGAGACGAAAAAAACCCAGCTATTGTATACATGAATAGTATTCAGAACTTAAAGTATGTATAGTATGATTTCATTGATTATGAATGAAAAAGCATAAATATGTGCTTAAATTTGAAGACACGAATGGATTATTTTTCTACATAAATAATAAATACCTACTTATATTTTTTTGAGTTCAATATTTTGGGTTATATAGATTGTTCTTTTGAAAAGATTAAATAGAAAGTAGATGAAGGTGTTTTATTCACACTGAAAAATTATTTTGAGTGAATGAAAGTGTTAAATAGAAAACTACGCAGCTAAAAAAAATGTGACTTAACACTTTCATCCACTCATGGCTTCATTTATTAAACCTGAATACGAATATTTCTGCAAAGAAATACTATAAAATGAATAATTTTGTTGATTTAATAAAGTTAACATATTCATCTTCTACATACATTACTAGGACTTTATTACCACAGAGAAAAATACAGATGTATGCATGATGATTTAAAATCATTATATACGAAATAGGAAAGTATAAATTCCGTAACTTATATCATTAGTTAAGAAATTTTAACTTTTTCTTGCCCTTCCTACGAAATGTATTTATTTCATTTCTTTAATGGAAAATAATCACCTATGTAAAATTGTTGTGCTTTCATCACGTTACGTTTTCGAGGAAAATATAGTTAATCACCTTAGAACTTTGTTTATAAATAAGTATCAATCCTAAACTATACCTTTAAAATAACAGACATTTATAAATTTCTAAATGAAACGACCAAACGTATGTAAGAGTCGCACTCTAATGAAAAACAATTCTTGACAAAGGTTTTAATTAAAATATATTTTATATCTATACAATGAGAAAAATATCGCATCGTCATATCAAATATGAGCATTTTAGATTATCACGTTTTAAAATTGCTTGCAAATAGTTGTACATTTAATAATATTTCATTTGAAACAACTATGGAAAGCATTAAGTAAGACATTCAACTAAGTTATATTTGAATGCTATAACAATAATTAGTAATTCAACAAGGTTTTCTTCTTTTTTTTTTTGTACAACTTTATAAAACAATCTAGCATTTTTTTGTACAACTTTATAAAATAATCTAGCATTTTTTTGTAAAACTTTATAAAACAATCTGGTATTTTAGATTTCTTCCTCCGCGTAGTTGCAAGTATGTGTGCTATACATTTCTAGCTTTGTGTGTACGTAAATAACAATTTTCATTAGTATAGTTGCAACCAACATTTTTTAAATAAAAATGAAAATGTTTAAAGCAGTTGTATTTTGAACAAACCCGGGAATAACGTTGATCAGATCACTCTATAGAATCCATTGATATAAGTGCGAACACCTTATTCATGGACATCCTGTAGATTACTAAAAAATTTTGTAGCCGAAAACTAAAAAAACTACTAAATTTGTTATTGTGGTCTACACAGGCACAACCAAAAACTCTAAATAGTTAATTTTACTACGAAATATATTGTTCAAAAATGCCAATATCTTTGATTCAAAAACAAATATAGTTAATAATTAAAATAAAGCATTTTGTTCTGAATACAATGTTTACAATTTGGTTTGCTATACTGCTACGCATTTATACATAGTTTAAATTACAATTGCATTTTTCTTTAAACGACTGTTTTTCAACTTTGTTTAATGAAAATGTACATATCCATTTTTTTAAATGTTTAATACGAATTTTTTTCAAAGTATCGTCATTCATTAAAAATTAATTTAAAAAAAGACTACATTCTTACAGATTACGAAAATAATAGGGTTTTCGCATGAACCACCACCAAGATGTTGAATGCACCATGCGGAAATGATTTTATTATGAACCAATTAATATCATATTTTTTATTATATAATATATGATAATTTTGTATCATTATAGTCTGTATTTTACAAAAAATGTCACTTCCCGAATACATTTTGCCAAATATCATTAAGTTCAATATCATACGATTAAATAAACAAACAAAATAATTAATTCTGGGTAAGTTATCAAAATTTCGAAAGATATAAGATTGATCTATGTATGGCACAATCAAATACCTCAATAACTTCTTCAGGTCACTAAAGATCAATTATCTTAATTTAATCGAAAACATCAAGCGCCCATATTCTCATTCTTCCTTTACAACGCACATTTTTTCTTTATCGCCGAAAACTTCAGCTATAAAAAGCTTCACAAATGGTAGATATTTGACGCTAAATTTCGTGATATGAGATAAAAAACAAAATGTAGCCTTCAAGCCGCGAAAATATATGTTTGCTTATTAACACTTTAATGATGTAAAACCAGACATTATATTTGAATTATCATTATCGTTATCAAAAGCGGCAAATAGTATTAGAGCAGCTGGAAAAATCTAGCAAACGTAAACGTGCAACTTCAGGAAAGCAAATTGGATAGTTTAGGGTACCAAATCCAATCAACGTTCTGGACATTTGTTCTTATGGAATGTATTGAGTAAAAAATAAAATTATGTAATACAGACAAGCAATCGCGCCATTTATTGCAAGTGATAAGGGCATTTTGGAGAAGCTACTTAGATACTTTAAGACAGTGAAGAGGTCATATCACCTGCTGTGCAAAGTCTTATTTTTTTGCGATAAGATTTGATGGAGCGCTGAAATAATTTCTATTTCCTGAGCGGAAGTTTATTTAACAATATTTATTCTCAATTCAATTGCAAAAAGCTAAACGGTAACTACTATGAAATATAAAATAATTCTATTTATTTTGAACTTTTTCATTCAAATAATAAAGGTGGCCTTATCGAAAAATAAACAATCAAATTGAGTAGGAAAAAATGAAAAATTTAAAGAAATTTATATTTTTTGAAAATTAAATTAAAAATAATAGATATTATCTAAAATGGTAATATAATAATAAAAATAATAACCTCATTGTTTTCTAATGTTTTCTAGTTATATTTAAGAGTTGATTAGATTTAGAAAATGTTGACTTTTTATTTTACAAAGTTTAAAAAATAAGTTTTTTCAATTAATATTTAACAAATTACTTTTACAACTAGTTGGTATACATAGTATATCTCGTATGCAAAAAATTCTAGGAGAAATACTTATATAATGGACAATTAATAAAGTAATGCAGTCTAGAAAATTTGTTTTATTTTTCTAATTTAAGAAATTACGTTCTATTTAAACTAATAATTTTTTTAACGATACATATTGCGATTTGACCTTTTATTCTCTTTTCTAGTGGCAGAGTCGGACAAAAAGTGTGCCATATATAATATACAGATGGATTATCGCGATATTCTTTATGGTTGTTGTATTAATATCAATGTATCTATTTTGGATGGAAGGACGTTTCTTCATATACTTCACAAATTGGGGTATAATGCTCTGCATGGTTACAAATCTTTTTGGAGCTATTTTAGTATCTGTATGGTATTTTCACCCAAAATACTCAGGTATTTATTTATGTACTTAATTATATTTTTTGTACTTTTTATTTTATTTTTTGCTACATTGTAAAAATCTGTTTATTATTAAAATATATTTGAAACTGTTGACAATTTTAAATGTAAATTTTTGTGTTGACTTTCTTCAGAGTACCGTAAACTGGGGTGACATTGGCAGGTTTTTAAAGTTTTTTTAATTTTTTTATTAAGAAATGATGTGATATTTATGAAATTTTGACATCATCGTGACATTATAAGCTATTTCTATTATTTCAATAAATAAAAAAATAAATACCATTAATAGCCTTAACATAAAACCCCGGGCTTGGGGTGACATTGGCAGGTGACCACTTATGAACATTTCCAACCCTACTGTAACTAAATTATTGAAATTACAGGACTGTAAAAGCAAAGAATATTTAGTACAAACATGCCTTTATTATTGACACACAATAGATATTAAAATTATGCTTTAATATTTAAGTAAATCAGTTCTTTTGATATTGGATGCTGCTCGTATGCTCAAGTTGTTCCGACTCATGAAATTTGATATGTAATCCGGCCCAGGTATATTATTCTTGAATTTTTTGACAATTCGGCCCTGTTTTTCAAGATATTTTTGAATAATAATACCTAAATCACGAGGCTCAATAGGGTATCCCCATATAGCAACTTCACGTAAGGAGTCCGCAATCAAAGTCTCTTCCTCACGACTCAAAGCAAGAACACCACCAACTGGCTTACTGTGTGTCTCATTCAATTTATTTTCAAGTGTTCCACGGGGTATTTTCCATTTCTTGCTCGCATTGGCTTGAGACATGCCGTTTTTAATGTCTTCTAGTGCTTTTTTCACAATTTTGTCATTATAATTACGATAATTACGCGCGCCTAAGACCCAGACGTGCTTACGAGGCATGATTACGAGTGACATACACTTCCTCGACAAGACTAAGCCACACACTGGCCGGCAAACGCCCGCCCCTTGCTTCCCTAACCCCGCGAATCGGCCACAGCGCAAGCTGCCAATGTCACCCCGCATGCCAATGTCACCCCGCATTCCAATGTCACCCCAGTTTACGGTACTTTACAATACCATATTCCAAAACATCACTCAAGAACATGGACAAATAATTGAAGATAAATTTAAATTTGAACTAATAATTTTAGATCCAGAAATTCGGGCATTGAATTGGGATTCCTAACGATTAGCTAGAAATCGCATTCCTAAATATTTGCGACTCAAATCTAGCACTCTCGCTAATAAAGATATTTTGTAATCAAGTGTCGTCTATAAAATTCCAACATTTCTTTATATGGCTGCGATATTTACCATTCCAAATTTAAAGTATCTTGCAAATATGTATGTATGTATATTAAGGTGCTTTTTTTCGCGACTATTTTTTTTTTTCAGTCCCACCTCAAAATTTAGTGGCAAATACCTAAACAAAAATTCCCTGAAAATTTGAGCCCTTAAGTAATTATTATTATTAAGTACTTGACCAAGGCGTATAAAGATTTCCCATATAAAATACACGTAAACTTTGATTCTTTTTCTTCAAAACTCTACAGCTCAGAGGCATTCTATGGTATAATCTTGGCCAATGGTAAGATTTCTTCAGAATTTAATGCTCTACAAAAGTGTGCATTGCGGTGTAACCCTAACTACCACCAGTGAGGTAGTACGGGTCACTAAACCCAATTTTTCAATGAAAATCTCCCTTTTTGCTCCTATTTCGTAAATAACAAGAGGTACAGAAAAAGTGAATATAACAAACTTGAAGAAAATTCAATTTCCTACAAAAAAGTTCTGAACACCAAATCGCTAAAATCGATATTTCTTGAGATGTTGGGCTTTGAAGTTGAGGTAGTGTGGAATTTTCATGGATTATTGAGCTAAATTGTAGGAACTCTACCTCAACTTCAAAGCCCAATATCTCAAGAAATATCGATGTTAGCGATTTGGTGTTCACAACTTTTTTGTAGGAAATTGAATTTCCTACAAGTTTGTCATATTCATTTTTTCTGTACCTCTTGTTGTTTACGAGATAGGGGCAAAAAGCGAGAATTCATGGGAAAATTGGGGTTAGTGACCCGTACTACCTCGCTGGTGGGAGTTAGGGTTACACCGCAATGCACACTTTTGTAGAGCATTCAATTCTGAAGAAACGCTAACATTGACCATAACATGCCTCTGAGCTGTAGAGTTTTGAAGAAAAAGAATCAAAGTTTACGTGTATTTTATATGGGAAATCTTTATACGCCTTGGTCAAGTACTTAATAATAATAATAATTAAGGGCTCAAATTTTCAGGGAATTTTTGTTTAGGTATTTGCCACAAAATTTCGAGGTGGGACTGAAAAACAAAAAAAATAGTCGCGAAAAAAAAGCTCCCTAATTTATATACAATAGTTATTAAAAAATAATAATAAAATCAATTCAGTCAATTTTCCACATTGGCATGGAGATAGAATTATTCTGCGGTACTAAAAAAAATTCGAGGATAATTTAATATCAATTATAGAAAAAGTGTTGTTAAAACTACCACAGAAGATCACAGCGTTTTATTAACATCATCTTTTTTTACTGTTTTCGTTTTTGTACGATTTTTAAAATCATTTTGATCATGGTAGTATATAAAAAAAAAGAAATTGTTTATGGTTCCATAAAATTGTATAATCATCAGAATTACAAGTTTATACAAAATTTAAGTATATTTCTATAAAGAGAACTGGTCCAAAATTGAGTTACAAGCTTTGTAGCACACATCAAACTGCGGACGTACGCCGAAATTTTAAGAGTATTAAAATAAACTGAAATACACTTTTTCAATATTTTCAGAACAACTTGAGATGTTTACTTCAACAGATGGGGCTCCGCTATCTTTTCGCATTTATTGGGCTCTACATACAACAACATTATCTACATCTTTAACAGTTACAATAATATACTGGGGAATTTTGTACAATATGTTCAGTAAGTTTTACTACATATTTATTATATTATTAAATTATCCTTTCACAAACCTTATTCCAGTGGAAACAATTCCTGTCGATGTCATGAACATCTTTGAGCACGCTTTCAACTCGATCCTAATGATAATCGACTTATTTATCGTTGCATTCCCTCTTAGGATCTACCATATTTTTCTTTCTATGGGATTTGCGATATGTTTTGCAATTTTTTCAGTTGTATTCTACTTTGCTGGTGGGACCGATATGTATGTAATATAATCTAGTAATTATTCGTTCTAAATTTACCTCTTGACATTTTCAGAAAAGGACATCACTTCATTTATCCCATTTTGGATTGGTCAAAGCCTGATAAAGCAATGATAACAGTGGCTTTGGTAGCTGTCTTGTATACGATATATCCATTCATTCTATTTTCACTTTACAAATTGAGAGTATTTATTCATAGCAGGTATAAACGACGTAAAATGGATTTACCACCGTGTTATCAATTGTCATACGAAAACAATGGTTTCCATAATGACGGAATTCCGCGAACTAGTCTTTAGTATCTTAGTTTATATGGAAAAGACTGAATAAATAAGAGTTATATTATACGTTTCTGTTATAATTTATTGAAAATCATCTTTTTACTATACTACAATACATTTTTTATGGACTTAAAATATGAAATAATAAAACTCTAAAATTAAGCCTATGAAAACTTTTTAACAATAAAAATTTATGCTTAGCTTTATTTTTGCAGAAAATATATTTCATACAATCCTACAATCATTTTAAGCATTAGGAACTAATTTTTAAACATTTCATATATAAAAAAAATTATATTTTGACTAGAATAACAATTTAAGATACTTTGTTGCTTTAGCGACTATCTACTTTCAAAAACTTTGTAATATAAGAATGATGCTGGATAAAAAGTGTAAAAAAGGAAGAAATAAATCGGTCTTCATCTCGATAATTCCAAAATGTCCTATTTGGAAACCGTTTAATTTGGCTTCTATATTAACAATATATTCCTGAAAAATGTTTTTACATAAATAAACTGAATGAATGAGACATATATAAGTTACGTACATCGCGATCTTCATCCTTGAAATGAGCAAACGCTTTTTCATAAAAGTAGTATAGTTCAAAATTTGCCATCGTGGATACAGTATCAGTTACAATTAAAAGAATAACTATGAGTGTTAAATTTCCAATGATTTCTATTAGTTCTAAGAACGAGCTTAGAGTCCTGTGTGTTGCGAAATAATATATGTAAAATACTTTCGCTATTGTGGATATTGATGAAACTAGACTTAGAAGTGTTCCCAATTGATAGATGCTTTTTAAATGTAAAACTGCATTAGTAATATCTTTATGAAAGCAGAGAGCACGTTTCATATCTTCAAAGTATACTTTTCTTCTACGCAAATTAACACTTTCTTTCATTTGTCCATGAATATGAACTATATATTTATGGAGATGTTCATATTGCACTATAGCTACAAGAAGGACGAATAGATATATCATAACGAATATAGTAGAATAAAGATGCAGAATTATATACATAAACCACACAATCTTCCTACGATTATTCAACACTCCAAAGTTAACACAAAAAAAGGAGAGTTCTACAAACACTTGAATAAACAAGTTTGACAAACATATTTGCAAACAGATAAGAAACCTTAAGGTAAAAAGATTTCTATCATTTATTAAAAAAGAAATATTATTTAGCTTTAAAGATATTTCATTAAACACATCTATCAAATTAGTACGATTACGAAACTGTTTGAAAAAGTATATAAAGCTCGAAATCAGCAGCACTACATGCGTTAACAAATGGAATATAATCCGCATATCCTGATTATAAAATGTCATTGTATAAGCGTTAATTACATAAAAAATTGTGAAAACACATAACAAAAACATATTCCCTACACACTGAATCGTTGAAAATAAGCTCGTTTTGAATACTTTTTTAGTTTGGTCGTAGCTTAATGGTAATATACCGAAAATTACACAAATCCAGTAAAATAGACCGAGCACGAGCCAAAAGTATGTGTTTACGCGATTCATGATTCCAAACTGAATTTGCATTCATTGCTGCTGCAGTCGCATTTCATTTAATTTACTAATTGATATATTTCTCTGAAATTTTCAATAGATATCACGCGAAATACTCGAAATGTGTGCATTGTAACAAACGATAAGTCAATGTAAGTGAGTTACAGTGATTGAAATTTTTTTTATGTGACATTAAGAACAAATTACAGTTATTCCTATTGCTAGGTAGATTATTAAATTGTTTTATATACTTAACACTCGCAAGGAAACGTTCTCAGGTGTGTCTCACCGATTTTGATGAAATTGAAATATGTTATAGATTATCGAAAAATAAGAGACACGTATTTTATTTTTATCTGCGGATACGCACATTTAGGGGTACATTTTCTTATTGTTTTTTTTTTTTATAAAAATTGGTGTATTTTTCAAAAGTTGCCCGCATTGTTGGATCCGCCATTTTTAATTTTTTTAATTTAACATCAGATTCGTAATCAGCGACTCTAAAAACCCCTTAATACTGGTTCTCACGAAAAAACTGATGTCCGAAAGAATATACATCATTTGCGTATTAGAGCTAGGGGCTGTTTACCTCCTTGAGGAGCTTTTTTTACGAAAACCCAAAAACACGTCAACTTTATTTATCAAAATCGTATTTAAAAAAAAATGTTTCAATGATTTTTAACTAAAACTGTTATTTTTGTGACGCAAAAATATAAAAAAAAAATCTTTTTTCTGCAATAAAAAATAAGGGTTATCACCCCCGGGAATCGGATTACTTACAAAAGGTTAGTATATTTATGAGACACCATTTCCACTTGTTTCATTCGAAAAAATTTATTAGAACTTGAAATATTTAGGAAAAACTGTTTTTATGGGTAAACTTTAGGGGTGGTTTTCACCCCCTAAATGTGCGTATCCGCAGATAAAAAAAAACATGTATCTCTTATTCTTCGATGCTCTATGACATATTTCAATTTCATCAAAATCGGTGAGACACACCTGAGAAAGTTTCCTTGTCAGAATATTCGGTCTCTATGATATACTAAAAAAAGGCAAATTATCCTGTGGCACAAAAATTGTGACCCGACTTCCTTTCTTTAAAATTTTTAAAATAAATGAAAAAGTGTATTATTTAAATCAAACAGTTTTATTTAAATTGAATGTGAATCTCTTGAACTTATTCTTTGACGTATTTCTTTAAACTACCTTTTTTATGATGTTGGAATAAATATCTCGTAAACTATTTGACCGATTTAGTTCACACATATTATTAATAGCATTCATTTCAATATAGTATAGGGGCTTTTTCATAGGATGCGACATTTGTTTATTATACGTTTTGCTAGAACTTCCTTCTTTTAAATAATTTTTGGGGAATTCTCAATATATCTATTAATATTTTCGAGGTACTGGAAAGAAATGGAAAACCTTCATTTGAGTTAAATTAATTTGTATACGAACATGTTGAACATTTTACTAACATTACATATACAAAAAATAACAATAATGCAATTTACAAATACGAGTGTAAGCGCTTTCAACAACATAAAAAAATGTCTAAGGTAATAATAATAAATCATAACGCGTTTTCCTTTTTCGAATAAATAATAAAATCCCATTCAGAGTAAATAAAATCCAAAAGATTAAGATTAAGGCATATCCTTAAAGAGTAAACTAACTCTCCCAAGTAAAAATATCTATAATTTTTAAGACGGCGACGATATTGCCGTACGAAATCTGCACTTTGAATGTTTTATTCGGCCGCATTTTTGTAAAATATATCAAAAATGTGACTAGTAACACATAAGGCCGTAGCTCCGCCACTTATAAGGCTACCACGACCGCACCATTGGCTGAACCAATTGAATGGGCCGTGGTGCAGTCGAGGTATCATTTGAACTCAAATTCGGCTCTCTTCGACCGAGCATGCAGCTGTTAAAATGTTTCACAAATTTGTTCTACTTCGCGCGGATATCGTGCGGCTGTTTCAAAATTTTCAAAAACGCATTGGGAGACTCTGGGATACTGAAATTTTTCATCTCGGTTATCTTCATCCTTTCAACTCCCATGAAAAAAATAACCTTATGAATGAGCTTTGTGTTATCCAAAATGTAAGAAACGATATTCATCTTGGTATTAGTTGTAATTGTTTTCAAAATAAAAAGTGGAAGGGAGCCCCCCCCCCCCCTATCTCTTCGGTTGAACTAAATTGCAATTTGTTTTAAATAGCGTTAAAATATTAATTTAAAACAAAGTTTAATTTTTATATCTATACTACTATGTTACTCTTATTAAGGTGTTACACCACCCTGACGTTCGAAAAAAAGGGATAAAAATAAACTTTTTTTTTGGCTCGAATTTTGAAAAAAAAAAAAACATTCAAAATAGCGGAGATATGAGTCGCTCAGTGGGACCCTCTTTTTAAAATCCTTGCTGACGGTGTACATGATTTCTCCGTCCAGCATTGTCCGAAAAAAAAATTCCTTCTTAGGAAGTATAATAGCTAAGGCGAGACGAAAATAAAAAATTAAAAAATCTTTTTTGGAGAAATGACAGCTGTTTGAAAAAGAACTGAAATTTCCATCAAAATTTTGAGTTTAAAAAATATAAAACTTTTGAAAACGGAACCGAATCGAAAAAATCGTCACGCTTTAGGTAATATTATAAAAAATAAGTGGTGCAAATTTCAGTCAAATCGGTTCAGTAGATTTTGAGATATCGTGTACACCAGTTTGATAAAAAGTAATTTCAAGAAAAACGTGAAAGAAAAAAAGGTCGAAGTTAACGCCTTAAAAGACAATTTTTTTTTTAATTACTTTCAATCTGCGATTCCTGGACCATACATAAGGTTTTCTGCTGCTGCGATGTCCTCCGTTACCTGAGTTACTGTTAGTTTAATCTTTTCGAAGGAATTATATTATTGTTAAAGATAGATAGATACGTACCGGTCCGAACTCTACCTGAGTTTGACTTCTAATTGCTACAACTTCGGTAATAATTTGAATTTTGGAATGTTTCAACGCTTAAAATATACTTAAAAGTACAAATAATTTATTTACTAAAAAAAAAACTATTTTTTGATAAGTTCATGGTGGTGTAACCCCTTAAAAAAATACTAATAATAAATAGACAAAAAAAATTAATTAATTTATTTAAAAAAACTAATTACATCGGCAAACAGCGCTAACATTTAAAATTTTTAACAAACTTTATAAAGTGAATACAACCCTATATTTTTTTATTTAAAAATTTGAAAGTTTTTTTTCAGGGTTCTCTTTTTGACTGTTAATTTTATTACAATATTATTTTTAATGAATTTTGTTGTTAAAAGGGAATTTTACACCGATAAGTATAAAATAAGGTTAATTTTTCACGGAGCTATTTTTATGAGTTCTGTGTAGGGGAGAGCGGGGCTGGAAGTTCCCGGGGTAAGTTGTTCCGACAGCAATAACTTTGTAAGGTAAAGAAATAGCAATACATGTGATGTGCGTCGTTAAAGCGTCAGGTGACCCGCCACGTCGGCAGTCATTTTAGTTATTCCGTCGACAACGGTTGAGTGGCTGTGTGCACGTAGCTGTCAAAACATCGCGTAAGTAAATTTTTTCGTGTTTAAACTATATGGTCTATCTCTGTGTATTATAGACCGATTCATACGTAACTCTCCTAAATTGTAGTGACATTGGTAAGGTATATTATTGGATAAGTATTTTTATAATTGATTATATTAGTTTGCCAGTATGTCAGTCTTCGTATATAAACGTAATTTGGGGCTACAAGTTCCTTCCTGACGGGGCTGGTTGTTCCCGGAACAACTTACCCCAATTTACCTTCAATCGTATACCTAAAATTCATAAGACCATATTTTTTTATTTTAATGATGAGAAATTACAAACGTAAGACAGAGAGAGGTAAAACCTCCGAAACATTGTTGCGTCGAGCTGCAGATGCTGTCATCAAGGAGGGAAGACCTGTTAAACCTGTGGCAAGAGAGCTTAAAATTTGCCACGTGACGTTACATAGATTTGTTACAAAATTGAAAGATGGCAAAGTTCCTACCATAGGTTATAAATCCAGGTTAGTTTACCTTGGAACAGGAAAAAAAAATTAGCGAACTACATTTTAAAGTGTTCCGCAATATACTTCGGTCTTCTGCCCGGAGAGGTGCGAAAACTCGCATATGAATGTTTAGTTATGAATCTGATAAGATTTATAAGTTTATAGATCTTAATTATAATTTAACTAAGTAAAGAAACGTTTATCTGGAGCTCACCATTTAAGTTTTGTTATTTTTTAAAGTTAAAAAAGTTAAAAAAGTTTATCTGGACCAATAATGTTCTGTACCAGTAATATTTTGTCATTTTTTAAGTTTATTTGTGCATAGAATAAACATTACATACATAAATATATAGAAATGGTTGTTTTATTTCAGAAAACCTATGTTATTCTGACAGTTTATTGTCATAATCTAAGCGGAACAATTTGCCCCAAAGGTGGAACAACTCGCCCCAAAGCGGGGCTGAATGTTCCGCTCCGAAAGTTGACAAAAATTTGCTTCTGTAAAAAAAACTATTGAAATATTAGTAGAAATGACTATAATATTACAAAACCCGATAAACATCCATTCAATATTTGCACATGTTGAAAATGAAAGCTTTCATTTTTATAATAAAATTTCATGTTATTTGAAAATCGGAACTTCCAACCCCGCTCTCCCCTACTCGAGAACTGTAATACTGAGTTTATAATTGCTAAACATAGCAATCTTAAAGTTGTAATGGTTAATTAAAAATACACATAATATAAGCTTAGGTTTTACTATGACAAAGTGATACTGCTTTTACAAATATTTATTTTTAAATTAAAAAAAAAAAAAAAAAAATAAATATTTATATTTTTCATTATAGTTAAAAAGCCTACATTCTTAATATTTTATTTAAAAAAATTCATACAAATATGTCGACAAACAAAAAGGTTACAGATTTATGAGACGAAAAAGTCCTGCTGGACCCACTGTGCGCCGGCAGCCGAACGTGGCATTTTTGCTTGCAGCGCTGCTAGCGAGTAGGTAGAACGGGCGCGTCGCACGATTTTTAAAAGCTGTATATTGTATTGCAAATGGCTAAAAGTTCTTTTTCTTAACTTTTATCGACAAAAGTAGATAGTTAGTAGGGACGTAAACAAAATCCAAGGGGGGGCAGCTGCCCTCCCCTGCCCCCCCCCCCCCCCCCCCCCCCCCTGTGGGTGCGCCCATGACTGTGTACAAATGGAGAGCGGCAATTCTTGAATCTCGCTCTTTCGCGATTTCAGGCTGCTGTTCATTTTTTGCTTAGACTGTCCGGTATATACCTCGCAAAAAAAAATGAGAGTTAATATATGACGAAGGAGCCCGATTCTGATACTTCTTCTCTTCTTGATTAATAATTTCCAAACAAATATCTTTTATAATTTTTTCTACATCTTCTTATTTGTATTTGATAGATACAGTGCTGTGCAAAACATTTGCAACTAAAACCCCAATTTTCTATGTCTTACTACAACAAACCTTAAATTCTTAAAAACAAAAAAGCTTATACAGTATTTTATTCTTTATTATATCTAATTTAAGAATATTAAAAAACTAAAGGTAACAATTCAATAAAAAAGGAGAAATATTCGTTTTTTCATACTAAGATACAAAACTGACTGTGCAAAACATTTGCAACTCCTTGACATTAACAATGTTGGCGACTTTAAATATATATTATCATTAATATTTGGTTGAATAGCCTTTATTTACAATAACTGCTGCACATCTTCTTGGCATAGAATTAAATAGCGACTCAATATGTAAAGAAGTTATATCATTCCAAGCCTTTTTTATACCATTAAAGAGTTCGTCACGGTTGTTGTAAAATTGACCCCTCATATTCTTCTTAACCAGTTGCCATAGCTTTTCTACGGGGACTGTGCGAACCATTTCAAAACTTCAATGTTTTGCTACGAAAACCAAGCCTGAAGAAGTCTAGAGGTGTGTTTGGGATCATTGTCCTGTTCGAAGCGCCAGCGCAGGGGCATTTCTTCCTCTGCGTAAGGGAGCATAACATTTTCCATAATGATTTTGTAGTCCTCCGCTTTCATTATCCGTGGTATTTCATAAAGAGGTCCCACGCCCTGAGCTGATAAACACCCCCAGACCATTATATTACCATGCCACAGTTTATCGCGGATTTAGTCGTTTATTCGTCTGTCGTCCTACTTTTTGCCCTCCATCTAGCCCCACTAAGTTAAACTTAAAGTTAAACACTCATCCGAAAAAAGGACAGTTCTCCATTTTTCTAGGGGCCATTCTAAATGACTTTAAGCAAAGACAAGTCGAGCTCAGCCATTTTTTTCGGAAAGTAGTGGCTTTTTCGCTGGCCTGTAGGTCTTAAGATCGATTTCTATGGCTCGTCTTCTTACTGTCGAAGGATCCACATCCAGGTTTTATTCGTTTTTTACCTGAGTAACTTGAACTGAGGAAAGGCCGAGATTTACTTAAAATTTAAATTCTACGATCCTCAGCCTTTGTCGTTTTCCTTGGTCTACCACCCTTTATGAATATTTTCAATACTCACAGTCTTTTTAAAACTGCTTATAATTCTGGATATGGTGGATTTAGCTATTTTATTCGGTTTTTTATTTCGTTGTAAAATTAATTACTCCCACTTTACGAACTTTTAGCTTAATTGCGTTTAAAGGATAAAAAATATTTTAATAATACACTTCCGCTCTTGGACCTGACCGACAGACTGGATTATACGCCCTGCAGTAGTTGGATCGGAATAGAAAATTATTATTATTTTTTATTAACTATATATGGAATAGAAAATAACAGTTAACTAACAAAGTACTGCCAATTCTCATTTATTCCGAGAAAAGTATTTGTTGATATATAAAGTTGCAAATGTTTTGCACAGGCAAAATTGTTACGTTGAATAAAAAACTGGATATTGATCCTTTATTATGGGATATTACATTCTGCTATTGTTATATCTGGAAACTAGACATAATAAAGAATAATGCACTGTAAAACTTTTTTTGGTATCAGTGGTTTAGGACATTTTATAATGATCTGTAATAAACTATGATTTTAGTTGCAAATGTTTTGCACAGCACTGTAAAGCTCTATAATTTATTTTATAAAAACAATACCTATCTAACATACTCTAAAAATACAAATACGGAAAATTACATACATCTAGAGTAACTACAATGTTTACTTATAATTTAAATTTACATATACATATGAACAAAAGCATTTTTAAGTATTTAACTCGTAGCTATAGCTTCTATCAATTTATTTCTTACTTTCCTTTCACATATGTATGTCAACTAAATTCACAATAATTAGTAATAATTTATATAATTCATAATAATAAGTATAAACGACGTAAAATGGATTTACCACCGTGTTATCGATTGTCATACGAAAACAATGGTTTCCATAATGACGGAATTCGAATTAGTATCTTAGGTTATATGGAAAGACTGAATAAATAATTTTTATATTATACGTTTCTGTTATTATTTATTCAAAATCGCCTTTTTACTGTAATACAATGCATTTTTTATGGACTTAAAATATGAAATAATAAAACTCTAAAATTAAGCCCCTGAAAAATGTTTAACAATAAAAATTTACACTTAACTTTATTTATGAGGAAAATATATCTCATACAATGATAAGCATAAAGAAATAATTTTTATACATTAAACAAAAAAATAATATATTTTGACTAGAATAACAATTTAAGATACTTTGTTGCATTAGCGACTATCTACTTTCGAAAACTTTGTAATATAAGAATGACGCTGGTGGATAAAAAGTGTAAAAAAGGAAGAAATAAATCGGTCTTCATCTCGATAATTCCAAAATGTCCTATTTGAAAACCGTTTAATTTGGCTTCTATATTAACAATATATTCCTGAAAAATGTTTTTACATAAATAAACTGAATGAATGATACATATATAAGTTACGTACATCGCGATCTTCCTCCTTGAAATGAACAAAAGGTTTTTCATAAAAGTAGTATATTTCAAAATTTGCCATCGTGGATACAGTATCAGTTACAATTAAAAGAATAACTATGAGTGTTAAATTTAGAATGATTTCTATTAGTTCTAAGAACGAGCTCACAATCCTATGTGTTGCGAAATAATATATGTAAAATACTTTCGCTATTGTGGATATTGATGAAACTAGAGTTAGAAGTGTTCCCAATTGATAGATGCTTTTTAAATGTAAAACTGCATTAGTAATATCTTTATGAAAGCAGAGAGCACGTTTCATATCTTCAAAGTATACTTTTCTTCTACGCAAATTAACACTTTCTTTCATTTGTCCATGAATATGAACTATATATTTATGGAGATGTTCATATTGCACTATAGCTACAAGAAGGACGAATAGATATATCATAACGAATATAGTAGAATAAAGATGCAGAATTATATACATAAACAACACAATCTTCCTATAATTTTTCAAAACGCCAAAGTTAACACAAAAATCGGAGAACTCTACAAACACTTGAATTAACAAGTTTGACAAACATAATTGCAAACAGATAAAAAACCTTACGGTAAAGAGATTTCTATCATTTTTTAATAAAGAAATATGATTTAGCTTTAAAGTTATTTCATTAAACACATCTATCAAAATAGTACGATTACTAAACTGTTTGAAAAAGTATATAAAGTTCGAAATCAGCAGCGCTGCTTGTGTTAACAAGGGTAATATAATCCTCATATCCTGAATATAAAACGTCATTGTATAAGCGTTAATTACATAAAAAATTGTGAAAACAAATAACGAAAATATATTCCCTACACACTGAATCGTTGAAAATAAACTCGTTCTGAATACTTTTTTAG
Organism: Dysmachus trigonus; assembly: GCA_949715965.1. Taxonomy (NCBI): domain Eukaryota; kingdom Metazoa; phylum Arthropoda; class Insecta; order Diptera; family Asilidae; genus Dysmachus; species Dysmachus trigonus. Next base: position 67,715,478 of record OX454321.1, on the reverse strand, counting down.
TTTTGTCGTAGCGTAAGGGTAATATACCGAAAATTACACAAATCCAGTAAAATAGGCCGAGGACGAGCCAAAAGTATGTGTTCACGCGATTCATGATTCCAAACTGAATTTGCATTCATTGCTCCTGCAGTCGCATTTAATTTAATTTACTAATTGATATATTTTTCTGAAATTTTCAATAGATATCATGCGATTCAGCCACTACACATATAATTTCAAATACTTGAAATTATAGATGTGCATTGTAACAAACGATAAGTGAATGTAAGTAAGCTATGGAGATTGAAATGATTTTTAGTTGGCATTAAGAAAAAATTAATTTAATTCTTACTGCTAGGTAGATTATTTATTTGTTTTATGTACTTAAAGTTCAGAATATTCGGTCTCTATGATTTCGTAAAGAAAAGGAAAATTACCATTATTAATAACATTACCTTCAAAATTAAAATTTTTTTTTTCATAAGATGCAACATTATAACTTTCTTTTAAATAATCTTTTGAAAAGTCAGGATATATATTATATTTCTGTAATCAAAAAGTAAAGCCAATTTGTTTATATCTTTGGAAATTTTTATTTATTCTTCCAAATCTATATCATCCCCTTCAAAGTAGTCCCCGCCCGATACAATACACCTATGCTAGTGATTTTTCCAATCCTCGTAACACTTATGAAACTCGATGATTGGAGTGGTCTTCAGTTCCTTCTTCGATTTTTTTTTTATCTCATCAGTCGTTTCAAAACAGTGTAAGCAAAACGATCTGTTGAGCTTAGAGAATAGCCACAGATTTGAAGTTAACATTTTCATTGTTAAAAAAAAAAAAAATTAAAAACAAACTGGCGTGTCAAGTGAAGTCAAGTGTAGCATACATAAATATATAAAATACCAGGTGAACCTAAGTTTGGAGAAAAACATGATAGGTGTCCGAGAATTGGCCTTATTTTCAATTGAAAAAAAAGTGTTCATCAGAAATAATCGTGTTTTTGCTCTAAAGTTAAGTTCATCCGGTAGCTAAATAGTTAGTAAATATGTGTGAAAAATTTTAAGTAAATCGCTCTATTAGTTTTTTTCAAATTTTTACGACGTGCACCAACGTGTTTGAGCAAAAAGCGTTTAAAGTTTTTACAGAATGTATAGTAGAACGGAGAGGGACAAAGAGCGCCGTGAACTGAAAACGAATTAATACATTATGTCAAAAAAATACTGAAAATCTTTAAATAAGACACATATTTTACATTCAATCATCAACATTTATTTTGTCTTAAAACTTAATCACCAAGAGCCTTTTCTAACATTTTCAACGCTTCAGCACATTCAATGTCGTTTGCAACAACAAAAAAGCAAATTTTTTGCTCAAGAATTTCACTCATTTTAAAAATCGAGTAGCACTAGCGAGGTAGACTGCTTTATTCAGCAATATTGCTCTAACTTGGTATCATAATGAAGGACAGTACTGCCAACCTAGGTGAAAAGGAATTTTTGAAATCCCTTCAGTACGAGCTGTTTAAATTACAAATTATCGGTACCTTTTTGACAAAATGTCAATAATGGATGTACAGTAGGTGTTCAAAAAATTAGACGCACATGGGGAAAAAAGGGAAAATGATACAAATGGAAGAGTTTTGAATTGATAGAATTATTTTTTCCAAAAAAACAGTTTATTTTACATTTAAGCATATTGATAGTGACAATTTATACATATTTAAATTCAAATTTAGTCACTCCTCCTTTTTGTTTCACAACTTTTTGAATTCTTCTAGGCATACTTGCTATACATGCTTTAATCATAATTTTAAGACCTTCGTCGTTATTCCCAATATCTTCGATGTTTTTTTTTTTTAATTATATTGTTGAGTTTGGAGGACTATACACTTTCGATTTCAAATATGCCCAATATTTCTCTATTGGATTTAGATCCGGAGAATTGCCGCGCCAAGGAAGAACTTCAATTTTCTCATAATTTAAGAAAATTTTAACTGTTCTTTGTATGCAGTCCTCATTGTAACGTTCCCCTGGACGCCCCTGTACGAAAATATGAAATTCCGTCACCGTCTGTAAACGACACACATCGCTAAAAATGACCTGTAAATTTGAAAATTAAGAGTAATTTAATCTTATAAACTACAATAAAATAAAAATTTCCGAATATATTTAAATATATTTACATTTTCCCAATAATCAAGTGTAAAATCTTCGTGTAATCTAGCCCACTGTAATCTTTTTAATCTCATTTTTCCTGTCAACTTTGGCTTCTTTGCTGGACGTCTACATTTTAAGATTGCCTCATGAAATCGTCTGAGACGAGTCATCTGAGAAATATCCACTCCTTGCTCTCTATGTTGCCTATGTAAGGTCCTAACGGGTGCTCGACGTTCTTGTAGTGCCATAGGCAGAATTTTCGAGTCGGGCCTCTTAGTCAGTCCTTTTTCTTCCACAATTTGTCCGTGTACTTTCTGACGCAGAGGAGAGGTTTTTTGACTTCAATAGCCGTACTATAACACTTCTCTTTACAATGGCGATGTCTTTACTACGTCACATTTTTAAATAAATTGTAAACACTTAAAAGTTTTCTACACTCCGGTTTATAATATCACAGTCATTCATTTTCAATTTGAAAATCAGTAGTAACTGAAAAAAAGCTTACAACTTTCAATATTAATCACAAATGTACACTTCAAAACCCGTCTTCACACAACATTTTCAATTATTTTTCAACAAGCATTTCCCTCAAAAGGGACTAATATTAAAACGATTCCATTTATATACCTCCCAGTTTTAATCAGGAGATCTGGTATATCCCTAATTGCCTAATATCTTGGAGTCGTTACCTACCAACCGGTACAGTTGACAAAATTTCCTGGGAAAGGGTTTTATTGCGGGGAAAAATCCAGTTTTTACCGAGTTTCTTAAAATAACAGACTGCGTCTAATTTTTTGAACAAATACTGTAATATTTTACAGAGGCATTCTTGAAACACTATTTTAACAAAATATGTAAAAAAAACAATCCAAAATTTCTTTTTTTAAAGTAGGTTACCCCGTTAATAGCAAGCTTATAAATATGTTGTCAACATTTTATAAAGGTCTGATCATTTTCACTAAGCCCTGTGTTAAAGATACGATTATTTTTTTCAAAACAGGCGGAGACAGGCGGTCTTGTAAAACGTTACTGTGCGTTACGGGGGCGGGAGGGGGTATTGGAACAACGCGTTACGTAACTTTTTTTTATTTTTATAAAAAACTAGGAAATTAAAATGTCCCAAGTTGGCAGCCCTTTTCGTTTATGTTTTACGGGGAATCCCTCGATTGTATTGTACGTGATTTTTTTTTTCGTTGTCAGTATTCCTTAGTGTTTACACGGAAGCACATTGTTGTTGTTAGTGTTGGTAAAGTGAGTTCATACGGTAATGTCCTCAAAAGAGGGAGATTTGCATCATAACCTGTTCTTGCCCTATAAAAGCTCTCATGCTAACTTGTCAGCACAACAGTGCCAAAAAAATGCCAACGAAATTTGCAAAACTGCTAAAGAAAAACTAACAAATGAAGAAAAGTTTGTAGAACATATAAGTGATGTTATACAAGAGTTTAAGGTTAAGGCCACGAAGCTTAGTTATTTTACACAGGTAAGTTTACTGCTAACTGAGTGGCTGGCAAACCCATGGACAGAGGAGCAGTAATCGCAATTAAATTGTTTTTTTAAATACCTTATTATTTCATTTATATGGCTAAATAAATAACATATAACTTTAAAATCTCTTTTTTTATTTATTATTATCACAAACGCGATCAAAACAATAACAAAGGTATTTTAGCGCGTTTCCGGTACTTTGCGCAACATAATATATAATTGTGACTTTTAGGTAAAAATGGTCATTTAGATGTTACGTAACATTTAGGGAGGGGGAGGGGGGGTACAGAAAAACGTTACGATGCGTTACATGGGGGGGAGGGAGGGTCTAAAATCTACAAAAAATGCGTTACGTAATACTTGAACGCTCCCTAATCCACCACAAAAAAAAAAAAAAAATTCACAATATCAAAATTTACAGGACATGGACGGTGCAAAAATAGGTCAATTTTTGAACAATATTTTTCCAAAGTCGCTATTTTTTTTTTATTATCGATTTTTGTCAAACGGTGGTGAATTACCACGTGGCAAACCTTCCTCTATAAAATGACGTTTTTTGTTTTTGTTTCAGACTCGCAGATCCGGAGATTAGTTGTACGCCATGGAGACATTTTTTTCTGCAGCCTCGAATTTGGCGCCATCTACAATTTTTTTATAAACTGCTGGAGAAAATTAAAAAAAACGTTCCTATTCTATATGCTTAACATAATATCCTGGTTAAAAATTTATTGTTTTATCTAGCATAGAAGCCGAGAAATAAATGTTTGAAAATGAGCTCATTTTTCTCTCTCTAGACTCTAGACACCTACCTTAAAGACTTATAAAAAAAAAAAAAAAAATCATGGAGTTTCGACATCATCCAAAGAAAAAAGAGCTACACGAGTTTCCAATATTCTTGCTTGGCACGCTGGAGAACAGTTTGTATTTTCCGATGAAAAACTCTTTGCTTTGCAGCAACCGCCCAACCTTCAAAATTATCGCGTATGGTCAGTAAAAATTCAAGACATTCCAGAAAACGAGTATTATTTGTCTAGATATCAAAGTGCTTCATCTGCTATTGTTTGAGGAGTTTTTGTGAAAGGGGTAAGCTCTCTCTGGTTTTTATTGAAAAGGGTGTCAAGGTCAACGTTGAATACTACCAGAAGAAGGTTCTTCAAGCTGTGTTGCTTCCAGGCTCTAAAGAATTGTTTGAGACGACTACTATTGTTTTCAGTAAGACGGAGCACCTCCGCATACCGCAAATTCAGTTCAGAAGTGGTGTGCTGAAAATTTAGTCGACTTTTTGCTATAGGGTGAATGGCCTCGTAGTAGTCCTGATTTTAATCCCTTGGATTTTTTTGCCTGGGGTTCATGATGTCAAAACTCAAGAATCAAAACATCAGTAATTTAGAGCATTTCAAGCGGGCAATAATTAAAATTTGGGACGAAATACCTATGCCAATAGTCCGTGCCGCTTGTAACTCTTTTGAAAAGAGATTATTATTAGTAAAAAAAGCTAAAGGAGGTATAATCAAAAAACATTTAGTGTAGAATGTTCTTAATATACACTATATTAAATTCCATTAAAAATATTGTGTTTAGATCTCGCAAATTCTTTTTGTATTCGAACTTGTTGGTTACCGTGAATGTATGTTATCATGTTAATTAATCTATTTCTATTAAAAATTAAATATTTACTGCAATACTTTTCACATTAATTATTAACGATACTTGTATTTCAAATTGGCGATATTGTGATTTTAGAGAAATATGAAAAATCACTTTTTTTAAAATGCCCTCCACAGAATATTTTCATTTTTATCTCAAAATGATTCATTTGTATTGTATATTTAAAATCAGAAAGAAAAATTGTAATCAAACATTTTTTCATTCAATCATGGTTCAGGCTCAGCGTGGTATGCGTCGTAAGCTCAATAAGCTCTATTTCCTACAAATCTTCGAAATTTGGCGACCTTACCATATTACTCATATTTTATATAGATATCACATCCGTTTAAATTTACTGAAAAATAATTTAAAACCATTTATGACTCTGATTAAAGTAAATTTTCAACACCTTTATTAACATTCACCAAGTAAATCAAAATTACTATGCATGCAAAATCAGTGAGTTGATTGTTAGTTTTATCTGGATTCGGGGAAACCTCTCGTACTGTTTAGTTGGTTTTTACGGTTTTACGTCACAAAGAGCTGATGGAAAATGAACATGACGTATAAATGATGGCCCGTTCACCTCTCAGTGCGAAAGAGGGGCAAAAAGATCTTAAAAAAGCGCCGCCGCGATCGCAAACCGGCTGAATAGCGGCCGCAAAAGCAACGATCGCACTTAGCATAAATTTTGGCTGAAAAATCCAGTTCCACCTCTTCTTCAGGCGGTCGGTGGCTCAGACTCGAGCTGAGCTTCTGGCAGCAAAGAGTCGTTTCCTTAAACCAACCGCGCATGCCTTCGAATGTTTTGCGGCGCATCGCAAGCCAGGTAGTCAGTGAAGATCGGTCGCTAAGCGCGGGCTGTGCCTGGTGCGATTGCAGTGATTTCAGCGAGATTGTTTTAATTGGGTTAGTGCAGGTGCTCCCACAGAAATCATTACTTTCAATGAATTGCCCAAAATCGCTAATTTCACTATTACGATAAGAGAAACGGCGACCTTGGAACATCTGAGTTTTGTGCAGTGATCTTCGGTCAAATTTTGCTGATAAAGTGGAAAATTGTTGTTGCTTTCAGGCCATTTACAACTGGTTTTTTTGGAGACTGCGAAATATATAGGACATTGTTGCGGAGAAAGGAGACACAAAATCAGCTATCTGAGGTATATCTTGCTTCATTAATTGCTCTTGCGGCGAAAATTTGAATATGTAAATCAATAAAATTTTAAACACTTCATAAGATGTCTCAAGGCTGTATCATGTGCTATCGCTTCTCGGCTTTTGCAAGTTGAAGGTTGAACTTTTCGTTTTCCAGTAGTTTAATTCATTAACTGATATTTGCAAATCGAGTGTACATAACTTAGTAAACTAACCTCTAGACTGATCACGGATATGTTCCTTTAATGAATAGGAATTACCGAATATTCTATTTAATAAAAATATTCCCTATCACCGTGATAACAATCTTGTACGTTAAAGTAAATAAGATGTACTACTTAAATGATGTCGCGTAAGTAACTTGATATCAGAATCGTCAGAAAAAAAGATATCAGAAGACATAATCCAAACAACTCCCACTTTTTGTAAAAACAAATTTTTTTGTTTTGTATTTTTCTGAGATTTTGAATTTTCTTCGAAATATAGTACATGTTTTGTTGAATATCTACTCTTCCAAAATCATTTTATAAACAATAATTGCATTTTTTTTAAAAAAAAATTGAGGTCATGTCGCACCTCATCTCTTACTGACTCATCATCAATCGCACGTAGGAGCATAATAAGCGTAATAACGAGCATACCGCCCAGATAAACCACAATTCAATTAGAAAAGATTAAATTTCATCACCTTGGAAGAGAATCAGCGAATACAGGTAGATTCCATATTTGTTCAAACATTAACAAAGGATAATAATTTTTTATCCAGTAATGTGAAAAAAAGTTGTAAAAATATAGTAAAATTAAATATTGGATAAAGGTGTGGAGGTAAATAAAGGGGTTTTAACTTAAATTGGTAAAGATAATAACAAATAATAATAAAACAACTAGCTGACAAAATAACGTTTGGTTTGAGGTATCTTCATGGATGTTGATGAAACTTTGTAGGAACTCTGTGGTCAAAATTGATGAATATGTAAACAATTTTGTCGGTCACTTGTACTTCTCGAGATATGTATTTATGTTTAAAGTTTCGACCAATGACGTTTTTCCATGGCGAATCTGTGCTTATTACCTAAAAATGTCATTGCAAATTCTATAAATAACTTAAACAAAAGATATTTCCATATTTGAATTGTATAAAAATCTACAAGAATCCTTGAGATTAATGAAATAAAGGAAAATATATTTTTCAATCTATCGATGGTGACAAGCACGCATTTGTCTTATGAAATAGCAGATCGCAGAAATGAAAAATTGTCGTATTTTGATAAGTTTTCCCGAATTATTTATACAAGGTAAATGGAAACAAATTTAATTTAAGGATTTTCCACAATTTTCACGAAAAGTTATATATATATTATAGTTTATGGTCTTCAAAATACAATAGGAGCTCATGTTTGTTGAACATATTTAGCAAAAATACGGTACGTTGCAGGCTTTTATTTAAAACCTTCTATTATATACTTTTCATTTTGTGATTTTATACTTCCGCTTCGAACTTCCACAAATTTTTTTTTTTTTTTTTTGTTCCAAAATTCAAGTCACTAAGCCGAGCACAGTCAAATTAACTCTCATCATTACTTTTCCTTAGAATTAAATTGAAATTCCTTTATTCCTCTTCAATTCGTGAGGGAAATCATCAATATAATCGCCATTTCAACAAATGAAATGTGCAATCAAAATTCCTCAAACAATTCAATGGTCACTGAAATTGAAAACAATTTATTAATATTGAATTAAGAGTTCACACGTTGACGCCGGCGCAGTTTTTTGTATTTCACTTCATCAGGTGGCAGTAAAAATCGTATATTGCTTTATCTGGCGGCGCCTTGCACAAAATTTTATAAAAAAAACCATAGAAACAAATAAATATGTAAATACATTAAGTCTGTTATATCCTAACTGTAAAAATAACGCCTTCAATTTTTTCAATAAAAAAAAACATGTGATGTGATGTGGTACACGCCGCCAGATACACCATTCGCGTGTGAGCCACCGGTGGTACACGTCGGGTTGAACGTGATCTAAATTTCTTAAGTACATTTTATTGAAAACATTCTTATGGATATTGTTTCTACTTATGCATATTTTTCTGATTATTTCAACTAGCCTCTTTAAATGGTGAAGGTTTTATGCGTTCTTTGTTCGGGTAATTGGTTCTAATAAATATTAACCCATTAATGCGCAAAACGAGGATTTTGTGCACGCAAGTTCAATTGTACGATTCGAATAGCAAATTGAAGCGAATTTTCTCCAAATTCGTATATAAGGGGTTTTTGTGGGTGCTCTTTCAGAATCTGGCATTTGTTTTGCTTAAAAACTTCAAAAACCCTATTATTTTTTGGGTTTTTTTCAAAAAAGTGCCGATTTTTTTGGTCATTTTTCGTCTGAAAGTCTATTATCTTGTCGTTGCTGCTATTGAATGATCATATAACTACCAGAAATCGTGGTCCGAATGTCTTTACTTTCTCAAACCATGGTTTTGAATTTTTTTTTTTTTTTGCTTTGGTTTTTGCAAAATGGCCATTTTGTACAGCAATGTAATAAAAATCTTCGTGATTTTTTTACACGAAAAGCATCACCTTTAGAAAAAAAATGTATATGAAAAAAGTGCTTATAATTAGCCAAGGAAAACACGTAAATTTTTTCAGAATTTTTTGGACTATTTTTGGTTTTTTGAATTTGGCCAATTTTTGAAAAATCAAAAAATGTCCCGACAATTTAAGCACTTTTTATTATATAAAATTTATTCGTATAATTGATCCTTTTTGAGTAAAAATATCACCAAATTTCATCATAAAAAAACTTGGTGATATTTTTACTCAAAAATGATCAATTATACGAATAACTTTTATATGACGCAAACTGCTTATAATTAGCCAGAGAATACGTGTGAATTTTTCCAGAATTTTCCGGGAGATTTTTGGATTTTTGAAAAATTTGCTAAATCCAAAAAACCAAAAATAGTCCAAAAAATTTACATGTTTTCCTTGGCTAATTATAAGTACTTTTTGTCATATTTTTTTTTTGTAAAGTTGATCCTTTTCGTGTAAAAAAATCGCGAAATTTTTTATTACATTGCTGTACAAAATGGCCATTTTGCAAAAACCAAAGCAAAAAAAAAAAAAAATTCAAAACCATGGTTTCAGAAAGTGTTGACATTCGGACCACGATTTCTGGTAGTTATATGATCATTCAATAGCAGCAACGACAAGATAATAGACTTTCAGACGAAAAATTACCAAAAAAATCGGCACTTTTTTGAAAAAAAACCCAAAAAATAATAGGGTTTTGAAGATTTTATGCAAAACAAATACCAGATTCTGAAAGAGCACCCACAAAAACCCCTTATATACGAATTTGGAGAAAATTCGCCTCAATTTTCTATTTGAATCGTACAATTGAACTTGCGTGCACAAAATCCGCTTTTTGCGCATTAATGGGTTAATAAGAATTTTTATATATTACATTTTTTAACTAATAAACTATTAGTTTTAACGGAAAATAAGAAAAAATTATATGTTTTGATAATTTTAATAAAATGTTCAGAATAATATTTAAGTAGATCTCTATAAACTTGGAAAATCTATAAATGAAAATAAGTTAAATTCTACTCTTAATTTAAAAAATTCCTTTTAATTTGAAAATTAAAATTCCGCGATTTATTCCTTATAATTTTAATTACATTGCTAATTCCTATTACTAATTAAAAAGTGATTTATTTAAAAAGTGTTTATTCTAAAGATTGGAATTAGAATGGGAGTAAGTAATGACATTTTAAAGTCTGCTAAAATCTGAGTAAAATGTTTATATTAAAATCTTATTTTCAAAGTGGAATATATAAAAAATTTGTTGTCATAATTTCGTAAGGTAAATCGTGTAAAATTAAAGAATGCCACTTAAAAATTCTTCCTGCTGGTACAGTTCAAAATCAGTTTAAATGTTGTGGGATTTGAGGCTTGTGTAAAACTTGTGTGACCTACAAGAAAACGTCCTTCATACCCTGATTAGTGTTTATTTATTCATTTTCAAATTACCGACAATTTACCATTGTTACAATAGATACTTGAGGATATTAATGAGGGGAGCTTAACTCCTTATTCTTCAGTTGTTGCTCAGTTGTTAAACCTATTATAACTTCTTGTAAAATTGTAATATGTCAGTAATAAAAATAATAATAAATGAAAATCTTATTCAAACTGGTATATCTTCCGGAACAGTTTAACACACTCACGGGCGCGATTACTATAGTATTCATTTTCGAGGTGACGCAATATGACGTGGATATTATAGCATCTTAATTCATAAGCCAAATTATTCAGTTCTTTATAGCGTTAATTTTCTTAAAGTATTATGCACTTCCATACAATGGCTGATTTATATAGTTCTATTGAATATTTTCATTTTGTTTGGTCTTTTATTTGTATCCTAGCAAATTAGAAGTGCAAAATTTGATGTGAATGCTATAGCGTCTGTATTCTATGAAGATTTTTTACATAATAACGAATAAAGATCTAATGATGGCCAAATAATACAGTGAAATTATAAACAAATTTTTTTTTTAAACAGTGTTCATGCATTCAATATGCTAGAGCATTCACGTCACTCTGGTTGAAAAATTTGATCTGCATCGACGTCTATGATAATATCATTCATTATACATATATAACGATTAAAGCTTGATATTCCGACCACTCTGGCAAAATGTGACCAATACAAATTTGGATATTACAATTAGTTTAAAAATAAATCACCTGTCTATCTTTACAGCTTGATTCTTATTGTCCGCGAACATGTTAAGCTAAAAAGTATTAATTTGGGAATTTGTTGAAAAGGCATTCAAGTTGTTACGAAATCTGTAAAGCAGACCAAGGTAATAGCCCGAAACTGCACTGTACTGTTAGCACAAAAGGATACAAAATACGAATATGTATCATGTCTCTGGTAAATTGTAAAGCTTACTGGTAAAGTTACGTAAAGCAACTGCAAAATCATTGTACCCGAAGTTCTCTTAAGGAAAGCAATTTCTATAATTGTTGTGTTGCACTTGTCATCTTGAAGCCTTCGTAATAAACAGCAGCAATTATAAAGGGCTTTTGTCGTTTTTCAGCTACTCCGGAGTTTCACTATTTCATCTGAATAACAATAATATTGTGCTCTACAGAAATTGCTTAAAATGTGACACTAGACATTTAGCGAAGCAAGGACATAAATGACGAAGACAGTTATTTTTATTACTGGAAAATATTGGCATTCATATTTTGACCGAACAAGTTTTCTCTTAAACGGTCAGGCTACTCGGAAGCGTAACAAAACTGAATTGCACTTAGGAATGTCTTGAATACTTGTTAAATAATTGTTTTAGGAATTAGTAGTACTATAGAATTAACGTGGAAGTAATAGGTGTGGTTATGTGTATGTCTTCTTGTATCTTTATCCCAAAATGTTTAATCTTTTTTACACATTTAACGTTTTGCCTAACTCCAAATCGTAATTAATTACTAATGAAGCTTTCATACCATTACATTTTACAATGATATCAAATGCTCACAATACTTTTGTCTCCTTTTGTCTTGTTTATAAAAACACGATTAAATTTCATCAAATATTGTAAATGTCAGGGTATCTGAATAAAAGAAAAACAGTCTTTCGTTCACGACACTCAAGCAAATTCTTTCAGCAAAGCGGACAACAGATCAAACTTTTAAACACGGCAACTAGCACCCGCTAATTTTCCACCCGGTAAAGTCTATCTTACAATATTTAATGAAATTAAGTTTTGATACTTTTGATTTTATCTAAATTTTGCAAAATAAGTAAGAATATTTTTATAAGAGGCAAAAGCAATGGACACTTAAATATCATTGCGTAATTACAATTTTTTCATTACAAATTCAATGGGTAATGGTAATGGAAGCTTCATTCGTAATTAATTAGGTACAATGAAGTAATTGAAACAGAATTACCGTTACCGTCACAATTACCACTGCAGTAATGGTAATGGTAATTAAGGAAAACTGGATTACCCGTAATGGTAATGGTAATTGTAATGAACAATAAGTGACAAAATCTCTCTACATCTTTTTTGTTTAACCGCTACTTGAATATTGCTGTCAGATTTAGTCACCCTCTCAATCAATCAATCATTATAAAGAAGATTGAATCAGTGCAAAGTAGATTTTTTCTCTTCGCGCTACATGGCCTTTCTTTGGTTGGTAGACAACCTAAGCCTACTACAATAGAAAGACCGTTTTAAGGTACTATTACCGTCTAGAAGGCTAAAAAAAAAGCAAATTTTCAAGAATACAAAATATTATTTCATTGTTTGAGAATACAAAAAAACAAATTTCCGATTTTGTTTTTGATTTGAGTGGTTCGAAAAATCCTTGTCCTATAATGGACAGTTAATCTCAGGATTGATAAGTCTGAAACAAAAAATTCAAAGTTTCTTAAAGAGGAAGGTTTCGGACCAATTAAAGACCACCATTAACGAAAAACCGATAAAAAAAAATATGGGGAATGTTTGAAAAAATTGTAAAAAATTAACTTTGTTCATAGTTTTTTCCTTGCTAAATTGTTTTTTTTTCTTTTTGTCAAATTGTGCTAAATTAATCTGCAAAACATGTTAACCCTTTGCCTTACGATTTACTTTCGAAGAATCGTGCGCGTGCACACAATTAAATTTAGCGCAAATCTATGTGTGGAGTTATAAATTCATAGTAATAGTAAATATCATAATAATGTTTTATTACAAGTTAGAAAACATTTATCTGGTTTTTAAATCTTTAAATATGCGGCGGGTGTTCCCCGTCAAAGTCAGATTTCACACAGAAAATCTTGACTCAATCCACTCAAGGTGTTAATAAACAAAACGCGCTAAGATTTATTCAAATAAGTTCAGCCAATCCGGAGATTAACTGTCCGCAGTTTGAAAAAAAGTCATTTCGGGAAAATCGCGTTTATAGTTAAAACTCGTGCTTGGAGCCAAGACGCGTACGCTACCCAGAAGTTGATTCATACCGGTATAACCCTCGAATTTTTTAAAAATATTTTAGGAGGCTATTTTTAGAGGTCTAAGAAGTTGAAAAATTAAAAAAAAAAAAAAAATTTTTTGAAAATTCTAGACGATAATAGTACTTTAAATTGACCAACCTCCAACACTTCGCCCTAACTGGTTCCATCGATTGTCTCTTATTCTGCATAATGTATCCTTCAATACTAATCAGAGTTGTAAAAAAAGTACTACCATTACCATTACAATTATCTGTATAAGTACTGCAAGCAAGACAAATTACCATTCCTAAAGTACCATCCCAACAAACAATATTTTTCTTATAAAGCCCTCCAAGAGTTATATGACAAAATAACTCCTTACGAATTCTTAAGAACCATTACTAACTAGCCAGGACTGTCGTATGAAATGAATTTGTTAAGGCGTTAGAAGATATCCTGAAGAGTTCTTCAAATTACTTATAAGAATTGTTAAAAGTAAAGCGAATAGCCTATAATAAATACCTACACAATAAACTCTAATAAGATTGTTGGTTTTATTAGTCACATTTTATTCATTTTTAGAGTTTGTGTATTATACATAGTCGTGCCATAAGTTCTGTCCCAAAGGAAAAATGAAAAAAAGCTCATATAAGAAAAAAATAATTAAATTTTATTTATTATGTTTAGTAATATACTTATTCTAATTTACAGTAATGCAGACAATTATTCGAAATGCCCACCCTTTGCAGCTACACATTTTTTTAAACGTTTCGGCCATTCATCAATCGCAGTACGCAACACATCTAGTGATATTTCCTTCGCTGCTTTCATCAAACTTGCTTTTAATGACTCAATGTTTCGATGTTGAATAGAGCAGGCCTTCTCCTCTAAAATATTCCATAAGCGGTAGTCCAAAGGATTTAGGTCTGGGCTACCAGAAGGCCAATCTTCATCAGAAATGAAGTCAGGAACATTCGATTTTAACCAGATTTGCGTTTTCTTGTCTTTATGAGCGGGTGCTGAGTCTTGCTGAAACACCCAATGCTGACCATGGTACATCGTTGTGTTGAGCGGCTTCACCATCTTCTCCAGGATGTCACTTTGATAGTTCTTTGCCTTCGTTTTCACGCCTTGCTCACAAAAATGCAGCTCCGTAGCACCGTAATAGCCAACTCCCCACCAAACCATGACTGAGGCGGGATGATGGCTACGCTCTACCTTGGGTATCTTCTCAGCCGCTTCCTTAGAGCTATGCGCGTACACTCTGTCATTCTGTCGGTTAAACTTCTCTTCAATAGTAAAAAGTTTTTCGTCTGAAAAAAGTATTTGTTGGTATTTTTTTCCCGCGTACTTCTTCAAGAGACTTTTAGATCGCATCTCTCGTATCGCACGAAGCTTGTCCGTAAGCCGCTGCCCTGTTGACCGTCGATAAGCACTAAGCTTAAGCTCTTCCATGATAATACGAGACATCGTCCTTTTGGGTATTTTCATCTCCCGTGCCATCACCTTTTGTTTCCGGAGCGGATTTCTCAGTATGCGGTGACGCATCGCTTCTACTGCTGCTGGTGTACGAGACGTACGAGGCCTCCCGCTCCTGGACCTGTCATCGACAGAGGAAGTCTCACGGTATCGTTTGATAGTACGATGCACAAATTTTATTGTAATTTGTAGTGGCTGAAGAAGCTCAAATATCTCCTTTGCTGGCTTGTTGCACTTAAATAGTGCAATAACGGCGATCCTGTTCTCTTTAATGCCCCACTCCATGTTGCTCCTTCGAAATCCAATGACAAAATGATATTTTTTTAACAAAGCGGGAAGTATTTAAGCTAATTCGCGACAGGTAATCGGGATGCGTCGTGAGCCTTTTAGTGGAGGGGAGGGAGACAGAACTTATGGCACGACTATGTATATATACCCGCAACACCTCTTAGGTTAGGTTAGGTTGTTGTGGCTGCCAAAGGCCAACACCAGGCCCATTGTGATACCACACGGGACGACCGCGATTAAACTTACTGTTGAACCACTTCGAGACTTTGATGAAGCGTTCAATGTCCCTGACGTTCTTCGACACCTCTTAAAGATATTAAAACAGTTGAAGTAAAAATACATCTCTGATATATTGGTCTTTTTATTATTTATAATGAAATTATAATTTTTACTACAATTTATCAATGGGCATATTACTGCAAAGGAAATTACACTGATAAAATTTGGTTTTATATCTTCCAAAAGTGCTTATCGCTTTCAAAATTTTGAAAATGACATGAAATGATAGAAAAAATTTTTTATTTTTAATTAAATTAAATTAATACAATCATTACGGCTTTATAAAACTACTTCTTGAAAGTCAATAAAATCCTTATTTTTATAACAATTTTACTTTAACTTCATATAAAATCACGAGCTCATAAGGTTTTTAAAATAGATTTTTAGTAGCTTTATAACGATCTTATAAGATGTTTGTTGTTAAAAAGTTTTAATTTAAACTCTCACAAGAATATGTTCTTACTTTTCTTATAAAATACTAACATAAAATATTAATGTAAGACAGTAATCAGAATAACAAATGTTCTGTAAAGTCAATGTTACCAAATTTCTCCGGGAATGCCTTTGAAAGTAATAATATAAAAATCAATTCTTAAGGAGGGAAAATATAAATACACTATAAGAAATGATTTTCAGAAAAATCTTTTATAAACCTTTTAAACTAAAAATTTCTTTATGAAAAAGCTAATAAGAGCATTAAAAGTGTATTTCAAATTTGCCTAAAAATTGACTCTTCCAAACTGTTTGTTGGGATTACCAGTATTGGTACTTCAAATTATTTATTTACCAATAAGTAATGGTATTGAGTATTCGTACTTCAAAAGCATTACTTAGCACTAGTACCTATACTGGTAATGGTACTGATAATTTGTCTTGCTTGCATGACATGTAGTAGTACTAAGTATGTTAATGCATTCCACGAGTAATGCATTATTTTACAGCTCTGATACTAACCCCGACAACTTTAGATCTGTCCCACTTTTTTATCTAGGTAGTCTCCACACTAACTTTGGTCATTTCGAACCATAAACTTCCCTCAGGAGTAACGTAAAGTGGCCTATTTCCGACCGCCTCCCTAATTCCGACCACTTTATATTTCTGCTAATAACTTTTTTCCGATGCATGTAAACAAGTTAATGATTATTACAATATGTACCTGCACATCTCATATTATAGTGGTCGAGAATGGCCAATAATTGATTGCCATTTATTTAATTTATTGGAGTGATTACTGCAGAAGTCCCATTCTTTTATAAAACTTTAGAAGAAATTGTTAAATCTGGCGTATTGATTTTAAGTGTTTTTGCAATAGTTGTAAAGCACTGAGATTATTAATTTACGTTTTACTCTCACCCACTCATTTACCTTTTAATAGTGTCCAAAAGCAATATTTATTATCAATTCTTATAATTTGTTAACAAAAATCTATAAAATATTATGGTCGTAAATAGGACAACGGAGTTGTGAGCAAAGTCCTAATTCCGACCGGTGCCGTGGTCGGTATAAGGCAGTTTGTAGAGTACTTTAAAATTTAAAAAAAAGTATAATTTTTATTGTGTAATTAGAAAAACCATAGCATAATGACTTAAGGCATTAATTAAACTACCTTGCTTCCTATTTCCGACCTACCAAAAAATGGGTCTGAACGTAGTTAATTTAGTCAGCAATGCAACCAATATTTGTACAATTGTCATTTATTCTAATGAAGATACTTACTTGCCTGATTTTTCTTTCGTTCTTAATATTAAAATAATAGTGAAAAATTATATTCACTTTAAATATTAACAAAAGTATTTAAAAATTCTTGACAAGTTTGATAAATAATATTATTTTTAATTTCACTTAAACCATTTAAAACGGTCGGCAATTACGATATGTGTTTTGATTAGTTTGCGCATTTCCGACCTACTGGTCGGATATTCAGAAATCCAACAGTTCAAATACGGCCAAGCTTATAACTTTTCAGTTACTCAGGTTACTTTTATCAATATCAAAGAAGAGTTCAGGAAGAAAAAAATTTAAAGAAGACGAGAAAACTAAAAGAGCTGAAAAAAGGAATGAAAAAAAAATTAAAAGAGCCCCTTAAAAATTAAAATTTTATAGTCAGAATCCATCGCTGAAGAAATGACTGAAATCGCTGAATGAAATTACTACAACGTACTGAAATGTGTTTTTTTTTACTATACGATTTTTTTTATGTATTTTGTTTCCAAATTTATGTTATTTTATATGAATAAATATTATATGCATAAATTACACGTAATTTGTATCCACATTTTGAACTTTTTAACTTAAAACGGCTGATTTCTAAAGCGATCGGAATTAGGTTAAGCGGTAGTCGGAATTAGGAAACGAAAGCTCTTGTGGTCGAAAATAGGCGCATCTGACCTCTTTGCTTCATGCCAGTTTAAAATGTAATTTTAATACATTTTGCAAATAGAAAGAACAAAAAGAAATTCTTACATCAGTTTAATTTCAGGATTTGCCTTTCTTGATTGATTTTAATATATTAGTCGCTTCGTTTAGGGAAAATAGATAAGGAAGGAGTTTGGTGGTCGGAATTAGGCCACTTTACGTTACTCTATATCATAATAAAGTATCCCTTTCCAATCTGTCCTCTCCCCTTCCTTTATGTTAGCTCTAGTGTGTTTTTGTTTAGCTTATTTTATTTTTTAAGAGGAATTTTACTTTCTAAATTTTCAAAAAATCGATTTTTTTTTTTTACGTAAAAACATTCCTTAGTATCATAGAAATACTGTCCTAAAATTTTATTAAGAAATTCGAAATACAAACGAAGTTATAGCTGTATTTATAACCATAATATGACCATTTTATTCGATAAAATTACAGTATGGTAAAAATACTTTAAACGCGTTTTTCTCGAAATCACATTTTTCAAAACTGGGAGACGTTTTTCTCAAAATCTACTAAACTAATCTCAGTAAACCAAATTTTTTTTGATACTTTATATATATGCCTACTAAATAAACCTCTAAAAAGTTTAAAAAAAACCACCCCACCTTTTTAGTACAGGGGTAAAATCAGCCATAAAAATATAAAAAAATTAACTTTTTAAAGGTTTATTTATTAGTTTTAAGTCTCACGAATTGAATCCCGTTGCAATTTAAAAAAAAATTGTTACATGAAGGCAGAAAAGTGTCTCCCAAATTAAAATGCATCTTTTGGAAGACGCCCTCTGTAGTGGTGAAAAGCAACTAAAAGTGCCAAAAAAAATTTTTTTTGTATACCTCAAAACCTTCTTAACAATGTATAAAAAGAACTATAACCATAAATATAATATTTTTTTTTTAAATATTTAAAAATTGTCTTTTTTCCACTTTAGAAAGTAAAGTCTCCTTCAGTCATCATATTTTGTGTAGCTTGTATTAAGCGAAACGAATTAAATAAATTGTACGTCTAATATGTAAAAATCTAATCTCTCATTCAAGGTCATAATTTGTCTAATTTTGCGAATTTTGGCAAAACAATTTGTAGACAAAAAAATAAGAAATAATTTCAAATAATCAATTAGATAAGCCTCCTAAATCTAAATAAATACTTCTCGACATGTCTCGTTGGTTTGAAAGATATCATCCCTGACCTGAGTGAGAGCGGTCGCCTTATCCCAAGTACACTTAATTATTCAAAAGTGAATATTATGGCAGCGACCGTGCGCCTTAACGAGACATCTTTCATATTTAAACAATCGAATGGCTTTGCTCGCTCGTTACGGGGACTATTTAATGGAGAAAAAAATATATTTTCAAGTTCACCCTGCGCGATAATCTTTCGCTTTATGCTGCAGTCGAAGTCCACATTATGTGAACTGGACCATTGCGCAATTATTACTCTTTTTTGTTCTTCTCATAAGCCGTTTGCTGTGATTTACAATAGTTTAACAATTTTAATTGTGACACGCAACCTTTTCACGTGGCGGCTGCAGTTGTAGTAGCAGATTGAAGATTTTAATGGTTTCACCATACTTTGCGATAATAACTATCGCCAAGGGGAAAAGCGGCCTTCCTTTCAGACTTCCTATATAAAATTAAAGTTTATTGCAATTTGCAAACCCGTTTCGGACACACTTATCGTAAGAAGATTATTGCGTAATCGCCACAAACTGGACGTTAGTAATATGCTCAGACTGGGCTGCAATTTTTTTTATGGCTCGTGAAATTGCATTTTCGGGAAAGAGTTATGCTAACGTGCGCTAGATACCCAAGGCGCCACTCTGAATACTAAGTAAGTAAGTAAGCAGAAGAGTCAGTTCTTTTTCTAGGCGAGCGAGCAGCTAATTATCGAATCATTACGCCTCTATCAAGCCCGTTCCCAACGGGCAGGCTACGCTTATGCCAATTACTCAATGGAAAGTTTAAGTAATATCAGTTGGCGTGAAACGTGCTTTGCTCACCGTTCTGAAGGTCTTCTGTCTATTGGGCATGAAAGGTAATTCAGACGTCAAGTTCAGTGGCTTTCAAGATACAACATTCAGAATAAATCTCAGCTGTATCCAAAGAGTCGTAAGGTTTATTTTGAAGAGTATCAAGGTGAAATGAATAAAGTGTGTGGCACTTTTTATATTCAACTTCAACACTTATTTTATATGAGAAACTACTATGAAAATAACAAATAAACTTGTTTGTCATCTAAACATTTCCAAATATTAATTAACAATTTAAACCTTATGATGTATCCGGTTCTTGGCACAAAACAGCAGTTTTTTTTTTTTTTTATAATACATACATACATCTAAAGTTGAATAAATCTTTAAATTATTAAAAAGAATATATATATTGTATATATGCATATATATTGAGCTGTTTTTAAC
This sequence comes from Dysmachus trigonus, assembly GCA_949715965.1. Classification (NCBI taxonomy): domain Eukaryota; kingdom Metazoa; phylum Arthropoda; class Insecta; order Diptera; family Asilidae; genus Dysmachus; species Dysmachus trigonus. The sequence continues at coordinate 67,695,183 of OX454321.1, read as the reverse complement.
AGATCGAATAAGAAGAATCAAGCAAACAAAATGATTTATTTAATTTGAATGAGACTGCTTCTTTAGATATATTAAAAATTAAAGGTTTGTGTAAAGTTCAATAGTCCAATATTCCAATGTTTAGATGCGCATAAATGAGCACACGTTTTGTAAAACTTAGACGAAAAATTACTTTTCGAATATTTAAGAAACAATTTTCAAACTTTTTTGGTTATTTAAAATTGTCGAACACACGCTCTTCGACTAGTGTTAATATGTTAATATAAACTGTCATTAGTTTTAAAGTAAACAAGTTAATTTGCTAAACAATAAACTGCGCATGGCATAACATTTGCATATATCAAATAATGTAATCCAAAAATTAAGATTTAGTAAAAAAGCATTATATAACTCTTCTCCAGGGTTTAGATACATAGGCGTAGAAAAATATACTAAGAGCTTCTGATTTTTATATTAAGTTATTTATATAAGTTTCCAAATAAATAATTTTGGATCTTCCCATCAATACAACTCATTCATAGTTATCTAATACTTGGAAAATCCCTTTTATTTCCAAGAAGCTAAAGTTTGTCTTCATGTTCACACACTTTTCTCGTCATTAATCTTCAAATATTACTTATTCCCAGTACATTAATTTTATTACTCCAAGACTTTCCTTTAGTCCTAAACCTGCAGGCTCTACATCCTTGATGATATTATCCAATTAGTTATGATTAAATTCCTCTACTTTAAAACCCCATCCTCTGTCAAATTATCAGCTTTTCGTTCTAAGAATCGTAGACAGTCAGTCTTTGCTCAGATCTTGAACGATTAGGCCTATGGAAAATACGGAATACATTTTCTCAACGTAAACTTGTGTGGTGTTAATTGACTTCATTCGCAAACATAATTTCTGCTTTGATAAATAAATTTTGAATTATTGAATATTTTCTCAAAAACTGTATATTTATTTTATCTACCTTATTAATTAATTCCCTACTATCCAATATTATATTTCAGCGACAAATTCATACCATAACATGTATAGATTGACGATCCAATGAGAAAAAAACGTTGTAAAAACAATGGGAACAACATTAAATCAATAATTTTCAAATATGATTCGGCACCAATGCCGAAAATAATTATTTTAACTAGCTTTCACATTTAACTTTGAAGTTAACAATTACCATCGTTAATTCGACAAAAACCATTTTGAAACAACGTTGCAAACGTATTCAAAACAAAAAGCTTTATTTTCATTATTATCTATATTAGCACTAGATTTACCAAGACCAGTCAAATTGACTGGTACTCAATTTATTCTCTGAATTGATTCAATTTTATAAAGTTATCTCCTAAGAGTTATGCCAAAGCTTATTAAGGTTCAAAATTATGACATATCGAAAACTTTTTTCCCATTTATAGTTACTAATTTAAATGTAAAAACATAACACTTTAAAGGTACCGAAAATTATAAAAATTACAGGCTTTCGCGCTGGTAAATCTAGTGTTAGTTGTAGCATTAAAATTAAACTTGAATGTTGTTCAAGGTTTTATTCAATGGGTTCCATAGTTATTTCAAATAAATTACAATTAAGTATCCGTAACCAATTTTAAAAGCGTGATAATAAGAAACGCTCATATTTGATATTAAAACGCGATATTTTTCTCACTGTGGTTGAATAGACTTTTCCCAAAGCAATCATTAAGATTGCTATCTGCTAGAGAAAGAATTGAGATATTATCAAACCAAAAATAAAGGGATAATTTTGTGCGTAAAAATAAAAGAAAATGATTAGATTTCAGTAATTTTTTTCAAATTTCTATACTTCTTCTAAATGAGAGATAAATATAACAATAGGTATATTATTTCGGCCTTGAGAAAGTTGCTTATACTAAATACTACTCTCTTATAAGAGTCTATACCCAGATTTAATTTTGCATTAAAATCTTTGTACAGTACGATTTAGAATGAACTTCATTTTTAAGGCCGTTTTCGAATTCACATACACTTGCACTTAAATCTATTTTTCTCAATAAAAGTTCTCCTAAAAACTCCGAATAGTGCGTAGGGCAATCGAAATACACGTAATTTGCTTTGCAATTGCACTATTTTATCTGTCAAATTTGAAGTGTTCTCCAAAGTACACTAAAAATGGTTAGGGAATAGTGCAAGTGCATGCGAATTCGAAAACGGCCTAAGAATTCATTAACGATTATCAGATTATTGAGGATATTTATATATAAATACAGAATTTTTTCCATATGACATATAGACATATGTTAAATTTAGAGCATTATACCCTAACTAGCCATGAAAAACTTGTTCTCAAGAAATCTTTTATATAGTAACGTTCATACTTCATAACCATAGCTTAGGATTTACTTAATATTTCAAATTTAAATTTTTTGAAATATAGTATGTTACGAACTCCTCTGTTGTCCTTTTATTTATTTTGTTTTCCATATATTTTACGTACTTTAAAATAGCTAAATATGGGCGTTTTATTTTAACTTTGTTTTTCTCGAAACGTATGTAAGCTGCTAGAATATTCTAGGGATGGACGTATTAGAAAACCATCGATGTTTTTTTCTCGATATAATGCATCGCCGCTATGATATTTTATGAAAAGACACATCGTTTTATTTATAAATGAACAGAGGCACCGACTGAACGGGTTGAATGAAAATGCTAATATTATCGTCTTAACACTAGATTGCTGGATGTTGGGTATATACCTATTTTGCCTGAAATGAGTCAATTTGACTCAAACAACAAAATCAAAGTTTTAAAAAAAAAAAAAAAATATTATTTTAAAGAAACTTTAATCAAAACAATATTTAGATATATTTACATACAGGGTGTCCAATAGGAATCTGCGAAAACTAATGGGTCACAATTTTTTAACAAATGGAGAGATCGGTAAAATGTAAATACTTTTTAATAAGGGAAAGTCGTAATTTTTATTAGAAAAAAATTAAATCTATTTAATACAAAACAATTAATTTAAAAAAGTAGTGAAGAACGTTAGTTACTAATGATATATATTTTCGATATTTTAACCATCTAATTTGCCACAAATATCCATATGCTTTCTAAAACTATTAAAAACATGTTCTAACGTTTCATTTGAAATGCCATTGACGATCTTCCCAATGTCTTTAATAAAATCCTCAACTGTTTTTTGGTTGTTTTCATAGATCTTTAATGTAGCCCCCAAAAAAATCACATTAAGTGAGATCTGACGAGTAAGGTGGCCATTCTATTCCTTTTTACCTAGCAAAGCGTGGGTACCCTAGGCCAATAACTCGATCGCCATAAAATTTATTGATGATACTTTTTGTGTGCGATGAGGTGCTGCTCCGTCTTGAATAAAAAAAAAAAAGATTTAACGCGGCTCCTCTTTTTCGCATGAGAAAGGATTTAGTCTCTAACATCCCTTTGTACTTCTCTCCGGCGACAGAAGATTCAAAGAAATGCAGGTAGATACCTTTTATGTAGATGGTTCACATTTCACAAATATATATTATTAATAATTCACGTTTTTCACTATATTTTTAAATTAATGGTTTGTATTAAATAGTTTTATTTTTTTTTATAATAAAATGGACGTGAAATGAAAATGACGACTTTCCTTTATTAAAAAGTATTTACCTTTTACCAATCTCTCCATTTGTTAAAAAATAGTGAGTAATTAGTTTTCGCACATTCCTATTGGACACTCTGTATATTCTGTTTTTAAAATACATTTTCCGCAGAGTTTTTTATTATATTTAGCACAGACGCCCTTATATCTCTTTTGCATGATACTTGAACTTGAAAATTCAAATGTTTTTCAATATTCTGTATATTACATAGCGCATGAAATTATTTTTGGTTTCATGATCATATCTTCGATATCTGATTGGTTTTCTCTTATTTGGGTCAATTTTTGTTGTAATTCAAGATATCTTCAAATTTTTACTATGATAGCAACCCTTATCTAAAACTAAAATGTTTATTTACATTTACGTAAATAAATCTAAGAAATAAATTTTGAAATTACATTTTATACATTTTTTTGTAGTACTAAAAATGCACTATTGTCTCCGATTCCACAAATCGAAATGGAAGATCACGAAGAATTTTTTATCAAAGTTTTAATAAAAGCTTTCATCAAAAAAGAATTGCAGCAAATAATTGCATAATATTAAATATCCAGCTTTTCAATAGATTTCTAACTACTAAATTAGCAAGTTTATCAATCAATCAACTTTAAAAGTATTTAGTGAGTCAATTTGACTTACATCCATCAAAATAGGTATAGCACATATGGATTTTTGGAACTAAGGAATGCGGAGGGGAAGGAATTAGTATTTATATACATTTCATAATTCTTTTAAAGACCATCATTTGTTTTCAAAAAAATTATTTAAATTTTTCTATATATGTATA